>OZ022512.1:37022789-38323838 GCA_963989385.1 Ctena decussata | reverse complement strand
CAATATCAGCTTCATCCCCCATATGGCTTCTGAGCAGAAGATTATTTTATTTGTTTTGTTTTTTTTTTAGAAAATTTACCCTATATGTTGCCATGGCAACCAATCGAATTCAGCTATTTGAAATAAATTCAGATGAATCCTAGAGGACTACTCAAAAAACAGATCTGTAGAAAAAAAATCTAAATAACTGCAGTTAGACAGCAAAAATTGCCAATTTCCATTTTCCCCATTATAAGTAAACGGAAACTCTTAGTTGCCATAGCAACCAAACTGCTGGAGCAATTGCCATGAAAAACTGTAATTCTATAGAGGCTAGTCTTAAGGTTGTTTCTGTAAAGTTTGAGCTTTATTGGCCACACAGTTTCTGCGAAGATGATTTTTTAATATTTTTCTATTTTTAACTATTCGGTTGCAATGGCAACCAGCCGAATTGCACAATTTGCATAAATTAAAAAGGCTGGTTGAAGACTACTCAAGGTACATTTCTAAGAAAGTTTTGTCAAAATACCTAAAGTGACATAACAATAAATGCAAATTTTCCATTTTGCCATTATGAGTCAATGGCAATTTTAAGTTGCCATAGCAACCAAACTGCTAGCGCAATTGCCAAGAAAAACAGTACTTTTATAGTAGCCAGTACTAAGATCCTTTCTGTGAAGTTTGAGCTTTATTGATTGCATAGTTTCTGAGGAGACGATTTTTGAATATTTTTTCTATCTTTAATCATTCGGTTGCCATGGCAACCAGCCAAATTGTGCAATTGACATTAATTTCATGTGATTGATAGAGGACTACTCAAGGAACATTTCTGTAAAGTTTTGTCAAAATATCTGCAGTGACATAGCAATAAATGCTAATTTTCCATTTTGCAATTATAAATCAATGGCAATTTTAAGTTGCCATAGCAACCAAACTACTAGAGCAATTGCCAAGAAAAACAGTACTTTTATAGAAGCCAGTGCTATGATCCTTTCTGTGAAGTCTGAGCTTTATTGGTTGCATAGTTTCTGAGGAGATGATTTTTGAATATTTTTTCTATTTTCAATCATTCGGTTGTCATGGCAACCAGCCAAATTGTGCAATTGATATTAATTTCATGTGGTTGATAGAGGAATACTCAAGGAACATTTCTGTAAAAGTTTTGTCAAAATATCTGCAGTGATATAGCAATAAATGCAAATTTTCCATTTTGCCATTATAAGTCAATGGCAATTTTAAGTTGCCATAGCAACCAAACTACAAGTGCAATTGCCAAGAAAAACAGTACTTTTATAGAAGCCAGTGCTAAGATCATTTCTGTGAAGTCTGAGCTTTACTGGTTGCATAGTTTCTGAGGAGATGATTTTTGAATATTTTTTCTATTTTTAATCATTCGGTTGCCATGGCAACCAGCCAAATTGTGCAATTGACATTAATATCATGTGATTGATAGAGGACTACTCAAGGAACATTTCTGTAAAAGTTTTGTCAAAATATCTGCAGTGACATAGCAATAAATGCAAATTTTCAATTTTTCCCATACAAGTCAATGGAAACTTTAAGTTGCCATAGCAACCAAAGTTCTGAAGCAATTTGGATAAAAAACAGTATTATTGGTTCCCCCTGCCTATAGATGCTATATATGAAATTTGGTTACAATGGGCGTTGTAGTTCCAGAGGAGATGTCGTTTGAAAATGTTGACGGACGGACGGACGGACGACGGACGCCTGCCTATACTATAAGCTCACCTGTGAGCCTTCGGCTCAGGTGAGCTAAAAATCAATTGTTAAATCTCCACCTAGAATCTCAATCCAAACAGGGTATTTCCTTTGGAGCCAATTAATGCATCAAACTTCACTTATGTTTTACGTCTTAACAGAAAAACTGTGAATGGATAAATGTTATAAATTTGTATATTATATCACTATTTAAATATTTTATCTTACTGTGGGCCATGTTTACAAGTTCTATCTCAATGCCTATTATCTCATTTCAAACATGATTTCTCAAGAAGGCCACCTTAAAAGCTTTAAAATCCTCCTTATACTACCATCTCTAAATAGATTAAGTATACAGTCTTATTTCAATTCAAACATGGTAACCCAATTATATTTAGATTAATGTTTCATAGGTCAAGTTCTCACTGCATAGGTCAAGTTCTCACAGCATCCTATCTCAATTTAAACATAATAGCTCCTTTTACAGGCCAAATACTACTTTAATCAGTTCTTTTGAAGGTCAAGTTTGCAGACCTATGGCATCTCATTACTGGTTCTTTTGCTAAATATGCATTAATTTGTTATCTTTCAATAGGTCAGCCGGGCTGGGTAGCGCAATCGGTAGGGCACCTGACTCGTAAGTCAGAGGTCCTGGGTTCGAATCCCGGTCTGGCCACATACTTTCGTTTCTCCTTCCGCTGATTCAAGAAGGGCAGTTGTCAGTTACTGGCGAAAGTTTGTGCACTTAGTACTGGTTAACCGCTTAGGAGGTCTAAGCCTGCCCAGGAATAGTGTGGTTAGGTTAACTGACCGTCCCGACATGACCTTAGTTGTTTACCGTGGACGTTAAGCATCAAATCAACCAACCAACCAACCAACTTCAATAGGTCAAGTTGAAAGTTCTAACTCAATTCAAACATGGTACCTCATTACAGGCCAGTTAACACTTTAAACACCACCTGTTATAATCAGGTCAAGTTAACATGCTTATCTCAATTCAAACATGGTATCTCATTACTGGTCAATTAAAACTTTACAGCCAACTTGAGAGATATCAGGCCAAGTTCACATACCTATCTCAATTCAGACAAAGTATACCTTATTACAGGTCAGTTAACATTTAAAGCCCACTTGAGATATCAGGCCATGTTTACAAGCCTTTCTCAATTTAAACTAAGTATCTTATTACAGGTTAATTAACATATATAAAATCCTCTTGATATATCATATCAGGCCAGGTCTACATGCCTATCTCCAATCAAACATGTCATCTCATTACAAGTCAGTAAATACTTTAAAGCCCATGCGTAATATCAGACCAAGTTTACATGACTATCTCAATTCATGAAACATGTTATCTTATTACAGGCCAATTAAGACTTTAGAATCCACTTATTATATCAGATCAAGTTTAGATGACTATCTCAATTCAAACATTTTATCTTATTACAGGAAATTAACACTTTAAAACCCACTTGATATATCAGATCACGTTTACATGACAATCTGAATTCAAACATGTTATCTTTTAAATACTGTACAGGCCAATTAACACTTTAAACCCCACTTGTTATATCAGATCAAGTTTACATGCCTATAATAATCTCAATTCAAACATGTTATCTTCATATGTACAGGCCAATTAACACTTTAAACCCCACTTGTTATATCAGATCAAGTTTACATGCCTACCTCAATTCAAACATGTCATTTTGATACTGTACAGGCCAATTAACACTTTCAACCCCACTTGTTATATCAGATCAAGTTTATATGCCTATCTCAATTCAAACAGATCAAGTTTATACGCCTATCTCAATTTTAAACATGTCATCTTAATACTGTACAGGCCAATTAACACTTTAAACCCCACTTGTTATATCAGATCAAGTTTACATGCCTACCTCAATTCAAACATGTCATTTTAATACTGTACAGGCCAATTAACACTTTAAACCCCACTTGTTATATCAGATCAAGTTTTGAGCGGAGCCTTTTTGTCTGTTGCTTGGTCCACTGGGGCTCAACTGGTGACCTTCAGATTTCCAGTGGGGTTGTTTGGCAGGACAGGGATCTCCACCTGTCAGACGGCCCGTTGTATCTGTTGAGTCCTCGTCTTTGCTTCTTCATGGTGTTGAAATTTGATTTATGTGTTTACCGTGATGATTCATTGACGAGTTAGAGGGTTATCATGCGAACCGAACAACCAACTAAATGTTTTGTACCACTTCAGAAACTGAGGGTGAGGTTGGGCCTGTAAAATCGATTTAAGCCCCCCAGTAATTCATTACTGACCGTTCCAAGGCGGTAGTTCTGTTGTGGTTCTTTGTTGCCTGTTTTTGGTGTCAGAGTTTCTGTGATGTTTTACCTTATGTATGTTATTATTATTTTTGGTTCGGTTTGGGTTGCTGAGTGGCCACCTTTTGGGAACAAGCTGCTCACTCGGTT
Organism: Ctena decussata; assembly: GCA_963989385.1. Classification (NCBI taxonomy): domain Eukaryota; kingdom Metazoa; phylum Mollusca; class Bivalvia; order Lucinida; family Lucinidae; genus Ctena; species Ctena decussata. The sequence continues at coordinate 38,319,692 of OZ022512.1, read as the reverse complement.
GGCCATATGTTCTCTGTATCTTGATTATTTGTAATCTTAGTTGTTTCCAACTATGGTTTGAGGGCTGGATTTGGATTTGGTTTGTTTCAGTTCCTGGTCTTTGCATACTTTTTACTTTTACATGACTATCTCAATTCAAACATGTTATCTTATTAAAGGCCAGTTATGTTAACTTATTACAGGACAATTAGGAGTCCTGTTAGCTTAGTGGGTTTTAGGGCTGGCCTGCTGATCTAGCATTCCCAGGTTCCAGCTCCGCTGTAGGCGGGAATGATTTTTTACTATCATAAACAGGGTTCCATTGCACTGTCAGCCTTTCATTACCACCTACCTATCGTCCTGATATGACTGAAATACTGTTAAAAAGGAAGTAACATCGCAAGTCATCCATCTCTTACAGGCCAATTAACACTTTGAAATCGACTTGTAATATCAATTCAAGTTTACATGACTGTCTCAATTCAAACATGTTATCTTATTACTGGCCAATAAACACTTTAAAATCCACTTATTTTATCAGACCAAGTTTACATGACTATCTCAATTCAAACTTGCTACCTTTTAACAGGCCAATTAACACTTTTAAAGCTGTGAAGTTTACATGCCTATCTCAATTCAAACATGGTATCTCATTACAGGTCAATTAATACTTTAAAATCCACTCCTTATATCAGTTCCTGTTTACATGCCTATCTCAATTCAAATATGCATGTAGTATCTTAAAGCTTTAAAACCAACTAGATATATATTGAACCTGGGCGATATACCCGACCGAAAACACCCGTGCTTGAACGGCTTTGTAAATATTGTGACAGAAACGCTGTTGAAGACGAAACACATTTTCTAATAGACTGCGAGTTTTATAGTGATCTCCGATATGACCTCTTAAATTGTGCTGCTCGGATAGAAACTTCTTTTTGTCATTATGATTCTGTAGATAAGCTTATATTTTTAATGAATTGCGAAAGTCTACAACACAGACTGGCTTTTGTTCTTTTCAAAATGACAAGAAGAAGGTTTTTAGCAGGGTAGAACCATTAATTTTATGGTAATTTTATGAAATTATGTGTGGTAACTTTTCTCTTAGATTATAAACACTTTCGGGTGTACGTTTTACTGGAATCTTGCACGCGGGCTCATGGTGTTTGGACATCGGTTCCGCCACATGCAGCCTGCTTGCAAGGCGCTAGTAGCAACTGATTTTATGTGCATGTGTACACCCGATGGTGGTTAGTTTTACTATATGTATTTTAATATGTATATTGTATAAATACTGTATTTCATATGTTTAGTTAGTGTCTCGTATGCCTTATTAGGCATGGTCTCACATATTTTATGTCTTATTACTATGACGATAGATGCTTGTATATATGAGATGTGACACTTTAATAAACTATTACTTACTTACTTACTTACTTACTATAAAGTCAAGTCTACATGCCTATTTAAGCAAGCAATTAAACTATAAAACTGTATATTATTTGTTTTCCATGTTTTATGCATAGTTTATCATGAAATACCTTTACTTGCTATATAGTTTCACTCTCATAGTTTATGTCCCAATAGATCAAGATTACATGCCACCCTGATATCTCTCAGTGAATCAATTAATGCTATAAATTTGCATGTTATATCACCATTTAAATGTTTTATCTTCTTATAGGCCATGTTTACAAGTCCTATCTCAATTTACACCTGATATCTACTACAAAATCAAAGAATCACATAATTTTCTTATCTCTTAGTAAAGTTCCAAATATGCAAGGTGTTTGAAGACAATTCTGAGACAATTTTTGTTCATTCTCTACAGAAACTGAATGTTCTGATCCTCAAACAGAACCGCCTCAGCCAGGCGGTTCTGTTTGGGGTTCAGAACATTATTTGGGACCACAACATACTTTTATTTGTGGAAACAAGAACCATCATCCAAAAATTCTAATCAAATTGAGAGCTCTCAGTTTTTAGCTAATCTGACAAAATGTTAGCTTCCTGTTCCTGTATAGATGATTGTCTTTCCTCAAGCAAAATAAACAAATTAATCTTGAAGTGAACCATAAACCTAATTCTAATGAGGCAGATAATGGAATCAGAAGCCAAGAATAAATTCTGGACAATTTTCATTATATTTCTGGCAAATGTTAGGTTGTTAAAGTTTACACGTTGTTAACGTTTTGATGAATTCTGGAAAAAAAGGAGAATTTTATACTTCAAAAATATAAATAAAATAAAATACAGTTGAGCCTGTCTTAAGGGGTCACTGTATTAAGGGGTCACCTGTCTTTAGCAGCCACTTTTTGGGGGTCTCCTAGGCCAAAATACAATGCAAATGAACCCGTATTAAGGGGTCACCTGTCTTAAGCAGCCAATGTTTGTGAGTCCCATGGGATGACTGCTTAAGACAGGTTTGACTGTAAATAAATAGAATATGCCGTAGTATTGAAAATTGGGCAGTAGTTGGGAAGAAGTCAAAAGAATTCTCGACTGGCTTAAGTTTCCTAGTTTTCACAATATTTCTTATTACGTCCATATGAATCATTAATGAAGTCACAATTTCAAACAATTATGTGGTAAATTGACCTAAAATAATGAATAATTTAACTTGTCTACAAAAAAATTGGCATCAATAAAGATAATGTCAGTCATTGATCTGTAGAGAGCAAATCTGCTGAACTTGTTGTAATTTTCTGACTCATCTACAATTTGCAATACCAGCTGAAAACCAACCGAACTGTCAACTGCAAATAGTCCCAGCTGGAGCATAATGCTGTAATGATGGCCAAATGACGTCAATGCGACGTGATGACATTGCATCAACATCATTTTGACGTCAATATAACATAATGTGCCCATTGCAGTACATGTACCCGCACAAAAGCACAAAACCTCATCTGAGCTATCTCCAGTTTGGTATAATATCTGGACTTTCTGAGAGTAACCAACCTCTAATCTGCAAAAAGACCAGCCCTAAGCCTTTAGTTGTTACATACAGTTTGAAAGGATGGACTTTGCCTGTCTGAATGTATCCTATTAACACTTTAAGCACCAGTGACTAAAATAGCATTGTTTGCAAACAGCATAGATCCTGATGAGGCGGCTCATAATGAGCCGCCTCATCTAGATCTACACTGTTTGCCCTCTAGTCTTTGAATTCTCAATATGAAATGTCTTGGACAGAGCAATTTTTGACTTTTTGCAGACGTAAATTTTGTCGTCTGCTTTTTGTCGTCTGCTTTTTGTCGTTTGCTTTTTTTTTCCATGACAAGCCCCATTATGAAGGACACAACAGATAGATTAGAGCAGGAGCCAAAACAAATATTGACACAGCCAAGGATCATTAATCCTCAAACTGTTACAATAAATCCATTAAGGAGGAACAGTGTCAATTATTGACTAATCAAAACAAATATTGGGAAGCAGAATAAGAGAGTAAACAATGACAGGATGAAAATTTAGCTCTCACTGTAGCACAATCAGAGATTTAACTAAATACAGGAAGCGCAATAGTAGAATATTAGAGCATTCTACCAGTGCTGAAGATGGTTAAAGCTGTGCTCAGTCCTACCATGCAGTCTTCATTCCCTTGAACTGACCTCGATCTACCATGCTCTTCCAATAGAGGACAATTAAGAGACCAAGCAGACAGTCTTAAATTCAGGAATCCATTCATCATCCACAGCAGTCTCGGCAGGATGCAAGATGTCGCAGACTGTCTCGGAGGAAGCAAAGTATGACAGACAGTCTCCACAGGAAGCTGGCAGACTATTTTATACCCAGCGATCTTACATCCTAATGAAGCATCATCATTGGCCCATGTTCTTCTAACAAATAAGAGAAATGGTAGAAACAAAATGCAACACGGTCACCCAATTTCGGTAACACAACAAATACACTGTATGCAAATGACAACCTATTTTAGAGCAAAACAAGAAATGAAATTCCCGAGATATATTGACAGTGCTCACTGAGGAAGAAGTTTCAAGAACAGTTAGAATAATCAAGATCTCTCGACAATACAGAATTATGCCATTAACTGAAATTCTAAAGTGATATTTTAACATTCAAAGCACTAAAAGTGAAATTGTTTTAATTTGAAACAGTGTAGATCTGGATGAGGTGGCTCATTATGAGCCACCTCACCCACATCTACACTGTTTGTACTCTAGGCTTTGAATCCTCAATATGAAATTTTTTTGAAATTGAGCAGATGTAAATTTTGTCGTCTGCTTCAGGGCTAACAAAGGACAGAAATAAGAAACAAAGTGGTAACCGATATTCTATAAAACTGCAAAAACATCTTATGCAAATGACATACTATTTAGAACAAAACAAGAAATGAAATTACAGAGAAATATTGACAGTGCTTACTGGAGAAGAAGATTCAGAAACAGCTAGAATAATCGAGATCTCTCGACAACACAGAATTATGCTATTATCTGACATTCCAAGGTGATATTTTAACATTCAAAGCGCTAAAAGTGAAATTGTTTTAATTTGAAACAGGTTAGATCTGGATGAGGTGGCTCTTTATGAGCCACCTCATCCACATCTACACTGTTTGTCCTGGAGGCTTTGAATTCTCAATATGAAATAGCATGAATGAAACCTTTTTGAAATTGAGCAGACGTAAATTTTGTCATCTATAAATAAATGACAGAAATGGTGGAAACATAAAGCTGTAACCCAGCTTCCATAAAACTGCAAAAACATCTTATGCAAATGACAAACTATTTAAAGCAAAACAAGAAATGAAATTCCCGAGATATATTGACAGTGCTCGCTGAAGAAGAAGATTCAGGAACAGCTAGAATAATCCAGATCTCTCAACAATAAAGAATTATGCCATTTACTGACAATCCAAGGTGATGTTTTAACATCCTAGAAGTTCTGCAAAAACAATTACCATCAGTCAGCATCTGATGTAAGTATTACACAAAAACAATTACCGTCATGGAGCATGTTTTGTTCCATTAAATCTTGCAGTAAACACAGTCTGAATTTGGTATTGTGTATTCAAATTCCTCTGTAGCATGTCTGGATCTTATAGATGGAAAATATATGATGTCCTTGAAGTCAGTTCAGCTCAACTGATCAGACTGGGCAGCTGCCCAGACTGCTCTGTGTCTTCACTGGGCCCACATGCCACTTTGTTGGTTTTGTCATGTCGTGGCTCCATCAATTTTTTAGAGAGGTGGCATTTATAAATAGAGGATCTTACACAAGACTTCGGCGAGTTTCATAAATTTCATATGAAATGACCACAAGACGGTGTAGGATTCTGCTTATTGATCATATATGACCCTTTAAAATGTTATTTTAATGAACATTGTTTCAGTAAGAAAATGCATTGTTGACATGGACGTTGTCAATGATGTTAGGTGTACACGCCAAAGTGTTATAACATGTGTGGTCATACGATTTTAATGACACAAAATCATCCACTGAATAACAGGGACCTCATATGATAAGAAGAAATATGCTACCATATGGAAAGCTACTAGCGCCATGACAAAACAAGCTTTGTAACGAACATCAAGAATACAAACTGGTTCTGCCAAGAACTTTGTTCTATGTGCCAATCTCTCTGCAAATATTAGGAACTATCTGTTTCTCAGTATTCACATTCTTACAAAGTATTTTCTAATAAAGAACATAAATATCTGCATTTTCTGTCTACCACAAAATAAACTACCAAAGGATGCTTCTGATTATTAGAAAATTTAGCAATAATTGTTTCTTGCTTTTACAGCTTAACTAAAAGTCATTTAACCCTTAATGCGCCAAAAAGCAGACGACAAAATTTACGCCTGCAGAATTTCAAAACATGTTTCGTCCAAGTGATATCATATTGAGAATCTGAACACTAGAGGGCAAACAGTTTAGATTCAGATGAGGTGGCTCATTATGAGCCACCTCATCTGGATCTACACTGTTTGCCAATTCAACAATTTTAATTTTTGGCGCTTTATGGGTTAGGAATTTCATCAGCTTTCATTTTGTTGTTTTATTTCTATCCATTAAATGTTTTATTTAGTTGTTTATTTCTATCAAAATATATTTGAGATCTTCTATCATATCTACCATCAGATTTATTCAGCTATAAAACAGGGGTTTCCCCTTTTATAATTACTCCAAATATGTAAATCAGTCTTGTATAATTCAACTTAAAGATGGGTTTTTCTCTCCAAAAAAATTCCCAAACCAGAGAACCAATGGTCCTGTAGCTCAACTGACACCTTCTGTCAACAGACACAACTTGTCATTTAGCCCAATTGTTATAAATTTGAAACCAGTGGCTTATAAGGAGTGCAAATTTCAATTCCAAAATCTCAGTGACCTTGAGCAAAGTTGAAAAAATGACCTTGACCCTTGATGACATTATGTCTTCATGTATTCATTGAGATAACAATATTTTCCAATTATTATATCTAGGTTTAAATGGTTTTCATGGTGTCAACTGTTTAAGAATTTATCCACATAAAAGCATAACATACCAATGTTGACCTTGCCATAAATTAGGTCAAGGTCAATGCAGGGTCATGATTTGTATAAATTATGATGGGCCCTAGTCCCCAGTGCTACATACCAAGCCAGAAGGTCATTGGGCCTTTGGTTCTGGAGAAGAAGATTTTTGAAGGGTTTTTACTATATATGGGCATGGCCATCTTAGTCATATGACCATGACCATATGAACAAACTTTGATTCCTTTGACCCAGTGAAGCTCCAAATCAAATATGGCTTCAAACAGCCTAAAGGCTCCGGTGAGATAAAAATCTACATCCATCTAACAAGATGGATTGGTTTTTTTGGATTATTTAGGAAGGGATAAACCCCCATCTTATAACAGTACATATGAGCCGCGACACGAGAAAACCAACAAGAGCTGTCGCCTGACAGCATAGCTTCCCTGAACTGGTGCTGCCCATCTCACAGGCATTTGTCAGTATGGCTTGTACTAAATAAAACTTCATGCAAGCATGTCCAAGTACTAACAACATATTTATAAAATCAATGACCTTGGCTTAAGATTCATCCAGTAGGGTGGGGGTAGTATTTTGTGAAAACTCAAGCCAATATCTAACATCAGTTCAAGTATAAATCAAATCCATCCCAAGCACAATGGAACAGTATGCTATCAGAATACTTTAACAAACCCCCGAAGTTCTAAGCCCATGACCTTGACCTCAAGGTCACTGAGTGGGGTGGGGGTGGTACTCTGTAAAACTTTGAATCAATATCTAACTACAGTGCAAATATCAAAAGAATCCAATCATGAGAAAAGGAAATATATTTAATTGAAAACTTTAAAGTAAGTGTGACCTAATTTTTGACCCCTGAGCCCCACCCAGGGTGTGACCCTGGGATATAGTGTTATGTAATGGAAGGTTATGCTATGATATAATTATGTTCCAAATATGGAAGGCTTCCTGCCAGTGGTTGCTGAGATATGAATGTTTAAAAAACTTTGTCGCAAAACTTTAAAGTGAGTGTGACCTAATTTTTTACCCCTAAGTCCCACCCCATGGTCCGACCCTGAAGTATAGTGTTATGTAATGAAAGGTCATGCTATGATATGATTATATTCCAAATATGGAAGGGTTCTTTCCGGTGGTTGCTGAGAAAAAAATGTTTAAAAAACTTTGTCGTAAAACTTTAAAGTGAGTATGACCTATATTTTGACCCCTATGCCCCACCCCAAGACCTCACCCAGGGGTAAGGTGTTACAGAATAGGTGGATATGCTATGATATGATTATATTCCAAATATCAAAAGGTTCTAGTCAGTGGTTGTTGAGATTTGAGCCCCCGAAGGCCCCTAACACCTGGTATTTGACCCCTGACCTTTGACTGTGAACTTGACCTTGGTTATAGGGACCTAAATTTTGTGCATGACACAAAATGATTTACCTTTCTGGAAAATTTGATTAAATTCGCTTCAGCACTTTTTGAGATATCTTGGACACAAGATTTGTAAGAGACAAACTTATGACCTTTGACTGTGACCTTGACCTTGGCCGTATGAACCTAAATTCTAAGCATGACAAATCTTCTCACTTTGGTTTACCTTTCTGTAAAATTTGATTCAATTCGCTTCAGCAGTTTTTGAGATATCTGGGATACAAAATGTGAGGGAGACAAACTTATGACCTTTGATTGTGACCTTAACCTTGCTCATGGTAACCTAAATTTTGTGTGCAACACACCTTCTCATTTTGGTCTACCTTTCTGTGAAATTTGATTCACTTCACTTCAGGGGTTTTTGAGTTATTGGGGACACATGAGACAAACTTATGACCTTTGATTGGGACCTTGACCTTGGTCATGGGAACTTAAATTTTGTGCACGACACACTTTCTCATTTTGGTCTACCTTTCTGTGAAATTTGATTCAATTCACTTCAGGGTTTTTTGAGTTATTGCGGACACACGATTTGTAAGGGTCAAATCTATGACCTTTGATTGTGACCTTGACCTTGATCGTGGGAACCTAAATTTTGCGCGCGACACACCTTCTCATTATGGTTTACCTTTCTGTGAAAGTTGGTTCAATTCACTTCAGGGGTATTTGAGTTATGGCGGACACACGATATGTAAGGGTCGAACCTATGACCTTTGATTGTGACCTTGACCTTGGTCATGGGAGCCTAAATTTTGTGCCCGACACACCTTCTCAATTTGGTCTACCTTTCTGTGAAGTTTACTTAAATTCCCTTCAGCCGTTTTCGAGTTATGGCCAACACACGATTTGTAACGGACGGACGGACGGACGGACAGTGCGGTTTTAATATGCCACCCATTTTAATATCCCAGCAGGCACACATGGTTGAATCAATACTGATTCAACCTTGATTCAATGTCATGATGTTGAATCAAGGTGCAGGCACAAAAGGTTGAATCAATATCACAAGGTTGAATAAATATCGATTCAACCTTGATTCAATATTGATTCAACCTTCTGTGCCCAGTGGGTATGCCTTTGGAAATGTACTTACCTGTGTTATAACTTGTCTTCTCTCATCTTCAAAGTGTTTCACCTTGATTCCAGCTGACAGTAGACCACTGAAACAAGAAAGCACAGTGTAAAGTTATCAGATTTACTGTAAATACAGTCTAGTCTATTCAGACACCTCACAAGGTTGTAAGATGATAGATGCTGGTCATGGTTGGTGGGTTGTATTGGGTTTAACAGCCCTTTGAGACAGTATTTCAGTCTATATTGAGCAGTCTCTCCAAGGAAAAGAGAAAGAAAAGGCAGATAGGACAGAAATGAGTAGAAAAGTCCATACAAGCCCCATTTTGCATCTGCTGCAAGCACAGCTGGTCTTGCTCTACTATTATTCAAACTAGCAGAATGCCTTTGCACTGAAAGTTACGCAGCACCACCATCCCATCACAAATTGAGATCTTGTGTTGTTTTTGTTTTATGTTTTTTATACTCTGCCCAAAAACACATCTACTCGGAAAATATCTTTAAACAAGGCCAATACCTAACCATGTTTTTTTTTTGTTTTTTATGCCCCCGTGACGATAGTCAGGGGGCATTAAGATTTGCCCCTGTCTGTCTGTCTGTCCGTCTGTCTGTCTGTTCATCACGCTTTAAGGTATAGAGTTTGTGTGATCAACTCCTCCCACAGTTTTCAATAAAACTTTTTCAAACTTTGCATACATGTTGTGGACATAATGAAGATGTGCATGTGGATTTTTGATGGAGCTAAAATTAATTTTGACAGATTTACGGCCTTTGGAACTTAGTCATTTTAGGCAAATTTTTGTATAGTAGGGTATTATATAGTTTGTGTAATCAACTCTTCCCACAGTTTTCAATGGATCTTTTTCAAACTTTGCATACATGTTCTGGACATATTAAAGATGTGCATGTGGGTTGTTTGTGTAATCAACTCTTCCCACAGTTTTCAATGGATCTTTTTCAAACTTTGCATACATGTTCTGGACATATTAAAGATGTGCATGTGGGTTTTTGTTGGACCTAGAATAAATTTTGACAAAATTACGGCCTTTTGAACTTAGTCATTTTATGCAAATTTTTGCATGCTATGGTAAAGAGTTTGTGTAATCAACTCCTCTCACTGTTTTCAATGGATCTTTTTGAAACCTTGCATACATGCTATTAATGTATTGAAGATGTAAATGTAGGTTTTTGTTGGACCTAGAATTAATTTTGACAGAATTACAGCCTTTAGAACTTAGTCATTTTAGGCAATTTTTTGCATTCTAGGGTATAGAGTTTGTGTAATCAAATCCTCTCACAGTTTTCAAAGGATCTTTTTTAAATCTTACATACATGCTGTGAATGTATTGAAGATGTGCATGTGGGGTTTTGTTGGACCTAGAATTAATTTTGACAGAATATCGGCCTTTTGAACTTAGTCATTCTAGGGAAACTTGCTCAACAGTTTTCAGTGGATCTTTTTCAAACCTTGTCTACATATTGTGGACATATTTGAAGATATGTATGAGGCGTTTTGATAGATCTAGAATTAATTTTGACAGAATCACAGCCTTTTTAACTTAGTCATTTTGGGCAATTTTTTACATGGTAGGGTATCATTGTAGGTGCTTTATGGATATACACGTCATGTGACAGGCACTGCACGGGGGCATCATTAGTGTCTTACAGACACAATTTTCTAGTTTTATATATATATATTAAGATAACTGGGATGAGGGATGGGGGTAGGGAATCATCTTTACTTCAGCTCTGTCCGTTTTCTATCTATTTTATTGAGGCCAAAATGCCTTGACATTCGCGGAAGGAGTCAAAGGAACAATTCTGAACATGACTGCAGTGGCATAAAATCCTCCTACTGTTCTAAGACTGGGCTGTGTGTGTCTAATCTGTGGCACTAAATAAGACTGGTCGTTCTGTAGCACAAAAGCAAGATTTATTAGAGAAGAAGCCCCTATAAATGATTGAACAGCTAAATGAATAGCTGCATTTGATCTGTCTGTAATTAGAAATTGCAAGAAAAAAGCAACTATTGGAATACTGAATCATCCATGTCTATCCCAACAACTCAGAGCCATAATTTGCAGTGCATTCAATATTCTGTCATACGAGACAGAGCCCCAGCTAGCCAAAACTTTTGATGACAAAAAGTTCCATATTCAAAACATGGACCATTTTGTCACCAAAGAAATTGATAACAATAAAGTGGCATCTAATCAGAATGCCTTGGCAATGTAATGGAGGAGTCCCAGCATATAGCTCAGCCTGCTAAGCTAGCAGTTTGAGTTTGATTCCCACTGGAGGTGGAAATCTGTTCAACCATAAATGGGGTTCCATTGCACACAGCATTTCAATACAGCCCTTCCATCATTCAAGTATGACTGAAATACTGTTGAAAAGGATGTAATATCGAAATATCTCATGTCATCCATCCAGCTAACGAGTTGGACAAAATTGACCACTGTCTTTATTTAAGTGACTCAAGTTGCATGAAAATATGACTGACAGATACAGACAAGAGTTTGACTCAAACCTGTTGGCTCTACCCATTCACTATGCAGTGGCGTATAAAAACTCAACAAAACCCCTCAAAATTTGGAATTATTCGCAGCCCTGACTCAGTGGCACAATTTGCAAGTGCATTCAATATTTCTGTTGCTCAATGTCATATCTGTCATTTAGCCATCAATAAAATCAGCACAATCTCTAGTAAATCTTTTATCTGAACAATTGCTCATTTCCTAGAAGCCAACTAAGTCTTTCATAGATGAAGCCAAATGAAAGCTCCCAACAGCAAGTAACTAGGAAGTAATCAGTTGTCTAGTCAGAGAAGTAGTGGATACCAAACAATTACTATTTTAGATAAATGATGGCAAAATTATCATTCTGCCATTGCCAACTTGTTAATATCCATAATCACAATAAAATCAGTGTTAGAACGCAGTGCTCCAGATAAGAAGGGGTAACAGAGATAATTTTGGGATAATTAGCCATATTTCTCCACAAAAACATATTTTGTGACCCATCATTAGAACCGTCTCGTCTCGTCGAGACGGTTCTAATGAGGGGTCACAACATATGTTTTCGTTGAGAAATAAGAAAAATTATCTTTGAATTATCCTCAATACCCCCTCTTATCTGGAGTTCTGGAACGTACCATATTAATCCTATTAAATGCCCAGTGGGCATTGCATTTGCAAAAGCTGCCCCGGGGGCATTGCTTTTTGCAAAAGGGGGCATTATTTACAGCCTAAAGTTTAGTAAATCAGCCACTGCCAAAATACCTCAAGGTGATGGGTATCCTTTCAGAGGAAGTAACTATCTCTTCTCAGTAGGTGGTCAACTCTTACAGGGAAGAATTTTCTCCTCTAGGATCAAATTCTTTCCTTTAAGAGTAGACCCAATTTCAAAGAGCTACCTTATTTAGAGAAGCAAACAGGAATTCATGCAAGTTAACTGAACATTATTTTTTGGAAAAGAGACAGGAGGCGTTTATTAGGACTTATATGGTAATTACAACTGGCAAAGGCAGTTTGTGAGCTTGTCCATCATTGATGATATTAAAGGCTACCTTAACATTAATTTGCCTATATTTGCTCCATATGGCATATGGGTAAAGAACAACATCATGTTTCTCTTCGTATTTTTACAAAGGGGAACAATTTTTGTGACTTCCCACCAGTGTTTGCTTTCTTGGTTGAGGAAGCCCTTCCAAAATGGATCTACTATTAAAGGAACAATTTTTTTCCTTGAAGAGATGATCCCACTTGAGAAAGGAGGCAAGAATGAAAGTAGAAGACTCAAGAGTTGCATCCCCTGAGAGTGATCCCAGTCACCTGTAAGTATCACTATACTAGTCATTCCAAGGCATTAAACCTTAACAAGCACCATCCAGCAAGAGGATTGAGAAATGGCTACACAAGAATTCTGCAAAATGCAGAGTCTCGCCTGTCAGTGCAATGTCACATTTAAAAGAGCTAATTAAAACCAAGTTCAAACCTAGCAGAAGTAAGACATAGATACTACTTTTCTGTCATTGGGGTCAGAGGCCTCTGACCCCAATGACCGAAATGTAGTACCTATATCAGAGGCCTCTGACCCCAATGACCGAAAAGTAGTACCTATGTCAGAGGCCTCTGACCCCAATGACAGAAAAGTAGTACCTATGTCAGAGGCCTCTGACCCCAATGACAGAAAAGTAGTACCTATATCAGAGGCCTCTGACTCCAATGACAGAAAAGTAGTACTTATGTCTCAAATCTGACCCCAATGACAGAAAAGTAGTACCTATATCAGAGGCCTCTGACTCCAATGACAGAAAAGTAGTACCTATGTTTCAAATCTGACCCCAACGACAAAAAAGTAGTCCCTACGTCTCACCTCTGCTATAATAGTCGCAGGTGAGACAAAAACTGAATATGGCAGAAGAAAAGTAATTAGCTCAAACTTTTCTGAGTATTGGTAACAGCCTTTTTCGAAATTTCATTCGTTTTTGTTTCCTTGATAAGCAAGCCATGGGGCAAGCTGACATGAAATATGAATTATATCAAGGATTATCAGTAATAACTTCCCAGAATCAAAAGCAATTAAATTTCATGCAGCATATTCACAACAGCTGGAGAAGTAATATAGAAAGCATGTTGCATACATGCCATGTGCTGATGAAATTGATTCTTTTATGCCTTAAGCACTGCATGACTGCATACATCTGTTGCTTCTACTGTAGCTGCTGCAAAAATGAACCACAGCAAGTATCCAATCCAATCCATCAGTTTTTAACATTACTAGGCACCAAAGGCATATGAAGGCAATGCCCTAGAGCAAAAAAGCAAGGGTCACCTATATATAGTACCCCCTCCTCCACCCATCCCCCACCCACCCCCTCATGAACTTCACATGCCAGGGTAAAATTACGGTAAGGTGTATGGGTATATCTCCATGTGTTTCCATCATTTTTACAATATTTGTGACTTCCTGTTTGCTTCCCTGGACAATGCAGCCGCTCAAACATGGTTCGAGGTTATAAAACTTGAGAATAATCTCAAACTCAAAATAAAGCACACTGATTGGCTGCTTCCGAGCATGTGCTCGGAAGCAGCCAATCAGTGTACTTTATTTTGAGTTTGAGAATGTACTCAAGTTTTATAACCTCTGGGCCAGGTCTTTTTAGCCATGAACTCCTTAATTCCTTTCACAATTTAGACTATCCTCTTATTGCCTTCGTTTAAAGAGACTCATATGTGGCTTGATAATAGTATAATTCCTTCCAGACAGTTCTTCCATTTCAAGACTTCTTTCATACCAGAGACAGCCATCTGTATATTTGCCAATAGAGGAGCAAAACTCTTTAAGTGATATATGTTGTCTTGCATGAATCATGCCATTCCAAAGTCCCCAGAGTCTAAAAACACATCACTAGATTTCCAATAAACATCACTAAACTAGCTTCGAGCAGTATTATTGGATCCAAAACGCCTATTACATTATTTTGTGGATTTCTGAGATTCAGTTTACAGCTATTTTGCAGAGGAAAAGTCAGCAATTAACCCCTTAATAACTAGCATCCCAAAATTGGGACATAGGTAAACAGTGCAGACCCAGATCAGACGTCGCATTTTGCGGTGTCTGATCAGGGCCTACACGTTTTGCATAAGGCAAATGGGTATTTGTCAAGATAAAATAAAAATTCTGAAAATAAACTAAACCTGAGACCCCTTAGATGACAAATGGACTCATCCATTTGATAAGAATAGAAAAGTCCACTGGGCATAAATGGGTTAAACCAAATGAAGCCGTTGTGGCATAGCGTCAGAGTATGGCAAAAGAGCATGTGTAAAGTCCTGTCAAGTTTCAACAACAGAATCAGTTTTGTTTCTGTAAGTTCATATATAGTATAGTGTCATGGTTCCCATTCAGCCTGGAGATAACTGTTTTGTTGATGTTCCACACCCAATCCCCATTATCCCCTGTTACCCTTTAAGATGTACGGGAGCAAATTCTTTCTTTACGAGTTGACCCACTACAAACAGGCTGGATCACTCTTGGCTTAAACACATGGTTCAAGAATCTGAATTTTCCTATTAAAAAAATCTTTATTTCTTTTCATTGCTTAAAGGTAGGTTCCTGTACTTTGGAATGCATCATAATTTTGATGATTTTTTATCCAAGTTGTTGGAAAGCACTTATAAAGAGGAAATGAATATTTTTCACTTAAAAGTGTAAATCAAAAAAATCGTAGAAAAGTCGTTTTGCAAGGGATTTCCTAACTCTGCTTCGCACACCAGTTAGCGCTATTTTTAGTTCGCGCCAAAAATAGATAACATAGCTGATGTCATGCTGCATTGCATTTTGGGATAGTTTTAACCCATCTGCCATGCCAGGACCTCTGGAAGAGCTCACGGCAAGAGAAAATTAACTGTTGGCAAATGACATCAGAAACTGCGGACTCGTAGACATATATACATATTTATTTTTAGAACTGGAATTCCAACAAAAGAAAATAAACCAAAGGGAAAACGACTATTTTCTACAACATCTGACGATTTTCTCAGTAGCAACAGTTTCAGAAAAATTAGAGAATTCAATACTACTCAGAAAAAGACAAAATCATTTTGTGAACATAATTGTTATCGCTAGGCCAGGAACCTACCTTTAAAATCTGATATGAGCTTTACATAAATGTGTCAGGAGCCAAAAGAGCATCTCTAGATACAATATCAAGATACAGCAATAAAACAGTTCTTCAAAATAGATTGTAGTAAGAGAAAAGAGAGTCTGACAGACTGACTGAACCATTATCACAGAAAAAAAACAGTTTTTTTAAAAAATAGTAAATTAATGCTTTTGAGCAGCTTTGAATACAATAATTTCATTATGCAGATCATGGATATCATGTGATATGTTATGCCAGGCCTAATGAATTTGTTGATAAGTATAGCTTGAGAGGATCCTGCTCTTCTCTGGCATTAGTCTAACAATGTCTCACTCATCTCTCATTGACGTTTGGATGGGAAGAACATTTTCTCGCAACACATTCAGATATAAACGGTTTTGGGAGGCAGACAGTTTGTAAGTGATGAGACTGTGTTGTCAGTCAGAAGCTATATCAACTGAGAAAACACATTTCTGAATTGATTCTTTCAATACTACAGAGTTAGGTTATTGAGAAAGACTAGATCTGGTAGCTAGCATATTAACACTTAAAGCACCAAAAAAGCAGACAGCAAAATAAACATTAAGCAAAATTAAAAAAAAAATCCAAGCTTTACCATAATGAAAATTTAAAAACTAGAGTGCAAACAATATAAATCCAGATGAGGCAGCTCCCTTATCTGGCTCTGCCCTGTTTGCAAAATTGACTATTTTCGTTTTTGGTGCTTTATTCCGTTTTGTTTTGTTATTTTACGGCCACGGTAAACAGCTATGGTAATGTTGGGACGGTCAGTTATCCCAACCATACTATACCTTGGCAGGTTTAGACCTCCTAAGTGGTTAACCAGTACTAAGTGCACATACTTTCCCCAGCAACTGACAACTGCCATTCTTGAATCAGTCGGAAGAAAAACGAAAATATGTGGCCAGACTGGGTATCGAACCTGGAACCTCTGACTCTTGAGTCAGATGCACTATTGACTGCCCTATGTGGCCCAGTCCATTTTTGGTGCTTTCAGTGTTAACAGAAATCTTTTCTTTGATCATAACCATATATTTTGCTGATACATGATGTCAGTTACTTTACTTTACTGTGACCCTAAATACTCAAACAGATAACTCATGTATCATTGTCCCTATCCCATCAAATTCACTTCTCATTCATCTGCTCTGGCCAGTGCAGTATTTCATGAACTAAAGAGTTAGCTCGCTTATTTATGGCTCTATGAATAATAAGGGTTAGCTCCCTTGTCTATGGCTTTATGAATGATAAGAGTTAGCTCCCTTGCCTATGGCTCTATAAATCATATGATTTAGCTCCCTGGTCTTGGCTCTATGAATAATAAGAGTTAGCTCCCTTGTCTATATATATGGCTCTATGAATAATAAGGATTAGCTCCCTTGCCTATGGCTTTATGAATTATAAGAGTTGGTTCCTTTGTCTATGGCTCTATGTATATAATAAGAGTTAACTCCCATGCCTTTGACTCTCCAAATTGTCTGGTAATGATTACTACACTCAAATAAGTATGAAATTCACTAAAAAAGGTTTATTACATACTCTAGCAAAAGAGTGACATCATTGCAGTAAAAAGCAACAACAACAATTAACCTACAAAGTATATCATTCTAGACAACTCTACAACAGGGTAAAAGAACTTTCACAGCATGTCTTAAAGCTCAAAATAAGCAAAGAAACAAAAAAGGTTTTTTCCCTTATTTTTCCATAAAACATAATGTTGTGGAATCTCTCATTATGTTGTGAGATCTCTCATTAGAACTGCCTCATTGAGGCAGTCCTAATGAGAAATCCCACAACAAACATTGTGTTTGATGGAGAAAATAATTAACCCCAAAATTTTGCACTATCTAGGGACCTCAAAGTCTGAGGAAACTGTTTCTGGGGTACTGCCAGCAATAATGCCTTTAATGATAGTTCCAGCCACGATTATGAGAGCCATGATCAACAGAATTCCTATAATTTACCAGATATTAGTAGAAGTTTTGGAAACATCAGCCAGAAAAATATAAGGTTCTAATATACATCAGCTTTGAAGTCCAGACTGCTACAGATAATAATCCTTTAAAGCTTGATTGTACTTTTATTTCTGAAGTACATGTTTAGTGGGAGCCCTCGATGTAGTGAGTGAGTGTACTCGGGGTTAACGTCAAACAACTAACGTCATACAAAGACAGGACCTAGCTCCATTTAAAAACTCATCCAAAAGACTGGAGAAGGGAGGGATTGATCTTGTGACCCATGGATTTGTAGTCCAGCAATTGCCCTCGATATATCTGTAATGTTCCGTCCAAACGATCTTACTCTTACACTGAATTTACTATTATAAAGAATAAAACTATGGTTTGGTACAGTCAAAATGGCATTATAGAGACTTTTGCAATACGTAATTAATACTTTATGATATTATAAAGTGGGTGAGTTAACCCTACAAATAATCTGGGGGTTGTTAATTCTGAGCTATTTTTCAGCCATCATTAAAATCAAATATTTTTGCTTCCTGTTAAGTGTGAAATCCCCTCCCCCCCCCCCAATACTTTTGCTTCCTGTTAAGTGTGAAATCCCCCCCCCCCCCTCCACACACACACACACATCACTCCCCTCGTCAGAACTGCTGCACTGTAAGGCAGTTTAGGGGCTGTACTTTTATGGATGAATATGACAATAGAAGCAACAGAAGAAAAAATTCTTTTGTAAGTCAAAAACACATGATTACATGAAAATTAGCATGAAGAACCATGGCCTAGAAAGAGTAAAGTAACCATTTTAGAGGCTATAAAACAGTTATAACGGCTAAACAGAAGTTAATGGTGAAGAAAGGAGAGACATAATGATTGTTTCTGTTCCTGAGAAGAATAAATAAGAGAGTTAATTGCCTGAAGATGCTGTGGATATGGAGTTAATTAGCAAAAATGCTGCTGCAAACAAAAAAGAGAAAAAAGAAATGTTCACCAAAAACAAAAAAACAAAAATCTTTGAAGAACTCAATATCTGAATATTCTGAAAGACATGTCTGACATCTTCAGGGTGTCTAAAATAGTATCAGTATCTGCCTTTACTGTGAACATGCAACATTGGTATAGTCTGTCATCCAAATGTCTGATTCAAATTCTTAAACAAGTTCTTTCAGCTAACGATGATATGAACAACTGTACCTTCCATATTTCAGATTAATTCTTACAGTAACTTGTGCCTAGACATTTAAGCGCTGCAATTCCTATCGGTCTGTGACGGAACTCATTACAGGCTAAGAGAAAATGAACTTCATCATCACATAATTAAGCCAGGTCAGCTAATAGTGACTTTCAAAAAGTAGTTTTACCAATCTAAAATTTCTGCAACAGTGTAGAACAGTCTTAGATCAGACTTATGCAATTCAGCTAAACAAAGGGCTTTTCTCTTCCAAAAACAATTCCAAAAATCTAGAACCACCTTATGTTTGTCTTTCAAAACAATTCCAAAACTCTAGATCCATCTCAAAAGAATGAAATACAGTAATGAAATTTTTAATGATTTGTTGTGCAGCCTTCAATAAATGGCCATCCCCAATTTTTGAAACATTGATAATTCTAATGCACTTACGTAAGTAACACGAAGTCTGATTGGATACCGTCAAAAATTTGCGACAGTATATCCTGCGATATACTGTCGCAAACCCAATGTCATTAAGCTGACGTCTGGTTTTACGTCATGGCTGACGTCTGGTTTTACGTCGCTGAAATAGTTCCATATGGGTGCAAAGAAGCACACTCCCAAAGGTGAAAATGTGAAAAAATTTATTAGAATGGGTGCCGCGGAGCTGTAAAACGGAATTTGCGACCATACAAGAGGCCCAAATGGGCCTGATATCGCTCACCTGGCTATTGTGCAACGGAACCATTCTGATACAAAATTGGTCCAATTCCACTGAGAATTTCTCATTTTCACATTTTGCTACCTTTAGTAACAGAGGCCAATTTGCCTGGTTTTTATATATTTACTTTTGAAACACCTCAATGCAAGAATCATTGTGCCACAAATTTCATCAAAATCCATTCAGGGGTTACTGAGATATTGCCAGTTTCATGTTTGTGCTATTTTTAGTAACGGCAGATGGCGGCCATCTTGGATTGCTAAAATGCGAAAAATCGAAAAGCCTTCATGCAAGGACCATTTTGACACAAATTTGGTCCAATTCCATTGAGATTTCCTGATTTTCACATTTTTCTATTTTTAGTAACAGAGGCCAATATGACTGGTCTTACAGTTAGATATTTTTGAAACATCTCAATGCAAGAATCATTTTGACAAAAATTTCGTCAAAATCCATTCAGCTGTTACTGAGATATTGTCATTTTCATGTTTTGTGCTATTTTTAGTAATGGCAAATGGCGGCCATCTTCGAATGCCAAAATGCAGAAAAAGCTTAATGAAAGGACCATTCTGACACAAAATTAATCCAACTCCATTGAGATTTTCTAATTTTCACATTTTTCTATTTTTAGTAACAGAGGGCAATATGAATGGTCTACAGTTAGATATTTTTGAAACATCTCAATGCAAGAATCATTTTGACACAAATTTCGTCAAAATCCATTCAGCGGTTACTGAGATATTGTCATTTTCATGTTTTGTGCTATTTTTAATAACGGCAGATGGCGGCCATCTTGGAAAGCCAAATTGCAATTAATCAAAACGACTTCATGCAAGGAACATTCTGACACAAAATTGGTCCAATTCCATTCAAGGGTTCTTGAGTAATTGTCATTTTTATGTTTGTGCTATTTTTAGTAACACCAGATGGTGGCCATCTTGGGATGCCAAATTGCAATTAATCAAAACAGCTTCATGCAAGGAACATTCTGACACAAAATTGTTCCAATTCCATTCAAGGGTTCTTGAGTAATTGTCATTTTTATGTTTGTGCTATTTTTAGTAACGGCCCCCATGTTGGCCATCTTGGATAGTCAACTGGCACAAAATTGAAATAATTCCATTCAAGAACCATTTCTGACCAAATCTGGTCAGAATTGGCTGCATTTTCTTTAGATATTGACATTTGAGCAAAATCGGCCTTGTTAACGCTAAGTAGGTCACTGTGACCTAATTCCGCAATAGATTTTTTTTATTTTTACAATTTTTAATACCAAGGTCCCACGTATGTTCCATGCAAACTTTCAACCAAATATACCAAATGGTTCTGGAGAAGAAGTTGATTTTGTTGTTTTTGCTATTTTTAGTAACGGCAGCCATCTTGGATTCTTGACCTGACCCAATTTTATAATTTTGAAACCCTGCAGTCTGGTCATGCTCCATGTGAAATTTGAGATCCATAGGCTCAGTGGTTTTAGAGAAGAAGTTGTTTGAAGTTGTTTAAATAGGTCATTTTTTGACATTGGTATTTGAGCAAAATTACACTCGTAAACAGAAAGTAGGTCACTGTGACAAAACTCCGCTACAGAATTTTTTCATTTTTACAATTTTGAATACCCAGGTTTCATTGATGTTCCATGCCAAAATTCAGACAAATATACCCAGTGGTTCTGGAGAAGAAGTTTATTTTGTTGTTTTTGCTATTTTTAGTAATGGCGGCCATCTTGGATTTTCAACCTGACCCAATTTTACAATTCTGAGACCCTGGAGTCAGGTCATGCTCCATGTGAAATTTGAGAACCATGGGACCAGTAGTTTTACAGAAGAAGATGTTTGAATATTTGTTTTTAGGTGTTGACGGACGACGCACGGACGCACGACGCACGCCGGACTCATTGGTATGACAATAGCTCACTATGGCCCTTCGGGCCAGGTGAGCTAAAAACCGACGATTTACCGCCCCAAATGACAATTTTGAGTACAGTTATCCCTTAATTCTAAGAAATGTCCTGGGCATATATTAGAGTTTTCACGGTAACTGTTGCAAACTTTTTAAGCCTTGACATTAGCGCTGCAATTCATGTCTGTCTGTGACCGAACTCATTACCAGGCTAAGAGAAAATGAACTTCATCATCACATAATTAAGCCAGGTCAGCTAATAGTGACTTAAGTAGTTTTTAACGACAATTTCTCATTTTCCATCTCGTTAACTCTACCATGTACAGCATAATAAAAGCCCAGATTTTTAGTGCCATTTTTTTCATTAATTCACTCATTAATTTTGTATGGAATTTTTCTGTGAATAAAACAGAGTTTGTCAAGTAAAATGATGACTTTACTGCTTTTCCGCATACAGCAGACTCTGTCAACCACAGATGAGTCTAAAATTTACAGGGGCGAGCCTAGAGGGAAAAGTGGGAGAAATAGTCTCCCTAAGCTGACTGATTTCTCCCTATTTTGAGCTGAGGGAGAAGTCAAAATGTATAAAACATACAGAAAATCCAAAGTTTGGGATAAAACTTCTCCCTGAAATTCAGAAAATGTCACAACACTTCTGCCTGTCTGAGAACCCAAGGCTGACTCCTGTCGCTTTGTGCGTATTCAGACTCTAATTTTCACTACAAAGAGTGCAAAAATTTGATAATGTGCTCTAATCAGAATACATGGATTCACATGCTGATCTGGGCCTGAGTTTTGCATTTTATGAAAATAGTGGGTGTGGGGGTGTGGGGGTGTGGTGGGGGAGGGATGTTATTTAAAGCCTAAAGTGTAGTTAATCAGCCACTGCCAAATACCTCTAATAAACAGTATTAAGGTGAGTGGGTATACTTGCAGAAGTTTGGCAGCTCTACCACTTTGCTTCTGTTCTCAGTAAAGAAAATAATTTGCTCCTCTAGGAGCAAATTCATTCCTATAAGAGTAGACCCCATTTCGAAGAGTTACCTCATTCAGAGAAGCAAACGGGAATTAATGCAAGTTAATATTACATAATTTTCGGAAAAGAGGCAGGAGGCACTTATTAGAGCCGCAGCATTTATTAGGATTAATATGGTATTTCACAATTCTAATGTCTCTTTTCCATCCTGCACATTTTGCCGTGAGGGTTTTTCTTTTAATGCACTTAAAAAGCATGATATCAAATCATATTGATTCCCAGTCTGTTTTTCATTATGTTTCCAAGGCAACAAATGCAAGAATTATAAAAGATACATGTATTTTTTTAATGCTAATTAATTTTGAAATGAGAAATCTTTTTCCAATTTTAATGCTCAATGCTATAATGTGATTTTAATGATTTATTTGTTCAACTGTAATAGTTTTGTTACAGGAACTTCTAGCAAAAATTGCTTAAAACTAAATTATAAGGCCGTAAAAGTTGTGCATGGGGTTAATGAGGAAAATGCTGGATTATTTATAGGATATTATCTTATTTTTAGCATGTTTGAAAAGGGCTGTTATTATTTAAAAGGACGCAACTCTTTTAGCTGAAACTTGTACTGAAGCCTACCTAGTGGATATTGCTCAGAAATTTTACATTTCATGATTAATCTCTATCAGAAATAAGACTTTTTTTCTCCTATCACATTCGAGAAAATCTGCAACAAAACAGTTTACTACGTGTCCATTGACCAATGCAATATTTCATTCATGCTCCAAGGACAGAAACTTTCAAACCTATCAAGAACAATCATTCTGCTAATGATCAATTGTTTTATCTTTTCTGCTTTTGTTTGCAAAACTGTATGAGCCGCAACATGGTTGTGCGCACAGCGCAGACTCAGATCAGTCTGGGCATCCGCCCAGTCTGATCAGAGTCTTCGCTGTTCGCATGAAGGTAACTTAGACCCTTAGCTACCCTTTAAGCACTTAGAAAAGATTCTGATCAGACTGGGTGGATGCCCAGGCTGATCTGAGTCTGCGCTGGGCCAACCACTTTTTTGGTTTTCTTGTATTGTTTGATCACCTGTCAATGCACCTTAAGCCCCTATCTCACTGGGATGCGACAGTTTGCGACTGATTGCGAATTGCATTCGCGGATGAGTCTCAAAACTGTCTTGAAACGTTCGCTGGGATTCGCAATATCCTCGCGTGAGTCGCAAACTGGCGCAAACGGTTCGCATTGTCGCACAAAAAAGTTTTACATGTAAAACTTTTTTATGCGACAAAATTTCTCGCAATATAGTCGCAACATAGTCGCAAAGTCATCGCGGGTGTCGCGAACACGTCGCAGACCCATCGCAATTTAGTTTCCGGCGAGTCGCAATGACCGTGAACACGAAAAATTTGCGAAATAAATAAGACTTTATTGCGATCAAATTGCGACATAAATAAGACACTTCCGCGACTAAATTGCGAGCAAATAAAACTGAGTAACTTTCGCGCGAACGTCGTGAGACATTCGTACGAATATCTTACTACTATCGTGCGAGTGTCTTAAATTACTCGCAATGTCGCAAAAGTGTCGTGAAAGCTTCGTATTTTCGTCCCACGTGACTCGGACAATTATGTTTCTCGCAAACAGTTTGCACTCATTCAGTTCCAACATGGGCATCATGCCACCAAAGGTCAGAAAAGGGCGAGGCAGGGGTAGGGCTGCCACTGCACCCGGCCATAAAACCACCACAGGAAGCCGAAACAGTCCCAGCCCCTGTTCCCTCAGACGACGAGAGCTCGGGAGCTCCCACGGTTTCACTGATGGGTGAAACAAGGAAGAAAAGGAAATCGGGCATTGAGAGTGAGAAACAGTACCCTTGGAAGGATGCCCACCAGAATGTACTGGCTGAGTTCTGGCTGAACCACCCCATATTTTATGATAAAACACAATATCCATCTTCCTGACGCCTGATGATTAAGAAATTGCTGGAATGTCAATAGGTTCTCATTTTCTCGCAAAATCATCGTACGACTGTTGCACGACCTTCGCACGACAGTCGTGCGACGTTCGCGAGAGTATCGTGACACAGTCGCACGAGAGAAATAATCGCAATTTTATTGTGCGAACGTCGCACGAGCGTCTCACAAACGTCGCGCGACAGTCGCGCGACGTGTGTGCGAACTCCAGGCGAATTTGGGCAAGATTCGTGAGATAATCGTACGACATTCGTGCGACATTCCCGCGACACTCGCAAATATGTCCTAATCACCATTTCAGTGAGATCCAAATATGAAAAATGTCGCGTAGTCGCGGATTTTATCCCAAATCCTTGTCCTAAACTAGTCGCCAGTTGTCGCATCCCAGTGAGATACTAGCTTTACTGACTGGCCATTTTTGAGTGAGATTCATTAGCTGAGTGCAACACAAACGTTGATTGGCTTAAAAAATGAAAACGGACCAATTAAACTTCCTGTGACCAATGGCAATCAACTAATATTTTTGGATACAATAGTTACAATTGAAATGGAAACAAATCAGTATTGATTTTTTCATCATTTGGACGGACACATGGCGCCAAGTGCGTGCAACTTTGGTTACGTACCGCTGAGCCACTTGGGGAACATCATTAGGAGAATTGAACTGAACTGAACTGAACAGTATTGATTTATTGTTTGATATGACAGATACACCCATCAACTTTATAGATCACCTGGAAGACTATGTTGCATTTGTCAGTGAATTAGTAGTAATATATAGTAGCATATGGAAAATGCGTCATGCAAATAAGTTTCATCAGTTTTACATGCCAAAGACCCATATTAGCCCGGTATTGATAAAGAAATTTGCTTTCCCATACAAGCAACTCGACCTTTTGTATTTCTTATACAACAAATTGAACAACCTGATCTGACTGCATGGCAAAGAGAGCTGATTCTACGACAGACTCACATTTTTAACAGGGTATAATCGATTCCTCCAATTTTCCCTTCCTGCAGAGACTGTACATCATATCTGGCTTCTGCCGAGACTGTCCGCAAACTCTTGCTTCCTGCCGAGACTTCTGTACATGATAAATGGCTTCCTGCAGAGACTGTCCGCGTGATTCTGCTTCCTGCCGAGGCTCTCGGCAGGAAGCAGAGTCACGCGGACAGTCTCGGCAGGAAGCCATTTCGCGAGGACAGTAGTCTCTGCAGGAAGCAAGAGTTCGCCGACAGTCTCAGCGGAAGCCAAATATGATGGACAGTCTCTGCAGGAAGCGAAAATTGGCGAAATCGATTATACCCTGTGTTTTTGCTAATAAGTGCAGCCTCGTATTGTCGATTGTATTGGAAATTGCACTGATCTGGGTTCATGTCAACATTTTCTGGAATTTGTCTCATCAAAATTAAAATGTTTTCTGTCGCAGTCTAATGTATTATTCATATAGCTGCAATATTAACTGGAATTTGCCAATACGAATGTAAACTTTGCAGTTACATCACTTAAACGCTAGGATGGATGAATGAATGGAATGACTGACGGATGGAAAACCAGCCTTATATATCACATTTTGCTGAAGCAGGTGTGACGAAAATGAGAATTCTGATTATATAATAGACTAACTCATTCCATTCTGGATACCCCTATAGGGTATCTGAGCAAACAGTTTGGAGCCAGATCCAAACTGTTTACTGCCTAGACATCATTTGGACGGAAAACCAGCCTTATAATCAAATTCTTGCTGAAGCAGATGTGACGAAAATGAGAATTCTGATTATATAATAGACTAACTCATTCCATTCGGGATACCCCTTAAGGGTATCTGAGCAAACAGTTTGGATCCAGATCAGGCCCCACAAACGTGGCACAAACGTGGGGCCTGATCTGAGATCCAAACTGTTTACTGCCTAGACATTCTACAAGAGTTGGTTAGACCAATGTTGTCAAAACATTCTTGATTATTGATGCAGACGACAATACAGGCCTCATACTGACAAAGCTTTTCCAAGCCTGAAATGCCTGCTTTCGCAGCCTAAAATAGCCCTTTTTAAGCAGAAAAAAACAGTGAAAACTTAAAAATCAAAGCCTGAAATCAAGTAAAATTCAAGAAATGAAAGCCTGAAATCCAGCAGAAGCCTGAAAAGTATGAGGCCTGCAATATCAGCAGAGGACAAAAAATACCCAGAATGCAATGGGTTAAGTGCCACTTACTCATTTCTGTCCAGCTTCAACTTGTGTTTCTTTTTGTCAATCACAATCTGAAACGTTACTTGCTGGATATGCTCGTATGTTCCCTGAAAACAAAATAAAGGCTCATTGTAAAATCTGTAAAGGGCTACAAATGAAAATAGTTGAATTTGCAAACAGCATAGATCCAGATGAGGCGGCTCATAATGAGCTGCCTCATCTGGGTCTACACTGTTTGTCCTCTAGTTTTCGAATTCTAAATATGATATAGCTTTGAAGAAACAGTATTTGAATTTTGTAGACATAAACTTTGATGTCTATTTTTTTAAGGGTTAACCCACACAGGATAGCTCGCCTGACACTGACTTGCCTAACACATAAAACTTCATCCAAAACAACCAATTCAGATGTCAATGCTGACGCAGATGCGGGTGATGATGCCAAAGTGACAAAAACAGCTCTTCCTATACCACAGGGTATAAAAAAGATTCTGCTAATTTTCGCTTCCTGCAGAGACTGTCCATCATATTTGGCTTCCGCCAAGACTGTCCGCGACCTCTTGCTTCCTGCCGAGACTTCTGTACATCATAAATGGCTTCCTGCAGAGACTATCCGCGTGATTCTGCTTCCTGCTGAGGCTCTCAGCAGGAAGCAGAGTCACGCTGACAGTCTTGGCAGGAAGCCAATTTTCGAGGACAGTAGTCCCTGCAGGAAGCAAGAGTTTGCAGACAGTCTTGGCGGAAGCCAAATATGACAGACAGTCTCTGCAGACGGGGAAAACTGGCTGAATCGATAATACCCTATGGTCAATGCTGACACAGATGCTGGTGCTGATGCCAAAGTGACAAAAACAGCTCTTCCTAGTATACTCTCATACAGGCAAACTTTAAATTTGTTCAGCAGAGATGCATCACCTACTTCAGAGTACTTGTATATGTAAAGCATCATAATTTTGCTTGTGATTCAAATGCTTTTGTTCAGCCCAGTTGCTCTACAAGAATTTCAAATACAGCTTGCACAATCTAAGAATATGCTTTCCTGTCAATGGTCTCATGAATAGTTATTACCCTTTGTACAGGATTGACTGGCTCATGCCTTCTATGGGCAACATCCATAGATTTGACAATTTGAATTACCCATAAATCATAAAAATAAAATAGCTGTATATTGTTAATCATCAACAATCATTGACAAACAGCTTATTCTTCCATGGACAGCTTCATTTTAATAACACCGCCGGGGCAAGAGCAGAGTACGATGTCTGTTAGCTCATCAAAATTGCTGCCAACTTCTACACCACAGCTGGTGTTTAACTAATCTGACAAGAACATGATGTCCATTTTGACTGGTGGTTTTACCAAATTTACTGATTTTTCATTTTGCGATTTTTTCCCTTTATGGATCTAAAGCCTTAACTTACATGGTGACTTATTTGCCGCAGTTTGGTAGAGATCCCGTCTAGTCCCCTTTTCCTCACTTGTTTTGGGAAGACTATCTGAAATGGCTTTGGAGCAGATGATAGCAGGAATTTGTTGAACTGGTAGGACTCCAGAAGGGAACTCACATCTCGTACTGAAAATATACAGCAAGAAAGTAAGTTTGAAAGTAAGTTTCATATCAGAGGACTGTGTAAGCATCTCTGTATTTTCCCTGATGGTACCTTTATACAGATCCAATACCGTAATGACCCTAAATATTCGGACAGTCAGGTCTGAGCAAACATTGTAGACCCAGATCAAACTGAAGGAGCAGTTTGATTAGGGTCTACAAGGTTTGTCATTTATGAAGCATCATTTGGATGCATTAACATGTGTAAAATCCACTTTCTAAGAATTTTGGAACAATAATTGTCCAACTTCCGGATGTCCGAAATTTTAGGGTCATTACAGTAGCTGATAAATATGTACAGTGTTATTTAAAGATCACAGGGTATAATCGATTCCGCTAATTTTCGCTTCCTGCAGAGATTGTACATCATATTTGGCTTCTGCCGAGACTGTCTGCGATCCCTTGCTTCCTTTCAAGACTTCTGTACATGATAAATGGCTTCCTGCAGAAACTGTCTGCTTGATTCTGCTTCCTGCCAAGGCTCTCGGCATGAAGCAGAGTCACGCGGACAGTCTCGGCAGGAAGCCATTTTTCGAGGACCGTAGTCCATGCAGGAAGCAAGAGTTCGCGGACAGACTCGGCAGAAGCCAAATATGATGGACAGTCTATGCAGGAAGCGAAAATTGGCGGACTGGTTTATACCCTGTGAAGATGTCACTTGAAATTTAGGAAGTTACTCTTCAGAAGAGACTTGGCTCTTCCTCAACAAATAAGAAGGGAGACAAATATATGAGCAGTGACACGACAAAACCAACAAATGTGGTTGTGTGCCCAGCGCAGACTCAGATCAGCCTGGGCATCCGCCCAGTCTGATCAGAGTCTTTGCTGTCCACATGGAGGTAGCTTGGACCCTTAGCTACATGTTAAGCGCTAAGTCAAGAGTCTGATGCTGAACTGAGTTGCGCTGGGCGCACAACCACTTTGTTGGTTTTCTCATGTGGCGGCTCATATATACTTGAATTCATGGATTATCTTTCCTCTGAAAGTATATTCTTTCCCCTTGAGCTGAATAAGTATATTTTTGAAGACTGTCATAGCCATTAGTTTTCAAATTCGCTAACCTTTTCATCATACAATTTCAATCGATTTCTCTGACCAGAAAAGATTCATTTTCTAGATGTTTTCCCTGACCAAGGTAACCCTGACAATGATATGTAACTAAGTCGTTCAATGCAGCTGAGACGTCAGTTTTTCTTTATTTCAAAGCTAAAGACTTGCAATTCATTCTGGCATCTGAAGTTGGAAGTTGAAGGCCCACAGTAGATCCTATATACCACCCGGCAAAGGATTATGCTACCTGTTTGAGACTGGAAGTGGGTGGAGCTATTGTGTAACTATATAGTTACCATTTACTGATAACAATTAATCACAAGGCCCAAGTCTATTGGTTACTGAGTTGATAAGACTGTCAATCATTTCCAATGTAATTCCTCCACACAAGCAACAACCAATCAGATCAGTTATTGAAGTTTTATGCCCTTCTACAGATGTTTACTCTTTGGTGTCCAGAGAGAACATTGAAATTAGTTGTTGTTGTTTCAATTCTTGCAACAATGGTCTCCAAGAGGGTCAGTGGAACAAATCCATGGCTGAATTAGCTACCTCATTCTGCATTTTATAGTCCACCTAGAGTGTTAACCCTATTGCACTCAGAAGAGCCAAAACTCCATATAGTTTTGGCTGTTCTGAGTGCAATAGGGTATTACAAATAATTGAAAAATATATATCTGAATGTGTGCTCTAAAATATTGGTAAAATATAAGGGATCTGAGAAAAAAAAAAGGTCTAGATTCATCATATAGCTGTTTAAATTCATCTTCTAGTTGTTATTGTGGATCAAAACTTAGGTTTCAATTCAGCAAATTAACATCAAGAAGATGTATTCCAACAGGTAGCAATATTTATATTACTTATTTCCTCTCCAAATGACAGGGTTATCATCAAAATCACTTCAATTAACCCAGCTTTTAAGTTTGGTAAGTAAATATTAACAGGTATCCAAGAAGATATTACTTTTATCAGGTAGTATCACTGCAGGTGGGTACATCTTATTGATGTAAAACCCTGGAATTTTATTTAAAAATATCCTTTTCTTTGATTCATGTTCCTGATAAATTTATCATGAAATCTGGATTATCACCCTTGAACTAAATATTATGTTATCTGGAATCGCTCAATATTTCTTTACAAGGGATGGTATTGGGTCTATGGAATCACCTAAAAATATTTTTTGTTTTATGATTTAAGAGAGGCTGCATGGTAATTAACACTAAAGGTGCCAGAAATGGAAATAGTTGAATTTGAAAACAGCTAAGATCCTTAGCCACCTCATTGGGATCTACACTATCTGCCCTCTAGTCCTTGATTCTCAAAATGATATAGCTTGGACACTGTCTTCGCTTGGACAAAACTTTTTTTTTGAAATCTGAAGAATGCAGACTTTGTTGTCTGGTTTTTAATGCTCTAATCATTAAACAAGAGGGCCAAGAGGCCCTGAATCGCTGACTTGAACAATTGGCCAAGAGGATATTGAAGAGATGTTTAAAATCGTCGAAATATGAGAATCTTGGGTCAAAGGTCTAAGAATGACCTTGACCTCTTGTACTCCAAAACCATCATGTACTCATTAAGACAACTTTAGGCCAAAATCTTCAAAAATTTCCATGTAATCTCATGTTCTAGCATTCCCCATATTTGACTGCTGTAAAAATGGGTGAAGGTCAACCCAAGGTCATCATTTGAACAATCTTGGTAGTATTCAAGTACTTAATGCTACATACATTTACCACATTTCAAGACCATCGGTCAAGTTTTTTGGAGAAGAATTTTAAAGATTTTTACCATATATGGGCATGGCAGCCATGTTGATCATGTGACCTGGACTGTTTGAAGAATTTTCTTTTCCTCCTTCCCTGGAGGCTATATATGACATTTACATACATTTTTCCCAGTGGCTTCTGAGATGTTTGGTGGAATTGTCAAAATAAGAGAGTCCTGGGTCAAGGGTCAAAGAATGACCTTGACCTCATGTACTTACAAATCTTCATGTACTCATTAAGATGACTGTATATAAAAATTTTAAGGCCAAATTCTCAAAACTTTCCATGAAATCTTAATTTGTTCTAGCATTTTCCCATATTTGACCTTGCCATAAAAAAGTTCAAGGTCAGTCCAAGGTCATCATTTGAATAATCTATTGCTTCTAGATGAGAAGATTTTCAAACATTTTTACCATATGAGCTTAGCCGCCATGTTGGTCATGTGACCCAGACTGTTTGAACAAATTTTTGTTCCCTCAACTTCTGAAGGCTCTATATGAAATCTGGTCACATTTGGCACTGTGGCTTTTTAGAAGATGTTATATATTGTTATATACATATTAACCCTATTGCACTCAGAACTGCCAAAACTCTAACTCTATGGAGTTTTGGCCATTCTGAGTGCAATAGGGTTAAGCAGCCAATTTTTGTATGTCCCCTTGGTGACTCATTATGGGTCCTGTTGAACTGGAATCTGCACAGAAGCATGTATATACTTGGTATGGACAAAATCTTGTTTTCTACAACTCTGAACATGAGATCATGCTTATCGTATTCACAAGCTGAGTGCATCAAAATCACACTAAATCTGCTAATGTCATGAGTAAAATCCATTCCCAACAGGAGATCTGGAAAGCTGCCATGGCATGAAAATGTTTTCCTGAAACTTCAAAAGTTACCAAAGGAAAAGCATCTCTTTCAAGAAATCTGTTGCAGAAAAGCTAATTCTGATGTGGAAGCTTTCAGTCAAAACATATAAATTGCTGGATTAATTTGTCTAAACACCAATTTACAGCATGCATATGTTTGCAGCCTTTCTGAAATAATAAAGCCTATATATAAGCTCTGACTGTTGCATGATTTGCAACTGTCAGTCTTATACATAGGCTTTAGACAAGGAGTTATGTCCAGACATAAGATTTTTGCAATATCATTAAGTTATGATATTGCAAAAGTCTTAGGTCTGAATGGAACTCCATGACCCTGTGATCTGAAAGGTTCCCCTACCTTTAAGTACGGAAACCTTTCAAATCTCAGAGTTGTGGGTTCAAGTTCCACTGATGGTTAAATTCCGCATCCCAGTTCCCACCTGCTCACTTCCTTCCCACCCCCCTCCACAAACCCCACCTCCAACCACCCCCTCTCTGAATATGTTGGCTGGTTGATTGTTTTGGATTTAACAACCCTTTGAGACAGTATTTCAGTATATATCAGGCCATCACCCAGAGATGGGGAGAAAGAAAAGGGAAATGATAGACGAGTAGAAAAGAAATAAAATATCCAAACAACCCCCGCCCGCACCTACTGCAAGCACAGTTAAGGCCCTTGCCCTACTTTTATCCAAATATATAGGACGCCCCGGCACTGAAGTTATAAGCAGCACCATCGCCCGACCACCACCCCCTCTCTCTGAATATAATTGTAATGTACATCGACTGACCGCTTTGCTTGATTGAATCATACTCGTAGAACAATTTCTTTCCACAGACAGTCTGTTTGATTTCCAAACATACAATAACATTATCTGCTCACAAGAATGGAAATTGTTTTACTAATAGTCAAAGACAGCTCCTGTTGACATGCTAAATCTTTCTTTTCTTCTCTTAAATAATCTGGGAATTCTCTCATACACGGGTGGTAAAGTTTCAAATTGATCTCCGCGGAGGTCTGTTGAAAAACTATTTGACTATTTTCCGGTAGGCAATTTGAATATATCCGGTCATGAATTTTCGCGGTTTACTGACAGGGTTCAGACAAGATTTTTCTCGCTAGAAAAGGTATTCCACACATCGGAGAATGTCATGCTATATATATTTTACAGTTGTATATTGAGACCAAATGACATGGAGCAGTTTGAAGCGGTGTTTTTTAAATTACTTTTGTCCTCCAGGCTTAGAACTGAAAACGAAACTAGGAAGGAGTCCTGCACAGTTAAATCGGCTTTTTGAGTGCATTTGCAGGCTTTCTGTGAAATCTTACCGATGCAGTAAGACACGTAGCTTATATAGCTGCGTTCTAAACATACTTTCAAGAATACGCATGCTTTTATTACTACACGCTCACCCAATTTTTGTCGGCGGTCAATTTGAACACGACGAGAACAATTTGACTAATGGAGATTAACATGGAAAAATTTAATCAGCTAAAAAGAAGAAAATACTTAATTTACTTTTCAGAAGCTAGGTAGAAACGGATTGAAAGCATGTTTTCGTACTTCTAAAGAACATCTGATAATATTGTTCATGAAACATTGTCTTTTTTTATCATGAACTACATGTAGTAGCACAATAGTGCTTTATATTTTTTTCTTTTGTTGTAAAACCAGACCTGTGACACTGATTTGTTTGTAAACACAGTACGAACCGATGCAGGTTAATATGTGCAACTGAAACCAAATTCACTATTCATGATTATTTTATATTAGAAAAGTTTTGACATTGTGGTCAATTTGAAAAGCGCGAGGTCAGTTTGACTCCATTTCGTCCCGGGAAAACAAAGCCAGTCTGTTATTTTTGTGTAAATGCATATATATAATAAGTTTTTGGTTTAATGAAGTCAAAATGAAGTCTCTGTAGCAAACTTCACTCTGATATGAAAACTGAATAAAACTATTCAATTTTACCAACTGCTTTTTACATGGAAATCCCATTTTGTAGGAAGAACTCACTAGTGTATCACTGGTTAAATTTTTGTGAATTAGTTAGCTCTTTCGACATCAGCTCACTAAAGGGAGCAGGCTCAACTCCCGATTGGGTTTCAGCGACTTTGTATAGTACAGAGTAGAAAGAAAGGTAGAAGTTATGAACAAACGTTATCGAAAACATAGTCAAGCGATAAAAGAACAGCTTTTCACAGCAGAGGGCCACAAGGAAACCATAAATAAAACAAAGCGGCTTTTTTTTAAAACATCGGCAGCTAGACAAAACAAAAGAGGAATGGGGGCAATAATAACGCGCACATAACCCTGGCCCTGGGGTCTGCTGTGGTTAATTCACATATAGCTAATTAATAAATACTTGTAGAAAGCAATATTGAAAGTACATGTACGTACGTCGTCAAACCGATTTTGCCGCAGATGAACGACGTCTCTGTAAATAAAAAACGAATATTAAACTCAGCCTACCGTTGATCTTTTATCACAGCCTTCACAGTTCATTCTAAGGCGGCCGTTATGATGTTGTTATTGTTTCATGTTGATTACCCGTGTTTCTATGTAACGGCCACTTCAGGAGTGTAATCACCTCGCAGCGGGGTGAGCATGCGGGTATGTTAGCTTGATATCTTCTTATGGGTACACTCTAAATTGCTTGAATATCGGTTCTCTTCTCTGCTAATATTAGTCTGGATGGGTTCATTTTATTTTACAAGCAAATGAGAGCCACAGGTCCGGTTTTACAACAAAGAAAGTGATAAAACACTATTGTACTACTATTTCACGATAAAAAAGAGAATGTTGCATGAGCAATATTATCTGGTGTACTTAAGACGTATAAAATCATGCATTTGGATCATATGATATCTGGCTCCTGAAAATTCAGCACGCATTTTCTTCTTTTTAGCTGATTAAATTTTTCCATGTTAATCTCCATTAGTCAAATTGTTCTCGTCGTGTTCAAATTGACCGCCGAGTAAAAACTGGGTAAGCATGTAGTAACAAATGCATGCATATTCTTGAAAGTATGTTTAGAATGCAGCCATATAAGTTACGTGTCTTACTGCATCGGTAAGATTTCACAGAACGCCTGAAAATGCACTCAAAAACCCGATTTAACTGTTCAGGACTCCTTTCTAGTTTCGTTTTCAGTACTGAGCCTGGAGGACAAAAGTGATTTAAAAAACACCGCTTCAAACTGCCCCATGTCATTTTGTCTCAATATACAACTGTAAAATATATATAGCATGACATTCTCCGATTTTTGGAATACCTTTTCTAGCGAGAAAAATCTTGTCTGAACCCTGTCAGTAAACCGCGAAAATTCATGACCGGATATATTCAAATTGCCTACCGGAAAATAGTCAAATTGTTTTTCAACAGACCTCCGCGGAGGTCAATTTGAAACTTTACCACCCGTGTCATAAAAGCATGACAATTTTCCAATTCTTTTCCCTGGTGGTCAGGGAATATAGAGATATTTTACAAAATAATCTTGAAAATATCTGTCCATTCTACATTCATTGAAAACCCAATATGTATGATGTTGTTTAGTTGGGTTAAAGAGTTATATTACTTTTGATCACACGCACATTCATGATCATGAGCCTCACAAGGAATTGCACAAGCACACAAAGGGTATCTTATGAGCCACAACACGACAAAACCAACAAAGTGGCATGTGGGCACAGAGAAGACTCAAATAAGTCTGGGCATTCACCCAGTCTGATCAGACCTTTTGCTGTGAGCTTAATGGGTAGCTTAGAGTCTAATGCGGACAGCAAAGACTTTGATCAGACTGGGCAGATGCTCAGGCTGATCTCAGTCTTAGCTGGGTGCACATGCCACATCGTTGGTTTTGTCATGTCGGAGCTCATATAAGCACCCAATTGCTTACAAAAAGGATGAGAGAAGCTTTGAACATAAAGCATTTTTTCAAGACTAAGCACAGACAATGATGCAACAGAATCAATAACACTGGCCTCAGTCGCAGAAATTCAATAATCAACAAGTCAAAGGTCCCATTTGCATATTTAATGCCATTTCAATCAAAGAATTAGAAACTGACATCTGTCACAAGACAATTAATTTGTATTTCCATTTGTAATCCTTACAATACATCTATAATCTTTTACCAATAATCAATGCCATGAGGATTTAACCCTTAACACGCCAAAAAGCAGACGACAAAATTTACGTCTGCAGAATTTCAAAAAATGTTTTGTCCAAGGGATATCGTATTGAGAATTCGAACACTATGGGGCAAACAGTGTAGATTCAGATGAGGTGGCTCATTATGAGCCACCTCA
Source organism: Ctena decussata (assembly GCA_963989385.1). Taxonomy (NCBI): domain Eukaryota; kingdom Metazoa; phylum Mollusca; class Bivalvia; order Lucinida; family Lucinidae; genus Ctena; species Ctena decussata. Next base: position 38,283,555 of record OZ022512.1, on the reverse strand, counting down.
TCTGAATCTACACTGTTTGCAAATTTAACTATTTTAGTTTTTGGTGCTTTAAGGGTTAAGCTTAGATGAACAGACAAAAGGACAAAATGCCATCTTTGGTATCAATTAACGTGTATAAGTATACCTCCACGTTTTTTCAGACATTTTAACAAGGGGAACAACTTTTGTGACTTCCTGTTTGCTTCCCTGGAGTAGGAATTTCTTCCCAAATAGGGTCTACTTACTCTTAGAGGAAAGAATTTGCAAACTTTTCCTTTAAAAATTGACCCGCTTTGACAAGAGATCAAAAAGAGGAAATGGCAGAGTTACTTCCCCTGAAAAAGTACCCATTCACCTATTTAAATTGTTATACCTACTATGTCTAATCCTAAGCATTGGTTGTCATGTTGTCATCCACACAAAACTACATGTACATTGTATTTTACTGACAGTTTTGTGTGTGTGTGTGTGTGTGTGTGTGTGTGTGTGTGTGTGTGTGTTTGCTTTATTTTTGTTTTTCCAAAGCCTCAGCACTCCATTAAATGCACATAAATATTCAGCAAACAGATAGGTTTTTAAGGCTGGCCTGTTGCTGGTGGGGGTAACAGACTTCATGGGAGATTACAGACAGTCTGCTGGATATTTCAAACCACATTCTGAGATAATCCTAAATCTATCTGTCATCACCAAGAAAAATCAGATTTTCATCAATACTAATCAAATCAGACAATCGTAAAAATTCTAAAAATTGGGACACCTAAAATAATTACCATAATCACCCTAAATATGGAATAGATTTGTTCACAATGCAGTTATTTGCATGTTAAAGATGCAGATGAATTGGCAAACTGTGTAGACCCTGATCAGACTGCTCCTTCAGGAGCAGCCCTATCTGGGTCTCCACTGTTTACTTAGATATCTGTTCCTATATTTAGATTTTTTAACAGAAGCTATAGCTGTCAGACAATATAGGCAGAGCTTCACATAAGCTTTGATTTTTGGAGTAAATACTGTTTGAAGCTTAATAAATGAAAATAGTTGAATTTGCAAACAGCATTATAAGAGCAAGATGAGGTGGCTCATAACGTTATATCAGTAAGGAGTTCAATACAAAATAGCTTGGACAAAACACTTTTTGAAAATTTTGCATACATAAAGGAGGGGTGTCTATAAGGCTGTTTTCATGGCCACTACCGATTTTCTTTGAACTTTGTAAACTCAGACTACTATGTGTTGGCTGTAATGTCATGCAATATTAAATCATTTGGTGAAAGTTTCTTTGGTGTGTACAAGATGAAAGTGGGTGGGGTAATTCTGACCCGAATAGGGTTCTGTTACAAAAATGCTAATATTTTTATTGCTACTTAGAACTGGAAGTCTACCATTTCATGACTTCTTTTGTAATTCCAGATATAACAAATGATTATAATACTTTTGTGAAATTTCTGCATGCAGTGCGTTTATACTCACTTGTATGACATACCTCAATTTTAGCCTTTTTTATTCTCCAACTTTACGCAAAACCACAACAGCTTTTTACACTCAAAGCTATTCCAACGATATTTTGCAGTTATACAGTATATTAGATTGTTGTTCCAAAATTATGCCAATAATTTTCTACAATGAATATTTTCTGAGTTATCTTCCCTTAAAACCGCTTCTTTTATTTATTTTTTTTTTTCAAAAATTATAACTCAGATTTTATACCCCGCCACATGTTAGTGGCGGGATATTTATACCCTCGTCATGCGAAGTATGCAAGGGGGTATATAGTTTTTGTCATTCCGTCTGTTCGTCCGTTCGCCCGTCCGTCCGTCCGTCAACGTAACGTCAAAGTTTTGCGTTAAACATTTTGTGAATGCTCATATTTCTTTAACCTTATAACAGATTCTCTTCATATTTACTTTGTTATATCTCTGTAGCTTTACCTTTGATCTGAAATATCAAGGCACCTGGGTCAGGCCCCTGGGAGGAGGTCAGGGGTCAATAATCATGACTCAGGCATTTTCATTATGTCAAAGTTTTGTGTGAACCCTTTTCTGATTTTTCATATTTCTGTAACCACAGGTCAGATTCTTTTCATATTTGGTTTATGATATCTCTTGAGCATTACTAGTACCTTTGATGTGAAGAGTCTTTGCCCCTTGGTTCAGGCCCCTGGGTGGGGCCAAGGGACAATAATTATGACTTACGCCTTTTCATTATGTCAAAGTTTTGGGTTAAACCATTTTGATTGCATATATCTCTGTAAATGCATTACAAATATCTTCCATATTGTATTCATGATATCTCTATAGCATTGCTTTTGGTAGGGACTTCAGGGTCAGCCTCATGGGTGGGGCCAGGGGTCAATAACTAGGACTCAGCCATTTGTATGTTTTGCTTGTTCTGATATATTTTAATGGACACTAGTGATGCATGACTAATTTTATTTTATACTAGTTTACTTTACATGGATCCTGCTGCTGCCCTAAGGTCAAGGTCACAGACTTTGAATTTGTTCCATTTACATTTGCATTTATTTTTTGTGTTAAAAGTTTCTTTCATTAGGCGGTGGCACTGGTCGGGGGTATACGTGAGCACCTGCTCACTTGCTGTAGTTTGTTTTCTGCTGTTTGTATTTCTGTTCATCTGTTGTACGTACATTTGTCTGCCTGTCTGTTTGTCCGTATGTCAGTCTGTCTATTCGTGAGACTTCGTTTCCTTTCGATACCTTGAGTAGTTTTAATGGATTTTCTTCAAACTTGGCATGTGCACTTGTCTTGGGTCTTTACAAGCTGCAAAATACGTTACTTAGAGTATATGTAATATGAAAAGACACTGGAAAGAACATGATACAATTCTGAGAAAATAAGCAAAGACATTTGACAGAGGGCATTAGTTTTATTTTATTTTGAATATTACGAAGTCTCACGGATAGACAGACTGACATACGGACAAACAGACAGGCAGATAAATGTACGTACAACAGATGAACAGAAATACATACAGCAGAAAGAAAACAAGAGCATGTAAGAAGTGGGTTCCCGTATACCCCCGACCAGTGCCGCCATCAAATGAAAGCAACATTTTAACACAAAAGTTAAACGCAAATGTTAATGGAACAAATTCAAAGTCTGTGACCTTGACCTTAAGTCAGCAGCAGCATCCATGTAAACGGTAAACTAGTACAAAATAGAATTAGTCATGCATCACTAGACTTCATTTAAATATTTCAGAACAAGCAAAAAATATAACAAATGGCTGAATCGTAGTTACTGACCCCTGGCCCCACCCATGAGCCTGACCCTGAAGTCCCTATCAAAAGCAGTGCTATAGAGATATCATGAATAAAATATGGAAGATATCTGCAATGCATTTACAGAGATACATGCAATTAAAAAAGGTATAACCCAAAACTTTGACATAATTAAAAGGCAAAAGTCCTAATTATTGACCCTTGGTCCCACCCAGGGGGCTGACCCAGGGGCAAAGACTCTTCACATCAAAGGTAATGTTCATGAGATATCATGAACCAAATATGAAAAGAATCTGACCTGTGGTTAAAGAAATATGAACAATTAAAAAAGGTTTAACACAAAACTTTGACATAATGAAATTGCCTAAGTCATGATTATTGACCCCTGACCTCCTCCCAGGGGCCTGACCTAGGTGCCTTGATATTTCAGATCAAAGGTAAAGCTATAGAGATATAACAAAGTAAATATGAATAGAATCTGATATTAGGTTAAAGTAATACGAGCATTCACAAAAGGTTTTTTACGGAAAACTTTGACGTAAAGTTGACGGACGGACGGACGGGCGAACGGACGAACAGACTAGTTGACAAAACTATATACCCCCTGACATAATTCGCATGACGAGGGTATAAATATCCCGCCACTAACATGTGGCGGGGTATAAAATCCGAGTTATAATTTTGAAAAAATAAATAAATAAAAGAAGTGGTTTTAAGGGGAGATAACTCAGGAAATCTTCGTTGTAGAAAATTATTGGCATAATCTTGGAACAACAATCTAATATACTGTATAACTGCAAAATATCGTTGGAATAGCTTTGAGTGTAAAAAGCTGTTGTGGTTTAGCGTAAAGTTGGAGAATAAAAAAGGCTAAAATTTAGGTATGTCATACAAGTGAGTATAAACGTACTACTTGCAGTAATTTCACAAAAGTAGTATACTCATTTGTTATATCTGGCATTACATAAGGAATCATGAAATGGTAGACTTCCAGTTCTAAGTAGCAATAAAAATATTAACATTTTCGTAACAGAACCCTCTTCCGGTCAGAATTACCCCACCCACTTTCATCTTGTACACACCAAAGAAACCTTTACCAAATGATTTAATATTGCATGACATTACAGCCAACACATAGTAGTCTAAGTTTACAAAGTTCAAAGAAAATCGGTAGTGGCCATGAAAACAGCCCTATAGACACCCCTCCTTTGTCATCTGCTTCAAGTTTCTAGCACACATAAAACCAAGTGTGCTAATATTTCCAGCTGATAAAAAATGTGAGGACCTTTTGCACTGCAAGTTTTTTAACTCCATACGTTTTTTTTTCCCCAGCAAAAACAGCATTTTTTTGCATACAGCATGTTTGAACTAATTTGCATCGCTAACTAAGAGCATTTGTTTTGAACAACCCAGTCCAGATGTCCGTATGTTAAAATATCTTATAAGACTATGGGGCAATTTTGATGAAACTTCACAACATTTTTTAAAGAAAAAAGTAAAAAAATCATCCCCCAAATTTTAGGTAACCTTGAGCTCCCATTAAGGTAGAATAGAATGTTAATCTCCTGAGATAAGCTTTGAAGAAAATCCCATTTAATTACAATGGGTGTTCAAATCTTTCAGGAAATTACCTAATATTAAGACATCCACTTGTTTACAATAGGGGTGGTGAATGAAAATATTTAAGCTGAAAACAGTCACTTTCCTCTAATCTCAATCTCTCCGGCCACATTTTTATTTATTTATTTTTGTTTCGTAATTTTAGTATCATATGACCTGACCCATACAGGTTGAAGAAGGTTACAATGTCCTATTTTGTTTTGTAGAGAATGAAAAGCTTTCATCATTCTCTCCCACATAAATAGTGAGTCTCCCTATTTTGAAAGGAACTTCAACTCTTACTCCCTACTTTCCCAAAAATGGCCAAATCTCCATATCTTAAGGGAATCTCCCTAGTTATTGTTCGAATTTTTAGATTTTCCCTTAATGCCCTTTAGATAGTACTTTATAGTATAGTGTACAGTATATGTAAGTGGGTGGGGGTTACAACCCCCACCCACTTACATATTACTGTACAGGCACCTCTCTCTCCGTCTGGAGCTCAGAATTCTCTGGATAAATGAGCAGTTTTTGTGAACTATCAATTACATCTTTCGTAAATATTTTGTCTACCTTTAATTAAATGGTAGGAAGGAAAGGGTTTGTGATTTGAAAGTATTAACTCTGCTTGAAGCAGAAATAAAAGGCAGATGTCTTTAATTAGCAGCCTTTTAGTACAGCTCCTGGGCAATATCAAAATGATTTTCATTTTCTTGGGTCTAGAAGCAAAGAAAACAGAAAGTTACCGTATTTCTTCTGATAAACAACCCAGTTTAACAAACACCCAAGTGAAAAAATGATATATGAAAATAAATATGAAACAAAGATTGTGCGATTATAAGAAAAAATGATAGAATTCCATCAAGACTGTACCACCAAAATTTGCTATTCACCACCAAGATTTTGCCTAAGGATGGTCCTTCAAAATTTGTTATTTATTGCTTCAGTGTCATTTATAGCACTTGTACATTGTAGCACCCTAGGACATTTAATAGAAGAAATATGGTTGATCATGAGAACAGAGCTCTAGATAAGAGGGAGTATTTGATGATAATTAAGGATAATTTTTTTCATTTCTCATCGAAACCATATGTTGTGACCCCTCATCTGAACCGTCTCATCGAGACGGTTCAGATGAGGGGTCACAAGATATGTTTTTATGCAGAATTAACAAAAATTATCCCTAATTATCAACAAATACTCCCTCTTATCTAGAGCTCTGATGAGAAGTCCCAAAATTTAGTGTTAGTACAGCATATCACTTCCTTCATATCCTTCCAGATATCTGCGGTGAGGCTAATCAAACGAGAAATCAGGGCACTTATTCTTAACCAAAGAAACAACTGATATGCAAATTGGTGAAATCACCATATAAGACTAAACCTGACAGAAAGGGTTTGCATACAAGTCACCATATTGAGGAAAATTAACAACGAAATGAGAAAAACTTTCAGTGTTATCCATTCTTGATCAGTAAAATGTGCGCTGACCAAGTTATATTCAATTGAGGAATTGCAAATTTATGTTAATTTTATTTTCCACCTTCAATTCAAGCCTGAAATAATTTAAATTGTAAGTTAACTTTGGACCTGACCTACTTTATCTGATACAGATTTGGGCAGTGATAAATTCGAGATATTTTTCAGGGGACAGCCTAGAGCTTTCAGACAGGGAGAAGTTTTGCGACATTTTCTGGACTTCAGGGAGAAGCTTTGACTCAAACTTCCTTTAAGTTCTATACATTTCTTTCTTCCTCAGCTTAAAATAGGGAGAAGTCAGCCATCTTATGGAGACTATTTCTCCCAAATCGCCCTCTAGGCTGAGCCATGATTTTTTTCTCATTTATCGATTAAAACAAATGTTGCCGTCCCTCATTATTAGAACTGCCTCCACATATAGTACAAATGCATATTGCAGCCCCAAACTGAATAAATACTTAGAGGAAAAAAATAAGTATACTTTTTGAATTCCCATATTTTTTCTATATATTTTTTGTAGGTCTAATATTCTGCACATGGTATTTTTCCATTCAATAATGTGCTTGAATTAAATTGCTGAATATAATGCTTAACTAGGAACCTAGGCCTGTAAGAACATGTCTGTTTTGCACTTTTCCCACATGCATCATATTTGATGATAGGATTTTGTTCTGAACCAGTATTTGAATTCTTGGCTGTCACAATGTTTGTTTCATTTACATGATGGGAAGGCTCTCTATGGCAGACAGGAATCAAGCCACTGGATTTTCAAATCTTTCAGGAAATTACCAGCAGGCAGTTTGTGGACAAACTAGACAGAGTCAGGACTGATGGGCTATGAAGTGTATATCCTAGCAGGCACACAGCGCTGAATCAACACTAAATCAACATCATGACATTGAATCAAGGTTGAATCAATGTTAATTCAACCTTGTGTGCCCAACAGGATTTTTGCTTTCTTTTGCCGCTGAGTATATACATACAATACCCTTAAATTGTATATACATTTAAAATACAATGATAATTTATCTGTCCAAAGATTCCTATAAGTTTCCAACATAATGACAGAAAACAATAATTACAAAATAAATTGTGTAACATGAGATACCATAATTTACCTTCATAAAAGGTAAAGGCCTAACAATTTATTAGGCGATAAAACAGTAATCTTAGAGCAAAATTATTCAATGCAGCACATACTGATTCATATTGAAAAATTCATGAAATCACCAGGGCCCAGTAACTGTTGTTCAAAACTAACGACGTCCTTAGTTAACGTGACATTAAACTTTCAAATGTTAATATCACAAATATGTCAATATTTTTTGCTGCAAAAATGTGAGAAGCTTTTGCATTGCAAAAGCTACTCACATTTTTTCAACAAAAAATATCAGCGTATTTGGTAATAATAAAACACTTAATGAGTTGACATCTTAACGAGCTCGTTAGGCTAACGATGCTTTGAACAACTGGGCCCTGATCTTGTATTAGTTGAGTATGAAATTTTAGGCATCATATCTGTATAAATTATAATTACTGGGTATTCTCCACTTATTTTAGGGAGGCATTGTGCGGCTTACCTTGGCTATGGTGCAGACACTCATCCTGTGACCCATGGGCTTGAATCCCACCAATGGGCCAGCCAGCGACTGAAAAACTCCCTCTGTTAACCTCAGCCACCAATAAATGGGTTTCTTTTTTGAATAAGAGAAGGTTAAGGGCAGAAAAAGGAAAGGGATGGACTCTGTCTTTCAAATGCTGTGCACATGATACAATATGTCTCTAACCCCCATTACTCTATGGCCGCACGGTTATGGAGAAAGCTTTACCTTTTTCTTTTTGTTATTTAAGAAAATGTCTTTTACAGAGCCTGAGTAAGTGTGATATACATGTATCAAGGTTGGCTGGGAAATACCGGTGGCGGGAATTCCCAGTGGTAATTACCGGTAATTACCGTCCTGGGAAATACTCCTAATTTGGCCAAAGTGGGAAATACTGGGAAATAAGAAATTATAGAGCTGTTTTTCCTTAAAATATTCTATCATATTACTATAAATTTAAGTTGAAAGCACATATTTGTTATCATTTATATGCACATCATGCAAATATTATAAATTCCAGGACTGGCCCATGCTAGAGGGTACAGCAAATGATTCTTGGTTGTTTCAAAGGCTTTAAGAAAATTGCCTTTAAATTCTAATTTATAAAAATAACAGACTGTAAAAAAATCCCTTCTTTAAACTTAACAGTGGTGTTTCAACACTGTATTTGTAAACACAAGCTCTTTTTATCCTTTGCTCATACAAATGTACATGCTAAACTGAGCTGCAGTTTTACTTAAACCTGGTTTGGGGTCAACCTAGAGCTCTCAGACATGGAACAGTTTTGCGACATTTTCTGTATTTCAGGAAGAAGTTTGTTCCAAATTTTGGATTTTCTATATGTTTTATACATTTTGACTTCTCCCTCAGCTCAAAATATGGAGAAGTAAGTCAGCTTAAGGAGACAATTTCTCCCACTTCTCCCACTAGGCTAACCCTTGCTGATTTATCACTGCTAAAGACCATAGCTTTCTGCAGGCTAACTTAATCTTTTCCTAAGTTTGATCATTATACCAAAATTTGACAGAACCCTGTGAAGGTCTTCAAAGCTAGGCATAGATTCACCACTACTTCACAAAAGAAGAGTGTTTACCATACTCCAGTTTCTTGCATGTATCTCTGAGTTAGTCACCAGATTAATTAAACAATGATGTGTGGACATGGTGGTCCAAAAGTTACCTAATGAAGTCCTATAATGTCTTATTTCCCCAAAGGCTTCTCAAGAGAATATCTATCTTATTGATTAACTATGCTTCCTATTGTAAGTACATGTAATGACCAAACACCACTAAAGGTGTGAAAAATAATTTCATTGTCTTGATTCAATTGACAGGTGACAAATACTGTAGGTCCTTTTAATCTTTATGTGTTATAACAACTTATTGATAGACAGCTACAACTGTTCATGCAGACTCATCTTCAGGCAGTTCATATAAGAAAGTAATGTGATTGAATAATGCAGATCTTGACAATATTTTCTCTGTAACTTTGTTTGGTGTTAAAATAAAGGGACATGTAATTGTTGTTGCTGTACATATAAACTTTTTGGGAAACCATAATTTTATGGCTGTTATAAAACATATTCAAAACATTTTAGGTTGCAAGAGACCAATTTCCCAGTAATTCCCGGGAATTACCAGTATTTCCCGGGAATTACCAGTATTTCCCACCGTCCTGGGAAATATGAGTATTTCCCGCCTTTTTGCCAACCTTGACATGTATAGAATGAGGACAGCTTAATACTGAAATTCTTACTCTTTTAAAGCTAAAAATGATGACAAATTTTCATGAGATTCTGTAGAATTTCAAAAAATGTTTCATCAAAGCTTTATCATACGTGCCGCGACACAACAAAAGCATGTGTGCCCAGCCAAGACCCAGATCAGCCTGGGCATCTGCAAGCCTGATCAGTATCTTCACTCGGCACTGTAAGGGTAGCTAAGGGTCTAAGCTACCTCCATGCCGACCACTAAGACTTTGATCAGACTGGGCAGATGCCCAGGCTGATCTGAGTCTTCACTGGGTGCACATGCCACTTTGTTCTATCACAGCTCATATCCTATTGAGAATTCGTCCTATCATATCCTATTGAGAATTTGTCCTATCACAGCTCATATCCTATTGAGAATTCAAAGACTCAAGTGGGTAAATAGTGTAGATCCAGACAAGATAGCTCATTATGAGCTGCATCAACTGGATCTAACCTGTTTGCAAATTCAACTATTTTTATTTTTGGCACTTCAAGTTCTAACTACATTTGTATTTTGTTTTGCAGCACTGAAACAAGAAATCCACAGACTAGGATGTCTCCCCTGCAGTGCACTGTCACAAACAAAACAGAGCTAAACCTGAAAACTTGACAAAATTTTACCGGCTACGCACATGACACCGGAAAAGTAAAATGTCTCAATTCTGCTGGTTGCAGGCGAGATAAAAATGTGTTTTAGCCATTACATGCAAATTTACTCTTCTTGTTATACTCAGAAAATGAGAGCAGTTACATGTAGCAGTGCTGACTGCAGAATCATTTTCTCTAAAAATTCTAAAAATTAATGTGTCCAAATGATGCAGATGGAATGGCAAGCAGTGCAGCCACTGATCTCACTTTTCATTTATGGGTCTGCCCTGTTTGCTCTGATCAATCTGTCCCAATCAGAGCTACAGATAAGAAGAGGTAACAGGGAAATTCAGAGATAACTTTTCTTATTTCTCAACAAAAACATATGTTGTGACCCCTCATTAGAACTGTCTCGGCCAGACGGTTCTAATGAGGGGTAACAACTTATGTTTTAATGGAGCATGGAATGGGCTGACAGGTGAGACACCACATTCTGCGAGACAGTTCTACTGAGGGAAAACAACTTATGTTTTAATGGAAAAATATGGAAAATTTTCCCTAAGTTATCCTATTAACCCTTCTTATCCAGAGCACTGCCAATATTTAGAAGTTAATCATACTGGTACAGTATGATCCTGCTGTCCAAATATGTACAGCAAAAATGGTATATTGATATTTTAAGGTCAGTCTGGATGTTAGTGTCTGTAGATCAATGTTATTGATAGCTCCCTATCATTAATTGGCCTATCAATATCTTCACTATTATCTAGTCCTAAAATATTTATCTGTTTGCACAGATGGAACAAATTTATTCAGATGTATGCATGTACAAGAATACTGGCTGAAGTGAGCTTGTATATTTCAGACATGGCATCTATTTCATGAGTCCATTTTCTCTTTTATCACCATACTAATCATGACTATGTAAATTTGTCAATGAGTCTTATGCCTTACCATATCCATATTTCTCAGTTATAAGATGGGTTTTCCCTTCCGAAACAATCTAAAAGCTTGTAAGATGGATTTAGATCTTTGGGATTGTTTTGGAAGAAAAAAAAAAACATTTTATAGCTGACTATTACAAGTTTTAAGACTGATTTATATTTCTATTGTAATTTTAGAAGGGTATCTCCTCTCTTATAACCAAATCAGGGGCGGATCCAGAAATTTGGAAAGGGGGTTCAAATTAGCTGAGGGGGGTTTCAATTTGTGCAGTTTGACCAATTTTTCCTGGAATTCCCCATAAAAATGAAATAATTAAGGCTGAAGAGTCGTTTGAACCCCCGAAATCCCTCTGGATCCCCCACTGCAAATAAATACAGTAGTGAATTACTGGTCTAGAATACAATATCGTCTACCCACCCCTCAATTATAATAATCATACTGTGTAATACGGATATACAATTGTAACATGATAATAAAGCTACACCTGAAATTACCACTTTATTTTTATTTTTAAACCTGTCATCTAAAACAAGTTTCCACACTAAGAAAGAGTCTGATTATTCATATTATCACATTTAACTAAAAAATTATGACATGTAAATGTTCCATAAAGTTGAAAATACAATAAACGTCAATGTATGATTGAGCATCAATGAACTGACAATGAAGGCATGACTCACACATGTACATTATGATTTAATGAGCGTCAAGCGTCTGATACATGTACCAATTAGGAGCGATTTGTCAAAATTTACCTTGTCTCTCCGCTTGTAAACACGACAAGAAAACAGCAACAATAATTCCTGTTATCTGCAACATTGCACAAGTTTACACATACTTATTCCTTCCACAACATAAAACTTTTTAAACAACAAAACGCCTCATCAATCCAATCTCACTGGAAAGCAATACACAACTAAAGATCATAGGAAATCGGAAAAGCCGCTGATAGGCTGGGCTGCTCGATTGACAATGGAAGTAATCTCACGAAACTGGGAATTATCACACCTAGAGTGGCGTCCCTTGTACTTCGTGAACAAATGGGATAAACATAAATGATTCGTGAACGTATTATCAAATCAGCATAACTGATAATAGGCTAGGGGTCTAAAACCTCTATGTAAAAGGTCGAATTAGGGACATAACGTACCACGGACAAAACGGACCACGGACATAACGGACCACGCTTGGGACAAAACGGACCACGTTCAGGACGAAACGGACCACGTTCAGGACAAAACGAACCACGTTTAAGGTCAAAACGGACCACATTCAAACCTTCCATTAATCTTGAGAAAGCATGTTTTATTTTAGTTGCAACACTAATAATGAAATTTGCATGCTTTAAAGATAACGATCTTACCATTAAATTAATCAGATAGTTGCGACAACCAAAGATAGTTGAGATCATGAACAGTAGTCAAATAATTGTGACCATTTAACATTGTCTTTGGTAATTATATACTCCATAATCTTTGAACTGACACCAATTAATGGTCTGGTTTGTCTTCTAGCGTGGTCCGTCTGGTCCTGAAACGTGATCCGTTTTGTCCTGAAACGTGGTCCGTTTTGTCCTAACCGTGGTCCGTTTTGTCTGGTCCGTTTTGTCCATGGTCCGTTTTGTCCGAGTACCTAAAAGGTCAACCAATGCGGGATTCTGTTTCTGCTGACGTATATCCCGCCAGGTTATAAACTGTAAGTAGAGACTGATTAGGGTGGTGGACATACAACCATTTTAACTGTGGTGTAAGCTGTTACTCCAGCAGATTGGAGGTGTGCCAACTGTGGCAGAATTTCTTCAACAGAACAGAACAGAATGGCGCACCCAGGTCGATGACCGGTAGACTTTATAGGTAATCCAAGGAAGAAGACTAATCACAACGTTGGTACGCAGACAATCCAATGTTGACTATTTACACTATAACTATATACAGACATGTCAGGCATGTGGCGGCGGCCACGTGAAAATTTCAATAATTTCAGAAATCACTCAGTTTGACAAATTTCTGCATAGCTGCAATCTTTTTGTATGCAACTGAAAACAGTACTTCCACTCAGAGCCTCCAGCTGTAACAAGACCTTCTCATCTAAAGGACCACTTATGAATTTCTTCAGTTTGTGAGTGTCAACCAAGACAGCAACCATCTCAGGCTTAGACAAAGACGACCAGACCTCTGACTCATAGCTCGAGACCACAGAAACTCGGAAGCTGTCCAGAGATACCTTTCTAGCCCCGGTCAATGCTGGACATCGCAAAAGCATATGACATAGATCCTCAGGACCAAGACGACAAAGTGGGAATGTTTCCTCCACATAGTACTGGTTAAACCTTGCTCTTGTAGACTGTAGCATGTATACCTCCAACATCATCCTAACCTTGGTAATACTTTTTCTGATGTCATGCAAGTTGTTTCCACAGGCCTCCCAGACAGGATGGCTAACACCCACGCGGCCAAAGAAGACAAATCACAATTTACCAACGTCGACTTTGATCTTGCTTCATTCACCAGAGACTCTGTCCAGAAGCTGTCACTGGAAAGACGAGTCAACTTTTTCCATGCAAACTTCGAGCAATTCCCAAGCTGTGTTGATGATGGAAGATTGTACAACATCAGAGTGTTCTCAGCCACACAGAAAAATGTCTTAGGACACTGAAGAGAGATCTGCCGTTCCATCAAGCTTTTTATATTGGAATTCTTTGATATCACGATGGAGTGCAGGAGACTCAGCTGTTTTTTGTGAATCTCTGCATAGATTGGGAGTGCATGCAGGAGCAGCTGAACAACCGATACTGCTGTACGTTCCGGCAAAGATTGCATCCTCCGTAGGGTTGAGATATGAAATCTCTGAAGCTGTCCAATCTGAGTAGCCGTCAAAGGCAAGACCTCTAAACTGTACAGTAGCCGCGGAGTCACGTACACCTGATGGATCTTGTAGGATATTCTTGGGTTTAAACCACTGGAACCGTGCACTCCAGATTTAATCAGGGCGTATAAGGTTCGTCGAGCTATACATGTACTTATTATTTTCGTGACATTAACAGTACATTCCGATTTCTCTGAAGAAATCAGACCCAAATGAGTTAACTTTGAGCCAACTTTGACGTCCTTTGCACCAAAATTCCACTCCCCAAGCCACTCATTTCTTTTTACTGCTTTAGTAGCTTTGCGCCGCTGGGCTGTAGTTTTCTGTGGATGTATAACATATATGTCTTTTCCTGGGAGTTAATAAAGGCAAGGCTGAACATCAGTTGAAGCTCCCCATCACAAGAGGTCATAGTAGGTCATCAGCGACTGTAGCGGCAACCCATGTAAATACTGCCAATAAACAGGCCTTCTCGACTTTAGCTCCGTGAGGAAATCATTTAAGTAGGTTTTATAGAAAAGAATCGAAAGGATGCCTCCTTGACGAACACCCTGGAGAACATTAAACGACTGACTGACTTCACCCTCCCACTTTACTCTAGCTGTGAGACCACTGTACATAGACTGGATCACCTGCCAGAAGTGACTGTTTATCCCCTGGAAATACAGCATCTTCATGAGTTCAGGGTGGCTAAAATCATCAAACACCTTCTGAGTTTCGAGCGCTGCCACATAGAGTGGTTCCCTCTAAGACTGAAGTCTAAGATTCCCTATGATAACCCAGCTAACAAAATAACGTTGTTGCAACGTTTGTGCAACGTTATATTTTGGTTGTGAAAACGTTTTGATTTTTGGTTTTATGTAGGGTTTTTTGGATGGTTTTATTTGGGATTTCTAAACGTTTTCATAAAACGTTGCAAAAAAAACGTTGTTGCAACGTTTGTGTAACGTTGTGTTTTGGTTACAAAAATGTATTGATTTTGGATTTTATATAGACTTATTGGATGGCTTCTTTCGCGATTTCTACGTTCTCATGTAACGCTGCAAAAACTTTCCTGCAACGGTACCTTTTGACAACCTCTCAGCTACCTTGCCACAACCGTTTAACAACCTCTCAGGTACCTTGCCACAATCTTTTGACAACCTCTCAGGTACATGTACCTTACCACAACCTTTTCCAACCTCTCAGGAATCTTGCCACAACATTTTGACAACCTCTCAGGTTTTGACAACCTCTCAGAGGAGACGTCGGACGACGGATGGACGACGGATACGTCCCTAAACTAGAAGCTTCTCTATGAGCCTATGGCTCAGGTAAGCAAATAAGAATAGTTGGTGTGATAGATATACTGTTTAACGCCCACGGTATCAGCTATGGTCATGCCGGGACGGTCATTTAACCTAACAACACTGTTCCTGAGCAGGCTTAGACCTCCTAAGCGGTTAAGCCCCGGTCCCACAGAGCTTGCGACCGCGCCGCAACCTATCCGCGCCTTAAAAACTAACAGTCGCAGAGAGGTTGCAGAGGTTGCGGAGAGGTTTTATAATGGTCGCAACAAGGTCGCCGAGTAGTCGCCGATCAAAATAAGTCGCATCCAGTCTTTTGAGCAAGCACAAAAGACAAGCCGCGACTGATTTTGATCGCCGACTGGTTGCATTGGTTTTTTATGGAAGTCGCCGATCGTATTATATCAGTCGCCGACCAGTCGCCGATCGGTTTCAGCAACACTTTGGATCCGAAATGTTTCAACCTTGCTGCGACCTATCGGCGATCTTTTGGCAACTGATCGGCGACTTATCGGCGACTGACCACTGGTGAGACGGCGACTGATCGGCGACCGATCGGCGACTGGTCGCCGACAGGTTTGCAGCGTGCTCCGATAGATCGCCGAACGATCGGCGACTGGTCGCCGACTGGTTTCAGCGTGCGCCGATAGATTGTCGAAGGTTTGCAGTGCCAGCTTTAAAACGAAAAGATGTCTTCGCATCCTGGCATCATTTTATTATCATTTTTCTAATTATTGAAGGCAAATTGAACGGAGAAATATTATTACATGCGAACGTGTAGTAGGTGTACAACTGTAAGTAGTACAACCGTGTCAGCCACATGGCTCCTGGTGTGAACAAACAAGTGATAACTGCTTAACAACATTTTCCCTTCCGACTTCATCTTTGACAAATCTGCATTTTTGGAATTTCTCATTGAAATTCATGATAAAGAGCAAAATTTGTATTGTGACGACTACAGCAAGCGCATGTATGACGCTAATTGTGACGTAACGTCAACGTTATTTCAAACGTCAGTTGGTAACGTCTTCAAAATGACGACACCCTCGACATCGTTTGTGTGAAACATTGCCTATTTCGGATTTTGGTTGACGTTAAGACATAGAAACAGATAATGATGGAATTATATAAAGAATGAATTTCTTTCTTGGGATTTTCTTGAGGAAATTCATTGCTTTAAAAAATATAGAATCGCCGAGCCGGGCATATCTCATTTCATTGAGCGAGTAGTGATACACGGAATTCAAGCGCGTGTGAGCAGTGCCAGCCCATGGGCAAGATAGACTTTTCCAGCACCGCTAAAAATAGAACAAACTTTGTCTCGTAGGTAAGAAATATAGATTATTACACGGTTGTTTTGATCCCAGCCCTGATCTCAGCCCGAGTTGACGGTATCGGCCTGAGTCCGAATCTCAGCCCGAGTTGACGGTATCGGTCCGAGCCCGAAGGGCGAGGGCTGATACCGTCAACTCGGGCTGAGATCAGGGCTGGGATCAAAACAACCGTGTAATGATCTTTTTATCATATAGGCCTACTTTTTTTTTTAAAGAATTAAAGTTTTGTAAGAAAACGTGCATTTTTGTTCCAATAAAATATGTCTGTTTTTTCTTTTTATTGGATGAAATAACATGGATCAAGTCGGAAGATAATGGTTGGTGAGCGCCATTTTTCTTTCAGCTGGAAATACAACTGAGTATAAAATCAAGAAAACACAACACAATCGTTAGGTATTTTAAACGTATATGGCTCAAATTACAAAATAAAACTTACTGAGAATGATTTTCTAGTATCAGAACAAGCTACACAGCCTCTGCGTGTCCACTTCCAACCAGTCGACGTGCGGCAATAAAATATGGCGGCAGACGTCATTTTGCCGGCTGAGTTGTTTTGATGACATCAGCGACAGCACTTGACGTTAGCGCCAAATTTGGGAGCTGATATAATGGCTGAGATTATAAGTATCTTTCATAGGTGTGAGGTGTGGCTAGAAAATCTGTCACGAGGGTCACTGATCGGCATCACTCAGCAAGCCTGTGTGACGGATTTTTCTATCCGCACCTCACACCCATGAAAGATACTTTTTCTTGCACATCACGTTTTGTTTTCACTTGAGAACTTATTAAAATGCCTAATTTTAGTGCTTGAGAGGTTTCTATTTCATTTTGAAAGAAGGCTCCGCTTTCAACGATCGCCATTCGGTTCTATGTGTCAACCTCTGGCGTGCATAAACTGACGTCATTTCTGTCGTCGTCGTTACATCATATTAAAAGCCAACGTCACTTGACGACGCATATTCCATTACAACCTATGCATTGAATGCTTGTGATTTTTATCCGGTCCTGGGTGAGATAACATGGGTGAGATAAGATTTGTAGGTACAGGGGAAACACGTGGATATCTTTATCCACTGTGCCAGAAATTTCTGTCCCGCCATGCACGTGATGTGATCTCGGCCCTACACGTGGTCTTTGGACAACAGGGCTGGACAGCGCTTTCTGACAGGGCTATATTGGTTTAGCCAAATATCTAGTATCATGGGCAATACTAGTAAAAGTATATGATAAACGTTTCTCCATTAGAAATAAGTTGTGCAACGTTGCAGAAAGGTTTAGGAAACGTTTCTCCAGTCTAAATCTTAATTATGAACTTTAATTAAAACATAGTTGGCAATAAACAATTTTAATTTTCAGATCTTTTTAGAAAATTAAGAAAAGAAATTAGTGGAACTTCCGATAATGAGGCTCCTCTGTATCCCGTGTATTTGGAATGCTGGCATGCACGCAATAAAGGGTCGCGGAAATATGTGATAATATTAAATGATGTTAGATGAAAACGTTAGAATCGGCATTGCAGCTTAAATTACCTTACAAGCAAACAGGTCGATCGGGAAATATGCTTATTCATAACCTACAATCTACTAAAGTACATGCTACTGGAAAGAATATACTCGCATAAAATAGCTAATTGTGTACCTGATTTGAATTCCAATTTCAAAATTTGAAATTTGGAAAGAAGGAAGTCGGTAGTTTTGTATTATTTATTTCGGTTTCAAAAGTAGATTTTCTTGGTACGCTTGCATTAAAATAAGCATTATTAAACGCACTTGATATATCTTAGTAATTAAATTCGATTAAACAAAATTCAATTTGGAATTGAGAAAGTCTTGAAATACGGAACTGTGGTGAAATTATCTGCCACGTGCTATAAAGGATTTAGCCACGTGCTCTAAAGGAATTAGCCAACGTTTAAAAAGCGTTACGAAAACGTTGTGTCCAGAGAGATCGTATTCAAATAAAATCACGGATAAGAGCTGTCCTTTCCCCTCTCTGTCTCTTTCAAGACTTTTGTTATCTTAACCAGACACCTTTAGATTACCTATATTTACATAATTAAGAAGGCTCGTGCAGCTTATTTGGAATAAGTTGGTACCCATCGAAATCAAGGAAATACACATTTCAGAATAAAAAGGGGCATTAATTATGCAATAGTCATCAAAATGGCATTAAATGTGGCCCACACATTACATCACATATTCATGATATCGCCAATGGGATACGATTATTAGGACGGAAAAATATAACGTTGGAGCAACGTTCATAAAACGTTGACTGCAACTATACCGTAGAGCGTGGAACATGTTCAAACGTTGAAATAACGTTTACTAAACGTTGGTCTCTAACAAACCTTCATACAACCAAATACAACCGTTGCGGAAACGTTTCTTGTTAGCTGGGAAGATCGTAGAAGCCATACTTGGAGAGAGATCTTTGGTGAAGCTGAACTGCAGCTCAGACTGGTCACTGTTAAGTTCAACCAAATGATCGAAGATAACTGTTTCAAACAACTTTCCAAGAACAGACGAAACTGTAACACCCCTGTAATTATCCATATTACAAGGGCCCTTTCCCTTCTTATGAACAGGAGTAATTATGCCTGACTTAAAGGCCTCTGGAATAGACTTTGTCCTAATGATTCCGTCAAAAATATCTGCAAAGACTGGAAGCAGGACAGACCCCGAATATTTCAGATGTTCTGCAGATAAACCCATTTCATCTGGCGATTTCCCATTTTTTAGAGACTCTATGGCTCGCTGGATATCCATCTATCTTGGGATTCTTTTATGCACCTGAAGGAGCTTCGGGTTACATAATTGTAAAATAGGGTCCGTGAAAACACACCAAAACACCCAAACCAACACCAAACACCCCAAACCAGCTTCCCAGGATTCAAATCACCCCCTGTCCCCGCCACACATACACACCAACATACATCAACACCACTCCTATCCCATCCCAAACAGTATCTATATAGATTCAAAATAAAAAGAACACTTCAATAAGCGGTTACCCATTGTATGTATGTATGTATGTATGTATGTATGTATGTATGTATGTATGGATGGATGGATGGATGGATGTATGGATGGATGGATGGATGGGTGGGTGAATGATTGTCCTTCCTGGTGAATGATTGTCCTTGGACGTATCACCAGTAAACAATTCTGATTCTGATTCTGATGGATGGATGGATCGTAAATAAAATGGCAGTACGAAACTATGTGGTTTGACAATACAATACAATACAATACAATACAAGACAACACAACACAATGCTCTGTGTGGACCCACTTCTTCTTTCTTTCGTATCTGCATCCAATTATGGATCACCAAGCATAGGTAGCTTGTAAAAGTATCTTCTTGAGCACAATAACATACGTTGACTTATACGTAAAATCGCGTTAAGGGGGCGCTAAAACAATGCTAAAACAGTGGTAAAAGTCCTGTACACATAACTATTTACACAAAGATGACTGGTGGGGGTTAGATATGTACGTCTGAACTCTTCAGTATCCTCTCCGTATGAAGCTTGTAACACAAATCTGTTGTCATTCTATCCAACGTTTTACGCCAATCTGCCCTGTTCAGGTTATCAAACCAACTGATATCCAGAAGTAATTTTATTATATTCTGTGTATTACTAAATTGAACTTTCCATTGATTTGCTCCAATATATGATATAACTGTTGATTTCACCTTTGAGTATAACTGCTGTCTTTGATTAAAAAGAGATGAGCAATATAACAACATATGTGAAATGTCTTCACTTTCAAAGCCACAGCTTCTACATGTAGCACTAACTTCTGAACGACTGAACTTGCTTTTATTTGACTGGAATAAGTATGTACCAGTTAGTAGTCTACATTTGACAATGCCCTTTCTAACATCAGAGACTGTTGACTCTAAAGATGACCATACGTTATGAACTTTACCAATGCACAAAGAGTCTATATTCAGATTTAATAAGGTGGATTTGTCTCGAGCGTCCTTTTGAAGATATTGTGTCCAATATGTATTCACTGCATCTTTCACTTGTTTTTTCCATTGTTCTTTCAAATTAAGTTCAGATTTCAAGTTTTGTAGGCTAGGTAACCCATACTTATCTAATATTTCTTTTGCTCTGCCATAAAAACTTTGAGTATTGTCAGAATTCATAACAATCTGCCTTTCAGTTAATTGAACAATGGTCTCGTTTGTAGATGTAATTAGATTGTACAGCAAGCTGAGGATTCTCTTATGAAGTTCAGCTTCCATCGGTAGGGCACCAAGTAAAAGATATACTGCACTAGTTGCGGTTCTCGTAGGTAATGACTGAAACCTTCTGAGTGTTTCCAAATGAAATCTACTAAGCATATGCACCTGTTTTAAGTTTAATGGTAATACTTCAAGTCCATATAACAATCTTGGAATGACATAACACTGGTAGATTTTATAGGAGACTTGAGGGTTCAGCCCATTAGATCCATGTAAGCCTGTATTTATCAACGCATAAAGAGTCCTACGGGCAAGACTTAATCTCTGCTCAATGTTAATTATGTTCTCTTGAGTTTCTGATCTCAAAATTCCCAAATGAGTAGTTGAAGAAGATAATGGGATTGTCCTATCATCCATTTCAAGTTCAAAAGATTTCTTTACAACAGATTTATGATTTTTCAATACTACAGCATTTGATTTGTCAGGATGAATGGTTACTCTGTCCTGTTTCGCATTTCTCCTTACTACGTTGAGCATTAACTGGAGCTCATTTTCACAGTTTGAGAGCATAGCCAGGTCGTCCGCGCAAGTAGGACAGCCACAGTAAACAGCTCCTATACACAATCCCAGGCTGTGTTGTTGCAGTTCCATCAAACACGGGTTGATGTATGTCTTGTAGAGGAACGGAGATAGAATACCCCCCTGTCTCACACCTTGTTTTATATCAAAGCTGTCACTCAACTCGCCGAGCCATTTCACTTTAGATGAAAGCCCTCTATACATATCATTAACTACACTCCACAAAGCTGGATGAACTCCAGTTTCATACAGTTTATCCAGTAATATAATGTGACTGACCACGTCAAACGCCTTCTGACTATCCAGTGTAACTAGAAATAACGGGCGCCTGTTTTTAGCTTGGTCTCAGCCCTAGCTTCAGAAACAATTAGAGCTGCCATAATTGGCGAAAGATTCTTTGTAAACCCAAACTGTAAAGGTGATTGGTCAAGATTTTTAGATAAATGAGGCAGGATCGTTATCTCGAATAGTTTACCAATAACTGGGGTAACAGTGATCCCTCTATAATTATCCAGGATTGATGGATCTTTTGCTTTTTTGAGCACAGGAGTTAAAATACTAGTCTTAAACTGCTGAGGTACATGTTTCTCCAGCAATATTGCGTTGAATAGGTCGGTTTTTAGTTTTCAAACATTCACGACAAAAATGGCTGATAACATCATTCACGAATTTTTTTTTATCTTTACAGATTAATCGAACACACCCACTGTGTAAACTTCCTGTTTCACCTGAAGAGTGTGCTGCGAATTTGTTCACCTGTCAACACAGTTTTCAACAGTTTTACAATTTAAAACGAACTCTATCTTTGTAAATACTTAATTTGGTAAGAATAATAGTCATTTCATCGGTTTTATATTGTGTCCTTTTGTTTGTTTTGAGTTTCATAAATTTGTCAAATGTGGGAGGAAGCTGAAAACTTTCAGACTTTTCAACTCTTCAGGAGTTAGGGTAAAACCATCGAAGTTCGGACAGACATGTAATTATGGACGATTTCCGATATACTTATGCGCCACACCGAAACCTGTCATCATGGTCATGATTGACCGAGACAGTAAAGATAGAAAGAAAGAAAGAAAATATGCTCGAATAAAATTTTATTTTCTGGTTTTACTTCTCTTTCTTTTTTCCAGATCCTTATGCAAATGGTAGCTAAATGAACCGAAAACCAGCTTATTGGGTAAACAGCAGAACTGATAGTAAAACATAACGAATTAGGGTAAAGTCTGGTAAATTCGGACAGCTGGTAAATTCGGACATACCATGGCAAACAGGAAAAATCCAGATGAGACGGCTCATAATGAGCTGTCACAACAGGATTTTCACTGTTTGTCCACTTAATATTGTTTTAATTCCAAAGAACTGACATAAAAAGGAAACGTCTTGGTCCGCTGTCCGAATTTATGACTTTACCCTAGGAGCGATCTTTTTCAATGGAACCTTGAAAAGTTGATAATCGCCAAAAAACTGAGCATGACGGTCCACTGCCACAGATCAGTCTTTGAACCGACTGTCCAATTAAGATTAAAACATCACAGTATGCTTTTCTCTGGTTTCGTCACCAGATATTGTCAGGGTCACTGAAGAGGCTTTATTAGCCGAAACTACGTAGTCTGGCCCATGTTCCTTCTTCTGAGTATATTCTCTGCTCTTGAAGGAACTCTTTACGATTTTATATTACTCCTACTTCAAACTTCTTCTTTAATAAATCTCTTCCTGAAAGTGCTATTTATATGCTACATTTGTCTTTAAAACACAATATTCTAAAGAACTTTTGCCTTTTTTTGGTCCAAGATGGGGAAAATGATGTATCCGAATTTCCCGTAAAATAAATTGAATTACGGACATCACTCTTTACTTGTTCTCTGTTGATAAAATCCTCCTTCACAGGAGGACCGTACTAGTCTACTGAGTCAGTTTCAGTGCAAACTGGTTTTGCTTCATGTTTCCTGTGGGATCTTTGAGCTTATGAAAACATCTATAGATAGCTTAGTAGTATTTCTGTTTAGTATGGCAGATTTTTAAGTTACCGCAGCAAGAAATACTAGTACCCTAATTTCCCACCCACTTTTAAACCAGAGTTTATTTCAAACTAATACTCAAAAACCTTTTGAATATTGTTCATTTGCTACCTGAAGCTATCTTATCCTGGATTATTAATCCCCCAGTTATCCACCCTATTTGCAAAATTAAAGTGTATACATCTTCAAATTAACACAGAATGGGTGACCATTGGCTTGCCCATCGCTCTGACCCATCTTATCCTCCTTCTTTCTCCCACGTTTCCATCTTCAACTGTCCGTACTTCCCTGTCTTCACCCTGAGCCATTTATGAGTTTTATTTGAATACAACCATGTGAGTAACCAATCAACATTACGCTTAATACATCACTCGGATATCTCTAAAGTGACCGTCATTGATTCTTTCACATCACGGTGATGGAGTGCATGGTAAATAGTCGTCTTCGTCTACTCAAGGTGTTCAAAAGCATCTGAAATTCAATGGTTTTACCCTATAAGTAGGCTCTAGCCTCTGGGATGCTGGAGTCAGCTTTAAAAGGAAAAAGAAGCTGTCTCTTTTTATCATGTTATTTATTATTAATCTTATTAATGTGATATATCCCACCTGGGAACACTTCCACTTTGGCGGTCCCCAGGAATTGGTAGTAAGTTTTGCTGGTATACTTGATGTATTCTTTTTTCTTTTTTACATTTCTTGATGGGGGCTGCCGCCCCCACACCCCCGCTACACAACTCAATTGCAGCTTGGCTCAGGCGCAATAGGCAATGCACAGCTGAAGATGTACAAAGTTCCGGGGAACGCTAAATTGGAATCTACCCCCCACATGTATGGATCTGTCCCCATCTTACCCAAACTGAATCGTTGGGTATCAGGATTTACATCAGTGTGGAAAGCCAGTGTGGAATTGCTAATTCATTTTGCACAACAATAACCAAAAAATGTCAAAAAAGCTAGGCCTAGTATTTTATTGAAGCTCACAGCTGACATTTTGTAGAGTGCTATGAGATGGTGTTACACTTCCAAGGGGATTAAAGAGATTTTTCTACTCAACAATTTCTTCATTGGAGGTTTCGCCACCGAACAATTTTGCCACTGGGAGGTTTTGCCTCCTGAGAAGTTTCACCATTCGGAGGTTTAACCCCCAAGACAACAGTTCTTTACCTTTAGCTGCGTGCAGTTTAAAAGAAGAAAAAAATGAAAAAATATGGTTGGGTAATGGATATCAAGATCACACACAGGGAGGCGCTTCATTAAAATGTTCAGAGTTTAACTCAATTGTACACACATACTATATACTTGGGTAAAAGGTCTCCTGAATAGCAGAGGTCTAAACATGTGATGGTGCCTATCTTCCTTTACGTCTAAAGAAAGATAGGCACCATCACATGTTCAGACCTAATAGCAGAGGTCTGAACATGTGATGGTGCCTATCTTCCTTTACGTCTAAAGAAAGATAGGCACCATCACATGTTCAGACCACTGCTATATGATGGTGCCGATCTCTGGTGAAGTACAGATACAGTAAGAGCATCCATGCCATATTCCTCCCTGATATCAAACAATATTCCATTGATGATTATGAACTGCTTCCACCAGAGCTCTAGATAAGAGGGCGTATTTGATGATAATTAAGGATAATTTTTCTTATTTCTCATCGAAACCATATGTTGTGACCCCTCATCTGAACCGTCTCGTTGAGACGGATCAGATGAGGGGTCACAACATATGTTTTTATGCAGAATTAACAAAAATTATCCCTAATTATCACCAAATACGCCCTCTTATCTAGAGCTCTGTTCCACTGAATCTTGCTGTTGTTTTCTTACTTTACTATATTTATACATTAATCCAAGCATTGTTAATACTACCATATTACACCTATTGAATGCCTCGGAGGTAGTGATGGGCAGTAGGTTTAAAATCACAATTGTTCATCAGTTTACAATCAGAATCCCTAACCAACCAGCTATGGATTGTACAATCGGATTAAATACAGCCCATTCTGTATGCTTTATTTTCAGAACTTAACAATTTTGAAAAAAATTAAATGAACAGGCTTTGTGAACTCTGAGCAGGTCTAACCACAATCTACAAAATTTGTAATATCAGTAATTCATGTTATTGCCACTCTCTCTCAGTTTACACTAGTTCTGTATTGTTTCAGAGCAAATATTTATTTCCGATTATAATCGATTGGGATTTTTACAATCGATGATCATAATCGGTTGCACAAACCAACTGACTTTCGATTATAATTGATCATTGGCTCACCACTACCCGGAGGCGTTGCATTTTATGAAAGGGGAGCATAATTGAGAGCCTAAAGTGCAGTGAATTAGCCACTGCTGAAATACCTTTGATAAACTGTATTAAGGTGAATGGGTATACAACTGTACTACTTTTCCCCCTCTCTTCTCATTAGTAAGGGTGGAGTCAACTTTTAAATGAAAGAATTTGCTACTGTAGAAGCAAATTCTTTCCTTTAAGAGTAGACCCCATTTCAAAGAGCTACTTTATCCAGAGAAGTGAACAGCAGTTCATACAAGTTAATATAACATTATTTTCAGAAAAGAGGCAGGGGGCTTTATAAGAGCAGATTTTTACTAGGATTAATAGGGTATTTAATTTTGTTATTGTTACAAAAGTGAAATGAAAAAGATAACATTAGTTTTTACAGAATGGAGATGCCGTTTATAGACCTACTTTGGATATGGAATACCTATAAAATTACATGATCTGAGTTTACAATCAGGCACCATATAAAAAAATCAAGCAGTGCAGACACTGATCAGACTGTACTTTTGTTCAGACTGGTCTGCATTATTTCAGTATTTCTGTCCCAGATTTATCATTCATTTTTTCCGTAAACAGTTCGCTATGCATAACCTACTTGATCATAGTGTGTGACGAAACTAGATTAAAAAACTTCCCCTTTCCTGAAAGTGGTGAAAGCTCTTATGGCGAACATGCAGAGGGGCAAAACCTCCATCATCCTTGCAAGGAATATAACTCAGATGTGGAAATATTACAGGGTCTACTCTAAAAGGAAAGAATTTGCTCTCTCTGTAGAGAAAATTGTTTCTGTTAAGAGTACCCCCCCCCCTCCACCACAGAGCAAATTCCTTCTTTTAAGAGTCTCCCCCCTTTGAAAAAGGGGTTCGCCTACCAGTGAAGCAAATATTTTCTCGTAAAGTTGTCTCCCTTGATAAAAATCCCTTAAAATTATGGTGGTTTGGTGAAGCCATACACTTTAATCTATAAAGGAAATGTGTTGATGCCCAGCCCACCTCAATCTGGCCACCATATGTACAGGTCTGAACATGTGGGCTAAATGACTAAATATCAAACACTACAAAAGTGGTGATTTGATAGTCTTTGTTTGAAATTATCAGTTGGGCCCTATATATGACAGATATACTAGAACAGTGTAGATCCAGATTAGATCTCTTTCCAGCAACAATTTGATCAGGCTTGACACTGTTCTCATAACAATGTTCCCCAGGCAGCTCAATGGAACAAATTCTTAAGATGCACTCCTGGCACCGAGTCTGTCCATGTCCTCTCCAAAAAAGATCTTCAGCTTTCAAAGGCTGTTGATTATGGATGGTATGACATGGTTGGCTGCGACTGGCTTACTTCCCTTATCATGAGATCAGGTATTGCCATAAGAACTCTAAGTACTGGGACAGATAAATCTGAGCAAACAGTGTAGACTCAGATCAGACTGCTCCTTTATGAGCAGTCTGATCAGGGTCTACACTGTTTGCCATTACAGCTGCATCTTTTGGCGCATAATTGCATATGAATATGTACAACCAGGCAAACTAAGTACATGTATCACTCTGTTAATTACAACCTGTAGCATTTTAATAGGACAGAAACTATACAAAGCAAATTGTGAAAAATTTTCACATTTGCTTGGTGTATAGTTCTGTCCTATTAGTTTGTCCTTATGCATGCATTTTACATGCGGCTCAGTGATATTTCATGAGCATGCTGTCATTGTTTGCATGAATGGCAAATTGTCTGTAACATGATACAGCTGTACTAGCAATGACGGCATGGACTTTCCTACCTTTCCGGACTTGGGTCCAGGAGTGGTTGAATTTGGAAAAAACAGCATGGGAATCATCGAAATTGGTAAAATTTGACTGGATGATAAAAAAATAGATTTCTGTTTTAAATTTAGTTAAAATCAGTATAAAGTAAAGCTTTAACATGTTGAACTATTTTGAATTTGCTCTTATTGGAATTAAGGTGAATAATTGCTAAGTGACTGTGAATGTTAACATCTGTAACTTTGCTAATTTTGATCTGATTTTCGTGAATTTTTCACACAAATGTAGAACTAAATGAGAAATTGGGAAATATTCTCTTTATTTTGGGGAATTTTTACTCTGAATTGGGAAAAATTGGGGCCAGTAGTCGGCTCTAAATTTGACCTAGGGATATCCTTGGACAGGTTTCTCAGCCTAGGCTTTAGACAGCAGGCCGAGACAGAAATATCGCAAACATTTCTAGAAAGGAATATTTTTGTCCAATGAGTCAAAAATTCTATTACACTATGGCCTTGAGGTTTAAATCCAGAGACAATACCTTTTTATAAGTCTTCATCCAGTAATAAAACAAGAGTTAGAAAATTAGAATCATGACAATGCAGATAGCTAGAGAATTCCTGAGACAAAACCAACAAAGTGGCATGTGGGCCCAGCGAAGACTCAGATCAGCATGGGCATCTGCCCAAACTAATGAGGGTCATTGCTATGCACTAAAAGGTAGCCAAGTGTCTAAGCTTGCTCCATGCTGGCAGTGAAGACTCTGATCAGCCTGGGCAGATGCCCAGGCTGATCTGAGTCTTCGCTGGAAGCACATGCCACTTTGTTGGTTTTGTCACGTTGCGTCTCATATAGCGTATTTGTAAGACAAAATCACCGACATGGAAAGCACTATTGTCATAAAACAACGATACATCAGATTTGTTTCATCAACTAATATTCTCAGACAGTTCCTTAGACGATAATAAAACTGTAACTACAAATTGGCAATCAATAAGATTGTCTTACGGTCTGATTTTTGGTGCTGTAAGTCCTTGATAAAAGTGTGAAGTAGAGTCTAAAAGAGCTACTGTGCTAGCTGATTGGAAGCTCTTCTGGTAAACTGGCACAGGGGTAAGAATCTTCAGGTATTTTTGGCAAATTACATCTTTCTTGGTCATGTTTCCTGTTTCCAAACTGCTGCATATTCTGTTCTGTTCAAATCTGGTGTTTTTAAAAGGGGATCTTGGGGATTTTAGCTTTTATCCCTAATGGTGAGTCTCATCTCTGCTGGCAAACAAATGTACAAAAATCAAGTTTATAACATCTCTTTGAGCATAAAAGCAATTTTATATATCAGCAGGATTTCAGGTAATGCCCTGCCTGCGCTTTAGGTGACCAGATCTTTTTTTTTTTTTTTTTACACCTCCCAGAACTGTCAGAGGGTGTGACATGATCTGATGTCAAAGAAAACATTTTTTGTCGGTGGTTCCCCATAGATACAAGAGAAGAATTCCATGATATTCTGAACACCCCTCATTTTCTTTCATAGGTTTTACATTACTTTGTCATAGTACTAATGTTTCAATGATTTATAGATATAAAAATATATGGCTGCATCCTCCATTAGACATCATCCATTAATTTTGAGGACAAAATGAAATATTTGTTAGGTGTGTTTTAAAGATTGAAGATAGAGATAAAAAAAGGGTGGAAAAATAAAGTGGTTTTGACTGAGTGGTCTAGGATGTTGAAATAAAGTTAATATGAAAAGCATGAAGGGCTAGATCAGGGTGCACTTAAATGATAATTTAGGAATGTATTTTCCCTCTTACTTTTGGAAAAAATGTATGTTACTTATTAAGCTTGCTCTGATAGGGACCATAGAGATCACTGTTACTATGGGCCCAGTGCAAAGCATTGTAAGCTCTAGTCGAGGACTCATTTAGTAGTCTTTTAGCACATGTGGTAATACATGTAGTTTTTGCTGAAAAATGGTGAGGAACTCTGCACCTCAAATTTTCTGCTAAACTGGCAGTACTTGTGCATACAAATGATGTTGTCGTTTGTTGTCAATAAATGAGCCTAGTGTGTCGGGATGCTCATCAGAACAGCCTCACAACAGAGGAGGCTCATAATGAGCTGCCTCATGTAGATCTCTGCTGTTTGCAAATTCAACTATTTTAGCTTTTGGTCCTTTAACCCTATTGCACTCAGAACGGCCAAAACTCTATGGAGTTTTGGCTCTTCTGAGTGCAAAAGGGTTAAATGTTAAAATCTGGGTATTGGGCTCTAGGAACAGGACCTGGTGCAAATAGCAAAGTCATGCACAACAAACTATGGAAAATTGCAGACAAAATATTGACATGGCATAATTAAATGCCACATTATCATATATCATATTTTCTTCTATGACCATGACCAGGGCCTCCAGTCTATTTATAGTAATTGTAGGCGACTTGATAAGCTTGTGAAACACTTAGTCCTAACAGATTATCTGTCATACGAAGGCAACCTAGTGACTTATATAGAGAAATTATGACCCCTATTGACAGCTTTATAATTATTTATGCTCTGTAATAATTAGTATTGTGTTTTTATTGTTGTTTTATTGTTTATTATCATCATGGTATTTAAGAGGCCTCGGAAGCCCTTTCAAGATGCAGTGTCCTGTAGACATCAACATGACAGTTTTTTGTCTGCAGGATGCCAGCTGAAGGAATCTCACCAAACTTGATTGTACAGCCAAACACTGCAAAGAGCTGATCTAGGTTTTATTACCGTATTCAATTTGCAAGAGTACAGGAGGCTGTCCCTCAAAATTGTTTGAGCCCCGACACAACAAAACCAACAAATGGCCTGTGCACCACGCGAAGACTCAGATCAGCCTAGTCATCCACCCTGTCTGGCCAAAGTCTTTGCTGTGCACTTTAAGGGTAGCTAAGGGTCTAAGCTGGCTGCATGCGGACAGTGAAGAATCTGAACAAATGGCCTGTGCACCACGCGAAGACTCAGATCAGCCTAGTCATCCACCCTGTCTGACCAAAGTCTTGGCTGTGCACTTTAAGGCTAGCTAAGGGTCTAAGCTAGCTCCATGCAGACAGTGAAGACTCTGATCAGACTGGGCAGACACCCAGGCTGATCTTAGTTTTCACTGAGTGCACATGTCACTTTCTTGGTTTTGTCTTGTTGCAGCTTTTTTGTCTGCTTCCTGTCCCTTGAACAGCCAGATCAATTTCAAACGTGATTTTTTGAATATTTGGGAAGAGCTGATTGTAATGTCCTTGACTTTGTTTTCAAGGTGATCACAGAACTTGGAATATCAAAAACCAAAAAACCAAAATAAAAAAAAAAGCAGCATAAAAAACAAAAAAAAAAAAAACAACAACACAAAAACAACAACACAAAAGACGAGCAAACATAGAAAATGTTGTCAGGCAAACCTCCTTAGTACACTGAGTCTTGTCAAGAGGAAATAGGTCTGGTCAACCTCCCTAGTACAGTGGTCAAGACAAAGTATGTTTGGTCAACCTCATTAGTACATATGGTGAAGAGAAAATATATCTGGTCACTCTATTAGTACCCACCTTAGTACAGTGGTCAGGAGAAATTTGTTTGGTCTATCTTCTTTGTACATTTGGTCGAGAGAAAGTACATCTGGGCAAGCTCCTTAGTACAGTGCTCAAGAACAGATATTTCTGGTCAACCCCCTTAGTGCGGTGGTTTAAAGAAATTTGTCTTGTCACCCTTATTAGTACAGTGATTATAGCGAATATATCTGGTCAAACTCCTTAGTACACTGGTCAAGAAAAGTATTTATGTGTCTGGTCACCCTCCTTGGTATAATGGTCAAGAGAAAATATATCTGGTCATCCTCCTTAGTACAGTGGTCAAGAGAAAATGTGTTTGGTCAAGCTCCTTAGTACAACAGTCAAGAGAAAATATGGCTGGTCAACCTCTTTATAGTATAGTAGTCTAGAGAAAATATGTCTGGTCAACCTTCTAGAGAAAATATATCTAGTCAACCTTCTTAGTTCAGAGGTAAAGAGAAAATATGTCTGGTGAACCTTCTTCGTATAGTAGTTGAGAGAATAATTATGCCTGGTCAACCTCCTTATTACCTGTTTCAGGAGAAAATTTGTCTGGTTAACTTCTATAGTACAGTGATCAAGAGAAATTATGTCTGGGTAACCTCCTTAGTATAGTGGTCAAGAGAAAATAAGTCTGGTCAACCTCCTAAGTTCAGTGATTAAAAGAAAATATATGTCTAGTCAACCTCCTTGTGCAATGGTCAAGCTGGTCAACTGCCATAGTACAGTGGTCAGGAGAAAATATGTCTGGTGACCATCATCAGTACAGTGGTCAAGAGTAAGTATGCCTGGTCAACCTCCTTAGTGAAGTGTTTTAAAGAAATTTTTTGTCTGTTTAACCGCCTTAGTAAAGTGCCAAGAGCCTCCTTAGTATAGCGGTCAAAAGAAAATATGTCTAGTCAACCTGCTTAGTAAAGTGGCCAAGAGCAAATATGTTTATTCAGCCTCCTCAGTATAGTGGTCAAGAGAAAATATGTCTAGTCAACCTCCTTAGTAAGTGGTCAAGAGCAAATATGTTTATTCAGCCTCCTCAGTATAGTGGTCAAGAGAAAATATGTCTAGTCAACCTCCTTAGTAAAGTGGTCAAGAGCAAATATGTTTATTCAGCCTCTTTAGTATAGTGGTCATGAGAAAATATGAGTCAAGAGATAATATGTCTGGTCTGCCTCCTTAGTACATTGGTCAAGAGAAAATAAGTCAGTTCAACCTCCTTTGTACCATGATCATAATATGTCTGGTCAATCTCCTTAGTGTGGTGGTCAAGAGAAAATTTATCTGGCCAACATTGTAATACAATGGTCAAGAGAAAAATTATCTGGCCAACCTCCTAAGTGATGTATAAATTGTCAAAATTCTTAAAATTGATTGGGACACCAAAATACTTGTAGATGGAATGGCAAAAAGTGTACACCTGATTGGACAGCTCCCTTGTTCAGGTAGGTCCAAGGTCAAGGTCACACTTGAAGGCAAATGATAAAATGGCCATAAATTGAGCTTGTCCAAGCCATTACTTCTAAATTTGTGGATGGATTTCAAAATAATTTAGCACAATTGTTTTCCTTGATGAGTAGAAGTGCCATTTGGAACATTTGTTCAGGTAGGTCCAAGGTCAAGGTCACACTTGAAAGTCAAATGATAAAATGGCCATAATTTGAGCTTGTCCGTGCCATTTAGAATATTTGTTCAAGTAGGTCCAGAGCTAAGATCACTTTTGAAGGTCAAATGATAAAATGGTCATAAATTGAGCTTGTCTGAGCCATTATTTCTACATATATGCATGTATTTCAAAATAATTTGGCACAATTGTTCTTCTTGATGAGTGGAAGTGTCAAGTGACATACATGTTTGGGTAGGTCCAAGGTCAAGGTCACACTTGAAAGTCAAATGATAAAATGGCCATAATTTGAGCTTGTCCGAGCCATAACTTCAACATTTACGAATGGATTTCAAAATAATTTGGCACAATTGTTTTCCTTGATGAGTAGAAGTGCCATTTAAATTTTAGAATATTTGTTCAAGTAGGTCCAGAGTCAAGTCACTTTTGAAGGTCAAATGATAAAATGGTCATAAATTGAGCTTGTCCGAGCCATTACTTCTACATTTATGCATGTTGGCACAACTGTTCTTCTTGATGAGTGGAAGTGTCAAGTGACTTACATGTTTGGGTAAGTCCAAGGTCAAGGTCACTTAGTAGTCAAATGATAAAATGGCCATAATTTGAGCTTGTCCGAGCCATAACTTCAACATTTACGAATGGATTTCAAAATAATTTGGCACTATTGTTCTCCTTGGTGAGTAGAAGTGCCATTTAGAATATTTGTTCAAGAAGGTCCAAAGTCAAGGTCACACTTGAAGGTCAAATGATAAAGTGGTCATAAATTGAGCTTGCCCGAGCTATTACTTCTACATTTATGCATGTATTTCAAAATCATTTGGCACAATTGTTCTTCTTGATGAGTGAAAGTGTCAAGTGACATACATGTTTGGGTAGGTCCAAGGTCAGATATTGTTATTGTCATAAATTGAGCTTGTCTGGGTCATCACTTATACTTACTTTCCTTTGTGAAAATTTGAAAAAAAATGAAGAAATTTGCTGGCTAAGCATGATGTTGTTTGGCTTCTTTCCAGAGTGAAGCAGTTACTTAGTCTTGACATACTTATAGGTCACTATAGCAAACAGCAGGCTCGACCAGTTGTCCCTGAACAACCTTCTAGTTTTGTTGTGCTATGCTGAATGATTTAGTGTGAGAGAGATAAAGATTTGCATAATATTGTCTTTTACCAGTGGTCATTAACTATACACTAGTTTGCTAAATCAGTATCTCACTGGGCTGTCGCAGTTGGGTACAAGGAGAAAATTTATCTTGCAAAATTTTTGAACACATTTAAAAAAAAATCGCAAAGTCCAGGGACATGAGAATGAATCTCTGCGCCTCCTGCTGGGAAATTGAGAACACCTATGAATGTTTGGAGATGTTTTGGAAACTCCCTGACTAATGCCGTTTGCAGTTTGTAATCGACGATTGCAGCCCAGTGAGATATGGGCTTAAGGAGTTTCAGTATACATGTACATGGGATCACTGTATGGTGAGCATAATACTAGAATTGCTTGAACAAAGTACATTGTGTAATGAAAAGTAATGAGACATGCTTTTCGTTCCTTAATGAAATTCAGGAAATTAATCAGGTGTCTAAAACATGCCTTATTTAAATTGATTAATGACTAAGGTTTAGATCACTGAAGAACAGTATGCTTTATAATAAGATTTTTTAGCAGTATCCAAGGAAAAAGTTCCTCCTGCTTGCTTATAGATTTTGATATCTGCTGGTGTGCATACAAGCTTATGCCAAACTGTACAATGATTTTAACTAACTTTAAACCAATAATAAGAGTTTTTACAAGTGCACATAATGATGAACAATGCTGGTTTGGGTATTTTCTTGTTTTATTTCTAGGATTTTAATTTTACATGTGATGGTGCTAATTAAAGCTGTATCCCAATTTAAACTGCAAATTAAATTTCTTTTGTTTAAATCTTTGTCTCTTTGATTGATGCACAATCTTGGTTTGATGAATGGGTCTTAACCCTTAAAGCGCCAAAAATTAAATTTTTGAATTGGCAAACAGTGTAGATCCAGATGAGGTGGCTCATAATGAGCCACCTCATCTGAATCTACACTGTTTGCCCGCTAGTGTTCAAATGCTCAATATGATATCGCTTGGACGAAACATTTTTTGAAATTCTGCAGATGTAAATTTTGTCGTCTGCTTTTTGGCGCATTAAGGGGTCTTAAAGGTGAGCCACGGAAAAGGGGTCTTCATATGTGATGATTTAGAGCAAGACTGTGCATAATCATCTTGATTGGAGATTTTGGAATTCGTGACTGTTGAGAAAATAATACCTCTGAAAGCAGTAGAGACGGGAATAACTCTGATTGGACTGGCAAGATGCACAGGCTTATTTGAGGTTTTGCTGTTTACAAAATGCTTTAACGCACTTTTTGTGTCATGGCTCAAAAAATGCATGTAATAATGCTGCATTTCTTCAGAAATAAAAATGCCGGGAACATCACTTACTTCCAGTGAGGTGGAAAATAATGCTGCATTTCCTCAGAAAAAAAATGGGGAACATCACTTCCCCAATGAGAAATACTTCTGTGGAAAATAATGTTGCATTTCCTCAGAAAAAAATGGGGAACATTACTTTCCCAATGAGAAATACTTCTGGGGAAAATAATGCTGCATTTCCTCAGAAAAAAAATGGGGAACATCACTTTCCCAATGAGAAATATTTCTATGGAAAATAATGCTGCATTTCCTCAGAAAAAAATGAAGAACATTAGTTTCCCAATGGGAAATACTTCTGGAGAAAATAATGCTGCATTTCCTCAGAAATAAAAAGGGGAACATCACTTTCCCAATGAGAAATACTTCTGGGGAAAACATTGCTGCATTTCCTCAGAAAAAAAAAATGGAGACCATCACTTTCCCAATGAGAAATATTTCTATGGAAAATAATGCTGCATTTCCTCAGAAAAAAAATGAAGAACATTACTTTCCCAATGAGAAATACTTCTGGGGAAAATAATGCTGCATTTCCTCAGAAATAAAAATGGGGAACATCACTTTCCCAATGAAAAAAAATGGATATTTCAGGGGGTCAAGATTTCCACAAATTGATAATTTTGTAATTTTTATCATCCGAATACGCCATACATGTAGAATGATACTTCAGAGAAATTTTTCTTCTGTTTTCATAAGAGGCATGATGCAGTCCACAAGAGAACTACTTCTTGAATTTGGAATGTTTGAATTAAAATTACTTGGTTTATCAGTTTTTGCAGAAGTATTTGAAATGACTGCTGAGAGTTTTAGGAGGACACTAGTATTGCCTAAAATTTGAATTTGTTTGTGTGCTGGGTCAAATCTGTTTCAGGCTCTTCATGCTTTAAAAGTGCATTAACTCTTCAAGCACCAAAAAGCAGACAACAAGATTTACGTCTGCAAATTTTCAACAAATGTTTCATCTAAGCTAACTTATATTGAAAATTAAAAACAACTAGAGGGCAAACAGTGTAGATCTAGATGAGGCGGCTTGTTATGAGCCGCCTCATCAGAATCTATGCTGTTTGCAAATTCTGCTATTTTTGTCACTGGCTCTTAAAGTGTTAAAATCAAGAGAAAAATTAGAATTTTCATAGCATTTCCAATATTCTGGACACTCAGCAAAATTTGAGTATTACTATATATATGTCTCTGTGGTTTACTTGTGTCAATCATATTTTTATGGCATCATAACTTTGATGCGGTCATGATTGATCATAAAATGCTAAATTGTTTTTAGCTAGTATATGACTATGAAATATGTCTAGCATTAAATGTCATCTAATGTGGAATGTAGCATTTCATTTTACAGTGAATATTTTTTATGAATTAAATTTTTTGAGGCACAGTAGAACTTCAATGGCTCAAACAGGCTTGGGACCATAATAATTACTGGTTCTATCCAAAGGTAGTTCTAGCCATCCAGGGCTAGTTTCTATATAAATGGACCTCTAGGGACCACAAACCAAGTTATAGCTAGGCAAGGTAAACAAGTCATCAGGATTTGAGCCATTGAAGTTCTACTGTATTGAAATTTCCATTGTTGTGAAAAACATGCTAGTCTGTATAGTGTTATAAAAAGCACAAAATTGTGTTTTACAATGTATTATGGACAAACTCGATGTGAGGAGGGATATAATTATGGATACGTTTCCTTGAGCCTAAAAATTGCATTATGAAAAAATCAACTACAAAAACAATGCATTTTGGCTGAAACAGACAGACTTGGAGCCAAAACGGGTGCCAGTGTCATGCTTCCTGTTGGGAACTTTGTAACATTAGGAACCAGAAAAAATGAATTACATGTATGGGCAGAATCTCATTGTGTTTACCCTAAATAGCTGTACGTAAATGCAGGACCTGACACTGTGAAGACCCACATCAGACAGCTCCTACTCAGGGTCTGCAATGTTAACCAACAACTCCAGCAAACAGACCCTTATTATGCCTACCATAGGTCTGCATAATAAAAGGATTTGAACACCTAGAAATAATTAATTTTCAGTTTATCTTTTTGTTTTCCAATTTATTTGGATGTTAAAACAGGGTTTTCTTCTCTCTAGAATGACCCCAAATATGTAAATCAGTCCTATGAAATTATGCTATAATATGGGATTCTTTCTTCTAAAATAATCCCAAAGATCTAGATCCATCTTAAGATGGATCTAGATCTTTGGGATTGTTTTGGAAAGGAAAAACCTCTTTTTATACCCCGCCACACGTTAGTGGCGGGGTATTATGTTTTCACATTGGCCGTCCGTGTGTCTGTTCGTCCGTCCGTCCGTAGTATGTACGTCCGTCCCTCTGTCCGTCCGCACTTCTTTTCCGTTCGATAACTTAAGCATTTATTGATGGATTTCCTTCAAATTTTGCATGTGCGTTTGTACCGAGAATGTCTCACTTGGGATTGTTAATGGGCAAATTTCGTTAATTTCTGACAGAGTTATGGCACTTGTCAATTTACAAAAAATGGTTTCTGGCCTGTAGTTCCTTTACTACTTTGAGTATCATGACATGATCAAAGTAACAAAAGCTTTTTTATGAGCACCGAAATTTTATCATCGGGGGTTATCTGCCCCTGCCCTGGGACTATATACATGTATAAAATCATGAAAAATTCCATATAAAATCAGAGTTTGAAGCAATTTTTCTGAAACTTTCAGCAAATGATCAGAGCGATGAAAGCCTCCAGTGATGCTCAAATTTACCCCATTGGGAGTTATCTCCCCCTGCCCCTGGCTATATACATGCATAAATCTGGAAAAATCAGTGTGTGAAAAAGGTTTGCAGTGGCGGGGTATCACACAGTCGTTTGCGATGCTTTTATTTATATTTGAAGAAAGGGCAGTTTAAATTTTCTCCCCTGGAAGTGCTTCCATTAACCGTAACAGTCAGAATAATTGTCCAACTGCATGCAATGCTGTAATAGAAATCTTTCAGAATAAAATCTCTGATAAATATCAATTAATGCATCTTTACACTTATGACATGCTGTTTCGATTTTTAATTCCAATTGTCTGTGAGAAGTGTCACTTTTCCATTTTGTTCCCGGAAATTAATAAGTGTACTGTTTTTACTCGGCTATGAAATTATCTTCCCTTATACCTCCTTATTCCTCCCTCTAGATGGCTCCAAGTACTTATATCAGTTGTGTGTTATTATGCCTTAACATGGGGTTTTCCCTTTCAGAAAAATCCAATGTCTTACAAACAGCTCTTGATTTTGAGTGGCTGTGTGTGTGTGTGTGTGGGGGGGGGGGGGGGGGGGGGTTCTTACTCCTTATAACTGACTAAATAGGTAATAATACTACCACATTCAGTTAGCACATATGATGGATGGAAAACTTGGGATTAACATCCTTTTTAACAGTATTTCAGTCATATCAGGATGTTGGAAGGGTGATAATGAAAGGCTGTGTACAATGGAACCCTGTACACTTGGTCAAGCAGTGAAAAGGGGAAGTCCGAACAAAGTGTTAAGAGATCTGCAATTAAACTTTTTGCTCTGCAGGTCTTCAGGCAATCTTCTTTAAGAAGTTATTTTTTATTTCACTGCAAATGGTGTTAGGCTGTGTGTGGCAGCTGTGAAAAGACTCTTGATAATATATTTTCTGTTCCTTGGGGATCATTGGACTCAGTTTGGGTTAGTTTGAAAGTAGAATTCCGCTGAAGCTGGTGTAAGGTTTGCAGTATTACATTACTGCATGTGAAGAGACTGACAGTTAAACCGAGTTTGCTGTTTTTTGTTTCTCTTATATATGTTCCTTGCTTCCAGTGGATCTTCCTTCAGACTTGAGTTTAAGGCAAATACAAGAATTTTATTGGAAAGGATTCAGTATCTGAGCCTAATAACACTAGTTTGTCCATTTATTCACACATATTTGTTGGATTTTACATTAAAATCCATACCAATATATTAACAACCTTTATATGCCTCAGCTACTTTCATAATATACAAAGTATTATTGTCGTACAGTTGTAATTTACCGACTCAGCGAGTCGTGATACTGTAACTACTAGCCAGCCATTGTAGCGTATTGATCTATAGAGAGTTATCAGTCAAGCTTTTATTTAACCATCATCGCTTTGCCGTGGCAAAAGTTAGACTCTGCTGTCGGAACACTCAGATACCGTGCTGCTTTGTATAAAATTATCGGACATAAATTCATACAATAAAAGTGGATTTTTGCTAGTGTGTTATTTCATTGGTGGAATATTTTATGTTGTTTTTTTTTCTTTTAAAATTTTCTGCAGGTAACCATTACGTTAGAATATTGGGAAAAAATTATGCCTGAGCAAACAGTGTAGATTTGATCAGTCTACTCTAAGTAGAATCTCCTCTGTTGGGTTTGGCTGGTAGTAAATTGACAAATAACAAGTGTTTGAGTTTTTTTATGACTACAGTAATTGATTGACCCTATGGCACTCAGAACGACCAAAACTCTGTGGAGTTTTGGCCGTTCTGAGTGCAATAGGGTTACGCTGTCCCAGTGTTGAGGAAAAACGTAGTGTCATGATGGGATATGCTTAAAGAAGTAGAAATAATGGAGGGTTTGTGGATTTTTATTGTCATTTTTGTGTTTCTAAGATTTAATTGGCATTTTTATAATAAATTAAAAATTACATAAGTGATCATGAATTATGTAATTGGTATTATAATTAAAAGGAGAATGGGAAGTTATTAATTGGTGAATGTAAATGCTTACTGTCATAATTAGGACATAAACAGTTATTTACTGAAATTACCTGCAATAATTTGACATGGTCAATATCGTTAGTATTATAAGGTGGGTGGGGAGATATCCAGGCAAGGCCATCTACTGGTAAGAGTGTGGTTTGGTGGAGCTAACCCACCCTTCTCACTTGTCCTAATAATGGCAGGAGGGTGTTTGAAAATGATCAAAAAGAAAGGGAAATCATCATGTATGAAGACACAAACTGACTGAATCCTTTGTGAGATAGACAATATGTACATGTTGTTGGGAGTTGGTGGAATGGTAGAGTTGCTTCCACTGAAAGTGTATCCTGTCACCTTAAATGGTTTGTTATACCCCCTGTTATACTGGTTTACATCTGTCCATCCATCTGTCCTTCTGTCAGTCCTTCTGTCCATCCTTCCCCTTTTAATAAAATATTTTCGTCAAAGATTTCTCCACAACCATGTAAGCTAGAATAGTCATATTTGGTATACATAGAGATGACCATGTGTTGTATCATGGGATTGCAAACCAGCCTTCTCCTGCATATTCTTCTCTGTATTTGTCCAATTTTCTTTCTTTCCATACTGTGAATTATGAAATATTTCGTCAAAGATTTCTCCACAACCGTGTGAGCTAGAATGGTCATATTTGGTATACAGGAAGATGACCATGTGTTGTATTGTGGGATTGCAAACCAGCCCTCTCCTGCTTATTCTTCCATGTATTTGTCCAACTTTCTTTCTATACTTTGAATAATGAAATTTTTCGTCAAAGATTTCACCAGAACTATGCAAGCTAGAGTAGTCATATTTGGTGTGCAGCTTAGTGATGACTTTTTGTATCATTTGATTGAGAACCAGCCTTCTCCTGCTTATTCTTCCCTGTTTTTGTCCAATTTTCTTTCTTTCCATACTTGGAAAAATGAAATTTTTCATCAAAGATTTCTTGAGAGCAATGCAATCTAGAGTAGTCATATTTGGTATGATGGTTGATGACGGCTTGTTGTATCATGGGATTGAGAACCAGCCTTCTTCTGCTTATTCTTCCCTGTATTTGTTCAATTTTCTTTCTCTGCTTACTTGGAATACCGGTAATGAAATTTTTCGTAACAGATTTCACTGCAACCTTTCAAGAAAGAATGTTCATATTTGATATACAGGTTAATATCGACTTGTTGCAAGGGCTTAGCTACCTATACGGCAAATACGCAAGTGCGTATTGAAATTTTGTCAAAATTGACAAAATTTCAAAACGCACCTGCATATTTGCATGCTGAATATTTATGAATTAGACGAGATTTCGAAACCAATTACCAAAGTGGCTGAAATACTAGCTTTCCCTTCAAGAAGTGGAGAATAAAACATGGTTGTGCGTATTATGAAATTGCCCCTAGCTACGCCCCTGTGTTGTATTGTGAGATGGAAAGCCAGCCTTATCTGGCTTATTATCCCCCGCCGAAGGCGGAGGGATATAGTTTTCTCCATGTCCGTCCGTCCTTCTGTCTGTCCGTCCGTCCTTCCTTCCGTCCGTCCGTCCGGAGCCATAACTACGTAACCACTTGACGGAATTTCATGAAACTAAAAATAAATATATATCACTATAACGCGCTGATGCACGTGAAGTTTCATCAGACTGGCTTTAGTAATGTATGAGTTATTGCCCTTTAATGGACTTAAAATTAATAAAATGAGTCATAACTAAGTAACTAAATATCAAAACTTCATGAAACTTATACTGAATATGTATCACCATAACACGGTTATGCACATAAAGTTTCATCAGAAGGGCATCAGTAGTGCATGAGTTATTGCCCTTTAATGGATTTAAAATTGATAAAATGAGTCATAACTAAGTAACCAATTATCAAAACTTCATGAAACTTAAACTGAATATGTATCACCATAATGCGGCTATGCATATAAAATTTCCTCAGAAGGGCATCAGTAGTGCATGAGTTATTGCCCTTGAATCAATTTATGGTTGACAAATTTAGCTGTAACTAAGTAATCAATGAATAGAATTATATGAAACTTATACTAAATATGTATGACCATATCACATTGGTGCATCTTATGTTTTGTCGGAATTGCATGAGTAAGCAATGAGTTATTGCCCTTGAATTGGTTTAAAATAAACAAATTGAGTCATAAATAAGTAACCAATAAATGGAATTTCATGAAACTTAAAATAATTAGGTACTGTCATGACACAGCAGTGCACATTAAGTTTTGTCATAATTGCTGCATTAATGCATGATTTAATGCCCCTGAATGGATTTAAAATCCACAAATTAGCCATAACTTCGGTATCGGTGAACAAAATTTCTTGAAACTGAATAAAAATGTATCATCATTGTGCAGTGATGCTGAGACAAGTGTAACAGCTTCAGCTTATATCTCCCTTATCCCAGGGTTATTGCCCTTGATTTTATTTACAATCCACAAGTTCAGCCGTAACTAAGTAGTCAGTGAATGAAATTTTATGCAACTTTAAATAAACCATAAACAAATCAGGGCCACTTCGGCGGGGGATATAAATTCACCTAATTTGCTTGTTCTTCTCTGTATTTGTTCAATTTTTCTTTCTGTGTGAAATCATTTTCATTCTGTATTTCTTGGAAATGGATTTAAGTAGAATATTATGATATTTGGTACACATATCGACAATGAGTTCTGTCTATGCTCCATTCAGTGAAAATAACGCCTTTTAAGTAAAGCAGATAAGCGGGGGTATAGTCGGATTCTCCAACAGTTCTAGTTAAGTTTGTTTACATTGTACATGCATATGATGCATTCTGTATTCTTATTTAGCACTTGTTCCCCATTAAAAAGTGCATTTTGCCAACGGCAGTAATATTTATATACATGGCACCCATAATGAGTTTGAATATGTAAATGTATTGCATTTCCTGATGTTGATTATTAACATGTTAATTATTAACATATAATGAAATATCATATTTTATCATTTCATTGTATTGTGACAGATAGGTCTGAACGAACAGTGCAGACCCAGATCAGACTGTTCCTGAAGCAGACTGCTCCTGAAGAAGTAGTCTGATCAGTGACTATACTGTTCACAATTCCATCTGCATCTTTGTATTGTTGCATTGAAGAATCAAACTGTTGAATTTTTCAGGACAGGTATGGTAATATACCATATTAGTCCTAAGAAATGCCCCTGCTATAATAAACGCCCGCTGCCACTTTTCCATAAACGAAAAAGAAGGACAAAAATTGTACATGTGAGAAGAGCATCATTGGTTTGTCCACCTGTATGGAGAGATAATCCATGACCTTTAGCAAGTGGATTATTCAGTGTGCAGGCGGACAAACCGTGCTGTATCTCTGTAGCAGGATACCCATACACAGTTCCGAGCCACACCCAGAATGTCACACAAAATCACATGATATCGTATACCTGGCCAATGCAACGACAACTTAGCATGTGACATAGTCTCACAAACAAATCGCACGTGGTCAATACCAACATAAGTCTGTGATTTTACCTTTCAGTTAAAGAAGGGATGTATACCTGTTTAAAGAAAACAAACTAACACCACTTTTAATAAATTTTACCCTGCTTTGCAATAACAGAACGCGTCGGAAATGCATGATGCGCCAACTGCCATGTGTAGGTCATGAGGAGGCTGATTCTTCGCCATAGATCGCCAACATTTAGCAGGCACTTGCATTTGTCATTTGTTTTTCTGCCATCTTTGTGTAAGCTTGTGAGACGTAGTAACAGTAACTAAGCAGGCGGAGCTTAGCAGCTATTCTCGGAACTGTGTATTGTATACCTGCATGTTATGGGGTATCTAATTATGGCATGGGGATGATGCTTTAATATGAGTGACTGTCTGTGATAAAATATGCTAAATGGCCTAAAATTCTTGAAACCGTTGCAAAAAATTATTGCAGAAAATTTTTAAATGACCCGAAAAGTTTGAATAGTGATCTTATTTCTAAAGTTTCAAATACTTTTGTCCAAAACTTTAGGAATCATTACGATATTGTAAAGCTTCAATCTTGGGAAGGAAATTATACTTTATTGAGGAAATAATGTTTTTATCTTTATATAACAGCTTTCATTAAGTGTTATGATTATACTGTAAATATTAAAAAAAAAAATTGGGACATCTAAAAAAATTACCATAATTGTCCTGAAAATGGAATAACTTATGTGTTTAAAAGATGCAGGTGGAATGGCAGACAGTGTAGACCCTGATCAGACTGCTCCTTTAGGAAAGGAGCAGTCTGATTTGAGTCTACACTGCTTGCTCAGATCTATTTGTCCTAATATTTAATTTTTGGTTAATTTTAAACAATGTAATGGGAAATGACTTTATCATGATGCATAATATTATGATGCATAATTTCTTCTTTTTTTTTCAGATTTTTTGGAACAGAACAATGTCAGCCAGCCTTTGAAAGAAGTGGAAGGTACGTTTTACATATTCAGTCCGAATTTTACTGTGTGTTTGGGATCCATAATAGAGCCTTAGCATTATAACTGATTCTTGCATTTCGGACAAAAAATAGCAACATCAGTGGATGAGGACAGACATGTGGTGACCCTTTAAATCCACGGAATGATTGTTCAAACAGTTCAGAATGGCTGCTGCACACTGCATCGAAATCTTTTAATCTTCTGTTCACCAGAAAAAATGCAACACGGAAAAATGATATTATATTTGAAAATTACGAATATCTA
Organism: Ctena decussata; assembly: GCA_963989385.1. Lineage (NCBI taxonomy): Eukaryota > Metazoa > Mollusca > Bivalvia > Lucinida > Lucinidae > Ctena > Ctena decussata. Next base: position 38,238,955 of record OZ022512.1, on the reverse strand, counting down.
TCTTTTAGACATAAATGGTTTCTCCCAGGCTCATCATTTTGCTGTAGAAGTCTTCACCTTTGAATGTATCATACTTAATGCAATGTGTAGACAAAAAATTATTATGTAGTCAGACACAAACTATTGTACCGATTTCCTCTGGTTCAGTTTTGTTGAAAGATTACGCTTAGTCTTGAAATGGTCCTTAATGTAACAGATTAGTTGGATAGTTAGTTACTGACTCTGTATGGAAATAGCAAGGGTCAGTTTGATTTTAAAGGAAGCTTGGCTATTCTTTGCCCTCTGTAAAATTATACTGACCCCTTATATTTTCATAGAGTCAGTAACTAACCACCTGGTTGATAAAAGGAGTATGCTCTAAAGGTTAAAATGCAGATGCTCATCTCTGTAGGAGCCATGATATCATTCCTAGTCCACAACCACTTTTCACTGTACTGGATTGGCCAAGAGACAAGTAAGCACATTGGTATTACCCCTGTGGTAAATATGCAGAGAAGTTGAGGTGTGCATGACAGGCTTAGAAGAGCTATCAGTGGTAGAGATTCTGTCTGTCGGGTTAGTTTAGGCAAGTTATCTAGTCCAGTGACAGTTATTTTTCAAATGAAAAAAACTATTTTTCGGAATGCCTCTCATATGACCATCTACAAGGACTGTTGACTCAATGGCAAATAGTGCAGATTCTAATCAGACAGCTCTGTGAGCAGTTTGATCTGAGTCAGCACTGCTTGCTTGGGAATTACCTTTTCTATGGTAGCTGAAATTAGCTGGAATTGATTTTGCCCAAATAAAGTTATTGTGGCTATGTTCATGTTACACATTATGGTGGCTGCTGTGCAAATACCTGAGAGATATTAAGGAAATGAGCAGAAGAAAAAGTGCATAAAAATGGCATCTTATCCCATTAATTGCCTAGTTTCCCATAAGTAACATTCGGCATCTGATCATTTTCTTCACTGTTTGTATAGGTAAGACAAATGGGTAGTTCTCCGTAAAACAAAGAAAAACAACAACAAAAATATGATACAAATATACTAAGCCAGACACCCCTTAACTGACAAATAGACTCATCCATTTGATACATACAGAATAGTCCACTGACCATAATGGATTATACCAGGAACAGAGAAGACTTGGAACCAACCATATATCAGAGCTCTAGATAAGAGGGAGTATTTGATGATAATTAAGGATAATTTTTTTTATTTCTCATCGAAACCATATGTTGTGACCCCTCATCTGAACCGTCTCGTCGAGACGGTTCAGATGAGGGGTCACAATATATGTTTTTATGCAGAATTAACTAAAATTATTTTTTAATTATCACCAAATACTCCCTCTTATCTAGAGCTCTGTATATCGCATTGGGATAAGGATGGGAATCTATACAGTGGACAGCAGTCTGATCTGGTTATTGTTGTATATGTTCATTGGAGTCTTATCTGTTCATCCTGGCCATGATACCCTTTTTTGTGGTCAGAAAATTGATTTTTAGTGCGCCTTTGCGAAGCAAAGCAGAGCTTATGCTATACCCCCGGCGTCGTAGTCCGAGTATGCGTTAGCGTTAGCGTCAGCGTCCTCGTCGGCGTCTGTGATCAGGTTAACCAATGTTAACAATTGCGTTTAGCTCCATGTTCAACTCTGTATCTTAGAAACTACAGCAGCTACAATCATCATACTTGGTACATATATACATCCATATGACTGCAGCAGCTGCATGACACAATTGTATGTCCTAGACCTATATGTTACGGTTGACTGACTTTGCCGTTTGGCACTGTTTTTAAGGCAAAATTTTTAGTTTTGATGAAACCTTTGACAGAAGAGACTTGATACTTGGTCAAATAGCATATCCCTATAATTGCAGCAGCTGCAGAGCTACCATGCCGACACCTGTGCCCTTGACGTTTGTTCATGGTCCAGTGATTTTGTCTCATATTGTCGGCGTCCGTGATAGGTTAACCAATGTTAACAATTGCGTTTAGCTCCATGTTCAACTCTGTATCTTAGAAACTACAGCAGCTACAATCATCATACTTGGTACATATATACATCCATATGACTGCAGCAGCTGCATGACACAATTGTATGTCCTTGACCTATATGTTACGGTTGACTGACTTTGCCGTTTGGCACTGTTTTTAAGGCAAAATTTTTAGTTTTGATGAAACCTTTGACAGAAGAGACTTGATACGTGGTCAAATAGCATATCCCTATAATTGCAGCAGCTGCAGAGCTACCATGCTGACACCTGTGCCCTTGACCTTTGTTCATGGTCCAGTGATTTTGTCTTATATTTCAAGCACTGTTTGATAGATTAACATCACATCTGGCATAGTGGATCGGTCTGACATCCCGAATGACCTCATATTATTTATAGATCACTGTGACCTATATATTATGGTTCAGTGATTTTGCCTTGTGTCTCCAAAGCTGTTATAGATTAACATCATATTTGGGAATTTGAGGTCACTCTAACATAAATTTTTGCTTCATATTTAAGGTGTATTTAGTATGGATTCATCATATACCTGGGATAATGGCTCAGTCTGACACTGCAGATGACCTGATATATTTGTAGGTCTTGGTGACTGTGAGAATCAGGCACCCATAAGGCGCGCTTTGTTGTCTTCTGACAACTCTTGTTCAAATATACCATGAACAAAGAAGCTGCATTTTCCCTAAATGTTGGGACACTTATCCAATTTTAGCTGTTTGAAGACAAGATGTCAGAAAATTGCTGGCAGTCGGTGCTGGCCTTAGGCTACCCCTGATCATTGCTGTTTAATACATGATTTTGGGCTGAGGCAAATATTAATTCACAGGGCACTCCAGCTTCGTGTTCATGAATTAATATTATACGATCATCCCCCCCAACATCATGTGTTAGTTGGCCATAATAGGAAACATTTCTGGATACACGGCAAACATACTGCTGAAACTACTACAGTACTTTGTGACAGTTCTATAAGTTGATGGACTCTCAGCGTCTTTTCTCTGTAGTTTTTAATGAAAACTAGTACTTGTAGCAAAATTTTATATGTTTGTATAAGTATATTTGCAGATACATGGTATATTGATCTTAGAATTGAATTCAGAATAATCACCTTGGTATCCTTATCAAAGAAAGCTTGCTTTTTGTAGTTTCTTATTGAAAGAGTGAAGTCGTTAAAGTATTGGAATTTTTTTCTATATAATTATTTCAAGCTCCTGTTAGACTTGAAAGATTGATTTCATTGTTATAAGGAAGAATAACAAAGTTTGCGCATGTGAATAATATTTCTTCATAATTCTGTAGCAACTTTTCTTAGCTTAAGTGATATCGCCAATTAAATGATTGATTTTTCGTGTAGGAGACAACTTTTATGTACGGTAAAATTCGAAGTATAAGGACAAAAGGACAGATAGAGCTGAGCAAACTGTCTGATCAAGGTCTATACTGTTTGCCATTCCATTTGCATCTTTTGGGTACGTAACTGCTGTAAAAAAACAAAAGCAAAACCTTTTCAAGTTTGTCTTGCCCTGACTGGCAGATTTTCTGTGGGGTAAACTTGTCAAGTTTTCAGGGTGACAATGTACTGACAGGAGAGACACCACATTCTGTTGACACTTAATTATTTTATGGTGTCCAAACTTTTCAGAATTTTATGGTGTGTACCTGTATATTTGAGGTTAATGTTTGAATGGCTCTGCTGTTATGTGGTCGGCTCCACCATGATAGAATTTGATGTAACTGGGTATGTTTTGTAAAAATATAGGCAAATAGTGCAGGCCCTAATTAGACTTCTCCTTATAACCATCTAGCTGATATGAGTCTGTACTGGTTGTTCAATATTGTAATGGCATTTTAATACTCTGCTGGAGGTAGAATTCCTGCAATGATTTCAAATCTCCATTGATTTCAAAGCATTGCAAGAACACCACCCTATTGTTTTTGTCATTATTGTCATTATTCAAACCCCCCTCCCATCCCCTCAACCCCACCACCACTACCACCCAACCATTAGATTGTTAGTTGTGGATCCCATTGGGTTAGCATCGGTGTCAATTTTGGCTACTTGTGTCTGCACCATATCTCCTGAAGGAACTGATATCATGTGACCAAACATGCAGAGCAGAAACTCATCATTAAGAGAGAGGAAGAATATTAGGTTTTGTTGAACTTGATCCCCTTTTCAAGTCTCAAAAGTAAGAAAACAATCTTAACTGGATTGCTGGATTTTCAACATAATTGAAGAAGACACAGGGTTGATTAGGATTCAGCGACCTTGACCTCAACGATCATATAGCTTGTAAAAACTGCATACCTGCAACTTGTCTTCAGAATGAAGAACTGATCCTCACCAAACTAGCATGAAATCATCAGTGGTGGAGGTCTAGACCTGATCAGGTATTGGTGACCATGACCCCATCCTCAAGGTCACAGGAGGACTTTGAATGTTAATTTCCCTTGTCTCTGCGATATCCTTTGAAATGATTGCTGGACTTTCAGTAGCCTTGCAAGGATATATCATTGGGACACATCAAGAGCTGATTAGCTTATGGTGACCTTGACCCCATTTTCAAGGTCACAGGAATGTTTAAGCTTTCCCTGTTTGGTATTGGCAATTTTCTGTCAAGAACACCTTGAAAGCTGCAAGGTGTCTGCACAGACAGAGTAGTCCAATATCAATGACTTGTTTTGGGGTCTACAGCAGTGGACATTTATTTAACCCTTAAAGCACCAAAAATTAAAATTGTTGAATTGGCTAACAGTGTAGATCCAGATGAGGTGGCTCATAATGAGCCACCTCATCTGAATCTACACTGTTTGCCCTCTAGTGTTCAAATTCTCAATATGATATCGCTTGCACGAGATATTTTTTGAAATTCTGCAGAAGTAAATTTTGTTGTCTGCTTTTTGGTACGTTAAGGGCTAACATCTTCATCAAACATCCCCCAGTAGAATAATATCTTTTTTCTGGTAGGACAAGCAGACTTGAAGGTTCTCTAAAGTCTATTACAATAAATTGTGGTATAAGGATTATACTGACCCTAATAGATGCTGTTACTATGGTAGACAAATGTCAACCAGAATGTTTTACCAGGCTTGTTTTTGTTCTTTCAGTCTTGTATTTGATTGTATAACCATTGTTAAGCTGTCTTACTGTGTGTGTCTATCTCTGATAGAAATCCTTGTTTCATAGCAAGAGGATCAGAATGAAATAATAGGATTACCATGGTAACCCTTTGTGTTTGGATACAGTAACCATATTTGTAACAGGCTCTTCCATCTGGGGATTTGAACAAGTTCATATATATTAATTGTCAAGATAATTATGTAAATGTTGGGTGTCACCTACCATATAAATGTTGGGTGAATTGCATATAGTATAGGCTCTGATCAGACTGCTCCCTTGGAGATTTTTGATCTTGGTCTGCTCTCTTTGTTCATGCAGTCCTGTTCAAATACATAAGGGTTTCTGTGTGGATAACAAGGATTGAATGTTAGCTACTTTTAGATCAGGAAAATAGTCCATTCAAGGATTACTAATTCTCGTTGACTTTATTTGTTTCAGGAAATGGGTGATTATTGTTGACTTAGCTATACCTTGATACCTTGAAATATAAGAGTTGGCTGTTATTCTGTAAGAGTTATACCACTATCATTTCCCTGCAAAATGGTTCTGTACCACCATTAATTGCAGAATGGTTCGGTTCTATACCACCATTAATTACCTGCAGAATGGTTCTGTACCACCATTAGTTTCCTGCAGAATTGTTCTGTACCACCATTTATTACTTGCAAAATGGTTTTGTACCACCATCAATTACCTGCAAAATGGTTCTGCCACCATTAATTACTTGTAGAATGTTTTTTTTACCACCATTAATTACTTGAAGAATGGTTCTGTACCACCGTTAATTACTTGAATAATGGTTTTGTACCACCATCAATTAGCTGCAGAATGGTTAAGCACCACCATTAATTACCTGCAGAATGGTTCTGTACCACCATTAATTACTTGCAAAATGGTTCTCTACCACCATTAATTTCCTGCAGAATGGTTCTTAACCACCATTAATTGCCTGCAAAATAGTAGTAACCTGCAAAATGGTTCTGCACCATCATTAATTTCCTGCAAAATGGTTCTGTACCACCATTAATTGCCTTCAAAATGATTCTGTACTACCATTTAATACATGCAAAGTGGTTCTGTACCACCATTAATTGCCTGCAAAATGTATGTATACCACCACTGATTGCCTTCAAAATGGTTCTGTACCACTGTTAAGTACCTGAAAACTCACTCACAGTGCCGTACCACGCCATAAGTAACCTGCAAAATAGTTCTGTTGTACCATTATCTGCAAAGACTTTAAACTGGTCTTTTGCTTCATTATCTCTTTATTATTATCATCTTTATGGAAATTAAGAAAATTATCATGAGTGTGAGGTATGGATGGATGGATGGATGACTTGTGATTTTACGTCCTTTTTAACAGTATTTCAGTCATATCAGGACGATGTGTGGATGACAATCGAAGGCTGTGTGCAATGGAAAGGAGCCCCATTTTGGATAGAAAAGATACCCGCTTACAGCGGGGATTGAACCCGGGACCGCTAGATCAGCAGGCCAGCACTTAAACACTGAGCTACCAGGGCTCCTGTGAGGTATGGATAGACAAATCTGTCCCAGGTGTCATTGTCTTGCATCACGAGGCTTTCCGAGTGATGCCAAACAGTGACCCGAGGGACAGATTTATCTATCCATACCTCACACTCATGCATGGTAGATTCTTTTTCTTGCATACCTTTAAGTGCTGAAGCTTTAATTACATCAAGATTCCTCTAGACACTGCATTGTGAGGTCCGCCATTTTGACAACTGTTGTGATTTCTGATGTTGTTATGATGTCAGCTAGCAACAAAGTAATATGTGACGTCCAATACAACCAATGCAAACCGACGTCACGCAAAAACTTCCTTTTTTTATCCTACCCACGGGTCAGATAACCAGGGTAAGATAAGAATTTCTATCCCTAGCAGAAAATCTGGTGTGCAAGAAACTTCTTTACACAGCATCAACTACAGTGATATGCCACATCCAAAGTTTCCTGATATGATGTTTAAAGAGACTGAAAATTCACATCTCATGGAACCAGTGATGACCAGATGAAAAGGGGTTTCAGGCACAAATAGATTTGTCGGTCCTCTTGATTTTTTTTTTCGCAAACATATTAAGTTCAGCTTACTGTCAGCGGAGATCAGATAACAGTGTGATAAATCTTTACGGAAAGAAAAATTAGTCTGTGTTTTGATCCAAATATATGGATATGCATAGAAATTGTATCTTCTTTGCCAAAAAGAAATGGTCAGACGAAGCCAAGTTATGCAAAAATTCACAGATCAAAGTCTGGCTTTTGTCTGAACATAGAATGGTAGATATTATGGTTTCTTTACGGCATAGTATAAAACCTGGAATGGAATTGGTTGGAATGGCATGGAATGGACAGGATTACCTGCATTTCGTTGGCTGTCATTTTCTCCCAGAACCCAGGATGGTAGTGTTAGGAAAGTATTTGCGCCCTCAGAGGGAGAGGTGGCAAAATCTTTACTGAAAAAGTGCCATTACAAATCAGATCCATTCCACTCGTTTCCATGTATGCCTTTCTTTTATGCTTAACTCTTTCGGCGCCAAATTTTTCAGACGACAAATTTTCGTCTGCTCAAATCATCAGACGACAGATTTGTAATTGGAAATTTTAACAATCTAAAGACATTTTTCATAAAATCAGGCTTTTTAAGTTCATATTTGAAAGGCAAACAGTGTAGATCCTGATCAGACGGCTCTTTTAAGAGCCGGCTGATCTGGATATACGCTGTTTGCAAAGTCGCATTTTTGCGACTTTGGCGCCGAAAGAGTTAAGAGAAAATAAATACAACTGAGCTGTTGCATTTTAGAAACGGTTCTGCACCTCCATGAAAATGCGGCGCCTTCTCACTGCAAAGGAGAAACTTGAACAGAATAGTGTTTGCCTTCCTGGTAGGGAAATCTCTTCTTCAGTGATGGCTGCTCTGAGAGGAAACAACATGCTGCTTCTTATGGCAAATTCTTTCCTATAAAGTGTAAGGGTGCACCCCCATGTTTTTCTGTCATTTTTGTCGAGCCCGCTTGCGGAGAGCGAGACATAGTTGTTACAATGTCAGTTCGGTGTATGTCCGTGCGTTAGTGCGTGCGTGCGTGCGTGCGTGCGTTAGTGCGTGCGTCCGTCCGGATTTGTCCGGGCCATAACTTCTACATTTATGGATGGATTTCAAAATAATTTGGCACAATTGTTCTCCTTGATGAGTAGAAGTGCCTTTTGAAACATTTGTTCAGGTAGGTCCAAGGTCAAGGTCACACTTGAAGGTCAAATGATAAAATGGCCATAAATTGAGCTTGTCCGGGCCATAACTTCTACATTTATGGATGGATTTCAAAATAATTTGGCACAATTGTTCTCCTTGATGAGTAGAAGTGCTTTTTGAAACATTTTTTCAGGTAGGTCCAAGGTCAAGGTCACACTTGAAGGTCAAATGATAAAATGGCCATAAATTGAGCTTGTCCGAGCCATTACTTCTACATAAATGGATGGATTTCAAAATAATTTAAGACAATTGTTCCCCTTGATGAATAGAAGTGCCATTTGAAACATTTGTTCAGGTAGGTCCAAGGTCAAGGTCACATTTGAAGGTCAAATTATAAAATGGCCATAAATTGAGCTTGTCCGAGCCATTACTTCTACATTTATGGATGGATTTCAAAATAATTTGGCACAATTGTTTTCCTTGATGTTAAAAAGTGCCATTTGGAAAATGTATTCAGGTAGGTCCAAGGTCAAGGTCACACTTGAAGGTCAAATGATAAAATGGCCGTAATTTGACCTTGTCTGAGCCATAACTTCAACATTTACAAATGGATTTCAAAATAATTTAACACAATTGTTCTCCTTGATGAGAAGAAGTGCAGTTTGGAACATTTGTTCTAGTAGGTCCAAAGTCAAGGTCAGTCTTGAAGGTCAAATGATTAAATGGTCATAAATTGAGCTTGCCCGAGCCATTACTTCTACATTTACGGATGGATTTCAAAATAATTTGGCACAATTGTTCTTCTTGATGAGTGGAAGTGTCAAGTGACATATGTGTTAGGGTAGGTCCAAGGTCAAGGTCACACTTGAAGATCAGATATTGTAACTGTCATAAATTGAGCTTGCCTGGGTCATCACTTCTACTTATTTTCCTTTGTGAAAATTTGGAGGAAAAAAAGAAGAAAATGCTGGCTAAGCATGATGTTTTTTGGCTTCTTTCTAGAGTGAAGCAGTTACTTAGTCTTGACATACTTATAGGTCACTAAAGCAAACAGCGGGCTCGACCAGTTGTCCCTGGACAACCTTCTAGTTACAAAGGCCAGCAACTATTCTGACTTCCACTTTGTTTCTTTGGATTACATAGCCCTTTCCAAATGGGATCTTCTCTAAAAGGAAAGAATTTGCTCCTCTGGGAGCAAATTCTTTCCTTTAAGAGTTGATCTCAAGAGTTGGTTCCAATTGAGAAGGGAGGCAAAAATAAAGATTTCAGAATTGCTTCCACTGCAAGAGTATCCATTCACCTTAAACCATATAGGTGTAAACATATCAATCAAAGAGACAGGAGCATGTATTGTTTCTCTATTTTTTTTCTTTTTTAAAACAATATTTCCTGCTATTTTTTCTGCTATGAATGTCACAGACCCTTCTAATTGTTTTGCTTAAGATAAATGGGTACTCCTTCAGAGAAAGCAGCTTTGCAGTTTTCATTCTAGCTTCTGTTCTCAATGTGGGATCAACTCTTAAAGTCAGCTTTAAAGGAAAAAATTTGCTCCTGTAGGAGCAAATTCCTTTCTTTAAGGGTAGACCCCTATTTGGATGTGTTTCATTTTTCCAGGGAAGCTAGGAAGTCACAAGAGTTGATAACCTTTGTAAAACTGTCAGAAAAATCACTCTGATCTGAAACTATTTAGCTCCCCTTATTCTGAAGTGGGCTTTTCTGAAAGGAAAGAAGAGAGCAAATTCTTTACTTTGAGAGAAGCCCACATTAGAGAAGGAATTTACCTTTCAGTAAAGTAAGTAATGTTCTGCTAAAGTTGTTTCCCATTTTACAAGGGAGAAAACTAAGAGAATATTAATTGCTTCCCTTGTAGTGGAATTCTATTTTTAGTGAGGAATACTGAACATTTTGCTGTTTGCTATTCTTTCCATTTAACATAACAAGGAAGACAAATATGTATTTTGAGATGAGAGTTATCTCCCATGCCTGTGTGTATCCATAAATAGGGTACCATCCGCTTTTGCTGTGATTTCATAGGATTTATATTCAATATCTAACCTAAATATTCTTACAGTGTGGGATGAGATCAGACTGTGCCTTATGAACAGACACCTGGGCCTGTATTCTGTAGTGAAGACCTTTAAGGCCCTTTCAACATTATTTCAGTCATGCGAAGCAGATTGAAGGGTGATAATGAAAGTGGATTCTGGTTATAATTGTTGGAAAGGATTTGGCCTCCAGCAGGATTTGATTCTGTACTTCTAGTTAACTCTTTAAGCACCAAAAAACAGACGACAAAATTTACGTCTGCAAAAATTGAAAAAAATGCCTTGTCCAAGACATTTCATATGGAAAATTCAAAGACTAGAGGGCAAACAGTGTAGATCAAGATGAGGCGGCTCATTATGAGCCGCCTCATCAGGATCTACGCTGTTTGCAAATTCTGCTAATTTTGTCTCTGGGGCTTACAGAGTTAAGAAGGTTTAAAAAGAAATCCACTGAGCTACAAGATCTCTTTGTGGTAAACAAAACTCCTGGATGCGCAGGCTCTAGTGAGTGTTCATACAGTCATGCTGTGACCTAAGGGTTTCCTTGTGCAGTTTTCTTTAACTGAGCTGCAACACAATAAAACCAACAAAGTGGCATGTGCTCCATGCAAAGGCTCAGTTCCTTCTGGGCATCCCCCAGTCTGATCAGAGTCTTGGCTCTGCACTTAAAGGGTAGCTACGGGTCTAAGCTACCTCCATGCCCACAACAAAGACTCTGCTCAGACTGGGTGGATGCTCAGGCTGAGCTGAATCGTTGCTGGGAGTACATGCCATTTTGTTGTTTCTGTTGTGTCGTGGCTCATATGTGGATCTAATCTAATGACCTCTTTGACAGTGTCCCACAGGGCCTTTGTGATAGATCAGATAATTAGAATGCTCTGAGGTCGCTAAACAATGGTATACATATATAGTAAATATACATGTAATGGTTTTCTCTTCTTTATAATTATAGAAGTTTTCAAAAAAAAAAAAAAAAAAAAAGATAAAAAAATATGGGTCAGGCGTATCTTCAGAGTAGGTTTTTTTTATCACAGTTCTATAAAAACATATGTTGTAGCATTTCATTATGAGCCAAAATGACTGAACTACCGTTAAAAGGCTAAATAGGTCACAGGTATTTTGGTTGGATTTGGTTGTGGGTTGATTTATTCGTTAAATGTCTGCAATATTTGGAGAATTACAAATTAATGTTATATATCAGTGATCAGGTCAAAACTATCCGCATACTTGCAAACAGTGTGGACCTAGATCAGACTGCTCCTATAGGAGCAGTCTGATCAAGGTCTACATTGTTTGCACATGCATTTTGGCCCCGATACTGTAGGCTTTTATGGTAAAGGTACACCTCAAAATGTTATCAGATATAAACGTTCAAGATAACGGCCAACCTAGGAAGGGCATGTCTCAATGAACAGGACACGTATTTTCATTGACTAGCTCGGACAATAGGAATGGATTTTAGTTATAGCCCTTGAGGTATGGTTTTAATAATTTTGCCGCTCAGTACAAAAACTTGTCTCATGGCAAATGAAAATTGCACATTACATGTAGATACAGTCAAACCTCGATAATTCGAACTGACAAGGACCTCACTATTTTATTCGAATTATCCGTAGTTCGAATTTTCGAATTCGCCTTTCCCGTTCATTTCCGTACATTTCCGGAATCCGTTATTACGGCAGTTTTCAGGCAGTCTCGTATTTTATTTCGCTATGCTTACTGACGTTCATGGATTTACAAATCAGTGAAAACAAAATCAGAACGTAGAATAATCAACATTACATACTGGAAACATCCCAAATATCCACGATCATTTAATATCGCGAGACACCCCTCATTTTTGGCACATGTACATGTGTATTGTCCGAAAGCCGCACAGCTGCAGAGCATTTTCTAGCTCTGCAAATCAATTGTTTATGACAATGCAGCGCCGGCAAAGATCAAAGCCAGACTGAACGGAAACAGGCTAGCCGCTCAATGCCTCGGACATAACTGTACTTTCACTTTCCGTTTATTGTTCCAGGAACTGGGCTACTTTCGTTTTCAGAAAAAACGACTCAACCGGTCATCTGAGCCGTGTCACAGAAAAGGTTCCTCAGTCATTCGGGTTATTCAGTGACCTCTATTTATATATTTGGAACGAATACTCATACCAGCCTCTCAGTCTGCGCAGTGTAGCTGGAAACTATTAAGTGTCATGTGCAAACCTTATCATCCGTGCCCAAACCCGTACGATCACCGACTAACGAAACCTAAGATCGGATGCACATGCTAGTCCGATCCTTTGCTGGTTACAAAGGCCATCACATTTGGCCTTTAAATTTATAAACTTCAAACAAGATAATCCTCGACAATTACGCAATTAGACAGACACCTTTTGCTCAACAGTAATTAATGACTTAAAAAATCAAACTTAGCGATAATTACCTGTGCAGGTGGCAGTGATGACCTGAGGCTGTTAATATTTATCTCATCGATGACAAAAAGGTGTTATTTTTCGGCAGGAAATAGGAGCATGAATTTTGATTTCGAATAATAGGGGAGTATTTTTAATGGATTTTACTCCATCGGGACCTAATTTTTCTTTCGAAAAATCCGAATTTTCGAATTATCGAAATTCGAATTTGCGGAGGATTTTTTGCATAGAATTAATGGGCCTACGATCGGGACCGTGATTCAACTTCGAAAAATCCGGTAGTTTCGAAAAATTGGTGTTCGAACTAACGAGATTCGACTGTACTTTCCCCGCAAGTGTGGTAGCTGCCTATAGTCTAATAAACTGACATAACCTTCTCCATTGGTCTCTGGGTATTTCAGAAAAAGACAAAATGAAAATAAACAATATCAGGAGTGCAGTTTCATTGCCCTATTAGCTTCCAAATCAGTGCACATTAGGTTCTCTCTCCCCCCCCCCCCCCCCCCCTACACACACACACACACACACACACACCACCACCACCACCACCAATCACCAGCCCATACATCCATACATCGAATGATGAATGTCTGTTGATATATTTGACATTATGAAAACTTGTTCTGTTTGGTTTTGTTTTGGTCAGGTCATCCCAGAGTCCCATTGGCACACACCACCACCACAGCCCATACATCACATGTTCCTATGAATGATGAATGTTTGTTGATATATTTGACATTATGATAACTTGTTCTGTTTGGTTTTGTTTTGGTCAGGTCATCCCAGAGTCCCATTGGGGCATTTTTCTGTGTGCACAGTTTAAAATGCACTTTATGTCAATGCTTGAATTGTTTTTTGTGTATTTTTGGATTAAACGTGATATAAAAGTATTTAGATGTCTATAAATAGAGTTCATTATTCAGCTGCATCATGGCAAACTGAACATTTTAAGCTCCATGATTTTCTGTCATTTTTACAAAGGGAAACAACATCATAACTTCCTGTTTGCTTCCCTGAATGAAATACCCTTCCATTCCTGTCCAACCGCGGCCTGGACTATATAAGACATATTGACATTATTGGCTGTAAATGTGATGAGCCGCAGTATGATAAAACCAATCAAGTGGCATGTGGGCGAGTGAAGACTCTGACCAGTCTGGGCATCTGCCCAGCCTGAACAGTATTTGCTGTATGCTTAAAGGATAGCCTAGGGTCTAAGCTATCTCCATGCAGACAGCAAAGACTCTAATCAGACTGGGCGGATGCCCAGGCTGATCTGAGTCTTTGCTGGGCTTATATGCTACTTCATTGGGTTTGTCATGCCGTGGCTAAAATAAAGCTTCATCTTTTACCCTTATTGTTTTCAAATGGACTGGTATTGCCTGTATCATGACTGGTGATGAGGAGTTCAATTTACTTTCCAATGTATCTCAAATTTTGAAAAAAAAAAAAAAAGTGAAAAAGAGAGAAAATCTTAAGGGCACAGTTAAAGCAATAATGCATAAAGGCCCCAGGTTCCATTGCACACAACCTTTCATAATCATCCACCCATCTTCCTGATATGACTGAAATACTATTGAAAAGGACCTATCATCCCAAGTCATCTATCCATCCATAAAGCATTAATGGGATAAAATGGGAAAATTTTAAGCAGACACATAGTGAGTCTTGTTGACATGAGATAATGTATAACAACAGGCCATAAAATGTCATAATGCTGCAGGGGGATTCTTGACAAATGTTGATATTGTTTTACTGCAAAATTCAAATCATGTTTTATTTTGACAGTTGTCATGACACAAGTGGTTTGAAAGGATGAAAATTATAGCAGCGTTTTAAGTTTTAACGTGTATTTACGTACAAACTTATTATACGTAAGTGCTCAAGTTAAGCTAGGATACAAGGAAATTTGGAAAAGTGACTATAGATAATTTTGATAAGAAAATGTATAGTAATTACCCTTAATATATGGACAGAACTGGTGAGTATAAGCAGACAGTGTAGACACAGATCAAACTGCTGCTAAAGCAGCAGTTTGATCAGGGTCTGCCCTGTCAGCCATTATGTCAACATATTTTTTAAAGTTTTTGACATATTGCTGAATAGTATATGAACTTGTTCAACACGTTGTAGAAAATCACAATAATTGGTTGAATTTTAAGTGTCTCATTAGTTTGGGAAAGTACAATAGGTGACGTGTAAACCGGATCAAATCAAAGGTTGAAATGATGGACCTATAGATGTGTTCAGTATGTATTAAATGTTTAAAAGACTAAAATCTGCATTTCCATACAATTGTGAGGGTGAAGTTAAACTTCTTGAGGGCTCCTTCACAATGGTCGGTCTGCATTCTTTTTGGTACTTTGGGTACATTCATATCCTAAGCATTGATCTGTCAACCTCAGCATAGGTACTTGCAAGTGAAATTGATGTTTTATCAAAAAATTTACTGTTTAACAGTATAAAAATGAGTTTATAGACATTAATTTTCTCCTGATTTATCTATGCAGTTCATGGAGCGCTGACTTTGTGTTTGATAGGTGCACAAGTTCATTGTTGAAATATTGATAATACCATCAAATTTGTTTTAAATCTGTGGTCTCCTCAAAGATTCATATCATGAAAATTTTCAAGCAAAGTCACCATCACAACTATGAAATATAAAAAAGTATAGAATCCAATTATTGAAACAACTATAAAATAATCAAATTGTTCTTCAAATTATAAAGCAAGAATCATTGTTTGTTAAAGCAAGAATCATTGTTTGTTGATCATCAAACTGCCGGGCCGCGTAGCGCAATCGGTAGGGCACCTGACTCATAAGTCAGAGGTCCTGGGTTCGATACCCGGTCTGGCCACATACTTTCGTTTCTCCTTCCGCTGATTCAAGAAGGGCAGTTGTCAGTTACTGGCGAAAGTATGTGCACTTAGTACTGGTTAACCACTTAGGAGGTCTAAGCCTGCCCAGGAATAGTGTGGTTAGGTTAACTGACCGTCCCGACATGACCATAGCTGTTTACCGTGGATGTTAAGCATCAAATCAATCAATCAATCAATTGATCATCAAACTATAAAGCAAAAAACAACTTTAAAAGTAAGTAGATCAAATTGATTGTCAAACTATAGAGCAAAGAATCAGGTCATGAGACAACTATAAAGTAAAGAAAAAAAATCAAGTTGATCATCAAACTATAAAGCAAAGAATCAAGTCGTCAGAACAACTACATGTATTAAGTAAAAAAATCAAGCTGATGATCAAACTTTAAATCAGAGAATCAAGTCATCATAATTATAAAGTAAAGAATCAAGTCGTCAGAACAACTGTAATGTAGACAGATCAAATTGAGCTTTATATCATAAAGCAAAGAATCAGGTCATAAAACAACTATGAAGTAATGAATCAGTTCATGAAAAAAAACACGTAAATATAAATAGATCAAGTTGATCATCTAACTATTAATCAAAGAATCAAGTCACCAAAATAATGATACAGTAAAGAATCAAGTCATCAAAACTACTATAATGTAAACAGATCAGGTTGAGCATCATACTATAAAGCAAAGAATTAGGTCACCAAAATCACTATAAAATAAAGAATCAGTCATCAAGATAAAGATGCAGGTCATCATACTATAACTTAAAGAATCAGGTCATCAAAACTGTAAGACAAAGATGCAGGTATTTAAAACCATAAAGTAAAGAATCGGGCCATCAAAACAATGAAGTATAGAACCAGGTGATCAGTACTATAAAGCTAAGAATCAGGCCATCAAAACCATAATTTAAGAATCAGGAGGCCATCAGAAACCATAAAGTTTAGCATCAGGTCATCAAAACTACCTGGGTCAAGAATCAGATCATCAAAACCATAAAGTAAAGAATGAGGTCATCAAAACCATAAAGTAAAGAATGAGGTCATCAAAACCTTTAAATTAAGTAGCAGGTCATCAAACCCATAAATTAATGAATCAGGATGCAAGTGATCAAGACCATAAATAAAGTATCAGGTCATCAAAACCATAAATTTAAGAATCAGGATATCAGAACCATGAATTGAAGAATCAGGTCATCAAAACCATAAAATAAAGATGCAGGTCATCAAAACCATAAATTAGGTCATCAGTACTTTAAAAAGAATCAGGTCATTTAAGCCATATAGTTTTGAATAAAGTTCCAAAACCTTT
Organism: Ctena decussata; assembly: GCA_963989385.1. Lineage (NCBI taxonomy): Eukaryota > Metazoa > Mollusca > Bivalvia > Lucinida > Lucinidae > Ctena > Ctena decussata. Next base: position 38,221,982 of record OZ022512.1, on the reverse strand, counting down.
AAGTTGAGAATCAGGTCACCAGAACCATAAAGAATCAGGACATCAAAACCATGAAGTTAAAAGGCCATCAGTACTATGAATTTAAAAAAATCAAGCCATCAAAACCATATGATAAAGATATAGGTCATCAAAACCATAAAGTAAAAAATCCGGTCACCAGTACCATAAATAAAGGATATAGGGCATCAAAATCTTGAAAGTTGAAAATAAGGTTATCAAAACCATTAAGTTGAGGATAGATGCAGTTATTAGATTCAGGTCATCAACTGGACCAAGTTAAGTCATTTCAGTTGAGTAAAATAATGATTGGTGGGTCAAGCTAAGTAAATATTCCAAGTCTGATGAGGATATAAATCTGTACTTGCTTTAAGTTTTGTCTGAATTCAAAACAAGAATGAAGTGCACAAAACTGTTCAAATCTGTTTTATATGATGAAGGTATAAGACACTAGCAATGGAATTAAAGTGTTGTTAATAGATGCCGGAAATAGAATCAAAGTGTCGTCATGTCTGTATCATACTGTCACTAAAGTACCATAGTTACGCAAATTATTTCTAAATACAGTAGAACTTCATTGGCTTGAACAGGCTTGGGACCATGAAAATTAGTTCTAGCCAAGGGTAGTTCTAGACATCCAGGGTTAGTTTCTATAATGACCTAGGTACCCTGGAAAGAGCTCTAGTTAGGCAGGGTTAACGAGCCATCAGCAGTTGAGCCAATGAAGTTCTACAATAGTCTAAAACTTGGTGTGTATATTGAACTCCTCCAGCTTCGAATTTGACCATTTTGTCTATCATGGGATGTTGTGAAACCATCTTGGCAAACAGTGCAGACCCTGATCAGACTGCTCCTGAGGAGCAGTCGGATCTGGGTCTACACTGTGTGCTCAGATCATCTGAATTTTAAGAATAAATGGGGCAGGGTGCCACAGAAATCAGCATAAAAATGGAACAGTAAACTCTATTATGTGTGCGGGAATTAATGTAGTTAATTCTTCTCATATTGTCACAGAATTGTATAAATCGCCTTGGGTTGAAGGGCGATAAACATGTCTATGTTTGAGCCAGAATAAACTACTTGACTTTGACTTTGTAGTGATCTGTAGAACTTCAGACTTATCCGCAAGATTAACTTCCTAATAAGGTGGGCTGTTTCAGACAGATGCTTAATACTGCTGCTGATTGAGTGGTAAGTGGGATTGTAGGATAAGAAAACATATGAGCCGCGACGCGAGGAAACCAACAATGTGGATGTGCCCCCACTGCAGACTCAGATCAGCCTGGGCATCCGCCAAGTTTGACCAGAATTTTCGTTAAGTGCTCAAAGGGTAGCGAAGGATCTAAGCTACCTCCATGCGGACAGTGAAGACTCTGATCAGACTGGGTGTATGCCAAGGCTGATCTGAGTCTGCGCTGGGCGCACAACCACATTGTTGGTTTTCTCGTGTCGCCGCTCAATTATTATCCCTTATAGTGAAATACCTGGACCATACCTGTAATGGACTTTGTTATGACTTTGACAAATTCACTTGTGCTGTTACTGTTATTGTGTTGTTTAGTTGTGGTTTAACAGTCCAGTATAAAATAATACTTCAGTCATGTCGAGAGGTTGCCTCTGAATTTGTTGAACTTTGACTGGACCTGAGAAAATAACACTCTCAGCTACAGTGACTAGCAGCCTTGCCCCAGAGGCATCTGAGGAGCTCTTCTATTTTATGGGCTCTGATGGGGGAGGGGGAGGGATGCTGTTATGCAAAGCCACATCTGATCTGGATCTACATTGCTTGCAAAGATCCATATTATGGGGTTGTAGGCTATAAAATATGGATTTCATGTCTTCATTAAGACAGAGACTGAAGCTCTCCAGATAAAATATGATTGTCAGTATAGTCAGAGACGATTATTAATTTGTCACATGGTTATTCAAGCCTTTAGGCTTCTTTTGACAGCTTAATTAAAACTGGGCATTGAAGATCAGTGTAGCATTCCTTTTACTTAACTATGTTCAAGGTTATAGATGGATGGATGGATGGATGGATGAATGAATTGCAATTTTACACCATTTTCAACAGTATTTCAGTCATATCAGGACAATGGAAGAGCGATAATGAAAGGTTGCAGTTGGATTTGAACCCCAACTTGCTTAGCAGGCCAGCGCTTAAACCCACTGAGCCGGGGCTCTGGAATTGGTGTGAATGTCTCATTAAGTAATACAATGATACATTAACGGGTTGGCAGAGTAGAATTGTGTCTAAATATATGGCAGATTTAAAGCCAAATTTCCAGAGAGAAAATTCCATGCATGCTTTAATTGATTTAATGAATTCTGTTCCTTTAATATCTCTGACAGAACTTATCTTAAATCATTTTGATATTAAATAATGACACCAAATATTGGAAACACTTTTATATGTTACTGCAATTACCTCAACACTTGAAGCACCAAACTGAAAATGGCTAAATTTGCAAACAGCACAGATCAGGATGAGTTGCAACCCATAATGAACCACCTTATCTGGATCTACACTGTTTGCCCTCTAGTCAATGAATTCTCATATGGTATAGCTTCGAAAAAACATTGTTTGAAATTTTGCAGAAATAAATTTCGCTGTCTGGTTTTTTGGCACTTCAAGGGTTAGAATTTGATAGCTGGATAAAACAGTACAGGAAAGTAATCTAGTTTGATGAAAGTATATTGTTATTGCAGAGATTTCAGTATGATTTAAAACATGATATGGAATGAAGTAGAATGGAATGGAATGAACTGGTGGGCATAATTTCATCTTCATTCTATTGATTTGGGATGGCTTTCATACAGGAAAGAATTTGCTGCCCGGAGAAAGCAAATTCTTTCCTACCCAGGCTCAAGGAGCAATAAGTAGCCAGTGGAATGTAAAGATATCTTGACCAGTTCATGTCATTCCAACCCATTCCATTTCAGGTTTTAAACTATGCCAATTGTGATTGCAGAGGATGCCATCTTGCCCTACACTATATTATATTCTGAAATAGCCCCAAGTTTTTTTAAGATAGAGTTTTAAGGAAAAAAAGAAAACAAAGTGGGTTGTGGTGGTTACAGTAGAATATACAGTACATGTAAGTGGAAAACCACATTAAGAACCAACGAACATAAGAAACAAGGGAGAAAATAAGGATGTTAATTAACTGAATAATCCTTCATGAACTCATGTTATCAAAATATGAAATCCTGTTTGCTTTAAATAGTGTGGCTACTTCAGATAAGCGTTTAATAGGTCAGCTATCAGTTTAAGATTGTAATATGTTATAACAAGCTTTTAAAGCAGCTCCATTGAATATTTCATTGTGTGATTTTTTTTTGTAGCTTGATCATTTATCTTGTCTTTTTCTTCAATATTTTCGTTGTAAAAAGTTTAAATTCTGCTGCATTTGAATATATGTGAGTGTAGAAGATTGTTGTTATGTTTCTGAGATTCTCTGTGGATTGTTGTAAAGAAGGTAAGTTTTGTAAGATTTTGTCTGCACAATGTATACTGAACATCAAAAGAAACGCATACAATGTATACGCCCAATTTATTTGAAGGTATACGTATATGCTCTTATTTAGACATTTTAAGTAACTTTGTTTATGATATTCCGACAGAATGAGCACCTTAACGAATCGATATTCCATAAACTTTAGAGACCAGAACGCTTGCTTTTGTGATGGGGTTAAACTTAAAGTCCCCATACTTTCAGCAGCTGAATTTTTAATTCCATAATTTGCTCAGCCAATTACTTTCTCCAGACATAATGTCCACAGCAAGGGTAAGAACCAGCGCAAAAATCAAAGCAATCGGGCCTTGCCTTTTAGAGAAACAATCAGGTGAAAGTTGGCAATAGAAACAGTAACACTTGGTTACCATTGGATTTCCCATAGACCTTTTAACACCCTGAATTTCTTGAAAAGAACAGAAATCATTCATACGATGCGATTAAATGAATTAACAAGAGTAAAATAAAAAAGATTTGCAAAGAAATTTTTCGTAGTACTGCAGAACTTTTGATGTTATTGGACTTCCCAATTTGCTATTTGTTTAATTGCAAGGGAGGTAATTTGACAAATGTTCAACTTCAAACTGCTGTTATGTTCCTATGAAGAATACCATGGTAATAAAACCGACGGCTTTTTCATAACCACACATGAGAGTCGTGTTTTGGAAACAATTTGTTATACTGACAAAGGACAGACAACTCTTACAACAACTTTGAATGTTTTACGATAAATTGAGATAACTCTTTAATCAAGGTTTAATTTTGCAAGAAGCTAAGTTTATATTGTTGGCAGACGTCAGTAGTATATTCTGCTATATGTGATTTAAAAGCATAAATCAGCTGACAGAAGAAAACTGAACTTGAACTTGTAGGCGTTTCTTTTGATGTTGAGTAAAGATGGGATGATCATATGTGCACTTTCATTGGTAAAATTTGTACCTTGTATCTTGCGTGTATTCAACAGCTCTGTAGTCTAGTCAAGTGACAAAGTAGGGTTGCTGCCCCTCAAGGTTTTACATATTATAGGTGAATTCGCTGAAGCAAATGTCTTCCTCAGTTAAGATTGCCAGCATTTCCCAGAGTATAAAACCTGGAATGGAATGGGCTGGAATGGAATGGAGGGGATTATCTGCATTCCATTGGCTGCAGTTTAATTGCTTCCATAACCTAGTATAGCACTATTTCAGAAATGAATTTGCTCCCTCAGTGGGAGCAAGTTCCTTCCCGTAAGAGTGTCATCCCATATCTGTTAAATGAAGTGGAGAAGTGTAGTCATGCTTGTCCATTCCATTCAACTCCAAATTAAAATAACACTATTCCATGCCAAGTATAGGTGCCAGAATGTTGGACTTGGAAATGACAAGATACACATTGTCTGTCATTGCTGCCTGGAAGACAGACTTTATTGGCTAACCCTTAAAGACAGGGGTGGTACTGTCTAAGGTGGATTAACTTCTAACGAATGTCATTATTAGGGAACTCGTTATGAGAATGGAAACAACAATAACAGTGTCTGTCTCCTGCTCACACTAAGTGTCAACATATAGTCAACCAATGAGATTATCATAATTGGTAATTCTGGTCTACTGATTGGTTGAATAAATTTTCACCTGTTCAGGTAAATATGCTAAATGCGGGGAACCAGACCCTCTGGCAGACAAGTTCTGTCTGTAATTAAGAAAAATATTTTTTTTTTTAGCGGCTGGGAGCCACCATTATTACAAATGCTGGGAGTTGGGAAGCTTATACAAAAATATGCCATGCAACAGAAGCGCATGGCTTGGTTATTATCTTATTCAGAGCACCAGATAAGAGGGAGTATTTGGTGATAATTATGGATAATTTTTGTTAATTCTGAATAAAAAATATGTTGTGACCCCTCATCTGAACCGTCTTGACGAGACGGTTCAGATGAGGGGTCACAACATATGGTTTCAATGAGAAATAAAAAAAAATTATCCCTCAATTATCATCAAATACCCCTCTTATCTACAGCTCTGTTATTGTATCATATTTCCTCATTAAAACAAGTTCTCAGTATTGATATTCCTTTGGTTGCACATTTATTAGAGTTCTGAGAAAATATTTGAACAATGGCAAATGAGTCAGCTATATTTTGTGCTTTATTGCTATACTGTAATGGTCTTTAATATGAGCAGTTATTCTGAGAATGAGATGTCACACCTGCCTCACAGCCTGCCCACTTTAAATGGGAGGGTCATATGATATACAGGGGCAGACATAAAATAGGGCACATATGTCATACTCAGGGTGACTTTAAGCTGTACTGTGTATGTATTGTCTCATAGATTTAATACTGGAGTTGACATAAAAATTAACAAAATCAGCCACTTCTGAAACATTGACCAATTTTGCTATGTAGGTAACTTTCGATTGTTTGACTCGATCAAAGCTGCAGAAATTAGGGCTTGCAGAAAAAATCAAGGTATGCATTTTGTAGCTTGCAAACAGCTGGTAAACAGTTTTTGAAACTTTGAAGATGTAAAATGAATGCATGGTCTACTTCTTTGATTCTTTAAAGACAGGGATGGTTCTATATCTACGAAAATTAACTTCCGCAGTGTCTGTCATGGATGGACACATGATGCCAGGAGTGTCCAACTATGGATACATTCTGCTGACCCACCTTGGGACATCTTATGAGAATTGAAACAACAACAACCACAGTGTCACTCTGTGTTGTTGCTCACATTATGTCAACACCTCTAGTCGGCCAATTAAATTATTGTAATTTTCAGTTCTGGTCTACTGATTGGTTGGAAATTTTTCACACCTTTATTCTATTCTATTCTATCCCATAACCTTACTAGGTCGTTGGGGCACCACAGCTGACTTCAAAACAATCCCTTTCCACCTTGTCCTGTCTTCAGCTGCCCTAGTTGAGCTGGCAAAATCCATTCCAGTCCACTCCTTGATATTGTCTTCCCACCTCTTCTTCTGTCTACCTCTTCTTCTTTTTCCTTTCACTGTGCCCTGAAGAATTGTCTTTGCTAAACCAGAAGACCTTGAGACGTGGCCAAACCACCTTAGTTTCCGTTTCTTGACCAGCGTCAGGAGTTCATCATATTCTCCAATGGCTGCTTGGATCTTCCTGCGAACCTCCTCATTGGTTATATGGTCCTTGTACGAAATGTTCAGTAACCTTCGGTAGCATCTCATCTCAAAGGCCTGCGTTCTTTTCTCTAACTCTGCTGTCAAGGTCCATGATTCACAGGCATACAGAAATATGGAAATGACAAGGGAGCGTATAAGTGTCACCTTTGATCCAAGAGATACGTTGTTATCTCTCCAAATTGGTTTCAGCTTGGCAAGAGCTGAAGTGGCTTGTGCTATCCTTGAGCCATCATCTGAGACAACTGCTCCAAGTATTTGAAACTGCTTACAGTACCCAGCTTCTGCCCCTTTACCTTGATCTCCCTCTGGATGCCATCTGCGCTGTTTGTCATCAGTTTGGTCTTCTCAGCACTGATCTCCATCTTATACCTTGTGCAGGTCTGGTCGAGACTTTCAACTAGAGCTTCTAGTTCCTGCTCTTCCTCAGCAAGAGCGTCTATGTCATCGGCAAACCGCAGGTTGGTAATATTTCTGCCGCCTATGCTAACCTTTCCGTCATGTTCTTCCAGAGCATCGGACATGATCCGTTCGAGAAAAATGTTGAAGAGGGTGGGTGACAAAAGACATCCTTGTCTTACTCCAACTGTTGTTCTGAACCATTCTCCTGTGCTGCCATTTATCAGGACTGCACTTGTAGCCTTGTCGTATAGCTGCTCAATGGTGCGAACTAGGTTTGCATTGATATTGTACTTCCTCATGGTGGCCCATAAGGCTGCATGCCATACCCTGTCAAAGGCTTTTTTGAAATCAATGAAGACATGGTACAGATTCTGCTGATGTTGGAGATACTTTTCACACAGGATTCTAAGGTTGAAGATCTGTTCTGTGGTGCTCCTTCCTGCTCGGAACCCAGCCTGTTCCTCAGCGATTATCTCTTCGGCTTGTGGCTTAAGCCTGTTCAAGATAACTTTCAGCATGACTTTGCTTGAATGACTGATGAGGCTGATGGTTCTGTAGTTCTGGCAGAGCTGTAGATTGCCCGTAGGGAGAGTAATAATCAGCGACTGAGTCCATGGGGTAGGCCATTCTCCTGTTCTCCAGATCCTGTTACAGATATCTGTTAAAACATCAATCATGGTCTCCCCTCCAGCTTGAACAAGTTCTGCTGGTATATTATCAACTCCGGCAGATTTTCCCTTCTTCAGTGCTGCTACTGCAATCTCAACTTCCTCACGAAGGATCGGTTGTTGATCTTCATCTGGGGGCTGACTGCAGTCCAGAACCGTATTGTCACCATCAGTCTCATGGTTGTATAATTCTGAGCAATATTCTGTCCATCTGCTGAGAATCTCTTGTTCTTCTGTAAGGCATTTCCCAGACTTGTCCTGGATAGTTGTGGATCTACCCTGTTTCTCTGAAGTTAGATCCTTCACCAGCTGGTATGCTTTCTTGCTGTTGTTTTTGTTCAGGCAAGTTTCGATCTCCTCGCACTGACTAGCTATCCAGTCCTCCTTCGCTTTCTTCACTGCCTTCTGAATCCTCTTGTTTGCTTCCCTGTATTCTTCTGCTCCCCCTGCTTCATACCTCTTCTTCTTCAAATTTCTCCTCTCATCACAGAGGTCGAGAACATCTCTAGTGACCCATGGCTTTTTCCTGCGACGTTCCTTCCCAAGTATCTCACTGGCTGCATCAGTCACTACTGTATTGTAGGTGGTAATCATGGTATCTATGTCCATGTCATCATCCCTCAGACCAATGAGTGGTGCAAATTTTCCACCTATTGTTGCTTGGAAAGTGCATGCCACCTCTGGGTCCCTTAGCTTCTCTAGATCAAACTTCAGTCTTGGCTGGGTTGGCTTTCTAGCCTTCTGCAGATGAACTCGGAAGGTCATCATGACCAGGTCATGGTCACTTCCTATGTCTGCTCCAGGAAAACTCTTTGTCCTATGGATGTTGACTCCTGATCGGAAGCGCTTCCTCACCAAGATGTAATCAATCTGATTGTGGTGTTTCCCATCTGGGCTGTGCCATGTCCATCTCCTTGATGGTTTGTGAGGGCCAAGGGTGTTTGTCAGTACTAGGCTGTTACAGGTTGCAAACTCTAGAAGTCTGTGACCTCTCTCATTTGTCTCGTCATTGCAGTAGGGTCCACAAACGTTTTCCCAGTCTGCCTGTGCATCCTTTCCAACCTTAGCATTCCAATCCCCTTGTACAACCAGAATGTTTGGTCTATGATTTCCTGGAGTTGCTGGTAGAAGTGTTCTACCTCATTGTCATCATGTCCAGATGTTGGTGCATAAATCTGTATGATGGTGATGTTGAAAGGAGCTGCTCTCAGGCGAATTGAAATCAGTCTGCTGGAGACTGGCCGGCATCCCAAGACAGCACTCACCATGTCCTTATGCACAAGAAATCCAACCCCATACTCATGTTTGTCCTCTTCTCCACTGAAATAAACCTTGTGTCTGTCATCTGTTGACAGCTCACCAAAGTTTTTCCAGCGCATCTCACAGAGCCCCAGTATGTTCCAGTGATACCTGTCCATTGCATGAGTCAGCTCTTCAAGCTTCCCAGCTGGCCTCAGAGTCCTTACATTCCAAGTGCCTATTGAGATGTTCTCCCTACCTCTGATTTTCTTGATCTGTGTTACACCAGTTGCATACTTGTCACCTACGTCCCGGTGTCCAACAGTAGGCGTGGTCATTGTTAACCCGGGCTGCGACCGATCCGGTATTAAGGTCTTATCTAGGTTGTCAGCCATGGTGTTTCAAGGGCAGGATTCAGCCTGACGGAGCCCATCCCTCTCCAGGCTATATATGTTGACCACAGCCGAAATCCATGATTATTGTATGGCTCGCCTTGGTCATGAACACATGGCCGTTGACTCAAAGAGTTCTTCCGCCCTGGCCGTTGACTTCTTCTAGGAAGACTTCCGCCCAGTGATGCTGTGTTAACACCACCCCTTGTTGACCCATAGGGCTGGGAGACTCATGGAGGCGGGAGCGTCTTATTTCCTCCCATCAAGTCACTGACTTGTCCACTGCCTATAATATAGACAACCAGATTCAAAGAGTCAAAGTGATTGGGTCTGTCCCTACCTATCAGTGACCCTCTTAATCTAGCTGTTTCACCAAGCTAAACCAGTACTATCTGTTGCATGTGGGCAGATGGGGCTCATCAACCTGGGAAGTTGTCCTGTCTAAGAGTTACTAGTCTCTAAATAAAACTAGAAGGGGTAGGTGGAGCTCTTAGCCTTGGCAGGCAGTCCACCTGGGAGTTCATTGCTAGGTCTCTAGACAAAACCTATGAACAAAACCTGTGAACACAGCACCATTGGGCGGAAGTCTTTACCTGTACAGGTAATACATGTTATGTGCTGGGAACCAGACACCCTACCCCTTCCCTCAGAATATGTGCACTTAGTACTGGAGATCTAAGCCTGCCCAGGAATAGTGTGGTTAGGTTAACTGGCCATCATGACATGACCATAGCTGGTTTACCGTGGACGTAAACCAACAAATCAATCCAAAAAAAAAAAATTCTGTCTTTATATAACGGTTGGCTGTGTTTCTGTGAAAAAACAAAAACAGCCAAGATTTAGAGATCTGCAGAATATACTATTAGAGACAGACAATTGTCCTTACAACTGCAATGCCCTTTTAACACTTAAGAGCCTGTGAAATGGTGGAGTTATTAGTTTTGTCACAAAGAATTAGTTTAGCAGCACATTTGTTATTTATTAATGGAATATTAGTTTTGGTGCTAGTCCCAGTGGGAAAATAGGAAGAAATTCAAAAAGATCAATTTTTCATGCCTTTTCTTAGGCCTTAAAGTGCTGAAAACAAAAACAGCTTAATTTGCAAACAGTGTAGATCCAGATGAGGTGGCTCATGATGAGCTGCCTCATCTGGATTTACACTGTTTGATGATGAGCCGCCTCATCTGGATTTACACTGTTTGCCCTTTAGTCTTTGAATTCTCAGTATGATAAAATTTTTGAAATTTTGCAGACCTCAGTTTTATCATCAATTTCTTAGTGCTCTAGGGTTAAGAAATGGTTTAGTCAGGAAGAACTGTATTATCGAAAATTTGCAGCAACTGAACACTTTAAAAAGTGCCCAACATGAAAATAGTTGAATTTGCAAACAGCATAGATCTAGATCCAAATGAGATGAATTAATGTTACTATATCTGGATGAAACTTTACAGAAATAATTGAAATAAGAAAGCCTTCTTTTACATTCAGAATTATGTCTGCTGCATTAGCTGCCCCTGACATGATGCAATATACGTTTCCAGAGAGTGATTTTGGGCCTGTAACCCTTGCCAAATGACATTACTGGTTCATTAATACATGTAGGTTATGAATCATTCATAAACTGTTTTCAGGAATAGTCCATTTAATGACAAAGGCAGTTCATGAACTGTTTGCTTCATGAACAGTCCATGAACCAAATTTATATCAACTTTACAGTTCATGAATTAGTTCATAAACTATTTTCAGTAGCAGTTTATGAATGACTGGTTCAGGAACTGTTCATGAACCAGATATTTAATGATAGCAATGAGAAGTTCATGAGCCAAAAATTTAAATAGACCATTGTAAAATGATCAAAAGAAGATAAGCTATCTTTTGTCTGACAGGATAATATCTGATCTAGACATGTCATAAACGTATTTTGACCAGTATGGATTGCCTTGCCCTGGGGCTGAAAAAAGAAAAAAAAAGAAGAGAATGAAAAAGAAACAGACATAATGTGTTTGCAGTGGCTGGGAATCATTAGGTGTTCTATGCATTTTTGCCCATTGTGCTCTTTTACCGTGGGACCTAATCCCAGCTATGGGAAACAGTATCGATATGTGGTTATTGCACAAATGTTGCAGATTTATTAAAGTTTGTATATGAGTATGGTACAACTCTGAAATGTCAAACCTTGAATCGGTTTATATTAAATTAGTGTCATAGGTATTCGTCAAACTTGATGGTATCCATCTTAACTCTTTAAGCACCAAAAAGCAGACGACAAAATTTACGTCTGCAAAAATAAAAAAAAATGCCTCGTCCAAGACATTTCAAATTGAGAATTCAGAGACTAGAAGGCAAACAGTGTAGATCTAGATGAGGTGGCTCATCATGAGCCGCCTCATCAGGATCTATGCTGTTTGCAAATTATGCTATTTTCGTCACTTAAATGCAGCGAAAAATTGTTAATCAATTTACCGTAATCGACCCATTTACCGCACCGTGCGCTTAACTTTTTCAAAATTGCAACAAAAAGATGTGGTTAAAATGTTTTTAATAACCGCACACTCAGAACAATGAAATGCAGGGTGACTGGAAAGAGGCAACATGGGTAGGACTGGAAATACTTTGTGTTTATACTTTTCATGAGTTCCCTGTTAATTATTGGGCTTTGTGAGAGTTTCAAAGAAAAAGCAGTGTGCGCTTATGCAGTTTGTCCGGAAATGGCCTTGGTGTGCGGTTATAGGGGCATGTGCGGTAAATGGGTCGATTACGGTAAGTATTTATTGACATATAATTAAAAGGTAATGTCAAAGGTTCCCCATAGCATAATGGTCAAAGGGGCAGTGAGGGTTAGAGGCCCATTATATCTTGGGCACAGTCTATGAAAGATATGAAAAGGTGGAGCCCATCCCTCTCCTTATGCTGCCTTTTCATTTCTGAATTAAAAACAGGTACCCATTTTCTGCTGGGTTGACAGAGAGAGTTTTCCATTCGTCGGATGGCCAAGCCCGGGTTTGAACTCACAACATTCCGGCAAGGTTCTGCACCATAACCGACTCACTCTAACCACTTGACCACAGCCAGAGCTCTAGATAAGAGGGAGTACCTGATGATAATTAAGGATAATTTTTCTTATTTCTCATCGAAACCATATGTTGTGACCCCCTAATAATTGATTTGACCAAATAAAAGTCAAAATCACACTCATTGGTATCTTACCCCCAACACACTCCCACTTGCAAAATAAGAAAAATATAATAAGTAGATAAATGAAAAATAAATAAATAAACACAAAAAGCAAGCACACACACAGGTATTGAAGCACACCAAGTGAGTTGAGTTGAATTCATTCAAGTCGAGTGAAGTCGAGTCAAGTGGAGTCGAAGTCGAGTTGGTCAGTTAGTCATACGGAGACTGGGGACCTCGGTTCAGAGTCTTATCTGGAAGACAGGAGATCACCAACAACTAGGTCATATGTAGACTGGACCTCCGTTTAAAGTCTCATCAGAAAGACTGGAGAAGTGGGGGATCAATCAGTGCATTGCACCCCTGGATAGTAGTCCAGCATGTTATACACTATACACTGCTGCCGCTCCTAGCTCACATCAGGTTATTGCTGCAGTTTTGACATGGCTGTCTAATGTCATTGTTGCATGCAGGCTTTGTAATTCCATTGACTTTTTCGATGAATTCTTTTACACTGATTAAATGTATAGATAAATTCTGTATGCGGTAAAATTTAATTATAAGGACGGAAATGCCGCAGCAAGCAGCATAGACCCAGATAAGACTGCTCCTTAAGGAGCAGTTTGATCAGGGTCTGCTCTGCTTGCTATTCACGGAATAGATTTATAAACCATTCCATAGGGGGACAGTCAGACTGAGATGAAAGCTAGCCTACTTCATTACAAAACATTTTGTCAAGTTGGGTGTCCCAGGAAGATACGAGGATTATTATTACGGCCAGATCAGATTATAGCTTCCTTAGAGCGCCTGCATTATTTGACAGGTTTTGTCGCCACTCAAATCATATTTTGATCTATAAAGCTACGAACAGAATCTCTCTATCAGACTCTCTCGTAATAGCAGCCTATAGCCGTAATGAAATCAACGTTGTTCGGAGATGAAAATAGTGATCTAAAATTCAATCACGACCATGATTTTGCGGGAGATAATATGAGATTATAGGAACTTTGGAAGATGTAAGTGTATCTAGTGGGAATTATGGGAGACTGTAAGACGATGAATGGCGTCTTTGTTCCTAAAATACGTAAATTTAAGTGGAAATAATATAATTCCGCTTTATTCAAGCGTTTGAGCCTATTTGGATAATCATTAATCCAAAGATCCATGTACAAATGACAGCTGGCTGAGTGTGTAATTAATATAAAGTTCTTTTCTGTTACTGCAGTAACAATATACATTGGAACACTTTAAGAGTTACCTCACTTATTTTGCCGTATGGCAGAGGCTAACAGACTCAGATCAGAAAGAGCCGTCTATAATAATCTAGGTCGAGTGGAGTCAGGTAATTTCGGACAGCGGGTAAATACGGACATACCATTGCAAACAGTAAAAATCCTGATGAGACGGCTCATAATGAGCCGCCTCATCAGGATTTTCACTGTTTGCCCAGTTAATTTTGTTTAAATTCCAAACAACTGACATGTATAAAGTAAACTATGTCACTGTCTGAATTTACCCGCTGTCCGAATTTACCCAACTTTTCTGTCCTGATGCACAGGATTTATAAAACAATTTTCAGCTTACAGTCCAATTCGGTACAGATTATTACAGACTAGCTTGCAAATGATTTTTAGATGCTTGATGCATGTGATGTTAGAAAACACAGTTATGGAATGGCGATAGAGTAGACATTGTCAGTTTTTATACACCCCACACTCCCCACAATTCCCCCCCCCCCCCCCCCCCCACACACACACACACACAACATACTCACATGTAAAACATAAAAACACATGGTTGTTATCAGGCCCTTTAGCAAACCAGACTGAACTGGTTTCTGTTGTTCATTTTTTTTTTCAAAATTAGAAAAAACAATTCAACTACTGTCTTATTTTATAAACTGTGTGTGGAATTTTAGAGACTTCTCTAATTGTAGTAATTTCGTTTGAGTATTATGTCTTACTGGAATAATTAAACTGTCTGGATTGAAAAACAAGTCTCCAATCAAGCTTTAATTTAAACCGATTTTTATTTCTTTTGGTGAAAACTTTATCAAATTACTCCCGGAATCAGCTGCAGAGGGAACACTTGACGCAGTGTTTGCCTGAAATCATACAAAATTTAATGTCGTTATTTTGTAGAATTTGCTCTATCAATGACAAATATACTGGCTTTATTCTCTCTTGATAAGTCTACCACAAAACTGTATATAAGCCAAGACACGAGAAAACCAACAAAGTGGTTGTGTACAAAGCGCAGACTCAGATCTGAGTCTGGGCATCTGCCCAGTCTGATCAGACTCTTCACTAAGCGCTTAAAGGGTAGCTAAGAGTCTAAGCTACCTCCATGCGGCCAGCAAAGACTCTGATTAGACTATGTGGATGCCCAGGCTGATCTGAGACTTCGCTGGGCACACAGGCCACTTTGTTGGTTTTGTCTTGTTGCGACTCATATATCCGAATGATACCATTACAAACAACACTGAAAGTTGTAATAGACTCTTGCAGCTTCAAATTTGGACAAATTTTGCTCATTCTTGGGAGAATATTTTATTAAAATTTGTACTGAATTGAAAACAGTGCAGACTGATCAGACTGCTCCAAAAGGAGCAGTCTGAACTGGGTCTGCAGTGTTTCGTTCTGAAATTTTGTCAGAGTTGTTACGGCTTTTGCGGCAGTCTGGAAGATGGAAGCCATATAAAGTTCCGATAATGACATATGCTCAAAGCAGTAATTCCGAAGCCAAGATTGTATGTCATCGACTAGACAAGTGTCTTTGTAATTGGATGTTTGTGAAGCTGAGATCGGACAACTAACCTCTCTGACCAGGGCAAATGATGGTCTTTAAGATTTCTCACATAATGAATGGGTTGTTGGTGACGGAATGCAAGATAAGCATGATAAGAGAAGTATTTTGGTGATAATTTGGGATAGTTTCTAGGAAGTCTGCATGAAAACATTATGTTGTGACTGCTGGTCCAGCAACTGCGTAGACAAGGCAGTCTGATCTAGAATCGGGGGTGGGATGGGAGATTTTTTATGAAATTTTGCCAACATAAATTTTGTCATCAGATGAGCTTTTGGCTCTTTAAGGGTTCTATTCTATTCTGTTCTGTCCCATAACCTTACTAGGTTGTTGGGGCACCACAGATGACTTCGAAACAATTGCTTTCCACCTTGTCCTGTTTTCAGCTGCCCTAGTTGAGCTGGCAAAATCCATCCATGTCCACTCTTTAATATTGTCTTCCCACCTCTTCTTCTGTCTACCTCTTCTTCTTTTTCCTTTCACTCTGCCCTGTAGAATCATCTTTGCTAAACTAGAAGACCTTGACACATGGCCAAACCACCTTAGTTTCCGTTTTTGACCAGCGTCAGGAGTTCATCATATTCCCCAATGGCTGCTTGGATCTTCCTGCGAACCTTCTCATTCGTTATATGGTCCTTGTACATAATGTTCAGTAAGCTTTGGTAGCATCTCATCTCAAAGGCCTGCTTTCTTTTCTCTAAACTCTGCTATCAAGGTCCACGATTCACAGGCATACAGAAATATGGAAATGACAAGGGAGCACATAAGTTTCACCTTTGATCCAAGAGCTATGTTGTTATCTCTCCAAATTGGTAGCTGAAGTGGCTTGTGCAATCCTTGGGAGAACATCCTGTTTTGAGCCATCATCTGAGACAACTGCTCCAAGGTATTTGAAGCTTGTTACGGTACCCAGCTTCTGCCCTTTTACCTTGATCTCCCTCTGGATACCAAGGATAAAATTTGCTTGCTTCCTTTTGAAGAAAATCTATGTTTCAGGTTGTTGCTTCAGATGGAACTTTTGAGACAGTTCCTACTGATCTGTCACACCTACAAATCTGTAATACCTACTTACATTATGTGTCTGATGGAAAAAACAGATGTGTCTTTAGGCCATGAGACTTTATCAGAGGTCAAAATCTAAACTCCAAACCTATTTCCACCTGCACAAAGGCTATCTTTCCTCAGTTTATATCTGATAAAAGGACAAATGGACCAGTCCAAATTTGAAGTTAGATTCATCTGTTAAAGTAGTACTCTGAAACACTTATATTTGGCGGCAGCAAAATTTGGCGATTTTTGAATATGGACCTTTTGGCGGATTTTTATTTTGGCAGTTTTATGATTCTCAAGAACAAAATATTTCTTCTGACATCGTATTTTGCTCTTTATTTGAGCTCTATATTGTCATGGTGATTAAAACAAAAGCAATTATTATTATAATCATGTTACAGTTTGGGTAGTTAATTGTTTATAGTAAACAGATTTTGTGTTCCTTCTGATTTAATCAACTTAATTGAAATACTAATGCCATTTTCATACTCCGTTTCCTCCCTCTTGTTGTTTGGGAAGCATCTTCTTTTGCGCTTATATATGTGATGTGTATTAGCTTTGATATTTTGGTAGAGGAAATAGGATCATGTGCTCAATAATATTTTTTCTTCTTTCGGTATCATGAGCTTATATTGGCGGCATTTTAATTTGGCGATTTTCTTCTTTTCCGCCAATATCGCCAAAATAAAGTGACCACCAAATATAAGTGTTTTACAGTAGTTGTGGTGCCAATAATCCTTATAAAGTGCCAAGTCTGAGCAGACACAAAATTCATGTCTGCCAAATTTCAAAAAAAAAAATTGTCCAAGCTTTATCATATTGAGAAATCAAAGAATAGAGGACAAACAGTGTGGATATGGGTGAGGTAACTCCTCTGGATATACAGTGTTTGCAAAATTTTAGTCCCTTTAAGTGATATTACTCTTGACGTTCACTGACAATTTAAAAATAAACCCTCAGAAAGCATCATTGTCATGAAATATTTCCATTTTCACAGTAAATCAAATTGAAAATCCAATCGAAGCTAAACCAAAGTGTGCCAGAGCTAAGATATCTAGAGTTGCATTAATAACATCTGCTGGAAGCAGTAATTTGGAAACGAAGATTGTATGTCATGACTTAGACAAGTGTCCCTGGAATTAGATGTTATGGAAGCCATTTATCACAAAACTGACCAGCTGCCTGAATTGATAACGTTCATTGCCCTTTTAAGGTGTGTGGATACACCTTTCAGGGGAAACAACTCTGTCATTTTCATTTTGCTTCCCTCTCTCAGCGGGAATCAACTCTTTAACCCTATTGCACTCAGAACGGCCAAAACTCTATGGAGTTTTGGCTGTTCTGAGTGCAATAGGGTTAAGGAAAGAATTTTTCCCAGGAAGCAAATTCTTTCCTTTAAGAGTTACTAAGACCCTATTTTGGAAGGGCTTTGTAGTACAGGAAAGCAAGCAGGAAGTCACAATTAAGTTGGTTCCTTTTGTAAAAATGGCAGGAAAACATGTTTCGGTACATCTCCAAGGGGATCACTCTGATCGAAAAGTATTTTCCTCCCTTCTCAAAGTGGGCTATTCTTTCCCTGTTTAGACAAAGTGGACATGTAGGTTAAGGTTTCTTGGTACACCTCCATGTTTTCCCACCATTTTCACAAAGGGCAGCAACTTTTGTGACTATCCTGTTTGCTTTCTGGGAAGACGTGAATGGGTTTTTTACACTTAAAGGAAAGAATTTTCACCCAAACTTGCGCAAGATTGATCCCCCGCTTCTCCGGTCTTTCGGATGAGACTTTAAATTAGGCCCCCGCTCCATATGACCTCGTTGTTGGTGGGACGTTAAACCCGAGTCACTCACCCATTCACCCAAACTTGACCCGCTTTGAGATGTTAGGCAGAAATGAAAATGGCAGAGTTGCTTCCCTTACAAGTTTACTCATTCACTTGGAAATGATGTTAGAAGCTGATATTATAGTTTTCATTGATCAGAAGATGAAAGAAAGTTTTCCAGTTGTAACATTATATTGGTGATCTATTGATACAAAATTGGTTGTGCTAACATTCCTGACCTTCTCATTCAGAAGCAGCTGCTGTATCTAATATAGCCATGTTTGCTTTCCATACTGTAAACATTCAAAGTACTGGGACAGATAGGTCTGAGCAAACAGTGCAGACCCAGATCAGACTGCTCCTGAAGGAGCAGTCTGATCAGGGTCTACACTGTTTGCTTTTGAATGATTGATGAATGACTTGCAATTTTACATCCTTTTCAATGGTATTGCAGTTATAGCAGGATGATGGGAGGGTGACAATGAAATGCTGTATCATTTTCATTTGTATTTCAATCTTAATGGAAGGAACTCAGTATCTTTCCTGTTTAGGAAAAGATCCTGTTTGAAAGAACATGTTGTCCTATGAAGCAAGCATAAAGTCCTAAAGTTGTCTCCCTTTGTTAGATGGGTGTAAAAGCATGGTGTATACGCATACACCTTAACAACTTTAAGCACCAGTGACGAAAATAGCATAATTTGCAAACAGCCTAGATCCTGATGAGGCGGCTCATAATGAGCCGCCTCATGTGGATCTACACTGTTTGCCCTCTAGTCTTTGAATTCTCAATATGAAATGTCTTAGAAAAGGCATTTTTCAAATTTTTGCAGACGTAAATTTTGTCGTCTGCTTTTTGGTGCTTAAAGAGTTATGGGCAATAACCGTAATTGGTTCAGATGTATCAATATTTTGGATAAAGATGGCAATCCTTACCTGACGTTTTTCCATGGTCATAATGTTTCATTAGTTTTAGATTGATTCTGGATCAGGCTATCGATTCCAGCACGATCCCAGTGTTGTTGACAGGAAGTTTGTAGCTGATTAAACTGATGGCCATATGAAAAATCGGTCTAATTGGCGCATTTACTATAATGGTTCTGCAGCCTGCATTGCTAAAGAATATTAACACATTTCTAACATGCTTTTAACAGAAGAGGTGAATATTTTGACATCGAAGAGCTGTCTAGACAGTGTCATGTTTTGGGTCACATTACCTCATCTTTTCAGGCCATTTGATTATCCCATTCCATTTGGGATACCCTTTAGGGGCCTGATCTGAGATCCAATCTGTTTGCTGCCAAGACATCATTCCTACACAAGTTAGCTAGACCAATATTGTCAAAATATTCTTGATTTTTAATGCTGACAACAATTTCAGCAGACGACAAAAAATTCCCAGAATGCAATGGGTTATGAAAGGCAGAAGATAGAAGAGGAAGTCTGAAACAGAATGACTTCGCAGAATGCACAGTAGATGGAATGTATTATGGTGTTATGCTTTAGAATGGGCAAATCACACAGAAGATATGCAGTATTATGCTAATTTCCGGAATGGGCAAATCATACAGAATAGGAATGCATTATGATGTAATGCTTCCAGAAAGGGCAAATCACACAGAAGATTATGCAGTAAAATGCAAATTTCCAGAATGAGCAAATCATACAGAATAGGAATGCAAAAAGGATGTAATGCTTTCAGAATCGGCAAATCACACAGAAGATAATACAGTATAATGCTAATTTGAACGGGCAAATCACACAGAAGATATGCAGTATAATGCTAATTTCCAGAATGGGCAAATCATACAGAATAGGAATGCAAAAAGGATGTATTGCTTCCAGAATGGGCAAATCACACAGGAATAATATTTAGTAGGATTTTAGGCTTCCAGAGTATGCATCTCACACAGACACACACGAGGACTGTAGTATGGTAATATGCTTCCAGAATGGGCAGATCACAGAGAAGAATTAAGTATGGTCCTGTGCTTCCATGAAAAATCATATGGAAGATGAATGCAGTATGATGCTATGCTTCCAGAATGGGCAAGTCCCTCAAAAGAATTAAGACTGTAGTACATTGTATATATATATGCTTCCAGAAAATGCAAGTCACACAGAAAAGGAATGCTGTATGATGTTATTTTTCCAGAACATACAAGGAATGCAGAATGATATTATGCTACCAGAATATGGAAATCACACAGAAGAGGGATGCTGTATGATGTTATATTTCTAGAATATGCATGCCACACAGATAAGGAATGCTGTATGAAGTTACACTTCCAGAAAATGCAGGTCACACAGAAAAGGAGTGCTGTATGCTGTTATGCATCGAGAATATGCAGGTGATGTAGAAAAGGAATGGAGTATGTTTCCATAAAAGAGAAATGAAATATGATATTCGGCTTCCTGAAGATGCAGGTCACACATTCAAGGGGGATGCAGTGTGATGCTGTGCTTCCAAAATATGCAGGTCAAACAAAAGAGGAATGCAGTGTGATGTTATGCATCTAGAATATGCAGGTCACACAAAGAGGAATGCAGTATGATGATATGCATCCAGCATATACAGGTCAGACACAAGAGGAATGCAGTATGATGTTATGCTTTGAGAATATGCAACTCACATAAAAGAGAGCATCTGCTTTCAGATATCATGCAAATCTCACAAAAGAGGAATACAGTATGATGTTATACTTCAAGGCTATTGAAAGCACACAAAAGATGATTAAAGTTTGATGCTGCGCTTCCAGAATATGCAGGTCACACAAAAGAGGAATGCAGTATAATATTATGCTTCCAGAATATGCAGGTGACACATGAGAGGAATGGAGTGTAATATTATTCTTCGAGAATATGCATGTCACACAAAAGAAGAATGCAGTTTGATGTTATTGCTTTAGGAAAATGCAGGTCACACAAAAGAAGAATGCAGTATGATGATCCAGCATATGCAAATACAGTCAAACCTGCTCATGGGGTCACCTCTATTAAGGGGTCACCTGTCTTAAGCAGCCACATTTTCTGGGTCCCTTGAACCAAAATACAGTGCAAATGAACCTGTATTAAGGGGTCACCTGTCTTAAGCAGCCAATTTTTGTTCTTCCCTTGGGTGACCCCTTAAGACAGGTTTGACTGTAATACAGAAGAGGATTGCAGTATGATTTTATGCTTCCAGAATATGCAACTCACACAAAAGAGGAATGCAGTATGATGCTGTGCTTCCAGAACATGCAACTGACACAAAAGAGGATTGCAGTATGAAGCTGTGCTTCCAGAATATACAATGCATACAAAAGAGGATTGCAGTATGATGCTGTGCTGCCACAATATACAATGCACACAAAGAGGAATGCAGTATGATGCTGTGCTTCCAGAATATACAATGCACACAATGAGGAATGCAGTATGACGCTGTGCTTCCAGAATATGCAACTTACACAAAAGAGGAATGCAGTATGATGCTGTGCTTCCAGACTATTCAACATGCACAGAAGAGCAATGCGGAATGATGCTGTGCTTCCAGAATTTTCAATTCACACAAAAGAGGAATGCAATAAGATGCTGCACTCCCAGAATATGCATATCTCAAAGAAGAGGAATGATGGTACGGGGTTAATTGTAATGCTTTCAAAATATTCAAATCACACAGAAGAGCAATGTGGTATGATATTGTGCAGCCAGATCTTCAACTCACAGAAGAGGAACTTTATGTTTCTTCTGATAAATGTCCTCTCTTAAATCACTATAGACCTGGGCTTTGAAGGCATGCATGTAATGCTGGCAGTAATCAACAACCTTCTAATCTTAAGTCTCTGTGCACAGCATAAAAAGGAAAACTGACAAGCAGTGTCAGCATAGAGCTGATCATGACCAATTTATGGCTGGTGTCAGACTGTTAATTCTCTGGTGATGGGTTATTGTGTGTTAACCCACTCATTTGTGTGTCTGATAATATATCTGTTTCAATTAGACTTCCATTAATGGAAGGATTAGAACCTTATATTTCCTAACAT
The DNA here is from genome assembly GCA_963989385.1 of Ctena decussata. NCBI lineage: Eukaryota > Metazoa > Mollusca > Bivalvia > Lucinida > Lucinidae > Ctena > Ctena decussata. Next base: position 38,199,769 of record OZ022512.1, on the reverse strand, counting down.
AGGTCATCTGTATCAATTTGCGGCTTCTTTTTATGCTGTCTAGTTTATTTTTGTGGGAAACCGGGAAGATTTAGTTTAATCGTAGTCTGTGAGGCTTATACTGTAATAATACAAATGTTTCTATAAGGGTCAAGTCGGATAACTTCGGACAGCAGGTAAATTTGGACATACCATGGCAAATAGTGAAAATCCAGATGAGACGGCTCATAATGAGCAGTCTCACCAGGATTTTCACTGTTTGCCCAGTTAATTTTGTTTTAATAACAAACAACTGACATGTAAAGGAAACAATGTCACTGTCTGAATTTATCTGCTGTCCGAATTTACCTGACTTTACCCTAGTATATTAATGTTTGCAATATTTGTGGTTGCCATCTGATGACATTAATGTTTGCAATATTTGTGGTTGCCATATGATGGCATTAATGTTTTCAATATTTGTAGTTGCCATATGATGGCATTAATGTTTGCAATATTTGTGGTTGCCATATGATGGCATTAATATTTGCAATATTTGTAGTTGCCATATGATGGCATTAATGTTTGCAGTTTTTGTGGTTGCCATATGATGGCATTAATGTTTGCAATATTTGTGGTTGCCATATGATGGCATTAATGTTTGCAATATTTGTAGTTGCCATATGATGGCATTAATGTTTGCAATATTTGTGGTTGCCATATGATGGCATTAATGTTTGCAATATTTGTGGTTGCCAGATGATGGCATTAATGTTTGCAATATTTGTGTTGGCTATTTGATGGCATTAATGTTTGCAATATGTGTGGTTGCCATATGATGGCATTAATGTTTGCAATATTTAATTGTGGTTGCCATATGATGGCATTAATGTTTGCAATATTTAATTGTGGTTGCCATATGATGGCATTAATGTTTGCAATATTTGTGGTTGCCATATGATGGCATTAATGTTTGCAATATTTGTGGTTGCCATATGATGGCATTAATGTTTGCAATATTTGTAGTTGCCATATGATGGCATTAATGTTTGCAATATTTGTGGTTGCCATATGATGGCATTAATGTTTGCAATATTTGTGGTTGCCATATGATGGCATTAATGTTTGCAATATTTGTGGTTGCCATATGATGGCATTAATGTTTGCAATATATGTGGTTGCCATATGATGGCATTAATGTTTTCAATATATATGGTTGCCATATGATGGCAACCACAAATATTGCAAACATTAATACACTTTTAATTTGTGAGCTTAAATGTCTGCAGACACAACCTTTAATGTCTACAGACACAACATTTTCAGTAAGAATAAACTTGTAACAAAGAAATGTAAATTCATGAACAGCTATTAAATGTAGTCAGTTGCTCCATGCTGACAGTGAAGACTCTTTAAAGCCAACTCATGCACAGTAATAACTGCAAAGGCTTTTTATAACTCTTGAGACCTGGCAGTTTTGCATCCATTTCAAAAGTGTTTCAGTCATAGCAGGACAACAGGGCAGGGGGGGGGGGGGCAGGGTTGTGAGTTGAAGGGCTCTGTGCAGTGAAGTGGTGTTTGTGTTTGAATTGAATCTTAGTACCATATTCAGAATCAGAAAATAGTGGGACTTTAACTTGCATTCTTGTAATCCAGAGTTGGTAGCACTAAACTCTTGGCCTCATAGATGCTTCTGTTAATTGCTAGTGGTCTGAACCAGATTTGAATATGGAGGGATACAGAAACATTTCAGATATTCAAATATGTATTGTAATTGTGGTAGTGGCACTTGAAAATTATGTAAAGTGTATGGATACACCTCCAAGGGAGATCACTCTGAATTTAAAATATTTGTCTTCCGTCTCACAATATGCTATTCTTAAAGAAAAGAATTTGCTCTCTTAGAAGGAGTAGTTCCCATCAAAGAAAAGCTCCATGCTTTTGGGAAGCAAATACTATCATGTTTGCCGGGCCGCACCGCATAGCGCAATCGATACGGCACCTGACTCATAAGTCAGAGGTCCTGGGTTCGATACCCGGTCTGGCCATATACTTTCGTTTCTCCTTCCGCTGATTTAAGAAGAGCAGTTGTCAGTTACTGGCGAAAGTATGTGCACTTAGTACTGGTTAACCGCTTAGGAGGTCTAAGCCTGCCCAGGAATAGTGTGGTTAGGTTAAATGACTGTCCCGACATGACCATAGATGTTTACAGTGGAGGTTAAGCAACAAATCAATCAAAATACTAATATGTTCAAGGTATTTCTCTTGTAAAAATAAAATAAGAAGGTGTATCTGTACACCTAAAAATTTTTGTTTGCTGACTTCAGTTTGGTACATATACATCAAGAAGGAAATCACCACTTACATAAAAAACTATGTAAAAGTTTAAACATTAAACAACTAAAGATAAAGGAATATGTATTTTGTGTAATAAGAAGGTTTATCAATTTCTATAGTGGTATAAGATAAATGTGCACTGTACTTAAAAGGCAGAAAATATAAATTAGTTGCTTTAAAGTTTGAAACTTCTTTGGGACAACTTCTTACAGTTTATTTACTTGAACTTGCTGATAGTATACCGCTTTGAATAGCAGTCAGTGTGAGTACCCTTTGTATTTGTACTCTTTGAAGAAATAGGTTATCCTGGTTGACATAGTGGCTCCTCTTGAACGGCAGAACTGTTTTTTTCTTGCACACCAGATAAGGATATCCGCGTGCTTCCCCTGTACCTACAAATCTTATCTCACCCAGGACCAGATAAAAATCACAAGCATTCAACGCATTGGTTGTAATGGAGGTCACGTATCTGCGTCGTCAAGTGACATTGGCGTTTTAGATGATAACGTCATGAAGACGGCAAAATGATGTCAGTTAATGCAAGCCAGTCGTTGACGTAAAGAACTGAATGGTGGTCGCTGAAAGCGATGCCTTCTTTTAAAATCAAATAGAAACCTCTGAGGCACTAAAATTACGCATTTTAACAAGTTCTAAAGATATTACAAAAAGTGGTGTGCAAATATTTTGTATCTATCATGGGTGTGAGGTGCGGATAGAAAAATCCGTCACTCGGGATCATTTTTCGGCATCACTCCACAAGCCTTGTGATGCCAAACAGTGAACCTTGTGACGGATTTTCCTATCCACACCTCATACCCATGAAAGATACTTATAATCTCACCAAGCGAGACATAGGTATAACATTTTCAGTGTTGTCGTGGGCATCGGCAGTGTCAAGTTTCTTGGTTTATCTTTGTTTTGTGATGGTGCCCAGACCATTCAATGATACTTGGTCAGAAGCATCCATCTGTCTCTGATTGACTGTATTAATCCTATTAAACGCACCTACTCTAATAAATGCCCCCCTGCCTCTTTATAATGTCGCATTAACTTGAATGAATTCCTGTCTGTTTCTCCGGATGAGGTAATTCTTTAGACGAGAAAATTCTTTCCTTTATGAGTTGACCCCAAAGAAGAAAGGAGGCAGCAGAGTTGGCTTCATCTTATAGTATACCTTGCTCTTTAATTCTGCTAATAAGAGGAATTTTAGAGTGGGTGGTCTTCTACACTATAGACTCAATTTATAACCCACTGCCTTTCATAAAATGCAATGCCCCCGGGGCATTTAATAGGATTAATTTGGCATACAAGTGGTGATGTCTGTGGACCAGGTATGTACCAATAAAAACAGACTGACACATAGGGATGGGAAAAATGAAATGGGCAATTATCTTATAGCAGCTGGCATTAATGTGACCACTGGAGTAACATATGTCAAGCTTCTATGATTTAGGAGTTCGGACTTTTGAGTTTGGTACATTTACCAAACATTTGGATTTGTTTTATTTTTTTTTTTTTTCTTTTCTGACAAAATATGGAAAGTTACACTGCTCTTGTAGCTTTGACATTCTGTTATTTATTGATTTAATATCATCTTTTGCAAAATTGTCTATAGTTGCATAATAATTTCCTGTCGATAAAATTATTGCATTATTGAAACAGTGATCCCGCATTAATCAGTCGGATGCTCGGCAATATATCAACGTGATCTCCATTAACTGCATTAACCATTTCTTTATATCGGCACGTTCCCATAATGTTACGATTTTAAAACAATCATAATATGACGTCCCAGCGGACATTGTGGCTCCAAATTCTTCGAGGAGCGTGGTAAATTGGGAAATCATAGCGTGCAATATGGAGCACTGGATTAATCTTAAGTTTGGGGTTGATCTTTTCATTGGCTCTCTTAAAGTGGATGGATACACTTCCAGTGGAAGGAACTCTGCCAGTTCATTTTGCATTCTTTTTCAATCAGGGTCTACTCTTGAAGGAAAGAATTTGCTCCCCATGGAGCAAATTCTTACCTTTTAGAGTAGACCCTTTTTTGAAGGGTTTTGTTGGTTAGAAAGCAAATGGGAAGTCTTTGAAGTTGTTCCCCTTTGTAAAATTGATGGAAACTCACTTGGAGATGTGCCAATTTACCATATGAGACATTTTGCGGGAGTTTCATCAGAACTGCCATTGAGTCTCCGCAATATGTGTTTTTGTGGAGAATCCCCAAATCATTTGTTTTTCTGGGGCTTTTAATTTCTATCCGAGTTATAATCCAATTAATCATAAATTGTTTTAATGCTCAACCACACACTGAAAGTCCATTTATGGCTGACAATTGAATTGACAGGCTGAAACAGGGATATAACCATGTTTATTTTTTTCCCCTTTTTAATTAGCTAGGATTATATAAAGTGTAATGCATATGAGGAAAAACACAATAATAATACAAGCTAATAATAATTGTTTTTATTTTCAGAGGGTATAAACACATTTAGCACACAAAGCTTATCTTCCATGAGACCCTTTATTACTTACAGTATATACAGAAACATGTTAAACGAAAAATGTATTAAAATGAAAAAATATATTATATACGAATTAGCATATCTGTTTACACACATTAAGAATGACATTTAAGTAAAGTGGATAACATGCTGGACTACCGATCCGGGGGTCACAATTGCTTAATATCCATCCCCAGCTTCTCTAACTTTGCTTGCAGTTTTACTACATGTATGTTACTCTCCCGCAGCAGTGCCTTCAATAATATGGCACCATTGTCTGATGCTTAACGTCCATGGTAAACAACTATGGTCATGTCGGGACGGTCAGTTAACCTAACCACACTATTCCTGGGCAGGCTTAGACCTCCTAAGAGGTTAACCAGTACTAAGTGCACATACTTTCGTAAGTTACTGTCTAAGCCTGCCCAGTAATAGTGTGGTTAGGTTAACTGACCATCCAGACATGACCATAGTTGTTTACCGTGGATGCTAAGCATCAAATCAATCAATCAATCTAAATACTCTAAGTCAATGGTGCCATATTATTGAAGGCGCTGCTGCGGGAGAGTAACATACATGTAGTATGTGGAACATCAGTGGGAAAATGTTCATGCTGACTAGTATAAGCATACATGTATGTCTATTCCATACTCTCCCCCACAAACAAAATTTTTTGCCAATTCATGTAGTTACTAAATCTTTCTCTCCATTGATCTGACGTTTTCTATTGCTTTACTAGTATCCAGGGGCATATAATCCTGAATAATTCATAAGAAGATATTAAATGCAGGAATTGTTCTTTAATGATGTATGGATGGTTATCAAGTGCTAGCTTTTTGTGGCAGCTGCTTTTGCGCCAGAAAATGATCTGTGACAGGTTTTATACAAGCCAGAGAGGGTTCTGAATGAACCAGCCTTGAAACCAGAAAGTGATCTGCTTGCACTAGCGTTATAAAAACCAGAAAGTGATCTCTATGCACCTGCATTTATAAAAGCCAGAAAACGATCAGAAGCCAGAAAGTGTTTTGTGGGCACAAGCTTTTGTAAAAGATAGAAAAAAAATTGTGGACACCAGCTTTTATAATGTGAACTTAATGCACTTAAGCTTTCAAGTGATCTCTTCACAACAGCTGGTTCAAAGAAAACAAAAACATAAAAACAGAATGTTATTCTGTCTCCTGCTTTTATAAAAGCCAGAAAATGATCCTTTTGTCAAAAAACAGAAAAAGGTCCTCCATGCACCAAGTTTTATAAAAGCCAGAAAGTGATCTCTGTGCTTCAGGTTTTATGAAAGCAACAAATTGACCTTTTCTTCAGGTTTTATAAAAGCCAGAAATTGATCTCTGTGCACCAGCTGGATAAAACCAGCAAGTGATCTTAGGTACCATCTTTTATTAAAACCAGACAGTGATTTCTTTGCAGCATCATTTATAAAAGCCAGAAAGTGATCTTTCTTAAAAATGCAAGAAAGTGGGCCCTGTGCTTCAGGTTTTCTAGAAGCCGGACATTGATCTCTGAGCACCAGGTTGTATAAAATCCAGAATTCTAGTGACATCTTTACACCAGGCGTTATAAAAGCCAGAAAGTGATCTCTGTGCTGAAAGAGATCACTGGTTGGCTTTCATAAAACCTGATGCACATAAGTCTTGATGCATCAGTTTTATCATAAGAGCGGAGAGTAATTTCGGTGCTTTGGTTTTATGAAAGCCAGAAAGTGATCTCTATACACCAGGATTTATAAAAGCCAGAAAGTGATCTCTTTACACCAGGTTTCATGAAAGCCAGAAAGTGATCTTTGTGCACCAGATATTATAAAAGCAAGAAACCAGCTTTGTTGCTAAACAGCATCGGAACAAAAACAACAGTGTGACATAATGTAATATCATTCAGACACAGATCATTCTGTAAGTGGTATTTTTTTATGGTCAGGATCTTTGTGCAGGCGCCCCCCAGCCTGGTAAGCACATACGATTCTGTAGGTTTGCAGGCTGAGTCTGTCTCTTTTTGCACGTGGCATTATTATTATGAAATATGTTTTCGTGATGTGTCTGAGCAACCACAATACCAAAATCTATAGCGTCTCGCCAGTGTTCCCTCGTTGAGTTTTTCGTTAATTCTGGTATCTATTTACATGGTAAAGAAACGAGATGTTTGAATATTTGTGCCGTTATTCTTCTCGCGGGTTTATAAATTGCTTTCTTATTTTGCCGCATTAGGTTTCCACGGGGACTAGACACTGGCTGATGGTCATTGAAATGAAGATTTATCGTGGATAAATGGCGATAAAACGGGCAAATAAGGTCAAACGTTGGCTAGCTGGTAGATACGCAAATTAAGATTGATTAATTTCAGCCATTGTGGAATTGCATTTTGTGTTGGAATAGGATGTTAGTGAAAATGCACTTAAGTGCAGTCTGTGGCCACAGGCAGCTGTTTTGGCAAGGGAGACAACTCTACCAGAAAATCATTTGCTTGATCCCTGTTAGGTGTGGTAGCTATACTGTTATAATACTTAAAATGCCAAAAATGAAAAAAGTTGAATTTACAAACAGTGTAGATCCAGATGAGGCAGCTCATAATGAGCTGCCTCATCTGGATCTACACTGTTTGCCCTCTAGGCTTTGAATATTCAGTATGATATAGCTTTGGACGAAACATTTTTTGATCCTTAACTTTGCAGAGGTTGATGTAAATTTTGTCAGCTGCATTTTTGGCACTTTTTGGGTAATTTTAGAGAAAATCTGCAGAAGATGCAGAACTTAAGTTCATGGAAAAAATTTTGAGATTTTACTCGGAATTTGGGAGGTACTATTGTCCATATTGAATCAACTGTCTGGAATATCACCTCCAAAAAAAAAAAGATCTGTGTGGCAATGAAGCACAGAAGCACTAAAACAAAATAGTTGAATTTTCAGACAGCTAGATTCAGACGATGCAACTCTTTATGCGTGGCCTCATCTAGATCTACACTGTTTGCCCTGTATACGTAGTCTTTGCATTCAAATTATGATAATAGTTTGGACCAAACATTTTTTTTTAAATTTTGCAGATGTACATTTTGCCGTCTGCTGTGTTAGCTTTATAAGGGTTGTAGCCTCATAAATTTTTTCACCAACCAGCATTGTCCCGCAGGAAGAGACTATTTGAATCGTTTTACTGGTTTATGTTTTGCCATATATAGCAATTGAGTTGTAGTTAACAAGGTTAGGCACCGATGTTGTACATTAATTGAAAGGAAAACTAGGTAATGTCCTAAAACATTGCAACAGAAGTGTTCGGAGCAAACATTGAAGACCCTGATCAGACTGCCTCTGCAGTCTGATCAGGATCTGCATTGTTTGCCAATCCACAAGCAATTTTGATCATCTCTTATAAAAATCAAGTTTAAAACACCAAAAAAGCAGAAGAAAAATTTACGTCTTAAAATTTCAAAAAAATGTTTGTTAAAGCTATATCATATTGAGAATTCAAAGAATAGAGGACAGAAAGTGTAGATCCAGATGAGACTGCTCATTATGAGCTGCATAATCCGGATCTAGGTTTTTCACAAAATTAATAATTTATTTTCATTTTTGGCTCTGCATACTCTCAGTAATTGGTGATGTCCTGATCCAGGTTCATTTAGGGCTGTTACGGTAAGGTAATTAAAGAAGGCAGCTAGACTAATCTATCAGTACTGATCAAGAAAAAACACCTGAACACCACAATTAAAGAAGTCCTGTGTAAATAATTCATTTTGTTTTTTATTGCATTAAAATGACTGTATTGAAAAAGCTAGAAGTTCAGAGTGGGAGAGACTTGGTTGGCTGTTATCTCGAAAGTCATCTGACTTCGAGGTATCAAAAGTTTGAGATAAACGGTGCTGAAATGTTAACACTCAAAGCACCAAAATATGAAAATAGTTGAATTTGCAACAGTGTAGATCCAGATGAGGCGGCTCATAATGAGCCTTACCGTTTGCCTTCTAATCTCTGAATTCTCAAATGATATCTAAGCTTTTTAAAATTTGCAAATTAGTTGTTTCCAAGCTTCCCAGGTCAATACTTATACTCATTAAGTGGTCATTATCGGTCAATTGTGGTTGATTGAATTTTTTTAAGCTTTTTAAAATTTGCAAATTAGTTGTTTCCAAGCTTCCCAGGTCAATACTTATACTCATTAAGTGGTCATTATCGGTCAATTGTGGTTGATTGAATTTTTTTTATTTCAATAAACCGATTTGACCACCAGTAGACAGGTTGACCTGTAAAGACCGGTTAAAACCAGTATTGACCACCGGCCTGGTCAGAATACTCAATTGACCGGCTTTTTGCTAACCTTGCGCAATACTCCATTTTCTGTCTTTGAATTTGGACTTGTCCATCATGTTCTACCTGAGATATTGTTTAAACCTGATGGCGAACAGTGCAGACCAAGGATGGATGATCAGTCTGCAGCTGTGCCTTTAGCCCATTCCATTTGGGATACCCCTTTAGGGGTATTTGGGCATCTAGGAAAACAGTTTGGATCCAGATCAGGCCCCACAAACGTGGGGCCTGACCTGAGATCCAAACTGTTTGCTGCCTAGACATCTTTTCTACAAGAGTTGGTTAGACCAGTATTGTCAAAATATTCTTGATTTTTGATGCAGACAACACTTTCAGCAGACGACAAAAATACCCAGAATGCAATGGGTTAAAAATTAGAGCAGTCTTTTCTTGGTATTCAATTTGGATACTTTCTGACCATAGCAGGCGTGATACTATCTGATTCTCCATACTCTTTGCTTCTGATGTCAAAAAGAATTTTTTCAGCCACTACCACGTTTCACTCTCCAACTTCATCTATCACCTTGCATGCTCTGTATCAGATAGCCACGAAAATATATGACAACAGCTTTCGGAGAAAAATTAGACAAATAATTTTTACCGTATTGCAGTCCCGGCTAAATAGAAAAAGTCTTTAAAGGCAATATCTGGTAATTGGTTAACAAAGCCCAAATATTTGAAGGATTTACAATTTCTAGAGTGCTAAATGATTAATTATTTCCTTTAATTATAAGTACTTACTATAATTAATGGAACTGAACAGAAGTGCCTATAGTTAAGCAAATGGTGCAGACCCAGATGAGCCGGTTTCTAAAGCAGTCTGATTGGGGTCTGCACTGTTTGCCAAACCACCAGAAAATTTTGACAAATCGTCTTCCAAGTTAATTGAACTGGTTCACGTTTTAGGATAATTGCTTTAAATTGAGTTGAGTGTCCTTGTAGTTAGGTTAATTATGATATCATTAATTAATATGCATGTTGTTTGAAATTAATTGGGAGTTGTTACATAAATATCAATTAAATCATGTTTTCATGTTGCTTTCTTGTTGGAAGGTATTGTGCCTTAGATTGAAAATAAAAACTGATGTATAGATATGTTCTAAATAAAAACAGCCAGTAAGTTATTTCGTAAATAAAAGACACATATATTTACACATATCACAGGGTATAATCGATTCCGCTAATTTTCGCTTCCTGCAGAGGTTGTACATCATATTTGGCTTCTGCCAAGACTGTCCGTGATCTCTTGCTTCCTGCCGAGACTTCTGTACGTGATAAATGGCTTCCTGCAGAGACTGTCCGCATGATTCTGCTTCCTGCTCTCGGCAGGAAGCAGTCATGCGGACAGTCTCAGCAGGAAGCCATTTTTTGAGGACAGTAGTCTCTGCAGGAAGCAAGACTTCGCGGACAGTCTCGACAGGAAGCGAAAATTGGCAGAATCGATTATACCCTGTGCATACACTGAATGTAAAATTGTATTCATAACACATAGTTGAAATTCAGTGATGTTGGTCAGTACAGACACTCTCTTCTTTGAATTAGAGCCGACATGGAGAGGCTTAGTGCCAGAAGGTGCAGTTAGGGATTCATTTCCTGTAGCATAAGGGAGCCATTTCCATAACTTGTACTTCCTGTTGATCAATATGAGAATGAGATGATTCAAAAACAAAATGATATGGTCAGAAAGGTAGTCCTAATCAGGAATGGTTGTATGTTTCTAAACACTTTATTCAATAATATTGTTTTCTTTTTCCATTTCAGATCTGACAGAAAAAAAAGACAGAAATGGACAGACCATGAAGAAATGACCAGCATCTTCAAGATCTCCAGGAACACAATCCATAATTGCCTGTGATAAAAGCTCACCCTGTACCCTCACGTTTGCCTTAAATTATCTGTGATAGTTACCTCCCCTGTGGCAGCAGTTGTGTCCGTGACAGAAAGAAAACATGGCCAGCTTTTTCAGAAGAAAACGTAGTCTTATATTTAAATTCATCATAGGAGTACCTACTTTATGGTTCTTTATTGTGATATTTCTAAGTTATCAAGATAAAGGGGAAGGAGATGATAATTCATATCGGAACTCGAGGATTAAAGTGAAAGAAAGGAGTGTATTTGAAAATCCATTAGATAGAATTAAAAATGTTATAGTCCAACCTTTTAATCCAGTTAATCCAATCAAAAATGATAATGATATTGTAGGTGGTAAAGATAATAAATTTAAACAGGAGTTTAATATAGATCATAGAAATCAAGTTGATTATGATGATGACACTTTAAAGTTTGAGAAACCAGATCCAGATGCTCCAGGTAAGGATATTATATTAACCCTTATTAAAAGGGCCAAAAACCAAGAAAGTTGAATTTGCAAATGGCGTAGATTCAGATAAGGTGGCTCATCATGAGCCACCTCATCTGGGTCTATACTGTTTGCCCCATAGTCTTTGAATTCACGAAATATGGCTGAAACATATTTTGAAATTTTGTGGATTTTGTAATCTTTTTTTTGTGCTTTATTATATCAGGGTTAAAATGTATACAGATCTGATCAGTGTCAGTTCTGACACATTGGTGTCAGTTATGACACAAGTCATGCCAGTATATTTCATAAGCAGTCAATTGTATGGTCTGTGCCAGTCTGATAATTGGACTGGCGTTGTATTTTATCTTACAATCATAGGGGGCTTTGTCTTTGGTCCTTAGTGCAGTTCTTAGGGTAGCCCTTTCTCCGTATGACCTTTGACTGTGTTGTGGGGATAGTAAACCTGAGTTCACTTACTACCTTTGGGTAGGGTTAAAATTGGACTGTTTCGAAGAAATTACAGCATATCTATAAAAGAAACACTTAAAGAGGCGTTAGTGGTTCATTTAAACAAACTTTGGAAAAATTTATAGAAGATTGGAAAATACTCAGACGCTGTAAATCAGAAATTAAGTATCTGATGAAAGGCCTGAAATGGAAGTTTCCTGGATAATGAGAGTGTATTACAGTAGGAGACAGAGCTCAAGAAAAGACCAGTGTCTGATAATAATTCTGGGAGAATTTTTCTTATCAATGCATAAAAATATATCTTGTGACCACTCATTAGAACCGCCTCGCCGAGGCGGTTCTAATGAGTGGTCACAACATATATTTCTACAGAGAAATAAGAAAATTATGCATGAATTCTCGTAGAAACTCCGGTTTCTCTAGATCTCTGATAATGAGTGTGTATTACAGTGCGAGAGGACAGCTTCATATATCAGATGTCTCAGCCCACTAGCGAGTGATCCCAATAATGACTAGTGTAGAATTGATGAGCGGTAATTTGGTGTTGCCGTAGACATCTTGTTAATGTCCTTTAAACAATTATTTGTCAGTTCAGAGGGATTATCAGGGGAAGGAGTGTATTTTCTGCTTGGTCAAATTAAGAGCTAAAGATGCAAGGATAATTGAATGATAGACGGGCTTTAACAAAATAATGTAGCTGGGTTTGTTACGGCTTTTCATTGTGGATGCTGTTGCCATTTGTCTTGTGAACAAAACTTCTATTTTTTTTGCTTGCTTATACCAAAAGTCTGACGGTGTCTGTGTCACTCACTGTTGGCATAGATGGTGGCATAAGCATGTTTTTGATGTTTGATTTTTGGAAGTTTTTGCTGTAAGGTATAAATGCAAGGTACAAGACCCATATTTTCTGAATGCCTGGGTTCCTAAATGTCTGGGCTAATATAGTTAATGTTGTTCATAGAATACTCAAATGGGGGTATTTTACAGATAAGGTTGGTTTATTTTCTTATTTATTGAGGGTTGGTCGGTTGGTTGATTTGATGCTTAACGTCCACGGTAAACAGCTAAGGTCATGTCGGGACGGTCAGTTAACCTAACCACACTATTCCTGGGCAGGCTATGACCTCCTAAGCGGTTAACCAGTACTAAGTGCACATACTTTCACCAGTAACTGACAACTGCCCTTCTTGAATCAGCGGAAGGAGAAACGAAAGTATGTGGCCAGACCGGGATTCAAACCCAGGACCTCTGACTTACGAGTCAGGTGCCCTACCGATTGCGCTACCCGGCCCGGCAATTTATTTATTGAGGGTACAAACATCTTCTAAAATTGAACTCTTGTATATACATTTACTGCAGGGGTACATCACATCTCAGCCAACTTGTAAGAACTTAACAATTTCAAAGTTTTCAATTGAAATCCCCTACAATATTTTCCTCTGAATTAACTATTTATCCATATCAGCTACCCCCAAAAAGTATGTGGGCTGAGTACATAGAAAACAGCAATTACTTTATGAGTATTAGAGAGACGTTTTAGCTCAAACAGATCCTCACTGCCTTCATCTTAACCCCAGATAGAGCGGAAATTGACAGAATGTCGGTTCTAGTAGGGACATTATTGGAACAGATTGTCTCGGCAATATTTGCTGGAGGAATAAGTGTTTGTTTAACAGATGACATGACATTGTGGTGATTCATTATTTCAATGGCTGATGATGTTTGAGCACAAAATTACCATTTCTTCAATTTCAGCAACCAATTTTCTGGTTGGAAATTTCCTGAGAAAGTTTTGATTATTGTGGATATTGCGGGCTGTCCATGTTTGGGTTTATTTGTATGTTTTTGTGTGTTATTATTCATGCAAAAACAGCTCATCGTTGAAATTTTCAGGACTGCTATTGCTGCAATTTTCTGGAATTCCTGGCTGTAGTGGCCTAGTGGGTGGAGTGTTCAGCCAAAGGTCCAGATAAGAGCGGGTTTTGAAGAGAATTCAAAGATGATTTGAGCCGTGACACGAGAAAACCAACAATGTGGTTGTCCCTCCAGTGCAGACTCAGATCAGCCTTGGAATCAAACCAGCCTGAGCAGACTCTTCGCTAAGCGCTGAAAGGGTAGCTAAGGGTCTAAGCTAGCACCGTGCGGACAGCGAAGACTCTGATCAGACTGGGCAGATGCCCAGGCTGATCTGAGTCTGTGCTGGGCGCACAACCACTTTGTTGGTTTTGTCATGTCATGGCTCATTTGTCTTATTGAAGATTATTTTTCTTATTTCTGAACGAAAATAGATATGTTCTGACCCCTCATTGGAACCATCTCCACAAGACGGTGGAAATGTCTCTATGAGACGGTTCTAATGATGGGTCACAAAATATGTTTTTATGGAGAAATATGGATAATTATCCCTAAGTTATCTCTGTTACTGTTACCCCTTCTTATCTGGAGCACTGGTTCCCTTCTGCACACAGGGAGTAGTGGGCTCACATCAGTGACAGTACATCAGCTGATAGATAATCTGAAATTTCTTACTTAGCAAAAGCATACATTACTATTGACTATGCCCATGGGCCTTGACGTTAAGGTAATTCTGTCTGAAAATCTAAATGGCTGTATTAATGTTGGGTAAAATGCCTTTGCCCTGGCCAGACTACTCATGTGCAGGCTGGTCTGTGCATTTGCATCTCAGATGTTTCCGCCGACAGTTGTTATTACAGAGCTCTAGATAAGAGGGAGTACTTGGTGATAATTAGGGATAATTTTTGTTAATTCTGCATAAAAACATATGTTGTGACCCCTCATCTAGTTTAATCATATTTTATTGCCTTTGAAACAAGCAATGGGGTTGGGCTACAAGTTCTCACAACATTAGTTACAGCCCTTCCCCTAATTACAGCCCTTCCCCTAGTTACAGCCCTTCCCCTTACGAGACGGTTCAGATGAGGGGTCACAACATATGGTTTCGATGAGAAATAAAAAAAATTATCCTTAATTATCATCAAATACGCCCTCTTATCTAGAGCTCTGTTATCACGGCATGCCTGAACTCAGAAAGGAAATTTCTAAACAAGAACAAGAGAATGTAGTTGTAATTTTGAAGGCCATTGCAATTGTCATTCACCTCCAAAAAGTCTTGTCCTACAACCCAACATTGTGATAAAATTCACATTTCTCCAGGTGAGGTGACATGTTACAACCTCTTGGTATCTAGATTACTGGCCTACTATCGCAAAACATCATTTTGGTGGGAAGTTTGCATATCAAAAATCTTCACTTCAATGACACTCAAAGCCCAACAGATTACAAATGCGTTCTTTAAGGTGCAGATGTTGGCGTTCTGTGGTGAAGGAAATTGAGAACCATGCGAAAAATCACCAATATTGGATGGGCAAAACTACTAACCTGTTACATTTGTATATGTCAATCTCTGGAATTAAACAGGGGCCACACCAGTGACAAATGAGGGACATACCCCTATCCTATCCGGGCACAGTTTCAAAGTCAACCTTTGTGACTAAATACATGTTGGTTACTGATTCTAAATGGTAAAACTAGTTTAGCCACATACACAGGTGTTTTAATAAGCACTGATCTGTTGGTCTGGGACCAGTGGATTTTATGCTGGACCAGTTGAGTTTATTATAATTGTAGCTGGCCCTTAAAACCAGTTGATTTTTTTTGGTGTCATTGGATAGGGGAATTCTAAAGACCATGAGTCGAGCTGGCAGGACCATCTCAGCCTGTTTTCGACTGGTCCTATGGACCAGCTCTGATACAGGCCTTAGTTATGACCCAGTGTACATATATCATAGGCAATCCAGGAGCCAGAGTGGTCCATTGATTACTCACAAGACTACCAGTCTACACAGGGTATTATCAGTTCTGCCAATTTTCGCTTCCTGCAGAGACTGTACATCATATCTGGCTTCCGCCGAGACTGTTCGCAAACTCTTGCTTCCTGCCGAGACTTCTGTACATGATTAATGGCTTTCTGCAGAGACTGTCCACGTGATTCTGCTTCCTGCCGAGGCTCTCAGCAGGAAGCAGAGTCACGCAGACAGTCTTGGCAGAAAGCCAGTTTTCGAGGACAGTAGTCTCTGCAGGAAGCAAGAGTTCCCGGACAGTCTCGGCGGACGCCAAATATGACGGACAGTCTCTGCAGGAAGCGAAAATTGGGGGAATAGATTATACCCTGTGGTCTAGTGTTCCAAGCAGATGAGAACCATGGTTAAATATTCCAAGACATCAGTTACTGGTGATAATTCTGGGGAAAGTTTTGCTAATTCTCCGTGTGGTGACCCCAAATCCTTTCAGTGAGACGATCCTTCTTAACCCATTGCATTCTGGATATTTTTTGCCGTCTGCTGAAATTGTCGTCTGCATCAAAAATCAAGAAAATTCTGAAGTATTGGTCCTAAACTAACTCTTGTAGAAATGATGTCTAGGCAGCAAACAGTTTGGATCTCAGATCAGGCCCCACTTTTGTGGGGCCTGATCTGGATCCAAAGTGTTTGCCCAGATAGGCAGATACCCCTAAAGGGTTATCCGGAATGGAATGGGTTAAGGGTCACAACATGTGTTTATTTATGGAGAAATAAGAAAAAATAATATTCTGATATTTTTCATCAGATAGTCCCCCTTTATTAATCAGCTCCAAGTTTCAATGCAAAAAAAACTATGCCAAAATTCATATTTTGCATCAGCAAGTTATGAATAAGAGTCTCACAATGTAATGCTGGATAATTTCAAAACTGTCAGAATCCGAAACAGTTTTATTGATAAAGTTTGAACTTATTTGAACTGGAAATTACCAGACTGTCTGCTGATTTGCCACAGAATTCCATCAGAAAAGTGTCAGACATGCATCAGTTATGGTATTTAGCATATTGGAAAATTTGATAGGTTTATGTTGTGCCTGTCAAAATTTCTTACAAGCTTATTACTGTTCTTCTGGCATAGTTGGAAAGTTTTAAGATACAGACATTGAGACAGGAAGAGGCAAAACCGACAAAATCTGTGTCTGCAAAAATGAAAAAAATGCCTTGTTCCAGACATTTCATATTGAGAATTCAAATACTAGAGGGCTAACAGTGTAGATCTAGATAAGGCGGCTCATTATGAGCCGCCTCATCAAGATCTACGCTGTTTGCAAATTTTGCTAATTTCGTCACTGGGGTTTAAAGTGTTAAGGAGTAAAGAAAACTTGCCCTTTGAATTACCTGTCATGTTGTGGCAAGAAAACATGTCATATATCAGCTATATTGCAGCATAAAACAGCCTAAGACATATAAGCCATAATGTGGCACAAAAAATCTGCCTAAAGAAGTATCAGTCATACATGCATGAAGAAGTATTAGCCATGACATAACAAGTTAACCTACCATAAGAAGTATTACATGTAACCAAGTGGCAAGAAAATGTGCCTAAAGAGACATCAGTCATGTGGAAAAAGACAAAACCAGCCTCAAGAAGTATCCCCTGTGTGACAAGAAAACTTGCCTTTTAAAAAGTATCAACCGTATCATGACACAAAAATTGCCTGAAAAAGTTTCAGCCAGATGGCAAGAAAAACTGCCTCTTAAGTATTGTGTCATGGCAAGAAAAACTGCCAAAAAGACCTATTAATCGCATGGCAGGAAGACATGCTTCAAGAAGTGTCACCTTGTGGGAAAAAAACATGCCTTCAGAAATATAAACCCTGTGGCAATAAATCCTGCTTCTGAGAAGTATCGGCCATTTGGCAAGAAAAATGGCTTAAAGAAGTATCAGCCATATGGCAAGACCTGCCTCTTATGAAATATCAGCCATGTGGCAAGGAAACCTTAGAAGTATCAACCTCTTGGCAAGAAAAAAGTATCAGTTGTGTGGCCAGAAAACCTTTCTGTAAAGCAGTATTAACCTTATGACAAGAAAAATGGCATAAGGTGGTGATTTATGGTAAATGTAAAAATCTGCATAAAACCATAAAAAAGTAACGTATCTCCCTGAAAATTAGCAGACTTCATATTTTTGTTGTTCTTTACAGTTTAGAATTCAAAATAGACGTACATGCTGCTTAAAAAAGTGTTTTTATAAGGAAAGATCAAAGGGTAATTTTCTGCGAATAAATCTGAAAAAATAATATTGTTATTGAAAATTTACGTAGTGCTGAAGGTGCATTATTACATAATGAAGAGCGTCCTAGCAATTATTTATTCCAACTCTTTCTCAAATTGTAATGTAGACCAGATGAAAATGATAGCTTTTTCTCATATGTTCAACCATGTACAAAGTAAATGTACACTGGACGCATTTATTAAATATAGGGTAGGCAAGCATACCTATGTTAAGAGAGGCTGACTGTAAGCATCGAGCATTGGCCCATAATAACGTGGAAAGTCGAAAATTACGGATTTGGCTCAAATTTTGGGAAATTGATATATACCATGCTTGTTTGTATTTCACAAGTTTTTAGAGGTCAACGTTCGGCCGTTTCCATGGTAACCAGGAATCCATTTTGAAAATATCAATATTGAGACATGTATGTAATATTTCCTCAATAAAAATCAAACAACAAATATTATCCCATTCCTATTTGCTTGTATAGTTAGAAAATACATACGTATGTAATAAGATAACATGATATGAATGTTTTCTGTCGCTTATTATCAACGGGAGAGCTTTTACTGGAAAAAATCGACCCAATTTTGAGTGAAAAATTGGTATTTTATTCGACTAATGACTAGAAATGGCAGTCACGTTTGACAATAAGGCAATATATGCATGATAGAGTAAGGTTTGAAGTTTAAGAAAGTCAAAAATTAGGTGTAAACTCGCAAAACTCTAAAACTTATCCTTCTTTGAAATGTGTCAATACTGTAAAGTAGTAGGAAGGGAGATAAGTCAAACTTGCATTATCTACCTCCCTTGACGATTACAAATCTGCGAACACTACAGGTAGTATCCATGATCTTTAATAATAAAAGATAGTATCTTTGAAAGAATAAGATTACTGTCAACAATGCTCACCATGACCTTTTTTTATCTATGAAATAGGTCCATTTACGAAGACTGCAGTTGCAGTTGTATTCGGGACATTTGATGACAAGAGTTGTCCCGAGCAAAACGTCTGCAGAAATCACGGAATAGAAGAACGGAATAAAACCGTTTTATTTGCAGCAATATTTTTGCCTTATCTTTATTTTATGTTGAAATAAATAAATTTACTAATGTTTTTGAATGAATTGCTTCTGTGAAGCAGGTAATACGTAAGAAGAGGCATTTTTCAGGACAGAAAGTGGTGTAGACTAAGGCCTACAGCGTCTATTCACCGAGGGATACTGAAATTTTAAGCAATGTTCTGTTACCTATGATCGTCATACTACATAGAACAGCTAAAAATGGATGGATGAATGACTGGATTTTATTTACTTTTTAACAGTATGTCAGTCATATAAGGACGATTGGGGAATGTGGTTGGGGGATGGTGGGAAGTGTGTGTGTGTGTGTGTGGGGGGGGGGGGGGGGGGGGGTGGAGGGATGAGTATGAATAGCTGTGCAGTGGAGCCAAATTTGCGGTTGGAAAGATTAATGCATCCAGCAGATCTCGAACTCTGAACCACTTGATCATCAGGCCAGGCCTTAGCCTATTGTGCCATCCGGGGCTTCTAGAATAACCAAGAAAGTTGTGTAATTTAGGTAATCCTGATAGGGGTGCCATCTTATGTATACGAGTACTCATGAGTGATTTATTCATACCACCTAATTTCATCCACTTTTCTGTAGCTTAGCGAGGGAAAGGGAGGCGCCTGCGTGCTAAGCTAGCAGTCCTTGTTCGAATCTTTTTTTTTCAATAACGGGTGCCATTGCACACAGTCTTTAAAAATCACCCATGCCTTGTTGCATGACCTAAGTACTGTTGAAAGGGCCATAAAACTACAAACCTGTCATTAACTCTCTTCGTTTTTCAATCTGCCTTTTAAATGTTAATTTGTGGTGCCATAAAAATGTTTGAAATGTCCATTTTGTTATGAAATTATTATTGGTTGAGCGTGTGATTTTTCGGCTTGTTTCTTACATTTAGCTTTTCTTAACTCACTCCGGCTTCGCCGTCGAGATATAAACTACGATTCGCGCTTCAACACCATGTATACATCAGCGACAATTTACTGGTAAGAAATTCTTTTTTTCTTAATCGTGTAGTTCTATATCACGTATTTTTTCACATTTGTACACACTTTCTCTTCACAAAACGGTGATATTGCTATTGCATATACAGTGGGTGGGGTATCTAAACAGCAACTTTAAATCTGTTTATTAGAAGAAAAATGAAAACCAACAGAGATACAGAAACCAAGTACTGAACTTCATTAAAACCATATCGATTCTACTGCAAATTAAGAGTTGTATATTAGTTACATGGGTTTAGGGTCGTTTTGAACTGATGTAACACATTTTTATGCATCGTAACCAAGAAACAATATCAAACACTACATTTCTACGCCGTTATTTGCAAAGATGGGATAAAAATGCGACTCTTTATTTGTTTAATAAGCAAATTCAAACTGAAAGTGTGGAAATTAGGGTTAAACAATCTAAAAAACTGTTGTTTCTGTAAAATTGTTATTGCGACAGGGACACCCTTTGCACGTGCATTTATTCTGTAGTCAGTGAAAGTTTACAACTAATTGTTTTGGCTATGTACCGTACTTATGTTGCTGTTTGAAGACATGTTAATGATATATTCAGGTTAGGCTGCCATTTTCAATAACCTCGATTTGAAAAAGAGCTATTTTCACAAATTTTATTTTTTCTCCTACTATATGTACTTCCAGTTGCCATGGTTTCAACAACGTGCAGTAGCCAATGCTCTGAAGGTGCAGAGACTGACAATTACATTTAGTCCTAAGCACCATACCAGTTAACTATTTGATACTTGCTTCAGGACAGACACGTATTCCCTTTGAAATTCATGAAAATATGTAAAATTTGAGCGGCCTAAAAATGGTTGCCATGGCAACAGTAATTGCTTAGATATCTCGAGAACCGTTTGACCTATTTCACTAATTTTTTCACTAATCTTCATCTTTCGTCGAGAGCTTTAAACCATGACATTTTTAGCAAAATACAAAATTTTGAGTTTCCATCCAATGCTCGATGCTTACAGTCAGCTTCTCTTAACACCTACAATATAAATAATACTTTACTGACATGATCAGTGGTGTGTAGATGAATTTGTTCAACCTTGTTAAAATAGTATCACCTGTCTCACCTGTGTGTTTTGACAAAAAAATTTGGACACAGACTGCATCTTTTTTCATCTGCTCAGCCTGATAATGTGTGAAAGAGTTTGAAAAAATAATTGCTAGGACGCTCTCCATTATGCAACAAGGTACTCTAAGCACTAAGTATATTTTCAATAATGGTATTATTTTTTCAGATTTATTCGCAGAAAATTACCCTTTGATCTTCTTTTATAAAAACACATTTTAACATTAACAAATGCTGCATTTTGGGATTCTAAATTATGAGAAACAACATAAAGAAGGCATCTGCTAAGTTTTGGAAAGATCAGTGTTATTTTGAGTTTTTTATGCAGATTTTTGTCTTTGTCCCAAATCAGTGATTATCACCACCTTAAAAAAGTAACAGCCACAGTGCAAGAAGACCTGCCTCTTAAGAAGTATCAGCCATGTGGCAAACCCCCCCCCCCCCCCCCCCCCCCTAATTCTTAAGAAGTATCAGCCATATGGTAAGAAAACCTGCCACAGACGAGGCAAGAAGAGCAGACAGAATGAATATCAGCTACCTGGAAAAAAAGAAGCTGCTTTAAGAAGTGTCTGCTCTATAACAGGAAAACTTGTTCTGAGAAGTATCAGCCCATGTGTAAAGACAACCTGTCTTAACCCTTAGACTGCTGAAAAAATAATTCACCTGACCCTAAAATGGGGGTAGGGGTATCTCAGAGGCCATAACTTGCACACACTCTGGTCGATTTGCTTGAAAATTTCACTCAATATGGCCGATGTGTGAGCTGCCATTTTCCGGAAGTTACCAAGGTCACGTGACTTGCCATATTTGGGTGTCACATGATATCAGCGGGAACCGATGTAGACACTTAAAAAAAAAAAAAAAAAAAAAAAAAAAAGTACAAGATATTAGCGCCAATGATATGCTTTGTATGACAAAAGTAATTGCTTGTCTGAGGGCCGGAGTTATTGCTGAATATTTATCAAGAGAGAAAGTTTGGAAGGATGAAGTCTAGTTGTCAGAAAATCGGGATCAAGTAAGTAGGGGTAGCCACCTGAAAAGCTTATGTTGAAAATACCATAATTTTTTTACGTTTTCTCCGAGTTTTAAAGGTCAACAAATCAATTAGGTGGGTAAAACCTTGCTCTAGTAGAAAGCAGATTCCCTCCTGCATAGGACAACCGCAAATGATGGGGAGTACTTGATGTCTAGTGTGCCTGACATGCTCTCAAAGTGACCTACCCCTCGAGCACGACTATAGTCGCGCTTAGCAGTCTAAGGGTTAAGAAGGAAGTATTCAGCTGTGGCAAGAAAATCTGCCCAGACCTTTGCATATACCATATCCAGTCTTGTCAGAGCATATTCTTATCTTAAAGAAGCAGCTCATGCAAACAGATTGTATCCAGACATGCCTACTCATATCTTCTTGGAATTTTTAGAGAAAATGAAGAAACAAAATAAGTTCAGGTGTTGGAATATTTACCGTTAACAGTAGCTTCATTACTCATTCTCTGCTCTCGGTTTACAGACAAGCTTCATACATCATCAGCTAATCAGAAGTACAGTTTTATTTTTCCTTTTGGGGGCAATGTCAATAAAACGTCTGCTGAATGTAATTAGGTAGATAAAGTAGTATCCTGGGTTCTGGGATTTTATGCTTTTAGTCTGTAATGTGAGGTACTTAACACTCAAGGAAAGACATGATTAAGACTAGTAATATAAGTGATGGAACGGCTTAAACCTATGGTATCGTCCATATTATATTGGCTGTGTACACTCTGAATGCTGGTGGATGATTATTTATGAAAGAAAAGTTTTAATAATCATCATAAATGCGTTTCTTCAAGAGAAATGACAAAAGAAAGAAGATGGATCAGACTACCTAAGTTCGGCAAATAAAGCCTCATCATTGACCCTGCAAAAGCTAGGGGAAAACAAACTGTAATGTTTCAAATACGCAGTCGGTTCAAAGGCTAGTATATTATACCAAAAAAGATTCCAAATGATAACAAATATGTCTAGAAATGAGTCTAAACCAGATATTAATTCTGATTTCACAGAATTTTATCGCTGATTTCCAAGGAACAAAAGTAAAATTTAAAATGCACTGTGAAACATATTACAGCCCCCACATGGCACAACACTGCAGCAGTTGCAAATTAACCCATTGCATTCTGGGTATTTTTTGTCGTCTGCTGAAATTGTCATCTGCATCAAATATCAAGAATATTTTGACAATATTGGTCTTTAACTAACTCTTGTAGAAATGATGTCTAGGCAGCAAACAGTTTGAACCTCAGATCAGGCCCCACGTTTGCCCAGATTCCCCTAAAGGGGTATCACGGATGGAATGGGTTAAAAATCATAACACTGTTTTCCAATTCTTTAACCCTTTTACTCTTTCAGTTGCGGATACTAGTATTGTAAGTCAAAATATATTTGTGAGAGTCATACGCAGTAGATGTTGTTTTTGTTGATAGCTCACCTGAGCCATAGGCTCAGGGTGAGCTATTGTGATCACCCAGTGTCCGTCGTCCGTCGTGCGTCGTCCGTCGTGCGTCGTCAACAATTTGCTTTAAATGACATCTTCTCTGAAACCGCTAGGCCTAGGGCTTTGATATTTGGTATGAAGCATTGCCTAGTGGTCCCCTACCAAGTTTGTTCAAATGGTGGCCCCAGGGTCCAAAATGGCCCTGGGGCAGGGGGTCTTGGGTTCGAAACTAAAAAATACTTAAAAATCTTCTTCTCCAGAACTGCTTGACTCAGATGCTTGAAATTTGGTATGTAGCATTGCCTAGTGGTCCTCTACCAAGTTTGTTCAAATGGTGGCCCCAGGGTCCAAAATGGCACCGGGGCAGGGAGTCTTGGGTTCGAAACTAAAAAATACTTAAAAATCTTCTTTTCCAGAACTGCTTGGCTCAGATGCTTGAAATTTGGTATGTAGCATTGCCTAGTGGTCCTCTACCAAGTTTGTTCAAATGGTGGCCCCAGGGTCCAAAATGGCCCTGGGGCAGGGGGTCTTGGGTTCGAAACTAAAAAATACTTAAAAATCTTCTTCTCCAGAACTGCTTGACTCAGATGCTTGAAATTTGGTATGTAGCATTGCCTAGTGGTCCTCTACCAAGTTTGTTCAAATGGTGGCCCCAGGGTCCAAAATGGCCCCGGGGCAGGGGGTCTTGGGTTCGAAACTAAAAAATACTTAAAAATCTTCTTCTCCAGAACTGCTTGGCTCAGATGCTTGAAATTTGGTATGTAGCATTGCCTAGTGGTCCTCTACCAAGTTTGTTCAAATGGTGGCCCCAGGGTCCAAAATGGCCCAGGGGCAGGGGGTCTTGGGTTCGAAACTAAAAAATACTTAAAAATCTTCTTCTCCAGAACTGCTTTGCTCAGATGCTTGAAATTTGGTATGTAGCATTGCCTAGTGGTCCTCTACCAAATTTGTTCAAATGGTGGCCCCAGGGTCCAAAATGGCCCTGGGGAAGGGGGTCTTAGGTTCGAAGCTAAAAATACTTAAAAATCTTCTTCACCAGAACTGCTTTGCTCAGATGCTTGAAATTTGGTATGTGGCATTGCCTAGTGGTCCTCTACCAAGTTTGTTCAAATGGTGGCCCCAGGGTCCAAAATGGCCCTGGGGCAGGGGTCTTGGGTTCGAAACTAATAAATACTTAAAAATCTTCTTCTCCAGAACTGCTTGGCTCAGATGCTTGAAATTTGGTATGTAGCATTGCCTAGTGGTCCTCTACCAAGTTTGTTCAAATGGTGGCCCCAGGGTCCAAAATGGCCCAGGGGCAGGGGGTCTTGGGTTCGAAACTAAAAAATACTTAAAAATCTTCTTCTCCAGAACTGCTTGGCTCAGATGCTTGAAATTTGGTATGTAGCATTGCCTAGTGGTCCTCTACCAAATTTGTTCAAATGGTGGCCCCAGGGTCCAAAATGGCCCAGGGGCAGGGGGTCTTGGGTTCGAAACTAAAAAATACTTAAAAATCTTCTTCTCCAGAACTGCTTTGCTCAGATGCTTGAAATTTTGTATGTAGCATTGCCTAGTGGTCCTCTACCAAATTTGTTCAAATGGTGGCCACAGGGTCCAAAATGGCCCTGGGGCAGGGGTCTTAGGTTCGAAGCTAAAAATACTTAAAAATCTTCTTCACCAGAACTACTTTGCTCAGATGCTTGAAATTTGGTATGTGGCATTGCCTAGTGGTCCTCTACCAAGTTTGTTCAAATGGTGGCCCCAGGGTCCAAAATGGCCCTGGGGCAGGGGTCTTGGGTTCAAAACTAATAAATACTTAAAAATCTTCTTCTCCAGAACTGCTTGGCTCAGATGCTTGAAATTTGGTATGTAACATTGCCTAGTGGTCCTCTACCAAGTTTGTTCAAATGGTGGCTCCAGGGCCAAAATGGCTCCGGGGCAGGGAGTCCCAGGTTTGAACCATAGAAATACATAGAAAAATAATAAAAAATCTTCTACTTCAGAACCGCAAGGCTCAAATGCTTGAAATTTGGTATGTAGTATTGCCTTAAAAAGTAGACCTTTACCAAGTTTGTTTAAATGGTGGCTCCAGGGTCCAAAATGGCCCTGGGACCGGGAGTCCTAGGTTTGAACCATAGAAATATATAGAAAAATATTTAAAAAATCTTCTTCTTCAGTACCACTTGGCTCAAATGCTTGAAATTTGGTTTGATGCATTACCTCGTTGTCCTTTATCAAGTTTGTTCAAATGATGACCCCAGGGTCCAAAATGGCCCTGCGGCAAGGAGACCTGAGTTTGAGCCATAGAAATACATAGGAAACTATTAAAAAATCTTCTTCTTCAGAACCACTTGGCTCCGATGCTTGAAATTTGATATGATGCGTTACCTGGTGGACTCCTACAAAGTTTGTGTAAATGGTTGCCCTGGGATCCAAAATGGCCCTGGGGCAGGGAGTTTTGGGGTCGAAATTAAAATGTTCTTAAAAACCTTCTACTCCGGAACCCCTCAGTGCAGATGCTTGAAATTTTGTATGATACATTGCCTAGTGGTCCCTTACCAAGTTTGTTCAAATGATGGTGCCAGTGTCAAAATGGCCCCACCCCAGGGGGTCCTGGGTTTGAACCATAGAAATACATAGAAAAATATTCAGAAATCTTCTTCTTCAGAACCACTTGGCTCAGAGACTTGAAATTTAGCTTTTAGCATTGCCAAGTGGTCCTTTACCAAGATTATTCAAATAATGGCCCCAGGGTCCAAATGGCCCTGCCCCAGGGGGTCCAGGGTTTGAACCATAGCAATACATAGAAAAACATTCAAAAAATCTTCTTCAGAACCATTTGGAAATGGTTGCAAACTATCTGGTTTGTTCAAATCATGACCCTAGTTTGATCTTTAACCTTTTTGCTCAGGTGAGCGATTCAGGGCCTCTTGGCCCTCTTGTTCCAATTCTCGTGACAATGGTCTCCAAGAGGCATAGCGGACCAAATCTATGGCTGCATGTCCTGACATTGAGTCCATCCATGTATGCAGTGGATTTTCACTGATTCATGTTTAAAGACAAAATAATGATACTTTCTAGTTACACAGGTGCAGTTTTATCCATCGCTCAGTCAACTTGCTGTTTGTTAGCGAATTGCAAAAATTTTAATAGGCATAATGACTTCCAGCTGTAATATGTCAGCTGCAATTCTTAAATTGTCTCTACTGTGACGAGCAGAAGCGAGACATAGGTGTTATTTTTTCTGTGTTGTCATCCTCCTTGCTTTCATCATGCAGCGCTGGCACTGCAAACTTTGCGACAAATTTTCTGGTTTAGCTTTTTACAGACAGGCTGGACACCACATTCCACGTAATGTTATTGAAATTGACTGTAAAATGGAAATGCACTAGGAAATCACCTACCTTCTAAAGCAGTCCACACATGCACACAATCATGCTGCATTAGTATGGTATTGTAAGCTCTATTATTATGTCTTAATTATGATTATCTCCTTTGGAAACTCTTGCAGGAGAAGGAGGAAAAGCTGTGATAG
The DNA here is from genome assembly GCA_963989385.1 of Ctena decussata. Lineage (NCBI taxonomy): Eukaryota > Metazoa > Mollusca > Bivalvia > Lucinida > Lucinidae > Ctena > Ctena decussata. The sequence goes on along the minus strand of OZ022512.1, from coordinate 38,172,666 downwards.
TAGAGAAAGAAAAGTTGTCGCCGGAAGAGAGGAAGAAGTATGATGACGGCTGGCAGAACAACGCTTTTAACCAGTACGCCAGCGACATGATCTCATTGCATCGTAGCTTAGATGACGTCAGAGATGCAGAGTAGGTATTCTATAATGAGGCGGTGAAAGACAATATTTGTTGCAAACAGTGCTGACCCTGATCAGACTGCTCCTTAGGAGCAGTCTGATCAGAGTCTGCACTGTTTGTTATTTTCTTGTATTAATGTCAGAGGCAGACAATTACAAAGTTTAGGGATACATTTGAGCCGCGACACGACAAAACCAACAATGTGGTTGTGCGCCCAGCGCAGACTCAGATCAGCCTGGGCATCCGCCCAGTCTGATCAGAGTCTTCGCTGTCTGCATGGAAGTAGCTTAGGCCCTTAGCTACCCTTTGAGACTTTAACAAAAAGTCTGACCAAACTGGGCAGATGTCCAGGCTGATCTGAGTATGTACTGGGTGCACAACCACATTGTTGGTTTTCTCGTGTCGCGGCTCATTTGGTTTTGAGCTTTTCCCCATAGAGAGGCATGTGGTCAAGTTGTGAGAGACGTCGGTTATGGTGCAGAAGGTGATGAGTTGGAATCCCGGCTTGGGTCAGTTCAGGACTGGAAAACTCTTGTCAACCCAGCAGTAAATGGGTAGCTTTTACTAATCAGGGAAGGATAAGGCAGCAAAAGGAGAGGGATGGGCTCTGCCTTTCACATGCCTTGTCCAGGATACACTGGGCCTCTAGCCCTCACTGCCCCCTTAACCAACAATTTAAGTTTTATTAAGGTTAATGGGGATGTAGTTAACTCTGCCAGTTTCATTTTCCCCTCCCTTTTTGGTGGGGGTCAGCTCTTAAAGGAAAGAATTTACTGCTGTAGGAGCAGATTGCTTCCTTCATGGGTAGACTTCATTAAATTTTGGTCTGCATCTACATAGTGCCAGAGAAGCAAACAGGAAGTCACAAAAATTGTCCCCTTATGTAAAATTGGCTGAAAAATATACTGTATATACGCGATAATTTTCGCGGTGTTCCATTTTTGGCGGTATTTCGCGGTCACTTAGATAATTTCCTGTTTCTGACAAAGTATCTTCAGTAGACACTGTTCCCATATAATTTAATCATGTTTGCTTCGTTAATTCTGGTACTTTTCCCTTGATCAAGTTCTTTCATTACCCTATGGCGGTGCCTCAGGGTAATGAATGAACTGGCTCAAGTGAAAAACAAGCAGTTTTACTTTTCGGGCATGTAGCTGACCGGGAAAGTTAGAAATCCCGAAAATTACTGTGTATGTGTTTGACCCTAAACCGTAAAAATTTGAACCCGCGAAAATTGCCGCGTATACAGTAGTGTAAAAATATACACCTAAAGTGTCTTGGAAGTTTTCAGTTCACTAATATTGTATGTTTATTCATCGCCCACATTGGCTGTTAATTTGGAAAGCTTACACTGTTTCTTAAAGTGAATAGCTACACTTCCATACTTTTTGGCCATTTTTTCAAAGGGAGGTGACTTTTGTAATCCCCGGTTTTTTCCTCTGGAGAACAAAACTCTTCCAAAATGGGAGCTGGGGGTGGCAGATGGGGATGGTGTTGGGGAAAGATGCTCTGAAAGGAAAGAATTGGCTCTTCAAGGGAGCAAATTCTTTCCTTTAAAAGAGGACACTAATGCTATGGGAGACAAATTGTAAAAATTTCCTCCCCTGGAAGTGCTCTTACTCATTATAATCATATGACATCGCATCTGTGAGTGTAATAAAGCCATGCATTAAAAACGATAATCCACTAGTGGATTAAATATGCAAATTACGTCGTATTGTTATGCGTTGACGTCCATAAAACGCCGCGTTTTCTAATGGCGAAATCGTGACGTTTTAGTTCTAAATTTGCAAACAAAACTCGATTTTAATGTCATATGATAAACAGAATCTTGCATTCGTGCTCCTGTATTATTGAATTTATTAAACTCGTTGGTGAAAATGATAAGATGCTCGGCAGAGCCTCGCATCTTATCTTTTCCCCAACTCGTTTAATAAATTCAATAATATATGAGCACTCATGTAAGATTCTCTGTTTAATCAAATTCTTTTAGCTTTAATGTCATTGCTGTTGAGAGACTTTTAGAGAAGCAAGAACACTGGATTAACTGAATTATGGTTTTAAGAAAAAACTAAATGAAAGAAAAAAGCAACAGAACTTTGTGAAAAAGTGCAATCAAAAACTTTTAAATTGTTTTTGTTCAACAAGCATGAGGTTTTCTTGTCCCATCTTGCCTAGAAATGTGTAAAGAGCAGTTTTTAGACTTAATTTGTTACACTGTGGCATTGCAACAAACTAAACATCAAATTCCAAATTTTAAAAATGCTGAGTCTAAAACAGTATGACCTTTATGGAAGGAAAAGTAGGTAACTCATAAGCTAATTAGCGGAATAAGATACATAAAATGTGACAAAATTATGCAAAAGAAAAAAAAGTGGCCATTATGGTAGATTGTTTTTGTTTTCTTTTTCTGCAGATGTAAAAGCCTAACGTACAGAGACAATCTCCCCGACACAAGTGTAGTGATATGTTTCCACAATGAGGCCTGGACAGTCCTACTTCGTACATTCCATAGTGTTTTAGACAGGTCACCAAGACATTTGATACGAGAAATTATTTTAGTCGATGATTTTTCTGATAAAGGTAAGTAAGATGATGATGACTATGGTGATTATGAGTTGTTTTAATACCCCACCCAGTGCTCCAGATAAGAAGGGGTAACAGAGATAATTTAGGGATATTTTTTTACATTTCTCCATAAAAACTTATGTTGTGACCCAACATTAGAACCATCTCACTGAGACGGTTCCAATGAGGGGTCACAACATACGTTTTTAAAAATTCACTTTGAATTATCCTCAAAGCTCTGCCCTACCAATGATAATGCCAGAGCTGTTATGTTTTATACCTGCAACTCAAAAGTGGTGGGGTTTTATGTTACACTCTCCCTCGTCCATGTACACTCAGTTTCCAGTTAGTAACTTGGGTAATTATTGGCCAATTTTCTTCAAACTTGGTATGTGTATTGGTCTTGGGAATATTTTATAGGGGATTGGAACTGGACAAGTTTCTATTATTTCTGAGGAAGATATGGTATTCGTCAATTTCCAAAAAGTGTTTATCCACCTGTCATTCCTTTACTATTTGGAATATCATGGTCAAAGAAATGATTGAAGTACTGAAAGTGAAACAATCATTTTCTGTACCCCAGAGTGGTTATCTGCCCTTGCTTTGAGGTTATTGATAGCTTGTGTATTTGGTGATGGAATCTCTTCAAATTTGGCATTTGTACTGGTGTAGGGAATATTTTACTGGTGATCGTTAATGGGCAAACTTTGGTTATTTCTGACAGAGTAATGGCACTTGACGGTATCCAAAATGTTGTGTGTATAGGTCCTATATAAGGAAGCTATAGGCGCAAAATGAAGACTAGGATTGCACAGATTCCGAGTCTGGTTTTGGTCTTTGATGTTTGCAGATACATTAGCACATTTTAGCTTGATTGAAGCTGGGAGAAGAAACAGGATTGCATTTGAATTTTTTTTAGTTCAATTTGTATCAGTTCTGAGAATTGAAAGACTAGAGGGCAAACAGTGTAGATCCAGATGAGGCAGCTCATGATGAGCTGCCTCATCTGGACCTACTCTGTTTGCAAATTCAACTGTTTTTGTTTTGTAGCCTTTAGGGTTAAATTCTCTTCTCTAATTCGTATTTTTTCTTTAACAAAGCATGTTTAAATTACTAAATTACTGGAAAAGGAATGTTGCGTGTGTTTAAAGCCTTTTTATAACATTTAATTTTCCCTCCATGTGCTTGTTATAATTCAGTTAAAGCCCTCATGGTAATTGTTGTTAATGCTGCTCAATTTGAGTGCGAAAATGATTTGATTATTTTCGAATTTTAGCATAAAAAGCATGCAGCAAATTGTTGTAATCAGCAAATTCTCATCAAAATCTCTTTAGAATTTTCGGATTCTTTACCCACTTGTCGTAATTACTTCCTCCTAATAATAAAATTGAAATTTCAAGAATGAGCCGACTTACGGCATTTGAAGTTCAAATTAAAAGTGAAATTTCAGAAAGCAGTGGAATCATGGTATTTGAAGTTCCGAATAAGAGCAATTTGAAACGAGATCGTGCTGAAGCAAAATTCAGTGGGCTTTGATATTGAAAGAATTTAAGATGAATGGATACACTTTCAGGGAAATCGGCTGATAAAATAAAACCCTTAATGAAAAGAATTTGCTCTCCTGGAAGCAGAGTTTCCTTTAGGGGTACACCCCTTTTTGGAAGACTTTTGTGGCTGGGGGTACACCTCCCTGTTTTTCGGCCATTTTTCACGATAGTGTATGTGTGTGTAGAAGAAGGGAAGGGGAGGGGGTGGGGGGTTAATATCTTTTTTTTTCTCTGAAAAATATTTCAAGTTTCAATAACTTCTCTTTCTGAGGAGCTTTTTCAGCTACACAGGGGCGCTTGATTTTATGGTACATGCAGAAATGGTATACAAGTTGGTACAGAGACATCAAGGGCTCAGGAGCACTTGTGTTGTTGAATGCACCTCTGATTTTGCCAAAGCTTACCTCAGTGGAACTGACAAGATACAATTTTGCTGATACGGCTGAAAATTGATGGGAGATATAAACTAATGATCGGCCTTTTGTCCCAGACTTATTCCATAAAAATATTCCCTTGTTCGTTTAGAGAGGAATATTAGGAAATGGTTTTATCTTTTATTGAAATTTTGTGTTAGCGAAGATAATTCAACCAGCGGTTTCATCACCAACCAAAATCTATTATACTATATGTTACCATAAACATGAGGACATTTTCATGACTTTTTACAATTTTCCAACATTTTGGATAGCTTTAATCATTTTGTTTTATGGTGATGTTTTCAAAATTGTGGGTGAATTGTGTGACAAATAGTGCAAACCTTGCCTCAGACAGCTCCTTCACTGCTCCACACTGCTTTCTCAGAAAATGTCCCACTAATTTGGTTTATAACGGTAGTTTAATATTTGTACATGATTTTATCATTATTGATATCTCATTGTTATTTCCATATTGTCGTCTTTTGGTTATTGTTTGATCATCACTTAGGAAACAGTTATATTTTTAGTATTCGATCCAATCTCATTCAGATATGTACATGAATGTCTGTTTGTGTGTGTCATCAGGTTTTGAGCTATATAATGTCACCAACCAGAAGGTGATGTGTGGGTGGATGTGTGTATGTTGTGGGGGTATGGGGTAGGTGCAGCTCCCATTGGTGTCGGCTATGGCACCACTGTTTGTGTCTTTGTCCATACCATATCTTTTGAAAGAGTTAGTGGAGCATCCATGCATCATTTGAACAGGCCAGGGAGCTGAACAAGGTTGACATAAACGAAAGAATCAAAAAAGGTTGCTTTGGTTCTGTTTTCAAAGTAAAAACTTACAAAGCATCCATTTTTAGCTCGCCTGAACGAAGTTCAGGAAGAGCTATTGCACTACCCCCCGCGTCGGCGTCAGCAGCAGCTTGGCTGCGGCGTCGGCATTAGCAAAATGTTAAAGTTTTACGTTAAAGTTTTTGATGTGATGGGCAAGGCGCTGTCAGGCGAGCTATCCTGTCCCTGTGACAGGTCTTGTTACTCATTTTCTATTTCAAACCCCAAAACAAAGCAGAAAGTGAAGTGGAAAGCCAAAAAATGGTAGACAAATAACGAACAAGATCGGGGGTGGTTGGGTGGTGCAAAGGTGCTGCATGAAGCTTCCAGTGCCGGGGCGTCCTACTTATTTGAATAGTAGTAGGGCAAGGGCTTACTGTGCTTGCAGTAGGTGCGGGTGGGGGTTGTTTGGACATTTTTTCTCTCGTCTATCATTTCTCTCTTTTTTCTCCCTCTCTTTGGGAGATGGCCCGATATAGACTGAAATACTGTCTCAAAGGGCCGTTAAACCCAAAACAACCAACCAACCAACGAACAAGATCTGCATCAGAAGATGCCTCTTTGGAAAGGACAGCAGCATAAGCCTAAGCCACTTGGGGCCCAAACCAGTTTTATGAACACCACATACCCCACGCAACAGCTCAAAAAACTGTGTATGTTGAACCAGAAATTGTACATCAGGGCTCAGTTGTTCAACACTAACATCATCATCAGTTAACAAGATGTTAAACTTTTAAACACATTGTACACAAGATCACAGCCATTTTTTGCCAAAATATGTGAGGAGCTTTTGCAAAAGCTCCTTACATTTTATCAGCAAAAAATATTGAAATTTAATGCACATGATTGTATGTGTACTAGAAGACTTAACAAATCCTTAAATCTTAACTCTTAACTCTGTAAGCGCCAAAAAGCAGACTACAAATTTTACGTCTGCAAAAATTAGAAAAATGCCTTGTCCAGGACATTCCATATTCCATATTGAGAACTCAAAGACTAGAGGGCAAACAGTGTAGATCTAGATGAGGCGGCTCTTTTTGAGCCGCCTCATCTAGATCTACACTGTTTGCAAATCTGCTATTTCCGTCTCTGTTACTTAAAGTGTCAAGAGCTAAAGATGCTTTGGACAACCAGGCCCAGATCTATATAAAGCTGAAAAGTTCTATTTTGTAAGTTAAATAAGAGGAAAATAATAGACAGTTCCACAATTCAGTGTCTTTCAAGCGCTTGATTTCATTTTCTTAATGGCTGCCACTCAGTGACACAGACTTATATTTTGAGTGATGGGTAAAGCATTGTCTAAGCAATGGGTGTTTAAATAATTGAAAGCTGTCCTATTATCTAAAATTGGCTGTGACGTTTTCACATTCTTCGCTGATAGAAGTAAGTCTCCTGGCTTAATATCAATTCCCTTGGCTAGAATATAGTCAGTCTTAGCTTCATCATAGAATAGAAGAGATAAAAATATTAGCTTTCACAAAACTGCTTGGCCCTTTTATATTTACACTTCTTGCTGACTTTTCTTAAATTAAAATCTGAAAGAGTTCCTTCAAGAGCAGAGAATACATTCACAAGAAGGAATATGGGCCAGACTACCTAGTTTCGGCTAATAAAGCCTCTTCAGTGACCCTGAAAATATCTGGTGACGAAACCAAAGAAGAGCATACTGTAATTTCTTAAGCTTAATTGGACAGTCGATTCAAAGACTGATTAGTATCAAAAAGGGTCCAAATAATATATAAAATGATGGCTTAGAATATGAGTATAAACCAATCTAAAATTTCAGATTTCTCAGAATATATCCTCTGATCTCAAAGGACGAAAATAAAATATAATCTGCACTATGGATGATGTACGGGGAGACGTTTTACGGCCGCCACACTGCACAACACCAGCTGCAGGGAGGTAAAATTAAAATCTGAAAGAGTTCCTTCAAGAGCAGAGAATACATTCACAAGAAGGAATATGGGCCAGACTACGTAGTTTCGGCTAATGAACCTATTTGGAGTAACTATTTCCATCTTCCCATGAAGGACAGTTGTGGTGTGTCATGTCAGATGACGTCATAACAACAGTGGGATCTGATTGGACATCATAATATTCAAATTGTGTCCAGCTTAGATGGTTACGGCTATTAGACATTTAGCGGAAACAGGGTCATAAATTTTTTTCTATAGTATTGGTGGATCTATGGGTTGTAGTATGAAGCATATCATCAAACTGCGTGTGAGACAAGAAGGCATCATATTGGCACATTCGGGGGTAAAAATAAAAAGGGGCAGACATGGATTGTAAGTTTCTCACTCACTTAACAACCTGTTACAGACTGCTCACATGCAATGACAAAATAGATTGTTCATTATGTCATTTAAGGAAGACAAGATTTTCCATAAGTGTCATCATGTACGTTCTAATATTTGTCTACACAGGATGTTTACATTAAATGACATGGACAGTCTAATTCTCATGCCCTAGCTTCTTCTTCTATTAGCAAAGCGTCTCCAGAGTCTCTAGTCTAGTGACGTAAGAAAAATAAACTTATAATGGGTGTTCCTATACAGACGGGCACATCTAGGCCTGTCCTGTTTTCCATTATGCTATAATACACATAGTAGTTCCCCTTGCAAATCTAAAAATAGAATGGCTTGTGCATGGCTGAAAAAGCCACTCATCCATCCACTCGCAATGACCAGTGCCTCTTGCTGAAGGAAATTTTCCAATGCAGAAATAGTATTCAGGAGCCCTGGGGCCGTATTCATAAAGCAACTTAAGTCGTTGCTATGCTGTTGCTAAGGGTAAATTTCTATGTTGGAGAATCCCTATAACTATGAAATTTGGTCTGGAGGAACAGTCTTACAAAGACCTACATTATTACATTATTACCCTCCCATCATCCTGATATGACTGAAATACTGTTGAAAAGGATGTAAAATCAAAAGTACCTTTTTAGCTCGCCTGAAGGAAGTTCAGGAAGAGCTATTGTACTACCCCCGGTGTCGGCGTTGGCGTTGGCTTTGGCAGCGGCGTCGGCGTTAGCAAAATGTTAAAGTTTTACGTTAAAGTTTTTTATGTGATTGGCAAGGCGCTGTCAGGTGAGCTATCCTGGCCCTGTGACAGGTCTTGTTATTCGATACAGTTGGTAATGTAGGATGACTGGCAGTTTTAAAATTTTCCAGCCCTGTTAAGTGGGGGTGGTCACACTGGTATGGGGTATTGTAACTCTTGGACAGAGTTGGGTACATCGATTTATTATTAACTGGACTGGCCCTTGTGCATTTGGATAAATCTTGCTGGTGGTTCATAAACAAGGCTGCTTAACTCTTTCGGCGCCAAATTTTTCAGACGACAAATTTTCGTCTGCTCAAATCATCAGACGACAGATTTGTAATTGGAAATTTTAACAATCTAAAGACATTTTTCATAAAATCAGGCTTTTTAAGTTCATATTTAAATGGCAAACAGTGTAGATCCTGATCAGACGGCTCTTTTAAGAGCCGGCTGATCTGGATATACGCTGTTTGTAAAGTCACATTATTGCGACTTTGGCGCTGAAAGAGTTAACACTCAATTCTTGGGAAAGATGTTCTAATACACACAAAGCCATGAAAAATTCTCTTTGATTTTAAGGTTAAGAGGAAACCACATTATTCCCCTGGCTAGCCAGTTCTCTCTTATAATGGGAAGTCATCTAAATTGTCTGCGGTATCACACTTTTCAAAATTGATCAACTTAGAAACTCTCCAGGGATACTGTAATGATATTGACTTAAATTAATTTGCTTGTAAAAGTCTCATGGAGTCTGCAATCACTTGAAAACTTCGGATAAAGTTCTTAGAACGTGGTTTAGAAGTTTTAAATACTTTTTGAGAAGCTCTGTATTGCTTTTGTTGTGACTAATGTCTTTACTGCTGTCCACGAAATGCATTATTTTGGGTGCTAAAATGGGTGATGGGAGCATGGAAAAGTGTGGAAGGTTAGACCTGTCAACAAAAGTCCTGATATGACTGAGATACTGTTAAAAAGCAAGGATGCAAACTTAAAAAAAAACAAGGATGTAAAATGACAAGTCATCCATTCATTTTCTCTTATAAGATGAAGAAGGGGTGTGGAGAGGGGGTGGGGAGGAGGGGAGGGATTTAAAATTAGATTTCTGTTTTTTTTTTATAGGAAAACATCCTAAAGTAGAATTAATGTAGGACTGATGAATTACGTATTGGGAGTCATTTGAGGGGAGAGGGTGGTAGTGGGGGCACTGTGTCTTTTTGTTTAATAGCTGCTGAATAAATATGAGCCTCGACGCGAGAAAACCAACAATGTGGTCGTGCGTCCAGCGCAGACTCAGATCAGCCTGGGCATCCGCCCAGTCTGATTAGAGTCTTCGCTGTCCGCATGAAGGTAGCTTAGACCCTCAGCTACCCTTTGAACGCAAAGCGGAGAGTCTGATCAGACTGGGCAGGTGCCCAGGCTGATCTGAGTCTGTGCTGGGCGCACAACCACTTTTTTGGTTTTCTCGTGTCGCGGCTCATATGGTATTATATGTACCTTTGAGCTGGCAAAGTCTGAGCTTATGGATGGACACTCGGCGCCAGAAGCAACTATGGTTACTTACCTCTGAGCCACTTGGGGAATTTTGTTATTAGAATTGAAACAAAACAAAACAAAACAGGTCTGATCTTGCAAGGTGCAAGCAGAATGGAAGCATGGTGCTGCAGTTACAACTACACCTCCTAAAGTGTGAGGACCATTATCTGTCTACAGATGCATACACCAAGCGTACTGCTTTGTAAAATACAAACAATATTTTTGTGACACCAATGTCGACCATTACGATTTCATGGTTCTTTTTTTCTTTCACCTAATTTAGGAAAATGAGATTTACTTTGTTCTTTGGATGTCTGAAAGAATTTGGAGTACACTAAATAGATTTTGAGACTGGGCAAATTATATTATCTCTGGTTTTTTAAGGCCATTTGCCCAAATGAGCAATAAAAACGGTTTGATTTTGTCATTTTTCTACATACTAATGTCTTTTAAAAGCTGTTGCCATGAAATTTATGCAGAAATAAAGTTAGCGTCACTCCTCAAGAGCAAAAACTCTGGGCCCAGTTGTTCAAAACTAACGATGACGTGGTTAGTTAACGAGACGTTAAAATTTCGAAAGTTAATATCTAAAATATCTCAATATGTTTTGTTGAAAAAATGTGAGAAGCTTTTGCATTTGCACTGCAAAAGCTTCTCACATTTTTTCAGCAAAAAATAGTGTATGTGGTTATGAAATCATAAAGCTCTTAATGAGTTGACCTCTTGACGAGCTGCCGGGCCGCATAGCGCAATTGGTAGGGCACCTGACTCATAAGTCAGAGGTCCTGGGTTCGAAACCCGGTCTGGCCACATACTTTCGTTTCTCCTTCCGCTGATTCAAGAAGGGCAGTTGTCAGTTACTGGCGAAAGTGTGTGCACTTAGTACTGGTTAACCGCTTAGGAGGTCTAAGCCTGCCCAGGAATAGTGTGGTTAGGTTAACTGACCGTCCTGACATGACCATAGTTGTTTACCGTGGACGTTAAGCATCAAATCAGTCCAAAAAAAAAGGGGAACAATGTTTTGAGCAACTGGGCTCAGATCATCATGTACAACAAGGATGTAGCCATACCTTTTTGATGCTTACAGCTACGGAAATCCTTAATATTTATGAATGCTTATTTTCACAACACACCTGCTTATAGGGGCAATTTCTGTCTTCTTAAACATGGCATAAGGCTTATTATCCCCCGGGGACATTGTTTACTCCATGTCTGTCTGTCCATCTGTCTGTCTTGCCACCCGTCGATCATGTCCATCTGTCTGGAGCCATAACTAAGTAAGCAGTCAAACTTAAAATAAATATTTGTCACCATAATGCGCTGATGCACGTCAAGTTTTGTCAGAATGGCCTTAGTAGTGCATGAATTGGCATTAGTGCATGAGTTATTGCCCTTGAACTGATTTAAAATCAGCAAATTGGGCTGTAACTAAGTTACAGTGAACAGAATTTCATGAAACTTATAATAAATTTATATTATATGACTATAATATGAATTTGCACATCATGGCTTCAGTAGTGCATTAGTTATTGCCCTTGAATCAGTTAACACATTAAGCCATAATTGGGTAACCAACAAACAGAATATTTCATGAAACTTATAATAAATATATATCGGAATAATTCGGGTTCTTTCAGATTGGCTTCAATGCTACTTGAGTTATTCCCCTTGAATCAGAGTAAAATTAACAAATTTGCCTGTAACTACGCATATAATTAACAGAAATTCATGAAACTTAAATGTGTATTATTATAATGTGGTGGTGCACATCAAGTTTTATCAGAATGGCATCATTAGTGCATGAGTTATTCCACTTAAACTGATTTAAAATCTGCAAATTTGCCATAACTTAGTGAACCAAATTTCATGATATAAATATATAATGGCATGTTGAGAAGATGCACATGTAGGTTTATCAGAATATCATTACTAATGCATGAGTTATGACCCTTGAATTAGTTTAAAATCCACAAGTTTAGCCATAACTAAATAAAATAAGTTGTAAACAAATCAGTCACTTTTACGGGGGATATAAGTTCAACAAATGTGCTTGTTTTTCCTAGGTTATGGTTCTATTATTTCATGTAATAACACTTAATATTGCCGCCAGAAATTCAGAAAATGATATCGGATGCTGCCAATAAAATTATAGCTATTTCTTGAAGGTATATTCATACATATATAATATTTATGACTGTCAAATGGTTTCAGCAGAAATATCGGATTTAAAACCCCTGATATATTCGAGAATTTAATTCTTGACAAGTTTGACATTGATACGTCCATCAGGGATTTACCTTTCAAGATAAGCTTAAATCAGGATGTGCGTTTTCCAATATTTTCCTAAATTCGGCATTTTTCTACCCGCTGGGGAATTTCCAAATATTGTAAGATAATAGTGCAGTTAGCTTAAATTGCATTTTATGTCTCGATAGCGGTGCCCAGAAGGGATAAGAAAATATGGTTTTCGTTATTATTTTTTATCGTCACTAAACATTCACATTTGATAATGTTATTTTATTGATTGCCGAGACCGAAACGTTGCATGCTTTCTGCTATTTGCTTGTCAGCTGTCTCTCGGGATATTATATCGTGAAAGATCTGTCGGTCTTAATTTGGGAAAATAGTATTTTAGATATTGTTTAAAGTGAAAAGGTGTTGAAATTAATTTGTAGTCACATGAGACTAAAGACAACTGAAATGTTGACATGAAATTGCTTGAATTTAGCGCATACTCTATCATCGTCAATGATTCTTACATGGCGATGTTGCCCTTGTGAAACATTGGTTCTTAAAGCAACTCTGTTCTAGAATTTTTCTGCTGTTCCTTCATAGTTACATAGCCCTTAAAGTGCCAAAGAAGCTGGTGACAAAATATATTCTGCAAAGTTAAAAAAACAAATATTTCATGCAAGTGCCGAGCTATATGAAATACAGAATGCAAATACTAGATGGCAAACAGTGTAGATGCAGATGAGGTGGCTTATTGTGCCTTATTCTGGATCTTTGGTGTTTGCCAATTCAATTATTTTCAGTTCTGCATGGTGCTCTAAGTTTGAAACTATGCATAACGTAGGCAGAAACACTTGGTCTCAACCAGTCTGCACATCTGAGCCGTCCCATTAGAGGATTTGCTTCTCAACACACCATGTATTGGTCCTGATACTCTGTAGGCTGTTCATGTGAGCAGTGGTAAAATGGAATTTTACAGCCCTTTCAACAGTATTATAGTTATGCCTAACTGACAGGGGTGATGAGAATGAAATATTCAGTCGATGGAGAGGAATCATAACCTGGGCCGGGCTCAAACCTGTGAGATTTGTATCATGATCCCACAGCATTAAGGTGTATTGGTACACCTCCATGTTTTTCTGCAAAGTTTACAAAGGGAGACAACTTCTGTAACATCCTGTTTGCTTCCCTGAATAATGAGGTTCTTCTAAAAGGGGTCTAGTCTTAAAGGAAAGAATTTGCTCCAATAGGAGCAAATTCTTTCCTTTAAGACTTGACCCCCATCAAGACAGGAGGCAAAAAATATAAAGAAGAGAAATGGCAGAGTTGCCTATCCTGAAAGTTAACCCAGTTAGAGTTGCCTATCCTGAAAGTTAACCCAGTTAGAGTTGCCTATCCTGAAAGTTAACCCAGTTAGACTTGCCTATCCTGAAAGTTAACCCAGTTAGACTTGCCTATCCTAAAATTTAACCCAGTTCACTTAACTTCTTGGCCAACATAGCTGATGTTAGCTAAGGACAAAAAATCATATCTTTATGATGTTTATGACCCTTAAATTTTTTCATCTTTTTCTTTTGCAGAACATCTTGGTAAACAGTTAGAAGACTACATAGCTCCATACAAGAAGATAAAAATAGTACGGACCAAACAGAGGGAGGGGTTGATAAGAGCCCGGTTGCTAGGCTACTCTGTTGCCAAGGGAGATGTAGTTACATTCCTAGATTCACATTGTGAATGTGCTGTTGGTGAGAAGTGGTCCCTTTCTAAAAATAGAAAATTATAAGATATTTGAGGCTTAAAATTCTCAATTTTGATAAAATGTCAGGGCCAGAAAAGTCTTGTTACCTTGTTACAATGGGCGGGATGTGATAAAGGATGAGTGAAAATTTTGACATTGCATAAATGTCATTCAGTTTGAGGTCGGAATGCATGTCATATAGTGTGAGATCTGCATACATGCACCATGGTGTGAGATCTGATTAAATTTTAAGTGAGATTTTATCAGATTAATTGAGACTCAAGCATATCTTGTATCTAAACTGGCTTTAAAGCCTTTAATTTGGGTTTTCACTGCGTGTTCAGGCATATTTGTCCCATTATTTCATGCTGTGGTTCATGCTGTAAATTGAAAAAGAATTTTCCAGCCTTGTCATTATTATTCCACCAAATTTTAATTTAAAGTTCGGTACAATTACATTCAGTTTGTAAAGTTTCGTTACAATGAAATTAAAAATGATGCCAAAGAAAAGGTAAATCTTATGGTTATCTGCAAACGGCTTTGACTCTGACCAACCTGCACATCTACTCAGCTTGGTTAGTCTATAGATTTTTAAGAGCTTATGGACTGTTGATCAATCCGAATTCCATATTATTAATCCTAATAAACTCCCCTGTTCTAATAAATGCCCCCTGCCTCTTTTCTGAAAATAATGTTATATTAACTTTCATGAATGAGACTAACTTGTATGAGAGAAGTTTGCTTCTCAGGATAAGGTAGCTCTCTGAATTGGAATCTTCTCTAAAAGAAAAGAATTTGCTCCTTTAACTTTCCTTTAAGAGTTAACCCCTACTGAAAAGGGAGGCAAAATAGTATAGTTGCTACCTCTGAAAATTGCTTTCTGGAGATATTTTTGGCAGTTGTTAAAGCCCATGATACACGGTAAACCAAGTAATATATTCCTTGAAACATGTTACAAGGTTTACCGTCTAACCAGTGCTAATACTCTGTATCATGTTACTTTTTGGAGTAACATACTACACATTTTGGGATAGAACTTGCTCTATCCCATACGACTTGTAATATGTTCCTTCTTCCATACAGTCAATCAGAAGTCAGGTCACGGGGTCACAAATCATCAATATAAACAAAGAGGTATTATGAAACCACCATGATCAGCATGTACATTAAATATGGTAGGTCTGTTTTTTTAGCTCACCTGAGCCGAAGGCTCACAGGTGAGCTTATAGTATAGGCAGGCATCCGTCGTCCGTCGTCCGTCCGTCGTCCGTCCGTCCGTCCGTCAATATTTTCAAATGACATCTCCTCTGAAACTACAAGGCCCATTGTTACCAAATTTCATATATAGCATCTATAGGCAGGGGGAACCAATAATACTGTTTTTTATCCAAATCGCTTCAGAACTTTGGTTGCTATGGCAACTTAAAGTTTCCATTGACTTGTATGGGAAAAATTGAAAATTTGCATTTATTGCTATGTCACTGCAGATATTTTGACAAAACTTTTACAGAAATGTTCCTTGAGTATTCCTCTATCAACCACATGAACTTTATGTAAATTGCACAATTTGGCTGGTTGCCATGGCAACCGAATGGTTAAAAAATAGAAAAAATAATCAAAAATCATCTCCTCAGAAACTATGCAACCAATAAAGCTCAAACTTCACAGAAAGGATCTTAGTACTAGCTTCTATAAAAGTACTGTTTTTCTTGGCAATTGCTCTAGCAGTTTGGTTGCTATGGGAACTGAAAGTTGCCATTGACTTATAATGGCAAAATGGAAAATTTGCATTTATTGCTATGTCACTGCAGATATTTTGACAAAATTTTTACAGAAATGTTCCTTGAGTATTCCTCTATCAACCACATGAACTTTATGTAAATTGCACAATTTGGCTGGTTGCCATGGCAACCGAATGGTTAAAAAATAGAAAAAATATTCAAAAATCATCTCCTCAGAAACTATGCAACCAATAAAGCTCAAACTTCACAGAAAGGATCTTAGTACTAGCTTCTATAAAAGTACTGTTTTTCTTGGCAATTGCTCTAGCAGTTTGGTTGCTATGAGTCCTGAAAGTTGCCATTGACTTATAATGGCAAAATGGAAAATTTGCATTTATTGCTATGCCACTGCGGATATTTTGACAAAACTTTCATAGAAATGTACCTTGAGTAGTCTTTAACCAGCCATGTTAAATTTATGCAAATTGCGCAATTTGGCTGGTTGCCATTGCAACCGAGTGGTTAAAAATAGAAAAATATTAAAAAATCATCTTCGCAGAAACTGTGTGGCCCAATAAAGCTCAAACTTTACTGAAAGAACCTTAGTACTAGCCTCTATAGAATTATTGTTTTTCATGGCAATTGTTCCAGCAGTTTGGTTGCTATGGCAACAAAGAGTTTCCATTGACTTATAATGAGGAAAATGGAAATTGGCAATTTTTGCTGTCTAACTAACTGCAGTTATTTAATTTTTTTTCTACAGAAATGTTTCTTGAGTAGTCCTCTACGATTCATATGAATTTTCTCCAAATCGCTGAATTTGATTGGTTGCCATGGCAAAATATAGTGTAAATTTCGAAAAAAAAAAAAAAAAAAAAATCTTCTGCTCAGAAGCCATATAGGGGATGAAGCTGATATTGTGCAAACATGTTGATGACAGTAGTTTCTACATAAATTTTATTCTTTTTCTTCCAATCCCATAAGAACTTTGGTTGCTATGGCGACTTATAGTTTCCATTGACTCATAATGGGAAAAGTGAAGCCATGAGGGGGATGAAGCTGATACTTAGCATACATATTAATAATTTTAACCTCCACCCAAAGAATGCTTTATATTATCATTGCCCATGTGAATTTGTTGCTATGGCAACTTAAAGTTTCCATAGACTTATAATGAGGAAAGTGGACATTTGCTATTTATTTCTGTGTTACTGCAGATATTTTGACAAAAATTCACAGAAATGTTCCTGGAGTAGTCCTCTACCAGCCATATGAATTTTTCCCAATTACCCAATTTTGATTGGTTGCCATTGCAGCTGAAAGGCCAAATTTTCACTTTTTTTTTTTTTGCCAAAGATCTTCTGAGAAGCCATTAATGGGGGATAAAGCTTCTTTTTTTTTGCATAAATGTTTGGTTTAAACATATTTATTTCGCTTTTCAAATGACATTCATATATACATACATGTACAAATAACATATGAGTACAAGCTATGGGATTAGAACGGAAGCTGTGTGCTTATAGAGTTCTTCTCCCTATTATGAAACATTTGTACAAATTATGGCGGATCTCTAAATGTTATAGAATATAGGTTACTTTGGTAAACCAAAATTAAAACAGCATTCAGTGTTTGAAAGAAGAAATAAACAAACAAACAAAGCCTAGTTGCTGAGAAAAATAATACGTATGATAACCTCCTTGCCACAACATATAACAAAGAAAAGGAAAAAAGCAATGCAATTCCAAAAGAATAATAGGACAAAAAGGGGTGTCAGTAAAAATTTTCGACCGAGAAAGGCGAGCTATCATTAGACATGTTAGAAGAGGGAACTAGGCAATAAGAAATAAATCTTAACATATACAAATACTAAACAGGATTGAGAGAGCGGGAACGGGTCTCAACAGCAGTCACAGCATTTACGCTGAACATTATTTGCCTTAGTCTGCCTGCATAACAGGAGTGTTGTGCGTTTAGAAGCGTTTTGTTGCTATTATGTATTTGTAAACGTTATCAAATATTAAACTGTTAGTTTCATACGACAAGGACAGGTCGCCGTACAAAAATAGATTAAGAGAAGGATGCTGATATGGAGACACTGCGTTTATTAATTCGTCGCGCTGTATTTGATAAGATGTGCAATGGAAGAAAAAGTGTTGGGCATTCTCAACAGTTCCACAATGACAAAGAGGAGAATCTGATATATTTTTAACAAAAAGATCAAAATTTAGCGAACTACAGTTTGTTCGTAGGCGGGTTAATAATATTTGTCCTTTTCTACAACCTACATAATAATGTTTGGGAACTGATTTTTTATCTCTTTGAAGAAAGCGTTTGAAAGAGCTTACAGATTCACATTGCTTCGCGTCAACAGGTAAATTATTCCATGCTCTGACACTCAACGGTATAAAAGAATTAAAATACCGGTTAGTTCTAGCATCAATAGTTTGTAAGTCACTTGAATTTCGGAGGTTGTATCGTGATAAGTTACTTACAGACTGCGGTACTAGAGATGAGAGGTATAGGGGTGTAATGTTATTTAGCATTTTATAAAATAAGGTTATTTTGTGATTATAACGCCTATGTTCGAGAGTTTCCCAGCAGGTTTCATTGTACAGAGAATTTATCGATATTAATTTGGTTGTACCAGTAGCTATTCTAGCTGCCTCGTTTTGGATTTTGTCCAGTTCTTGTTTCTCATATTGAGTACAATTTTCCCAAATTACATCTCCATATTCAAGAAGTGGTCTAATAAAAGTTAAATAAATTGTTTCTAAAGATTTTCTGTCAAGTTTGAATTTCAATTTTCTCATTATATTAATTCTTAGCCATGCCTTTTCTTTTATATAATTTATGTGTTTATGCCAGGAGCAATCATTTGTGAAATATAAACCGAGGTGTTTGTGAGAATCTACTTCAGATATGTCTTGATTTTGCATAATAAGAGGGGGGTGCTGGGGTCTATTTAGTTTACGAGAAAAGAGAAGAGTTTCGGTTTTAGCGGGATTAAATGTTACCAGCCAGGTTGCGGAAATTTTGTCGAGATCTGTGTTTAAACTTTCCGCTGCTGTTATGGGACTATCTACGATAATGAAAAGGCTAGTGTCGTCTGCGAATAGTCGAATGTTTGAGCCAATATCGGCAACAATGTCATTGATGTATAATAAAAAGAGTAAAGGTCCTAAAATGGATCCTTGTGGGACACCAGCTCTAATAAACTTCCATTCGGATACAACACTTGGAAGAACGACCCGTTGTTTTCTGTCAGAAAGATAACTCCTGAACCAGTTTAGAGCGTCTCCTGTAACACCAGCTGCCTGAAGTTTACATAGAAGCCCAGAATGCCAGACACGATCAAAAGCTTTGCTGATGTCACAGAAGACAGCCCTTACCTCCTTCCCAGAGTCAAGCGCCTGACAGAATGTATTATAAAGATATGTCAGTTGGTTAACAGTGGAATCTCCCGGTATAAAGCCAGACTGTAGAGACGAAAGAAGGTTATTGTCTTGTAAGTGATTAAACAAGTATTTGAAAATAAGTCTTTCGAAAACTTTACTTTCAGAGTTAAGCAAGGATATGGGTCGATAGTTAGAGACAATAGACAAGTCGCCTTTTTTAGGAATAGGACAGACATTGGCCTCTTTATATGACTCGGGAAAAGTACCTGTTCGTAGAGACTGATTGAAAAGAGAACAGAGGGGAATAGAAAGTTCGCTTGATAGTTCTCGAAGAATACGATTGCTAAGACCATTCGGACCGGATGCTTTGCCCGTTTTCAATGTTTTTAAAATAGATTCCACTTCGAGTTGAGAAAGGACTATACTGTCAAGATTCAGATTAATAAAACTATCCGGTAAGTTGGGAAGAACGGCGTTCAGTTCATTAAGCACTGTTTGACTTTGGAAAAAATTGTTTAGAATATTAGCCTTGTCGCATTCCTCTGTGTATATGTCATCGTTCACTTCAAGAGGCGGGATAGACGATTTAGTGCATGGAATTATGAAGGTTTTGAGTGTCGACCACCAATCTTTAGTACTGAGAGTATTAGATTTAAGTTTATCTGCTATTTTATCATAATGCAGTTGTTTAGAGTCGCGGATCATTTTAATTACACGGTTACGTATCTGTTTAAATAGTGTCCAGCATAAATGTTTGTGATATTATCCTCTACATAAATGGTGTTTTTTATTGCTGTTGTGCATGGTGTTTTGTTGCTGTAACCTCAGTGCTCAGGTGAGCGATATAGGGCCATTGGCCCTCTGGTTTTTTTTTCTTTTTTCTTTTTTTCAAAGTGCATGACCCCTCCAAGAATGATTCCAATCTCTGTGTATTCACATGACATCATACATCATGCAGTCCAGTCACTTTTTAATAGTCTAACAAGTGAAAAGACAGATACAAAGGGCCTTATGCCAAGGCATTACCTGGGAAGGAATATGTTTCAAGCTGTACCGTGTATCAGCACAAGGAATAAGAAACAAAAGTTTCATACTGCAAGGAACATGTTACTTGGTTTACCGTGTATCATGGGCTTAACTGACCTACCACACTTTAGGCTCTAAATAATGCTCCTCTTTCGCAAAATGCAAAGCCCCCGAGGCGTTTAATAGGATTAATATGGTAGCAATAATGCACCAGTTGTTCGTATTATATGTCCCCTCCCACCATACCTGCCAAGTTTTCGATTAACAAAAGAGTGAGACTGCGCGCGAAGCCTCGATTTAGCCCCCTTTTCCACGTTAGTTAGTTCGCGGCGAAACCCATTGACAATGGAAAAGAGTGAGATTTTTGTGTCATTTTTTTTCTCTTTATGCGAAACTAGAGATTGGGGATGGCAGTGGGGGAGGAGTAGTATCAGTAGGTAGTTCTTAAATGAAGATAAACATCAAGTATTCTTATTTACAGTTATTTTTTTTACTAAGATTTTATACATTGAGGTTGTTAAAGTGATCTGTTTTGACGTTTTCAATGACCGACTGTGAAGGTCTGTGTTACCATGCTTTTTTACATCGTTTTTTCTGGCGTGGGAAACACCGAAATGCCTTTGACAAAGTTTACAAAATGCAACGCTGTTGCCCTTCTCACTCTTCGTAACCCAGGTAAACTCGATCTCCCATCCATTTTGGTACTTTGATTTATATAAAACCTTTATTTTTCTCCGGCGTTTTCATGTTGTCAATAAAACGGAAGTACACATTTGGTTGTTTTCGGCGCTAATCGCTATCAAATACTCGAGTTATTTTTACCCACGCTATTTTAAGACTATTGGAAACCTTTACCTTTACCTATTTTTAGACCAGGTGATGAATTTTCCCGGAGATAAATATAGATACGGTGACCGAGATTGTCCGAATGTAGCGGAAGTTGAGAGAAAACACGTTATTGACGATCGAGAGAGCACAAAAAAAATATACATTTTTTTTATCATTCTCCGGTTTAAAGTGAAATCGTGAGCAAGCGAAGGAAGCGTGAGTTATGGCTATTTTTCAAAATACGATCGTGAGGTCGTGGGAAGTGTCCAAATTGGTGAGGGTCACGCACAAATCGTGAAACTTGGCAGGTATGCCTCCCACACCTTCCTCGGCATATTAGCATTTCATTTATCCCATTCCGGTTAAAAGCCCTCCACTGTGAGGGCAAGCTGAAAGTCGCTGCACTGCTCAATGTCCCCTGTTTTGTAATGCGACATAGGCCATCCCACTCTTGGAAGAAATCACAGCCAGACACTGGGAAAGTTGAAAAATCATTCCATGCATCTTTCTGCCACTATTCCTGTCCCTACCACAGGGATGGGACCATGGCTACAAATGACTACTGCATAACTCTGATCATACTGTAGATGTGTAGGCTGATCAGATAGTCCCTATTTAAACATGCCATAAATCAGTCACTTTTTCTTTTTAGATTGTCTCAATAGTTTTCAACTATACTATCAGTAAGCTCTGATCTCTTGTAAATTGAAATCCACAGGCAATTTCGATATATTGCTTAATTTTCAAATCACACAGAATTAATAATTTCTTATAGCTACCATCTTTATCTTTAATGCACTTGCAATGTGTATGGGGGAAACCACAAGCTATTGTAATACAAACTGGTAAGACCCAGACCAGCCTGTATATATGCATTATCTGATCAGGGCCAGTTCAGCATTTCCAGTATGGTTTGATAAGGGCTGAACCTGGCCTGGGTCTTAACCATTTTAGTAGGCCAGCTTTGAGTTTTTCCACATTTTATATGTTTCTGAGCCCCAGATATCAAGGAGAGTTTGTGATGAAAATTTAATGTGAAAGGGTTCACTTTCATGGGAAGCAACTCTGCCATTTTCATTTTGCATTTCTTCTCGATTGGGGTCAACTCTTAAAGTAAAGAATTTGCTCCTTAAGGAGCAAATTCTTTCCTTTAAGAGTAGACTTCATTTCGGAAGGATTGGTCACCCAGGGAAGCAAACAGGAAGTCACAATAATGAATAAAAAAGATAAAAAAAATACCCAGATTCATAATCAAACAAATTTCTCTCCTTATTTGGTGCTCTGTTGTTTTTGGAATTAACAATCTTTGTAATTTTAGGTTGGCTCGAACCTTTATTAGACCGCATAGCAGCTAACAAATCCAATGTAGTTTGCCCGGTAATTGATGTCATTGAAGACGATTCTTTTAAATACCAGTACGGCAATGCCCGCTCCACTAGTATAGGCGGGTTTGACTGGAATATGCAGTTTACGTGGCACGCTATTCCTGATTACGAGAGACAGCGGAGAAATAATTTAGACTATATGCCAGTCAGGTACAGATTGTTGCCAAACTTCTTTTGCACTCTAACCATAACGGGGCTGTGTCACAGGAGAGGAACATATCAGCCTGCATAATAAGGGGTCGGTTCTATTGTTGGTGATGCTTTACAGATGTTTGTAAATGAAGGTGCTTATATTGAAATTTTGTCAGTTCGACAAAATTTCAAAACATACCTGTGTATTTGCATGTTTGAATTTTTGTAAATTAGATAAAGTTTCATGCAGACCTGCCAATATAAACAATCAGAGGGGGATGGGGATGGGGGGGGGAGGGAGGGGGGGCGGGGCAGGGCTTGTGACTCTTCTCCTCCAGGGTCATAAAACATGGTTGTGCATATTCTGAAATCAACCCTAGGTGTATGCCTCTCTATAAATGCCAAATACTTTGTTATGGATTTTATATTGGAACAAAAAGTTCAGTTGAGAGGATCAAATTTGTTGGGTTTTGGATGCTTCATTGAGAAATAAGGAAAATTATCTCAGAATTATCCTGAAAACTCCACCTTGTCTGGAACTCTGTTATGGTGCAATGTTCCTTTCCTGTGATGTGGTTCCGTTATTGTGGTGAAAGTATGCTTGTCTTCCTAAAACATTTACCTGCTAATTTTCCATTAAAGGTGTCGGGGTCCTCATCAGGGAAAGGAACTCTTCCAATTTCATTTTTGCCTTCCTTGATGGGGGGTCAACTCTTAAAGATAAGAGGAGCAAATTCTTCCCTTTAGAGTAGACCCCATTTCAAATGGACTTTGTCTTTCAGGGAAGCAAACAGGCAGTCACAAAAGTTATTTTCCTTTGTAAAAATGGCTGAAAATCATGAAGATGTACCCATACACCATAGCAGGAAAAAAAAAGCAAGTAGTGTATATGTATGTCCATATCAGACTGCTCTTCAAGAACAGCTGATCTGAGCATGCACTGTATATGTTCTTTTGAGCAGGTTTAAGCTCCTTTTTTTTCTTTCTCAATTTTGGCTTAAGTTCTATTTCAAGTTCTTTTTCAAGTTACATTGATAGAGCTTTAAAGTTCTAATATATTTAACTAATTTTATATTTTTTAAACGAATATTATGGAAGACAAGCATTTTTGCACTGACAGCTACATTCAAATCAAAATTGAAATATGATAGATAAGGGACTTGATTTTACAAGAGTGTTAAAAAAAGCACCAATATAATCATCTCCCTTAGATCATGTTTTTCAGTTTTATTTGGTGTGGCTGTTCTTCCCCATCTTTTCTGAGGTATTTGGTCCCTCCCAGTCCACAGAGTCATGGTGCAACACTATCTTGCATGAGACAGAAGAAGACTTACTGTGCTCATTTAAGGAATGAATTTCATTTTCCTGATGTTTAGCGAAGTATAAACTACATTGGGTTGTGTGCAAAGTAAGTGAACCATAAATGGGTTCATGTACAGTTTGCTAGCAACCCAATGTAGTTTATACTTCGATAAACACCAGAAAAATTAAGTTCATTGCTAATATTTACATTCTTTTCAACAAATTTGTGTTAGGGGCTACAGTTGAAGCAGAAAAACACTTACACGCAGGTTTTCTACTACAAGGGGAATAGCATCAACAACGTAACAACGACTTTGTAACATCGCCTGCATTCAATCAGAGTGGAGAGCCATGGTTTATTTTGATGTCATATAACGTCGCGTGAACCGATGTAGTCTACATTACGTTCTAATGGTTGGCCATAGGACTTTTCAATAAATGCACTGAGAATGTAAACATTTGGTTATAAGATTGGGGCTTTCCCCTCCAACCCCCCCCCCCCCCCCCCCCCCCCCCCCCCCCCCCCCCAAAAAAACAAAAAAACAAAAAAAAAAAAAAACAATAAAAACAAAAAACAATATACCATACATATTCAGCTGTAACATGTTTTTCTTTTCCATCTGCAGAATGACCCCAAATATTTAATCAGTCAAATGAAATTCTGCTATGAGATGGGGCCCTGTGTTATAGTCAATTATTATAGTACATGTGCAGTCCATACAGATCACCTATAGCTCACACAGTCCATACTTAGGCAGTGTGGACCTTGTAGATGTTGTATAAAGAACTGTTTTCCCCAAGATAGAATTAAAAAGTGTGGGGGCTTTTATTGGAAAAGATGGGCTGGGGTGCATTAATTAGAAGAAAATGGTATGCATAATGTTCTGACTAGGCTGCACATGTAGGCAGTTCACATATTCCTGAAGACAGGTTTTCTGACAGTGTGGCTCATATGATTCACTACTTCCTTGGTGGATTGTTTGCTGGAGGTGAAGGTTTGGTTTAAAGCCAAAATTGTTGTTCCTTCTCATAAAAGAGCCCGGAGAGTCAGAATGGATGTACTTGCATAAAAGAACATGCCATGGGCATATAACTTACTGATTGAGAGCACAAGAGTTGTCTTATTCATTCATGACATTTAATCTCATGGTAATATGAAAGCATCTGTATATGTGTGTTCCTTATTAAGGGTGGAACCATTATTAGAAAAGAGTTAAGCCTCTTTTGAAAAGTTCAAACACAACTTTATTAGCAGTGTTAGAGCTAGGCTTGAGATATAAGTCTTCATAATTATTGCATCTGATCTGTATGTAAAAATACTTCACTTTCCCTAGCGAAAACCTGTTAAATCTGATAAATACACATATCAAACATATATACCTCCATGGCAAGGAAACTAACCTGGGGAATGTACTAGACCGATAACACAAGACCTTGACTGAAAAAAAAAAATAATACTTTAAATAAACTTAACTTTGTTTAGAAGAAAAAAAAGCTTCCTGCTACATATGATTAATTCCTGAAAACTATTGATGCATTATTGTATTGGATATTTCTGAAAATTATCACACTCACAAGGTGGTGGTCAGCAAATATATACTGCACCAACATAAATAAAGTTGTAAAAGTGGCATTATGCTTAGAGCAGTAAAGTAACATGAATCACAAAACATACACACACAAAGAAAATAAGAACAACAAAAAACTGATAAGTGAAGATAAGAAAATTTGAAATTATGAGATATTGGGGACATTTGATTTTCGTGGAACTTTGCAGCTGTGAAGTTTCGCGAAAGAAAAGTTGTCACAAAATGCTTATAGCGTTTTTCAAGCCGAAGAACCATTATGACAAAAGCAAATTCAGATTTTCACGAATAGTTTCTCTGGCATTAATTTGTGAATGTAAGCTTTTAAGAAAAGTTCACAGTTCACTGTAACAGCATTGGTTTTAGATATAGCCTACACTGCCATAGGAAGCCAGGCATTTTTGCAAGAGTCATCTTCAGTAGCTTTATACAAAGGGGCTCCTTTTGAAGGAAAAGCCTCAGGGCTTTGAAATGCAGTCAGTGTATGCGTCCAACAACTCAAGGTCATCTGTTACAAAATCAGGTCATACAACCTACTTTCACAAGAATTAACAGTGTCTGGTTTTCCAGCATGGTCTTGCATCATGGCTTCTATAAATCATAGGCCTTTGAATGCCATCAATGCATGTCTCTAACAGCTGCAGCTCATCTGCAGCAAGACTAGGTCACAATGACCTACTTTCCCTAGACGGACAGCATCCAAGGAAGGATGGTAGCAGTTAAAGGTAGCAAGTGTTTTTGATTGACAGGCTTGACATGCTGGTGACCGAGTTTATCTTGTCCCCTGGACAGCTTGCCTGGGGGGCAAGCTGTCCAGGGGGACAAGATAAACTGTTTCACGGGCTATGGCTGTCTAGTATGTGAGATAACTTTGTAGTAATACACTCTGCACATTATGTATTCAGGGAGTATTACGGTAACCATGATATCGTAACTTGACACTGCTTGTCCTAACAACTATTGCTTATTGAGTGTTGTTGTAGTGAGGGATGTCACACCAGTCGTAACCATATGAGCCGCGACACGACAAAACCAACAATGTGGTTGTTCGCCCAGCGCAGACTCAGATCAGCCTGGGCATCCATCCAATCTGATCAGACTCGTCGCTAAGCGCTTAAAGGGTAGCTAAGGGTCTAAGCTACCTTCATGCGGACAGCGAAGACGCTGATCAGACTGGGCGGATGCCCAGGCTGATCTGAGTCTGCGCTTGGCGCACAACCACATTGTTGGTTTTGTCACGTCGCCGCTCATATTATATATGGCATTGCAACTTTCCTCTTTATGCAGAAAAAACGCACTGCAAATTTAACCCTTGCGAAAATTAAATGCAGCTCTGTATAAAAGCTGCGCAAAAGCCGGCTTTTCTGCAGCTTTTCTGCGTATTTTTAGCTCACCTGAGCCGAAGGCTCACAGGTGAGCTTATAGTATAGGCAGGCATCCGTCGTCCGTCCGTCGTCCGTCGTCCGTCAATATTTTCAAACGACATCTCCTCTGAAACTACAAGACCCATTGTTACCAAATTTCATATATAGCATCTATAGGCAGGGGGAACCAATAATACTGTTTTTTATCCAAATCGCTTCAGAACTTTGGTTGCTATGGCAACTTAAAGTTTCCATTGACTTGTATGGGAAAAATTGAAAATTTGCATTTATTGCTATGTCACTGCAGATATTTTGACAAAACTTTTACAAAAATGTTCCTTGAGTATTCCTCTATCAACCTAATGAACTTTATGTAAATTGCACAATTTGGCTGGTTGCCATGGCAACCGATGGTTAAAAAATAGAAAAAATATTAAAAAATCATCTCCTCAGAAACTATGCAACCAATAAAGCTCAAACTTCACAGAAAGGATCTTAGTACTAGCTTCTATAAAAGTACTGTTTTTCTTGGCAATTGCTCTAGCAGTTTGGTTGCTATGGGAACTGAAAGTTGCCAATGACTTATAATGGCAAAATGGAAAATTTGCATTTATTGCTATGCCACTGCAGATATTTTGACAAAACTTTTACAGAAATGTTCCTTGAGTATTCCTCTATCAACCACATGAACTTTATGTAAATTGCACAATTTGGCTGGTTGCCATGGCAACCGAATGGTTAAAAAATAGAAAAAATATTAAAAAAACATCTCCTCAGAAACTATGCAACCAATAAAGCTCAAACTTCACAGAAAGGATCTCAGTATTAGCTTCTATAAAAGTACTGTTTTTCTTGGCAATTGCTCTAGCAGTGTGGTTGCTATGGGAACTGAAAGTTTCCATTGACTTATAATGGCAAAATGGAAAATTTGCATTTATTGCTATGCCACTGCGGATATTTTGACAAAACTTTCATAGAAATTTACCTTGAGTAGTCTTTAACCAGCCATGTTAAATTTATGCAAATTGCGCAATTTGGCTGGGTGCCATTGCAACTGAATGGTTAAAAATAGAAAAATATTAAAAAATCATCTTCGCAGAAACTGTGTGGCCCAATAAAGCTCAAACTTTACAGAAAGAACCTTAGTACTAGCCTCTATAGAATTATTGTTTTTCATGACAATTGCTCCAGCAGTTTGGTTGCTATGGCAACAAAGAGTTTCCATTGACTTATAATGAGGAAAATGGAAATTGGCATTTTTTGCTGTCTAACTAACTGCAGTTATAAAATTTTTTCTACAGAAATGTTTCTTGAGTAGTCCTCTACGATTCATATGAATTTTCTCCAAATCGCTGAATTTGATTGGTTGCCAGTGTAAATTTCGAAGAAAAAAAAATCTTCTGCTCAGAAGCCATATAGGGGATGAAGCTGATATTGTGCAAACATGTTGATGACAGTAGTTTCTACATAAATTTTTTTCTTTTTCTTCCAATCCCATAAGAACTTTGGTTGCTATGGCGACTTATAGTTTCCATTGACTCATAATGGGAAAAGTGAAGCCATGAGGGGGATGAAGCTGATACTTAGCATACATATTAATAGTTTTAACCTCTACCTAAAGTATGTTTTATATTATCATTGCCCATGTGAATTTGTTGCTATGGCAACTTAAAGTTTCCATAGACTTATAATGAGGAAAGTGGACATTTGCTATTTATTTCTGTGTTACTGCAGATATTTTGACAAAAATTCACAGAAATGTTCCTGGAGTAGTCCTCTACCAGCCATATTAATTTTTTCCAATTACCCGATTTTGATTGGTTGCCATTGCAGCTGAAAGGCCAAATTTTCACTTTTTTTTTTTGCCAAAGATCTTCTGAGAAGCCATTAATGGGGGATAAAGCTTTTTTTTTTTGCATAAATGTTTGTGATATTATCCTCTACATAAATGGTGTGTTTTTTTTGCTGTTGTGCATGGTGTTTTGTTGCTGTAACCTCAGTGCCTCAGTGCTCAGGTGAGCGATATAGGGCCATTGGCCCTCTGGTTTAAAAAGCGGTAGAAAAGCTGCGTTTCTTTTCAGACCAGCAGAAAAGCTGTACATTTTTATCCCCCGACCGAAAGGTTCAGGGGATATAGCGATGAGCCTGGCGTCCGTCCGTCCGTCCGTCCGTCTGTCTGTCCGTCTGTCCGTCCGTAAACACTTTCTTGTCCGCTCTATATCTTGAATACCCTTTGGAATATTTTCATGATACTTCACAGTTATGTAGAACAGGTCATGACGCCGTGTCGTGTACAAGAATGGTAACTCTTGCCATTGTACTTTTTGAATTATCTCCCCTTTGGTGATTTTTTGGCAGATTCGTGTCCGCTCTGTAACTTGAATACCCTATGGAATATTTTCATGATACTTCACAGAAATGTAGAACAGGTCATGACGATGTGTCGCGAACAAGAATGACAACTCTTGCTGTCTTACTTTTTGAGTTATTTCCCCTTGATAGTTTTAGGTGTGATTTTGTGGAAGATTCCTGTCCGCTCTATAACTAGAATACCCTTTGGAATATTCTCATGATACTTCACAGATATGTAGAACAGGTCTTGATGGTGTGTCGCGAACAAGAATGGCAACTCTTGCTTACTTACTTTTTGAGTTATTTCCCCTTGATCATTTTACGTGTGATTTCGTGTCCGCTCTACAACTAGAATACCTTTTGGAATATTTTCGTGATACTTCACAGATATGTAGAACAGGTCATGACGATGTGTCGCGAACAAGAATGACAACTCCTGCTTTCTTACTTTTTGAGTTATTTCCCCTTGATGGTTTTAGGTGTGATTTCGTGTCCGCTCTATAACTTGAATACCTTTTGGAATATTCTCATGATACTTCACAGTTATGTAGAACAGGTCATGATGAAGTGTCGCGAACAAGAATGACAACTCTTGCTTTCTTACTTTTTGAGTTATTTCCCTTTGATGATTTTAGGTGTCTGCTCCATAGCTTGAATACCTTTTGAAATATTTTCATGATACTTCACAGATATGCAGAACAGGTCATGACAATTTGTCTCATACATGAATGATAACTCTTGCTTTTATACTATGTGAGTTATTTCCCTTTGGTAGTATGAGCTGCTGTTTGAGTCTCTGCTCCATATCTGTATAACCCTGGCCAGCTCCAGAATTTGAATAACCGTGTACCTTTTAGGATATTGAATATCATGCTGTGATATCTTATCCGTGTTCCTAACTCTCTCTGACCCCTCCACATTCCCGCACCCTGCCCCCCCCCCCCCCCCTCCCCCCCCCCCCCAAAAAAAAAAAAATTTTTTTTTTCCAGATTTGGATTCTTTGTCCAAATTCACTTACTAGAGAGCTCAAAATTAGGTTTGTAGGGCTTGTACTTTAGAAGTTATTCACACATTTTGAAAGTTGAATGTATCGTATGCTATACATTTGTGTATATGGTGGCTGTTTGAGATATTACCTCTTTTTAGCAGTCAAGCATACTGTTTTAGTCTGTGTGTTAGATAATCATGCATCTGTTAACAGGTTAATGTCAATCAGAAGCATAAAAGAATGACAATATATTACTAATATGTGTTTTGAAGTGCACCCTTTTTACCAAGGCCCATGGGGGTCTTCGGTCTCGGGATTTGCCATCTCCTCTGATGGCTATTTTTTCAAATAGCTGTGCAAAAGCTGTACTTTTTTGTGTGAGCTGCGCAGAAGCTGGATATTTAATTTGGCTAATTTCAGAAAGCTGCGTCTTTAAGTCTAAAAGCTGTAGAAAAGCTGAATATTCTTTTTTATTCAACAAATAAATCATAAAGATAAAATCTGCAGCTCCTGAGAGCTGTAGAAAAGCTGCGTATTACTTAAATTGAAGTCCAAACCATCTGAAACATAAAGACGCAGCTATTCTACAGCTTTAAAAAGCTGCGTATTTAAATTTTCAACAATTGCCTCACCTAAAACAGAGATTTTGTTTTGCCATCTTGGACTATATACAATATCTAGGGTTGTGGCATGTCGGTTGGGTACGGTATATTTTTGTTAATTTTCTTTTTATCTTTTGTTATGCCCCCGAAGGAACTTCGGGCGGCATATTAAAATCGCCCTGTCCGTCCGTCTGTCCGTCAGTCCGTCCGTCCGTTACAAATCGTGTCTCAGCGATAACTTAAAAACTACTGAAGCAAATTTGATGAAACTTCACAGAAAGATAAAGCATAATGAGAAGGTGTGTCGCGCACAAGACTTAGGTCCCTACGCCCAAGGTCAAGGTCGCAATTGGGTCAGAGGTCAAACCTTGACTCAGAATCGTGTCTCAGCGATAACTTATAAACTACTGAAGCAAATTTAATGAAACTTCACAGATAGATAAAGCATAACAAGAAGGTGTGTCGCGCACAAGACTTAGGTCCCTACACCAAAGGTCAAGGTCACAATTGGGTCAGAGATCAAACATTGACTCAGATTCGTGTCTCAGCGATAACTTATAAACTACTGAAGCAAATTTATTGAAACTTCATAGATAGATAAAGCAGAACAAGAAGGTGTGTCGCGCACAAGAATTAGGTTCTGAGATATAAGGTCAAGGTCACAATTGGGTCAGAGGTCCAATCCTGTCTCTGCAATTTCTCAAAGCCTACTGAAGGGAATTTCATCAAACTTCTAAGAAAGGTTAACTGTAATGAGAAGGTATGTCACATACAGTTTCAAAATTCAAGGTCAAGGTCACAATCTAGGGTCAGAGGTCAAAATAGGTCTTGGCAATTTACTCTAGAAAGTACCAAATCAAGTTTCATTTAACTTAGCAGACAGATAAAGGGTAATGAGAAGGTATGCCAGAGTAAAACAAGTTTGAATCAAACTTCAAAGGTCAGCTCCTCTCTCTATGACACAGGCGAAACCACAGAAGCAAATCTTTATTGATAATAATGTCAGGTGCAAGGTTATATTCCTACACCCAATGTCAGGGATGACAGCACAGATTGAGTAGTGGTTTACTCTTAAACTTATGAATTGCAGTTGAATGTCGGAGAAAAGTAAAACAAATTGAGAACCTATGTGGTGTGCAAAGCTCAGGTTGCATGCCTGTATGGTTAAGGTCACATCCATGGGTCAAAGGCTAGTTTTAGGGGCCTTCGGGGGCATTTGTTACATACTGTAACATTTCTTGTTTCTAATGATTTTGAGCACAAAGGGAAAATTTGTTCTACAAATTAGAATTGCTTGAAGATCAACATGTTTGGTGTAAATTACGGAAAAATGAATATCTGAACATTAGCGTATCACATGGACACAGGGGCCTAGCTACATTTCTTTGCTTAATAATGTGAATTGATTGGGTGCATATTTTATAAAGAAAATCAAGAAATGCAGCGTTTACGCAGCTCTGTAGAGCTGCGTAATTTCATCAACATTAATCTGGTATTATGTAATATTAAGCAATATTACCTTGTTGCTATGGCAATTTTCCCTGAGGGGGCCATGTGGAAAAAAAATCTTTCCAAAAAACTTTTTAAGTCATCATTTATAAAGAGTCAAGTAAAAAGAAAACAGTGACTTTAAGGCTAAACATGTGGAGATAATGTTTGTAACTTGTTCATTTTCACTGGATTTGGATTCTGGTAAGGTTTAATTATCCCCCGCCGAAGGCGGAGGGATACAGTTTTCTCCATGTCCGTCTGTCTGTCCGACCGTCCTTCCTTCCGTCCGTCCGTCTGTCCGTCCGGAGCCATAACTAAGTAACCACTGAACGGAATTTCATGAAACTTAATATAAATATGTGTTACTATAACCCGCTGATGCACGTCAAGTTTCGTCAGACTGGCTTGAGTAATGCATGAGTTATTGCCCTTGAATTGTTTTAAAATCAATAAAATGAGCCATAACTATGTAACCACTGGACGGAATTTCACGAAACTTAAAATAAATATATATCACTATAACCCGCTGATGCATGTCAAGTTTCATCAGACTGGCTTGTGGGATGCATGAGTTATTGCCCTTGAATTGACTTAAAATCAATAAAATGAGCCATAACTAAGTAACCAATCACCGAAACTTCGTGAAACTTAAACTTAATATGTATCACCATAAGGCGGTTATGCATATAAAGTTTCATTTGAATGGCATCAGAAGTACATGAGTTATTGCCCTTGAATCAATTTAAAATTGACAAATTTAGCCATAACTAAGTAATCAATGACTAGAATTCTATGAAACTTTAACTAAGTATGTATCCCCATATTACATCGGTGCATCTTACGTTTTGTCGAAATTTCTTCAGTTAGCAATGAGTTATTGCCCTTGACTTGGTTTAAAATCAACAAAATGAGTCATAACTATGTAACCAATGAATAGAATTTCTTGAAACTTAAAATATTTATGTATTGTCTTGACATAACAGTGCACATTAAGTTTGATCATAATTGCATCATCAGTTGTGCATAATGCCCTTGAATTGAGTTAGAATCCACTAATTATCCATAACTTAGATACTGGACTGAACAAAATTTCTTGAAACTGAATTAAAACTGTATCATCATACGGCAGTGATGCTGGGGAAAGTGTTTAAGAACAGCTTCAGCTTATGCCTCACTTATGCCAGAGTAATAGTCCCAGGGGCTGACAAATCCATTGCCCGGACGCCCGGGACAAGCTCCAAATCTGGCTGGACAAGTGCCATTTCCAGCTCGACGCCCGGCCGGGCAAGTAAAAGAGAATCCCCATCACATAAAAATTTGGAAAGAATAACAGTAAGCATGTTAAAAAAGACAGCCGCACTGCTGTTTATAGCTATAATTATCATGATTTTCTCACCTTTAGTTACTGAAAGTTTGTTTATTGTCACCCATCCGTTAATCCAGTGTAATGGTTACTGACCGTGTTTGCGACACCTGTCAATCATTTAGCGAAATTTCACAACTAGATGTGGACCGTTGACCAATGAGTTTTCTTCTCGGATGCATGATGAGCTTGAGTCAAAATACAGAGTCTAGACAGGTCGGTACTGTTTGATCTACAAAGCGATCTTTATTCTAGACATTGGGACAACCAAACAGTTAAAAAATCAATAAATTTTTTTATTGGTCTAACAGATGAAAGCAGAATTGCAAAACAGTGTAGACTTTGATCAGACTGCTCATATTCAGTAGCAGTCTGATCAAAGTCTACAGTTTGCTCAGACATATGTCTCAATATTCAGAACTTTTATGGTAATCTATTTGGAGACTGGTATCCTTTGATGTAAAGTGCAAACGACCCAAAGGCTTCCACAGTTACCTTAGGTATTTGGATCAAAGTGTAATATTGCTTGGCAACCAGAGTAGTCTCTGATCAGACTGCTCCTAACGTAGTTGGATCAAAGTGTAGTAATGCTTGGCAGTAAGAGTAGACCCTGATCAGACTGCTCCTACCATATTTGGAACAAAGTGTAATTATACTTGGCAGTCAGAGTTGACACTGATCAGACTGCTCCTATGCAATTTGAGCAGGGTCTACACTATCTGCCAACAACTTTGTCTACTAATGGTCTATACTCTATACTCTTTGCTCAGACAAGATTTCCAAATTTTAGGGAATGTATGATTGTACAGAACACAGGAGCTTGACCATAAAAATTTCTTAAAGGGCTTGTCCCTACAATGATAATATTAATAATTATTACTATATTCTATAAGCTGGAG
The DNA here is from genome assembly GCA_963989385.1 of Ctena decussata. NCBI lineage: Eukaryota > Metazoa > Mollusca > Bivalvia > Lucinida > Lucinidae > Ctena > Ctena decussata. Next base: position 38,138,198 of record OZ022512.1, on the reverse strand, counting down.
GCGACCCCTTTAAAAAATATAACCAACGCCAAGCTCCTGTGGTGCAGAAGGGTAACTTTTTGTTTTTGTGTGTGTGTGTGAAAAATCTGGGCAAGCAATTTTTTTGCCGGACAAGTGAATTTTGTTTTTACTTGTCCTGTGGGCAAGTGGAATTTTTTTTGATTTGTCAGCCCCTGTAGTCCACTCAGCCCAGTGAACGAAATTATATGAAACTTAAAAAAAACCCACACATAATAATAAACAAATCAGGGCCACTTCGGCGGGGGATATAAATTCAGTGAATTTGCTTGTTTTTCTAGAATTTCATTTTGTACTTAATCTTATAAATTTTGCATTATTTAGATAAACTGACATACAAGCAGACAGACAGACAGGCAGGCATGCAATCAGCCCCCCCCCCCTCCCAAGTGACCTCCCACACACACACACACACACACAAAATGGGAAAGACTTGAATTTGAATTCCTTTTGATTGTTTTCCCCCTAAATTCATCATTATCAGTGAGTAAAAGTCTAGGGAATGGGATAAGCACTGAAATTTAATAGTTTTATGCTCAGTTTGTATTTTTGTTACTGCATGATTTCTAGTCAGCTATCTGATAATTTACCATATCACTGTTGTTACCTTTTAAAGGTGTTTGTATAGCACTGTTTTATTATCTATTCTGTTTTATTATCTAATTCTATTCATTTTTGTTTTTGACCTTTCTGTTTTTCTGTCCTCATCCAGAACTTTTAAAGACGCAGGTTTCTGACAGATACGCAGCTTTTACGCAGGTTTGCTTTTCAAGCAGTAGAAACGCAGCTTTGACCTAAAGCTGCATTGAAGCTGCGGAAACACAGCTTTGACCTAAAGCTGCGTTGAAGCTGCGGAAACGCAGCTATAATGCAGCTTTGTCATAAAGCTGCATTTTAGCTGCGGAAACGCAGCTTTAACGCAGGTCTGAATCAGAGCTGTAGAAAAGCTGCGCAGAAGCTTCGTAAGCCGGCGGTATTGGCACCTGCGGAAAAGCTGCGTTTCTGCAGCTTAAACGCAGCTTTTGAGTTTGACGCAGCTTTTATGTGCCTCTGCATTAAAGCTGCGTTAGAGCTTCGCTAAAGCTGCGTATAAGCCGGCTTTTCTGCAGGTTTGTACAAAGCTGCGTTAAAGCCGGCTTTTCTGCAGCTCTGCAGAAAAGCTAGCTTTTCTACAGCTTAAATACGCAGGTGCCAGTACCGTCGGCTTTTGCGAAGCTTCTGCGCAGCTTTCAAAGCTGCGCTAAAGGTGTAGAAAAGCTGGTTTTTTTTCGCAAGGGTAACTTGGACACAAAATGGCAACTCTCTGTCCTACAGAAAAACTGGAAAGGTTTGAATGCATCACTTTAGGACTTTCATTTTATGGTTTCCTGTAAGAATTAAGCCAAAAATAGCATAATAGCAGCCTCGGTTAAATTGAGTCTTTGACATCTGTTCATGCACAGTGATATTTTGTTGCAACCCTGCCCATGTCCCCTGGCACCAGCTTTAGTGGAACTCTGTTTTCAGACCATCTCAGACTGTCTTCCACACAAGATAATAATTATAACAAGCACCCTAATGTGCTTGAATATTGGGACACCTAAAAGCCATTAATTTTCCATTTGGGACAAATGGAAAATTAATGGTTTTAGGTGTCCCAATACTTAAGCACTTTAGGGTATGCACTTTTTACGACAATATTAACAGGCTGGCTTGAGCCACTACTTGATCGTATCGTAGACAACCCAGCCAGTGCTGTTTGTCCAATGATTGCTGGCATTAATATGGACACGTTCAGATTTGAACCACATAATATTAGCACTGGAATACCATATGGAAAATTTAAATGGGACGATCTTCAGTTTGACTGGGCATGGCTTAACAGAAACAGAACAGATTCTCCAGGAAAAAAATGGGTCGAGCCAGTCAGGTTTGTCAGTCACTGAGCTAATATTGGGCACTGTGGGGCACGTAATGGAGCACCCATATCATAATTACATTCTTTTTGCTAATCAACTGAAAAAAGACAGATTTTCCAGGAAAAAAAATGGGTTTAGCCAGTCAGGTTTGTTATCCATTGAGTTTCCCATGGGCACTGTGGAAAACTGAAATAGGGGAGCAGGTATATCATGGTGTTTATTTTGCTAATCAACTGAAAGTGCTTCAACTTCTTATAAAGGTTGATTGTGTCAGTTGCAAGCTAGTATGAGAGTATTTTAATGTTTAAAATACATTTTAACCAAACAAATCTACATCATGCTTGCATTAGCACTTATGAATGAAATTGTGTATTTCAGTTACACACAGGTGAGTGAAAAAAGAAATCAAAAATATGGCTTTGCATAGCATCACGGTATAGCATCACGGTATACCTGTTTATGAAGATTGACAGGACTGATTGATTGGTTAGATTTGGTGAGAGCATAATCTGTCAAGTAACCATTTCAGTTTCTGTGACCAATTGCTCTATTGCTGTCAAAATGTTGGAGGAAATGCTTGAGGTGCAAGTATTTCTGTTTTTATATAAAATTATGATGGCAAGAAAGATGGACAGAGAAAGTGTGTGTGGGTGTGTGGGGGGAGGGGCAAGGTGCTACCTTTACTAGGGGAAGCACCCTTAATAGGAATAAAACAGTACCTCAGTTTAAATAATGTAACACAGACTTATAATAACAAATCGTAAGCACTGTATGCAAAAAACTAACATTTACTCAAAATGTACAAATAATGCTGCACATAGGGTTGGTTACACTTCTGCACAGTGTAAACAAAAACATTCATGTAAACAATAAACCATAAAATAACCCCAAATATTGGAGCAAATGTGCTTTACCAAGCAGGTTAGACCCAGACTATACTGCTTCTAGTAGAGTAGTTTGAATAGGGTCTGGATGTTGTTTGCAATACCATCAGCAGTTGTTAGCAGTACCCTAAAGTGGTTAAGTATTGGAACACCTAAAACCATTAATTTTCCATTTGTTCCAAATGGAAAATTAATGGTATTTAGGTGTCCTAATATTTAAGCACATTAGGGTAAAATCCTTTTGAAGTATCTGCATGGCCAAGTGGCTAGTGCTTTTGACTTCAGATCATGGGGTTGCAGGTTTGAGTCCCCTGGAGGCAAAATTCTGTCCAAACCTAAACGACACTTCATTGCACAGAGCTTTGACCGAAGTACAGTTGAAAAGAGCTGAAAACTAGCAAGTATTCTATCCATCCCTTTTGCTTCAACTATAGGGTGGTTTTCCATGTTCCAATATTTTGGGTATTGCACCATACAGGTTTATATTTAACCCAAACTGACCATAGAATGGCAACTATCTGCTTCCCATGGTTGTTGCTGAAATTGGCATGACCTTTAAATCAAAGATTTGTAGATGGAGATCACATTTTTCTTAGCACATGCTAGTGTCTTGTTATAACTAAACTTTCACTGCAGCTTTTGGTCTAAAAAAAAGGGAAGAGTGGCCCAGAGCTTTAGATAAGAGGGGTATTTGATGATAATTGAGGGATAATTTTCTTTATTTCTCATCAAAACCATACATTGTGACCCCTTATCTGAACCGTCTCGTTGAGACGGTTTGAATGAGGGGTCACAACATATGTTTTTAACCAGAATAAACAAAAATTATCCCTAATTATCACCAAATACTTCCACTTATCTAGGGCTCTGGTGACCATATGGTTGCTGTAATGGCCGTGAATATTGGGACAGTAGGTACCACAGCCTAGTTTTTCAAAGCACTGTTGGCTAAAAGTCTTTAGTCAAGGATTAGTTATATGAGCCGCGACATGAGAAAACCAACAAAGTGGTTGTGCGCCCAGCTCAGACTCAGATCAGCTTGGACAGCAGCCCAGTCTGACCAGACTCTTCTCTAAGCGTTTAAAGGGTAGCTAAGGGTCTAAGCTATCTGCATGCAGACAGGGAAGACTCTGATCAGACTGGGCGGATGCCCGGGCTGATCTGAGTCTGTGCTAGGCGCACAACCACTTTGTTGGTTTTGTCGTGTCGTGGCTCATATATTTTGGTACACATAGGGGATAGTCGGGTAACTTCGGACAGCGGGTAAATTCGGACACTGACATTGTCTCCTTAATATGTCAGTTGTTTGGAACTAAAACAAAAATTAACTGGCCAAACAGAGAAAATCCTGATGAGACAACTCATTATGAGCCATCTCATCTGGATTTTCACGTTTTGCAATTGTATGTCCGAATTTACCCGCCTGTCTGAAGTTACCCGACTCTCCCCTAAATCAGATATGGCAATATATTTTGCTGAAAGAAAATGTGACGAGCTTAGACTGTGCTCCTCACATTGTTTAGCAAAAAGTGGCAGTGTTTTTGCATACAAAGATTTGAAAATATATCATCTCATTAACTTACAATGTCGTTAGTTAACAAGATGTTATACTTTTAAACAAATTGTACATAAAAACTCTGCCATTTCTTATTCTGAAAAAAATGTGAGGAGCTTTTGCAGTACCAAAAATTCTCACATTTTTTCAGCTAAAAATAGCACCCTTGATTTTAAATGTACTGAAATACTGAACATAATAAGTCATTCCTTGACTACTGAGTTTGTTGAGCTAACCATGCTTTGAGAAACTGGTCCCAGACTGCTAGTCAAGGCCGGATCTGCTTACCATACTACCGGCAATTTTGAAAGCGAAATTGTTTGAAAATGTAGTAAATGGTTTAGGCATCCCAGTATTTGGGTATCATTACAGTGATTTGCTTGTGATTGTGTGCAGGTTGGCTTGAACCTCTGTTAGACAGAATAGCCGAGAACCCGGTGACCGTGACTGTCCCAGTTATTGACATCATAAACGACGATACCTTTAAGTTCATGGCACACCGATTCCTTATAGGGATAGGAGTTTTTGATTTTAGCCTTACCTTTAGATGGAAGTCTATATCTCGGAGCCCAAAGAATATGCCCGGCATGAAGAAAATTGAACCAATGAGGTGTGTGAGTTTTATCATTTTCAGCAAGTCAGAACTTTCTGCAATTAGATAATAGTTGTTTTTTGTTTTTTTTTGCACTTGCTTCAGTAGGCAAGCGCCAGGAAGGGATCACTTCCCAGCATGGGCATTGTTGTCATTGGCAATGCTTAGCTGCATTTATCAGAGACCAGACAACCTTTTTGTATTAAAGCTCAAACAAACATACAACACAACATTGGCTCTGCAACATTATTGTCCTTTGCCAACCTTGACCGTCTTTAAGGCTATGATGTGGATAACCAGATTTATATCTGCACACTCCAGTTAGCTCTGTTTCTTAGAGACTGCAAGATTGAAATTTCATAAAAGATCCAATTTCCTGACATTGTCTTAGCAACACCAATGTCATATGCTGACCTTGACCTACTTTTCATGCTGCATTGAACATAGGCAGATTTATGTCTGCCTATTGCGTTAAACTGAGTGTCTCAGAGACTGCATGACCTATTGGATTAAATTGCATACAAGCTATCAGCTACGTAACATTTCTGCAAACTTCAACAGTGTAACACAGTGTCATTTGTTGATCTTGACCTACTTTTCATGCTTTATTGAGCTTAGCCAGACTAACATCTGCCCACTGTGTTAACTCTGTAACATGAAGACTGCAATCACCATCACCAGCATCACTTAGGGGATAACTGTTCTCAGAATTGTTAGTTCATTGCCCCAGATGAGTGACATGGATAGTTCAGAGATGATTCTTCTTATTTCTCATTGAAAAATATGTTGTGACCCCTCATCAGAACCGTCTCGCTGAGACGGTTCTGATGAGGGGTCACAATATATGTTTTTATGCAGAAATATTGAAAATTATCCCTAAATTATGCCTGTTACCCCTTCTTTTCCAGAGCTCTGTTTCATTTGAGGAGGAGGAGATACAGCATAGGTTTTATGGTTGCAAATTGCATTTTAGGCATTGCATAAAACACAATTTGTGGCCATAAAACCAACAATTTACCTACCCATGAGACAGTTTTCAGCATAGTGATCCCCATTTTTATGCACATTGCCACTTTTCAAAGATGAATTGCTCTGAACCAAAGGCAAACACTTCCAGCGATGTAAAACGAGACGACAGTCAATGTGAAGTGACATTTCATAATGATATCACTTTGAAGCATTATACAGTGGGCCCTCTTTACAACGACAGCATTTGTTCCCATACATTTTGCTGTTAAACTGAATTTGCTGTTGTAAAGAATATGTATGTAGAACAATACGTGTATAGCCATTCCGTGCATTTCAAAATGACCTTGTAGATCATTTTGCTGTTGTAATGAGTGCCGTTATACGTGAGTGCATTAGAAATGCTGACAGTAGCCTGTTTTTCATGCTCTGTTGAACATAGTCCCATTCTTGTCAACCTACAACATTTATCTCGATTTTTATGATACCAAAATTAATCAGCAATATTTCTGTCGGAATCACACGGGGTAGGCAGCAATCGGAAACGCTTGTGCAATCGACGAACGCGGATCAGAAATGGTCAGAAACAGCGTTTTCGATAGCAAATTGACAATTTGCAATCGAAAACGCTGTTTTGCAATCGAAAATGCTGTTTTTGATTTGAGTAAATCGATTGTTAAGAGCGTTTTCGATGTGGGAACACTAGGGCTTATACAGAAGTATTGAATGCAGAAGTGAAGTCTATAATTAGCATTAAATTGCTTGCATGAGAAAATCATATAAACGTGAAGATATTGACATATGGTAAGTGATTGGAATTGTGAGCTAACATTACGGTGGGTAATTGATGCATTAGCTTCGGCGTTTTTGTTTTAATTAGAATTATTTTCCTCAGCTAAATGCCTTACTTTTTTGGTTAGAAGATACAGTTTGTAGTTTTTTTTCCCTTCCAAAGCAATCTCAAAAAAACTAGATCCATATTTTAATTCTGAAAGCACCAAACAGCAGACAACAAAATTTACGCCTGCAAAAATTAAAAAAATGCCTTGTCCAAGTCATTTCATATTGAGAATTCAAAGACTAGAGGGCAAACAGTGTAGAAATAGATGAGACAGCTCGTTATGAGCTGCCTCATCAAGATCTATCCTGTTTGCAAATTCTGCTATGTTCGTCGCTGGTGCTTAAAGTGTTAAGATGGATCTAGATTTTGGAATTGTTTTGGAAGGGAAAAGATGGAACTAGATTTTTTGGATTGTTTTGAAAGGGAAACCCCATGTTAAAAAGCAGAATTTCATAAGACTGATCTAGAATATTTAGGGTCATTCTAGAGATGAGAAAACACTGTTTTATAGCTCAGAATAAATATGGTATATGCAATATCCTAGCCTTCTTCTATTGGAAGTTTTCTGAAAACCTGTCTTAAGGTAGATGTGAACTGTAGATACCCCCTTCCCCTCACCCCCACCCACCCTTTCCTCTTTCTTGTCCAGACACAAACTCTAGATAAATATATAGCAGAAGCTGTATTAAGGAATCTTCGTTAGAAAAGCCAAGCCAAAAATTGGTTGCTTAAGACAGGTGCTTGCTTAACACAGGTATGCATAGTGTATAATAGTTGTGTTAAAAAATTTATTAAATCTTGATTGAAATTTGGAGACTGCATGACGACTTGAAGAGGAGACATAGAAGCATCTACACAGCATTAGTCTGAAATTGTCTGGGCAGATTTTATAAATACAGCCAAACCTTTTTTAAGAAATCACCCTACTAAGGAGTCATCTGTCTTTAGCAGTCACCATTTTAGATCCTTGGCCTAAAAAAGACAGTGTAAATGAATATGCATTTTGGGGTCACCACGCTTGAGCAGCCAGTTTTGTGTGCTGTCCCCCCTGACCCCTTAAGTTTTGGTGGTATATTGTCAAACAGTGCAGATGTAGATCAGACTGCTCCTAAGGAGCAGTCTGATCTGGGTCTTCAGTGTTTGCTCCTGCCATTCTTTCCAGATATTTAGTTTTACTATTTAATGGCCCTCGTCATTTCAGGTCTCCAACAATGGCTGGTGGGTTATTTTCAATCAGCCGAGAATATTTTGCTCACATAGGCACTTACGACCCTGGAATGGACATATGGGGAGGGGAAAATTTGGAACTCTCATTCAGGGTAAGTGTAATTCTTTTCATTTTAAAACCAGAGCCTAATTGTTCAAAGTGTATAACAAAATCATTGTTCAATCAAAGCATTGCTTAAGCATGACAACATCATTATTCAATCAAAGCATAACAAAATCATTTTTCAATCAAAGCATGGTTTAAACATAAAATCATTTTCAATCAAAGCATTGTTTAAGCATAAACTCATTATTCAGGGACTTATAAAGTCTTTTAGTACATATGAATTCAAGTGTCCTAATATATTTTACTGAAAAAAAGGGAGGCGCATTTGCAGTGTAAAAGCTACTCACATTTTCCGGCAAAAATTGGCCGTAATTTTGCATACATTTGAAAATACAACATCTTGCTAACTATTGACATCATTAGTTCTGAACAACTGCCATGGCTTCCTCAGTTTTTGCAGCATTATTAGCAGCCCAGAAAATGAATTATTTAACTAGCAGCAAAGCTACATTGGCAAGCTTTGTCAAAGTCTGTTTATATTTGTAGGTAAGGCATTTGGAAGAGTATGTTGCATGAAACTGTACATCACTATTTGTTCTAGAAAAATAACAAGTGTAAAGGGGATGGGGAATTTTGTACCTGCACTTGTCAGAGATGGGCCATGTGATCTGTAGAATTGCTAAGGAAGTTCATGAAATGTAAATTCCTCTTGGTCTGTACATAAGTTGTAACACTTCCAGTATAGAGAATTTAGTTTAGGTAGAAACATGAACATCTCTTTCCTTTACATATATAAAAAAGGGAAATTTGGAAATTTTGCAAATGTCAATTTGGTTGTCCATATTTTTGGCACTGTAATGGTTAATTCATTTGATCTTTATACTGTGCTTTGCAGGTCTGGATGTGTGGTGGGGTACTAGAAATTATTCCATGTTCTCATGTTGGCCACATTTTCCGAAAAAGAAGTCCTTACAAATGGAGAGGTGGCGTTAATGTGGTGAAGAAAAACTCAGTGAGGCTCGCAGAAGTATGGATGGATGAATATAGAAACTATTATTATGAAAGATTTAATCATGATTTGGTAAGAAATACTGTCAGTTCTTGATATTTCAAAGTGGAAGTTAATATGAAACTACTGATATCTCAAAGTAAATATTTGGTCCCGCAAAATTTACTTTGTGATACCAGTAGTTTGAAATGTACGGAGTTGAAATGTAAAGAAAAGTAGGAATCATGTCCAAACTATATTCTAATGCACTTACGCATGGAACACATCGTCTGATTGGATAACGTCAAAAAATTGTGGCATACTGTCATAAACTCGACGTCATTAGGTAACAATGCTTCTGATTGGCTGATGTCTGGTTTTATATCTCCAAAAGCATTTGCTGTGGGTGCAAAGTAGCTCACTTTTAAAGGTGAAAATATGAAAAGTGCATTAGAAATGGGATAACTGTATTGAAATTTGTCATTTGGGGAGATAAATTGTTGGTTTTATGCTCACAAATCGCATTTTATGGCTCAGCTGGTGTGTCCCCATAAAACAAAATTTTCGACCATAAAATCAACGATTTACCTCCCCAAATGTCAATTTTGAGTACAGTTATCCCCTAACTCAGTGATATGAGTGGTTAGTTTTGAGATATCCGAATAGATGGATGGATGTAAACAAACTTGCACAAGATAATTTGCTAAGAATTGTAACAAGGGAGATGACTGATCAGTTTTAAGTAAAGCTTTAGTTGGGCGGATTTATAGCCCTCGCTGTTATTTCGCTCATGGTGAGCTATTTGACAAAAATTACTGGATGAAACGATAGTGAAGATTATTAGTATTATTAATGGTTGTGGATAGAAAAATTCATCATGAGGGTCTCTGTTAGGTATCACTCAGGAAGATGAGGATGCCGAACAGTGATCCCGATGGACAGGTTTTTCTGTCAGTAACTTAAACGGTAACTCGTACTTATGACTTAAAATTTTCATTTTTAACATACTTAGTAATCTACATATACTTAAGGACAAACGTTCTGCACGGATGTTAAAGTAACATCCATGCATAACTTTTGTCCTTAAGTATACTTTGTTTCTGTTTCAGTGAAATTGTAACACTAAACTTGAAATTTTATGAACTCAACTTTTCAACTACTAATTTAATTCAATTATACACTACTCAAAATATTTAAAGGAGCAGAGGATGTTTTCCCATAGACATTACTACAATATATACCCAGTTCAAGGGTCCATATATTCGACTGCCAGTGGCCGAGAATTTTCCATTCTTTTGCAGCATTTTGTAGAAGGATCAAAGTAATTCAATAGGACTGATGCCCTAATCATTTCTATGAAACAACTTTTGGCAATTTTCGAATTTTCTGAAATTGAGGCATTTTTCTATAAGTCTGTAATATCTCATTAACTTGAGTTAAAACTAATGCTTTCAAACGGGTCACCCCGTAAGACATTCAGCTTTGTAAACAAAATGGTTGTTTTCAATTGTGGTTGAAATTTTCACGATTTTCATCTGTTTGAAAAATCACAAGGTTTTGCCAAAATTACATTTTTCACAAAAATCATTCCATGGACATTTGCAGGATAGATATTGGAACAAAATTAGTGCTGTCAGTCACTTCGAGATCCTCCTTAAAAATTAACAAATTGATTGAAAACTCTGTGTCTTCGTCTATTGAAAGTAAATGACCCTCGAAGTGGGGATGCGTTGCACTGTTGTCTATGGAAAAATCATTAGGTGTTCCTTTAAATATTTTGAGTAGTGTCATTGTTTTATTTACAGAAAATTTGTTGTATATTTTTTTAGGGAGATTTTGGTGATGTCAGTGAAAGAAAAGAACTTCGTAAAAGGCTGGACTGCAAAAGTTTTGATTGGTATGTGAAGAATATATATCCTGACCTATTTGTGCCTGGAGAAGCCCTGGCCTCAGGGGAGGTAAGATTTGTTTAATCCTCATGTAGGTAAACGTTATTGGACTCTCTTCCGTTACTGCTTTATACTGCAGAGCTCTAGATAAGAGGGGGTATTTGGTGATGATTAGAGATAATTTTTGTTAATTCTGCATAAAATCATACATTGTGACCCCTCATCTGAACCGTCTCGTCGAGACAGTTCAGATGAGGGGTAACAACATATGATTTAAATGAGAAATAAGAAAAATTATCCTTAATGATCATCAAATACTCCCTCTTATCTAGAGCTCTGAATTATTACTGTTGGTACTTTCTGAACCGATCTGTGACATTCTTGTAGTATAGATGGGAAATTATATTTGGATATGTTTGGCAGCTATTCATTCAAACTTTGGCGGCCACCTTTATCCGAAATTGGATAATAAACACAAGCCCTTTCCCCAAAAGGAGTGGTCATAACAGGCCACTGTTTACTCTTGCAAAAATGGCTTTAGATGCACATTTACAAATACAGTCCACTCTCGATATCTCAAATGACTGATGTCTCAAAGTCACAGAAAATTTACTTTCAGATATCAGTAGTTTGAGATAACAGGAGTTGAAATATGAATAAAAATAGGACATGTCCAACCTATATTCTTTGATACAAGAGGTACTTTGAGATATCAGTGTTTGAGACAATGAGTGTCAACTGCATAAGCAAAAAGATAAGTATCGCTAAACATTGACAAACATTGTTTTCTGTTGTTTTCTCCACCCCAAATACAGAAATACTTGACAGTAACATAAAATGGAAATAAAGGCAGATGACAAAATTGACATCGGCAAAATCTCAAAAAATGTTTCATTCAGCTATGTCATATTGAGAAATCATACATTAGAGGGCAAACAGTGTAGATCCAGATGAGGTGGCTCATTATGAGCCACCTCATTTGGATCAATGCTGTTTGCATATTCAGCTATTTTTATTTGTGATGCTTTTAATGTTATAAAGTTAAAATGGAAAATGTGGAAAATTTATGTCATATTTTATATTTATATCTCTTAATCAGATACGCAGCAAAGCCAAACCAATGTGTGTAGACAGCGCAGTAGACTCGCAGAACTATCATAAGCCAGTAAACATGTGGCCATGCCATAACCAGGGTGGAAATCAGTACTGGATGTTGAGTAAAAACAGCGAGATCCGAAGAGATGACGGGTGCTTGGACTACTCGGGAGGGGAGAGTGTTATAATTTATCCATGTCATGGGCAGAAGGGCAATCAGGAATGGCATTATAGAGAGGTGGGTGAAATACTGTAAAACACTAAATATCTAGATTTTTTGAAGTTTTAATGATGCATAATGGTGCAATTTTGGCATTTTTTAGCTCGCCTGAACGAAAGTTCTGGAAGAGCTATTGTTGTCACCTTGGCGTGGGCGTCCGCGTCCGCGTCAGCGTCGGCGTCCGGATTGGATGTTTTGGTTAAAGTTTTTTAAAGACCTATATCTCCCTAGCCCATGGATGGATTCTTTTGATACTTGCACTGTAGTTAGATATTGGTCCAAAGTTTAACAGGGTACCACCCCTACCCCACTTCGTGACCTTGATGTCAAGGTCATGGACTTAGAAAATTGGGAGTTTTTTGGACTGGATGTTTTGGTTAAAGTTTTATAAAGCCCAATATATCCTTAACCCATGGATGGATTCCTTTGATACTTGCACTATAGTTAGATATTGGTTCAAAGTTTTCCGAGGTACTACCCCCACCCCCCTCAGTGACCTTGATGTCAAGGTCATTGACTTAGATAATTGTCTTTTTATTGATTGGATGTTTTGGTTAAAGTTTTTTAAAGACACATATCTCCTGAACCCATAGATGAATTCTTTAAATATTTGCGCTGTAGTTATATGTTAGTCCCTTGATGTAAGGTCAGGGACTTAGGAAATTTGGTCTTTGTTAAAGTGTTCTAATCCATAATGCTTGACAGAGCTAGATTTAGTTTACACTTGAACTGATGTTAGACACTTTTGAGCTTTTACAAAACACTATTTACTTACCCCACTGGATGACCTTGAAGTCAAGGTTATCAACTTTGAATTTTGTCTTCAAGATTTTGGTTAAAGTTATATGATTTATGAAGACATAATTTCACAGTGCCACAATGGACTCAGTTGATACTAATACTTGGACTGATATTGGATAATGGTTCAAGGTTTTGATACATCCTAGCCCCCCACCCCCACCCCTCTACCCCTTAGTTCTTTGTCCTCAAGCTCATGGACTTTGAAATTTCATGTGGATTTTTTTTTAATTTTATTTTAAGACTTATTTCTGAGATAGCTTTTGTTTATAAATGTGTTGTCATTATGGACATGCTTGTCTGAAGTTTTATGCCTAGCAGTCCACACCACCATAGCAACTGTGTGATGGGCAAGCACTTATTCAGGCTAGCTATGCTGTCAGGCGACAGCTCTTGTTTTATCTTCACCACAAATAGTGCCATAATTAGAAAACCATCCAACATAAGACTTTTAGTATTTTACAGTATTTGAAGCTCTAGATAAGCTTAATCTGTAAATCATGAAGGAAAACTTAATGTCCATATCAGAAGTCTGGAATTATCAGGTGTCTAAAAAATGTTAACTTGCATTATCTCAGAAGTCCTAATAGCTCCTTGGGTGATGCACTGGCCTGCTTAGCTAGACATCTGGATTCAAATGTTGCTGGAGCTTTTCAGCTGTAAAAACACAGGCTTTCATTATCACATAATGTTGATATGACTGAAATATTAATGAAAGGGCTGTAAAACCTTCAAGTCATCCATCCACTCATGCATTATCTCCATTTAAGAGGGTAGGCAGGAATGTATTGCACTCTACATGCAAAGATAACTGATACTGTTCGTTCTCTTACAAGGTGGGTGTGAGTGAGTGATAGCTCTGCTAACACATAGGTCATACAGAGACAGGGTTCGAGGTTATAATAGTTGAGAATAATCTCAAACTCAAAATAACCCACACTGATTGACTGCGTCCGAGCATGTGCTCTGAAGCAGCCAATCAGTGTGCTTTATTTTGATTTTGAGAATGTACTCAAGTTTTATCACCTCTGGGCCAGGTTTAGCAGGTGGAGCTTCAGATCTAGGTTTCTAAGGATTGTCACTTATCAGCATTGTATGGTATTTGTGTTAACTCGAAATTTCTCAGAAGTCCTGTTTGTTTCCTTTAAAGGCTTGAAGTATGGTAGTGTACAAACTATATAGGACCTTTAAAATAGCCTTTGTGCCTTTTCAAGCCATGATGTTAAAAACTGTTTTCGGACCTTAAATTTTAAATAGATGCTTGTATTTGACAGTCTCAAAAGTGGAAATATCAAGTGGTAAGAGCATGTTAGATAACTGTAAGCTTCATTGGCTGTGAGTTTATTGTCTCCCTTGAATTAGCTGTTCAAAGCTTGAATTGTTAGGCCACAAATGCATTATTTGTCCACAGCTAGCATTAAAGGCCACAAATGCATTATTTGTCCACAGCTTGCATTAATTGTCCACAACCTACATTGTGTTTTGGACCTGTCTTTTGCTCCCATTTTTGGCGAAGTTTTTTGGAGTTTAGTAATAGCGTATTGTATAAATCTGATGCAAGCGCGCTGCTGCTTGGCTTGTACCCTAGATTGGCATGGTTTTGTTGAGTGTGTTTATGATTTGTTTTTGCAAATGGGTAATGGGCATGCATCTTTGTTGTGAGACCAGCCTTAGTAGAGGCAGAATTTTTCCCTGTGCAGAGAGCTGCATTTAGTCATTTGCGAGTACAGAGGAAGTGCAAATGCAGAATACATGTACACTAATTTATTGAATTTAATCAGCCACATGTAACCAAAAACCATGATCTTGTCATAGTTTGTTTGGTAAATAAATTCTGAAATTCTTAAACAAAAGAGAAAAGATTTTTTTTGTGTGATTTTTTTGGAGGGAAAAAATCCTTATCATATAATCAATAAGGTAGATTATCAACTTTCTGCTATAACATATAAGCCCTATTACAGTTGCAAGATCACTTTATTACATCATATTTGGTACAGGATAAAACTTACCTTCATGTTATTTTTTTCTACTATAAGCATGCTTGTTGGAAAACCTAATATCCCACCATGTAATACAGGCTAGTATACTTAAGGACAAAAGTTCTGCACGGATGTTATGTTAACATCCGTGCAGAACTTACGTCCTTAACTATATTTTACTTCTTGTCATTTATAATGTTTTAATAATGTAAATGCTTTACATTTGAAGTACTATATAATGCTTCCAGTAATCTTATTTACATGTAAATTCTATTGTATATTTGCAGGATAACACTTTGCTACATGTAAATACTAACAAGTGCATGGAGGTATCTGTAGATGGACAAAAATTATTAATGAAGTCTTGCTCGGGTATAGACAGACAGATTTGGAAATGGAAGCGGAAACCAGCTGATGGAATTGTTCGAGAGTGAATGCGAGAAGCTGCGGTGGTATAAATGCTGAAATGCAAGGGCATCAGTGGAATACGTCTTTCCAATGGAATCTTGTTTTGGGGTTATTTGGAGTTAAGCTCCAGCTAAGCTAAAATTTGGGGATGAAACTAAAGTGTGTCTCATTTTGCTCAAAACATATGTTGTGGAATCTCCTTAGAGTTGTCTCAGTAGAATTACCTGGACCTGGTAATTTTAATGAAATCTAACAGGTTTCATATTGGATCACATTAGAACCCAGCAGGCTCATGACGTCTAAATGATGTCATATTGATGTAGATGCGACGTCATCACTGCGCATCAGTGTCAGTACAATGTCATTTAGACGTTGTGTGCCTGCTGGGTTATCAAGGTGAAATAATTCCAACTCAACTTCCTAATACTAGTTTAGCGCAATTTGATTGGTCAAGAGCTAACAGAAAACGGCTTTATACTTCGATAAACCCCCAACACCAGAAATCTTGAACTACTTGGAACTATTTTCTTGGCGGCGATTTCTAAGATACTCACTATAGCTGACAATTTTGACAAAAAGATGGCCGAGTTGGAATTATAAGAAATGAATTCTATTTTTGTGGATTTTATAGATGTGTAAACGCCGGGGAATCCCTCACAAACTTAACATAAAGCCCTTTAAAGGGCTTTATTCAGTTTGTGAGTGATTCGCCGGCGTTTACACATCGATAAAATCCACAAAAATAAAATTCATTTCTATAGTAATTCCCCCATGGACATCCACATCATGAGACAAAGATTGTATTGAGATCCCAAAAGGTATGTTTTGAGGATGACTGTACTCAAACTTGTCATTTGGGGATGCAAATCCCCAAATGACAAGTTTGAGTACAGTCATCCAAGTTTGAGTACAGTTTGAGTACAGTCACCCAAGTTTGAGTACAGTTTGAGTACAGTCACCCAAGTTTTGTTCTACGGCAATGCCTTTGGAGAGTAATTATAAAAAGCGTACCACAATAAAACAGATATTACTTCCCCAAATGATAATTGTGATACAGTTATTCTTATCCAAATGCAGTTTTACACCTATCATAGTGTACTACTTTGCATCCAAAGCAAGCACTTTTAGCAACTTAAAACCAGACGTCAGCCAATGAGAAGGGATGTTTCCTAATGATGGGTTTCCAACAGTATTTCACAGGATATATATACTGTTGAAAATTTTTGACGTTATCCAGTCAGATATTACATTATATTTGGAAGTGCATTAGAACATGTAGAATGAAATCTACAAAAAAATTTGTCTGGAAAATGATATCAGAATGTTGTCCCCAAAAATGGCTTACTAGGGCCTAGATAATAGAACTGGAGATGGATTGTTTCTGCCCAGATGTTTAACTGCTGTGTTCAAATCCATTGTGCATCATTATCTCAGAAAAAAGTGGGCTGCAGGTGGATAAGTGAGAGAGAGCAAGCTGATAACATGCATAATTATGAACACAATACCTCCAGTAAATAAAGCCTAGTTCAGAGCTCCAGATAGACTAAACTTTGGGGATGAAAGTTAAGTTGAACGGGTACGCTTTCAGGGGAAGCAACTTTGCCATTCTGGGATACAGACTTGAATAAGTCAGCTGACTTTCTTCTGAATTCCGTTTTGTATAACATACGATATATTTTGTGAATGAATGTACTGTTTCATATGTTGGTTATACAAAGAAAAATAAAGTTTAAACCAACTTTGCCATTTTCCACTATGCCTCCCTTCCCACTTGGGTAAACTTTTAAAGGAAAGAATTTGCTCCCCTAGGAGCAAATTCTTTCCTATAAGAGTAGACCCATTTTGGAAGGGTTTTGTCATCCAGGGAAACAAACAGAAAGTCACAAAAGTTGTCTCCCTTTGAAAAAATGGCAGATAAACATTGAGGTGTGTCAGTACACCTTAAGCATTTTGCAACAGTTTTATTTTCAGAAAACTTGGCATTTTAAAGTTTAGAGAAAATAAAACTGTTGGAAAAATTCTCCAATTTACAGTTACAAACTTTCAAAAAAAATTATCCTCACCATTTTAGGCCTATCTGGATCTCTGTTTAAACTATGAGGCAAATTTTTCATAAAGCCGAAGCTTGTTTGTCTTTAATGGTTTGTTATAAAGTCAAGATTTATTTTCATTACTTTTGATGTTTATGAATGTGTTAGTCTTTTGGGCTCAGTGTGTAAAATAGTATGCATACATAATAATGATCCCCATCATGTGATTTCAAAAAATGTGGCATTGGTGACAAGCAAGGGATCTGATCAGACTGCACTAAAGTGCAGTCTGATCAGAGCCTTTGCTTGTCACATCAGCCATCTAGGAGGTGGCCCAAGCCATACAACCAACAGCAAGGTCTCTGGTTACACTGTGTGATTGAGAAGGATGATCTGAATATCACATGACAAAATTGCCACATTGTTGGAAATCACATGGTGTGGCTCAATATTATATCTGTGGAATTTTTGTCAGAAGAGATATACACTTTATTCGAACCATTTCATGGAAGGAACATGTGATATGCATGCTCGGATCAGCCTGTTTTCATAAATCAGTGCTCCAGATAAGGAGGGGTAGCAAGGATAATCTAGGAATAGTTATCCATATTTCTCAAGAAAAACCTGTTATGACCCCTCATTAGAACCGTCTCACTGAGACGGTTCTAATGTGGGGTCACAACATAGGTTTTCATGCAGAAATAAACAAATTATCTGAAAATAATCCTTTAAAGAAACCCTGCCTTATATGGAGCTTTTCATAACCAGTCTGATCTGAACATGGGCCATTAACATACTTAGAGTAGTTCATATTTCATACATTCCAATTTTCATTGTGATGTCCATGTTACCATGGATTAGTTTTTAGCTCGCCTGAACGAAGTTGAGGACAAGCTATTGTACTACCCCCGGTGTCGGCGTTAGTGTCGGCGTTAGAAAAATGTTAAAGTTTACGTTGAAGATTTTTATGTGATGGGCAAGGCGCTATTAGGCAAGCTATCCTGGCCCTGTGACAGGTCTTGTTTTAATTGGGATTATTGTGTCTCAAATTCCTAAATATTTCTTTCCGAGCTCAATCTCCTTCCAGTAGTCACAAATTTCGCAACATGTTGCCATAGCTACTTACATTTCAGTCTCATTGATGTCCAAAAGTGGGGCTCTAGCTAAAATGAATATTTTCATAAATTTTAAAAAGCACATATAATGGAGTCTTTCTAGCATTGCCACGTTTTATGGTCAAAATGCCCAGATCATGAGCTGTGTTTCATATTCTGTAATTGTAAATTTTCATGACATCAGGCCCAGGGGCAGTATTTATAAAATGACTTAAGTGGTTGCTATGCTGTTGCTAAGGCTGAACTTCTTTGAAGGAGATTCCCTACAACTATGAAATTTGCTCTGGAGGAACAGTCTGATAAAGTCTGATTTCATAGTTGTAGGGAATCTCCTTCAAAGAAATTCAGCCTTAGCAACAGCATAGCAACGACTTAAGTGGTTTTATAAATACAACCCCAGTTGTTCAATACTAACGATGACTTTAATTGTCAAGATGTTAGATTTACTGTTTCCATAAACACTATCATGTTTTGTTGGAAAGAAAATAGCAGATTCGATTTTAAGTGTGCTAGAGGACTCAACAAATCCTTGTCTAGCGACTTTTTTCAGCTAATATTGCATTGAACAACTTAGCCCTAGTACTTAACTCCACTCAGCAAACAGCACAAGTACACATGGTTTCTTCCATCTTGTGGAAGATTAGCTGTA
Source organism: Ctena decussata (assembly GCA_963989385.1). NCBI lineage: Eukaryota > Metazoa > Mollusca > Bivalvia > Lucinida > Lucinidae > Ctena > Ctena decussata. The sequence continues at coordinate 38,119,000 of OZ022512.1, read as the reverse complement.
GAATGTGCTAGAGTGATCCTGAACATGATCTCCATCCTATGAGTTTGCCATAAGTTACTGCAGTATTTCTTACTTTAAAAGCATCTCATTTTCCTCCATGACTTATAATGATAAAAAAACGATTTTCATTCAAAGAACGGTTTTGGAATTAATTTGCCTTAAACACAACCACAAACTTTGACACTACACAAGTAGGTAGTTTAAAGCAGACTGTTGGTAAGAACTATAAATTGTTTTCTTCCCATAACGGTCATTACATTTTGTTCAAAGAATAACTTCCTCATGTTATATATTTAAGTTGGTTCATTTCCTTTTGTTGCTTGACATTCCACTCATAATCAAACCATTGTTTAAAACTCGTGCACTTCAGAAGTGTACAGTATTTCTCCAGCTATCGAGATGGGCATTTTTCTGCTTCACATACATGTATGTTAATCAGTTTTAATCATTCTATTATAAGATAAATTTTATTTCCCTCCAAAACAACCCAAAAATCAAGATCTGTCTTATAAGACAGATCCAGACTTTAAGGGTTATTTTTGGATGAGAAAAACTCCTCTTACAAACAAATAAATCCCTTCCAAAATAATCCCAAAAATCTAGACCTGACTTATAAGGCAGATCTAGATTTTTAGGGTTATTTTGGATGAGAAAAACTCCTCTTACAAAAAAATAAATCCCTTCCAAAATAATCCCAAAAATCTAGACCTGTCTTATAAGACAAATCTAGATTTTTGGGGGTTATTTTGGACCAGAAAAAGTCCTATTAGAAACAAATAAATATGGTAATGTTGGTAAATATTACCCAGCATCATCCCCCAACCTGACCACCTCCCAGACCAAAAGGAAGTGTCCTGATTTGAAAATGCAAGTTTTCGTGACAGAAATTGTTGAGGTGTCCAAAATTTATTTTAAATATCTCATGCCTGTCAAAATCTATCCCTAGTGCTGGTTATTAATGCAACAAATTCTTGCAAGTTTTTTTTCCCCCTGTAAATTTGACAGTCTAAGTGTACAAAACAACGAAGCTATGTGTTAATATCCAAAGTTATATCAGCCTTGCCTAGTCATCCTCATAGTTGTAATTATTTTGTTATCTTAAAAATAAGGACATGATCTTACAAAGCTTTACGTTAAGGATTACCTGATGGAAGAAAGTCTTGGATAACTTCTGTTAAAACTGCCTAAAGGACAAAAACAACAACAAAAACAACAAATTCTAATTAAGGGTCACAAGATACATTGTTTGCGGAGAATGAGGAAAAAAAATTAGATCAGAGTAACCTTCCATTGATGTCTTTTACTGCAGCTGTGCTTACAGATATACATGTACCACAGTTGTACTGGAATTTAAGAAATGTTTGTGGATGTAGAGCTGTGAAAACCAGACATTTTTGTCTTAATGTGAATTTGTATATATGAGCCGTGACACGAGAAAACCAACAATGTGGTTGTGCGCCCAGCGTAGACTCAGATCAGCCTGGGCATCCGCCCAGTCTGATCAGAGTCTTCGCTGTCCGCATGGAGGTAGCTTAGACCCTTAGCTACCTTTTAAACGCTTAGTGACGAGTCTGATTGGACTGGGCGGATGCCCAGGCTGATCTGAGTCTGCGCTGGGCGCACAACCACATTGTTGGTTTTGTCGTGTCGCGGCTCATATGTACTTTCAGGGGAAGCAACTCTACCACTTCATTTTAGCCTCACTTCTCAGTAGGTCAACTCTTAAAGGAAAGAGGTCAACTTTTAAAGGAAAAGGTCAACTTTTAAAGGAAAGAGGTCAACTTTTAAAGGAAAGAGGTCAACTCTTAAAGGAAAGAGGTCAACTCTTAAAGGAAAGAAATTTGCTCCAGAGGAATAAATTACATTCTTTGTATGAGTAGACCTCAAGTATGAAGAGCTATTCCATATAGGGAAGCAATGGTAAATCACAAAAAATGATCCCATTTGTAAAAATGGAGAAAAAGTACCCATTGACCTTTTGACTCTAGAATCCACAGAATTTGACTGGATATACCAAATTACAGATATTCACAGTGTAAAAAACAAAGCATTTGTGTGTAGGGGCCCAGACTGCCATTAAGTTAATATGTATTTTCTGTCAAAACCCAGGCCCAGCCCATAATTTAGGGACCATGGGCAACTGAGCCCCTTTTAGTCTTTATCCGTGTTATCCATTTGTTCAAAAATACAGATATAAATACTTATTATATTTTTTTCAAAATTATAGATATCTGCTTCTTACTTCTTTTTCAAAGTTACAGATATATATTTACTTACATGCTTCTTACTTCTTTTTCAAAGTTACAGATATATACTTACTTACGTCCTTGTATGTTTGTTTTTGTAGAATACATTTTGTTAGCTCAAGAGTTTTATAATATTCCTAGTCAAATACTTAAGTCACACAAACCTAAACAGATATAAGACAGTAACAGCAATCAGACGTTAAGTCTGAACCCACCCCACCAATTATAACTGGATTCATACAGCTTCAGTGATTTTAGATATGAGCCGCGACACGAGAAAACCAATAATGTGGTTGTGGGCCCAGCGCAGCCTCAGATCAGCCCAGGCATCCCCCCAGTATGATCACAGTCTTCGCTTTGCGCTTAAAGAGTAGCTAAGGGTCTAAGCTACCACCATGCGGACAGCGAAGACTCTGATCAGACTGGGCGGATGCCCAGGCTGATCTGAATCTCTGCTGGGCGCACAACCACATTGTTGGTTTTCTCGTGTCGCGGCTCATATATACATGTACTTATCTTGAACATGTATGACATTTTGAGCATTTAATTCATTGATGAAGAGGAGCTTTGCAGTTTCAAGTGTCTCATTTATGGAGTTTTTTTTTTTTTTTTTTTCATTTGAGCCGCAACACGAGAAAACCAACAATGTGGTTGTGCGCCCAGCGCAGACTCGGATCAGCCTGGGCATCCTCGAAGTTTAACCAGACTCTTTGTTAAGTGCTCAGAGGGTAGCTAAGGGTCTAAGCTACCTCCATGCGGACAGCAAAGGCTCTGATCAGACTGGGCGGATGCCCAGGCTGATCTGAGTCTGCGCTGGGCACACAACCACATTGTTGGTTTTCTCGTGTCGCGGCTTATTTATAGTTGATGTAAGATATCATATTAGTTTCATATTGTATAAAATATTTTATATTTGCCATAAATATTTTGACTCTATTCAGGTTGTTGTTGCGATCAAGGTGGAGAATCATGTGACTTACTGTGGTATTTTGTACCCATATGCAAGCAGAATGGGTTGGAAAATGGTTCATTATTTCTTTAATACTCAACGACTTTTCATGAGGAAAAGTGTGTATATCTTCTTTGTTTGCACCAAACAATTATTTAAGTGTTTTTTAAGCGACTCGCAGTAATTTTCAACATAACCTCAAGCAAAGACTTTCCGAGTTTGCTTTAGGTTGTATGGGCAAAATACAGCATGCATGACAACCAATTTGTGAAGTATTAAGGAAATAATGATCATTTTTCTCATCCGTTCTGTATGTATATAAGTACAAAATACCAAGTGATTCCCTCCATGTTGATAACTTGTTGATCTTCATTTCTGATTTGGCAAACAGTGTTGACCCAGATCAGACTGCTCCTTAGGAGCAGTCTGATCAGGGTCTTTACTGTTTGCTCAAGATTGCTGTCCAAATTTTTATGGTAAATATACATGTAGTAAATTTTGTTTTCTTTTCATATTTCTTTTTGAGATTTTATTATTGTTTTCAAATTTAAATGTATATTTCGCCACAGAGTGGTATTAGATGTATATAATGATCGGGAAAATCCACTGTACAAAACCATCTACTTAAAGTTTATTGATGTATATAGAGAGTTTCATTTAGATTAATTCACACGACATGATTTTGAACAAGTTGCAATGATGTAATCATCTTTTTTGCATAAATAGGCCCATTTCAACCCAGCATTTTCAAATGTAAACAGATCTATTCAATTTTAGTCAAGGTGCAAGCTAAACCAGTCTATTTTTTGTTGTTAGGCTGGGCCGCGTAGCGCAATCGGTAGGGCACCTGACTCATAAGTCAGAGGTCCTGGGTTCGAAACTCGGTCTGGCCACATACTTTCGTTTCTCCTTCCGCTGATTCAAGAAGGGCAGTTGTCAGTTACTGGCGAAAGTATGTGCACTTAGTACTGGTTAACCGCTTAGGAGGTCTAAGCCTGCCCAGGAATAGTGTGGTTAGGTTAACTGACCGTCCCGACATGACCATAGTTGTTTACTGTGGACGTTAAGCATCAAATCAATCAAAAAACTATTTTTTGTTGTGCCTGTGACTAGCAGATGTGAGACATAGGTATTACTTTTCTGGTGTCGGCGGCGTTGGCTGCGTTTATTTTGCATCCTGTTTCTGGTTTAGCTTTGTGACAATGTTCAGACAAGGGAAATGCCTGTTACTGTGTAATTCTTGTTAAGGCATCCATAAATGAGCCGTGACGCGACAAAACCAACAACGTGGTTGTGCGCCCAACGCAGACTCAGATCAGCCTGGGCATCCGCCCAGTCTGATCAGAGCCTTCGCTGTCCGCATGGAGCTAGCTTAGACTCTTAGCTACCGTTTAAGTGCTTTGCGAAGAGTCTGATCAAACTTGTTGGATGCCTAGGCTGATCTGAGTCTGCGCTGAGCGCACGACCGCTTTGTTGGTTTTCTCGTGTCGCGGCTCAAATATGATCCATACTAACCTGCTAATTTGGCTGGCATGGACCATTCTTATAATAGGACTGGGAGGCATTGTATCATGACTGTAGAGGATTGGATGTGTTGTCATTTGAATGTGTAAGGTGATTTTATGCATATATAAATTAAAGTGTTCAGAATTATTAGCGGTAGCTGCTGGGCTGGCTTAGTTTCTATCCATTCCATTTTTTGTCTCTGTTTGTTCTTTTTATATGAGCTGTGATACGACAAAACCAACAAAGTGGTATGTGCACCCAGTGAAGACTCAGATCAGCCTTGGCACCCACCCAGTCTGATCAGAGTCTTGGCTTGTACTTAAAGGGTAGCTAAGGATCTAAGCTAGCTCCATGGGGATGGGAAAGACTCTGATCAGACTGGGCAGATGCCCAGGCTGATCTGAGTCTTGGCTGGGCACACATGCCCCTTTGTTGGCTTTGTCATGTCCCAGCTCTTACGTTTTCACTATATTGTAGAGTAGCTATTATAAACAAGGTGGATCCAGGCGGGGAGGTTATAAAACTTGAGTACATTCTCAAACTCAAAATAAAGCACACTGATGGGCTGCTTCCGAGCACGTGCTCAGAAGCAGCCCATCAGTGTGCTTTATTTTGAGTTTGAGATTATATTCAAGTTTTATAACCTCGGACACAGAGCTCAACTTCATGGTTATCCCACATGTCTTAGATTAGTCACAACATCAAAATAAGTTCATTTCAACCTTATCTTTCCTGCAGCAACATTGCAACAGTGTTGTTTTCATCTTATAACATTGTGGTGGCATTGAAACAATGTTGTTTTGTTATGACATTTTGGTGATGCTGTAATGATGTTGTTTAATTGAGCAGTGTCACTAGAAAACCAACAAAGTGGTTGTGCGCCTAGCGCTGACTCAGATCAGCCTGGGCAGTTGCCCAGTCTGATCAGAGTCTTCGCTGTCCGCATGGAGGTAGCTTAGACTTTTAGCTGCCCTTAAAGTGCACAGCAAAGACTCTGAGTATGCTGGGCCGCTGCCTAAGCTGATCTGAGTCTCACTGGGGGCATATGCCACTTTATTGGTTTTGTTGGGTTGTGGCTCACATGTTGTTTTTTAATGGAGTGTCTTGACTTTCCCAAACAAAAATAATATGAGCCGCGACACGACAAAACCAACAATGTGGTTGTGCGCCCAGCGCAGACTCAGATCAGCCTGGGCATCCGCCCAGTCTAATCAGAGTCTTCGCTTTCCGCATGAAGGTAGCTTAGTCCCTCTGCTACCCTTTAATCGCTTAGCAAAGAGTCTGATCAGACTGGGTGAATGCGCAGGCTGATCTGAGTCTGCGGTGGGCGGAGGACCACTTTGTTGGTTTTCACGTGTCGCGGCTCATATACAATTCACTCTCGATATCTCAAAGTAGAAGTTCATCTCAAACTACTGACATTCAAAAGTAAATTTTCTGGGACCAGAAAATTTACTGTTGAATATCAGTTAGTTTGAGATAACAGGAGTTATAAATGTAAAGAAAAATAAGAAACGTGTCCATACTATATTCTTTGATGTAAATAGCTACTTTGAGATATCAGTGTGCTACTTTGAGATATCAGTGTGTGAGATAACAAGGGTGAACTGTACCTATGTCATTTTGTTAGAGGTGGGAAAGGTGGGAGGGGAATGCCGACAAGGTGAGCACGATGATCTTGAATTCCTATGGATCTGCCTATGTTGAGTTTTGTTAACAAGCTTTATTAGTTGTTCAGAATCATTCCTTCCCATAAGCATTATATTGTTGTTCTTTCAGATTTTCATTCTTTATTCATTTCATAGTATCATACCTTTAATGTCTCTTTATATTTCATAATGATAGATGACTCTAGGGAATATGCTGACACTTTTAGAATGTTTTACATGAGTGTTCAGTCATGTGATATATCTTCACTGAATTCAATAATTTATTTATATGTTTTGCAAGCCTTGGTGAGCAGTAGAAGATTGAAATTATGGAATATTTATTTATTTCACATGACAGAAACAAAAATGCCAGATTCTACCATACTTGCGAACACTGAAGATTAGAACCAGTCAAAGAATCCATGTAGTCTAGAGTCTTTTATGCCTGTAGATTTCTCTAGACCCATACATGGTATGTGTGAACAGTCAAGGCTTTGACTGGACTGCGCCGGGGTCGTATTCATAAAACCACTTAAGTCGTTGCTATGCTGTTGCTAAGGCTGTTGCTAAATTTCTATGTTGGAGGTTCCCTACAACTATGAAATTTGCTCTGGAGGAACAGTATTAAAAAGACTGTTCCTCCAGAGCAAATTTCATCGTTGTAGGGAATCTCCTTCATAGAAATTTAGCCTTAGCAACAGCATAGCCTGTTGCTAAGGCTAAATTTCTATGTTGGAGATTCCCTACAACTATGAAATTTGCTCTGGAGGAACAGTCCAAACTACCGATATCTCTAAGTAAATTTTCTGGTCCCAGAAAATTTACTTAAGGCTATCAGTAGTTTGAGATAAAAGGAGTTAAAATGTAAATAAAAATAGGAAACATGTCCAAACTATATCTTTTGATTTGAGATATCAGTGTTCGAGATATCGAGAGTTGACTGTAGTATGTTGGAGTAAATTGTCAAATGATAATCTGCATGCATAGTAAGGTCAAGAAAGACAGTTTTGGGACCCAGTTACTGATTTTGTCTGACACTGTCTAAATCAAAAACCCTTATGACTTTTTGCATACATACATAAGTATTTAATTTTACTCTCTCCTAACAGCAAAGCATAACATTTAACAGCAAAGCATAACATTTAACAGCAAAGCATAACATTTAACAGCATTACATTTAACAGCAAAGCATAACATTTTTCATTGGATGGCTCAGTAGTCATGGTAGTTTGTGGTTGTTTGACATTAGTGTCAGGGCTGCAGGTAAGACAAAATTGTTTGGATGAAAAATAGGGATATCTTTCATATTTCTTACAGCTTCAGGTAAGATTCCAGCAGGCACTTGATGTTGAAATGATGTTGTATTGACATTGATGCGACGTTAGGATGTCGCATCAGCATCAGTACGACGTCATTTCAACCACGTGACCACTGGGATGGGGTTTTGAGGATAATATGAAGATAATTTGTTTCTTATTTCTGAAAGAACTCCTGTCAGGACCTCTCATCAGAACCATCTCCGTGAGACAGTTCTACTGACAGTTCACAAAATGGTCAACTCTTAAAGGAAAGAATTTGCTCCTAGGGGAGCAAATTCTTTCCTGTATGAGTTGACCCCAAATCCAGAGGGAGGCAAACATGAAAATAAAACTGTTGCTTCCCTTGTTAGTGTGTTCATTCACCTTAGGAGGGAAAAAAGGAAAGTTTATTCTGTTTTCCATCGCAGAGTTTTGTCTGAACTGGAGCCCAGAGGTGATACTATGGACCAAATCATTGTAATGGTTATCATTATATAGCAAATTATTTTTTGAATGAAGTGCCTTTTTGATCAGTTACATTCATTAATAAATGATCATGGTTAAAATATGATTTATGTTCTTTGTTGTTCTTCTTTTCCCTTCACCTGATCATTTACCAAAATAAGTGGATATATTCACAGAAGGCGAGCCCACTTCGCAAAATGCCATAAGTGTGCCTCCCTTTACAAAATGCCATAACAACACCCCTTTACAATATGCCAAAATTGTACTGTCTTTTACAATTATGCCATAATTGTACTTCCCTTTACAATATGTCATAACTGTACATCCCTTTATAATATACCAAAATTGTACTATCTTTTACAATTTGCCATAATTGTACCTCATTTTGCAATATGCCATAATTGTACTGCCCTTTACAAACTTGATGCCAAAATTGTACCACCCTTTACAATATGCCATAATTGTACTGCCCTTAATAATATGCCAACATTGTACCACCCTTTACATTATGGCCTTATTGTACTGTCCTTTACAGTATGACACAACGGTACCTTCCTGTACAATATGCCATCATGGTACTGTCCTTTACAAAATGCCATAAATGTATTCCCTATATAATATGCAGTGATTGTACCTCCCTTTACAATATGCCAACAATGTATTACACTTAACAATATGTAAACATTGTACTGGGCTTTACACAATTCCATAATAGAACCGCCCTTTACAGTATGAAATACAAGTCAGCGTGACCTATTGTAAGTTTGAGGTCTAACTTTGGGTCATACTGAATTATTATCCTAAACAAACATGTTCGCACATCAAATAGTCTTCAGGATATAAGGTAAAGTCACTAGACCATATTTTTTTAGGTCAATGTGTCCTACTGTTAGTTTGAGGTCAAACTTTGGGTCGTACTGATTCATTATCCCAAGCTCATACATCAAACCTTCAAGATATTAGGTAAAACTACTGGACCATGAAATATAGTCACTGTGACCTACTGTTATTTAAAGGTCAAACATTCGGTCATACTCAGTCATTATCAGAAGAATCATGTCCGTGCATTAAATTGTCTTCAAGCTATAAGGTAAAATCACTAGAACATGTAATGACGGTCACTGTGACCTATTGTTTGTTTGAGGTCAAACATCCGGGAAAACCGTGATCATTATTCCAAGCAATCATTTTCGTACATCAAATAGTCTTCAAGGTATAGGGCAAAATCACTGGACCATGAAATATAGGTCCTACTGTTAATTGAGGTCAACATCGGGTCATACTGAGTCATTGTCCCAAGCAATCATGTTCGCACATCAAATAGTCTTCAAAATATAAGACAAAAAATACTGGCAATGAAATATAGGTCACTGTGGCCTATTGTTAGTTTGAGGTAAACTCTGGATCATACTGAGTCATTATCAGATGCAATTATGTTGTCTTCGAGACATAAGACAAAATCACTGGTTCATCAATTACAGCTCACTACCTGATATGCATTGCTGCTTTCAGTAGATCTTTCCCAGATGTATCTATGGAGCAAGTTTGAAAACTCTAGTCCCTATGGTTACTTAGAAACTAAGTTAACGCAAGAGGTGAGTATTTTTTCTATGTTCAGTGAACCGTGAAATAATAGTCATGGCCTGATATGCATTACTGTTTTCAGTAGATCTTCTCCAGCCACAGCTGTGGAGAAAGTTTGAAGACTCTAGTCGGTGGGGTTACTAACAAACTGAGATGAACACAACAGATGATTCTAATACACTGAAATTTGGCAGAAATGTTCATGACCGAAATGCACTTGGCCAAACTGTCCTAGGCTATTAGTACAAGTGCACCTTACCGCTCACACCCAACATGTCCGAACAAATGGTCGGACAACATTCACAGTACACCAAGGCCAAAGCAGAAGTCTGCTCTGGGTCTGCACTGTTTTGCCGGCCCATCAGTTTGTCAGTCCACCGTTGGTTGTGACAAATGCGGATAGAAAAACCATTTAGTTCAAATTCTAGAAATAATGACAGTATTTGGTTAATTGCACCAATATTAAGGTTAAATTAATATATTTAGGTTATATTTTGGAGTTTCAATGTCAGTTTGTATAAGTACTGACCGCCACTGAACTTTTAAGACAAATATTTAAAAGGCATTATTGAAAGAGTATTAACACATTTTGCGCAGCAACACGCCAAAATGGTTCTTATCGCATGTGCGATCAGCAAAGGCTCAGATCACTGAGATCCGCGCAGACTGATCAGAGTCTTTGCTTATCGCACAAGTATGGACTCTAAGGAATCTATACAGACTTAAAATTAAGGGTGTAGCTAGACTGCACGGATTCGCAGACTGGTTTGAGTCTTACGTCGAGCCACTTCTTGCGTGACGCGGCTCATTTAATAACAATATGTACAGTGCAATGAATTAATGGCATTTGGGAACAGAAACAAAAACTGTTTTCAGTGTGTGCGTCCACACAGTCTGATCAGAGATAATTTCCTGACAATAGACAATGGGTAGTCTACTAAGAAACATGTAAGACGGTAGTCTACTAAGAAACATGCAAGACATTTATATGCTCGGGCACACAGGCTGATCCTCATCTCCGCTGTTTTCAGATTTTAATGGGCCCTTTTCTCTAATCTGGGCTCAAATATATTTTTAAAAGTCACTTATATATGCATGTCTGTATTAGTTGGTGTTTTAATCTTGGTGGATTAGAATGTAGACTTAGTCTGAGGTAAAATTACTTATATATCTATGAAAACAGTTTCAGTGCAAATTTGCCTATTTTGGGTCATAACGACAGGTTGCTACGGAAGCCAGTTTTGGTGTTTTTATATTTTTGAATAGTCTCCATAATCCATAATATTTTTGTTTCAAATTTTGACAGAAATGTTTTAACGTTTCGGCGACGTTACTAACTGTTTTGCGCACCACAATCTAACGCGCTACTTACTTTAGTATAATAAGGGTTTACTGTAACAAAAACATAAGTGACTGACTGGGCAATTTCTTTATGCTTTTCCTGAAAATACTCTAATTAATTTCCGGACCCTGTCAAAGCTGCTAAAATCCCGTCTTTCAAATTGGTCACATAAGTTTCAGCTGTTGATTAGTTGGTTGTAGGTTTGGCTTTGACGGTCTTTTGAGGCAAATTTTCAGTCCATATCTAACCGTGTCCCCGTGAGAAACGGGTTATCAAAATGAACACAAGATACTGTAAAAAAATCTAAAAAAAAAAAAAAAACACCTCGCGCCTACTACAAGACCAGATGCCAACTAGAATTGTTTTTCTACGAAAAAGCAGATGTCTCCCCCCTTTTTGATGTCAAAAGGATCAGTCATTAAGACGCCAAGGGAAAAACAATATGTTTCCCTACCCTGAAGCAGGGATTCATGATAAGTAAAAAGTATAAATGCAAGAGTTATAGTTGTTATGCTCTGCATGTCATGTAATGTTGACTGATATTCATATTTAGTTTTTGTCAAAAAATATATATGCAAGAGTTACAGTGCTCTGCACGTCGTCTATTTATATGTTGACTGATATTTGTATGAAGTTTCATGAATATAGCTTAAACGGTTTTCAAGTTATATAGAGCTTAGACGATTGAGACACGATTTTGTGAATGACAAAGTTCCAAGGGAAATAACTCAAATAGTATAAATGCTGTGCTCTGCAGGTTGTCTAGTGTTGAATGACATTTGTATGAAGTTTCGTGAATATAGCTTGTCCGGTTTTCAAGTAATAAAGCGATTGAGACACGATTTTGTGACTGACAAAGGTCCAAGGAAAATAACTCAAGAAGTATAAATGCAAGAGTTATGGTTCTTGACTATGCAATTCGTCTAATGTTGATTGATATTTGTATGAAGTTTCGTGAATATAGCTTGAATGATTTTCAAGTTATAGAGCAGACACGACTGAGACACGATTTTGTGACTGACAAAGTTCTAAGGGAAATAACTCAAATAGTATAAATGCTAAAGTTATGGTTCTTGCATTCTGCACGTCGTCTGATGTTGATTGATATTTGTATGAACTTTCATGAATATAGCTTGAATGGTTTTAAAGTTATAGACGGACTCGACTGAGACGCAATTTTGTGATGGACAAAGTTCCAAGGCAAATAACTCAAAAAGTATAAATGCCAGAGTTACCATTTGTGCACTCTGCACATCGCCTCATGTTGATTGATATTTGTATGAAGATTCGTGAATAAAGCTTGAGCAGTTTTCAAGTTATAGAGCGGACACAATTGAAACACAATTTTGTGATGGACTAAGTTCCAAGGGAAATAACTCAAAAAGTATAAATGCCAGAGTTACCATTCTTGCACTCTGCACGTCGTCTCATGTTGATTGATATTTATATGAAGTTTCGCGAATATAGCTAGAGCGGTTTTCAAGTTATAGAACGGACACGATTTGTGACAGACAGACGGACGGACGGACGGACAGACGGACAGACGCCCGGAGAAAACAATATGTCTCCCGACCCTAAAGGGGGGGAGACATAATATCAGTAATGTGGCTGTCACACAGTGACGTATAGCATCAGCGTATGCCGACGTATGAGAAATTTAGCAAATACGCTGGTGTACGTTGAATAAGTTAGGGGTACGTTATGAATAAGTTACGAGCACGCTCAAATACGTTGGTATAAGTTGTTGTACGTCGAATGCGGCCCAAAATTTTGTGCATGCATAAAATTTTCAGCGTACGCCGACGTATTGTTTATAAGTTAGTCATAAGTTTGGTGTACGCAACAGGTAAGTTATGCGTACGTTCATGCACGTAACTTGTAAGTTAATCATACGTTGACATACGTCGGCAGCCAGCAGGTCCATTGTGGAGCGTACGCGTAACTTATTTCTAACTTATAGGTAACTTACCTGTAACTTATACCGAACGTATCCAGAACGTATCCAACCTATGCCTGACGACCTTAGAACTTATTCAACGTATCACGAACGCACTGAGCGTATTTAGGTAACATATCCGCCAGCGACCTGGGCTTCAGCTATATATATTGGATACAGATCAGCAATTCATCACTTTTAAATAAGGAATCTTCTTGGACCGCTTCTGCTTGTCGTTTTGGGGCTTAAGAGGGGGTTAATACTTCAGATGCCACCACAGCTGCTGCAGATGCCGCCACGGATACCACTAAAGAGGCATTGGAGTCTGCGCGAGAGGGAGGTTGGCTACCATCCTAGGCACGGCAGTCGGGTGATGATTGGGACGACGGTAGGCATGCAGGTGGTCAGCTACTACCTGCAAAGTTCTCTAATTTTCGTTCTTTAGGCCTGTCCATCGATCAACGTCCACTACAATAAAAAGTGTTGTAGAGAGCCGTCGCTTTACATCTGATCGTCGAAGCACGCTCCAATACGCTATACATAAGGTCGGCGTAAGTTAGACTAACGTTGTGCATGCGTTCGGCATAAGACAAGAACGCTACAGATACGCTGGGAACACGCTGTTATACGCTTGTATAAGTTATGTATACGCTAGGGATAAGTTGTGAATAAGTTATTTATACGTTTCAGTACGCTATGTGTGCGTTCCAAAACCGGCTGCTGTTTGATGTTTTAATTTATCTCCAGCGTATGCCAACGTATTGGATAAATTTTTCATACGTTGGCATACGTTGTCTGAAACGTTGTAGTGTGACAGGGCCTTAAGACGGCACGGCGTCATCGGCCATCCTATCTAACGTTTTTTTAAAGCTCATGGGTTCACAATGCGTCTCCAAATTTCATCATTCGTGATGATAATCGTCGAAAAAAGCTCGTCAGTTTATTTTATTTTTTTATCAGAGGTCGACAATCAAATGCCCTGCCAAGGCAACCTGATTAAAACGTTTGACTAGTGTGCCTTGTGTACAGTGTACAGTCTTGAGTTCATATATACTTAAGGACAAAAGTTCTGCACGGATATTTAAGGAACATCCGTGCAAGACTTTTGTCCTTAAGTATATATGGAATGTATTGATATACAATACCTGCATAAATCTAATAGCCTTTAAGGTAGATGGATGCTGAATAGAAATATTGGCGGGACATTCAAACCATTATACCATCTAAATAACCCAAAGAGCTATAAAACATTTGGATTAAAAAAAAAATAACATCACCGTTTTGTTTTCCTAACAAACAATATTTTGTATTTCTACATACTTTTTTTTTTTTTTACACATTTTCCATTAAAAATCATATCGCTAGCACACGAATGCACTTTCATTTCTGCAAATCATATAATCTATAATACAGGATATTTGAAACAAACTGGTAACAAAATATTGCAGTTATCTTGTTAATGAGTATATTTTTACATTTTTTAAAAGATGCAAGAAAATTAAAATTTCATGAAAAACATCATGAAAAATATATTCAATCGATGGGGCATGCTAATGCATATTATTTTAGTAAAACATACATTGTATGTTACGGAATAAAAAAAAAATAAAAAAGAAATAAAAAAAACAATTTCACCGTTTCGTTTTCTAGAAAAAACAATGTTTGAGTTAAAAAATATCCCCAAAACAGACTGCCCAAATTTTGCACCTGCTGCAGGCACAGCTGGTCCTTGTCCTACTATTTATTTTCCTGTTATTACGGTTCTACCATAGGGTAATGCCTACAAAACGCGCAGATGGGATGGCAACTGTGAAGACCTTGATCATTCTGGTTCCTAAGGAACAGTCTGATCTCGGTTTCCACTCTTTGTACAGACCTATGTGCCCGAAAACTTAGGATCTTTACGGTAGACATTGCTAGTGTGTGTTATAACTACATGTATATATATTCCACAGTTGATCGATTTCATCATGAACAATAACTCTCTTTTGTTTGAATAAAGAAAGAACAGAGTCGTTCTGTATACGACTACCTTAACAGCTGACACCCATTTACAAGAGAGAGAAAAGTGAAAATGGCAGAGTTGCTTCCCCTGAAAGTGTGTCCATTCACCTTAAACTTTTTCTTGTAATGATTCATATGTTTATATGTGTGTAATTTCAGGCTCCCTTTTGCACTTAGAAGAACACTAGTTCGCTAAGATGGGGATGGGCCTTAGAAGAGGTCGGCGGAGTCGTCGAGTGGGAGGGGGCAGGCGAAGGAGGCATGGTGGTGATGGAGGCGGACTGATCGGGTGTTTGATTGCACTGGTCATTGTAGCATGTGTTTGTGGAGGTGAGTTATTGTTGATTCAGTGCCGGATCCAGAAGAGGGGGGGGGGGGTAAATGGGGCAGCTGTCCACTCCCCCACCCCGCTCCAAAATTGCCGGCAGTTGTGCCCCTGTCCCATTTCCGGCCAGTCCCAAGCGGAGAACCTGTATCCAAATTGTTTCATTTGATAGATATGTCACGCGCCTTTGAGATTTACCTTGTGTTCACTTCTTCTTACCGAAAACGCCTTCCATTCATTTCCATTTAGGCAGTTTGTAGACTGTAAGGGTAGGCTGCACGGGTGAAAGTTTTCAGTATAAATTGGGCAGATTATTTTCCCTGCCCAAATTATAGAAAAAAAAAATGAAATTTTCAGTCACATGATTGGAAATCAGATTTTCAGTATTAGTATTGGAGATTTCTGTACTTTCTCCCAGGAGTCTCTTCGATATTACAGTATCATTCACTATTTCTGATTAAAATGTATCAAAAAATGAATGAACGTCATGGTAAAAGAAAGGGAAAAAAAAGTCTTAAAGTACACTTTAAAAGTGCCTTAAATGCTGTTATGACAGTCTTGAAGATCAAACATTTTCTGGGGGAGGTCCCAGACACCTACCCAAAGACAGGCGGAACCTCCCTCTCATATTCTCCCCCTTCGCATCTTCGGTGCTCGGTATAGGATATTCGGTATTTAACCCAGCAGGCACGTGACGTTGAAATGACGTCATAATGACGTCGCATCGACGTCGGTACGACGTCGTTTCGACGTAATGTACTCACTGGGAATGGTTTACTTTTAGAACAATTACGGTACTTAAAGGAAAACACTCACTTAAATATGAACAACTTCAAATTATAGATCTTGAAAAGCAATTAAATTTGGTGAATATTTCATGAAAATCGAACTTAAAATAAGAAAGATATGAAGCTTTTAAAAGAAACAAAATGGCGGACTCGGAGGCCGCCATTTTGGAAGTTCCTGTCGCGTGATAAATATTCAATTCTAGAATTGCTTACTTTTACAGTATTATTTAATTTTAATTCTTTCTTTATGAAGTAAAATATAGATTTATGCATTTCATCTATCTACAGTTTGTTTCAAACTGAGGTTATTTAGGATTTTCATTTTTGACTGTGAGTTAATGACGTCATTAACTCACTGTTTTGCTGGTTCCCAGCTCAACATTTCAATGTCTTTAAAATGTCTTATCTTTCTTATTTTAAGTCCAATTTTTATGAAATTTTCGGCAAATTTCATGCTTTATTAGAATCTTTAATTTGAGTCCAACGTGCATTTTAGTGCGTGTTTTCCTTTAAGTAAGCAGTCCCAATTTTTACAATTTTATGGTATGTATTGCGCTAGCAATTTCATGCAATTCATACCCTAACCCTTTATACCACTGAACCCAGTGGGCATACAGCGTCGAAATGATGTCATATTGACGTCGATGTATTGTGACGACTGCGGTCGATGCAATGTTATGACGTCGCATTGTCGTCAATACGACGTCCGTTTGAAGGATGCCCGGAGGGATACGATTGCGGTGTAAGTCATACATGTATAAAAATTCATAAAACTCCCGCGGGGTCCAGCATGTCGCGGCTAATGCATACCAGTAGAAGATCATGTTCAATCCTTCTATTGATGCCAAGTCGTTTCAGCGTTGTATGCCTGTTTGGATAGCTCAACATTTTTATATGTATTTCACGGCCCTTCCAAAAATATTCAGTTCATTTATTCAATATATCATTAAGCAGAGGTGGGCAAAAATCGGACTTCCGGGGCAAAACAAACGACCCTACGAAAGCGGGACGCGCTATCTGACTTGTGCGCCGAGCGAAGCTCGAACCCACAGAGGTGACAGACCGAATGTTTAAGAGTCGGCGACAATGGGGACCCCTTGCTCAACACTAAATGTCTTCTCACGAGTTTTTATATCACTTTTCTTTTCAGCTATCGCCATATACAAACAGGTTCAGAAAAAGGTAAAGAAAACCCAAAAGGAACAAGACGAGTTCTTAAACCAGAAGAGAGCAAGAAAGCAGAAACGAAAAGCAGCGAAAAGAGAACGTAAACAGGCGAAAAGGGCCGAGGCCGAAGAAAGGGGAGAAACAGTCGAAGACAACGATAGTGATTCAGACTCCGATAATGACGACCATGATGATGAAGAGCAAAAGGTTTTGAAAGCAGCAGAAAGGGAGAGGGTACGTACGCCTTTGTAGGCGCTCTTGGTTTTATCAATCTACACACAAATGAGCCCTGATACGACAAAACGAACGAAGTGGCAAGCGCGCCCAGCGAAGACTCACATCAGCCTGAGCATCCGTTCAGTCTGATCAGGGTCTTTGCTGTTGGCATAGAGGTAGCTTAGACCCTTAGCTACCATTAAGCGCACAGCAAAGACTCTGATCAGACTGGGCGGATGCCCAGGCTGATCTGAATCTTCGCTGGGCGCATATGCCACTTTGGTGGTTTTGTCGTGTCGCGGCTCATTAATCATTATGAAAAGCGGTTCAACCTTCGCGTTCAGTGTTAAAATGAAGATCTGTGTCATATAACTGTGGGACCCCCCCCCCCCCCCCCCAAAAAAAAAAAAAAAAAAAGTGAACAAGTTTTTCAAAAAATCGGAGAAATTGTTTCGCAAAATACAAATCACTTGTCTGGCTCCCCGTAAAGCGAAAAAAATTATACAAAAGCGGGACAATTAATGGAGTCGCATGCCTGAAAATTGTATTTTTACAATGACTTTATACCACTGATAGAAAATTGGAGTCTTTAAAACAGACAAACTTCACAAGACACGTGTGGTTGTGAAGACTGAATAAAGAAAAAAAATTATAGAAAACTTCATTCTAACATTTTTTATCTTCGCTAGCCAAGCCGGTACTAAGTCCACTTTGTTCCTTTCGTTCGTAAGGACCAAAGTGGACTTACAGAAGGTGGACAAAAGTATTCGTCACAAAGTGACGTTGCCGTTTAAATCAATGTTTCTCCCCAAGTTTTGTAAAAATGATTATCGCAAAACTACGACAGTAATCACAATACTGTTTTCACCAGGTCTATGTAAATTGATTTCCGCAATAAACAAGCATTAGAAAAAATTTGTTTCTTTGGTTATTTTCTTGTACCAACAGTTTTTAATGAAAGGCAAACAAAAACTTCCATTTTTCGATGACGTTAACATTAACGTCAATGGGGATCAAGATTTTAATTTTTTTACTTTCATTTCAATCACGTTAAACTCGTAATACTAAACAAAGAATCATCTTAGTATTTCATTTTATAATGCTGTTTTCAATTCGCTTTTTATCCCTGCAAGTTTCATTACATTGCCTTTAAAAACTTTGCGACAGTATTCTTTTTAAAAACTACGGAAATGCATTAATTTAAACGGCGACGTCACTTTGTAACGAATACTTTTGTCCACCTACTGTAGTACCCTTGGCTTGCGCAGACGAATTACCTTGAGTGACATACTAAAGACACTGTAAAAACATTACCGTATTTCAGGCAAAAGAGATTCAAGAAAAACAGAAGAAACTTTTAGACGACATTCTAGAGAAACAAGCAGAGGAGACAGATCCTGATAAGCTTGATAAGCTGATAGAACAACAAAACGCGCTTGTAGCTCAGATGAAAACGTTTGAAGCGGAGGGATACAAATACGAAGGTGGAATTAAAGAGCTACCTAACAAAGGAGGGCAGGCGATTGATGGACAATCACCAAAGGCACCCGATAACGTGTATTAACTCTGTCGGCGCCAAATTTTTCAGACGACAAATTTTCGTCTGCTCAAATCATCAGACGACAGATTTGTAATTGGAAATTTTAACAATCTAAAGACATTTTTCATAAAATCAGGCTTTTTAAGTTCATATTTGAATGGCAAACAGTGTAGATCCTGATCAGACGGCTCTTTTAAGAGCCGGCTGACTTGGATATATGCTGTTTGCAAAGTCGCATTTTTGCGACTTTGGCGCCGAAAGAGTTAATGAGAAGTTGGAGAAGAGTGGTGTGTGTAAAACAAAAAGCGACGACGATTTCGGCTTTGCTTTTTTGTTTTACAGGTATTCTAGAATACCAGGCTTCAGGAAATTGATGGACAATCACCCAAGGCATTCGATCACGTGTATTAATCATATTTTGAAGATTGGTATCTCTGTAAAACAAAATGCGAAGCCGAAATACTAGTGAACCGAAATACTAGTATTTCGGCTTTGTTTTTTCGTTTTATAGATACCCGAAATAGGAAATTGGATCTTCATAATTTCAAATATTTTAAGTATTAGAAAAAGGACTTGACTACATGATTACCGCTTTTACAGATTTTATTTAAACTTCACTAGTATTTCAAAATTTTGAAAGCCGCAAATGTGTTCTTCAAGTTAGCAAAAATGATGGTGGTAGAATGGCACCTACACTTTTGGGAAATAAATATCTGTAATGGGATTATGGAAAAAAACAACTCCTCTTTGCATTCTAGAGGACCCGGGCAGACTCGGTGCAGCTTATGGGTTCGTTTCGTTGAGCTTCCTGTGGAGCATCGTTCTGAAAATTGGTTATGGGAAAAGAGCAAGAGTGAGTATACAGTTCGTATGTTTGATATCAGTATTACTTTATATAAAGACAAAGATATGAGCCCCACGCTTTCTTTTATTTCCCCGTAAACATCCTTTGTTGCGTGAGATTGATTGATTGATTGTTTTGGGTTTAACGGCCCTTTGAGACATTATTTCAGTTTATATCGGGCCGTGTTGCGTGAGAGATGGTGTCTATTTTCTTAAGATACTGAAACGTATGGGTACTGAACATCTCGTAGAAAGAAGGACACGGGCCTGCTCTACTTGCAGTAGGTGCAAGACGTGGCTATCCCCTCCAGCTCCCTCTGTGAGACGACTCAAATTGGCCTGAAATACTGTCTCAGTGAGCTGATAAAACTAAAATTTGGTTGGTTGGTTCTTTTGGACTTAACCGCAGTGGGCTGATAAAACTAAAATTTGGTTGGTTGGTTCTTTTGGATTTAATTGGCCCTTTGAGACAGAATTTCAGTCTATATCGAGCCGTATCCCAAAGGGAAAGGCAAAGATAAACCAGGCCCCGAGGTTATAAAACTTTTTTCATGCTCAACTCAGCTGAGCATGAAATTTTTTCTGCTCATAAATTTTAAAATGCCAACAATTGTTGGCATTTTAATATTTATAAGCAGAAAAATAGCCTTCTTGGCTTATCTGAGCCTGAAAAATGCTGAATTTCTTGGTATTTTCATATTAATGGGCATTTTAAATTTCATGCTCAGCTGAGTTGAGCATGAAAAAAGTTTTATAACCTCGGGGCCTGAGTGGAAAAATTAAAACAACCTCATCCTGCACTTTGTACTACCTGAAGCCAATACCAGTAGGATGCCCCAACGCCAAAAGTTTTAAGGCATCTCCGCCCATCTTAACACACCTGGGCCCAGGTTCGCAACCATTCCTTTGACCTTACATTTTAGGTCACAAATTACATGTGTAAATAAAAGGTTCCGTTTGATTTTTTTTCTCACAATATAGAAAAGATAGACCAGAGAAAAAATATCTGAATAACCCTAACCTAACCTAGTGCAAGCACAATTGGTCCTTGCACTACTATTAATAGGGCAAAGACCAAGTATGCTTGCGGTAGGTGCATGTGGAGGCTCAACTTCAACTCCAATGAGGATTCTTGTCATATTTCGCTAGGCAGACATCTCGACAAGTGTTAGACTTTGTCCTTGCGCGACGTCAGACGCTCCAAATCAATTAACAGAATCTCGGGGTGTTCGGATATTTGTTCTCAGGTCTATCATTTCTTTTCTCCCTCCCCCCCCCCTCTCTCTCTCTCTCTCTCTGAGACGGTTCGATCTAGAGTGAACTTCAGTCCCGGTGAACACTGTCACAGGTGAACACTGTCACAGAGAGCCGTTAAACCCCAAACAACAACATCAAATCTATGCAACTCCAAAAGCAATGTCAGCAGGATTACGCGATTACGCAGTACAGTAACTGTGATTCCCGATATGATTTTTAATGCTTTTTTTTAAGAGTGAGAATTTTACTTAAACTCAGAGACGATTGTGACTCTGGGCCCTTGTATTTAAAAACTAAAACATGCAATCAGTCAAGCATCAGATAACGCACGAATGCCTATAGAGCAGTCTGATCAGGGCCTACACCGTTTGCCATTCCATCTGCATATCTTGGACGCATTACTGCGATGCAAAACCAAACTGTTCCATTATTAGGACAGCTACGATAATTATATTTGGTGTCCCAATTCTATGCTCAACTAGGGCAGCTGAAGACAGGACTAAGTGGATAGAGGTTGTTGTAAAGTCTTCTGTGGTGCCCAAACGACCCCCAAGGTTATGGGATAGACTAGACTAGACTAATTTTTAGAATTTTACAGTATTTTGTAAAGTTCCTGTACCAAAATATTTATAATTGGCGGTAACTTAATTTTGGCACGATGACGTAAAAATGAACACCACCAAATTAAAAGACTGCAAAAAAAAACAACAACAAAAAAAAACACTCCTATAAAAAAGCGCCAGGATCAAAATTGATCCGCGACGCGAGAAAACGAAGTGGTTGTGCGCCCAGCCCATACTCAGAGCAGCCTGTGCATCCACCCGGTCTGATCAGACTCTTCGAAAAGCGCGCTTAAAGAGTAGCTAACGGCCTATGCTACCTCCATGCGGACAGCGAAGACTCTGATCAGACTGGGCGGATGCCCAGGCTGAGCTGAGTCTGCGCTGGGCGCACATCCACTTTGTTGGTTTTGTCGTGTCGCGGCTCAAATCAAAGCCAATAAAGAAGTATTACTTGTAAGAAAGGCAACGACCAGGAACTGATCGCTCAGCGGGCACATGTGGTCGAAATGACGCCGAACTGACGTCGATGCGACGTCATTACGGCGCAGCCACGCCAGTATGACGTCACATCAACGTCATATGCCTGCTCATGAGGCGGAGAACTGATCACACATATTCCACATTAAACTTTGATATCAAACAGACAATAAGAACACAAAACAAGTGTAAGACAACACAAGCCCATAGCCAAATTTTCAAACCGCAGACAAGGGCGTAGCTACCTGTACGAAAATACGCAGATGCGTATTGAAATTTTGTCAAGCTGACAAAATTTCAACATTCATCTGCTCATTCCCATGCTGACATTATGTAAATAGGACAAGATTTGATTACCAACTGCCAACAGACACGAAAATACGAAATACCGTAGGGGCTGTTCCCCTAGATTTCCCCTCCACAAGTACAAAACATGATTGTGCATATCATGTAAATGCCCCTAGCTACGCCTCTGGCAGATAATAAGTGCTCTACAGTAGTTGCTAGATAATTTCGTTTCATTTTCACGCTGCAGTGAGTAGTAATTCAAGCCGGGCCGCGTAGCACAATCGATAGCTAGTCTGACTCAAGAGCCAGAGGTCCCGGGTTCGATATCCGGTCCGGCCACATACTTTCGTTTCTCCTTCCGCTGATTCAAGAAGGGCAGTGGTTAGTTAGTGGCGTCAGTTACTGGGGAAAGTATGTGCACTTAGTAATGGTTAACCGCTTAGGAGGTCTAAGCCTGTGTTAGGGTAACTCGCCGCCCCGACATGACCACGGCTGTTTACCGTGGACGTAAAACAATAAAACAACAACAAAAAAAAAAATAAAAAAAATAAATCGATGCATTTATTTAAGGAATGAATTTCATTTTTCTGAGGTTTATCGACGTGTAAACTACATTGGGTCACGTGCAAAGTGAATGAACCCCGAAGGGGTTCATGTAAACTTTGCTAGTGACCCAATGTAGTTTACACTTCGATAAACCTCAGAAAAATTAAGTTCATTGCTTATATTTACATTCGTTTCAATCAAATCTTTCATGAAAAATTTCATATAAGCGCTAAAATTGAAGCAGTAAAACATGTACACGCAGTTTTTTCTGCCATGGATAACTTTCCACGCCACTGTTTAAAAATCGATAATCGATATTCGCGAATCGAGTTGGTAATGAAATACACTACGAGATATGGGCAAGTCATCTTTTTCTTCTTATTTTATTTTTCCTTACATTCAAATCCATTTTTCCGTGTTCATTTCAAAAACCGCATTAATTTGCGAACAGCCTGATATAATTTTTGAAAAGATTGCATAAGAAATACCGCGGTCATTTTTTAGTTTAAGTTGACTACCCTCAAAATGTATAGAATATATAGTAAATCTTGACCTTTTTACTGCGTTGATCAAAGTTTTTACCCGCATATGTCTCTTTTTTTCATAAAATGAAAATTTTCCGTGTTCATTCCGAAAACTACAATTATTCAGCATTTCACTGATATATTTTTTATTGAAATAGGAAGTAAAACAGTGCGGTCATTTTTACATTTTCGATCAGCACCCTTATTTTCTATGCTAGCGCAAATATCCAACATAATTCACACATTACTCCAGGTGGCGTAGAAAGTTGCGGACGTAACAGCAGAACGGCGTGCATGACGTCAGGGCGTTGCTGACGCCCAATCAGGTTGTAGAGAACCATTGTTTATTTTGACGTCATTGTGGTCGCGTGTCTCAATGTAATTATTGGAATGTAAACTACATTACGTTCCATTGGTTTACTATAGGGCTTTTCAGTACATACACCAAGAATGTAAATATTTGCGTTTCTCTCCAGAGGCTATATATACCTAAGGTTTATTGACTCTTTTTTCTCATCCGTAACAATACCCATTTTTACTTTTACTCAGTATGTTTCTATATTTATGCCATGTTTGCTTACTTATTATGCATATTAAAGTGGCCTTCGAGGTGTTATTACAACATATATAACAAAACAGCGAGTCTAACTTGCAACCGGACAGAAAAATTGTTTCAGCTGGGCATGATGTACTGTTCACAAAAAGTAGAGGCTCGTATTAAAAATTGTATAAATTAGAAAAAAAATCAAATCCATCTGAAAAGGCAAGTGTCCATCGGACAAATATTTGATAAGACATTTCGCATGAGATGGATGGATAACTTTTGATTTTATGTCCGTTTCAACAGTATTTAAGTCATATCAGCATGAATGGAGAGTGATATTGATACACTGTGTGTAGTGGAACCCCAAGGATTTCCGCTTCCTGAAATATTTCAGTCTACATTACATATACTCGAAAAAATATTAAAGGGTCAAACTTTTACCCCGTGATTTCTGGAACATTTTAAACACTTGGTAAAATAAATCATTTCCACCTTCCATTTCATTCATTTTACAAGTTTTGTACATATGAAGATTGAAAATGTAGCCTATATCTTGACCAAGTCCAGACTTCAATTCATACTACCCTCAAAATCAGAGTTGTTTGAAGTCCATAGGGAACAAATTCACCAAAATTTTCGATTTCGCCAATTCATGAATTTTTTGAAAAATTGCTCGATAGTCATCAAGTTTAATCATTTTTAAGGTCAGCAAGCTATAAGAAGTTTAAATAGAAGTTATGCCCGACCAAACTGACACACTATCAGTTCTCTATGGGAATTCAAACAACTTTCATTTTAGGGGTAGTTTGACTTAAAGCTTGACCTTGGTCAAGACAAAGGCTATAGGTTCAAGCTTCATGTGTATAAAACTTGCAAAATGAATAAAATGGAAGGTAAAAATTATCTATTTTACCAAATGTTTGAAATTTTCCAGAAATCGCAGGGTAAAAGTTTGACCCTTTAATATTTTTTTTGAGTATATATCGAGCCGTCATCCAGAGAAAAGGAGAAAGAAAAGACATGCTAGGGGAGAATAAAATGTCCAAACAATCCACACCCGCACCGACTGCATTCACAGTAGGCCCTTGATCCACTGTTTTCCAAATTAGTCGGACTTCTTGACACACTGAAAACTACCCGCCACCATCGCCCGACCACAAGCACTTCGATACGTGCCGAATTTTGACGGATAACCACATAGGAAAGAATATCATCTCTGTTTTATTTTTTTTTATTATTATTTCTTCTCAGAACATCAGAACTCCATAGCTAACAAAACTAATTTGATAAAAACATACATTGTCATCAATGACAAACAACAGTTTTGCTCGGAATTAGTTTGCGCTTCGCATTTTGTCCGCAAAATAAAACGAACGTACATGTAACAAAATTTTGTTTTGCGGCCAAAATTCTGAACAAAAACTTACACCGGACTCAGAAATAATAGTGCCTAATCAAATACGATAGTATAGCAAAAATTGAAATCCACAGACTTTTCAAGCTCTTCAACCGTCAGTATTACATGTAATACCATCATGCAGGACAAACGGGGGAGGCGGGTGTGGGGTGGGGGTGAGGTTAATTATAAAGATTAACATATACATACGAGCTCTCGCAGAAAAGAAATAGCAACATCTAATCGACCTCGTTAAAGAGGTGCAGCACAGAGCAAACGGAAAAGCGCTACACAGCAAACTTGAATAACGTCGTTAACGTCATAAAATCATTAAGTAAGTCGCGTGGGGTAGGGTATTTTAATGACGTCACAATTGCGTAAATAACATGCGGGCCTTCAAAAAAATCCATTTTCAATCGCAGGAAACATATAAATATGATATAGTAAAATTTCATCAATTTCTAAGACAGGGCCGATTTTGACCCTTCGTGAACTTGTCCTTTGATACAAAATACTTGAATAGGTGTTTATTTTGGTATTTGGGTTATACATGAATAGGGTGGGTTTTCAGAGTTCCAGCGGCACATCTGTACCCCTTTAAAGACCGAGTGACCCCCCTCCCCCCGTGGTCGCATCGGAATCATTTTATACAACCGAGCCAATTTTCTCTTCCTCTTCGTAAGCCTCGAGATGAGCTAATTCGGTCAGTCTACACATATCGTCCAAACATATTACTATCAGTTTATTATTGGTTTCATTCCTTACTCCCTATCGGGTGATAACTTATCATAATTGAGCCGCGACACGACAAAACCAACAATGTGGTTGTGCGGTCAGCGCAGACTCATATCAGCCTGGGCATCCACCCGGTCTGGTCAGCCTCGTTGCTAAGCGCTTAAAGGGTAGCTAAGGGACAAAGCTACCTCCATGCGATCAGCGAAGACTCTGATCAGACTGGGCGAATGCCCAGGCTGATCTGAGTCTGCGCTGGGCGCACAGCCAAATTGTTGGTTTTGTCTAGTCGCGGCTCATATAGATTCTACAGAAACAGTTGCAAGAATTCAACAGTTTCTAAGTGGCGAGAACCTGCTACCGGAACAGTACCATAATTATTAACAAGAATTGTTAGAGGCCAATAAAGCGTGACTTAGGGTAGCTGGACTTAAACAAGCGCAAGTTTAATATGGACAATACCGGCCAAGTGAAATGGAAGCAGCTGCAGTGTCAGAATAAACAGTTCTTCTAAGAATCATTCAGACCTCTAAATATGGCTAGAGATATGATAATATTAATGAACAGTGAAATATAGATTACAGAGACCTCAAAGTGATATGAGGTCAATCACTGTATCTGAATGTATCAGTACACTAAGCATAAAACAAGTCAGTGAAATAGCGCAAGAAATATTTGCTTAAATCACTGGACCATGGGGTAAAGGTCACACTGACCTTCAATAAGTATGAGGTCACTCATAGTGTCAGCCCAATGCATTAACCCAAGTATGATGCAAATCCATAAAACAGTGTTAGAGATATTGACTAAAGTCACTGGACCATGAAATATAGGTCAAACTGACCTAAGTAAGTATGAGGTCACTTACAGTGTCAGTTAGACCAGTAGATCTTCCCCAGATACATGTATGGAGCAAGTTTGAAGACTCTAGCCCTTGTGGCTACTTAAAACTGAGCAAAATGCAACAGTTGAATATTTTTTCTATGTACAATAAACAGTAAAATATAACTCATCGCTGCTTTAGGTAGATTTTTCCGGGACGTATTTTTGGGTCATGTTTAAGGCTCTAGCCCTTGTGGTTACTTAGAAACTGAGATAATTGTAAAAGATGAACATTTTGTTCTATGTTCAATCAACCGTAAAATATAGGTCATGGCCCGAAATGCATTACTGCTTTAAGTAGATCCTACCAAAGCTAAATGCAACACGTCAATATTTAACTGTGTTCAATCAACCATGAAATATAGGTCATGGCCCTATATGCATCACTGCCTTCAGTAGATCTTTCCCAGACGTATCTATTGAGTCAATTTGAAGACTCTACCTTTGTGGTTACTTTAAGAACTGAGCTCAACGCAAAAGGTGAATGATTTTACTATCTTTAATCAACCATGAAATATAGGCAATGGCCTGATATGCATCGTTGCTTTCAGTAGAAGTTCCCAGATTAATGTATGGAGCAAGTTTGAAGACACTGCCTCTTGTGGTAAGTTACAAAGTGAGCTTAATGCATAGGGTGAATTTTTTGTTTTATGTACAATCAAATCAATGAATTGTGAAATATAGCCCATTGCCCGATATGCATCGCTGCTTTTAGTAGATCTTCCCCAGACGTGTTTGAGGTCGAGACAAATACGGAAAATAACCTTCCTAAAACGCTCACTTCTTAAATTGCGCATCCTCACCTTTAGCTCTGCAGAATGCACTATTCATGTACGAAGGTTAGGCTGAAGAAAAGAAATTTAGCCGCGACACAGCTAAACCAACAAAGTGGCATGTGCGCCCATAGACAGGCCCCAGACTCCAGTAATGACTATAAGCCATTTTCAGATTTTTGTTCTTTTCTTATAAGAGCCATCACTATATAAAATAAAAAAAATAAATGAGCCGCGACGCGAGAAAACCAACAATGTGGTTGTGCGGGCAGCGCAGACTCAGATCAGCCTGGGCATTCGCCCAGTCTGATCAGAGTCTTCGCTGTCCGCATGGAGGTAGCATAGACTCTTACATGTAGCTGCCTTTTAAGCGCAAAGCAAAGACTCTGATCAACTGGGCGGATGCCTAGGCTTATCTGAGTCTGCGCTGGGCGCACGACCACATTGTTGGTTTTCTCGTGTCGTAGCTCAAATAAATTCAACTACTAGAAGATGTAAAATTAGTGTCAACGTTAGTTTTTTGTGATTTTTTTTTTGCATTTTTTGGTCATATTATCATTGAATAGACTGATGCCAGTCATGTGCACCCAGTGAAGACTCAGATCAACCTTGACATCCGCCCTGTCTGATCAGAATCTTCACTGGCCGCATGAAGGTAGCTTAGACCCCTAGCTATCCTTTAAGCGTATAGCGAAGAGTCTGATCAGACTGGGCGCATGCCCAGGCGGATCTGAGTCTTCGCTGGGCGCATATGTCACTTTGTTGATTTTCTCGTGTCGCGGCTCAAATTATTGATTTTGGAATAATTTTCCATGGTTCTTGCAACTGCTTCGATCTACACAGACTATTGATAAAGCAGTATCATTTTTCAGTTCCTAATGTACAGGTTAACATAGTCGAAATTGACCAGTGGAAGAAAGATAAACTTATATCTACTTATGTTTACAGAATTGGCTGGAGAGTTTGCACATGTAGGCTGAAGCCAGTCTAATTAATGTGTACAAGTACAGATCGTAGTGCGTGAAGTCGGAAATTTGATTTTACTCTGAATACAGGTAAAACATACATGTGTTAGGTCTGCTAGAACAACTCCAGGCTGCAAGTTACTGAGTTAGGAAGAAAATTAAAATCACGTTTATGTACATTTTTTTAAATGATTTAACCTGAAATTTCTTTGTCTTATAACATAAGATAGAGCATCGTTATTATCCCCTCACACCACGAAGTGGTGAGGGGATATAGGTTTTGTCCCGTACGTAAGTACGTACGTATGTTCACCTATTGTCATCGCTCTAGCACTTACATTTCTCAACGGATTTTGAAATAACTTCACACAAGTGTAGGGCATGACAATATCTCGAGCAAGTTCGACTTTCAGGGTGCTGCGCCCAAGGTCAAGGTCACTGTGGCTATTTTTAGAAAAAAATTTGTCAGCGCTCTAGCGCCTACATTTCTCACGGATTTTTAAATAACTTCATACAAATGTAGGGCATGACAATATCTCGAGCAAGTTCGACTTTCAGGATGCTGCGCCCAAGGTCAAGGTCACTGTGGCTATTTTTAGAA
This sequence comes from Ctena decussata, assembly GCA_963989385.1. Taxonomy (NCBI): domain Eukaryota; kingdom Metazoa; phylum Mollusca; class Bivalvia; order Lucinida; family Lucinidae; genus Ctena; species Ctena decussata. Next base: position 38,089,594 of record OZ022512.1, on the reverse strand, counting down.
AAACTTTGTCATCGCTCTAGCGCCTACATTTCTCAACGGATTTTAAAATAACTTCAAACAAACGTAGCGCATGACAATATCTCGAGCAAGTTAGACTTTCAGGGTGCTGCGCCTAAGGTCAAGGTCACTGTGGCTATTTTTAGAAAAACTTTGTCATCGCTCTAGCGCCTACATTTCTCAACGGATTTTGAAATAACTTCACACAAATGTAGGGCATGACAATATCTTGAGCAAGTTCGACTTTCAGGGTGCTGCGCCTAAGGTCAAGGTCACTGTTGCTATTTTTAGAAAAACTTTGTCATCGCTCTAGCGCCTACATTTCTCAACGGATTTTTAAATAACTTCACACAAACGTAGGGCATGACAATATCTCGAGCAAGTTCGACTTTCATGGTGCTGCGCCCAAGGTCAAGGTCACTGTGGCTATTTTTAGAAAAACTTTGTCATCGCTCTAGCGCCTACATTTCTCAACGGATTTTGAAATAACTTCAAACAAATGTAGGGCATGACAATATCTTGAGCAAGTTTGACTTTCAGGATGCTGCGACTAAGGTCAAGGTCACTGTTGCTATTTTTAGAAAAACTTTGTCAGCGCTCTAGCGCCTACATTTCTCAACGGATTTTGGAATTACTTCACACAAACGTAGGGCATGACAATATCTTGAGCAAGTTAGACTTTCAGGGTGCCGCGCACAAGGTCAAGGTCACTGTGGCTATTTTTAGAAAAACTTTGTCATCGCTCTAGCGCCTTCATTTCTCTACGGATTTTGAAATAACTTCACACAAATGTAGGGCATGACAACATCTTGAGCAAGTTCGACTTTCAGGGTGCTGCGCCCAAGGTCAAGGTCACTGTGGCTATTTGTCACCCGACGTAGGCGGAGGGGGACTATAGAAATGACCCTCGTCCGTCCGTGTGTCAGTCCGTCCGTCCGTCCGTCCATCCGTCCGTCCGTCCGACCGAAATCTTGTCCCCGCAACTCCTCCTACGTCTTTCATCGGATTGATTTGAAATTTTACAGATTATATTCTTATGATATGAAGATGTGCATGTGGTTTTTGATTTTTGTTTCGGCCATTTTTGATGGAGTTACGGCCCTTGCTGACTCAGACCTTGTCCCCGCAACTCCTGCCACATCTTGTTTCAGATTGACTTGAAATTGTGCAGAATGTTTCATCATGATCTGAAGATATGCATGTGATTTTGGAATTTCAATTGTCCTATATTTTACAAAGTTATGGACCTTTGTCGTTTTTGGCATTTTTCCAACTTTTGAAGCCTTTGACCGAGAGAGCTGAAATTTGGTATGCTATTAGCATTTGGTGAATTGAGTATTCGGATTATTGATAGGATATGCTTAATTTATTTGTGACAGAATTATTCCCCTTTTATAGATAACAGACATTCACTTAAAGGTAAAAGGATAACTCAAGAACTATTCATATTAATGGGGTGAATTTTCATAAATGCATTGTTCATTTTTCATCAGATTCATATTAGGAGTATTATGGCCCTTGTTATTTTGTTATTGGGTATACAGTCTTGATGTTTTGGGCATTCTGTTAGGGCCTAAAGTTTCAGTAACCTGATTTTCACATATACGCCCAGTTCTGAACTTAAGTATTTTATAACCTCATAGAGGCCCAGTAATTGTTGGGTATATGACAGACTCTTTGCTTATGCTTCAATTATTATTTGCTTACCAGGTTCTGTTATGCACATATTTTCTGGTTTTGGCCATACAGTTACTTTGAAACGGAATAAAGGGCTGCAGTTTGTGACACATTTCAAACGTCGGGTGACACTTGGCCGATGGCCTTTTATTTTAGAAAAACTTTGTCATCGCTCTAGCGCCTACATTTCTCAACGGAATTTGAAGTAACTTCACACAAATGTAGGGCATAACAATATCTCGAGCAAATTTGACTTTAAGGATGCTGCGCCCAAGGTCAAGGTCACTGTGGCTATTTTTAGAAAAACTTTGTCATCGCTCTAGCGCCTACATTTCTCAACGGATTTTAAAATAACTTGATACAAATGTAGGGAAATACAATATTTCGAGCAAATTCGACTTTAAGGATGCTGCGCCCAAGGTCAAGGTCACTGTGGCTATTTTTAGAAAAACTTTGTCATCGCTCTAGCGCCTACATTTCTCAACGGATTTTAAAATAACTTGATACAAATGTAGGGCAAGACAATATTTCGAGCAAATTCGTCTTTCAGGGTGCTGCGCCTAAGGTCAAGGTCACTGATGCTATTTTTAGAAAAACTTTGTCAGCGCTCTAGTGCCTATATTTCTCAATGGATTTTGAAATAACTTCACACAAATGTAGGGCATGACAATATCTCGAGCAAGTTTGATTTTCAGGGTGCTTAAAAGGTCAAGGTCACTGTAGCTATTTTTAGAAAAACTTTGTCATCGCTCTAGCGCCTACATTTCTCCATGGATTTTAAAATAACTTCACACAAATGTAGGGTATGACAATATCTTGAGCAAGTTCGACTTTCAGGGTGCTGCGACTAAGGTCAAGGTCACTGTTGCTATTTTTAGAAAAACTTTGTCAGCGCTCTAGCGCCTACATTTCTGAACGGATTTTGGAATTACTTCACACAAACGTAGGGCATGACAATATCTTGAGCAAGTTAGACTTTCAGGGTGCTGCGCACAAGGTCAAGGTCACTGTGGCTATTTTTAGAAAAACTTTGTCATCGCTCTAGCGCCTTCATTTCTCTACGGATTTTGAAATAACTTCACACAAATGTAGGGCATGACAACATCTTGCGCAAGTTCGACTTTCAGGGTGCTGCGCCCAAGGTCAAGGTCATTGTGGCTTTTTGTCACCCGACGTAGGCGGAGGGGGACTATAGAAATGACCCTCGTCCGTCCGTGTGTCAGTCCGTCCGTCCGTCCGTCCATCCGTCCGTCCGTCCGACCGAAATCTTGTCCCCGCAACTCCTCCTACGTCTTTCATCGGATTGATTTGAAATTTTACAGATTATATTCTTATGATATGAAGATGTGCATGTGGTTTTTGATTTTTGTTTCGGCCATTTTTGATGGAGTTACGGCCCTTGCTGACTCAGACCTTGTCCCCGCAACTCCTGCCACATCTTGTTTCAGATTGACTTGAAATTGTGCAGAATGTTTCATCATGATCTGAAGATATGCATGTGATTTTGGAATTTCAATTGTCCTATATTTTACAAAGTTATGGACCTTTGTCGTTTTTGGCATTTTTCCAACTTTTGAAGCCTTTGACCGAGAGAGCTGAAATTTGGTATGCTATTAGCATTTGGTGAATTGAGTATTCGGATTATTGATAGGATATGCTAAATTTATTTGTGACAGAATTATTCCCCTTTTATAGATAATAGACATTCACTTAAAGGTAAAAGGATAACTCAAGAACTATTCATATTAATGGGGTGAATTTTCATAAATGCATTGTTCATTTTTCATCAGATTCATATTAGGAGTATTATGGCCCTTGTTATTTTGTTATTGGGTATACAGTCTTGATGTTTTGGGCATTCTGTAAGGGCCTAAAGTTTCAGTAACCTGATTTTCACATATACGCCCAGTTCTGAACTTAAGTATTTTATAACCTCATAGAGGCCCAGTAATTGTTGGGTATATGACAGACTCTTTGCTTATGCTTCAATTATTATTTGCTTACCAGGTTCTGTTATGCACATATTTTCTGGTTTTGGCCATACAGTTACTTTGAAACGGAATAAAGGGCTGCAGTTTGTGACACATTTCAAACGTCGGGTGACACTTGGCCGATGGCCTTTTATTTTAGAAAAACTTTGTCATCGCTCTAGCGCCTACATTTCTCAACGGATTTTTAAGTAACTTCACACAAATGTAGGGCATGACAATATCTCGAGCAAATTCGACTTTAAGGGTGCTGCGCCCAAGGTCAAGGTCACTGTGGCTATTTTTAGAAAAACTTTGTCATCGCTCTAGCGCCTACATTTCTCAACGGATTTTAAAATAACTTGATACAAATGTAGGGCAAGACAATATCTCGAGCAAATTCGTCTTTCAGGGTGCTGCGCCTAAGGTCAAGGTCACTGTTGCTATTTTTAGAAAAACTTTGTCAGCGCTCTAGTGCCTATATTTCTCAATGGATTTTGAAATAACTTCATACAAATGTAGGGCATGACAATATCTCGAGCAAGTTTGACTTTCAGGGTGCTTAAAAGGTCAAGGTCACTGTAGCTATGTTTAGAAAAACTTTGTCATCGCTCTAGCGCCTACATTTCTCCATGGATTTTAAAATAACTTCACACAAATGTAGGGTATGACAATATCTTGAGCAAGTAGTCTTGTGTGAGGGGATTTGTATCGCCTGCGATGCCTTGTTCCCTCTAGCATTTCTATCGCGATCACGAATTTGTAACCAAATGCATTCTACCTTTGCCATTTCGAGGTAATTCCCGTCTGCCCATTCTTTCTGTTAAAAGAACTGACCTCATTGAACAGAAAGTATTAAATGAAAATGACATTTGAGCCGCGACGCGAGAAAACAAACAATGTGGTTGTGCGCCATGCGCAGACTCAGATCAGCCTGGGCATCCGCCCAGTCTGATCAGAATCTTCGCTGTCCGCATGGAGGTAGCTCAGTGTCTTAGCTACCCTTTAAGCGCAAAGTGAAGAGTCTTACCAGACTGGGCGGATGCCCAGGCTGATCTGAGTCTGCGCTGGGCGCACAACCACATTGTTGGTTTTCTCGTGTCGCGGCTAATTTTACATTGCAACAGCCCTTGAAAGTGAATTCAGGTCTACCTCTACAGTACTTTCCCTTCGACTAGGGTGCATACCCAGCGGGCACATGGCGTCATAATGACGTACTGACGTCGATATGACGTAATGACGTCGCAACGGTGTCAATTAGGCGTCATTACGACGTCACGTGCCTGCTGGGTTAACTTACTCTGTAATTAAAGTATATGCATTTATTTTTATTTTCAGTTACAGACAGATCCTCATTATGCCTAGAGGCCGTCGCGGTCGTCGGCGGCGTGCTGCACACCGACCCCACCGCTCTCACATTGGGCACCATCACCACCGCTCTCACTTTGGACACCGACGCCGCTGCACTCACATCGGGCACTTACACCATCGTCATCGATTTGGAGGATTGTTCAGACGAAAACGTATGTTTGGACGACGACGCCACCGTCACAGACACAGAACAGGGGGAGGAGGGGGTGGAGGTTGCTTGAACCTGTTATTGTGTTGTTTTGGACGTGAGTTTAATTGTTTAATTGTTATTAAAACGTACCTGTTGCTCCATCGGTGGTATAGATTCATATAATATTAAATTGAGCCGCGACACGAGAAAACCAACAATGTGGTCGTGCGTCCAGCGCAGGCTCAGATCAGCATGGGCATCCGCCCAGACTGATCCGAGTCTTCGTTGGCCGCATGAAGGTAGCTCAGTCCCTTGGCTACCCTTAAAGCTCTTAGCGAAGACTCTGATCAGACTGGGCGGATGCCCAGGCTGATCTGAGTCTGCGCTGGGCGAACAACCACATTGATGGTTTTCTCGCGTCGCGGCTCATTTTATCATGAGATATCGATAATGCAAGCTTCATGAGATATCGATAATGCAAGTAAATGATCGTGAGGTGTTATACATGAATTTAGTTGGCAACCAAATTGGCCTACCTCCGATGGTAAAAATACAATGTATACCTGCCTTTGGCCCCATTTCTTGTCCCGCTCTTGCTTATATTATGTTGAAAACATAACCCCCTCCCCGCTACTTTCTGCCACTTATGTGACGTAATAATGCACATAAACCCAAATTTTATCACCAAATGTGAAGGTTGAGCCACTTTCCATACTGATTTTTGTTTAGACGCTTTCTCCTCGTAGTGCAAATATATATGGTACTTTTAGCCTGCTTGTTGTTGTTTTGATCAAACGTTTAGCCTGCTTGTTGTTGTTTTGATCAAACGTTTAGCCTGCTTGTTGTTGTTTTGACCAAACTTTTTGCCTGCTTGTTGTTGTTTTGAGTATACTTTTAGCCTGCTTGTTGTTGTTTTGAGTATACTTTTAGCCTGCTTGTTGTTGTTTTGACTATACTTTCAGCCTGCTTGTTGTTGTTTTGAGTATACTTTTAGCCTGCTTGTTGTTGTTTTGAGTATACTTTTAGCCTGCTTGTTGTTGTTTTGACTATACTTTCAGCCGGCTTGTTGTTGTTTTGACTATACTTTCAGCCTGCTTGTTGTTGTTTTGACTATACTTTTAGCCTGCTTGTTGTTGTTTTGAGTATACTTTTAGCCTGCTTGTTGTTGTTTTGAGTATACTTTTAGCCTGCTTGTTGTTGTTTTGACTATACTTTCAGCCTGCTTGTTGTTTTGATCAATTGTTTAGCCTGCTTGTTGTTGTTTTGATCAAACTTTTAGCCTGCTTGTTGTTGTTTTGACCAAACTTTTAGCCTACTTATTGTTGTTTTACCAAACTTTTAGCCTGCTTGTTGTTGTTTTGACCAAACTTTTAGCCTGCTTGTTGTTGTTTTGACTATACTTTTAGCCTGCTTGTTGTTGTTTTGACTATACTTTTAGCCTTCTTGTTGTTGTTTTGACCAAACTTTTAGCCTGCTTGTTGTTGTTTTGACCAAACTTTTAGCCTGCTTGTTGTTGTTTTGACCAAACTTTTAGCCTGCTTGTTGTTGTTTTGACCAAACTTTTAGCCTGCTTGTTGTAATTGTTGTGTCCATATAAGATGATTTCATAAGACAATAATAAATAATACTATTGCACCATGCATGCTTGTTGTTGCGAACATTCTACATTTTTAAAAAGTTTCCTATGTAGTAGGATCTACAAGTAGCAAAAGTCATTTTGAAATTCTATTTATTATTCTCGTTTAGTTGTGGCCTGACGTACATATGTATAGCAACATACCTAGCAAAATAGCAGGGTGAACAAGTTTTTGATAAATGACAAGTCGCTCAACAAAATGCGATTTCCTTTTCTGGCTCCCCGTCCGGCAATGCATTATTAACAAAAGCGGGACAATAAATGGAACCCAGGCCTGCTCATTGTATTTTTACCATCTTATTCATTTTAGTTGCTAACTAATATGAGCCACATCTTTTACAACACGTTTTTATTTGAAACTCAAGAATATATGTCATTTGTATAAAGATGAATTATCACGGTCATTCATAATGACAAAACTGTATATAATAGTAGTGAGAAGCCTGCAGCGATGCCTCACGATAAAGTATAACAGGAATTGAGTCGCGATACGAAAAAATAACGAAAACAACAACAACAACAAAAAAGTAGCATGTTCGCCTAGCGAAGACTCGGATCAGCCTGGGCATCCGCCCAGTCTGATCAGTGCCTTCGCTGTCGGCATGGAGAAAGCTACGACCATGCAAGAGTCTATCAAACAGGGCGGATGCCCAAATTGATCTACGTCTTGGCGTAGCACACATGCCACTCTCTTTGTTTTGTCGTATCGCGGCCCAGATTTATTTATACCGCCTGTAGAGCAACTTCAAATGGGACCTTTGACAGCGAACGCTGATACCAGTCTTTGAATCCTTGAAATCTAGCTAGGGTCTTCGTTTTGCGCTTGTAGACGTCTCACTGTCTTGCTTGCCCACTTGTGATCGAGATCGCTGTTAAGCAGTTGTCTCAGATGTACCTTTTGGTAATTTTCTTACATACTGGCGCTGACAGCCATGCATGATGCTTGCTAGGCCTTGTAGAATAGAATAGAATGGAAAAGCGCTCTGTAAGTGTAGGCTACAAGTCACCTATTGAATTTGAAACAAACACCCCATTGCCGGACCAGGTGCTTGCTACCAGCAAAAAGGCTCTGAATAGACTGCGTGTGTGCGCCGGCCATGCTTTAATCCACTTTTTGTGTGTCGTAAACAGTGTAAAATCTGATACAGGCTTGCACTGTTTGCTCGGGGATGTGTGTCCCAGTACCAAAGAGTTTACGGTAATGCGTAAAGAGAAACAACCAAAGAAATCGTGTTTGTTTAGCTTTGTCATTACGAATTCCCCGACGGCTCCCTTCATATGATCATTCGCACCCGGAGGTTTACAAAAATAAAAAATAAACACGTTGAATTGCAACATTTCTTATGCGTCATCCGATTTTAATAAAATTTACGCCAACCTGTCTATTTTTGCAACATCTTCCTCTTCAAATTAAAGTGATTTGGTGCACCTCTATGTTTTTTTTGCCATTTTACAAAGGGGAACAACTTTTGTGCCTTTCATGTTTGCTTCCCTAGAAAATGAAGCCCTTCCAAAATGTGGTCTTCTTTTCTCTTCTTTAAGAGTTGACCACCATTGTGAAGGGAGGCAAAATAAAATGACAGAGTCACTTTCCCTGAAAGTGTATCCATTTACATTAACTTTACTTTTCCAGAACATTTTTCCTTTAACTCATTAACTGTTTATATCTTAAAATTTGGATAATCAGGGCCCAGATTCACAACCATTCTTTAACTTTCACTCAAATAAAGTCTATATTTAAATTATAATAAGAATCACAGTTTCTGCGTGCTCCTTCTGACATTTTTCATGGAACTGTAATACGAAAGAAAGATTTTTATAAGCTTTTATTTACACATGAACTTTTAGACCTTAAAGGCCCCATTGCTCTATCACCATGAAAAATTTTATCATGAGGTATCGCTGCAAGCTTCTTACTATAGTTTCGTCATTGTAAATGACCGTGATTAGCTAGCTTTAAACAAATAAAACATCCTTCAGTTTCACATAAAAAGGGTTTGAAAACTTATTTGGGTCATTTTAGTTGGCAACTAAAATAACCTACTTTCGATTTAATAAAATGGTACAAATACAATGTACAGGTGTGGAGTCTCAATCACTATCCCGCCTATGTTTATATAACATTGCTAGACGGGAAACCAGAACAGGAAATTGTATTTTGTGAAGCGATTTGTTAGTTTTCAAACACTTGTTTTCTCTACTTTTTGCTTGTTATATAACTCAATATATGCACACCAACCCGCATTTTATTACCAACCGTGAAGGCTGAGCTTTTACAATGATTTGAAGTTAGCCGTTTTTATCGCTGATAGGACTATGGAGACTTTAAATTTAATACCGTCCTCAAAGTAATGATTGTGAACCTTGGCCCTGATTTCTATACTGTCCGACAATGTGTCAAACAATTTGCTGGCGGAACTGAGACGAAGAGTTCAAACTGGTCTGACTGCACCCTTCAGAGAAATTGATCTGGCTCACACTGCTTGCTTAATCTCCTCTGTCCCGCTATTAAAGGCGAAGCAACTCATCATGTTGGTTTTGCCTCCGAAAAAAATATTTTCATATTCCTTAAGAGTAGACCCTTTCTTTGGAAGGGCTAAGTTGTCCAGTGATGCAAACAGAAATCCACAGACGTTGGCTCCTTTTGTAAAGATGACTGAAAAACATGGAGGTGTATCGATACAGCTTGAGATTACATCAAACTCCAAAGGAAACGCGAAGTTCAGTATGAAAATCTCGAAGTTGGGAAAGTCTGTCCTGATAAGGGTGGTAAAATATTTATCCTTCTGTACGGCCGACAATTTATTATCTGCGATACTCGCGGACTAATCTCGCTATAATTGTATGATTCCATTTCAGTGGGAACGAGGGATCCAAATCAAGCGATTCGGAAAGATGTCCAGGAGTTAGAGACAACGCAACAAGAGTTTCTAGTGTACCATCAAACTCTGCAGCAGCCTGGACAGCTGGATCCCACCACACTTCAGGAAGAACAGTCGGTGGCAGCGGCACATGTAAATATGAGCCGCGACACGGCAAAACCAACAAAGTGGCATGTGCGCCCAGCGAAGACTCAGATCATCCTGGGCATCCGCCCAGTCTGACAAGAGTCTTCGTCATGCGCTTTAAGAGTAGCTGAGGCTCTAAGCTAGCTCCATGCGGACAGCGCAGACTCTGATCAGATGGCGGATTCCCAGGCCGATCTGAGTTTTCGCATGGCGCACATTCCACTTTGTTGAATTTGTCGTGTCGCGGCTTAGATAGAGTTCAAGATTTTGGGTATTCCGGGTAAGATGGGGTGGTGGTGCATGGTTGATGGTGATAAAAGACTCTATCTGGGATATTTGTTTTCTCTACAAAAACATAGGAGCCGCGACACGACAAAACCGAAAAAGTGGCATGAGCGCCCTGCAAAGACTCGGATCAGCCTGGACATCCGCCTGGTCTGATCAGAGTCTTCACTGTAGGCATGGAGGTAGCTTAGACACTTAACTACCCTTTCAGCGCACAGCGAAGACTCTTATAAATCTGGGTGGATAACCAGGCTGATCTGAGTCTTCGCTGGACGCACATGCCAGTTTGCTGGGTTTGTAGTATTGGGGCTCAATTATGAGGTGTTCGATCGTTAGAACCGCCTGGGTGAAGTATTTGAAATGAGGCCACAATGTATTTTTATATAAAGCGTAAGTTGTGGCCCCAATTTCGTTAGAATGAAATTGCCCAAATCTAGTTCAAAGTTGACATAAAATGAAGTTTTGTCCGACCATTGTCCTTTTATGTCCAGTTCTCAGAGCGAGGCTGCTTGAGGTTGCAGAGGAAAAGGCTACTCACTTTATTTCGGCAAAAAATGGCAGTGTTTTGCTTGTGATACGTTTGAAATTCTAACGTTTTCTTAGCATACAATGTTTGCATTAAGTATTCATGGTTACAGACTATAGTCATCTAATTTCAGGCGAAAGAACTACAAGATGAACAAAGAGCACTTCTAGATGATATTTTGAAACTTCAAAGTGAAGAAAAAGACCCAGAAAAATTGGAAGACTTGCAACAACTAATCAATATTATCATTAAACAGATGCAGATATTTCAGGAATCGGGGTTTCATTATGAGGGTGGCATACCGCAAGGTCATCCCCAAGGTCAGAGCTTATCTCAGCCGCAACCCATGTATACAGAACCACAGCCAGTGTACACAGGAGCACAACCGATGTATTCAGGTCAAGGCCAGAGCTCTTCACAGCCTCAGCCAATGGATGTGGATGTCCCGCCACCTAGTTACGAAAGTTGTGTTAGTTAATAGGGGCTCTGACTGAATGGCACAAGTGTTAAAAACATTATTTGAGCCACGACACGACCAAACCAACAATGTAGTTGTGCGCCCAGCGAAGACTCAGATCAGCCTGGGCATCCGCTCAGTCTGATCAGAGTCTTCGCTGTCCGCATGGAGGTAGCTGAGACTCTTAATTACCCTTTGAGCACTTAACGAAGAGCCTTGTCAAACAGGGCTGATGCCCAAGCTGATCTAAGTCTACGCTGGCCGCACAACCACATTGTTGTTTTTGTCGTGTCGCGGCTCACTTTTTATTAAAGTGAATGAGTAGCCTTCCATGGGAAATAGAGACTACCATGTAAATGTCTTGATATTAAGTTTATCAGGCGAGACCAGAAACAGCGTAGGAATGGCGAGGCTTGCCGAGCCAGTCCGGCGTGTTTCGGGTCAAGCCTGATCAACTTGATATCAAAGGACACATGATCTTCTATTTATCATGCATCATAAGAAGTTTTTAAGGCGTACAGAGAGTCAGACAAATGAAAAGATAGCGCAGTTTGTTAGACTTTGCTGACCTCGGGAATGCGTTATGACGTAAGTCGATGACGTCATTTGACCAATCAAAGGTTATTGTCGCGACCTACGTCATTTCGTAACCAATCGTCTACATGGATCGCTTCTAAAGGCACTGCCTGATATCATTCGTGCAAGCGCAGTTCTAAAGTGACATGATATCACATTATGTGTTACATTTGTTACAGTGTTACCAACCGACCAATCACATTATGTTATCATACCCCTGTTATCAGGTGGACTTTGAAGCAGATGCATGATAAAAAGCGATACCATTTTTGCCTCCCTTCTCAATGGTGGAAAACTCGGAAAGGAAAACATTTTCTCATTCAGAAGTAGCTCATTTTGGGTTCAGGGCAGCAAACAGGAAGTCACAAAAAGTGTTTGTCTCTGTAAAAATAGTGAAAAAAAAATAGTGAAAAAACAAAACAAAACAAAACAAAAAAAAAAAAAAAGAACATGAACCTTTTCACCCTAAGATTATGTGAAAACTTTGGTTAAAAATACAAATAGGCACGTGAAATTTCGGGATTAATCCTGACTTCAGGATTTCAGTACGGGAATTCTGATAGTTAGATATTGAAGTACTGACTGAAACATGGCAGCACAGAGAACTTCTGTTCTTTGCAATATTCCATGTCAATTCTTTGAAATTTTAAAGTGGCTTCTGTGTATTGTTGTATTTTTTGTACTGCATATCAAAGTATACAGATAGTTGTACATTGTATTTATACATGTATTGATGATATAGATCTACATTTTTACATTTTCTAAGATGTATGGGAACACCTTCATGTTTCATACTGTGTTTTTTTGCAAAGGGGGATACCATTTTCGACCTCCTCTTTGCTTCCTTTCGTGAGAAAAACCCCTAAAAGTTGGGTCAACTCTTACATGAAAGACTGCGATTATGATTTCAGTGAACTGAATCCCATCAAAGGGAGTAGGATTCCATGTGAAATGGTCTGGCTCGAAAAGCAATTCGCACATGACAAGAATTTAAATAAATAAACACCAAATGCGCATGTGCACGGAAAAATGGCGGGAAAACATGGCGGTTTAGACATAGTCATATGAGCCGAGACACGAGAAAACCAACAAGGTGGTTGTGCGCCCAGCGCAGACTCAGATCAGCCTGGGCATTCGCCCAGTTTGATCAGACTCTTCGTAAAGTGCTCAAAGGGTAGCTAAGGATCTAAGCTTCCTCCATGCGGACAGCGAAGACTCTGATCAGACTGGGCGGATGCCCAGGCTGATCTGAGTCTCCGCTGGGCACACATGCCACTTTGTTGGTTTTGTCTTGTCGCTGCTCATATATAATAAGTAAATTCATGTCGTTGGAGTGTGTATACTCTTTGTAGGGATTAAAGGTCAGTTGGGAGAAATATCCGGCTGTATATAAAACCTGGCGTCGTAAGATAATTATTTGTGTAATAATATAGGAACAGGGGCGGATCCAGGAATTTTGGATAGGGGGTTCAAATTAGCTGAAAGGGGGGTTCGATTTATGCAGTTTGACCAATTTTTCGTGAAATTCCTCATGAAAATAAGATAATTTAGGCTGAGAAGGGGGTCGGATCCGCCATTGAGGAAATGATATTATTTTCCATATTCATAACTGTTGTCATCAGCAGTTTATATTTTATTCTACACAATAACCATGAGCGAGCCCAAGTGCAATGGTCATGCAAAGTCACATTTAAAAAGAAGGTTGGCTCCTACGCTGCCGTGAATGACAAAACTTTTGGTAGCGAACAGTCGGCACTTTATTCACCGACCTGCTACATTTTCGCGGGAAAACTGGGAAAATTTCGTTCGGATGACACCAGCATGACCAGCAGCTACCCGTAATGTCTGGATCGGAACACCGCTCGGCCAACTCCGTGAATTCACGAAATTGGCCGAGCGATGTTCCGATTGTTGATGTCTTAGCCCGCCATCTTTATCCAAAACTGGGTAATACCCATCAGTCCTTGCGCGAAATACGAGAGTCGATGGGTCATAACGAGCTACCGCTTACCTCTTAGCGGGAATGCATCAATTTATAGGACTAAACAGCACTTGTATGACCATCATTTCAGTAGTTGTTTTACATGGGTGAGAATCTTCAAATTCGGAGCTAATGACTGTGATAAGCAAAATCCGTTATTTGCTTTTAATTCGTTCTTTTTGAGAATGGGGAGAATCAGACAATCGACCACCAAACTCTAACGTTTATATCATTTCGACAGAAATGTCAACGGAACTGTTACCTGCCTATCTGTAAATTATCCTTCTGTCACCTCACGGCAAAAATATGATGATTTAGACAAAAGTGTTTGCATATGACAACTTACCTTAACCTTGAAAAGAAGTTAAAAGACCAGAGCACTGAATAACATTCTTCTTTTTACGAGATTCCACGCGATTAAACGATTTTATATCACGAAACTTACCTTTTCTCTGTCTAATTCTAGCAGAAATCTTCGGGGCCGCGCGTGCTCCGGTAGACCACCATAACCCTTGAGTATTAGAGCCATTGGCTCCGATTATGAAGATTTTACAGCTTTGTTCTGTATGTATTACTATATATGAGCCGCGACGTGAGAAAACCAACAATGTGGTTGTGCGCCCAGCGCAGACTCAGATCAGGCTGAGCATCCGCCCAGTCCGATCAGACTCTTCACTAAGCGCTTAAAGGGTAGCTAAGGGTCTAAGCTACCGCCATGCGGACAGCGAAGACTCTGATCAGACTGGGCAGATGCCCAGGCTGATCTGAGTCTGCGCTGGGCGCACAACCACATTGTTGGTTTTCTCAGGTCGCGGCTCATATCTATATGTGTATTGTCAGTGTAGGAAAATATAGTTTATGTATACATATCAGATCTTTTTTTTTACTTTTTTCTCGCCATGATAATCCAAGTAATTTCCATGACGTGATGTAAAACTACGGTAAAATCACTAAAATTTATATTGTAACAGATAGATCTGAGCAAATAATGCAGACTCAGATCAGACGGAGCTGTCTGATCAGGATCTGCCATGTTTGCGACTTCATCTGCACCTTTCAAACTGGAAACGGTTTACTGAGGCCTGTCTGCTACAACATGGACGTGGTGCAAGTAGAGGCGCATGGGTACAAGGTCGCAGCATAGAAGCGCATCCGGACTCTACAATGATGTACCTTCAACCAAAATGGAGTCGCAAACAGATGAAACCCTCATAAGCACCATGGTAACCTGCACTTTAAAGGAGCTTGACACTGGTGGCCCGTAAGCCTTGAATAATAAATGCGTGACAAAGTTTCTACGTAGCACATACTTATATTTGGGCAGTAAAACACACACGCAGACACATCTAATTTTCTTTACATTTAAGTTCTGCGATAGTTAAAACAAATAAGAGAAATAAATGAATTAAAAAGGCAGTTATCACATCTTTTCTAGTCAATTTTAGTTTTGTATGATGGAAACGCAGAATTTATCAAGTTTGGCAATATGTACACATTTTGGCATTATTTCTTTTCCCTATCGAATTGCTTCCTTCGTTTGAATATCGATGTTAATGAAACGTGGACCTAGACTACTTAGTTGAGGCTGTGGAAAGACTTCCAATATCATTATTTTTTTCTGATTCAGATGAACAGATACTAATGGAAAGCCCAAAAGAGACGGATCAGATCTTCACATTGACACATACTATCCAGCAGGCACACAACGTTATAATGACGTCGCAATGACGTCGACGCAACCAGATGACATCGCATCGACGTCATTCTAATGTCATGTGCCCACTGGGAAATACTTTATTGCCCAGCAGGCATATGACGTCAAAATGACGTCGTATTGACGTCGATGCGGCATGGTGACGTCGCGTCGATGCCATTTCGACGTCATTACGACGTCATGTGCCTGCTTGGTGTCTTGAAACATTTTGCATCGTTTCAATTTACCCTCTCTCTACACTTTAACATTACGTTAAATATTTTAAAATTTGAACAGGTGCTTATACTAGCCGACAGTGTGTCAAAAATACTGATAAGATGTGACGCATTGCACATCTTGCTCTGGTTCTAAAGTGATTTCTTAGATTCATCTATCCCAAAATTTAGGATCACTGCGGTTAGTTTTGTAAGTCTTGCAGCTCTCGGGATATGTCATTGATAATCAAGGGTCAGTCATATTTGCACGTGCATTTTATGCTAGTCTCTTGTGTTTAACGTTATGCACCTTGTCCGGTCAAAATATGTTTGACGCTATGAGCAAACAGTGGGTACCAGGATAAGTCTATGCAACTGCGTGGTCTGTCAGAGTTAGCAAAGTTCACCGTTTGGTTCCCAGAAGGCATACATATTGCGCCTACCCTGTTCTGATTGTGCAAGGGCACAGACTAGTCTAGACATGGGTGTTTTGCATATACCATAAGGCTGATTTCATCACGACACGAATCAAAATGGCATGCGCAAGGAAAAATGTGTTTCAGCCCATAACGTTTGCAGCGAAATATGTATGTATACGCAACCAGGAGGTACCAAGTTATGTCTGCGCTAATGTGTAGTCTACCCTGTTCTGATTGCACATGTTGTTAGTCTGGGCGAGCGTGTTTTGCGTATGTCATAAGACTGGTTTTATCACGACACTCGGTATTTGCAAGGAAAAATGTGTTTCACCCCATTTTTAGCTCACCTGAGCCGAAGGCTCACAGGTGAGCTTATAGTAAAGGCAGGCATCCGTCGTCCGTCGTCCGTCGTCCGTCCGTCGTCCGTCCGTCCGTCGTCCGTCCGTCAATATTTTCAAACGACATCTCCTCTGAAACTACAAGGCCCATTGTTACCAAATTTCATATATAGCATCTATAGGCAGGGGGAACCAATAATACTGTTTTTTATTCAAATCGCATCAGAACTTTGGTTGCTATGGCAACTTAAAGTTTCCATTGACTTGTATGGGAAAAATTGAAAATTTGCATTTATTGCTATGTCACTGCAGATATTTTGACAAAACTTTTACAGAAATGTTCCTTGAGTATTCCTCTATCAACTACATGAACTTTATGTAAATTGCACAATTTGGCTGGTTGCCATGGCAACAGAATGGTTAAAAAATAGAAAAAATATTCAAAAATCATCTCCTCAGAAACTATGCAACCAATAAAGCTCAAACTTCACAGAAAGAATCTTACTACTAGCTTCTATAAAAGTACTGTTTTTCTTGGCAATTGCTTTAGCAGTTTGGTTGCTATGGGAACTGAAAGTTGCCAATGACTTATAATGGCAAAATGGAAAATTTGCATTTATTGCTATGTCACTGCAGATATTTTGACAAAACTTTTACAGAAATGTTCCTTGAGTATTCCTCTATCAACCACATGAACTTTATGTAAATTGCACAATTTGGCTGGTTGCCATGGCAGCCGAATAGTTAAAAAATAGAAAAAATATTCAAAAATCATCTCCTCAGAAACTATTCAACCAATAAAGCTCAAACTTTACAGAAAGGGTCTTACTACTATCTTCTATAAAAGTACTGTTTTTCTTGGCAATTACTCTAGCAGTTTGGTTGCTATGGGAACTGAAAGTTGCCAATGACTTATAATGGCAAAATCGAAAATTTGCATTTATTGCTATGCCACTGCGGATATTTTGACAAAACTTCCATAGAAATGTACCTTGAGTAGTCTTTAACCAGCCATGTTAAATTTATGCAAATTGCGCAATTTGGCTGGTTGCCATTGCAACCGAATGGTTAAAAATAGAAAAATATTAAAAAATCATCTTTGCAGAAACTGTGTGGCCCAATAGAGCTCAAACTTTACAGAAAGAACCTTAGTACTAGCCTCTATAGAATTATTGTTTTTCATGGCAATTGCTCCAGCAGTTTGGTTGCTATGGCAACAAAGAGTTTCCATTGACTTGTAATGAGGAAAATGGAAATTGGCAATTTTTGCTGTCTAACTTACTTCAGTTATTAAATTTTTTTCTACAGAAATGTTTCTTGAGTAGTCCTCTACGATTCATATGAATTTTCTCCAAATCGCTGAATTTGATTGGTTGCCATGGCAAAATATAGTGTAAATTTCGAAAAAAAAAATAAAAAAAATCTTCTGTTCAGAAGCCATATAGGGGATGAAGCTGATATTGTGCAAACATGTTGATGACAGTAGTTTCTACATAAATTTTATTCTTTTCTATCAATCCCATAAGAACTTTGGTTGCTATGGCGACTTATAGTTTCCATTGACTCATAATGGGAAAAGTGAAGCCATGAGGGGGATGAAGCTGATACTTAGCATACATATTAATAATTTTAACCTCTACCTAAAGTATGTTTTATATTATCATTGCCCATGTGAATTTGTTGCTATGGCAACTTAAAGTTTCCATAGACTTATAATGAGGAAAGTGGACATTTGCTATTTATTTCTGTGTTACTGCAGATATTTTGACAAAAATTCACAGAAATGTTCCTGGAGTAGTCCTCTACCAGCCATATGAATTTTTCCCAATTACCCGATTTTGATTGGTTGCCATTGCAGCTGAAAGGCCAAATTTTCACTTTTTTTTTTTTTGCCAAAGATCTTCTGAGAAGCCATTAATGGGGGATAAAGCTTATTTTTTTTGCATAAATGTTTGTGATATTATCCTCTACATAAATGGTGTTTTTTATTGCTGTTGTGCATGGTGTTTTGTTGCTGTAACCTCAGTGCCTCAGTGCTCAGGTGAGCGATATAGGGCCTTTGGCCCTCTGGTTGTAAAATCGCATGCCGTCCGATTAGTGTCATTAATCTTCGCACACTTTACGGCTCTCCAGTGAATGATGCTCCAGAGTGTTTATACATGTTGTAACCACAGACTGGGCTGATTCTACTCGTCGCATGTGGCACTTTTCCGAGGGTGCAGCTATTGGGTTACGTCATTGATAATCAAGGGTCAATCATATTTGCACGTGTATTTTATGCTCATCTCTTGTGTTGAACGTTTTGAGCCTTCTCCGGGCAAAATATACCTGACGCTTTGCGCAAACAGTGGGTACCAAGATAAGTCTATCCAACTGCGTGTTCTGTCAGAGTTAGCGCAGTTCACCATTTGATTCCCAGAAGGCATACTTATTAAGCCTATCCTGTTCTGATTGTGCCAGTGCACAGACTAGTCTGGACATAGGTGTTTTGCATATACCATAAGGCTGATTTCATCACGACACGAATTAAAATGGCATGCGCAAGGAAAAATGTGTTTCAGCCCATAACGTTTGCAGCGAAATATGTATGTATAAGCAACCAGGAGGTACCAAGATATGTCTACGCTAATGTGTAGTCTACCCTGTTCTGATTGTGCATGTTGCTAGTCTGGACACGCGTGTTTTGCGTATGTCAAAAGACTGGTTTTATCACGACACTGGGTAGGTGCAAGGAAAAATGTGTTTCACCCCATCTTTGTAAAATCGAATGCCGTCCGATTAGTGTCATGAATCTTCGCACACTTTACGGCTCTCCAGTGAATGATGCTCCAGAGTGTTTATACAAGATGTGAACGCATAACTGTAACCACAGACTGGGCTGATTCTACTCGTTGCATGTGGCACTTTTCCGCGGGTGCAGCTCTTGGGTTACGTCATTGATAATCATGGGCCAATCATATTTGCACGTGCATTTTATGCTCATCTCTTGTGTTGAATGTTTTGAGCCGTCTCCGGGCAAAATATATTTGACGCTATGCGCAAAAAGTGGGTACCAAGATAAGTCTATCCAACTGCGTGGTCTGTCAGAGTTAGCGCAGTTCACCATTTAATTCCCAGAAGGCATACTTATTAAGCCTATCCTGTTCTGATTGTACCAGTGCACAGACTAGTCTGGACATAGGTGTTTTGCATACACCGTAAGGCTGCTTTCATCACGACACGAATCAAAATGGCATGCGCAAGGAAAAATGTGTTTCAGCCCATAATGTTTGCACAGGAGGTACCAAGATATGTCTACACTCATGATAAGTCTACCCTGTTCTGATTGCGCATGTTTCTAGTCTGGACGTGCATGTTTTGCGTATGACACAAGACTGGTTTTATCACCACACCAGGTTTGTGCAAGGAAAAATATGTTTCACCCCATCTTTGTAAAAGCGAATGCAGTCCCTCTTCGCACACTTTACGGCGCTCCAGTGAATGATGCTCACGAGTGTTTATACATGTTGTGAACGCATATTAACTGTTACCACAGACTGAGCTGATTCTTCTCGTCGCATGTGGCTCTTTTCCGAGGGTGCGGCTCCCAAAGAATGCGCATTAATATTACGAAAAGAAGGAATTTGTTCTTTTCGCGTAGTAAGCAACACTTTGAATAACAACACTATATATTTATACCATCACCCGCCTGGTTGGGTGGAATCTTAAATCTATTGAATAGTAAACACCAAAGACACCAAAGACAAAGATGGATGGATGACTTGCGATTGTACGTCCTTTTCAACAGTATTTCAGTCATATCAGGACGATAATGAAAGGCTGTATGCAATAGAAATGTCGGAAAGATTCTCAAGCGGGGGTCGAACCTGGTCCGCTAGATCAGTAGGCCAGCGCTTAACCCACTCACTTACCGGGGATCCTACCAAAGACAAAGAGACTGACACACAACAAAAGTATTCAAATAAACAGTCAGAGATACACATGACCAAAGAAAACTTGTTTCAGCTATCCGATCTTAAAGAAACTAAGACCATACAGATTGATTAATTAACCAACAATAATTTGCATCAACCTTGACGAGACCAAAAAAACAGGCACATGACGTCCTACTGACGACGCACTGACATCGATGCGACGTCACCATGTCGCATCGAAGTCAATATGACGTCATTTCCACGTCATGTGCCTGCCGGGAAGATGCTTTTCATAAAATGTATAACTGAGCTCCATGTTAAAATAGACAATCGCAACTTATCCCATCATTTGCTCTATTAATTAATACGTAGCCACACAATCAATAGCGGGAAATATATTGAATCGTATAGGAAAGACACGTTTCATACAATTATATTATAAAAACATCAATTAAAACCGACTTTTTATGCATACAGATTCTTAAAATTCAACTCTTCTTTAGCGTTTTAATGATTTTTTTTCAATAATTTTATTTCAATATTAAATTGGGGGATTTTTAAGTTGCAAACATAACCCCTCAAATGGCATACTTATATAATAAATTGCACTAAAATGCAGGGGGGGCATCTCTATTTATATTGCGAGATCATTTTTTAATACAGATTTACTTATTTTATGCAAACGGATTCGAAATCTGCAATAATTATTCTTTTTTTTTATATATATTTTAACGCGAAAACGTTAAAAAATGGAGAATTCAACTATATTTGTAAATTATTTAATGTTTTTGCGCGTTAACCCCGCAGTCCACCTGCATATCTACTTACTAACAAAATTTCGATTTTTCAAATGAATGGATTTGTTGGTGTTGTTTAAAAAGAGTTTAAACAGTGGCACAATAAAAGGGTCTCCCTGTGGTACACCAAGAAGCAAGAGGATGGTTGAAGTGTGGTATTAGGGAGGAGAGGGGGGGGCGTGAGAGGGCGTTTAAGGCAGTTGAGGGTGGTTACCGAATAGAAAGCTAGGGAATTTTCGTTTCTACAAATCTGGTTACCTTCCTTTTTTGTTCTGAATAAAATTGAAAGGGGAATAACACTTGGTTTGAATCTTCCGGCTTTTTCTGACTTAGATCCGATTTTATTTACTTCATAAAATGATATTTTAAAATACGCACTTTATCCTTCAAAACATTTGTACTTTCAGTTTCTAAATATAGATGTGTTGTAAAATCATGTAGCTTCTATCCGAATGTATAACGGTTAATTAACCTTGCTGATTATCAGTGTGTACATAAAGCAAATCTTTTAAAGTTGTGAGCTGTTTTAGAGGTGTGCAAAAATGTCATTCCGAACCTTTTTCATAGAGAGAACCTGCACTGCTTAGACTTGTCTGCGTACATGTGCATTCTAGTCAGAAAAAGTGTAGTACGCACTGGAATAAGTAAGATATTGCATGTTTTGATAACCGGACTTTCCGTGCCCTTACTGAGAAGACTGTGCATATGCGCAGTTCGCAAATGCTCATCTGAAGACTTTCTTTGCGTGTCGCAACTCTAAATATTTCAGCCACATTCATTGATAACTGATTTATTCCTCACGCTCAGCTGACAAACAACGCTGAAACAACGGCGTGTCATTCACAACGTTGGTTAAACGTTACATTGACGTTTAATTAACGTTGATATTGAGGGTTAACATGTCACTTTAGAGAGCTGATCATATGATGCGCAAATTTGTATTCAGTAATAAAGGGGCTTATTAAAGATGTGTTGCTGTAGTTTGCACGCTGATCACAAAACACTGAATCACAATGAATCAACGTTGATTCAATGATGATTCAACATTTTGTGTCCACTGGCTTGATGAGACTGAACTGCAAACAGCATAGATCCTGATACAACTGCTCTACTAGGCCTGCAGTGGGTGTCCCAGATGTTAGAACTGCAGGATATTATAACTATTACTGATCTCAAACTCTCAAAAGTAGAATGTATAAATGTTAAAAATTGGTACTTTGTTGTCTACGGCCATATCACGTTGAAAACATCGGATCTTGTCCGATCACCGAAGTTAAACGTCGAGTCCGGTTAGTACTTGGATGGATGACCACCCGGGAATACCGGGTGCTGTAGACTTTTATCTGCTTTTCTTTATTTATTTCTTGGTTTTATTATATTTTTCTTTGATGGTTTTCCCCAATTTCACTATGAATATACATGCATTTCTAAGCTGTGCGAAGGAAAATACATTTCTCTCAACGTTAAATGGCTTTTGATATATTCTACCATTTACCATCCACTATATATGCACTGTCTACTCGCTCTTCGTTTTGGAGCATGCTGCATACTGAAAAGTAGTAAATGCTGTTCGCGGTTTTCTGTATACTATTTACTGTCCAGTGAAGTGTCTACTGTCTGTCTACTGCGTCCTGGAAACTGTTTACTGAGGCCTGTCTGCTACAACATGGACGTGGTGCAAGTAGAGGCGCATTGGTACAAGGTCGCAGCATAGAAGCGCATCCGGACTCTACAATGATGTACCTTCAACCAAAATGGAGTCGCAAACAGATGAAACCCACATAAGCACCATGGTAACCTGCACTTTAAAGGAGCTTGACACTGGTGGCCCGTAAGCCTTGAATAATAAATGCGTGCCAAAGTTTCTAAGTAGCACATACTTATATTTGGGCAGTAAAACACACACGCAGACACATCTAATTTTCTTTACATTTAAGTTCTGCGATAGTTAAAACAAATAAGAAAAATAAATGAATTAAAAAAGGCAGTTATGACATCTTTTCTAGTCAATTTTAGTTTTGTATGATGGAAACGAAGAATTTATCAAGTTTGGCAATATGTACACATTTTTGGCATTATTTCTTTTCCCTATCGAATTGCTTCCTTCGTTTGAATATCGATGTTAATGAAACGTGGACCTAGACTACTTAGTTGAGACTGTGGACAGACTTCCAATATCATTATTTTTTTCTGATTCAGATAAACAGATACTAATGGAAAGCCCAAAAGAGACGGATCAGATCTTCACATTGACACATACTATCCAGCAGGCACACAACGTTATAATGACGTCGCAATGACGTCGACGCAACCAGATGACATCGCATCGACGTCATTCTAATGTCATGTGCCCACTGGTAAATACTTTATTGCCCAGCAGGCATATGACGTCGAAATGACGTCGTATTGACGTCGATGCGGCATGGTGACGTCGCGTCGATGCCATTTCGACGTCATTACGACGTCATGTGCCTGCTTGGTGTCTTGAAACATTTTGCATCGTTTCAATTTACCCTCTCTCTACACCTTAACATTACGGTAAATATTTTAAAATTTGAACAGGTGCTTATACTAGCCGACAGTGTGTCAAAAATACTGATAAGATGTGACGCATTGCACATCTTGCTCTGATTCTAAAGTGATTTCTCAGAATCATCTATCCCAAAATTTAGGATCACTGCGGTAAGTTTTGTAAGTCTTGCAGCTCTCGGGTTATGTCATTGATAATCAAGGGTCCCCGTGCATCATCCATAGTGCAGATTATATTTTATTTACATCCTTTGAGATCAGAGGATAGATTCTGAGAAATCTAAAATTTGAGATCGATTTAGACTATTATTCTAGATCATCGTCTTTTATATTATTTGGATCCTTTTGAAACTAATCAGTCTTTGAATCGACTGTCCAATTAAAATTAAGAAATTACAGTATGCTTTTTTCTGGTTTCGTCACCAGATATTGTCAGGGTCACTGACGAGGCTTTATTAGCCGAAACTACGTAGTCTGGCCCATGTTCCTACTTCTGTATGTATTCTCTGCTCTTGAAGGAACTTTTTAAGATTTCAGTCATATTTGCACGTGCATTTTATGCTCGTCTCTTGTGTTAAACGGTATGCACCTTGTCCGGTCAAAATATGTTTGACGCTATGAGCAAACAGTGGGTACCAGGATAAGTCTATGCAACTGCGTGGTCTGTCAGAGTTAGCGAAGTTCACCGTTTGGTTCCCAGAAGGCATACATATTGCGCCTACTCTGTTCTGATTGTGCAAGGGCACAGACTAGTCTAGACATGGGTGTTTTGCATATACCATAAGGCTGATTTCATCACGACACGAATCACAAGAGCTGTCGCCTGACAGCATAGCTCGCCTGAATTGGTGCTTGCCCATCACGCTATGGTGGTGTGGACTGCTATGCATTAAACTTCATGCAAGCATGTCCATAATGAAAACACATTTATAAACAAAAGTTATCTCAGAAATAAGTCTTAAAATAAAATTAGAATAAAAAAAATGAAATGAAATTTCAAAGTCCATGAGCCTGAGGAAAAAAAAAACTGACGGGTGGGGTGGGGGTGGGGGGGCTATGTGGACTGCTATGCATAAAACTTCATGCAAGCATGTCCATAATGAAAACACAAAAGCTATCTCAGAAATAAGTCTTAAAATAAAATTAGAATAAAAAAATGAATAAGTATAAACTAAATCTCTGCAAAGCATTATGAATCAGTATGCAATTACAAAACTTTAAAAAAGACAATAATTTCCTAAGTCCCTGACCTAGACATCAAGATCACTGAGCGGGGTTGGGGTAGTACTCTGTAGATCTAACTACAGTGCAAATATGAAAAGAATTCATCTCTGGCTTCAGGAGATATGTGTCTTTAAAAACTTTAACCAAAACATCCAATCAATAAAAAGACAATATTCTAAGTCCATGACCTTGACATCAAGGTCACAGAGGGGGTGGGGGTAGAACCTTCGAAAACTTTAGACCAATATCTAACTTTAGTGCAAGTATCAAAGGAATCCATCCATGGGTTCAGGAGATATTGGGCTTTACAAAACTTTAACCAAAACATCCAGTCCAAAAAAACCACCAATTTTCTAAGTCCATGACCTTGACATCAAGGTCACAGAGTGGGGTGGGGGTGGTATCCTGTTAAACCTTAGACCAATATCTAGCTACAGTGCAAGTATCAAAAGAATCCATCCATGGGTTAAGGAGATATAGGTCTTTAAAAAACTTTAACCAAAACATCCAATTTGAACGCCGACGCGGACGCGGACGCGGACGCCGACGCCGTGGTGACAACAATAGCTCTTCCTGAACTTTCGTTCAGGCGAGCTAAAAATGGCATGCGCAAGGAAAAATGTGTTTCAGCCCATAACGTTTGCAGCGAAATATGTATGTATACGCAACCAGGAGGTACCAAGTTATGTCTGCGCTAATGTGTAGTCTACCCTGTTCTGATTGCACATGTTGTTAGTCTGGACACGCGTGTTTTGCGTATGTCATAAGACTGGTTTTATCACAACACTGGGTATGTGCATGTAAAAATGTGTTTCACCCCATTTTTGTAAAATCGAATGCCGTCCGATTAGTGTCATTAATCTTCGCACACTTTACGGCTCTCCAGTGAATGATGCTCCAGAGTGTTTATACATGTTGTGAACGCATAACTGTAACCACAGACTGGGCTGATTCTACTCGTCGCATGTGGCACTTATTCGAGGGTGCAGCTCTTGGGTTACGTCATTGATAATCTAGGGTCAATCATATTTGCACGTGCATTTTATGCTCATCTCTTGTGTTGAATGTATTGAGCCTTCTCCGGGCAAAATATATTTGACGCAATGCGCAAACAGTGGGTACCAAGATAAGTCTATCCAACTGCGTGGTCTGTCAGAGTTAGCGCAGTTCACCATTTGATTCCCAGAAGGCATACTTTTTAAGCCTATCCTGTTCTGATTGTTCCAGTGCACAGATTAGTCTGGACATAGGTGTTTTGCATATACCATAAGGCTGATTTCATCACGACACGAATTAAAATGGCATGCGCAAGGAAAAAAGTGTTTCAGCCCATAACGTTTGCAGCGAAATATGTATGTATACGCAACCAGGAGGTACCAAGATATGTCTACGCTAATGTGTAGTCTACCCTGTTCTGATTGCGCATGTTGCTAGTCTGGACACGCGTGTTTTGCGTATGTCATAAGACTGGTTTTATCACGACACTGGGTAT
The DNA here is from genome assembly GCA_963989385.1 of Ctena decussata. Lineage (NCBI taxonomy): Eukaryota > Metazoa > Mollusca > Bivalvia > Lucinida > Lucinidae > Ctena > Ctena decussata. The sequence goes on along the minus strand of OZ022512.1, from coordinate 38,063,362 downwards.
GTGCAAGGAAAAATGTATTTCACCCCATCTTTGTAAAATCGAATGCCGTCCGATTAGTGTCATTAATCTTCGGACACTTTACAGCTCTCCAGTGAATGATGCTCCAGAGTGTTTATACAAGATGTGAACGCATAACTGTAACCACAGACTGGGCTGATTCTACTCGTTGCATGTGGCACTTTTCCAAGGGTGCAGCTCTTGGGCTACGTCATTGATAATCAAGGGTCAATCATATTTGCACGTGCATTTTATCCTCATCTCTTGTGTTGAACGTTTTGAGCCTTCTCCGGGCAAAATATATTTGACGCTATGCGCAAACAGTGGGTACCAAGATAAGTCTATCCAACTGCGTGGTCAGTCAGAGTTAGCGCAGTTCACCATTTGATTCCCAGAAGGCATACTTATTAAGCCTATTCTGTTCTGATTGTACCAGTGCACAGGCTAGGCTAGACATAGGTGTTTTGCATACACCATAAGGCTGATTTCATCACGACACGAATCAAAATGGCATGGGCAAGGTAAAATGTGTTTCAGCCCATAATGTTTGCAGAGAAATATATATGTATACTCAAACAGGAGGTACCAAGATATGTCTACACTCATGTTAAGTCTATCCTTTTCTGATTGCGCATGTTTCTAGTCTGGACGTGCATGTTTTGCGTATGACACAAGACTGGTTTTATCAGCACACGAGGTTTGTGCAAGGAAAAATATGTTTCACCCCATCTTTGTAAAAGCGAATGCAGTCCGGTTAGTGTTATTACTCTTCGCACACTTTACGGCGCTCCAGTGAATGATGCTCATGAGTGTTTATACATATTGTGAACGCATTACTGTTACCACAGACTGAGCTGATTCTTCTCGTCGCATGTGGCTTTTTTCCGAGGGTGCGGCTTCCAAAGAATGCGCATTAATATTACGAAAAGAAGGAATTTGTTCTTTTCGCGTAGTAAGCAACACTTTGGCTAACAACACTATATATTTATACCATCACCCGCTTGGTTGGGTGGAATCTTAAATCTATTGAATAGTAAACACCAAAGACACCAAAGACAAAGATGGATGGATGACTTGCGATTTTACGTCCTTTTCAACAGTATTTCAGTCATATTAGGACGATAATGAAAGGCTGTATGCAATGGAAAGGTCGGAAAGATTCTCAAGCGGTGGTCGAACCTGGTCCGCTAGATCAGTAGGCCAGCGCTTAACCCACTCACTTACCGGGGCTCCTACCAAAGACAAAGAGACTGACACAAAACAAAAGTATTCAAATAAACAGTCAGAGAAACACATGACCAAAAAAACTTGTTTCAGCTATCCGATCTTAAAGAAACTAAAACCATACAGATTGATTAATTAACCAACAATAATTTGCATCAACCTAGACGAGACCAAAAAACCAGGCACATGACGTCCTAATGACGACGCACTGACATCGATGCGACGTCACCATGTCGTATCGAAGTCAATATGACGTCATTTCCACGTCATGTGCCTGCCGGGAAGATGCTTTTCATAAAATGTATAACTGAGCTCCATGTTAAAATAGACAATCGCAACTTATCTCATCATTTGCTTTAAAACGTAGCCACACAATCAATAGCGGGAAATATATTGAATCGTATATGAAAGACACGTTTCATACAATTATATAATGATTTTTTTTTTCAATAATTGTATTTCAATATTAAATTGGGGGATTTTTATGTTGCAAACATAACCCCTCAAATGGCATACTTATATAATAAATTGCACTAAAATGCAGGGGGCATCTCTATTTATATTGCGAGATCATTTTTTAATACAAATTTACTTATTTTATGCAAACGGATTCGAAATCTGCAATAATTATTCTTTCTTTTTATATCTATTTTAACGCGAAAATGTTAAAAAATGGAGAATTCAACTATATTTGTAAATTATTTAATGTTTTTGCGCGTTAACCCCGCAGTCCACCTGCATATCTACTTACTAACAAAATATCGATTTTTCAAATGAATGGATTTGTTGGTGTTGTTTAAAAAGAGTTTAAACAGTGGCACAATAAAAGGGTCACCCTGTGGTACACCAAGAAGCAAGAGGATCGTTGATGTGTGGTATTTGGGAGGAGAGGGGGGCGTGAGAGGGCGTTTAAGGCAGTTGAAGGGGGTTACCGAATAGAAAGCTAGGGAATTTTCGTTTCTACAAATCTGGGTACCTTCCTTTTTTGTTCTGAATAAAATTGAAAGGGGAATAACACTTGGTTTGAATCTTCCGGCTTTTTCTGACTTAGATCTGATTTTATTTACTTCATAAAATGATATTTTAAAATACGCACTTTATCCTTCAAAACATTTGTACTTTCAGTTTCTAAATACAGATGTGTTGTAAAATCATGTAGCTTCTATCCGAATGTATAACGGTTAATTAACCTTGCTGATTATCAGTGTGTACATAAAGCAAATCTTTTAAAGTTTTGAATTGTTTTATAGGTGTGCAAAAATGTCATTCCGAACCTTTTTCATAGAGAGAACCTGCACTGCTTAGACTTGTCTGCGTACATGTGCATTCTAGTCAGAAAAAGTATAGTACGCACTGGAATAAGTAAGATATTGCATGTTTTGATAACCGGGCTCTCCGTGCCCTTACTGAGCAGACTGTGCATATGCGCAGTTCGCAAATGCTCATCTGAAGACTTTCTTTGCGTGTCGCAACTCTAAATATTTCAGCCACATTCATTGATAACTGATTTATTCCTCACGCTCAGCTGACAAACAACGCTGAAACAACGGCGTGTCATTCACAACGTTGGTTAAACGTTACATTGACGTTTAATTAACGTTGATATTGAGGGTTAACATGTCACTTTAGACACCTGATCATATGATGCGCAAATTTGTATTCAGTAATAAAGGGGCTTATTAAAGATGTTTTGCTGTAGTTTGCACGCTGATCACAAAACATTGAATCACGATGAATCAACGTTGAATCAATGATGATTCAACATTTTGTGTCCACTGGCTTGATGAGACTGAACTGCAAACAGCATAGATCCTGATACAACTGCTCTACTAGGCCTGCAGTGGGTGTCCCAGACGTTAGAACTGCAGGATATTATAACTATTACTGATCTCAAACTCTCAAAAGTAGACTGTATAAATGTTAAAAATCGGTACTTTGTTGTCTACGGCCATATCACGTTGAAAACATCGGATCTTGTCCGATCACCGAAGTTAAACGTCGAGTCCGGTTAGTACTTGGATGGATGACCACCCGGGAATACCGGGTGCTGTAGACTTTTATCTGCTTTTCTTTATTTATTTCTTGGTTTTATTATATTTTTCTTTGATGGTTTTCCCCAATTTCACTATGAATATACATGCATTTCTAAGCTGTGCGAAGGAAAATACGTTTCTCTCAACATTAAACGGCTTTTGATATATTCTACCATTTACCATCCACTATATATGCACTGTCTACTCGCTCTTCGTTTTGGAGCATGCTGCATACTGAAAAGTAGTGAATGCTGTTCGCGGTTTTCTGTATACTATTTACTGTCCAGTGAAGTGTCTACTGTCTGTCTACTGCGTCCTGGAAACTGTTTACTGAGGCCGTCTGCTACAACATGGACGTGGTGCAAGTAGAGGCGCATGGGTACAAGGTCGCAGCATAGAAGCGCATCCGGACTCTACAATGATGTACCTTCAACCAAAATGGAGTCGCAAACAGATGAAACCCACATAAGCACCATGGTAACCTGCACTTTAAAGGAGCTTGACACTGGTGGCCCGTAAGCCTTGAATAATAAATGCGTGCCAAAGTTTCTACGTAGCACATACTTATATTTGGGCAGTAAAACACGCACGCAGACACATCTAATTTTCTTAACATTAATGTTCTGCGATAGTTAAAACAAATAAGAAAAATAAATGAATTAAAAAGGCAGTTATGACATCTTTCTAGTCAATTTTAGTTTTGTATGATGGAAACGAAGAATTTATCAAGTTTGGCAATATGTACACATTTTTGGCATTATTTCTTTTCCCTATCGAATTGCTTCCTTCGTTTGAATATCGATGTTAATGAAACGTGGACCTAGACTACTTAGTTGAGACTGTGTACAGACTCCCAATATCATTATTTTTTTTCTGATTCAGATAAACAGATACTAATGGAAAGCCCAAAAGAGACGGATCAGATCTTCACATTGACACATACTATCCAGCAGGCACACAACGTTATAATGACGTCGCAATGACGTCGACGCAACCAGATGACATCGCATCGACGTCATTCTAATGTCATGTGCCCACTGGGAAATACTTTATTGCCCAGCAGGCATATGACGTCGAAATGACGTCGTATTGACGTCGATGCGGCATGGTGACGTCGCGTCGATGCCATTTCGACGTCATTACGACGTCATGTGCCTGCTTGGTGTCTTGAAATATTTTGCATCGTTTCAATTTACCCTCTCTCTACACCTTAACATTGCGGTAAATATTTTAAAATTTGAACAGGTGCTTATACTAGCCGACAGTGTGTCAAAAATACTGATAAGATGTGACGCATTGCACATCTTGCTCTGATTCTAAAGTGATTTCTCAGATTCATCTATCCCAAAATTTAGGATCACTGCGGTAAGTTTTGTAAGTCTTGCAGCTCTCGGGTTATGTCATTGATAATCAAGGGTCAGTCATATTTGCACGTGCATTTTATGCTCGTCTCTTGTGTTAAACGTTATGCACCTTGTCCGGTCAAAATATGTTTGACGCTATGAGCAAACAATGGGTACCAGGATAAGCCTATGCAACTGCGTGGTCTGTCAGAGTTAGCGAAGTTCACCGTTTGGTTCCCAGAAGGCATACATATTGCGCCTACCCTGTTCTGATTGTGCAAGGGCACAGACTAGTCTAGACATGGGTGTTTTGCATATACCATAAGGCTGATTTCATCACGACACGAATCAAAATGGCATGCGCAAGGAAAAATGTTTTTCAGCCGATAACGTTTGCAGCGAAATATGTATGTATACGCAACCAGGAGGTACCAAGTTATGTCTGCGCTAATGTGTAGTCTACCCTGTTCTGATTGCACGTGTTGTTAGTCTGGACACGCGTGTTTTGCGTATGTCATAAGACTGGTTTTATCACGACACTGGGTATGTGCAAGGAAAAATGTGTTTCACCCCATTTTTGTAAAATCGCATGCCGTCCGATGAGTGTCATTAATCTTCGCACACTTTACGGCTCTCCAGTGAATGATGCTCCAAAGTGTTTATACATGTTCTGAACGCATAACTATAACCAAAGACTGGGCTGATTCTACTCGTCGCATGTGGCACTTTTCCGAGGGTGCAGCTCTTGGGTTACGTCATTGATAATCAAGGGTCAGTTATATTTGCACGTGCATTTTATGCTCATCTCTTGTGTTGAATGTTTTGAGCCTTCTCCGGGCAAAATATATTTGACGCTATGCGCAAACAGTGGGTACCAAGATAAGTCTATCCAACTGCGTGGTCTGTCAGAGTTAGCGCAGTTCACCATTTGATTCCCATAAGGCATACTTATTAAGCCTATCCTGTTCTGATTGTGACAGTGCACTGACTAGTCTGGACATATGTGTTTTGCATATACCATAAGGCTGATTTCATCACGACACGAATTAAAATGGCATGCGCAAGGAAAAATGTGTTTCAGTCCATAACGTTTGCAGCGAAATATGTATGTTTACGCAACCAGGAGGTACCAAGATATGTCTACGCTAATGTGTAGTCTACCCTGTTCTTATTGCGCATGTTGCTAGTCTGGACACGCGTGTTTTGCGTATGTCATAAGACTGGTTTTATCACGACACTGGGTATGTGCAAGGAAAAATGTATTTTACCCCATCTTTGTAAAATCGAATGCCGTCCGATTAGTGTCATTAATCTTCGCACACTTTACGGCTCTCTAGTGAATGATGCCCCAGAGTGTTTATACAAGATGTGAACGCATAACTGTAACCACAGACTGGGCTGATTCTACTCGTTGCATGTGGCACTTTTGCAAGGGTGCAGCTCTTGGGTTACGTCATTGATAATCAAGGGTCAATCATATTTGCACGTGCATTTTATGCTTATCTCTAGTGTTGAACGTTTTGAGCCTTCTCCGGGCAAAATATATTTGACGCTATGCGCAAACAGTGGGTACCAAGATAAGTCTATCCAACTGCGTGGTCTGTCAGAGTTAGCGCAGTTCACCGAAGGCATAGTTATTAAGCCTATCCTGTTCTGATTGTACCAGTGCACAGACTATCAGCTATTATGCAAGTAAAGGGCTATTGTGTTAGCATAAATACCCGATAAAATACGGTCTACTGCGGTTTGCATAATAATATGAGCCGCGACACGAGAAAACCAACAATGTGGTTGTGCGCCCAGCGCAGAATCAGAGCAGCCTGGGCATCCGCCCAGTCTGAGCAGAGTCTTCGCTGTCCACATGAAGGTAGCTTAGACCCTTAGCTACCTTCATGCGGACAGCGAAGACTCTGATCAGACTGGGCGGATGCTCAGGCTGATCTGAGTCTGCGCTGGGCGCACAACCACATTGTTGGTTTTGTCGTGTCGCGGCTCATATCATTTTTAAATGTCGCAGCAGGCATTCTGAATTAACCTTGATTCAACGTCGGGGTGTTGACTCAAGGTTGATTCAACCTTTCAAGGTATATTGTGTGCCAAGTGGGGTTGCATTTTTTACTTACTATATCATCTTTAGGAATATAACTCAGACAGAAAAAGTCTGAGTACGAGAAAATATAATTTGCGTCAGGTGTGCCTTATAACTACCCTGACAACCTACGCCATTAGCAAGTGACATATTTTCGAAATGACCTAGTGTCCAAAATCTAACTGTAAATCCTGTACTTATCGAAATCTCTAAAAGCCACTAGTCCCAGCAGGCACACAAGGATGAATCAACCTTGATTCAACGTCGTGACGTTGAATCAAGGTTGATTCAACCTTGTTTGCCAAGTGGATAGGCATACATGTACAAGGGCACTAAATTACATAACGGCCAGTTTCCAAAATTTTGCTGATTTTGCAAACACTCCGACCCAACATGTTTCATCTTACTTTGTGTTGTATTTGGTAAAATTGTTTTCAATACCTAGAGCATTTCAGAACGTCACATTTATGGCGAACATAGCCCTTATCCTTTCCACTACCGCCGTGTTTTTTTTGCACAATCGCTGACAATTACCAGATTTGAAAGACCTTCCTTACCTCATATATTCAGTAAGTATTCTCGTTGAGTGGGTCAGTATCATGGCCTTGCATTAAGTACCAGTCCTAAAAGCATACAAGAAAGATGACACTAAAAGCTTTCAAAAGCCGGAAAGAAAAACTCGAAAACTTAACTTCTAAAAATCCACTTCCGCTTTTTTTAAACGCTGCCAGAAGGGGACCAAAATATACACCTATTCACGCAATTTGTATCAAAATTGTACCCTATTGACGTATAATGCAGAAAAAGTGCTTAGATCAGCTCATGAATTAGCCATTAATCCTTGAAGAAAATTTTAAGAAATTAGTATGCTGTTTGTTGTCTTTGTAATTGATATTTGTTTCTTTTTGATAACAAAAATCAGATAAACTGGCTTTAATATATATATAGAGCTTGGAGAAATAAGACCCATTCATGTATATTAGTCTGTGAAATCATACCTATTGGTGTCTCTGGCAGATCAAAAAAGTAGGGCTATTCCAGCGGCACATATATACCCTGCTTTATAATGGAAGTGACCCCCCCCCACCCCGTGACGAGGCCCTTACAGTTGTTGCAAATGAATAGAAAGTGTATTTAGACATATGTGTAGCCCATTCAAACAGACTGGAATATATATCTACGAGGGGCATTTCAGAAATAATGTAAATGATCTCTGGGTAGTCTATTGGCTGATATTTAGCAATGGTTTTATATATCATTGGAAAGGTCAATTCAAGTGCTTTAGAATGGTATGCATTAAAAAAATTTCTAAGTCACTCAAGCATGACAGCAAGTACTTATACGTCATAAGGGTGTGGATACTGGAAACTGTACATTTTTACCGAAAGTCTCTTGTCTTCTATTGCTGTTTGCTCCATGATAAAATGATATATTTTAGTAAAGAAACACGTGATGCTATCCTTTAAATGTAAAATTAGAAAGTTATATAGAAATCGTGTCCAGATTCTACACAAGTAATATAATAAACGAGATTTTTTCTCTGCTATGTGGTTATAAATGCAAAGCTATTATAAATGCATTATATCAATAAATTGTGATTTTCGACTTATTAACATCCAATTTCAACAAATGACAGACATTTTATGACTGAAATGATAAGGTCAGTATATTTTGTTACGACTGGCATCAAATTACTGATGAAAGTGGATAATGTGTGTGCAAACTCCACGCCGGAAGTGGCAAAGTAGCATAAACTCATGTAAAATACAAAACAATAAAATGAAATCAACTTCTAATAAAAAGACACAGGCTAAATATATTTAACTTTGTCTAATGTCAAAAATCAGAAGGGCATATTGAAAGCATAATTCATACATAAAGACTTGAAAAACGTGTTATTTAATATGACATAATGGCGTTGAAATATGTGCGTGAGTGGGAAAATTTATCATACAAATCAGGTAGGCCACTGACAAAAACGCATAAGGTGCCGTGAAGTATTATTTACAACAGAAAACAAGCATGACGAATTAAATTTTATTTATTTTCTGTTTCATATCTGTCATCAAACATTCACTTTCACTTAAACTGACTTCAAAACCGAAGTTTAAACAGCTTATTATACATTTCAATTAAGCACAGGAAGTGACGTCATCAGAACTGTGCATTGTTCCATGATTAGCCTACTTTGCAAGCGAAATTTCATATTTTAGCGAAACTGATTCAATGCTGTTCATACTGGAATATTTTCAGTATTACAGATAATATAGGTATCAATCCAGAGCTGCTTGTATGCAGAGTTAAGAAAATATGAATTTGTCTTCACATAAATATTTCTTCCATTTCTGTTCAGTGTCCCTACCTTAACAACATATGTCCAGGCATATTTTGAAGAAAATACCAGTGACTCATTTTTTTGAGTGAAGGCCATTGGTTGATATGTAAACCTAAAAGTTAAGACATTAAATTTAAAAATCGGTCAACATTCCAAGGAATTGCAGACTCATTTACACTATTTCTGAAATGCCCCTCGTATTTATTCCACCGGCTGTTGTTAAGAAGATCTACCGATGCTAACAAAACTGATACCAACAAAGGCGGAACATTATAGAATACGACTCGCAACTTAAGCTCATTGATGAATTGTTTGAAAATCCGATATGCAGATCTATATAAAAATCTGTAAAAAACGTGTAAGTGAAGTCGGAAATATGTAAACAAGGTAAAGGTAAGACAAACTCTTATCGGGTGCATAAAACTGGACCATTGTCGTATCAACGTCGATGACGTAACGTCGCGTCGGCGGCTACAAGATGCATGGTGTTTCAGTGATATGTCCTACAGCGGGCACACTGTGTTAAAACAACATTGAATAAACGGTGATTCAACATCCTGATGGTGAATCAACAGTTGATTCAATACTGTTTCAACCTTGTATGCCTGCTGGGCTGTGCCATGCATATATACCGGGGCACATAACGTTGAATCAACATTGAATCAACGTTGATTCAACGTCATGACGTTGAATCAACGTTGATTCAACGTTGATTCAATGTTGTGTGTCTGCTGGGTATGTTGTACATTAAGTGTTGATGTTGGCATACTGCATGTTTGAGACTTTCTAGGGATCATTCACTTCCGGGTTGCGGTGTCACCCGGCCCACATAGGTGAGAGTTTCTCTCAGAACTGTCTTCTATAATAATAATGTCTTTATTTTCAGAGGATAACATATTAAGCATATGAACACTTATCCAACATATGGTCCTCTATGACTGATGAATGAGGTAATGAACTGAACCAAAACAAAACTTTAGAATGCTTGATGAATCTACCTCTTTTGTATAGGAAAATCGATTTAACCGTGTTTGAATTAAGTACACGGTGCGTCAACTGTTAATCGACCTTATTGATGCGTCGTCATTGATTGCTGGAGTTTTGTATGCGTCGTATGCGCTGATCAACACCCCGTGCCCTGAACTGAACAGTCTTAGACAGTCTGTTCGCCACAACAAGCATAGCAAAATGCATTAACGATCACAAAATTAACACCACGACCTAGCCAGCTAGCAGATGCTGAGCCTGCAGCGCTGAATTACATTAACATTTTTTGTGCCTTCGACAAGACTGTTGAGGCTGGTTTCAAAACCAGACACTTTAGAAAGGTATGATAGGAGATTCTAATGCACTTACGAATAAAACGCGACGTCTGATTTGATAGTGTCAAAAATTTGCGACAGTATATCCTGCGATATAATGTCGCAAACCCGACGTCATTATGAAACGTCCCTTCTCTTTGGCCGACGTTTGCTTTTACGCTGCTGAAAGCGCTTGCTTTGGATGCAAAGTAGTACACGCTGAAAGGTGAAAGTATGTAAATGTGCATTAGAATGGGGATAACTGTATTGAATTTTACATGTTTTAGACTTTCGTCGCCGTAAAACGAAATCTGCAACCGTAAAACCGACGATTTACCTCCAGAAATGACAATTTTGATTACAGTTATCCCTTAAATAAATGACATCGAAGTAAGCCTTTGTCCAAATATATTTGAGTCAGAAATTTTCATCATCAGTATAGGTAAGATCATCAGAGAAGTTCTAAGTCTGGTTTTATCAGAAGTGTCCGTAATATAAATGCTCTTACAAATGCGCAAAAGCAACAGAATGAAGTCACAACCCGAAAATGATGCTAGGATAACGTTTTCACATTGGCATTGTTTTCTTTGTGTTTTTATCTGTCAGCCACTTTTGTAACTCATCCCCTGGAAAAAAAATAAAAAAAAAATAAAAAAAAGGTTGAGAGAAGAAAAAAAAGGTTGAAAAAAAAAAAAAAGAAAAAAGAAAAAGGTTGAAAAAAAGAAGGTTGAAAATCGTTTCATTATAAATTTCAAAATATGGTGAGAATAAAGTGTACCAGAATAGTTTCCTTATCTTTTTCCGTTTTTATGCATATTGCATGGAACCAGGAAAAAATATTATTTTGTGAAGAGATTTGTCATTTTCCAATAACTTGTTCCCCCTAGCTTTTGTCATATATGCACACCAACCTACATTTTGTCACCAAACGTGAAGGTAGAACTGCTTTTCATCGTGATTTGTGTTTGACGGTTTTACCACTGGCACCATTCAGTGGACACATGACTTTCGATTTCATTAAACATGTTAAAGGCCCCATAGCTCTATCAGCATGAAAACTTTTGTCATGATGTATCGCTGCAAGCTCTCAGTATAGTTTCGTCATTGTAAATGACCGTGATTAGCCAGATTTAAACAAATAAAACATCCTTGAGCTTCCCATAAAAGAATTTGAAAACTCATTTGGGTCATTTTAGTTGGCAACTAAAATGACCTACATTCGATTTCATAAAATGGTAAAAATACAATGTACAGGCGTGGAGTCCCTATCACTATTCCGCCTATGTTTATATAGCATTGCTGGACGGGAAACCAGAACAAAATTCTATTTTGTTTAGCGATTTTTAATTTTAAAAAACTTGTTTTCTCTACTTTTTGCCAGTTATATGACTCAATATATGCACACCAACCCACATTTTATTACAAAACGTGAAGGTTGAACCGCTTTTTACAATTATTTGAGTTTAGGCGTTTTTACCGCTGATAGGACTGTGGAGACTTTAAGTTCGATAAAGTGGTAAAATACACTGTACAGACGTGAAGTCCTAATCACTAACCCGCCTATGTTTATAATAGCATTGCTAGACGGGAAACCATAACAGGAAATTGTATTTTATTTTTTCAAATAATTGTTTTCTCTACTTTTTGCCGGTTATATGACTCGATATATGCATATATCAACCCACATTTCATTACGAAACGTGAACGTTGAACCGCTTTTTACAATGATTTGAGCTTAGACATTTTTACCACTGCTAGGACTATGGAGACTTTAATGAAAAGGTCTGTTTTCGGATAGAAGCTGCCCAAGGTTTGTGTGCCATCCCCCCCCCCCTCCCCAATGTACCAGGCCCCAACCTGATAATAATAAATGACTCTTCCCTTAGTTTTGGAGCCCCGGTAGCTCAGAGCTCAGTGGGTTAAGCGCTGGCCTACTGATCTAGCGGTCGCGGGTTCGAGCCCCGCTGGAGGCGGAGTTCTTTCCATCGTAAACGGGGTTCCATTGCACACAGCCTTTCATTATCACAAGCCCATCGTCCTGATATGACTGAAATACTGTTGAAAAGGACGTAAAATCGCAAGTCATCCATCCATCCATCCATCCCTTAGTTTTAAATAAAAAAAGTTTAACAGGCCCCAAGCTGATAATAATAAATGACTCTTCCCTTAGTTTTAAATAAAAAAAGTTTAAAAAAGAAAAGAAAAAAGAATTGGGTCATTTTAGTTCGCACCTTTCGATATCATTGAAATGGTAAAAATACAATGTACAGTCTAGGTGCCCATTCATTGTCCTGCTTTTGATTTATTCAACATTGCTCAACGGGGAACCAGAAAATGAAACTTGACATTAAAAACATGTTACCCCTATGTTTTGCCAGTAATATGACTCAATATATGTACACGAACCCAAATTTTATCACCATTCGTGAAGGTTGAACCGCTTTTCACTATGATTTGTATGTAAACGTTGTAGGACCATGGGGACTCCGAGGTAGCCTCTTCTCGACCAGTGAATATTTAGACAGAATCGCTATAACACACCGGGTAGGCGGCAATCGAAAACGCTCGTGCAGTCGACGAACGCGGATCAAAAACAGTTAGAAACAGAGTTTTCGATTGCAAATTGGCGACACAATTTGCAATCGAAAACGCTGTTTTGCAATCGAAAACGCTGTTTTTGATCCGCGTTAATCGATTGTTAAGAGTGTTTTCGATTGCCGCCTACCCGGTGTGTATAAGGGGCAGTCAGATTAAGACCGCGTAGATGCACAGCCCACAGTGGCGCAGCCATGTCTAAATTTTATTAAATTGCGATTGTTGTCGACCTTTTCCGACAGGGATTACCCTTGTTGATAAATAGAAGGGACCATTTTTGCCAAATATTAGTTTATGAACAATATTAAATTGGTCTCCTTATACTTTTACATTGTAAAATGGCCCCTTAACAAAATAAGGGGCCTTCTTGAAAAAAGAATTCGCTTTTTTAGCACAAGGACTCCTTTTAAAGTAATCGCCGTTTTCTGTGTGTTTCGTAATGGCAAGTTCAACTACTGATACATGGCTAATGATACAATAACACGGTGATTAATAATCATGATGATACACCGTAGAAATGTGACAGCCAATGACAGTTCGGGTATTCGGCATTTCGTTACTTTACAAGTATTTGCTTAGATTTCCTTTTATTTTAGGAGAAACATTATACAGTATTTGGAGTAATTCAAGGCTGGCTTGATTGGGTATGTACTTTTTCCCAGCGGGCACATGACGTCAAAATGACGTCGTATTGACGTCGATGCGACGTCGTTACGTCGCATCGACGTCAATACGACGTCATTTCAACGCCATGTGCCTGCTGGGAAGTTATCATTTCATTCTCCAGCTAGACCATTTCTTTTGCTTAAGACTGGCTGGTTGTTTTGGTTTTAACAGCTCTCTGAGACAATTTTTCAGTCTGTATCGAGTCGTCTTTTAGAGAGAGGGAGAAAGAAAAGCGATATGATAAGGTAGAGAAAAAATGTCCAAACCACCCCTCCCTGCACCTGAAAGCGCAGTAAGCCCCTGTCCTACTATTATTCAAATTAGTATATAGGGCGCCCCGGCACTCAAGTTACCCAGCATCCCCCCCCCCCCCCCCCCCCCCCCCCCGCGCCTCTTGTGCTTAAGGAGCATGGGTATGCAGTTATTTTTTGTCAACTTCTGTAACTTCCTGTTTATTTTCCTGGGCCAGGACTGCAATAATTACTTACAGTTGTGTTGGGGTCACTTTAACTAATAGGAAAGTAATCTACTCTCTTGTTGAGGCACTCCAGCAAGTGGTTTTTAGTGGAACTTTTTTCTTTAAAGATGCTTAAATATAAAAATTTTAGGTTTAACCTACCTAAAACCATTTCTCGTAGCTAAATACTGACTTGCAGCATATTGCATGACCTCTTTTGTCTATTTTTATCATTTTTTGTTTGGAGGTGGGTTTTCCAATAGTAAAAAATATTTCTTCTGGTTTCCAGCCTTTGATGAGGTTCATTTTAATTTTAATTAAGCTGGGAACCACCCATTATGACATCACAACAGAAATGATGTCATCACTAATCACCTGATCTGTTTTGGAATATGATCATTTCAGCAAAGGGTTGCTTGCAGTGTCAGCTACACTTATGCATCTTTTTGTTTTCCAAAAAGATATTACTTATGAAAATAACTGCTATAAGATATAAGCATAAATTCCTCTGAACTGATTTCATATTAATTTTATATGAAATGGTAATTTTCAAGAATGTGCTTGAAACATGCCACCCCTACAGCAATAATGGTTATCTTGAGGCGGCCATTATGAAACTGAAAAAAATACATTGCAAGAGATTACTTCCCAAGCTTGAGAGCATGCCAATGAATTTCAAATACTCTACTGGACAAATCTGACTACGAGAAATGGTAGTTAACTGAACCATGTAAGTGGAATTTGCTGTTTCTTTATCCTTTAAGTATAAACTTCGAAAAACCACTTGCTGGAGTACCTCAACAAGAGAGTAGTGTCATAAATAAGTATTTGTGTGTTATCGACTGAGTGTATCCCAAACGGGTTCATAAGCTTAAAGTTTTATACAATGTAATCGTTTTAGTCACAATTTAATACATGACCTTAAATTTCAGACCTTAAACTTAAGTTGGCCTAAACTTTTAAGGAACAATTGTAATTTTGGGCCCTGGACTACAAAGCCCTTCCAAAATGGGGTCAACTCAAAGACTTTACTCCTACAGGAGTTTCTCCTATAGAAGCAAATGTTTTACTACTCTTAAAGGAAAAAAATGTGCGTAAAGGAATAACTTCTTTCCTTTAAAAGAAAATATTGAGAAAAAGAAACTGACTGAGTTATTTCTCTTAATTTCTGAAACAAGATTAGGCCTACCTGTGCATACTCATGATAGTATGCGCAAATGTCCCGGGAATTAACGCGACGATAGTTGTCCCCATTGGGTCGGGAGGCAAAAGGAAATAAGCAGAGTTGCTAGCCCTGAAAGTGCATTTATTTCCCTGAAATGGTAGCAGCCTTCGTAAAAGGATTCAGACACGAGGGAAACACTTTTTAAGCAGCTGCAGTGGCCTCCCTTTGAAAAGGGGCAAAATTATTTAAGTTGTATGGGTCACTTCCATGTTTTCCTTCGTTTTTACAAAGGGAGGTAACTTTTATGACCTGTTTGCTTCCCTGGACGAAGAAGCTCTCCAAAAAGGGGTGTAAGAATAAAGATGAGCAAATTCTTTCATTTCTGAGTTATACCCCAGTAAGATTATTTTTCCATATTTCTCCAATGAAACATGTTGTTACCCGTCATTAGAACCGTCTCGCCGTGACTGTTCTAAATAGGGGTCACAGTATATGTTTTTATAGAGAAATAAGAAAGAAATATCTTTGAAAATCCTCAGTACCCCCTCTTATCTAAAGCTCTGCTAAATATATATCAATTCACTTCATTTGCAGATAGAGAGAATTCCTCATTATGCCTCGACGTGGTCATCGGGCTCATCGGCATCATGCCGCACACCGACACCACCGCGCCCACGTTGGGCACCGACACCATCGAGTTGGAGGATTTGGGCGACGACGACGTATGTTTAGACGACGACGACACCGTCATATACACAGAGCAGGGGGAGTTGGCGGTGGAGGTGGCGTGAACCTGTTGCTGTGTTGCTTTGGTCGTGAGTTTAATTTTCATTAATGAACCTGTGGTTGTATAGAACAGTTTTCTTAACGAATGGTCATTCGTATTAATGATAAACAAACAAAAATACTTATAAATAAATAAATAAATAAATAAATAACAAGAAAAACTATAACATGATGTTAAACATGCGTTTATTTGGCATACTTAATTGCTGGACGTGGGGTTCCACAGGCAACATTTTTATACATTTCATTTGACCTCCCTGCAGCTGGTGTCAGGTTCCGTGCGGCAGCTGCCGAAGTCTCCCAGTCCTTCACCATAGTGCAGATTTTATTTTTATTTCCTCTGGGTTTAATTATTCATTGTGTCCAGTTTTGTAACTTCGCAAATGAACACCACTTAAGGTAAAACCGTACACCTCCATGTTATTCCGAAATGTGCTCATTACCTTCGAGATAGTATGTCTCATTTAGAATTCTTGCTTCCCCTTCCTTTTTTGAGTTGTATCCATTGATTAGATTTTTAAGGCAGGCTATTCTTGTGAGATCCCTATCAAGGTTATCATATGGAATTTATGGCACTGTACAGGAGATTGAAACGGTGCATGCGATATAAGAATGGTTGCTGTGGTTACTTTTAGAGTTATGTCCTGTTGCTTATTTTTTTACTCCTTTTGTGTACACCATAACAAGGTAATTGTTTTGAATATCTTGATGACACTTTATAGCAATGTACATTTGCTTGAGACTGTGGGCTGACAGAAGAATTCGTTGTTTTCCCTTTCTTAATTTTGGAGTTACATCCCTTCGATTAGTATATACAGACTGTTCTTGTGCACACATTGGGCCTGTGTGTGGCTATTGCTTCAAACCTGGGTTGAGATTCAGAGCAATTTTGCTAAAGACTTTGTTCCTGCTCCAGTTTCTATTTCCGAGTTTGTCACCCGATTAACCCATTGCATTCTGGGTATTTTTGTCGTCTGCTGAAATTGTCGTCTGCATCAAAAATCAAGAATATTTTGACAATATTGGTCTAACTAACTCTTTTAGAAATGATGTCTAGGCAGCAAACAGTTTGGATCTCAGATCAGGCCCCACGTTTGTGGGGCCTGATCTGGATCCAAACTGTTTGCCCTGATACCCTTAAAGGGGTATCCCGAATGGAATGGGTTAATTAATTAATAAATAAAGCCATATTGTGTGGACATTTGGTCTAATGGTCACCTGATAAAGCCCTATAATGTAATGTCTTTTTTCCCAAAAAACTTCACAAGATAATTTGTATCTTGTACAGATCTTTAACTGACTAACAATGCTTCCAAATGTACGTATTAAATGATCATGATTATGGAGATGTGAAAATAGTTTTATTGTCTAGATTCAATAGACAACTGATGATTACTTTAATTAACTGAATGTTTTATTAACTCTTTAAACACCAAAAGGCAGACGACAAAATTTACGTCTGCAAAAATTAAAAAAATGCCATTTCTAAGACATTTCAAATTGAGACTTCAAAGACTTAGAGGGCAAACAGTGTAGATCTAGATGAGGCGGCTCATTATGAGCCGCCTCATCAGGATCTACGCTGTTCGAAAATTATGCTATTTCGTCACAGGTGCTTAAACTGTTAAAGGCCCTGTCACACTACAACGTTTCAGACAACGTATGCCAACGTATGAAAAATTTATCCAATACGCTGGCATACGCTGGAGATAAATTAAAACATCAAACAGCAGCCGGTTTTGGAACGCACACATAGCGTACTGAAACGTATAAATAACTTATTCACAACTTATCCCTAGCGTATACAAAACTTATACAGGCGTATAACAGCGTGTTCCCAGCGTATCTGTAGCGTTCTTGTCTTATGCCGAACACATGCAGAACGTTAGTCTAACTTACGCCGACCTTATGTATAGCGTGTTGGAGCGTGCTTCGACGATCAGATGTAAAGCGACGGCTCTCTGCAACACTTTTTATTGTAGTGGACGTTGATCGATGGACATGCCTAAAGAACAAAAATTAGAGAACTTTGCAGGTAGTAACTGACCACCTGCATGCCTACCGTCATCTCAATCATCACCCGACTGCCGTGCCTACGATGGTAGCCAACCTCCCTCTCGCGCAGACTCCAATGCCTCTTTAGTGGTATCCGTGGCGGCATCTGCAGCAGCTGTGGTGGCATCTGAAGTGTTAACCCCCTCTCAAGCCCCAAAACGACAAGCAGAAGCGGTCCAAGATTATTCCTTATTTAAAAGTGATGAATTACAGATCTGTATACAAAATATATAGCTGAAGCCCAGGCCGCTGGCGGATATGTTACCTAAATACGCTCAGTGCGTTCGTGACACGTTGAATAAGTTCTAAGGTCGTCAGGCATAGGTTGGATACGTTATGGATACGTTCGGTATAAGTTACAGGTAAGTTACCTATAAGTTAAAAATAAGTTACGCGTACGCTCCACAATGGACCTGCAGGCTGCCGACGTATGTCAACGTATGATTAACTTAAAAGTTACGTGCATGAACGTACGCATAACTTACCTGTTGCGTACACCAAACTTATGACTAACTTAAGGCCCTGTCACACTACAACGTTTCAGACAACGTATGCCGACGTATGAAAAATTTATCCAATACGCTGGCATACGCTGGAGATAAATTGAAACATCAAACAGCAGCCGGTTTTGGAACGCACACATAGTGTACTGAAACGTATAACACCTATTCTCAGAATAGACAAACAAGTGTTAATATTTGGTGTCTTATAGGCTAAACGCTTATTCAAAAACATTTCACATGGCTTAAACATACTTCCATTCCAGCTGAAAGATGTGTTCTTCAGTTTCAGTTGCGAATTAAAGCATCACATTGACAAGTTTTTCCTTTCTTGATGCTTGAACAGGCCAAAAATGGCATAAAACACGTGTCTTTCTGTATGGTACAAACAAGTGCGTCCCCTTTTCCGCAAAATATATGTGAAATGTAATGAAATTATGTTTCTAAAGTGAACGGAATATGTAAATAGGCAAACCTAAAATACCATTTTATAAATCACACCACCCTGGGGAAAACTTTTTTCTCATCTGCACTGTCGCCAAGTTGTATGTAAGCTACGTTACCCGCATGATATCGAATAGTTAGCAAGTAACAAACAAGCGTTTCGCTTCCAAGTAAATCTTTAAAACAAACATGTATGGTTGTCAAATTCGATAGAAACTATATGGATGCATTGACCGCTTAAAATTTGAAGCATTTTTTTCTCTGAAAATTACACGTTTAGCAGAATGGATAAGGATGTAAGCTACGTTATCGCAATTGTGAAAAAACTACAGAAAAAGTGGGAATGTTGGTACATTTATGATCGATATGCTTACAAGGGTAGTGCAAAACTAACAAAAACTTTCGACTTGCTACTTCGTTTATTTATGTATGCATAATTATATCGTGTGATGTAAGCTACGTTATGTAAGCTACGTTATGAGTATTTTGCCCTTGTTCCAGAACTGCTGTTGAAGTTATGCCAAATAAAAATTACAGCAGTTAGTGTCCTTAATCTTACATATTCTCTGTTTAAAACTCGTTACTTTCCGGTTTACACAGTTGTGTCGTCTGATTGTGTCGATTTTCTGATTCCCATTATTGCTACACTGAGCATCCTAGTTTAGATAAGTAAAAATAACTTTGTGACTTTGTATGAAAATATTTATTGTATGATTATATTAAATGTGCTGACATGCTAACCTCATAAGAAGTAAGACGAACTCGCGAGCTTATAAAAGCCAAGCCAGCTTTTTTATGCAGTGATATTTATTCAACATTGAAAACATAGAATAGGAGCGAATTCTCTCATTTAAGAGAATAGCCACTAATAAGGTTCCACTCTTATTAAAAGTTGCTCCTTTGAGCAAATTACCTCTTGTTTGAGTAGACTCCATGCGGATATGGATCTCTCGTCCAGGGAAACAAACCGATTTCACAAAGGTTGTTCCCCTTTCTGAAAGTGGCGGAAAACTTGAAGGTATACCCATACACCTTAATTAAGATATAATTGCTCCGATGAATTAAAGTAGACAACATCAAAACAAAGTAAGGCACTAGTTATTCATGGTTACATAGCTCAACTACTGCTTTCTCAGCGGATATTCTTTTCTCGTTATGTTCCTCAAGCAATGGCACAGAGAGGTGGGGGAGGGGGCGGGGACCGGAAAGTATTGTTGCAGTGCGAATCATGTTGGTGTCGGCCTCTGTGTCGGCGTGACAATATTCCCCTCTATCTCTCATAGCAAACAGTTGACGGAGCATGGCAAACACTGTTTGCCATGCTCCGATACCAGTAACGTCATAGACCTGTTACTATAGCAACTGAGAGTTCATACTGATGTCCTCTAAACGTCATTCTGCGTGCTCTTCGGAAATACTCTTAGGAAATAGAAGTATCCTAGGAGAGGCACTTTACTGAGTGCTCTTCGAAACTACAAGTATCCTAGCAAATGCACTATACTGAGCGCTCTGCGAAAATTCAAGTATGCCAGCTCAACGCTTCGAGAAAACACCAGTATCCTAGCAGACGCACAACATTGAGTTATTCCACAGGCGCTGTGGTAAAATATCTATGTCGTCAATGATATCTGAGCATGGCAATGTTCTGGCAATTTTCAATGCCACTGAAAAATAAAATCCTTTCAACAGAAACTTCAAATTTTCTCAAACATATAATTATTTTCGAATCATTTAATTCCTTGTTTCATATGACCTTCTTTATTGCCTAGTCATTTAATGTGTAAGTAATGTTATCAATATATTATGGACAGATATCAAATTGGTCTACAATTCCTTCTACACTTGGTATAAACTATGGTAACCTATGCATATGAATTAAAGGTCTAACGTCACTACAAAGAATAGTGGGTGGGATCACCTGAAAATTCCAGCGGGCTTGTTCATTTAATTTGATAGCGTACCCTACAGATTCACTGTAGTCTTGTAGTATACAAAGTATTCAAATTGTTTGAAACAATGATAGAAAAAAAATAAATAAAATCACTAAAAAGAGTATATGTAACTTTTGCAAAAAGGCTAACGCTGTTAACAGCGACACTCAATAATATGCATCTATCAATATACGAATCATTACTAGTTCCCTTTCTGTGATATAATTGTATGTTTTTGAGGTAATGAAATTGGTTAAGCAGTTTTAAAAATTGTTAATAACAAGTTATAGTATTCTCAGTAAGAATAGAATACATTTTTAATGTTATTGATGTTTAGATTTTTATATCTTTTATTTGCTTGTTATACTTATTTATTATGTAAGCTACGTTACTCAAGTGAATTTATTCTACAGCTGTTACTTTTTTCTATTACCTCATTTCTTTCCTTGATAATTTCACACGCATTGGTACTGCAACCCGTTGATATGAAAATATTCACAAGAACCTCTTTCGTTTTGCTCTGACGAAAAAGGAAGTCGATGCTTTGCGCCTGTTCAGAGTAAACTAAGGCATGGGTACATGTACTTTTTAACATTCTGATCGTTTGGGATTTGATAGTTTAGTAGTATCTACTGTTTTACTTTGCACAACATTTTAATGTGCTAAAATGATTCACAAACATTACTTTTAACAGTATCTCATGTTCCTTATTTGCAGTTTTACTAACGAAGGGGTAGCACCTAATATATACTCCTTTAGTGTACCCCCTGGCCTTTGGAGAGGCTGGAAGCTAATTACAGAATCCATTCTGAATGCAGATATTTTGACATATGATTCTTAAGATACATTATGATGTGTGAAATAAAGAAAATTTGCATTTCCCCAAAAAAATTAATTTCACGTTTTTATAAATGTATTGCGCGCCTACTCTGAGAACAGGTGATAAATAACTTATTCACAACTTATCCCTAGCGTATACATAACTTATACAAGCGTATAACAGCGTGTTCCCAGCGTATCTATAGCGTTCTTGTCTTATGCCGAACACATGCACAACGTTAGTCTAACGTACGCCGACCTTATGTTTAGCGTGTTGGAGCGTGCTTCGACGATTAGATGTGAAGCGACGGCTCTCTACAGCACTTTTTATTGTAATGGACGTGGGTCGATGGACATGCCTAAAAAACGAAAATTAGCGAACTTTGCAGGTAGTAGCTGCCCAAGAAAACTCCATCTTTACCACCTGCATGCCTACCGTCATCCCAATCATCACCCGACTGCCGTGCCTACGATGGTAGCCAACCTCCCTCTCGCGCAGACTCCGATGCCTCTTTAGTGGTATCCGTGGCGGCATCTGCAGCAGCTGTGGTGGCATCTGAAGTATTAACCCCCTCTCAAGCCCCAAAACGACAAGCAGAAGCGGTCCAAGAAGATTCCTTATTTAAAAGTGATGAATTGCTGATCTGTATCCAATATATATAGCTGAAGCCCAGGCCGCTGGCGGATATGTTACCTAAATACGCTCAGTGCGTTCGTGACACGTTGAATAAGTTCTAAGGTCGTCAGGCATAGGTTGGATACGTTCTGGATACGTTCGGTATAAGTTACAGGTAAGTTACCTATAAGTTAGAAATAAGTTCCGCGTACGCTATACAATGGACCTACTGGCTGCCGACGAATGTCAACGTATGATTAACTTACAAGTTACGTGCATGAACGTACGCATAACTTACCTGTCGCGTACACCAAACTTATGACTAACTTATAAACAATACGTCGGCATACGCTGAAAATTTTATGCATGCACAAAATTTTGGGCCGCATTCGACGTACAACAACTTATACCAACGTATTTGAGCGTACTCTTAACTTGTTCATAACGTACCCTTAACTTATTCAACGTACACCAGCGTGTTAGCTAAATTTCTCATACATCGGCATACGCTGATGCTATACGTCACTGTGTGACAGCCACAGACAAGACAGCTACACAAGCATCAAGTAGCCTTTTTAGGACAATCTGTGTATTCATGCTTATAAGAGAGGAACTTCATTGCACAAGTAGATCTAGGCAACAGTTTATGATTATATAACAATGAGGATCTGTTTTGATGATGAAAGAAAAAGGAATGTTTACATATTTAGATTTAAGTGTTTTGTACTTTCAGTTGTCTGGCTATGACAAATTAAATTTAATACAATTTTCTAGCTGGTGAGAAACCAATTGCCCAGTATTTACTGGGAATTACCACACAATACTGGGAATTACCACACAGTACTGGGAATTATCACACAGTACTGGTAATTACCCCACTTTATTTCTCGCATGAGAATTTTCCGGGTTTTTTACCAGCTTTGTCTTTGTGACACCTGTTATCCAAAATGCTGGCCTAGCCTATTAAAACTAGGTAAAACGAGAACCAAACGAATAACAAAGCATAACTGGTCATTTAAATTAATCTGATGAATACTGCAGTATAATTCATATCCTTGGCATTTTAGGGGTACACCTTATTGCTTTTAATGATTTTACGGTTTTAACTTATTGCTTTTAACGTATTGTTTGTCTATCTGACGGAAAACTGACCTCGTTTTTTTTCAGCTAAATTGGCGCGAAACAATTAATGTTACCCAAGATTCAGGGTTTATTGCATAACATAAAAAATGAATTCAATAAGAATTGTATACTCAGTTTAGAAATACTATCAATTTGAAATGCTAAATACAAAATTCTTTAACCATAGATTTTCCTACTCGTCAACATTTCCGCCTAAGAAAAACATCTACACCTAAACATTCATATAGCTAATACCACCCTTACCATAAAACGCCAACTTTAGAACGAAATATTTCGCACTGAGCAAGGTCTACACTGATAAGGATGGTATAAAATAGTTATACCATGGTTTGTCCGCCTGTAGGACAGATAATTCACTCGCTAAAGCTCGTGGATTTACTCCTCCTACCGGTGGGCAAACCATGGTTTAACTATTACTAATACAACCAGCACAATGTATCATTACGATTTTATATCACCCCGTCCAATCGAAACACCGGTTACACGGTCAAAACTCCGGATAAACGTTAAAGTAACACCGGTTAACGGCCGATTCGCGCGCAAAATATCATGGCGGCGCCCATACTAAGTAAGAATTTTGCTGTTTCTTTGCTTGCAAATAAATGTTTTCGCTGAGATTAAAAGTGAAATCAATGGAGAATTGATTTGTCTCTTCATGTGTGCTTCGATGCAGCTTGATTTATATCTGATTTCTTCAAACATTCAATCCGGAGTTGGTGCAACAGTTTCGGCCATGGACACTTTAGCCGATTTGTCTGCAAACCGTTCGTACTTTAGAAAATATGCAGAGCTTATGAACGTTTGAGGTGCTTTCGATGAATTTTGGGGTACATTCGATGGTGATTTTACCGTTTATCATAAAGAGATGAGTTGAAAACTCGTTATAAGAATATTATGACCAAAATAAAAAGTAACACCGGATAAAAAGGTACAAGAAATCGTCTTCTAACCAGCTTCAGAATCATGAAGAGCCTAGTTACGCCACCTAAATCATTGGGTGCTCCTCGGCCATTTTCTTCCAGAAAGCAGAACACGCCTTTAAGAAGTCAACAAGAACATCGAATCAGTTTGCTCCTATGAGAGAAAAGTGTTCTCTTTAGCGCTTACAGTTAAATATTGCTCCTAGGGTGAGGTAAAATGGCACAGATGGGGTTTCTCCCCCTGTAAATGCACACATTCATCTTCCACAAATCTGTGCAAATATCCATAAGTAAAAACATAGGCAATGATCAGGAATTAATACAATCCCCGCATTCCGCTCTCCAAATCAATAGTGAAAGAAGAACTTACACATACAAAATGACACAAGTTTACGAAAGACACGCACAATAAACCAAATGAGCAGCTCTTTCCTAAACAGATGGTCATTCAACTACCCCAATAACAGCATCAACATCTATTTTTACTTATTGTTTTTAATTTTAATTACAAAACAAAACAAAACAGAAGGCAGATTAGGCGCAATACAGGTGACCAAACCACCAGAGACCATAGACAAGCGGATACAGCACTATATAACATCAAGGAACCGCAACAGAAACGTACCACATTGGAACGGTCAACAAAAGATTACTGGTTTGGGGTGGGGTTGGGTGGGGGAGCTTAAACTAGTTCTACTGGATACTGGATCCAAACCTCGCCCTTAGTTTCCACCCTACAGAAACCTTAATTTATTATATAAGAGTAGCAATTCCCCTACCGAGATTTAGAAGGGCGTTGCACCCTTCTGCCTTTTGGCCTTACCCTTCTGCCTTTTGGCCTTACCCTTCTGTCCTCCCTTTGTGGAAGCTACTTTCATTCATATCAAATTCATATTTTTGCTACATGCATTTTTCTGTGTATAAAAAAGGCTTTTATTATGCAAATATAAATATCTCCTTGCAAAAACAAGGTGTTTATCTCAGAAAAAGTTAATACCCTTAGTTAAATTGTCTTTGAAAATGATAACTTTGGAAAAGTGCCCTTTCAAGAGGTTGTCCCGCGCACAAAAGTGCCCTTTTCTTGGCCAGCATCCTGCCCTTTTTTCAGGCTAAGGGCAACACTATAAGAGACTTTCCCGTTTTCATCTATGGACAAATCTGATAGTTCTGTAAGGGTATGCTCTTTTAAAATGCTAGAAGACAATGTAGACCCAGTCAGAATGATCTCTAGGAGCAGTCTGCTCTGGGTCTACAGTTTCGCTCCACTGTGCTTTCTGAATATTTCCAGGTTTGCAATATCATAATTAAAGCCATGAAAAATGTGTCTGGAGGTAAATGGTATACTTTAGGGGAAGCGATTCGACCATTTTCTATTTTGCCTCCCATCTCAGTCAGGATTAACTCGTTAGGTAAAGAAGTTGCTTTGAGAGAATTTTTTTCTCCTATCTGAGTAGACCCCTTTTAGAAGGGTTTCTATGGTAAGAGAAGCAAACTGGAAGACATAAAAGTGGTTTCCCTTTGTAGAAACGGTGGAAGAATATGGAGGTGTATCCCTTCACCATAAGTCACTCCAAGACTAGCCAGTATACATGCAGACTCTAGTTGGGAAATGCACACACTGCCTACACAATAATTAATCCTTGTACAGTTAAAGATGCATAATTTCACCACCATGGTCTTCTGCCATTTTACAATGGGAAACCATTTTGTGACTTCCTGTTAACTTCTCTGGGTGATGAAGCCCTTCAGAAATGGGGTCTACCCTTAAACGAAAGAATTCAATTTGTTAATTTGCTCCTAGAAGAACATACCGACATTATGTCACATACCGTTTTCTTTAAGTGAGTTGACCCCATTAAAAGGAAGGTAAAATGAAAATAAGTGATAGAGTGCCCCCCTGACCCCCCCCTCCCATACACACACACACACACACGAAAACAAAATATATCAATTCAAATAAAAAACGTTTCAGTCCTGACAAGACGTTGTATATGAACAGAATAGTCAGGGCTTGCACATTCCTACATGCTCAAAGACAGGTTTCTCGAAATACACCTCATTGTCATTTTGTTTGAAGATGTCTGGGTACGCTTCCAGAGGAAGCTATTCTGGTGTTTATTTTATGTTTCTCCCCAGTGGGGATCAACTCTGAAAGAAGCAGATTCTTTCCTTAAATAGTTTTGCAGGGAAGTAAACAAGAAGCCGCAAAAGTCATTTCTTTTTGAAGAAATCTGGATAAACATGGTAGTTTACAAATACATCTTTACTAGTTTAACTAAGCTGGATAGATGATAACTTCTCTTACCGTTCTATCCGGTGTTACTTTTTATTTTGGCCACCAAAATTCTTATGACGCGTTTTCAATTAATCTTTTTATTATAAACGGTAAAATTACTATTAAATGTACCCCAAAACTCATCGAAAGCACCTCACATGTTCACAAGCTCTGCATATTTTCAAAACTACGAACGTTTTGCAGACAAATCGGCTAAAGTGTCTATGGTCGAAACTGTTGCACCAACTCCGATCGAATGTTTGAGGAAATTCCGATATAAATCGCTCTGCATCAAAGCATACATGGTAAAACAAATCATTTCTCCACCGATTTCAATTTTGATCTCAGCGGAAACATTTATCTGCAAAGAGAGGAACAGCAAAATTCTGACCTGGTATGGGCGCCGCCATGATATTTTGAGCGCGAATCAGCCGTTAACCGGTGTTACTTTAACGTTTATCCGGAGTTTTGACCGTGTAACCGGTGTTTCGATTAGCCAGGGTGTATATGAACATTGGGTTTGTACAGTTAATGTTTTTATTGTTGTATCATATACGTGCATATTTAGAGGAAACACTGCGTAGCTGTATTCGGAAGCTGTGTTCGTAGTGACCCATGTTTGTCTATGAATACAACTACTCAAAGACAGAAGCTACATTTGCACGATTATGGCTATCTAAAAAGCTAAACACGAAGATAGCATAGTGCAACCTTTGAAGTACATTATGTAATCACAGTTGTTTTGTATGATTCTGTTTCAGTGAGACCGAGCGATCCAAATCAAGCGCTTCGGAAAGATGTTCAGGAGTTACAGACCACGCAGCAACAGTTTCTAGCATACCACCAAACGCTACAACAGCCTGGTCAGTTTGACCCCACCACACTTCAGACAGAACAGTCGGTGGCAGCGGCACACGTACGTACCGTAAAATTTCTAAAGACAGGGTCAGCTAAAGTAATTACCGTAACTGTCCTAAAATGGAACCAATTGGTTTTACAATGAAGTAATGCTACTACACGATGTGGCAAGAATGGTTTTTGTTTTGGTGTTCATTATGATCAAGTCAGGTGAATTGAGACAGCAGGTAAATTCGGACAGTGATATTGTTTCCTTTATATGTCAGTTGTTTCGAATTAAAAAAAAAACTGGGCAAACAGTGAAAATCCTGATGAGACGGATTTTCAGAGTTTGCAGTGGTAAGTCCGAATTTACCCGCTGTCCGAATTTACCTGACTTGACCCTATAATTGTTATTAATTATTATATTATGCTGGTAATAACTTCCAGTGCCAGGGCGTCCTACTGATTCGGCAAATAGTAGGGCAAGGGCCTACTGTGCTTGCAGTAGGTGCGGATGGGGGTTGTTTGGACATTTTTAGCTCACCTGGCCCGAAGGGCCATAGTGAGCTATTGTCATACCAATGCGTGCGTCGTGCGTCGTGCGTCGTCCCGAAATTTGTCCGTCAACACCTAAAAACAAATATTCAAACATCTTCTTCTGTAGAACTACTGGTCTCATGGTTCTCAAATTTCATATGGAGCATGACCTGACTCCAGGGTCTCAGAATTGTAAAATTGGGTCAGGTTGAAAATCCAAGATGGCGGCTGTTACTAAAAATAGCAAAAACAACAAAATAAACTTCTTCTCCAGAACCACTGAGTATATTTGTCTGAATTTTGGCATGGAACATCAGAGAAACGTTGGTAGTCAAAATTGTAAAAATGAAAAAAATCTGTAGCGGAGTTTTGTCACAGTGACCTACTTTCTGTTTACAAGTGTAATTTTGCTCAAATGCCAATGTCAAAAAACGACTTATTCAAATGACTTCAAACAACTTCTTCTCTAAAACCACTGCACCCATGGGTCTCAAATTTCACATGGAGCATGAACAGACTGCAGGGTTTCAAAATTATAAAATTGGGTCAGGCCAAGAATCCAAGATGGCCACCGTTACTAAAATAGCAAAAACAACAAAATCAACTTCTCCTCCAGAACCATTTAGTATATTTGGTTGAAAGTTTGCATGGAACATAAATGGGACCTTGGGATTAAAAATTATAAAAATGAAAAAAATCTATAGCGAAAGTAAGTCACAGTGACCTACTTAGCGTTTACAAGACCGATTTTGCTCAAATGTCAGTATCTCAAGAAAACTCAATCAATTGTGGTCAGATTTGGTCAGAAATGGTCCTTGAAAGGAATTATTTCAATTTTGTGCCAGTTGACTATCCAAGATGGCCACCATGGGGGCCGTTACTAAAAATAGCACAAACATAAAAATGAAAATTACTCAAAAACCCTTGAATGGAATTCGACCAATTTTGTGTCAGAATGTTCCTTGCATGAAGCCGTTTCAATAAATTGCAATTTGGCTTTCCAAGATGGCCGACATCTGCCGTTACTAAAAATAGCACAAACATAAAAATGACAATTACTCAAGAACCCTTGTATGGAATTAGACCAATTTTGTGTCAGAACGTTCCTTGCATGAAGCCGTTTCGATTAATTGCAATTTGGCTTTCCAAGATGGCCGACATCTGCCGTTACTAAAAATAGCACAAACATAAAATGACAATTAGTCAAGAACCCTTGAATGGAATTGGACCAATTTTGTGTCAGAATGTTCCTTACATGAAGCCATTTCGATTAATTGCAATTTGGCATTCCAAGATGGTCACCATCTGTCATTACTAAAAA
Source organism: Ctena decussata (assembly GCA_963989385.1). Taxonomy (NCBI): domain Eukaryota; kingdom Metazoa; phylum Mollusca; class Bivalvia; order Lucinida; family Lucinidae; genus Ctena; species Ctena decussata. The sequence continues at coordinate 38,033,970 of OZ022512.1, read as the reverse complement.
TAGCACAAAACTAAAAATGACAATATCTCAGCAACCGCTGAATAGATTTTGACGAAATTTGTGTCTAAATGATTTTTGCATTGAGATGTTTCAAAAGTAACTAAATATAGACAAGTTTTAATGGCCTTTGTTACTAAAAATAGAAAAATGTGAAAATAAGAAAATCTCAGTGAAATTGGACTAATTTTCTGTCAGAATGGTCCTTTCATTAAGCTTTTTCGATTTTCTGCATTTTGGCATTCCAAGATGGCCGCCATTTGCCGTTGTAGTAATTATACTACTTACCACTACAAATGGCTTCAGGAATACTTGAGAGGTTGTATTCAGCGCTGGTTATGGCTTTCTTTATGAGCACAAATAATCAGCTTCTTTTCTTGTCAATCTCTCAGATTCATCACGTGGTATTCAACAGGCGGGAAAGTCTCTCAATAGCTGGCCGCACGGTCGTCGTGTTGTTGTTGTTGTTCCTCTCAAGATGGAACACCTTTCACTACACTCCTCCCCATTTTGATTTGTAGGCCCCCACTTCAAAGAACCATAATACAGTGTACCCACTTCAGAGAACCATAGTACAGCATACCCACTTCAAAGAACCATAGTACAGCATAACCTGCAATACTGGATTGTGAGAAGTTATGCAAGTGGGATATTGCTATCCCCAGACCATGATAAAAGACAGGCAATAGACCCATCCTTGTGGAATGTCCCCAGGCAGTTTTTAGGTAATGGCGGCGGGGCATTTCTGTCCCTGGATAACTGGAACAATTCTAAGGTAGTAACAGCGGGGCATCTCTGTCCCTGGATTACTGGAACAATTCTAAGGTAGTAACAGCGGGGCATCTCTGTCCCTGGATTACTGGACCAATTCTAAGGTAGTAACAGCGGGGCATCTCTGTCCCTGGATTACTGGAACAATTCTGAGGTAGTAACAGCGCCCCTGGCACTAAGGCGGGGCAACGGCGACGGTACTATTGGTATAGCTGCAATCCATTCTCCAGGGTAGCAGCCAAGAGTTCCTCTGTTGAGAGTACTCTCTTTTTTGCGACCATCTGAGCTACATCTCCTATGTAGGCTGGAGTATTGGCCTTCAGCTCCTTGTTGACTGCCATATATGGTGAGTCTGTCTCAAGCAAAATCCTGTCTATTGGCACAGACTTCAAACCTTCCAACTGGTCCATGGAAAATGTTGAAACCCTTGCGGTGAACCCGAAATGGCAGTTGGGAAACTCTTATAACCAATCCTCGACATCTTCTTTGCAGCCTGTAAAACAGTGAAGATGGAGTTTTTGGCTTGGACAGCAGGCTTTCCTCACAAGGTGCAAGGCTGTCATCAGGACATCTGACGAATGTCGATTAGAGGATCCCCGGAGATGGAGCACGAGAACTTTGTCGGGACGGCTCAAAGTCAACATCCTGCGAAACAGTTGATCTTGTTCTCTCCACATGTAGTCCGGTTCTGTTCGATCCAGTCCGATTTCACCTAAAGCCTTTACCAATGGATTGGAGTCTAACAATGTCTTGATAGTTGAGATGTAGCCCTCAGAGCACTCCCTGACCTTACGTGGGTGTACTCCTACTGCTATCTTCCATCTTCCGTCCATGAGAGGGATAGCTAGTCTAGTTTCTGGGTCACAGAACACCATTACTCCACCGGAAACTTCCACAGGAACCCGTGGTTGGGGTTGGGGATACCCGAAGACATCCTGCATGGTGACTCCGGTGACATCTTCAATCCCAAGCAACTTCTTCGCTGTTCTGTCCAGATGAAAATGGCTGTCAAATGCACGGAGTTGATTTGCTTCCAAGATCACCTGGCTTGCTTCTTGCTGACTTGGGGCTGATTCTGTCCTCACAGTAACGGTGAATGTTTCTGATCTCTTGCTCAGAGAAACTAGCCTGGACTGAGTGGCTGCCCCTGAGGGTTCTGAACTAGCTGTCTCAACCCTGGGGTCATGACTGGAGGCCGGTCGTCTGGTGTAGCTATAAGTCCTGTTGAATTCCCGTCTATCGTGTTCGGATAACCTGTCCAGTAGATGAACCAAGATTCTCCAGTACATCAGTGCGGCAGGAGAATTTAATTCTGGGAACACTTGTAGCTCTTCGGGAACTGTCATGCCCGCAAAACGGCACAAGTATTGCATGTCTCCTTGGAGTGGTCCCCAGATGGTGGTCCTGCTGGTTATGACATCTCGAAGATTCTGGTTCATGAAATTCATCAGATCAGTAGCTGTTGAACCTTCCCCTATGATACTATCTGCCAGCTGATTAAGTCCATTAAGACGCTGTCTGTGCGTATTGGTATGGTCCCTCTGTGAGACGTCTAAGGGTCTAAACAATGTGGGGACATGTTCTTCGTACACATGGTCCCGTAGATATTTGGTTACCCTTTCACATCCAACAGCTGGACAATACTGGTGGGATTTAGCCGCTCTTGGTTTTTTCCCTTCATATTCTCGTATTGGACTTGAGGGCCCACGTTTACGTGACGTGCTTGGCCCATAGCTGGTAGGCTGTCTCTCTCTAACGGGGCTCCTGCCCCTGAAAGAATCTCTTCTTGGGGAATTCCGGCTTCCTGTATGCTTGGAAATGCGGTCTTTGTCAGACCTGAGACTTGAGCGGTCTTTGTCAGACCTGAGACTTGAGCGGTCTTTATCAGACCTGAAGCTTGAGCGGTCCTTCTGGGACCTGTGGCGGGAGCGATATGGGCTTCTGTTGGAGCGTCTGTAGTAGTAACGGGGTCCATCCCTGGATGTGGGACGTCCCCTGTCTTCCACCATCACTCCACTGGGCCTTTCCTGTTCTTTAGCTTTATCTGGCTTGGCAGGATGACTGGTACGCTGAGAAGTGTCACTTGGGACCACGCTACTTGTCTGACTTGAAATATCCCTTGGAATGTCAGTACTATCTTCTTCCGCAGCGGCGTCTGATCTAAAACAAGGAAGATCTTGTCCTTCAACAGTCACTCGCCTGTCTTTTGCCATAGCCGGAGGTAGTTTACCTGGGTCACTGGTGCTGGGTAACCTGGTGATCAGCTGTTTCCCCTTCTTCCAGCTACGCAAGTGGCTGTCTACCCAACCAGATGGGAAGAAATTTATAGCCCAGTGGCGTGCTTCTCTTAGCCAACCTTCATTGTTCTTCCGCTTGGCTAGTTCATATTGGCCCATTACCAATTCCGCCATCGTAGCAGCTTCAATGCTAGGAGAAGTCGCTCCCAATTCCCGAAACAGTTTGCCAGTTTACCAGAACTTCCTCAAAGTTCATGAGCCGGGCCCACTCGATCTTGGCTTCAGCAGCAGGTTTCCTGTCTTTTCCGGTTTGATCAGGAGCCAAGTTGGAGGTCGCATGCTTCTTGAAGAAATCTTCAGTTTTCAGTTGCATACGCATGAGGTTCTGACTGACTTTATCTTGCTTTTTCGGAGATTTCTTCTTTGGAGATGGGACCTGCATCTTGGATAAGGCTTTCCCTGGCTGTACTGTTAGGCCCTGTAGCTGTTCTGGTGTACAGCTAATGGGAGAATCTTCTAGGTAAGCTGAATACTGCTTCTGCCAACTCTCAGGCGTGCTCTCCCCAGAAGACTGTCCGACACTTGAAAGGATCCGCAAGCTGTCAAGCGATTCTGCTAGCGGGGCAAGAACTTCATCACCCCTGGATGATTGGACTGTTACATCAGAGGGAGTTGGCTCTGAACTCTCTGCAGCAGTCTGTTGAGTTAGATGCGGAGTCGACGTCTCTGACTTCTCGTCTCTCCTGTCCTGCTGTCTTTCCATCATTCTGAAGTAGAAAGAAGAAATAGTATAACGGCTGCATTCTGGGACCTCACTCATTTGTGAGTGACCCAACCCCGCAGCCGGGGAAATCTGAATAATTAAGCAGTCTGAGTGACGCTCCAGAATACCGTTATAGACTTATTTCTTAGCAACAGACTGAGAACATGGCGGGCATTTATACTTTTTCATGTACAATGCCTCCTGCGGGGTAACACCGACACATGTTCCATGGAACCACTCGGTACATGTGTCGCACTGGATCATAAAGTCACCCCTGTCTGGCTTTCTGCAAATACAATAGACCGGACAGTGGCTGCCTGTAGAACTTGACGGACTTTTCTGTAAATCCAGCAGAAAATTATTCTTAAACCGGGTCAGCCACTCAGGTACCTTCCTATCCCTACAAGGTTTCAAACGGTCATGGTTTGCTGTAAATATTGCATTCTTTAGCTTTACTGTATACAAGTATGGGCTAAATTTGGTAACAACAATACCTGGCCCTTTCCAGGGGGAACTCAACTTTCTACACTGACCCTTAATTACTGCGGTGTCGAGGAGATACACCAGATCACCTGCTTCATATGCCTTGGTATAGATCTTCAGGTCATAATCCCGCTTCATCCTCTCCTGTGATGTTTTAAGCTGTTTCCTGGCAACCTCGTGAGCTGTTTTCATTGCTTTTTCAAGCTCGGCTATATACTGGAATGGAGATACTTCCTGTGTAGAAGACTTCATTGGGAACAGTATGTCAACAGGCAGATTAACCTCCCTCCCTAGCATCATGCGGTTCGGAGTGAAACCTGTACTTCTATTCACTGAAGATCTCAAAGCCCCGGCAATCTGGGAAAGATGTAAGTCCCATGAGTTTTGGTTACCGTCGATGTAGCAGCGTACAGCGTCCATAAGGGTCCTATTATTTCTCTCTGCTTGGCCGTTGGCTGATGGCCTATAGGGGGTGGTCTTGGTTTTGTGTATTTGCATCATCTCACACAGTGCTGTAAACAACTTGCTTTCAAAATTTCTACCCTGGTCACTCAGGATTTGGAACGGATATCCAAAACGGGAGAAAAAGTCATTCACCACTGCATGTGCTGTCACCTCTGCCGACTGTGATGGTAAAGGAATGCACTCAACCCACTTCGTAAATTGATCTACTATCATGAGGGTGTGCTCATTCCCTCTCTCTGTTTTTGGAAGTGGACCCAGGAAATCCAGGTGAATACGTTCAAGCGGTGCCCCTGCATGGATTTGTGTAAGGGGACACCTGGCAGTCCGGTTTGGTTTCTTATTTCTGTTACATACTTCACACAAAGCAATGTACGATTTCACCTCTTGTGAGAGCCCAAACCAATAAAACTTTTCTTTGGTTCTTTCTATGGTTCTGGTTACCCCCTGATGCCCAGACGAAGGGATGTCATGGCATAGCTTTAAAACCTGTTCTTTGAGTGTTTCGGGGACAACCAACCGTTTTTCCTGGTGTTCGTGTTTCGGTTTTCTCCAGATGAAACCATCTTCTAAGCAGAACAAGTCCCTGTTAATGAAATAGTATTTTGCTGCGGGACTAGCTGCAAACAGGATATTTTCTAGCGGTTCCTCTTTGCCAGTGAACCATTCTGTTACAAACTTCAGGTCAGGGTCCTTCTGTTGTTCTTCTTTCAATTGGTCCCCCAGATTGTCTTTAACTGTATCGCCAGAGTTGACCTGTGCTACTCCAGCTTCACAGGTGAAGATTGAATTCGGTAAGACCTGGATTCTCTGCTCTGGTTCATCAGCCTCTTGCAAAATCTGAGACCTACATATTGACATTTCTCCAGACGCCTCCCGTGTCAAGTGTAGATGACTTTCACCTGCTTTTGGGAAATCGAATTCCTCGCCACCAGGATCCCATGGCCAAAGCATGTCGATACTGTTTAGCTGCTGCATGAACTTTTCTTTCTCTGTCAAACCATTAAATGGGGTGTCATTATCCATTCCTACTTCTTCAAATATGGATCCCACGGCCACCGGACAACATGAGAGAGAAACAACATCATCCACTTCTTCTGCAAAATGGGACCATTTCTGGTGGGCTCTGGAACACTTCTGACACCCACCACAGGGCAGATCTTCGGGTTGGACCCCTAAGCGATAGTTTGGACAAGATTCTGTGTCTTGTACTCTACTTAACGCGTCCGCATTCTCATGCTTTTTACCAGGGCGGTGTTTCACCACCATATCATATTGGCTGAGCTCTTCCAGCCATCTTGCCAGTTGTCCATCAGGATCTTTGAAATTTAAAAGCCATCTCAGACTATTGTGGTCTGTTCTTACTAAAAACTGTCTACCAAGTAGATAATGTCGGAATTGTCTGGTGAAACGGACCAAAGCAAGCAGTTCTTTCCGCGTGGTGCAATAGTTGATCTGTTCTGGTGTGAGAGAATAACTCCCATACGCAATCACGCGTTCGTCACCGTCTTGGACCTGCAAAAGCTCCGATCCTATAGCAAAATTGGATGCATCGGTATCCAAGATGAACAAATCAGTACTATTAGGTAAACCTAGCACTGGGGGTGAGGTGAGAGCTGATTTTAGGCTTTCAAAGGCCTGCTGTTCTTCATCTGACCATGCAAATGGGGTTTTACCTGTCAACCTGTAAAGAGGAACTGCAAGTTTAGCAAAATCCTTTATAAAATTACGGTGGTAATTTGCCAAACCTAGAAACTGTTCAACTTCTCTAGTGCTTAAAGGTACTGGCCAGTTTAGTACTGTCTGTATGTCAACATCCGTTAGCACTATGCCATTATTGCTTACAATTCTTCCCAGGAAATCTACTTTTTTCTGAAAAAGGAGACACTTTTTAGGTTTTAGTTTAAGTTTAAACCTTCGAAAACGCTGTAAGACTTCCCTGAGATGTGTTATATGATCCTGGAATTTCGATCCTAAAACCAATATATCGTCCAGGAACGCAAGAACTATGCTCCAGAGCAATCCACACAGGACTAAGTTCATGACGCGAGTATAGGTAGCTGGCGCGTTACACAAACCGAATCCCATGCGAACATGCTCCAAAAGACCATATTTGGAAATGAAAGCTGTTTTCTTGCGATCCTGCTCACTGAGTTTTATCTGCCAGTACGCAGAATTTGCATCCAACTTTGAGAACCATTGATTTCCTGCTAATGTGTCAAGGCATTCTTCCACAAGTGGCAGTGGAAACACATCTTTCGTGGTTACTGAGTTCAAAGCTCTGTAATCTATGCACCATCTAACGGTTCCGTCTCTCTTCCGGACTAGAACAGGCGCAGAGGCCCACTCTGAAATGGAAGGTTGAATTACTCCAGCCTTAAGCATCTTGTCTAGATGAGCTTCCTCTTCTCCTGCAAAACCTGAAGGTGTTCTGCGTATTCTCTGTTTGATCGGTTTTGCCGTACCTGTATCAATGGTATGCTCTATTTCACTGAAATTACCTAAATCAAATTCGGAAGTAGCAAAAACATCTGAATATTCAGTTAATAATTCAGCAAGATGGATCTGTTCATCGGCATTCAAGTGTTCAACAGACCTCTCATACAGACCCTGCAAATGTGCGGGCACATTGGGCCCTGTTTTCACCTCCTGCGGGCTCTCTGTCACCTCAGAAGCCCTGATATCTTGGGTATATGCGGGCACGTTGGGCCCTGTCTTCAACTTCTGTGGGCTCTCTGTCATCTCAGAAGCCATGACATCACTGGCAGTCCCTCCATCGTTATCTGTTTGACCTGCAAGTGAAGAGTTCTCAAGCGGGACAGAAGTCCCTGTTAAATGATCAGACGAACAAAATGGTGTTTCCATTCCTGGGGAGCCATACGACATCCGGGAGTCAAAATTATCATCTGTAATATCAGAAACGAGATTCTGCACCAAACTTTCAAGTTGGGGTGAAGTTACACCCACCTCCCCTGGGCTATCCACGGGAACTGGGAATATCTTGCACACCGGAAAAGCATTAGCTACCAGCTGATCTCGTTTCAACCTGATGAAAGTGTCAGTTACATTTAACATACAAACCTTAGGTTTTGAACCAGCTGTGTGTAAGGTCCTGGGAATAATAACCTTCAAGTTGCTTTCCGGTTCTAAAACATAATCTGTCATATTTTGTGTTAGTTTGCACTCTAATCTTACAACTGAATTAGGAGGAATTTTGACAGTTTTCTCTACAGTAACCTTGGCAACGGAACTATATTCCCTATTAGAGTTATCTACCTCTATTGGCACCATGTCTCCCGCTTCCCTGAAATGAAGTAGGCGCTCATCTAATTTAATATCTACCCCATGTCTGAGCAGGAAGTCTAAGCCCAGGAGCATATCATCCTGTATAGGTGCTACATACACGGCCTCAGGAAATGTGCTAAGACCTAATTTCAGTGAAACAGGACCTACCACAAATCCATCCATTTTAAGGTCTCGACCAGCTGTGTGCAGAGTGACCCTCTTTAAGCATGGTGGCTTAGGCTCCATCTCCCTGTAAATTTGATCTGAGATTATTGTTACTTCAGCTGCTGTGTCAACAACAGCCTTGATAGATTTATCTTGCAAATGAACAGGGACCCTAAGCATTGACGAAGAACGGAGCTGACATATTGTTATGTCCTCCCATGTGTTGACCGACTCTTCTAATACACTTGAGGGCTGTCTCTGCAAGGTATCTGCAACTGAACTGCAATGATCAATATTATCCTGCAAACCTTGGTGGATATCCACGTCAATAGTTTTTTCCGGAATGGGCATTCCATAGTGTTCCCTCTCGGCTGAAAGTAAAAGTGCATTAGTATCATGCAAGCGGGTATTACAATTTGACTTACCCTGATTTTCTAAAGTGCGGGTAATATCAGATTTACCCTGATTTTCTTGCCGGTAGATAGCTGCTGTACCCTGAAACTTTTGAGAATTCATGTTTGCTTTATTTTGATCTTCTCGACAGCTGACATGTGCCTTGTCCTGATTCTCTCGACAGCTTATATCTGCAGTATCCTGATTCTCTCGACAGCCAACATCCGCCTTGTCCTGAATCTCCTGACAGCTGACACCTGTCTTGTCCTGAATCTCTCGACAGCTGACATCTGCCTTGTCCTGATTCTTTCGACAGCTGACATCTGCCCCGTCCTGATTCTCTCGACAGCTGATATCTGCAGTGTCCTGATTTTCTCGACAGCTGACACCTGTCTTGTCCAGAATCTCTCGACAGCTGACATCTGCCTTGTCCTGATTCTTTCGACAGCTGACATCTGCCCCGTCCTGATTCTCTCGACAGCTGATATCTGCAGTGTCCTGATTTTCTCGACAGCTGACACCTGTCTTGTCCAGAATCTCTCGACAGCTGACATCTGCCTTGTCCTGATTCGTTCGACAGCTGACATCTGCCCCGTCCTGATTCTCTCGACAGCTGATACCTGTCTTGTCCAGAATCTCTCGACAGCTGACATCTGCCTTGTCCTGATTCTTTCAACAGCTGACATCTGCCCCGTCCTGATTCTCTCGACAGCTGGCATTTACCTTGTCCTGAATCGCTCGACAGCTGACATCTGCCTTACTCTGAATTTCTTGAATGCGGGTAATACTATCTTGACAGTTCTGAAAAACGTCTGAACGTTCCTGGCCTGAAGGAATATTTTCTCCACTCAAATCTGTGTATGTGGCATATATTGAGGAGTTATTTTCAATCTCCCTGCATCTACTGTCTATCCAATCCTCATACTCTCGAGTTGAACGAAGGGATCCTACCTTTGGTGATGATGAGCCAAAACTTTTTTCATAGATCCCATCTATCCATGCTTCATAATCTTTCAAGGTCTCATTGGCTTCCCCCCCCCCCCCCCCTCCTATTTCAAGAGAGCAATCCTCAGAGATGGCACAGTTTTGAGTAGCAAGGCCCTTTTCCTTTGTGAGTGGCTGGGTCGGACCTAGGCCTGAAGATCCGACCCACTGTCGTTTAAATCTTCACCTTCTGACAACTGCTGTACTTTAAACGAAACTTTTCTGTTAGGACAATCTCTTTTGTAATGTCCCTCTTCATTACATCTGAAACATCTTACTGGACTCTCTGACTTCTTTTCTGGAGATCCTGCTCTTTTCAAGATACTATCTTTGGGTTTAGCTACCATCATCTCTGTTAAACTTTGGAGTGTTTGTTCGATGCGAGACATTCGCTCGTCCATTTTCTCTTCAAAGTGTGTTACTCTATCTTCTAAATTAGACTGCCCTTTATCAGATTTTTGCTGATCTGTGGAAAAGCTTGATGATGCGTCACCTGATTTATTTTCTGTTTTGGGGCCCCTGAAAGTGACATATCTTTCTTGTTTCTGAAGGCGGGGTTCCCCGGGGGTAGAATTTTGCTGTACTGGTTGGACCGAAGTAGACCAGACTTGACAGTCGTTACACTCATACATAGGAGAGTCATATTTTGGAGTTTCATATATAACTTGGACTGACTTCCGGTCTTTTTGACGGTCTGTAAAAATTTGATGGTTATATTGGTACCATTTTACACAGTCGATGGCCTCTTCCATTCTGCGTAGCATCTTATTTGCTGCATGTAGTCCAGCATTTCGGTCATAACAGCCGTGACAAAATCGTAAGACTGCTTGCTTCTGTATATGCTCGTCCGGCAAACCACGGAAAGCTCTAGTAGCTAAAGTTAGGACTCTGTCAGCCCATTCTTCCATCTTTTCGTCTTTGTTCTGGCTACTGTTCATGAAGGCTAGGTTTGAGGTTTCTTGTAATTCTCTATAACCAAAGCGTGATTCAAGCCTACGAATGATGTCGAAAAAAGGTAGAATTGGTTCGCGTTCGTGAAGACTAGCGAAAAATTCCGCAGCTTTGCCTTCCAGCACGTACATAAGATTGGATTTACACTCGTCTGATGACCAATTTTTTTCACGCGCATAGTTATTGAACTTAAGGTAAAACGCTTCCCATTTTGTTTTCGATGGGTCAAAGTAAAGTGACTTTGGCAATTGTTGTGGGAAATTCTGTTTAAACAGCCCTTGGGTGTAAAGCGGGGTCAACCCTGGTTGAGATTGCCCCTGAAAATCATATCCCATGTAAGGTGCACCAATATTTGTGGGAGCAGAAGTTTCAACTTTGGGCACTTGTTGCTGCGGCCAACCTGGCTCAGTTTTAACAGTTGGACAAGGAGGAACTACTTGAGCATGTGTAGAAAACTGGGTTGGTTGTACAGGAAACTGGGTATTCTGTGCCACAAATTGGGTTGGCTGTGCAGGAAACTGAGCCAATTGTGCAGGAAACTGGGCTGACTGTGTAGGAAACTGGGCTGACTGTGTAGGCAACTGGGCTGACTGTGTAGGAAACTGGGTAAGACACTGAGTAGGAAACTGTGTCTGATAATCTGAGTCAGCCCTCATATCTTTGTATGGTTGCTGAAAGCGGGGTGATCCCCTGAAACTTGGACGCGGAGTTTTATTATAAAAACTCCTGTTTGGTTGTTGCGGGTGCCTGGGTTGGTAAGTGGACTCATAGTTTGGCACAGCATAATTTTGTGACGTCCTATGATCCTGATTACCAGGCATATAACCCTGATTGTCAGGTATGTAACCTTGAGGCGGGGCATTAGCTTGCATAGACTGTGCTGTTGTATAACTACTATCCTAGGAGAAACCCCCATAGCATCTGTTGTAGGGATTCTCCCGCCTCCCTCATTAGTATTTCCAAAAGGGACTGGACTTGTATACTGTGGTGGTGGACCCCTCAAATTTGACGAAGCAATGGCCTGGTCAATGCGGGACAACATGGGTGTTACCGGGTCCTGTTCTTGAGAAGGCGTGGGAGTTACACTGTAGGGTTCAAAGTCGATCATATCGATCAACTGTTGAGAAATAGTAAGGTAGCGGATTTGTGCTAAATCCTCAAGGCACAGATTGCCTTTGCTATCCCTTAAATCTAAGATGGCATCAGATAGGGTTCTTCCTACCCCTGGCAATGAGAGCAATTCTCTTGGGGCACAGTAATTAATTTTGATTTTGTTTCCAGACATTGTTCCCCTTTATTGTTTTTTTTTTTAGCAAAAAGTCTGTGTAGCTTTACAGGCAAAGGAATTGCAGTTTAAAATAAATAACTGCAGGCATTTTTTTTTTCAAAAATTTCCAAAGGAAAAATTAGTTAAATTCTGGAAACCGCAAAATTATTGGTTTAGGTAATCTGCAAGTCTAGAATACCCCTGAATATCACGGTCCTGCTCTGTAGACTCACTCAATACAAAAGAGGGACCGGTCTTTATTCGCCTTGTATTAAATTTGCAGGTCACGGAAACCTATGACGCCGCTCGCCGAGTTGTTAAGGAAAATTCCACTTCTCCGTTGTTTGACGCTGCGCCAATGTAGTAATTATACTACTTACCACTACAAATGGCTTCAGGAATACTTGAGAGGTTGTATTCAGCGCTGGTTATGGCTTTCTTTATGAGCACAAATAATCAGCTTCTTTTCTTGTCAATCTCTCAGATTCATCACGTGGTATTCAACAGGCGGGAAAGTCTCTCAATAGCTGGCCGCACGGTCGTCGTGTTGTTGTTGTTGTTCCCCTCAAGATGGAACACCTTTCACTACACCGTTACTAAAAATAGCACAAAACATGAAAATGACAACATCTCATTAACCGCTGAAGCGATTGAGAAGAAATTTGTGGCAAAATGATTCTTGCTTTGACGTGTTTCAAAAATTAACAAATATTGACCTGTCAAGTTGGCCTCTGTTACTTAAAATAGCAAAATATGAAAATTAGAAAATTACAATGGAACTGGACCAATTTTGTGTCAAAATGGTCCTTGCATGAAAGCTTTTCAATCTTTTGCATTTTGGCATTCTAAGATGGTCGCCATCTGCCGTTACTAAAAATAGCACAAAACATGAAACTGACAATATCTCTGGAATTCGTTGAAATTTGTGGCAAAATGGTTCTTGCATTGAGGTGTTTCAAAAGTAAATATATAAAGACCAGACAAGTTGGCCTCTGTTACTAAAAGTAGCAAAATGTGAAAATCTCTGGAATTGGACCAATTTTGTATCAGAATGGTCCCGTTGCACAAAAGCCAGGTGAGCGATATCAGGCCCATTTGGGCCTCTTGTTTCTCCTGTCTATCATTTCTCTTCTTTCTCCCTCTCTCTGGGAGACGGCCTGATACAGACTAAAATACTGTCTCAAAGGGCCGTTAAACCCAAAAACAATCAACCAATCAATCAATTGTAGTAAATAAAATATTGTTTAAACCAACTTATACACAAGGATAGCGCTCGCTGTATTACGATCTAAGGGAAGTCATCGACTATCGATAAAAATTGGCACATTATCCCCCTAATATGTCTGTGTGGTGGGACGTTTAGACTTGGAAGTGGAAAGCTACTTCCTTTTATTTCCTGTTCCGCGATTGATTGATTTGATGCTTAACATCCACGGTAAACAGCTATGGTCATGTCGGGACGGTCAGTTAACCTAACCACACTATTCCTGGGCAGACTTAAACCTCCTAAGCGGTTAACCAGTACTAAGTGCACATACTTTCGCCAGTAACTGACAACTGCCCTTCTTAGATCAGAGGAAGAAGAAACGAAAGTATTTGGCCAGACCGGGTATCGAACCCAGGACCTCTGACTTATGCAAGGGCGTAACTAGGAGTATTTTCATGTTACGCACACTCATGTTTTAAACTGGACTCCTTGAATGGAAAAGTAGTATTTCAGCCACTTTGCAGTTGGTGTTGAAATCTTGTCTCCTTTTTAAAATCTCAGCATGCAAATATGCAGGTGCGTTTTGAAATTTTGTCAATTTTGACAAAATTTCAATACGCACTTGCGTATTTGCCTTATAGGCAGCTACGCCCTTGTTATGAGTCAGGTGCCCTACCGATTGCGCTACGCGGCCCGGCTCCAGTTCCTCGAGCCATCTGATATTTTCCTAGTGCGAGTATACAATGTTTGCAATCCATGGTTATCAAGTTGAACTATAATCAGAGCTCTAGATAAGAGGGAGTATTTGATGATAATTAAGGATAATTTTTCTTATTTCTCATCAAAACCATATGTTGTGACCCCTCATCTGAACCGTCTCACTGAGACGGTTCAGATGAGGGGTCACAACATATGTTTTTATGCAGAATTAAAAAAAAATTATCCCTAATTATCACCAAATACTCCCTCTTATCTAGAACTCTGATAATCATCTAATTTCAGGCGAAAGAAATACAAGATGAACAAAGAGCAATTCTAGATGATATTTTAAGACTTCAAATGGAAGAAAGAGATCCAGAAAAGTTAGAAGAATTACAAAAACAAACTAATATTATCATTCAAGATATGCAGACATTTCAGGCTTCGGGGTTTCAGTATGAGGGTGGTATTCCGCAAGGTCATCCCCAAGGTCAGGGTTTATCTCAGCCGCAACCGATGTATACAGGACCACAGCCGATGTACACAGGACCACAACCGATGTATACAGGAGCACAACCAACGTATCCAGGTCAAGGTCAGAGTTCGTCACAGCCTCAGCCAATGGCTGTGGACGACCCACCCCCTAGTTACGAAAGTTGTGTTAAATAATACCCTGACTAAATGGTACAATAATTACAAACATAACTTTATCAAAGTGAATGCGTATAACCACAGGCGCTTGAAGTTTTGTGCTATTAAATATATTTCAGTGATGCCCTTTAGACATCCAGGCTGTGGATCATTTGAGGAAATGTCCTATAGACTGCGTCAAGTTTAAAGGTTTTGTGGGGTTTCTTTAGCATAGAACTTCAAGCGCCTGTGGTATAACTGAGCCGCGACACGACAAAACCAACACAGTAGCATGTGCACCCAGTGGAGACTAAGATCAGCCTGCGCAGCCTTCTTGCTTGATTAGAGTTTTAGCTGTCGGCAAGGAGGTTGCTTAGACCATAAGCTACCTTGTAAGCACACGGCGAAGACTCTGTTCAGACTGCACAGGTTCAGCTGAGTCTCTACTGGGCGCACATTTCGCTTTGTCTGTATTAGCGTGTCGCGGCTCAATTTTTTTCAGGGGAATCAGCGGTACTGTTTTCCCATCCCTTCTCAATGAAGGTCAAATCCGAAAGGAAAGAATTTCACATCCTTGGCGGAGCAGTCCCATTTTGGGAGGACTTCTTTATTCTGGGCGGCAAACAGCAAGTCACTTATATATTTCCTTGATACTTTAAGCGCCAGAGAAAAAAAAAACTGAAGTTGCAAACAGCGTAGATCCTCATGAGGCGGCTCATAATGAGCTGCCTCATCTAGATCTACACTGTTTGTCCTCTAGTCTTTGAACTTTCAGGATTGGCCAAACATTTTTTTGAAATTTTGCAGATTAAATTTTGTCGTCTGCTTTTTGGCGCTGAAAGGGTTAATAAAATGGCGGAAAAGACTGAGCGTACCCATTCACTTTTAGATACCGTAAGAACTATAGTATTTAAATATCATTTATCATAGGCCTCAGAAATTTCAGGACTAATCCTGACTCTACCGAAATACTCTTAAATTTGATACAGAAATCCTGAATGAAATATAGCAATATAAATTTGTTTAGTCATGTGCAATATTTCTGTGATTAGTCTTGGAATTCTTTCAGTGGCTTATAAGTATCTCTGTATTCGTTTTTTTTCTTCTTTTTTTTTTGGAAAAATATATACATGTACTACTCAATAGAAGTTTGGCATCACGTATATTTTCCCGTAGACGTAATACTAAATAACTTATATCCAAGAGGTATACAAGAAAAAGCATCCCTCTGTATTGTTTTATGGTTTCTGTAACCCAAACACGTATGTCTCGGTAAACTTTTGACAAAATTGAGGACAGAACTGAACCCGTTGGGGTAGAAAAATTTCTGACTGAATAGTGGTATTGACTCTTAACAAATCGTATGGGAAATCAAACTGAATAGGCATTTACTTTTTAAAAGCCTATATCTACCAAAACGGACAGAACTAAAGACCAACTTTTATCACATTTATAGTACCGAATCATAAGACTGTTAATCATACACAATAACGATGTGTTTCATTACTACTCATATAACTTTTACACAGATGAAATATGACTGTTTTACATTAGCTCTATGGACAAAAATCAAGGTGATGCAAAACTTCTTTTGAGTAGTATATACTTAGTTATATTTCAATATGTATTGTGTACTGACTATCTCCAAGAGATATTTTGTTATCTCTCCAAATTGGTTTAGGCTGATAAGAGCTGAAGTGGCTTGTGCAATCCTTGAGAGAACCTTCTGTTTTGAGCCATCATCTGAGACAACTGCTCCAAGGTATTTGAAGCTTGTTACGGTGCTCAGCTTCTGCCCTTTTACCTGGATCTCCCTCTGGATGCCATCTGCGCTGTTCGTCATCAGTTTGGTCTTCTCAGCACTGATCTCCATCTTATACCTTTTGCAGGTTTGATCAAGACTTTCAACTAGAGCTTCCACTTCCTGCTCTTCCTCAGCTAGAGCATCTATGTCATCGGCAAACCGCAGATTGGTAATATTTCTGCCACCTATGCTAATCTTTCCATCATGTTCTTCCAGAGCATCAGACATGATCCGTTGGAGTAAAATGTTGAAGAGAGTGGGTGACAAAAGACATCTTTGTCTTACTCCAACTGTTGTTCTGAACCATTCTCCTGTGCTGCCATTTATCAGGACTGCTCTTGTAGCCTTGTCGTATAGCTGCTCAAGGGTGCGAACTAGATTTGCACTGATATTGTACTTCCGCATGGTGGCCCATAAGGCTGCATGCCATACCCTGTCAAAAGCATTTTTGAAATCAGTGAAGTACAGTACAGATTCTGCTGATGTAGGAGATACTTTTCACACAGGATTCTAAGGTTGAAGATCTGTTCTGTGGTTCTCCTTCCTGCTCGGAACCCAGCCTGTTCCTCAGTGATTAGATTAGAATAGAATAGTATATAATGTACTGATAGCAATACAGCCAAACCTATGTTCAACTAACACCCAAGGGAAGGGCCAAAACTGCTTGCTTAAGACAGGTACTTGCTCAGTACAGGTCAATTTACACTATACATGATACTTTAGGATACAAGGTTAATAAGTAATGTGGCAGGTATGTCTGAGCAAACAGTGCAGACACTGATCAGACTTTGCCATTTCTTCTGCACCCTTGAGATGCATCAGATAATTGTAAATTTTGAGGACCATAACTGTAATTAGGGCCCTGCCAGACGAACTCTGCGGTGGCCCTATAGTAATTACCTTGTGCGTCTGTCCGTCTGTCTGTCCATCCATCTGTATGTCTGGATTTCAAGTCCACTCCATAACTCTGGAATTTTTGGAGATATTTTCATGAAACTTGGTATAAATATAGAGCATTATCAGACGATGTGCAGAGTACAAGAACTGTAACTCAGCCTACATTTTTATGGAATTATGTCCCTTTCAAGCTTTTGTGATTTCAAGTATGGAAATCGTGTCCATTCCATAACTATAACACCTTTCAAGATATATTCACAAAACTTGATACAAATATAAAACATCATCACAGGATATGCAGAAAACAAGAACCGTAACTCCACCGTCATTTTAATGGAAGTATGCCCCTTCGTAATTTTTCATTAACATGAGGAAAAACCATCAGTGATATATTCATGAAATTTTGTACAAACATAAAACATCATCAGACGATGAGCAGAAAATAAGGACTGTAACTCCATCTACATTTTTACAGAATTATGCCCCTTTGTAATTTTCAGTATAGAGATTGTGTCCGCTCTATAACTTTAAAACTGTTGGAGATAATTTCACAAAACTTGGTACAAATATAAAGCATCATCAGCGATGTGCAGAAAACAAGAAGCATAACTACTTGTTTTCAGAGAGTGTTGTCCCTTTGTAATTTCAGGTATTGAGATCTGATTTGCTTTGTAACTATAAAGCCTTTGAAAATATTTTCACAAAACTTGGTACAAATATAAAACACCATCAGATGATCTGAAGGTGTGCAGAGTGCAAGAATGGTAACTTTTTCTACTTCACAGAGTTGTTCCCTTTTTTTAATCAGTCATGAATTAGTATTTTGCCCATATTCAAATGACTCTTACAAACGCTTAAGTCCAAACAAAATATTAAATATGAAGGAACAACTGGACAATAGAAAGCTGTTATTGTTATTTTTGCTCGGGGACATATGACTATGCCATCAACAGTCCCATTAGGCGAGGCCCTATCAGTTACCATGTTTCTAGTTATTTGAGTAGTCCCAATTTTTAGAATTTTGACTTGATAATACATAAACTATAGGACCAAAACATAATTTGTATAACAATCACTTGTAACTGCTGAATTTCAGTGCATCTTTTATTTGCAACGTTTTTGTATATGTATAACTATATGTATATTGTCTTTGTATGAATATATTTCATGTAGACCTCAGGCTCTTTATTTACTTTTCTTCACCAAGTAATTGCTATGTGGCGAAGTTATCACCATGCGTATAAATAATCTGAATATGGTGTGCGGGAAAACAAATGGTACATTATAAAGTAATAAGCATGCCTCATCATTTTTATGAGCATGTAACCTATATGCCCTAAATACTTGAACAGTGATATCTGATCAGACAGAGTGGACGCAGATCAGACTTCTTCGTTGAGTAGTCTAGCCAGGAATACGTTTGGAAATGATATTTTTAAACGATTTCTGATACGATAAATGAACTTGCCCAATTATTATCCCGACATACGAAGTACATGTAGGTCGAGGGGTATATAATTTTCGTCTTTCTGTCCATTCGTCTGTCTGTCCGTACGTCCGTGCGTCCATTAACATTTGCGTCAAAGTTTTCCTTTAAGTTTATATTCGTTTTCTTATATTTCGACTATCTTTTCATGGAACTAAGTATACTTCTAGGTTTATGCTGAATAGTTGACCCAATCTGGATGTTGCTGCTGACCTAAGGTCAAATTCACATAGTTAAATATTTGTGTTAAAGTTTTGCGCTAAGTTTATATTCTTTTTTATATCTCCAGTATCCTTTGATGAAACCTTTTGATATTTGATTAGGTTTACTTGTATGTTCATACAGAGCAGTTGACATCATCTGCCAATGGTATCTGATTCTGATCTGGTTGCTGCTGCTTACCGAAGGTCAAGGTCACAGACTTGTATATTTGCATTAAATTTTTTGGGTTTTGTTCATAGTCTTTGCTTATATTTCCAATATCCTTTGATGAAACCCATTGGTATGTAACTAAATTTACTTCTAGTTTCGTGTAAATTAGTTGACATCATCTGCTGCTGCTGCTGACCAAAGGTCAAGGTCACAGACTTAGACATTTGCATTTAAGTTTTTCGTTAAGTTTATATTCTTAGCTTACGTTTCCAATATCATTTGATGGAACCTTTTGATATATGACTAGTTTTTTTCTATCTGCATGCAGATTAGTCGACATCATCTGGATGCTGCTGCTGACCATAGTCATGGGCACAAACTTATATATTTACATTTAAGTTAAGTTGGTACTCCATGCTGATATTTGCAATACACTTTGATAGAAACTATTTTTATATGTGACTAGGTTAACTTCTAGGTTCATATGTATCAAGATTAGTTTCGTTAGGTGATGGTTTTATTAGGTGGTGGCACCGGTCGGGGGTATAAGTGAGCCTCGGCTCTCTTGCTCTAGTGTAAAGATGGTTCAAAGTCAGTTAAGGAGCACTGATACATATATAGGGAAAACAACTCTACCATTTTCATTTTTGCAATCCTTCTCAATAGGGATCACCTCTCAAAGGAAAGAATTTGCTCCTTTGGGAGCAAATTATTTCCTTTAAGAATTGACCCCTTTTAAGATGGGGTTTGTTGTCCAGGGAAACAAATAATAAGCACAAAAGTTGTTCCCCTTTGTAAAATATGCGGAAAAACATGGATGTATACCCATTGACCTATAAGGAATGGTAGAGGTTTCCGGAGATTTAGGGTGAATGTGGTATGTAGAACGACCAGGCATTTTTTCCTGCATCAACGCCAAAAGCTTTCTTGCACAGACTACTGCTGCAGCAGCGTTTTCAATATATTTATTAAGGAAAAGTCGGGTAAATTCGGACAACGGGTAAACTTGGACAGTGACATTGTTTTGCTTTATAAGTCATTTTTTTGGAATTAAAACAAAATTAACTGGGCAAACAGGGAAAATCCCTGATGAGACGGCTTATTATGAACTGTCTCATCTGGATTTTCACTGTTTGCAATGGTATGTCCGAATTTACCCGCTGTCCGAAGTTGCCCGACTCTACCCTAGCTGACATGCAGTCGTTTTTGGATTTTGATTGGTCTGGTGTAGACCAAACTGTGCCTGCTACTTTGAGTTCGTGGCTATCATATCCAAATGTAGTGCCCGCAACTTTTCTTTTGTTGTTTGTCTGGATGAGACCATAGTGTTCTGTCCGCACATGAACGGTTTGGCGATTCGAATATCACTTTTTTCCAACACAGGGCACACTGGATGCGGATTTCCTGGTTTAACCCATTGCATTCTGGGTATTTTTGTCGTCTGCTGAAATTGTCGTCTGCATCAAAAAATAAAAAATTGGTCTAACTAACTCTTGTAGAAATGATGTCTAGGCAGCAAACAGTTTGGATCTCAGATCAGGCCCCACATTGGTGGGGCCTTATCTGGATCCAAGCTATTTGCCCAGATACCCCTAAAGGGGTATCCCAATGGAATGGGTTAATGGGTTAAAAAAATTGATCGGACACGTGCCACCCATGGGAGTCGAAATCACGGCCCCCCTGCGTGAAAGGCGAACAGTGGCTCAATCCCACTAGCCCAGGCTCTTTGCTTTGATTACGGTAAATACTGACATTCGTTAAATGGCAATACGTCATTTCCGTTGACGTTGCGAAAAACACTTTCATTGTACTACTTGCAAAATAATAGACCCCCAATACTATTTAGTGTAAAATATTGTTTATTTGTTATGTCGTGGGGTGGTCGCGGCCGCCGCGGCGGTGGGGGTCGCCGCGGCGGTGGAGGTCGCCGCGATGGCGGTCTCGGTCACACTGGGCTACGGCACCGAAGAGTTGGAGGACGGTTTAGATACGGTCGTACACGGTTTGGGCCACGACGACATGGACCTTTTGGATTTGGGAGACGACGTCGACGTACCCTCAGACGGCAAAGAAATAGAGATGGAACTGGTGGAATGGACATGTTACTCTGTTGTTTTGGCTGTGAGTTTGGTTTTAACAATATTTTACATCAAAATACATTTTTATGTTTCAGGATCTCAGGGCTTATGCCATTTCCTGACAAATCATCAACAATAATTCGTTGAAACACCCTTCAAGCCTACATCAATGCTTTACCTACTGTGGCACAATTCAGCCATGCTGTGTGCCAAGTAGTCCATGCCTCACCGTAAATAACAGATATGCTTTTATCTCCCCTTCTTCTCACGTTTAACGCTTTTCTTAACTGTTCTGGCCCCGAGGTTATAAAACTTGAGTACATTCTCAAACTCAAAATAAAGCACTCTGATTGGCTGCTTCCGAGCACATGCTCGGAAGCAGCCAATCAGAGTGCTTTATTTTGAGTTTGAGATTATTCTCAAGTTTTATAACCTCGAGCCCAGGTCTTTTATTTTCGATTAACCTCGTTTTGCACTCACATACCAAACCACATAGGGAGGTTAAGACGTAAGCGAAGAAAGAAAAGAAAGCTGTTATTATTTGAGGTTAGTGGAGTCCCGGTAGCTTAGATAAAGCGCTGGCCTGCTGACCTACGTAACCGGCTCGATAAAGGGGTTAAACCATTAATGGTTAAACATTCATGATGTATTTTAATGGCCGAAATAATTTCTGGGAATTTTTGTGAACAGCAGATTTCTCATGAAAGCCACAGCCTATCACTGTAAAAAATTCCGTAGATTTTGCGGTAGAATACCTGGCAACCAGCTGCCAGTTCATTCCCCGTTATTTTACGAGCGTCTGCCTATAGAGCATATTTTCAAATCTGGATATGGTAGAGTTATGTTAACTGAGCGAACTTGAAAATACCTTTATATATGACCAAAACAATACCTGTCTTATTCTACCCTACACTGCGTGATGATTCCGCCAATGTTTACGGGCGCACGTAAAAATGACGGGAAATGGACTCGCAGCTGGTTGCCAGCTATTCTACCGTAAAAACTACGGAATTTTTTTGTACATGTACAGTGTTTCTATGTGTTTGTTGATGAATAGTATCGGAAGCAGCTAATTAGTGTGCTTTATTTTGAGTTTGAGAATGTACTCAAGTTTTATAACCTCTGGGCCATGTTTCATGCACTTGATTATGACATTTTTTTCACATGGTATTTGTATTATTTGGCATTGCAGTCAATAACGATCCAAATATAGTAATTCAAAAAGACGTAGCGGAATTAGGAGCATGGCAACAACAGTTTCTACAAGCGTTCCTTGTATACAACCAAGATCTGCAGCAGCAGCAGCAACAACAACAACAACAATTACAACAACAACAAGGGCACGCACAACAAGATCAGCTCCTACTACAACAAGCTGATCCATACGCAATTCAAGAACTACAAACATGGTCATCAGCGCAGGTTGGTGAACAAGTCAATATAGACCTTTGCAAAAAGTACACGTTCAGTAAAGAAACTCTCTCATTTTCATTTTGTCTCCCTTTTGAATAGGGGCAACTTTCTGAATCCCTTCGAACGCTTTTTTCCTCTGTAAGAGCAGACCCTTTTGGAGTTTTTTTTCTTCTTTTTTTTGTGTGTGTTTGTTTCATTTCGTCACGGGATGCAAACAGAAAGTTACGAAAGTTTTCTCCTTGTAAAACGGAGCACCAGCTAGCCAGCCTTCAAACATCCAAACTCGGCAGATGAAAACTGCACCTCACCCGGAAGAAAAAAAATGAGTGAGAAAACTCGGGTTTAAAGTCCTGGCCCGAGGGTATAAAACTTGAGTACATTCTCATACTCAAAGCACACTCATTGGCTGCTTCCGAGCAGCCAATCAGTGTGTTTATTTTGAGTTTGAGATTATTCTCAAGTTTTATAACCTCGAACCCTGCCAACACACAGGACATGCAGAAATTGGACCACGGTTTAAGGTCACATCCAACAAAAGACTTGAAGAGTCGAGTATCGAACCTGCGATCCCTGGATTGGAAACCCAGCACGCAAATGTAAACCACCACACTATCGTCGCTCTTCGGAGAAAAACACGTGCTTTATAAGAAAACTAACAATGGTACTCAGTAGATACGTTTTACAGAGTAACCCTAGGGATAAATTCTTGTAATCTGATTTCAGTCAAAAGAAATACAAGACGAACAGAAAGCACTTCTGGATGATATCTTAAAACTGCAGATAGATGAAAAAGATCCAGAGAAATTGGAAGAGCTGCAACAACAACAAAATCTGCTCATTCTTCAAATGCAGACGTTTCAGGCTTCGGGGTTTCAGTACGAAGGTGGTTTTCCTCAAGATCAAACCCAAGGTCAAGTTTTGCCGCAGCCGCAAGCGATACACGCAGGTATGCATCCGCCGTATGCAGGACATCAACCGATGAATACAGATCAGCAAGCAATGCTTACAGGACCACAGCCGATGAAAACAGATCGGCAACCGATGCTTACAGATCAGCAACCGATATATACCGGACCGCAACCGATGCTTACAGGACTACAGCCGATGCAAATAGGACCGCAGCCGCAGTATACAGGACCGCAGCCGGTGTATACAGGACCGCAGCCGGTGTATACGGGACCACAGCCGGTGTACACAGGACCTCAGCCGATTTATACAGGTCAACCAGCGCCTAGCTCTCAACAGTAGATGTAAATTGGACGCCAGCTGATTACTGCTTTAATTAAACCGTAATACCGTATTGATTCTAATAAACGCCCCTTTTCTCTTTTCCGAAAATAATGTTATATTAACTTGCATGAATTCGTATTTGCTTCGGGGTTTGCTTCTTTGGATGACGCAGCTCTTCAAATGGGGTGTAATTGTAAAAGACGAAAAATGGTGCTAGAGGTGCAAATTCTTTCCGTCAAGCGTTGACCCCTACTGAGACGGAGGCAAAATAACAGAGTTGCTTCCTCTGAAAGTATACCCTGAGTGTATTCACCTTAGTGCTGATTATAAATGATATTGGTTTACTACTTTAATGCTCTAATTAACGCCCCTTTCTAAAATGCAAAGCCTCGGTGCGTTTAATAGGATCAATACGGTAACTATTCGCATCACAACATGATAGACTTTCTCCTCTTGGAACGGGGTTTAAGTGTATGTGTGAGGGGTGCGGTTTTGCGAACGGGACAGGAATGTAATATGATCATAGTATCATTTAATATTTCAAAAGAGTAACAAGAGCCGCGATTCCATATTTTGATAAGTCTGATGATGCATTCAATGGAATCTCCTACTTCAGCTCTGTATTACTCAGAACGTTTAAATTGCAATGTAACTTGAATGCATTTTTTTAAGAAAATCGTAACCATGCTTATCTTTGTTTGAGTCTTATCTATACACAATTTTGTACGACTGTTTGTGAAAATCAGTATCAGTGACTGGAAAAAAACAAAATTTTGAGCCGTGACACGAGAAAAGCAACAATGTGGTTGTGCGCCCAACGCAGACTCAGATCAGCCTGGACATCCACACAGTCGGATCAAAGTCTTTTCTATGGGCTTAACAAGGTCTCTAAGGGTCTAAGCTAGCTTCATGCGGACAGCGAAGACTCTGATCAGACTGGGCGGATGCCCAGGCTGATCTGAGTCTGCGCTGGGCGCACAACCACATTGTTGGTTTTGTCGTGTCGCGGCTCTTAATGTCAAATTGCTAGGTTTACTTTTCATGAAACAACCTCGGTAGAAAATTTCGGAATAGAGAGTCCGTTTGCTCTCAATTGCTTATTTTGTCGAAAACTTTGTCTGGCCCCTGACCCTTTCTTTATAAGGGAAACTAATCTTGCACGACCTATCAAAAATTGCTCACTTCACTCCCTTTTGTTCAGCCACAGATAACATAAACTTGGATTAAAGAGGCATATGAGAAAAAAAACACACACACACAAAAAAACAACAACAACAAAAAAACACACAAAAAAACACACAAAAAAACATGCAACTATATGCAACAAAGAAACAAAAACGACTGGGGCCAGTCTCTCGAAAACTACACACTGCCACAAACGGTTCTAATGTTGATACTTCACTAATTAATACTTCACTTGTTGATTAATTTTTTGATTAAATTTCAATTTCAAAAATCACTCATAGATAGTATAGGTTACTTTTGAGCCGCGACACGAGAAAACCAACAATGTGGTTGTGCTCCCAGCGCAGACTCAGATCAGCCTGGGCATCCGCCCAGTCTGATCAGAGTCTTGGCTGGCCGCATGGTGGTACATGTAGCTTAGACTCCAAGCTACCCTTTAAGCGCTTAACGAAGAGTCTGCTCGGATTGGGCAGATGTCTAGGCTGATCTGAGACTGCGCTGGGCGCACAACCACATTATTGGGTTTCTCGTGTCGCGGCTCATTTATGACCTTAATTCCTGAATAAAATTTAATCTTAATCTTAATCTCAATCTTAATTTTAGTTATTTGCTATTTATAAGCAGGTGAAATTTCAGGCTCAGCTGAGCTGAGCGTGGTAAAAGTTTTATTACTTTGTTTTTACTTGCAAAAGAATACTATTGAGCTCACAAGAGTGCTAAAAGTGGTCCTGTTTATCTAATATGGGGTGGGGTGGTCGCGGCCGCCGCGGTCGCGGTTTCGGTCGACACCGAAGAGTTGGAGGTGTACGGTATGGGCCACGACGACATGGACCTTTTGGATTTTGGAGACGACGTCGACGTAAAAGGCAAAGAAATAGAGCTGGAACAGGAGGAATGTTCCTTTGTTGTTTTGGGCGTAAGTTTGTTAGAATTTTTCTACATAATGTTATAACTGAGCCGCGACACGAGACAATCAACAAAGTGGTTGTGCGCCCAGCGAGACTCAGATCAGCCTGGGCATCCGCCTAGTTTGATCAGTCTTCGCTATCCGCATGGAGCCAGCTTAGACTCTGCACTGGGTGCACAACCACTTTGTTGGTTGTCTTGCGTCGCGGCTTATATAATCTTTCCACATATAGCTGTCATTATTTGAGATAAGTGGTAACCCGGTAGCTCAGATAAAGCGCTGGCCTGCAGACCTAGCGCACTTGATTTACTGGGCTCGATTTCCACTATTTTAATGGCGGAAACCTTTTCAACAGTAAACGGCTTGTGAAACGTTCATATGTAAAACTTAAATATAAAGGACTCATGTGGATTCCCCCCTTATAAGAGTGAGAATCACAACAAGAAAGTTCAGCATCTCTTCTTTATTTCTATACCTAAAATTTAAAGCCCAGGCTAATACAGAACTTGTCAGGGCTAACAAAACCAAGGTAGTGTCCGATTTTCTTTTTTTGGCTTCACGATCACCATTTTTAATTTCTTTGACTGAGGGTAGCAATGTAATTTCATTATTTGAAGAACTTAGCATATTTCTCCACAACATGTTCGTAATCTTAAACTTAACACTTGTCAGTAATGGCGAAACATCCATTCACTGACCTACAATCCTTTAAAATGTGGATTTGTCAATCATAAAATAGAATTTAGTCTCGAGTTAATAGGAAAGCTGCAAGCATCCTTTAACTAAGATCAAGGTCCTAAAACAACCAGTCTGTGGTAAAATTGCGCTGTAAACATTCCGACATTTGAATTATCAACCTCGTGGCAAACGGTCTCCTTTTTGAGAGGATCAGTGCCTTTCCGATAGATTCAGGTTATTTCGTATAACGAATAAGTAGCCAGGGTATTTTTATTTCAACATAGGAATGTATCCACATTTTTGGAGCGAGGACATTTTATTGTTGTCCTCCAAAACGTGGATACATTTTTACATAGAGATGAACCCACATTTTGGAGAAAAACAATAAAAAGCCCTGGCTTAAAAATGTGGATACATCTCTGTATAGGGACGAAAATGTGGACACATCCTTGTATAGGGGTATAGCCACATTTTGAAAGAAAACAAATGCCCTGTGGAAACATTCCTAGATCTATAGAGAGACGAAAATGTGGAAACCTCCATATAAAGACATGAATCCACATTTACAAGGAAAACAATAATATGCCTTGATAAAAAAATAAGTATTCATTTCATTCCTGTAGGTAAGAAAATGCGGATACATCCTAATATACAGATGGATTCACATAATGAAGGCCTGACAACACAAGTGTGCCTTGACCAAAAACAAAATGTGCAATCCTTTCATTTTCTAAACATTACCCTGCATCAAACGGAATAAACTGCATCACTGTGTTTTTAATTATTCATAGTGGCGGGCATTAAAAATCTGTCATGTAGCATAGCCACTCGGGGAATACACTCTTGAAATGCGCCGAAAAATCAACGGTGTTATGCTTTTTATTTTTTTTTCTAAATAAATAACATTGCAAGCAACCCGTGCTCTCTACGACACTGAATAAACGAGTCTGTTGGATAGAGCGAAGAACAAAAATGATTGTCTTGCAACAGTTGCGACCCTTGCATAAGAGGTCACGATGGTGCAGACTGGTTTTCGTTGTCTTCCAAGCGCTCATTTGGGTGTTTGCGTTACAACAAGGAATGGCCGATCATCAACAAAATGTACAGACATCGAAGTGTTTTAGCACTCCCTGATTCTATTAGATTTTATCTAAAACAGGTTTATTACAACCTGTAACATTTCTCCATATTTGCATAGACAATTTTCCCTGTTACCGTCTGATAAATCTTGAATGAGTAGTGTAAAAGCTACCTCCAAGTGTACTTCAGGGGTGACGGTACCAGTTCATTTCCCATAGACCGCAATACAAACATTTTGGAAAATACAACACCTTTCCTGCGAATCGCGGCTACTTTAGACCATAGCTCCTTCTAGCTGGTGGACTCAAAATTTACAGATTGTCTCCCTCGTTTATTTCATGTTTTCAGAAACAAATATTTTAACAAAATTTCGTTACACAATATGTAATAGTCTCATAATTAGCCGTAAAAGTTTTGAGAAAATGCATGTTTATTCGATAAATGTGGAACGAAAAATAATCTTCAAATTAAAATGCAAATTACCTATTACCTCACGGCCTGTAAGGATATCGATTTTGACCACGTGTGTCATGTGATCATGTAGAGGTATTTTTCTTATTCGTGCACGCGATTGTGACGTATGAATAAATTATTTTTGTCCAATAACGTGATTCCAACCGCGGTCCGCGATTGTATAAAAAATTATCTTATTTTTTTGTTTAAAGTCACTTTTATCAAATATTATTATCTAAACTCTATTTCAAATATATAGTTCGACCATGTCAGAGGTATTGCATGAAATATTCCATCAAGTCATTTTTGTTAATATTATAAAGGGAGTAAATCTTTAAACAAGCAAAGAAAAACAATACCTTATGTTGCATTTAAGAGAGCCGGGTAAACCCAAACCCAACAACCGTCTGCGGAACTGCTTTCTGATGAACATAGCTGTCAAAAAATCAAAGAGTTTTGAAAAAGCAAAACAATAATACTGGTAGACATTAAATAATTCAATGCCATAATTTTACATGTTCAATCACTGAATTAAAAAGAAAAAATAATAACATTAACTCAGCATCCATTTTCAGCCAATAGCAGCAGCTGATGTTTTCTATGTATTCAAATTGTCTGCCAAAACCCTTGTGTACCCATAAATTGATGACGTAGTAGGTACTTTCACTCCTTCAAACGCTCAGTGGAAACTCAAGGTATGCGCTACATTGTCATTAATGGTCTCCAAATGTAGATTAGATGTGCAGCTTTACTTTAATACCAAATTGGCCTCATTCGCCTGCTTTAAATGCTTTGAATTCACACGAGTCCACTATATTTAAGTTTTACACTTACATTTTATTGTCGGCCGAAATAATTGCTCGGATTTTTTGTGAGCAGCAGATTTCGCATCAAAGTCACAGTCATATGCTTACATGTAGCTACGAAAGCCTATAAGGACATTTTCAATACAAGAAAAAAATTCTCGAAATAACGAGAAACCAACTCGTGGCTTTCGTATGTAGCTGACGAATAGTTTAGGCGAAGTTACGTTTTATGCGCCTTTATATTATGACATTTTTTCACTTGGTGTTTGTATTGTTTGGCATTGCAGTCAATACTGATCCCAATAAAGTAATTCAAAAAGACGTGGCGGAACTACAAGCAAGGCAACAACAGTTTCTACAGGCGTTCCTCATACAACAACAACAACAACAACAACAGTTACAACAGTTACAACAGCAACAACACCTGCAGGCACAACAGAATCAGATACTTCTACCACAACCTAATCCATACGCAGGTCAAGAATTACAAACATGGTCATCAGCGCAGGTCGGTAGGGTAAAGTCGGGTAAATTCGGACAGCAGATAAATTCGGACAGTGACATTGTTTCCTTTATATATCAGTTGTTTGGAATTATAACAAAATTAACTGAGCAAACAGTGAAAATCCTGATGAGACGGCTCATCATGAGCCGTCTCATCTGGATTTTTACTGTTTGCAATGGTATGTCCGAATTTACCCACTGTCCGAAATTACCCGACTTTACCCTAAAGATGGCTAGACACCTTTGAAAAAAAAATGTTCTAAAGGTCAATGAATACTGTTTCAAGGGAATCAACTCTGATATTTTTGTTTTAAATGGGGGCTCCCATAGCAGAAAATTTTGCACTGAATAGACGAACTCCATTTTGGAGGAGCTTTTTCTTTTCGTCCATGGATGCAAGTAGACAGTTACGAAAGCATGGCGGAAAACTATGGCAGTGTAACTAAACACCCGAATAAAAAAAACTAAAAATACTAAAAATAAGATCTTTAAAAAAGATATTGTCGAAGGTAAAAGAGTCATGGTGCCTTAAGTCTATAAGTATTATCATCATTTATCCAGTGGCATGGAGCTTTCATTTTGACTGCAGACCTCTACTTAGTAGTTATATTTGTAGTCGTCAAACAAGAGTTCTCCATAGTCACATATATATGAGCTGCGACACGACAAAACCAACAATGTGGTCGTCCGCCCAGCGCAGACTCAGATCAGCCCGGGCATTCACCCAGTCCGATCAGACTTTTTGCTGCGCACTTGAGGGGTAGCTAAGGGTCTAACCTACCTATATGCGGACAGCGAAGACTCTGATCAGACTGGGCGGATGCCCAGGCTGATCTGAGTCTGTGCTGGGCGCACAACCACATTGTTGGTTTTCACACGTCGCGGCTCATATGTCCTCGACACATAACAGTAAGCTGCGACAGAAGAAGGTACTTCACGATGTAGGCAAACGTAGAATATTTGGAACAGCCGATTCCCCCAATTCGTATAATATTGTCTTGTCTGCGACGCAGAGGCGAGACATATGTATTGCTTTTCCGGTGGTGAGGTCGGCGTAAATTTTTGTCGAGTTTTTGCGTCTAGCTCATTTTGTCAGAAACTATAAGGGTCATGCATACATCTGGAAGAGTAGAAGCCATCATCAATATTGGGTCTTGACCAACATTTTATGGTTCACCGACTTTGCAAGTTTTTGTCGAGTTTTTGCGTTTAGTTCTATTTCTCAAGAACTATAAGCGCTAGAGCCATAAATCTTGAGCAATGCATACATCTGGAAAAGTAGAGCTTACATCCATCATCAGTATTGAGTCTTGATCTACATTTTACGATTCATCGACTTTGCATTTTTGTCGAGTTTTCGTGTTTAGCTATCAAGAACTATAACGGCTAGACCCACGAAACTTGGGTCATGCATACATCTGGAAGAGCAAAGCTCAAAGCCACCATCAATATTGAGTCTTGGCCTACATTTTACGGTTTAACGACTTTGCCAGTTTTTATCGAGTTTTCATGTTTAGCTCTTTTTCTCAAGAAATATAAGGACTAGAGCCATAAGACTTGGGCCATGCATAATCTTGAGGAGCAATGCTTAAAGACATCACCAGTATTGAGTCTTGACCTAAACTTTACAGCTCTTTGGTTGAGTTTTCGCATTTAGCTCTGTTTCTCAAGAAGTATAAGGGCTAGAGCCATGAAATTTGAGTCATGCATACATCTGGGAAAGTAAAGCTCACAGTTATCATCAGTACTGAGTCTTGACCTACATTTTACGGTTCATCGCCTTTGTTTTGGTCGAGTTCTCGTGTTTGGCTCTGTTTCTCAGAACACTTAAAGGCTAGAGCCATACAAAGATCTGGAAGAGTAAAGCTCAAAGTCACCATCTATACGGTCTCTTGACCGACATTTGAAGGTTCTTTGACTTTGCAACATTCGCCTCAAGCTCTTGCTTCTTAGAAATGATAATGGTTAGAGCCATGAAATGTGAGACTTGCATATATCTGGATGGTGAAACTGAATTCTGTCATCAGTGTAGCATCTTGATCTAATGTTAGGGTTCACTGACCTTCCAAAATTTGCAGAGTGTTTACTGATTCAGATCTGTTTTGTGACAAAGCGCCGGCAGGCGAGACACCGCATTCCGTGGAATTCTTGTTATTAACTAAAAGTACATTCATATAAGGAATCCGATGAACAGGCTGAGCTGAATCTTTACTTATTGTGGCAGTAATTTCTGCCCCCTGATATCTTCGATTGTTTTAAATTTAGACTACTTTTTGTCATAATATGAAACCATGCGTTTTGTTGTATAGAGGAGCCTCGTTAGCTCATTGGGTTAAACGCTGGCCTGGTTCCGGGTTCGATTTCTGCTGGAGGCGGAAGTCTTTTCAACCGTCACGAAAGGGATTCTATTCATTATCACATTCCCATCGGCCTGATAT
Source organism: Ctena decussata (assembly GCA_963989385.1). NCBI lineage: Eukaryota > Metazoa > Mollusca > Bivalvia > Lucinida > Lucinidae > Ctena > Ctena decussata. Next base: position 38,002,345 of record OZ022512.1, on the reverse strand, counting down.
GGCTGAGATACTGTTGAAAAGGACGCAAAACTGCAAGTCGTCCGTCCATCCAGCGTTTATTAAGTTCTCGTCATCAACCAAATGAAACCTCTTGCAAAATGGTTTCGGTGTGTAAAGCCTCGTTCACACGACCAAAGTTACTTTGTCACAGAATTTGTAACAAAGAAAGTATGGCAAACATATTGCGCTTACCCGGAGAAGACAATTTGTTAAAATTAAAAGATTGTTAATTTGTATTTACATGTATGTTTTATGAGGACCATATGTGAGATTAGTATGTTTTGCCAAGTATGTCATCCTCTTGAAATAAAGACTTTATTATTACTATTATTATTATTATTATTATTATTATTATTATTATTATAAAGAAAAATGTTGCATAGAATCTTTGTCAAATAAACTTTGGCAATGAAATATTTGCTGCCGTGTTCACACAAACAAAGAACTCTCGTCAAAGCTACCTGGACAAACAATCTTTGCTCGTGTAAACGGCCAACTGTGTCACATTTTCTTTGTTAAATATACTTCGTTCAAAACCAAACTGATTTGATTTTGAGCAAAGATTTCTGTGCTCATCTCCAGAGCTAGTTTCTTTGTTACATATTCTATGGCAAATTTTCTGTTTACACAGATAAATTTTGTTTGTCATAGAAACTTTACCATATAAATTTGGCAATGAAAAATGTGGCATATTTTTCGATTCGCACGAGTAAATGGTTCTGTGCCAAACCTACTTTGTCACAGAAACTTTGCTCGTGTAAACGCGGCTTAATATTTCATTAAACAGTATATATATGTGCGCAACATATCCTACCCATATAAATAAAATTGAGCCGCGACACGACAAAACCAACAAAGTGGTTGTGCGCCCGGCGCAGACTCAGATCAGCCTGGGCATCCGCCCAGTCTGATTAGAGTCTTCGCTGTCTGCATGGAGGTAGCTTAGACTCTTAGCTACCCATTTAACCGCTTAGCGAAGAGTCTGGCCAGACTGGGATGCCCAGGCTGATCTGAGTCTGCGCTATGCACACAACCACTTAGTTGGTTTTGTCATGTCGTGGCTCAGTAATCTCTGATTTCAGTCAAAAGAAATACAAGACGAACAGAAAGCACTTCTGGATGATATCTTAAAACTGCAGATGGATGAAAAAGATCCAGAGAAATTGGAAGAGCTGCAACAACAACAGAATCTGCTCATTCTCCAAATGCAGACATTTTAGGCTTCAGGGTTTCAGTACGAAGGTGGTTTACCTCAAGATCAAAGCCAAGGTCAAATTTTGCATCAGCCGCAAGCGATACACCCAGGTACGCAGCCGCCGTATGCAGGACATCAACCGATGCATACAGATCAGCAACCCATGCTTACAGGACCGCAACCGATGCTTACAGTACCGCAGCCGATGCTTACAGGACCACAGCCGATGCAAATAGGACCGCAGCCGATGCTTACAGGACCACAGCCGATGCTTACAGGACCGCAGCCGGTGTATACAGGACCTCAGCCGATTTATACAGGTCAACCAGCGCCTAGTTCTCAACAGTAGATGTAAACTGGACACCAGCTGATTGATGACTACTTTAAAACTCAATAACTATTCGCATCACAACATCATAGATTTTCTGCTCTGGGAACGGGATTAGATTGTAAATATGTGTAATGGGGGTGGGGGTACAAACGAGACAGGAATGTAATATGATAATGGTATCATTTAATATTTCAAATGAAGCGCCGCGATTCCATATTTTAACAAGCCTGATGATGCTTTCAGTGGATTCATCCACTTCAGCTCAGGATTTCTCAGAACGTTTAAAATTGCAATGTAACTCGAATATATGAGTGAGCCGCAACACGAGAAAACCAACAAAGTGGTGTGCCCAGCGCAGACTCAGATCAGCCTGGGCATCCGCCCAGTCTGATCAGAGTCATGGCTGTCCGCATGGAGTTAGCTTAGACCCGTAGCTACCCTTTAAGCCCTTAGCGAAGAGTCTGATCGGACTGGGCGGTTGCCCAAGCTGATCTGAGTCTACACTGGGCGCAATACCACTTTGTTGGTTTTCTCGTGTCCCGGCTCATGTTATAAGAAAGTCGTATCCATGCTTGTCTATGAGTCTTATCTATGCACAATTTTGTACGACTATTTGTTACAATCAGTACATATGAGCTGCGACGCGAGAAAAACCAACAAAGTGGTTGTGCGCCCAGCGGCGACTCAGATCAGCCTGGACATCCGCCTAATCCGCTCAGACTTTTCGCTAAACGCTTAAAGGGTAGCTAAGGGTCTAAGCTACCTCCATGCGGACAGCGAAGACTCTGATCAGACTGGGCGGATGCCCAGGCTGATCTGAGTCTTCGCTGGGCGCACAACCACTTTGTTGGTTTTCTAATCTTGCGGCTCATATATGAATGACAGCTTTGATGTCTGTTGAATCATTGAAACTTTCAGTATACATGTATTCAGAGTCTAGAAGCAAATATTTTCCTTTAAGAGTCGCTCCATTTTGAAAGAGATTCTTCGTTCAGGATATCTAGCAGAAAGTCTTAAAAGTTTTTCCTTTAGTAAAAAGAGTGGAAGAACATGGAGGAGTACCCGTACACCTTAAGTAGCATACAAGTTTAGCTTTTGAAAAAGTTTAGTGTAAACATATTTTATTTCAATTTTATACAAGTTATGTACAGGTTGCAAATAGTATACGATAGTAAAAGGATCTGAACGGAAGCCAGGGGCTTATTTAGTTCATCTCCTGTAAAAGCTTGAGAGGCTATCCCTTAGCAATGAATCTATAGGATGCAAGTGGTACAGTAGAAAATTGGCAGCAATACAAGTTCATTTTATTGTATTCTTGGACTTTGTTGAAGCTGTAGGTAAAGGGTGAGTTTGACAGCTTTTTCCTTATGTCTAGTGATTGCTTGTAACAGGTCAGCTTCAGTACTATTAACTTTCGTTAGGTGACCTGTACTGTTTAATGACAGCTCTTCCTAAGTGGACTGTACTCTCTGGTAATTGCTTGTATTAGGTAAGAGGCTTGTATTATGAGAGACGAAGTGTCAGGACAAGTTTTACAGCTCATGCCTCAGCGATGCTGGGAGGGACCCTGCAGCTGGGTGCGCAAAAATATGGGAACAAATACCGGGAAATAGTGGGACTTTCATTTAGCGAAACGAAACGGCGCATAATCGAGTACAACTGGTAATTTATCTGTATCCATAAGTGACAACTCTTGGTAGCTGTACTGAACCCTCGGATAATTGCTTGTTTAGGACGAGAGAAAGTGTTCAAGATAAGCTATAAAGATCATGCATTTGCGATGCTGGCAGGGTGCGCCAAATGTAGAAGAACCGGGAAATAGTGGGACCCTATTTAAGCAAAAGGAAACGGCGTACAATCGAGTACGAATTCCTAACTTAATATGGTTATCCCCGAGGGGATGACCAAAAATCCGGCGATGGATCACTATTACTAGTGGAATTGCAGACATATCAGACACCATATGAGCCGCGACACGAGGAAACCAACAAAGTGGTTGTCCGACCTGTGCAGACTCTGATCAGCCTGGGGATCCGCCCAGTCTGATCAGAGTCTTCGCTTTCCGCATGGAGGTAGCTTTGACCCTTAGCTACCCTTTAAGCGCTTTGGGAAGAGTCTGCTGAGACTGAGCGGATACCCAGGCTGATCTGAGTCTGCGCTGTGCGAACAACCACTTTTTTGTTTTGGTTTTCTCGTGTTGCGACTCATATACTCACGGACATAAGTCTAAGGTTTTAGTATAATAACCACTACCTACAATGTGTTATTTCAGGATTCTGCATGCTACGGCTAACGTTAGGATTTTCTAGGGCTTTTGGTGAAGATTTCTTGTGTTAACGGCCGTTTAGCAGACGATTTTAACAAAATAAATATTAATTTTCATATTTACATGTAAATTTAACCTTTTATGCTGTGCCGAAGAACTCCAACTCATACTGTTATCCCTTTGCACGTAAAAATTTTCGTTTGTTTTGGCAGTTTTATCGAAATAGGCTTAGCGAGAATCCCAGTCATCATAAGTAGGTTTTTACTGGCTCTATTTACTCCTGTATTTGTCCATGCAGAGGAATAAAATGTACACCGATATTTACTGCAGCATGCACGAATGTAACGGTATGACGGATACTAGGGATACGAAAGATACAGTATTTACCCTAAATATTCGGACATGATTCCTAAAATAAACAACGTAGATCCATTCCAAACTGCTTGGAACAGGATCTATGCAGTGTTCCAAAAGTATTCTTAAGTCATCTACATACTGAACGTTCAAAAAGATAATAATTGAGCCGCGACACGACAAAACAAACAATGTGGTTGTGCGCCCAACGCAGACTCAGATCAGCCTGGGCATTCGCCCAGTCTGATCAGAGTCTTCGTTGTTCGCAGGGAGGTAGCTTAGACCCCTAGCTACCTTTTAAGCACTTAACGAAGGGTCTGATCAAACTGGACGGATGCCCAGGCTGATCTGAGTCGGTGGTGGGCGCACAACCACAGTTAGTTTTCTCGTGTCGCGGCTCAATTATAAGATGAAGGAATACCGCAAAATGTCTAAAACTTGGGGCACCTGAGATAATTACTGTAATTATCCTGAAATGCAATCATTTGATTTCTCAATGCATTGAAGCTGTCAGAGAGTAGCTTTTCCCCCATTATAGCCCCCCATCCCGGAAAAATGAAAAATGACTATGATCTTTCCATAGTAGAATTTCCCACTGGAAAATGGCTATATATTAGAATCCCCCCTTCCCACCTCGGTAATATGACTATATAGCCAATTTTCCCCCAGGAAAATCTACTATACGTGTTTTTGCATAGCCATTTTCCCCCCTTTATAAAAAAGTGGATTTTCCTCCTGATAGTATGATTGCAGGAGAACACGCTACATATTAGAATTTGCTCCTTCTCCAATCATAATAGTGAGTTTCATAACTGAAAGAGGAATACGAGTATCTGCCCGTAAACTATCGAGGGATAACAGATGCCTGAACCGCATGCATGTGTTCACCAGTCTGTCTTATTTGAGCCGCGACACGACAAAACCAACAATGTGGTTGTGCGCCCAGCGCAGACTCAGATCAGCCTGGGCATCCGCCCAGTCTGATCAGAGTCTTCGCTGTCCGCATGGAGGCAGCTTAGATCCTTAGCGATACTTTGAGCACTTAACGAAGAGTCTGTTCAAACTGGGCGGATGCCCAGGCTCATCTGAGTCTGCGCTGGGCGCATAACCACATTGTTGGTTTTATCGTGTCGCGGCTTATTTTTGTTTTGCAGAAAACAGGTAGGCATTTTGCTTTTCCGTGTTAGCCAAAAACGGCTATGAGTGTACGTGGTTGTGTGCATAAATTTGTATAGTTTTGTGTTTGTACAAGCGTTCCTCTGTGCCTGCGCGCAGCGGAGTGCCTGGTATAGTGTTGGCCTTTCATGCAGAAGTCGTAGGCTCGACTCCCATCGGGACACATGTACGATTATTATTTTCAATGTAATAAACTCCCTGACTGGACAAAGCACTTGTTCACCGGCAAAGTTGTACATCTTCCTGCAAGCTTGCATGTGTATGTGTACGTGTATAAATACCTGCGATGGAAAGAAATCAGTCAGTTCAGTTCTCCTAACGACGTCCCCCAAGTGGCTCAGCGGTACGTAGCCATAGTTGCACGCACTCGGCGCCGTGTGTCCGTCCAAAAGAGATCATACAGTTCTCATTTCTTAAATTAGTAAATATTGATTACTATAAAAATATATGGTTGTTAAATTTGCATATATTTTTTTCGGAACCGACCACATTTATTACCTCCCTTGAAGAACAATACATTTCTAATGTGATTAATTCCGTAAAATGTCTCTGTTCCATTCCGTTCCTTTTCGGTCCGTTCCGCAAAATACAAATAGCCATACCAAATTTACTAATAGCCGATTTTCCTGTGGGGAAAAATGGACTAAGGGGGAAAAGTGGCTCTATGAGGTCCGAACAATCCATTATATAGTCGTCCTTCCCAACGCCATTTTTTCGGGGTGTGTGTGTGGGGGGGGGGGGGGGAGGGGGAGGTGGGGAAAACCACTCTCTGACAGATGGATCAAAACTATGCAGATGGAATGGCAAACAGTGTTCATCCTGATCAGGAGCAGTCTGATGTGGATCTGCACTGTTTGCTTAGCCCTATCTCTCCAAATATATAGATTTTTACGGTAGCCAGTTGGTTGTCCGAAATTTACGGTCAAGCCAGTATACAATATTTTCTAATGAAGCAATTTGTCATGCCGACTTGTATATCTGTCATAATCGAAATAAAAGAAAGTATCATGACGTTTCCATTAATGACCAGTGTGACGTTTCGCTTGACATGCAGACACCTGAGCCGAGTCAGGAGAAACTATTCCTAATGACAATATGCCATTTGCGTGTGTCCTGACCGTTCTGTACACATGATCGTTATATGCGCACTTAACTATTTAAAGAACATCTGGGTAGGGCATCACATTTTGCCATGGAAACAAATGCATTTGTTTCCATGGCAAAATGTGATGCCCTACCCAGAAGTGCATAAGCTGGTATAGACATGGTACATTTCGCGAATTTGGGCCCGGAGGTTGTGTCCACGACGCGTCCCATTCGGCAGATGACTCATTTTGTCTCCAATACATACACTTTTTCTTCTCTGGCTAATAGAAGGAAGTAAGTATTTATCCTTATTTTTCTTTTTGGCTCTTTTCTTTATCTTTCTTAGTGTGCCACAATTTCATTTCATTAAAGTGCATAATATTTTCATAAACTATTTTATTCTTTAAACGAAATTCTAAATAGACCTACAATGAAACGATGTTGTAGGCTTAGTTTGAAGCATTACTTTCAGAAACACATTATTGAAAAAAAAAATAAAAAAACATTCTTTGCACATTTTCAAAAATTAAGATTTTTGTATAATTTTGTGTTAAACGATCATAATATATGCAAAGAAAATTCTAGAATGCGTTTTATAAAAAAAGTCTTATTTAACAATTAAGCAAGAGAGAGAGAGAGAGAGAGAGAGAGAGAGAGAGAGGGGTGTGAGAGAGAGAGGGAGATTACTTGTGTTTTTTTTAATCCGACTTGACTGAAAAAATATTGTTGGTAATCATTTAGCCTTCCTTATGATTTGTATACCAATTAGTTATTTTGATTTACTGCTATAATTTTCTTTGTTGCAGCCCGACATGGACGTGGTGGTTCGTGGCCTGGCCGTCATAGTTCTGCTGAGTGCTGTAAATGCAGTAGGTAAGCCCTGTTTCGAGAAACGCCAATTACACAAACATATTTGAGCGGCGACACGAGAAAACCAACAAAGTGGTTATGCGCTGACAAAGTGGTTATGCACCCCGCGCAAACTCAGATCAGCCAGGGCATCTGCTTAGTATGATCAGACTCTTCGCTAAGCTCCAAAAGGGTAGCTAAGTGTCTAAGCTACCTCCATGCGGACAGCGAAATATCTGATCAGACTGGGCGGATGCCCAGGCTGACCTGAGTCTGCGCTGGGCGCACAACCATTTTGTTGGTTTTCTCGCGTCGCGGCTCAAATTTTATAGACGGATGGATGGAATAATGACTTGCAATTTTACGTCCTTCTTAACGGTATTACAGTTATATCAGACGATGGGAGGATGATCATGAAATGCGTGCAATGGAAATTTAAAGAGTAACTGCACTTCAGGAACTGACTGAATCAGATCCCAAACCCTATGGCGAGATTATCCACGAACTTGTAGCATAAACTGCCAGTGACTTTCAAGATCATATAGATACTTGAATCATTTTGACAATTTTAAAATATTATTTGCGATTTTGCCTTATATTTTAGGCTTTTATATTTTGTTTTATGTAAAAGCTTTAACGCTTTCTCTAAATACATGTTACAAATTTGCCACACAATGATGGAGGGTCGTTCTTTACTGTACAGAGTGGTCGGATGATGTCCCAAGCCGACGCTAGACAGTTTAGCAGAACTGAGGTCAACACTGCGGTGAAGAAAACAAACAGTATATGACAGTAAATGACATGTTATAGAACGTTTTTCGTAATTAAACGGGGATAAAAGCAATATCAAAAAGAAAGACGTGTGGTCAGATGTAATTGTTGGCACGATATTTTCATAGAAAACAACTCTTTTATTTTAATTTTTGCCACTCTTCTGATTTGGGGTCAACTCTTAAAGAAAGTGATTTACTCTTTTTTGCTAGCGTTTTGAAAGGGCTTCGTCCATGGAAGTAAGCAGGGAGTCACGATTTAGGGGATAACTGTACTCAAAATTGTCATTTGGGGAAGGTAAATCGTCGGTTTTTATGGTCGGAATTTTCGCAATAATAGTCTTAGAAATGAAATATTTTGATTTTCCTGTGTGATGTTGCGTACTAAGATGCAGTTGGAATGAAAATCAGTGTAGGCCCTGACCAGACTGTTCTTGATCTTGGACTATACTGTTTGCTCAATCGTGTCTGTCCCAATTCTTAGAACTTTTGCCGTCTTTCTAAATTTACCTCCTGTTACAGTATTCTGTTTCAACATAGTAATGCATAAATAATCCGCCATTTCATGAGTAATGTCAAGTTCGTAAGGAGAAGAACTAAATAAGCTACTAGCTTCCGTTCTCATCCTAAGTAGTATTGTATCTTGTAAAATATTGTATATCTATAGTTTGTTGAAATAAAATATGTTTAAACTAATTTTCGTTTTAAGGCGACGCGCTAGCGGAGCCGTAAAACGCAATTTGCGACCATAAAACAGACCATTTATCTCCCCAAATGAAATTTCAGATACAGTTATCCCCATTCTAAAACACTTTTCACATTTTCACCTTTAAAAGTGTGCTACTTTGCACCCATAGCAAACGCTTTCAGCGACGTAAAATCAGACGTCAGCCAATGAGAAGCGACGTAATGACGTCGGATTTCCGACAGTATATCGCAGGATATACTGTCGCAAAATGACGTTATCCAATCAGACGTCGCGTTAGGACAAAACCAAAATTTTCAGTTTTCTAGTCAAACAATATATCACCAAAAACTTCAGTCATTTGTGACTCACTAAATGACTTTTTTTTGAACGTGAAATAAACAATTCCTATTTCAATGACGTCCGGAAAATGTGATGATTTGACGTTTTTTACGCAAAATTTATAGCTTTAAGATATGCGCATTAATCGACATTGCTCTGTAGTCCGTTGTGATATTGAAATAAACTCCATACCAAAGTTAGTGCCATTAAGAGTTCCATAAATCTATGCTATTCTTTCTGCATAATCTCTACGCATAACGAGTAAATTGACGCAAACATTAATTTTCATAAGCTGTTGAAATTTCGCCTTTTTCACGTTAAAACTGAAATAGAGAAAAAAACGTCTCCGAAAAATATATCCCAAATTTTGATATGTTTTAATGAAATGTTAAGTTGGAATATTGATGAAATGATACTAAACTTTTACCGAGTAAATATTTCTCGAAGTAAATTTTTCAAACCATACCCCCTGTCCAGATAACGTCGATTTTATAAGCGTGCAACTAAATTGGGCTCTAAGAGCGGTGCCCGACATATCTATTAATTCCGATAAAGCAATGTCGAATTATTCTAGAAAATCTAAGAAAACGAAAAACGTAAAAATCGATGAAATATCTCATTCCGTTTTCTAGACAGAGGAGTTTAAACAGGTCAGGGGTTCATTTTCCCGGGTTTGCTGTTTTCGGAAGTAATTGACGTCGCGAATTACGCGGTTCGTAAGAGTTCAATAAACGGGACGTCACGTTACGCAACATAAATATCATGGCAAAATGAACCCCTGATACATTGAAATCTTCCTCACTGTAAGACGGAAAAAAGATATTAATTTAGTTTTTTCGTTTTTCGTGTGGCCATATTCTCTAGAAGAGATCATAAATGTTTTACTAGAAACAAAACGTTTACTGGAAAACATTCACAGGAATAGTCTCCCTTTCACGTTGAAAGAAACGACATCATCGAAACAGGGGGTATAGTTAAACAAATATACCTTGTCAAAAATTTGCACGGTGAAAACTTGAAATTATTTAAAAATTTACATGTCAACATATTTCATTAAAACATATCAGAATTTCAGATATATTTTTCGGATACGATTTTCTCTATTTAAGCGTTTATGTAAAATTACGCAATATTCGATAGCTAATGAAAGGTCATGTTTGTCTAAATCAGTACAAAAAGCGGAAATAATTGACAGAAATAATAACATATCTTTAAAGGCCTCTTGACGGCTCGCACTTTGGTATGAAATGTATTGCAATATCTTTACGGACAGCAAAACAAATACGAAAATCAAATAAAAATGAGCGCTATTTATTTTGCATAAAAACACGTCAACCCCCAAATTTTCATGACGTCATAGAAAAAGAATTATTTGTTTCACACTTCAGAGAAAGTTATTTCGGAATTTAGAAAGTGCTGAACTTTTTGATCATAATTCTTTTTACACGAAAACTGAAAATTTGGGGTTTGTCCTATTCCACCTTAAAACATGTTTTAAGGCGACGTGAAATCGAGACGGAAAACCCTATAATGGCAAATACGGGCAAATTGGTAAATTGCCGTCAAACGTCGGCAATCATCGGCAATTATCGTATCTTGCCTTTGCTAACTTCGATATATTTATCGGCGTGAACAAAATTGGCAGCAGCGGAAAAATCGTTCCCGGTAATTTTCCTCACCTCGATATAACAACGGACGCTACAGAATAACTTTTTGAATAAAGGGTAGTAAGTAATAAGTTTGTTAAAACTGACCTATTTCACATTCCTCGATTATTCCCTAAAACTATTTCAATAGATATGTAAGATAGTGTAAATTACTTGGCTATCACAACGTTTTTGACTCAAGGGTTGCGTTTTAAGAAACTGAAGAAAACTGGGTGACGCTTTGCTGTTTTTCTGTATTTGCCCTATATACTATTAGAAAATCATGGTTATGTAAATCAAGACAAAAATGACCGCACTAAATGTAGACCACGATGTATCAAAAAAGATCTTAGTGCAGCTTAAAAAGTATACTATAAGGACCTAGCACAGCACATTTTTATTATCTTTATGTAAGACAAGGTAAAAAAAAGAGCTAGAGAAACAAAGTTTAATATATTTTATGCCATATCAAGTTCACAGGTACAGTGTTGAAAGTAAAAATTGCTTTTGACACCAGGTTTCTTATATATTTCAGCCTACCGCAAGCTGTACGCGGAACTACAGGTAGTGCCCACAGAGAATGCGACAGTCGGATTCTTTCAGTGTACTGCTTACGAGAACCAGACTTACTATCTCAATCACGTGATGTCTTGGAGCAAGATAGGGCATGATGGGAAGGAGAAGTTCCTGTCTTTGAACTGGCAACTGGTACAAGACGCAGCCTACCCAAACTACACGATCTCGTCAAATGCTTATAAAGTATCCAACGACTCGTCTAATTTTTACTTTACACTTATCAAAAACGGTAAGAAGAGAGTTTTGTATGAGTGGGATTTTACACTTTGAAAATACGATTGTCATGGCAACACACCTGCATTTTAAAACATACCACTTGAAAATCCATCCTTTGATATCCTTGAACTGAAACTGCCAAAATAGAGAGAGAGAGGAGAAAAAAATGATTATATTGAAAAAAAGCTTTCCTTCAATTTCGACAATTTATCGAGTTTAATAAAATTACATGTAAATGATGAAATAACTTCATAATACAAGTGAGCCGGGTACGACAAAACAACAAAGTGGCCTGTGCACCCAGCAAAGACTCAGATCAGCCAGGGCATCCGCCAAGTCTGATCAGAGTCTGCGCTGTCCGCATGTAGCAAGCTTAGACCCTTAGGTACCCTTTAAGCGCACAGTAAAGACTATTATCAGGCTGAGTGGATCGCCAGGCTGATCTGAGTCTTCGCTGGGCGCATACACCACTAAATCTGTTTTCTTATTTGGAAGCAGTATTGTCGCAAACAGGCGGCACTTTCCGATTTCTTGCGGGAGCTTGGAGATTTTCATTCGGGTAAGTTCGTGAGCTATTCGTTCAAGCTTTCTCCGCCATCTTTGTCGAAAACTAGATCATACCCATAAATCCATGCGCCGTAGATGAGTGGTCATAACGAGGCTGATGATATCACTTACCTCTTGCGAGAATGGTCTGGCAAACATTATTGTTTGATCCTTATACTTATTGATCATATTCATGTGAAAATAGAAAATAGTTCAAGTGGATGGGGTTAAATCCATGCCCAAAGGGCATGAGTTTCAACAACACCATTCGGTTTCCCTTTTGATCCGAATACGACATGCCGGACTGTAAGTGTTACTTGTAGCTTCATCTGATTCTTTGCTCAATTTCAGAAAAATTGTACTTATATGTTTACTTGAACGAAATAAATATGTTTAAACCAATTTCAGATTTAACAGTGGACGACCATGGAGAGTACATTTGCAGATTGTATGATTTTGACAGAAATGTGTTGGCGGAAAGAAGGATTCCAGTATCTATATATAGTAAGAATATCACAGTAAAAAGGAATTCATTAATGGGCGGCTTATGATAAGCGAGTTCCCAGATTAGCCATGGCATCGTCAAAGGCTTGCCGGGGCATTAGTTTGTTGCTTCTGCCATCTAGGCCTCGATTGTATATACATGTATATTTAAAGTAATGGCTATATACATGTACATTTCGAGTTATTGCTAAGTCAGGGACTGTCTATCACAATACATAGTCACCTAAATCTGTTGGAAGGACCTGTTTGTGGCACTGTTCTGAGGTCTAAGACAAAACCAAACCTAATAATAATAATAATAATGAAAAAAAGCAACAACCTCAAACAAACAAAACAAAAAACAAACAAACAAACAAACAACAACTAGTGAACTGTTGTATGAGAGGGTTTTTCAATAATTCTGAAATCGTTTAAATTCAAGATTGTTTTCAGACTAAGCAGGCAATATAATCTAAGAACTTTATGTACGGAATAGCGGCAGTGCTGAAAAGACCACCGCGGAAGCGGAAGTATCAGTAATTTTCACCCCACAAACACACACAAAACACACACACACGAAAAAAAAAAAAAACAAAAAAAAAAAAAAACGAAAAGAGCAGGCGACAAAATGTACGTCTGCAAAATTTTAAAATTTTGCAGGCGTACATTTTGTCGCCTGCTCTTTTTGGTGCTTTAGTAGTGAATGAGATGGAACTAAATTAAATAGAAACTGAAATGACTTTATTCCAAAGAATCTCTTTTAGTTAGTTCTACCCAGATTGTTTTGTATCAGTTTTTAAAGCCCGAAATATCATAAAGATAAAGTTTGGAGTAAATCAGTTTCACACTGCTTGATCGTCGAATTATCTGCACAGTGCCCGAAAATAACTTATTGACGAATTGTTTAATTTCAAGGGAATGGTCTTACCTTAGAGCCATACGTCCTAAAAGGCGAGTCGGGTAAATCTATAGCTGTGAACTGCAAGCGGAATACTTCGGATCCTACTTTCGATTCCAGCCATCGTGTCATAATCAGTCATGTGAGAAAAGACGGGAATTCGACGAGAATTGCGACTGACGGCAAACTTGAAAATGAGACACTGAGCGAGAAGTACGACATTATTAATGGAACTGTCGAAGATACTGCTCAATATATTCTCACAATTAAAGGTAAAGCTAAGATAATGTGTTCGTATGGCCTTAAAGACAAATATTCTTGTTTATTGTATGTCATAATCCTATTATGCAATAGCTCTGTAAAATTGGTGTTTTATCAAAGGAAATACCCAGTCCCACTTAATTAATACCATAACTGGGCCATAAAACAGCGGAGAACCATGTACAACTATGTTCATATCGCTATAGCTATCGAGTGAAAATTACAGGTAAACAAGAGGAAGTATCGCCGATTTCTCGATAATACCCGCAGGACTCTTGAGTTACAGGGTTTTTAATCGATTGGTTCTGAATAGCAAACATATAAAGTAAAACCAAAGTCATTACCGTGTCATTGTGCTTGCTACGAGTTCTTGAAACAGTTTTCCATACCGACGTTGATGCAGCATTGCTTGGGATACATGGGAATCGTCGTCAAAAAATTTCCTATACCTATTTTTGAGCAAACTTTAATGTAAGCTCGTATTTTATTCGTGTTAACGACCCGTTTGCTAACCATTTTTGTAAAACCTTGCCAAATGAGTGCCTGTATCAAATTGATATAATAGTCTCCTACACAAGCATTAATTGATGTGTACAGTACCGTGCCAAAAGTGAGTCAACTTTTACTAAAATTCCATAGACTTACATGTATTTTTGGTCATGCAAAAAAAGTAACAAATTTGCGTCTGCAATGCAGAAAGCTCAATCATTACAGCAATAAAAACATATTTGTTGTAATCTTTTATTGACGCATTTTTGAACTGCAGCACTGACGCATTTTGGAACTGCGGCGACGTCACCATTGACGTTAATGGAAAAGTTGTGTTTCTAACTTTTAAGCATCGTATCAATTGTTCTGTTTCACAAAATAAAGACTCTTTGCCAACGATTATTTTTTTTTGTATTTTGCCTTGTTCATCAACATTGTCAACCATATGTATATTTTTTTGTGATCTGCTCAGCAGAAGCAACACAATTTATTTTCTTGCACACTGACAAATACATGTAAGTCAAAGGGAGTTTAGAAAAGTTGACGCACTTTTGGCACGGTGCTGTAACTATCGAACAAGGTTATTAGCTGGAAACGTAGACTTCATGAAATTTAACATTACCCATTAGTTTTTGAACAGTCCTCACGAAATCTGGATTTCACGAAACATGGGTTCATTTATTCATGAACTGTGTATTTCGAGAAATTTGCCGATACGAATTACTGTTTTAACAGCCCTTATATTTCCTTTATACTTGTTCCAGCTCCAACCGTTGAAGACAGTGGAAAGGTCGTTTGTTTAGTCGAGAACGACACAACTGAAATTGCAAAAATTGATGTTGCTCTTACAGTGGACAGTAAGTATAATTAAGCATCACAACAAAATAGGCAACGTTGAAATCAAAGTTGAATCAACTATGACGTTTTCAACTTTGATTCAGTGTTGATTTCAACGTTGTGTGCCCATTGGGATATTTTCAAATTGATTTGTCCTACATACTTACATGTATTGTCGCTTTATCATGTTACGATATAGCATGTTAGACGTTTCTGCTGCTATAGACATTTTCAAGCAGACACGTCCCGTCAGTATTACTCACCATGGAACAAATTGCTGTTTGTTCTTACCTTGTTGTAATATTATCCGCTTTACGGGGAGAAACATAAATGACATGGCTTTTGTTTCAAGTTTTAATATATAAGTCCATAGACGGGCAAACTCTACTCTAGCACGTGTAGAGCTAAGATCTGCCATGGAATTAAAACGCCTTGCCTTGCATGATATAAAATGTAGTAATGTTCAACCACCAGACCCAAACAAAACTATGACACTTATTGTCCAGAGTATACGTTGTTCTAAGGCAACTTTTTGATTGCACTGTCTAAATGTTATTTGTTGCAGAACCGGAACTGAGGATAAACCCTAGATATTTCCTCAAAGTACCCACGGATTCCTATGCTAAGTTCCAGTGCGCGTGCGACCCAAGATATACAGGATCGTGTGCCCAGTACCAGATGTCTTGGTCGTTTATTGACAAATACACAGGAGCCAAGAAAGACATATTTAGGAATGGAACTGTTCTTGAGAGTCCTGACATCTATAAAGTAAAGTCTGGAAATGGAACAAGTGAATTTTCTATTGACGGTAAGTATACATTCCCTTCTTTTTTCGTTTAGTTCTGAACGATGTTTTCCAGGAGACTCAAGGGAACGAATCCATGATAAATGAGACATAGACAAACAGTGCAGACCCAGATCGGACAAAACGCGGCATCTGATCTGGGTCTACAATGTTTGTAAATTCAAAATGAGCACTCATCTTTAAGAGAAAATGAAACAATATCAGTAAAATAAACCAGACTACCCTCATATGAATAATAGACTCATCCAACCGATCAGGATTGAAGAATCCAGTGGGCCTAAATGGGTTAATATTCGTTACCATAATACACACTTCCAAGCCACACCCAGAATGTCACATGATAGTGTAAACTGGCCAATACAACGACAACTTAGCACGTGACATACTCCCACAAACAAAATCTCACGTGTCCAGTGTCTCACATAAGTCAGTGATTACCTAACAGTTAATGGAGGGATGTATATAGAGGATCTTACTTGAGTGCTCATGTATTATTGAATTTATTAAACGAGTTGGGGAAAAAGATAAGATGCGAGGCTATGCCGAGCATCTTATCGCTTTTCCCAACGAGTTTAATAAATTCAATAATACAGGAGCACGAATGCAAGATTCTATTTATCATATGACACTAAAATCGCATTTTATTAGCAAATTTTGCATTAAAACGTCATGATTTTCCCATTAGAAAAAGCGACGTTTTTATGGACGTCAAAGCATAACGCTACGACGTAATTTGCATATTTAATCCACTAGTGGATTATCGATTTTAATGCATGGCTTTATTACACTCTCAGATGCGACGTCATATAATAAATCTGTTTAAAGTAGGCGTGGTTTTCGGAACTGTGAATAGAATTTCTCTTTACAAGACAAGTGTTGGTTTGCTTTTTCTTTAAACAGGTCTAGTTGAAATGATACATGAAGGAATCTATAAATGCACCCTAGAAGACAAGGACTCGGGAAAGGTCCTTGCTGAGGCGTCTGTTCCTGTCACTGTTGTTCGTAAGTATAGGAGCTGCGACACGAGAAAACCAACAAAGTGACATATGCGCCCAGCAAGACTCAGATCAACCTGGGCATCCGCCCAGTCTGATCGGAGCCTTCGCTTTGCGCTTAAAGAGTAGCTAAGGGTCAAATCTAGCTCCATCCAGACAGCGAAGACTCTGGTCAGAATGGGCGGGTGCCCAGGCTGATCTGAGTTTGCGCCGAGCGCACATGCCAATTTGTTGGTTTTGTCGTGTCGCGGCTCAGGGTTATGAAAATAGGACTAATGACCAGCAAAAATTAAAATACGTTTACGCGTTTACTCACTTTTCATTGATACTTGCTTCTCAGCAGTCTTTTTGATGGCATCATTGGCTGATTAGTGATATTTTGAAAAAATCTTCCTAAAAGTACGTATGAACGCGAAAACGAAATTATTAGACGGTGTCATGTTGACGTCACCATCACCATGACCAAAAATTATCTCCTTTCTATAAAATGAGTTGTATATGGCAATTAATGGAATATTATACAGTGGTTGATTGATAAATGATAAAATGCAGTGTCACAAGAGCGGAGATAATCTTTCTAAACTTATATTTTACCTGAGTCCTCCCTCGACAAAATTTTCATAACCACCAAACCTGCTATTATTCTTCATGTAATGCCCGACGTCACTGATTATGTAGTTATAATAATGGCGTGCTTTAACACGCACCGAACATTGCAATAAAGTTTTTATCGTGTGACGTTGCTGTTATTCAGTGGATAACATCGTGTCATGAAAATCGTATGGCCACACCTGTAATAACACTTTGGCGCGTGCACGTAAAGTCACTGACAACGTCTATGTCCACAATGCATTTTTTATTAAAATAATGTTCAGTTTCAAGGCATTAAACAAAGCTTAAAGAGTGATGTGGTAAACAGAATTTTACACGAGTGGCCATTTCATATGAAATTTATGATTTCATAAATTTCATATGAATTGACCACTTGTGTTAAATTCTATATGTAAGACTCAGTTGCGAGGTATCTACCGCCTTGTTTCATACTAGCCACACTGCCTGCTGCAATATCTTTATGCAATTGTTTCAGTAGAGGCCGAAGGTTTTATACTGCACAGTTTATTGGAAAAAATAACATTCCCTTTGATTTTCCTTAGATGAAGTTGTTTCGGAGAAATTGTAATCACATTTCGATGAACAACAATCGGTCACGCGACGTCGTTTGTACGCAACGTCACATGTAGATTAACGACACCATTGGCATTGGCCGTTGTAAGTTCTATTTAGCGTAACGTCATGTTGACGGCCGTATAATGTAAGTGACTTACCCGTTTGTTAGTGACGGCTTTTCGTCGTATATGTTACAAATGTTGCTCTTAAAAATAAAAAATGATGTTCAAAATAATTTTAAAATCAAATGTAATTATAAGAGACAAGTTGATTTTTTCTAGTGTTCATGGAAATACGAATATAATGGGTCATGTGCAAAGTTTACGTGAACGCCCTTCGGGTGTCACTTACTTTGCACATGACCCATGGTGTTCATTCTTCCATGAACATCGGAAACATGAAATTTATTTCTTAATTAAATGAGCAGTTAATTGTGTACAGTTAGTTTTTAACCATGCACTGTCTATTACAGCGGTTTCTCTCGGAGCCCTAGCGATCACAGAAAACTATCCAGAAAATGTACGCATATTGTGCACTGTTAGTGGGACCCAGTGGAATAGCCACTATCTTGAGACACACAATCTGACATGGACTAGAACAAGAAATGGAACATCGCAGCTGGTGTCAGCTAATGGAGAGATGAGCAAGGGATTTGACAAGAAAAGATACAGTGTTTACTTTGATCCTAAAAGATACTTCGTCATTCTGGATATTAAAGGTAATTTTGTTGTTGGCGAAAGCATTGAAGCGAAAAACATAAATAAATAATAAATAAATAGACAAATAAGTAAGTAAATAAACAAAAAATAAATAAACAAATGAAATTAAAAACACACACAAAATATATGGATGGCATTCCTGCTAATGGTTGTATTTCAAGCTTCCAAATATTCCATCCCAGAATTTATTTATCATCAACGTAGCAACTGTTGTTGTTAAAATTAAAGTGCTGTTTTGCAGACGCAGTTGTTATCCCTGCACCGTACAGTAGTATAGTATATATTTTCGTGTTCAGTGGGAACATTGAATCCATTGAGAATAAATTTATGAATAGGGTTATTGTAAATAAACAAATTCAAGAAAAGGAAGCCTGTTATTTTCGTGTCTTTGGTATTTTTCTTGGCTCCAAATGGTCCAACTTTTCAGAATTTAGGGTATTTATGATAAAAAATCTTGTAAGGATTATGAAGAACAGATATGTCCATCTCATGCTACAAAAGACTTTACAAGCACAAATATCGATAGAAAATTCTTGGAGGCGTTGAATTCCTTTTTAAAATTTATCAGGGTTCGAGGTTATAAAAACTTGAGAATAATCTCAAACTCAAAATAAAGCGCAATGATTGGCTGCTTCCGAGCATGTGCTCGGAAGCAGCTTATTACTGTGCTTTATTTTGAGTTTGAGAATGTACTCAAGTTTCATAACGTCTGGGCCAGTTTTACACTAGAAACTGTGTAAAAGGCTCTTAATTTTTTATATGTTTATTCTGATATATTTTATTCTTCTACAGTATTGACAGAAGAAGATCACGGAGACTACACTTGCCATCTAAGAAATGTCGCTTATAACAAAATTGTTAAACAAGAAACACTCAGACTCTATGGAAAAGGTAAATTCTTGTCGAGATAAATAGAGAAATTCATGTTAGTGTCTTTTGATATCAAGTTTATCAGGCGAGACCAGAAACAGCGTAGGAATGGCGAGGCTTGTCGAGCCAGTCCGACGTGTTTCTGGTCGAGCCTGATAAACTTGATATCAAAAGACACTTACATAGTTTTCTATTTATCATGCACCATTAGAAAGTTTAAAGGTTTAAAGAGACTCAAACACATGGAAAGCAAACGCAGTTTTGTTCGAACTTGCTGACGTCGCGAATGCGTTATGACGTAAGTCGGTATCGTCATTCAACCAATCGAAAGCTGTTATCACAGCCAACGTCAGTATACAGCCAATCGTCTTCAGAAATCGCTTCTAAAGGCATAACCTGATAACATTCGCGCAAGTGCTGTTCACATCATGTTATCATACCCTTGTTATCAGTAGAATTTTGCAACAGATGCATGATAAAGTAAGGCTTTGGTAATAAATCTGATACTATATTTGTTATTAAACGTAAAACCATACGACGTGGGTGGCCGGGCCGGGTAGCGCAATCGGTAGGGCACCTGACTCGTAAGTCAGAGGTCCTGGGTTCGAATCCCGGTCTGGCCACATACTTTCGTTTCGCCTTCCGCTGATTCAAGAAGGGCAGTTGTCAGTTACTGGCAAAAGTATGTGCACTTAGTAATGGTTAACCGCTTAGGAGGTCTAAGCCTGCCCAGGTATAGTGTGGTTAGGTTAACTGACCGTCCCGACATGACCTTAGTTGTCTACCGTGGACGTTAAGCATCAAATCAACCAACCAACCATACGACGTGGCATCTGTTTTAACAACCATTGAATATCCATGAGTTAAAACTACTAATAGAGCCTCACGCTCTTTACGGGCGCTCCAATGTAAGATACGACCATGTGGTGATGAAATGTTGGGGTTATGTCGTGGTTTCTACAGTTTTTCAGCCATTTCTGACTGTGTCTGTATATGACATTTAGCTTAATACTATTTTATGCTGCTGCTTCAGTGCAAACCACTGACCGATCAGTATTAGACAGAACATCCTTAAGCCGTTAAAGCTTCGCTGCTAGAAGGGCAGTAGAGTTTTCAATTCTGTCTGAGTCACACCATAAACTTCTAACATGAGTCGAATACTAGCTCTTTTGTTTGAAATGAAAAAAAAATATATATCAATAAAATACTATGCAGTGTACGTGTTAAGCTTGTAAAGAGTTCGTATTTTTTTATATTTGATGGTATCCCCGAACGTAACCTAAATTTATACGTTATTTAATTCTAATAGTATTCTGATATGATTTTCTGCGTCGAGAAAACTATACAAATTACCGTTGATGATAAATATAGAGGTAGCCGTTGTACTGTAATAATTATGGCGAGGTCTGCTGACAACCGGTTGTCACCAGATTTTTTGGACCAAAATTGTCTGCTGACAATCGGTTGTCACCAGACTTTTTGGACCAAAAACGTCTGCTGACAACCTGCCATAAATTTTCTATTAAATGGTTTTAAATTAGGTTTTAATTTAACTGAATTCGTATTAATATGCTATAATAAATATAACATAAAGTTTCTCATAGTTTGTAAGGCAAATTACCATTTTACTTGCATCATTCTTGCACTCTTGTCATTGTGTTACATAAATATATGGACTGTTTGTACTTTAATGTATGGAAAGTTGGAAACCAATGAAGTGAAATATCTACACCATTATATGCCTATGTAAAACGTGACCCCCAGGGCAGGCCATCTGACCCCAAGACCATAATTAGAACAAACTTGGTAGAGGACCACTAGGTCATGCTACAAATCAAATACCGCGGCTCTGCACCCAGTGGTTTTAGACAAGCACAAGAAGATTTTTTTACATTTGGCTATAAAAGCCTTTGTAAAAACGTTAACCCCAGGGCAAGGCCGTTTGGCCACAGGACCATAATTTGTCAAGGCTCTAGGCCTTTGTGGTTTTATACAAGGAAATCCCATAATTTGTCAAGGCTCTAGGCCTCGTGGTTTTAGACAAGAAGATTTTCAAAGTTCTCATTCCAAAACCCTATTTTAGCTCATTTGACCTAGCTATGCCATGGACTAGAAGCACTTGAACAACTTTCAAAGAGGGTCATATAAGGTTTATTTCTGCCAAGTCTGGTCAAAATCCAACCAGCGGTTTAGGAAAGGATGTCCTTCGAAGCAAATTGTTGACAAAAGAAAAGGCACAACTCAGGGCATAACGGACAATGGACATTGACTGATCACAATAGCTCATCTTGAGCCTATGGCTCAGGTGAGCTATAAAGATTTTTGAATATTTTCTTATGTATTTCTATGGTTCAACCATAGGACCCAATGGGGCAGGGCCATTTTTGACCCTGAGGCTACCATTTGAACAAACTTGGTAAAGACCTCTAGGCAATGCTTCATACCAAATTTCAAGCATCTTAGCCCAGCAGTTCTGAAGAAGATTTCTGAATATTTTCCTATGTATATCTATGGTTCAAACCCAGGACCCCCTGGGATGGGCCATTTTGGGCCCTAGTGCCACCATTTGAACAAAGTTGGAAATAACCATTAGGCAATGCTATATACTAAATTTCAAGCATCTGATTCTAGCAGTTCTGGGGAAGAATATTTTTAAGTATATTTTATTTTGGAACCCAAAACCCCCTGCTGCAGGGCCATTTTGGACCCTGGGTTCTCCACTTGAACAAACTTGGTAAAGGTCCACTAAACATCGCTTCATACCAAATATCAAGCTCCTCAGCCCAGCGGTTAAGACTGATTTCAATCTAAGATGTTAGAAATTTTCTTAATCCTTTATTTATATTTTACAAATTTTACTCTCTAAAATCTTTAGTAGGCCCCAACATCTGTGTGTGAATAAGGTAATAAAACTTAATGAGTCCTGGTTCTCAGACTCTGATTTTGTCTCACGCAATAAATCACTTAAGCAGGGGTCTTAATAAGCCATTGATGACATAGTGGTCAGCTGTAATTGCAGCACATGTATTATTATTTTGAGATTTATTGTCCAGTCAGGAAAGCTACATGGACCTTGCAGAGATGAAAAGTTGAAGATGTTGAGTCAGGTACAAAACTTAGGTGCAAGTAAAAACAAATCTAACATCTTCGGCTGACAAAAGTCTACCCAGCGGTTCTAAAGCAGATTTTCAATATCAAAGCCCTAAACTAGGCCTAGCAGTTTCAGAGAAGTTGTCACTTAAAGCAAATTGTTGATGACAGACATCGCAAGACGGACGTTGGACACTGACTGATCACAATAGCCCACCTTGAACCTATGGCTCAGGTGAGCTAAAAACAAACAAAAAACCTGAATTCTAAAGTTTCAATTTTTTCCTAACATCAATTGAAGCAGCAATCGCTTCCAGTATGGACCATAGCTGATCAATTCTAGAACCCGGATATGATAAGGTAAGGATGCTGGGGTCATGGATGAAATGGTGTAGATATTTGACTTGACTGTGCTCAATAACAAAAGCCATTTATGTTTCAGACAGATAAGTAAAGATCATATGAATAAAATATGAATCACCAAATTTGATAAATGCATTAAGAAGCCTGATTCAGAACTAACGGCTAAACAAACATATTTGATTGAGGTATACACCTTTGTCAAAGAACAAAGTTTGCTTTTCACACCTTAATTCTAGGATTTAATTGTAATAGGAGAGAGACCATATAGGTATCATCATCAGGCACAAAGAGACAATGTTAGTTAGACAATATATCACAAACAACAACAGGCAATAAATAAGGACTAAATTTAAAGGCAACATTATTTGCTTCCATACATCAAAGTACAAACAGTCCTGATATATATGTAACACAATGCCAAAAAGTGCAAGAATGCAAGTAAAAATAATAATTTGCCTTTACAATGTTGAAATATATGTTATATTTATAACATATTAATATAGATTCAGTCAAAGGAAACCTAATTAAAAACCATTTAATAGAAAATATATGGCTGGTTGTCAGCAGACGTTTTTGGCCCAAAAAGTCTGGTGACAACCGGTTGTCAGCAGACGATTTTGGCCCAAAAAGTCTGGTGACAACCGGTTGTCAGCAGACACTTCCAATAATTATATATATTGGTACAGCTTAATTCTTACCCTTCTACCTAAATGTTTTGGCAAAGGGCTTTTTCAACTTTGGAGTTGAATAAGTGTGCATGTCCTATGACTGAATGTGTATATAAACGGTGCGAATCCTGATCAGACAATTGTTATGCAGTCAGTCTGAACTCGAACGAGATTCCAATCTCCTGGTCTCTCTGTCCCAACACTTAGAAATTTTACGGTATTTCTTCCAGATGAATCGTGGACATTGCGTGGTGGTAGTGGTCTGATGGTTTAGGTGCTCGCCTCTGAAACAGAAGACCAGGGTTAGAGTCCAAGCATTGGAATTTTCCTGAGATTGTCCCCACGCCTTTAGTTGACTCATCTCAGTTACTGGAATTTCATGCGGAAGAATGTTAAATCGCCTCGTAACCTTAATCTATTAGTCTAAATCCGTATTTCCTTATCCTGAGTTGTATTTTGCATTTAGGAATCATTAGTGTTGTTTTGTAATTCTGAGTTGCATTTCGCTATCCTAGTCGTATTTTGTTTGTTGCAGGTGTTGGTACGCTATTTGCCGGATCATATGGGGCTTGATGCAGATGTTAAAATTATGATGGTCTAATAAACACCCAAACAAAAGTCATGCGCTGTTTCAATTTTATGTTTTATAAGATATTGTTCCAAGGGAGATAACTCTGATGTAATGTTTTTCTCCCTGCTGTCAGGAAGCTACTCTTAAAGGAAAAATTTGCTCTCTCTGGACAGCAAATTCTACTGTTTAAAAGTGGTCCCTTACCCACACTGCGCCTACCTGAGAAGCAAATACTGTTGTGTTAAAATTGTCTCCCTAGTCAAAGTGTTTGTACATCTTAAACTACGAATATTTTATAAACAGTAGATTAATATGTCGATGTCACAGAAAAAAAACCTCAATATAAAGAGTACAATTTATGATCTGAAAATTTTGGACAGCACTGGATTCCAATTGTGTAGAGAAAAGTAAGCAGAATATTGGATAGATTTTGTCATACATATTATAATATATAGATTCTGCATTTATGTTACTTTCACACTCAACCGTTGTCGCAGACAGTCATCGGTTTCCACCAATGTGTCGCATTTCGCGCGGGGAAACCTAGGAAATATTCATTCGGGTATGACTCCAGGCTTTGTCTTCCAGCTTTGACCAAACCAGAATAACAATGATTAGTCCATACGCCAAATACGAGAGGTCATAACTAGATTTTATTTACCTTTTGCGAAAATGCACTCTGAACTGGACATGCAAAGCACTCTGTTGATTGGAAAAGTAAATTCATTCAACTCCTTACAAAAACTCGGGTCATTTAGTTTTACGTTTCCACGTGCTTGACCAGGTTTTTTATTTCTTTATTTCATGTCATTTATGTAATAAAGTCTGTGTAAACATTGCAGAACTTTGCACTTTTGTATAATATGACTAGTATTAGTTAAGAAAACAATAAAAGTTATGTTGAAAATAAAACATAAGCAAAAGCAAAAAACAAAAAAAAACCGTTGTCTTCTCATTTCTCATTTGCCGGCTCCCCGTCCTTCCGCACAGTGAGACAGTAAGACAGTAACGATATTGCAATCATTTTGGCAGAAATACTAAAATACCAACAAAGATATCACTTTCCACGCCTTTCCTAAACACTCTTAAGGTGTACATGTGTACCCGTCTCTGTTTTTTGTTTGTCGTCATTTTTACTATTATAACTTATGGCTTGCTTCCCCGGACGGCGAAAACGTTCTATATTGGGTATAATCTTAAACAAAAGAATGTGCTCATTTCGATTTTTGAAGGAAGGCTTTTGCTCCAGGTTGAGCAAATTCTTTCCTTTAAGAGTTCAGAAATAAACCCTACTGAGAAATGGGGACTCAAAATAAAATTGGCAGAATTGCTTTCCCGTTATCCTTAAACGCCAAAAGAAAAAGCCGACAACTGTGTTATACAGAGGTTTTAACTCCGAAAACATCACAAGTTACTTTGATCGTCATTCTTAACCCATCAGTACAGACAACACATTCTAATAATATATTCCTAGTTAGCTACTCCATGTGACATTAACGCTTACAAGATTCACAACAATTTTTTCAGTCATTAGTAAACTGTAAAAAGTGACAGCAAAGTTTAAATCAAGCCCCGGTAATGGCGTGGGATTTATGTCTTAATGGGGTCGCTATGCTTGCTGAACGCCACTGTGGGTATGTTCACCGCTGGTGATACTGTACCGTGTTCTTGTGTAATAAACACTTGCAAGATTCACAACAATTTTGCAGTCATATATACACTATTAAAAGTGACAGCAAGTTTAAATAAAATCCCAGGTAATGGCGTGGGATTTATGTCTGAACGGGATCGCTATGACCGCTGAATGCCACTGTGGGTATGTTCACCGCTGGCGGTTCTGTACAATATCAAAATTTAACAGTCATTCATATTTTTTTTCACCTTAAACGTCGCTTGACGACAACGTCACATGATCAATTTTTCTTCATCGGTGTATGAAGCTAGTTGCTCTATAAGGTTTACCTAAGGAAAGTCAGTGGCAAGTGTATATGTAACAATTGAACAGTCATTCGTATTTTTTTAAAGAGAAAATCAATGACAGCAAATTGGCAGTAATTATTTAAGCATCAGCGCAGGCAACACCTAACTAATATGCAACGAATTAAGACTTATAAGACTGAAAACAATTTAACAGTCATTAATAAACTATAAAAAAGAGACAGCCAAATTTTGATCAAGCCCTGACAATGGGGTCGAATTTATGTCTGAACAGGATTGCCATAACCGCAGAACGTCACTATGGGTATGCTTACCGCTGGCGGTACTGTAACATGTTGTATTATGTTTTGTGGAATTAACGTTTAGTTCAAACATATTTTATTTGTATAAACATGTGCACCATCTCATGAGATATAGCGATAAATGCAATGCTTGAAAATTCTATCTTTGGGACAGATATATCTGAGCAAACAGTGCCGTCTCAAATCAGACTGCTCCTGAAAAGCAGTCCAGTCAGAAACTACACATTTTTACATTTCATCTGCATCATTCAACGAATAACTGTATTATAAAACCAAACTATTTTATTTTTAGGACAATTAAGGAGCCCAATTTTTTACCGTTTATCTAATACATATTAGACCCGGTCAGCGCAAATACAGCTTACGCTAACAAGGTTTATAGCTGCTGTTTACCTAACTATCGGAAGAGCATACTGACAACACAGCAGGCACATGCCGTCGAAACGATACCTACTGACGTCAATGCGAATTGCAAAGACCTGACGTTGATCGATGTCGGTACAATCTCATTATGACGAGAAGAAATGCAATCGACGAGAAGGAAATATACATGACCCTAGTTTTACAGTCATTCTTCAAAGTTATATCAGCTGATGCATTATCAACAGCAACAAAGTCAACAAATATTGACATCATCTGTAATCGTCACTTTTATAAATACAACTTTTCGTATATTATGTTCTTGAAAAGCAAACAAAACAGACAATGAAAGCTATTCTAAGGGACCGACCATTTGATATTCGGGGGGCTGGTATATTTATCAAAAAATTCCCTGTCTTTGGAAATGCAAGAAAAAAATAAACTGGCTCATAAGGGGGTTCAAAAAAATAATCTGGCCTCAAGGGTAAGAGTAAAAAATAACCTGTCTCCACCCAAAATTTCAAAAAAAATATATATAGTCTGCAGATAATTCCATTGGAATTGAGTTTTTATAATGTCTCTGGCTTCTGGGGGCTGCGCCCCCCAGACCCCCATATTCATAGTAATATTTTAATATTATCTACAATTGCTTTACACCAGTGTGCCCGCATGTGCATACATTTACAAAAACATCCTATACAACATTCACATACATGTATTATTGATCTGCCACATTACTAAATAAATGTTTCCACTAAAACTGAATTGCAAAAGAGTCACTAGCTTATGGGAGACAAAACCATTATGGCAAAATAAACACTCTCAAAGGCAAAAGTCCTAATATAAAAACCTTTATTTTTATCATCATTCCTAGTTTTTCTCTATCGTTTCCAGTCTTAAAATTGCCATTGAAATTGGGAAATTGCTTTAGCTTCTGTATAATGTGACTATATCAGTAAGTATTTATCAAACTTTCTAAAGTACGAATAAAGCATGTTTGGCCATGTATTGGGATAGAAAAAACCCGTTAAATTCCTAATGTTAGCCATAAGACTTTGCCAAAATAGCCCTAAATTTTGGCCAAAATATCCATAATTTAAGGCCTAATTTTTGCCAAACTCATACAGGGATGTTTGTATCTGTATCTTAGATGAAAAGAGTAACATGCTCCAGGCACTGGTTTTGCAAAGCAAGCAAAGCCATGCCCTTGGCCTGGTTAAAGACAGCACCATGTTCTTTTTGTGAGAAAAAAAGGTGTAAAAAATACTGATGTGGGTAAAATAAAAGGATATTAAGGTCAAGTAAACAAGGATCTGATAGTTCAGCTATAAAATTAAAAAAAAAAAAATAACCTGTTTGAGTTAGTTTGTAAAAAAAATAAATTAGCTCCCACAAGGTGAAAAAAAAGAAATTGTTTCCAGAGGCCAGTGAAATAAAATGTCGTGTCTCCATCAAGAATACCAGGCCCCCCCCTACCCCACCCCCAGAATATCAAATGGTCGGTCCCTAACTGTTTGTGAAATAAATACAGACCATACTGACAATAACTGACCGACAGTCTTGAAGAACGTGGATGAGAAATTCTGAAAGGCTAGATTCTTTGCAAACAAGGTACACTCTAAACAAATGAAATCAGCAGATTCATTAGTCTGAGACTGTCCAGTATTAGTAAATAACATGAGAAACTGGCTTCATTACAGGGTGAACACTGAAAAATCAATTTGAATTCTTAAATGTAGACTGCTTTAGTGACTTTCCGTTAGCTTCCCTATAGATGACTAAACCTCCAAAGTGGGGTCTACTCTAAATGGATAGAAGTTGCTCCTCTAGGAGAGGACAACTTAATTCCTTTATGAGTTGACTGCCATGGATAAGGGAGTCGAAAATGAAAATGAAAGAGTTGATGTCCATAAAAGTATACCAGGCCCCAAGGTTATAAAACTTTTTTCGTGCTCAACTCAGCTGAGCATGAAATTTTACTTGCTAATAAATAGCAAATGGCTGATAAGTACAGTTGTTTTCTTGCTCAGTTTAGCTGAGTATGTAATTTCCTCTGCTTATGAAAATGAAAATGCCAACATTAGTTGGCATTTTCATATTCATCAGCAGAGAAAATTTCATGCTCAGCTGAGTTGAGCACGAAAAAGGTTTTATAACCTCGGGGCCAGGTCACCTTCAGAGTACTCTGATAAGAATTTGCACCGTTTAGGTAAAGGTTTCCCATTGCCTAATAGCCGTGTTAGAGGCCCACTGTGTCTTGGGCACAGCAAATGAAAGGCGGAGCCCTTCCCTCTCTGCCTTATCCTTCCCTGATTCAAAGCAGGTACCCATTTACTGCTGGGTTGACAGAGAAAGTTTTCCAATCGTCGCATGGCGAAACCTGGGCGCGATCTCACGATCTTGCGGCGACTTTCTGCACCATAACCGAGCATCTCTAACCACTCGAACACGGCGCCTCTCTCGCACCGTTTACCAACAGTTTCAGAAAGCACTCTTCCTATCCCCTCAATGGACAGTTGCACTTCCTATTTTGAAGAAGTAAGACTATAGTTGATAAAGTAAGACTATAGTTGATAAAGTAAGACTGTATATTGAATTGATATACCCTATTCTTTCATGATTATAGTATCCTGTGTTGGTTTTAAGAAAAAGACGTCATTTTTTCAAAACTTAAGCATGACTTAGTCTTAATTTTCTTATCTGAAAGTGAACATTAGCCGGTCTATATATGGATAACTGATTTAGTTCAAAGTTTGCATTAAAGTGTAAATGATATTAGCATTTGCAATATTGATAAGATTTATCATGAAAAACTGTAATTTGGTTGAGATAGCCTTTGAATGGTTCAAAAGAGGTAAAAAAAATCTAAAATTTCTTCACGTGTGCCTTTTGTCATTTTTATCGCTGAAATCTGCATGGTTAACGTACACGGAAGTACATGTGCACAAGCTGTTTCATTCCAAATTAAAGTCTGGCCTTTTATGAGTAGCTCATTGTCAGGGATAATCCGCGAGCATTGACCACCGTACAAGCGGACAGCACCATGGTACGCTCCCTTATCACAAGGTATCAAACGTTTTACGAAAAGAAAGCGAAATTCTAAATCGACAAAAACATGTCCTTTTTGTTTTATTTATTTTATTTTATTTTATTTTTTCGTTTCTTATCTTATTTTAAAAAGGAACATTCTGGGATATATAACAAGTTTTTTTTACCAGTTTCATATTTCAACTGTCGGAATGCACTAACACAAATAACAACAAAAAGAAATCGCCCACTTGTCGTGATGTTAAATTGACGTCGTGATAAAATATTGATTTGATTGGACGTCGTACCGTTGAAATGACGTCCAGTTATTGATATTGTTGTTCGAAGTTTAGACAGAACCCTGCTGTTAAATCTTTATGTACTAATGATTTTTTATTTTTTCGATTTACCAGTTATGATGAGAATCAAATATGGCTATAAATTAAGTGTAAACATAAGAATTGAAATTTTATTTTTCGATGTTCAACGGGTGATGAGGCTTGTGAGAGGAGCCAAAGCTAAAAGTGTGGGAAAATTATCATAAAGAAAATTCAATTCTTGAATATACAGGATCTTACACTCGTGGTCATTATGAAATTTATGAAACGAGACTTCGGAAATGACCATGAGTGTAAGATTCTGTTTATCATATGACCCTTTAAATTGGGATTTTAACGCATTCAAACTGAACATTATTTCAATAAGAAAACGCATTGTTGACACGGACGTTGTCAATGACGTTACGTGTAAGCGCCAACGCTTTATTACACGTGTGGTCAAAACAGTGACGTCATATGGTAAAGCGACTTACGTTTTCATTGTTTGAATAAAATCGGATTCCAGTAAAGCATGTATGGAACTATGCCTAATTATATATTTCAGTAGTATGTGTGATTACCATTCTTGTTTCTAAAAGGATGTTAAAGCATATTTATGGAAAAGAATATAAAAATCAAAATGAAATTTTATGTTTTTCAGACATGAAAGGACGGGTGTATTCCTAGTGATACAAAAATTTTGGAAATAAAATTGACAAAAACAGAAAAAGATTTATTGATCCAAATTTAGAAGAAGATAAATGGAAACGAGTCATGATACCTGTTTGATAAGCATTGAACATATTGAAAACTAGGTGATTTTGACCAACATTGTTGATTCCTATAAAATGATTTTTTCATATCATGTCTAGATGGATTCAGTTAACGGTATGTTATTACAGATTTTATCATACAGATTTGCACCAGTTTACATGTATTTTCTTTTATAAGAATTTTGATTTCTTTTATATCAATATATTAGTACAATTTTACTCTGCTACATTAATTCTGAGTTTAGAAAAACAAACTGTCTTTTGGGTCAAATAAGGCACTGTACCTATATATGGGATATGTTTAAAATCCATGATGATTTCTAAATCAGGAAGCCAAAAACAAACCTCAAAAACATAAACAAGTCATACTGGCGTGCGACCAGTGGTGGCCGCGTACCAGTGGTGGCCGTTTGCATTTTGCACGCGCAATTACGTATTTGATCCGTCTCAGATTTGGCCATTTTGTAAAAGGAAATAAAAGGAACTCCCACAAAAAAGACTGGTTAAATTATCTCCCCGGAAGGCAAAAGGTTAACTTTATCCCAAAGCTACCCTCATACCAACATTATTGCCTTGCCGGGGATACACACATAATTAAATACAGAAATAAATATGAACAAATTGCTTTATAAATGATTACCTTTGACGAAAAAGGTATAACCTGCAACCAGCCTGCAAGAAAGCATCTAAATTCTTGTAAATGACAGCACATGTGTAACCATTATTTATGTTTGTTTTCGACGTAATGTAGCGTGCGCCTACGAAATGACAACGTCAGTTTTAAAGTCTGTTTCTGATTGTTGCTTATATTTTATCTGTGCTAAACGCGCTAAAACTATTAAACTCTGACAAAGACCACAGACTTACAATGACATATCATCAAAGTTTAAATCCACAACAAGGTTTTAAAAATGCATCATTCAACGCATGGCGTTCGTGACGGCCATCACTGGTACGCCACGCTCGTATTTCAATGTGTTTTGGTTACCTAGTTTGAGGATCTGTCACAGGCACAAGTTAGAGTCTATTTCAAAACATAAACCAGTTTTATAACGACAGTTACCCCTAGTTTATTAAACCAAAATATAGAATCACTAATCACTATATGTCCGTTACAAGATAAAAAGAGTAACAAAAAACGGCCACCACTGGTCGCCTGCCAGTACAGCTTAAAAAAAAAACATATTCAAGTAAATGTAACGCTAAGCGCTGTAGTGTAGTGGAATAGGGCTAAAAACGACCTATCTTTCAGATAGTGATACAAGCACCATCTTTTGCAAAAACCTTCATCTGCTGTCTGGCTACCAAAATACCTTTTTTCGTCATAGGTAGTCATTTATAAAGCAAGTTGTTCATATTTATTTCTGTATGTGATTATGTATGTATCAAGGGTTGTGATCCCCGGCAAGGCAATAATGTTGGTATGAGGGTAGCTTTGGGATAAAGTTAACCATTTGCCTTCCGGGGAGATAATTTAACCAGTCTTTTTTGTGGGAGTTCCTTTTATTTCCTTTTACAAAATGGCCAAATCTGAGACGGATCAAATACGTAATTGCGCGTGCAAAATGCAAACGGCCACAACTGGTACGCGGCCACTACTGGTCGCACACCAGTATATCTCTGAAATGCATAAAGATATGACGTTGTTATCTTATGCAACATTCTTTTAGACGATTTCTTCCTGTCTTTATATTGTTACCTCATCCACCTTGGTTTGCAATTATGATTGCAGCCGATGCTGTCGCGCAAAACCCATCTTGCGTTAACGTCGGCGGACGTTAACGTGATGGCCTCTAGTTTTTAGTTTCGGTTAGTTGCTATTCTGGCGGTCTTTAGAGCTTCCTGTAAACCGTGCACGTCGTCTGAGATTGTAAATTGCCGTGATTAACTCATAAAATTGCATCGCGACGCCACTTTTTGAAACTTAAGCAATTTACTGGCCCCAAAATCTGTACCCGTTTTCGATATTTAGGCGCGTTATGCGAAATAAAGCCACAGACCGACTTCAGACTTTTAAATGTTAATTTGATATTGTAAGACAAATGTTTCCTCAGAAAATTGTATACATGAAGTGCTTCATCTGTATGTAAACTGTACTAAAAACATGAGGAACACGTGCTTATTCCTGGACGATTCGGCTGAACGATTTCAAATTCGTGATACTAACATAACCAGATAAAAAAGAATATACAGGCTGTGAAACTTTGGTTGACGTAGCTGCGTTAATTTTAGAGATATTCAAAAATATAGGATGGAAGTTTTTAAATCGTTTCAGTATATATATCAGGAGCAAACACTATTGGTATTTTAGCAAAGTTATTTTTGTATCATATTACTTTTAAACAAAGACATTCAGTGACTTGAAAAGGTACCTTAGTCTGCAAATTGATTTTGTAAAAACCTATGTGATAGTTCCCACAGAGGTCTTCCAGCAACATGAGCTGGCACCACAGTACTGAAAGAAGCCAGTCAGTAGTCATAAATCTTAAATACGTCTTCATAGAAGTTTTCAATGGCCTGGGCTAGGGAGGAACGCTATGAAAAGGGCAGACAGAA
Organism: Ctena decussata; assembly: GCA_963989385.1. Classification (NCBI taxonomy): domain Eukaryota; kingdom Metazoa; phylum Mollusca; class Bivalvia; order Lucinida; family Lucinidae; genus Ctena; species Ctena decussata. The sequence continues at coordinate 37,968,818 of OZ022512.1, read as the reverse complement.
CAAAACAAGGCAATATAAAGAAATGGAGAGGTTTTGAGTTCGCACTTAGATTGGGCTTCGAGACGAGAAAGTGTTGCAAAATCATCTGTGCTGCCCTAATTACATATCTAACTGAGAGAGGTTATGAAGTATTTGCAGTATAGGAAGAGGGTTGTGACTTAAGAGGAAGTACTTTATTGGAAGCTTCTAAAATGGCTTGATTATGTAACATATTTTAAAAGTCTTGTAGTTCACTAATCTAGTACTTAGTATGTGCCTTGTAGGATTCAGAGCAAAGCTAGACAGTCTCCCTAGACATCCTGTTAAAACAGTGTGACACCAGTCTTTCGGTGTTCTTGTGATAGGTAGCTTGTGATCACAGGGTATACTCATACCAAGAAGTCCTGTGGTAGCGGGAACTTTTACTGAAAAGACGTTAAATCATCATAGTACCTTGGGCGGGTATCACAGTAGTTTTGAATGTCTAGTATAACAAGCAGCTATCACAATCAGCCTATCAGACCACGATCAGTCTAGCATAAAGTGTCTCAAGATGTCTAGCACTAAACCAAGCTGGCACAGCAAAAAGTTGTATAAATTTTGTTATTTGCAAAATCTGATAGCATATTATCTTTGAATGTCATGTAATATCCTAAGTAGCATAGTGTCCATTGCTGTGGACTTTAAATAGCCAGGGCTGGCATCATAGTGTTTTACAAAGGTCGTTTTGAAGATTTAGCTGATACCCCATTGTCTACGGAAGTTTTGTAATAGCCTCAGCTGCAAGGTTATATAGGTGACCCATTCTAATTCTTAATGAACATAGCAAACACGGTTATTAAGGTTAAATTGTATGAACTATAAGCTGGTATTAGTTGGTCTTTTAGCAGCAGGTCTAACACTGTCTAATAGTTCCCCAAACTGACACCACAGTATTACCAGTGGCCTTGTATTTGCCCAAACTGGTATACATGTTTTTGTAGAGGTCCTGTAATAGGCTAGGATGCTATGTTATTCAGTACAGATCTCTTCTGTAACAACTTGAACTTGCAAAATAGAGGTCAGTGACTGAAGATACTTTATTGCTAGCAGAACCACATTAGCGCGTATACTGTTATGTAACTTCCCTAGAGGTAATATAGTAGCTGAAGTTGCAGTCAGTATGAAAACAATAGGTCTTTAGCCTAAATCAGATACCCCAATATGTAACATCTGGAGCGCGAAAAGACATTGCTTTTAGGGGTATTATAGTTGTATGAGTTTGCACCTCCCCTAAGTATCTTATACATTTTGAATGAGCACTTCAGTCTCCCTAGAGTGTTTGTATTGGTCTACAGATGGTACCACTGTTCCTAGCTTGAGTAGGTTGCATTCTATTATATAATAAAATTATATTTTATTTCACATACTTTTTACCATTTCTATAACTTGGCGTAGATACCATTTCACAGCATTACTAAGACAGCATAAGAATCGCATTTTATTTTTACACCCAGAATTTCTGTAACGTAAACAACATAAGCTTATGATGCTGACCTGTATTCTGTGTAAAGACTGTGCAAGAGATATCATACTCACACAGGTATAAGGACAAATTTTCTAAGCTTCAAATGAATTAATCAAAATTATCTGAAATAAAGAATCAAAATTTTGTAAGAGCAGACTTTAAGTCTATTGACGAGAAATGCTAAGATATTCAACTTCATGCAGACGTGAGAATCTGAACCATAACACCTTTTCTAAAGAAAGTGTCAGAGCTCAAGATTCAAAAGGATGAAAAAAAAATATATAATTTTTTTTTCAGTAAAACAATACTTCGGCAACACTTTACGGCTCCCAAACAAACACCTATCGACAAAATACGTTATATATCTTTTTTCTTTTTTTCTGGAAAAATCACAAGTTGTTGAAAACGATTAGAAGTACTAGTTCGTCGGCTTTTACGATATGTTACATTATTTGTCCATGTGTGGACTTTGTATGACATAACTATATTGTTGGATTCAGTTACATATATTAATGATCTTTGGGACGTCTGTCAATCACATCTTAGTTTAAATGTATATAAATCTAATCTTTTATAAAAGAAAAATTATTCACTACATACTAATTAACATATCTTTTGTCTGAACATGCTGAAGTTAATTTGAAAATCTAAACAGAAGAATAAGAATTAATTAAAAAATAAAAATGAATATGGATTAAATAATGCTTGTGTAAGCTAAGATCAGAATCTGTGATTGCTAAAACCTTTTCTCGTCATATTATTTTGGTAACGTAATCTACACCAAACTCCTTCATCTGCATTTCATTATGTTAGTGTTTAGTGTTTAGTGTTTCATGCTATTGAAATTTTGCATGTATGTGTGTAAACATTTTTATGTCCACAGTTTGCCTAACAACGGTAAACAGTTCCTGTATCGTAATCTACATAAGCTAATGAAGCTATTTTGTTTTATTGTAAAGGCTATGCTAAAACATATGATAACTTAGTTATAAGGATTAGGATTATCAATGTCAAGTGGATTATTCCCAATTTAATGTGGCGTAGTCCTTGACTTTGAGTATTATGAACACGGAAAATAACGTATAATTTTAATCACGGCGGCCATCTAGAAAAATTTTTTTTTTTTGGTGACCAACGTTATTTTTTCGTAAAACATACCTCCTAGAGAGCCTGCATACCGAATTTGGTGTTTGTATCACTAAGTGAACTATTTTGGTCATATCCCGCTACACTACTGTTGCGCTTCAAAATTGTATGACCCACAGGGACTTGTATCAAACCTTTTTTGTTGTCTTTAGCTCCCCTGTGGTATTATACTAACCACAGAGCGCCTAAAGACTAGTAAAAAGTTTGATAGAGGCACCTGTGGTGTAACCACTGTTTAGTTAAACAATTCTTGAATATTCCTAAAGTAAATAAACTGGCACAATATCATAGCCGGCAGGCTACTGACTCTAGTGGCACGTTAAAATTTGATACGCCCTTTAGACGTAGAGAGAGAGAGAGAGAGAGAGAGAGAGAGAAAAAAACTTGATACAATTGTACAGTTGTAATGGTCGGATTATGAAACTAAACATATGGTATTTGATTCCAGCTTGTCTTGTCAGTTTTCCTTGAACTGGTTCTACAAGTGCTTGCAGCAGATCCTGAGATGTCAGTTTGTAGAGATCGTCTTGGATACTTCACCCAAGAACATTTCAAAATCTCCACATGTTCACTGTGCTACTTCTATCTCATTTTGAACGAACCAAAATTCAAACTCAGCACAACGCTTAAAGTACGCCAGTTTCATAAAGAACCATACTACCTTACAAAAGAATCCGTAAATAGTGGTAAGAACAGAGGTGTTGATATTTTCCCTTCGACCGATAACCAGACGGCAATGGCGGCTATCTGCGCAACTCTTGATGATGCAGATTGTAAACGATGGACTTCCTGTTGCAAAAGCGCGCGAGATTGCTGTGACCTGCAGACGACAATTAAAGCGCCACCTGACGGGCGGAAGTATTGTCCCCAAACATTTGACGGTTGGAGTTGCTGGAACTTTACGCTAGCAAATCAAAAAGCAGTCGGTGAATGTCCTGTTTTCTTGGCCACAACGAACAAAGGTATATTTTAACTACGAGCATAAAAACCACCTGACTATACTCATTTTTTTGTTTATTGAGATACCATGTCAAAGGTTGCGCCATGATTGCTGCCAACACTGATTAACATAACATAACTTGTCAGAGCCTGTTGTGCTCCTTTTATTATATGACTCTTAATCATCCTGCAACACTTTTATTGATATTTAAATAAATTTTGACAGAAATCAAGTTTATTCGGCTGTATCCAAAGGGGATAGCCTGATCAGGGCATGTGCTGTTTGCCATTCCACCAGCATCTTTTGAACACACTTTGTTCACACATTGTTAAAACGAACTGTTCCATTTCCTGGACAATTACAATAGTTGTTTTAGGTGTTCCATACATTTTTAGAATTTTTACAGTAAGTGACGCGTTTTATTTTTCTTTCTCCAGAAAACCGAGCTTACAAACAATGTTTGTCAGATGGATCATGGAAAGTGGGCAACGCCACCGGCCTTGAATATACAGACTATGACGAATGCAACAAGATGAAAAATTTAGAGGTATCTATATGCACCTTTTCATGCTTCGAGTATAGACAGGTCCTCTTAGCATTTCTTTTTTGAATATTTAGAGCTGGATATTGATTTTCGTCCTTCCAGAATATGCCACCGTTATTAAGCCATCCAGGGTAACCGTGGTGAATGAAGCCCAATATCCATCCGCTGGCAACTGGACTAGGATATTGTTATTATAAGACAAACACCCACGTTGTACACTTAACTTCGGGAGCCCTTTCATAAAGCTCGAAAATAATCTGTGATACTATGGTATACTAAAGAAAAACAAGAGGACCAATGGTCCTGTAGCTCACCTGACACTTGGTCCTGGTATATATCTTAATGCTTTTATACATGTATATAGCACCAGGGCAGGGGCAGATAACCCCCCTCCCTTGGGGATTAATGTTGAGTCCCAATTCTATACACCAAGCCACAAGGTCACCGGGCCTTTGTTTCTGGACAAAGATTTCTGAAGGGTTTTTATCATAAATGGGTGTGGCGGTCACCATGTTCATACGACCATGACCATCTGAACAAACTTTGATTCCTTTGACCCAGTATTAAAGCTCCATAATATATGAAACACAGTAATCATTTGTATAAACTACGATGGGCCTGAGTGCCCAATGCTACATACCGGTACCATGTTTCAAGGTTATAGGCCTTTCGGTTCTCGAGAAAAAGACGTTTGAAGCGTTTTTGCCATATATGGGCATGGTGGCCATCTTGGTCAAGTGACCAAGACCATCTGAACAAACTATGGTTCCTTTAAGCCGGTGAAGCTCCATATGAAATATGGCTTCAATTGACCCTAGTGGCAACTGAGAAGATGTTTGAAAATGTTGACGGGTGACAGAATCTCAATGACCTTGTACAAAAGTCAAAGAATGACCTTGACCTTTAACGACAAATATCTTCATCTGGTCATTTAGTCAACCATATATACTAATATTGCACCTTAGACTTAAACAGACTCTGAAAAAATCCACTGTTTAAGCATTTTCCCATATAAAAGCCGACATAATGTACCAAAGTTGACAGTGTCATAAATTAGGTCAAAGTCAACGCACGATCATTTGTATAAACTATGATGGGCTTGAGTGCCCAAAGCTACATGCCAAGTTTCAAGGTCATACACCTTTTGGTTCTGGAGAAGAAGATTTTGAAGGGTTTTTACCATATACGGGCATGGCGGCCATCTTGGTCAAGACCAGTGGTTTCAGAGGAGTAGATGTTTTGAAAATCTTAATGACGGACAGACCGACAAAATGTCCTTGACCTTTCAGTGACATAATATCTTCATCTGGTCATTTAGTTGACCATATATACCATGTATTGTACCTAAGACTTAGTTTCTGAGAAATCCACTGTATAAGCGTTTTCCCATATAAAAGCCTAACATACCAAAGTTGACCATGTCGTCAATTAATTCAAGGTCAACACATGGTCATCATTTGTATAAACTATGATGGGCCAGCATGCCCGATGCTACATAACAAGTTTCAAGGTCATAGGCCTTTTGGTTCCAGAGAAGAAGATTTTCAAAGGGTTGTTACCATATATGGGCATGGTGGCCATCTTGGTCATGTGACCCAGACCCCGGGTATAAACTTTCGTTACCCCATCCCACTGAGACCCCATATGAAATTTGCCGTCAATCGACCCAGTGGTTTCAGAGGAGAAGCTGTTTGAAATCTTGACGACGGATGGTCCGACGGAATGACCCTGACCTTTAGTGACATAATATCTTCATCTGGTCATTTAGTCGACCATGTATACCAAGTATTGTACCTAATACTTAAATAGTTTCTGAGAAATCCACTGTTTAAGCATTTTCCCATATAAAAGCCTAACATACGAAAGTTGACCATTTCATAAATTAGGTCAAGGTCAACGCAAGGTCATGATTTGTATAAAATATGATAAACCCGCATGCCCGATGCTACATACCAAGTTTCAAGGTCATAGGCCTTTTGGTTCTGGAGAAGAAGTTTTTTGAAGGGTTTTTACCATATATGGGCATGGCGGCCATCTTAATCATGTGATCCAGACCCCGGGTATAAAATTTCGTTCTCCTATCCCACTGAGACTCCATTTGAAATTTGGCTTAAATCGGCCCAGTGGTTTCAGAGGAGAAGATGTTTGAAAATCTTGACGACGGATGGTCTGACGGAATGACCTTGACCTTTAGTGACATAATATCTTCATCTGGTCATTTAGTCGACCATGTATACCAAGTATTGTACCTTAGACTTAAATAGTTTCTGAGAAATCCACTGTTTAAGCGTTTTCTCATATAAAAGCCTAACGTACCAAAGTTGACCATGTCGTAAATTAGATCAAGGTAAACGCAAGGTCATGATTTGTATACATTAAGATGGGCCCGCATGCTTGATGCTACATACCAAGTTTCAAGGTCATAGGCCATTTGGTTCTGGAGAAGAAGATTTTTGAAGGTTTTTACCATATATGGGCATGACGGCCTTCTTAGTCATGTGACCCAGACCCCGGGTATAAAATTTCGTTCCCCTATCCCACTGAGACTCCATATGAAATTTGGCTTCAATCGGCCTAGTGGTTTCAGAGGAGAAGATGTTTGAAAATCTTGACGACGGATGGTCCGATGGAATGACCTTGACCTTTAGTGACATAATATCTTCATCTGGTCATTTAGTCGACCATGTATACCAAGTATTGTACCTTAGTTTAAATAGTTTCTGAGAAATCCACTGTTTAAGCGTTTTCTAATATAAAAATCTAACGTACCAAAGTTGACCATGCCGTAAATTAGGTCAAGGTCAACGCAAGGTCATTTGTATAAACTTTGTTGGGCCCGCATACCCGATGCTACACACCAAGTTTCAAGGTCATAGGCCTTTTGGTTCTGGAGAAGAAGATTTTTGATGGGTTTTTACCATATATGGGCATGGCGGCCATCTTGGTCATGTGACCCAGACCCCGGGTATAAAATTTCGTTCTCCTATCCCACTGAGACTCCATTTGAAATTTGGCTTCAATCGGCCCAGTGGTTTCAGAGGAGGGATGTTTGAAAATCTTGACGACGGATGGTCCGACGGAATGACCTTGACCTTTAGTGACATAATATCTTCATTTGGACATTTAGTCGACCATGTTTACCAGGAATTGTACCTTAGACTTAAATAGTTTCTGAGAAATCCACCGTTTAAGCGTTTTCCAATATAAAAGCCTAACGTACCAAAGTTGACCATGTCATAAATTAGGTCAAGGTCATCACAAGGTCATGATTTATATAAATTATGATGGGCCCGCATGCCCGATGCTACATACCAAGTTTCAAGGTTATAGGCCATTTGGTTCTGGAGAAGAAGATTTTTGAAGGGTTTTTACCATATATGGGCGTGGCGGCCATCTTGATCATGTGACCTGGACCAAATATATAAACTTTCGTTCCCCCATCCTGTTAAGGCTCCATATGAAATTTGGCTTCAATCCACCCAGTGGTTTCTGAGAAGAAGATGTTTAAATGTGTGAACGCCGACGACGACGGACGACGGACCAAGTCTATACTATAAGCTCACCTTGACAGGTGAGCTAATAAAAACTTGGGAGCCACTGTTTTTCATTCTACGCTAGTCGGGAAAGGGTCATACAAAAAACAACATTTTGATTTAAGAAAAAGTAATCATTTTCTAATATCACAGACATACAAAGTTGAATAACCTTTAAATAAGGCAATATTGAGGCTCTTTTAAATATCACAAGGATATTTTTCTGTTTTCGGTTTTCAAAATCAAACAATTACCGAACTTAAAATGGTTGAAATCTGCTTAAAAGTTCAAACTTCTATTTGAAATGCATTAAGTCACAAATCCAGTCTCAATGGAGTTTCCAGAACACATTAAAGTCTTGGTCAGTTAAAGAAATGGCTTTCAAATTAATCTAGTAATGGAGACATTGAGATTGCTAGACAATCTGCCAAATTTGGAAGAAAAAAATGAGAAAAGACAAACTGGTTTAGAAACTATGATATCCCTAAGAGGTTCGTCGGCATAGTATTTGGACGCTATATAATGGGCATATGCAACACCAAATGCTTTATCGGAAAAAGCAAGAGTTCAGGCTGATTATTTTCTTTGGTATATGCATATGCCTTCACGGGAGAAGCTCAGGGTTCGAGGTTATAAAACTTGAGAATAATCTCAAACTCAAAATAAAGCACACTGATTGGCTGCTTCCGAGCATGAGCTCGAAAGCAGCCAATCAGTAAGCTTTATTTTGTGTTTGAGAATGTACTCAAGTTTTATAACCTCTGGGCCTGGTTTGCTTTGATGTTTTCAGGTTCTAAAGACAGCTCTTATTCTTGGTATTGTTCTGAATAGTGTTGGAGTAATTCTGGTTATACCAGCCTTGATTATATTTGTGTCCTATAGGTAAGTGTATATCCTTGCATGTCACACAAAAGTTTTGTTGTGGATTAACGTATCGTGTTTCCATTATGCATTTTAAGCTTTCACTTGTCTGACCTTGTCTTGAGTTCATCGTGATAAAAAGCAGACATAATCATTGCCATTCATATTTGCAACGGAATATAGTCGAGTTGAATGAAAACAATATTTTCACGAGTGCAAAGCACATGTAATTCTTCCAATGCCTTCGTCATACGAGATGAAGTTTACAGGAAAAGGGTATTTTTTTTGTTTTGTGCTGTCTCAGTAGCAATGTTTTGCGCATGTATGCCCTCTGGTACTTTGCGTAGGTCACCTACAAAGCAGTGAAACAACAGCAACACCCAGAAGCCTCTGGCTAAATTTTGTTAATGACGAAACTTATCAAAACTTCTGATATTATTCTCTATTCTCAACGTTTCATTACGTAGCCGTGATGTCGGCATTTTAACTCTTCACCAAACGCTGGTGTGTCAGAGAGGTAAAACAAAACGCTTCAGCAAAACCAAAGTGATACCAAAATGTACATCTTGAAGTTTTTATGTCAGATTATCAACAGCATTGGAATGCATGAAGAAAACTATCAAACAAAAGTGCTATCAAATTTTACTTTTATCAAAAGTGATTTGAGTGATACCACCTTTCTTTGATTCTTTCATTCACTGTACAGGGTGTTAAGAAAGTTCGAAGACATTACAATATTGCTTATAACTTCAGAAGTTACATTCATAAAATCTTAAAACTTTACAGGTTTCAAGAACTATTCAATATTAAAGGATCCACACTGTAACAACTTTTACAACCATGCTTTACCGTTATAAAGTTTGCAGTTCATATCCAAGGTGGCAAATCGGGCTTCTAGAATCAGAGGATAGATTATGAGAAATCCAAAATTTGAGATCGATTTAGACTATTATTCTAGATCATCGCCTTTTATATTATTTGGATCCTTTTGAAATAAATCAGTCTTTGAATCGACTGCCCAATTAATATTTAGAAATTACAGTATGCCTTTTTTCTGGTTCCGTCACCAGATATTGTCAGGGTCCCTGACGAGGCTTTATTAGCCGAAACTATGTAGTCTGGCCCATGTTCCTACTTCTGTATGTATTCTCTGCTCTTGAGGGATCTCTTTAAGATTTTAATTCTATTAAATGTGGATTTTAAGCATAAAGATGTGGCATATTAAACTGTTATTTATTCTTATCCCTTAGTGAATCATCATTTTAAAATTAACTGAAATGATATAGACTGAGCCAAACAGTATTTTATTCGTTACAGTTAGTAAGAAATCGTAGACAACATGCACATTTTGAAAGCTGATTCATTGACATGAAAAAAATAGATTCGGCATTTATTTTTTTTGCAAATGGGGTGGGGGTAATGAATTAACATCTGAAATGAAACTTGAAATCAAAAGTTTACATAAAATCATTTATATCATGGAGTGGGTCATAGAGATATAGGAGACAAGAATAAAATTTTGAAATAGTTGTGGTGTATCTGAAAATTATTATATATTTGAAATTTTACCACCAAAAAGTCAAATTATGCCAATGTGTTCTGGTAAAATAGCATTTCTACGACAATAGTGAGTCTAAATGACAACAAAATTTGTTAGTTACAGGAATTTTTACCCCAATACAAAATATTTCAAGAGGTTCCTAAACAATTTCACATTTTTAACTAAGTTGTTTCAAGACAACAAGGTTTTCGTGCAAAATTCAATAAAAAATGAATGGTAAATTAAATCTAAAGAGTATTTTGATGAGACTGATTTTGCTAAACAATATGAAAAGAAAAATCAGATCAAATGTTTATGCTCGATGTGATAACAAATCTGATAACAAGAGAATAAAAGAAATCTGCAAAATGCCTTTGTGTTTACAAATACAGATAGAGATTCTATCCCTACCCCCTAAACCTCAAATGGGGGTACCCTTTCGATTTAGTCAGAAATTCTGTAGTAAACTGTCGGAAAAATAATAAAGACTAAATGAAAAAAAAAATCACAAAAATACCCACCTGCAACATTACTACTTTAAAACCTAAAATATTTCTATTAGTTTTGAAAAAACAAGCTCTTTAGATGCCGACCTCTAATGCAAATCAAAATTTTGCCTTCTCCATTGTCAGCCCTGTAGAGAGTGTGTCCATGGCCATTCAGACTTTCTCGTCATTTTGAAGTCAAAAAAGAATTTATATGTTGCATATCTTTGGAAGTGCTTCCTATATCACACTTACAAAGTTTTGCGAAAATCATTACGTTATTAAGCTTTCAGTGTAACTTTAGATAATGTCTACGAACTTTCTTAACACCCTGTGTTGCTACCATGTTACATGTCTTTATATGTATAATATGTTATATCCTCTTATGTCACATTGACCTGAGTGTAATAAAGGATATGTTATGTTATGTTATGTTATGTTATGTAATTTCACTCCTAAGCATTGATGGACAGGTCTGGTAATAGTCATTTTACGTTAAAATTGCTATTATTGACTGTCAATAGTCATTTTGCGTTTAAATCGTTATTATATGTCAGCTGATAGCAGCGAAAAAAAATTAGATTGACATTACCAGTATTTCAATGGTTTTCTTTACAGCGTAGAACCTTTATTATCAGTTAATTGATAACAGCGATTTCACTTAAAAGGGCTAGTACCAGTCAACTGGCTGTATCCATGTTTTTTTACGTGAAATGCTTTAACAGCTACCAGTTAATTGGTATTGGCCATTTTAACGTAAAATCGTCATTACCAGTTATAAATTAAAGAACATAATTTTTGTTTCATTATCTGCCCCAGTAGCTCAATGGCTGGAGGCTCAGTAGCTCAATGGTAGAACCCCAAGTAGCTCAGACAGGAGCCCCAGTACTGTTATATTCCGCTGTTGTTATACCTATGCAATAACAAGCAGTTAACTTGTACACGAGTTTAACGTACCTCGCCTACACGTGTAAAGATATACTTGGTATTTTTAATCTAAACGATTTGCTTGAAATCTCTGCGTGTACCGCGCGAAAAGCTGAAGGTCTTTCATAACTTGGATTAGTTTCGTGATGTTTCTTTTGTTAACTCTTTCGGCGCCAAATTTTTCAGACGACAAATTTTCGTCTGCTCAAATCATCAGACGACAGATTTGTAATTGGAAATTTTAACAATCTAAAGACATTTTTCATAAAATCAGGCTTTTTAAGTTCATATTTGAATGGCAAACAGTGTAGATCCTGATCAGACGGCTCTTTTAAGAGCCGACTGATCTGGATATACGCTGTTTGCAAAGTCGCATTTTTGCGACTTTGGCGCCGAAAGAGTTAATTAAATCATGAAGTCCGACGGTGCAAGAATCACAAAATTTTGTGATAACATTTCATTTCCTATCTCAGACATCTACGAAGACAACAACGAATAAAGATCCACATAAATTTGTTTCTCTCCTTGCTGTTATCTGGGGTGTTCTCTCTCGCCTGGGATGTTAAAGTCCGCCTAGACAGACAAACTAGTACAGAAGTTACATCTACTCTGCATTCTGATCAGGTACGTATATGCAGACCTTTCATCTAAATCTTTTTTTTTTTCAAGGTAGAAACTGGGAACATATACCTAAGGACAAACGTTCTGCACGGATGTTAATTTAACATCCGTGCAGAACTTTTGTCCTTAAGTATATTATATCTTAAATTAGAGTAATAGAATGAATAGGAAATCCTATTCAAAATACTTCAACCTGGTAATAGCATATCTATGTTTTTAAGTTTGTTTTGATTTCCTATTTTTGCAGACGCATATCATCAATTCGAGAAAACAACTGAAACATTTATATATATATAAAAAAACAAAGAGATAAATATGTCCATCTTCCATTTTAACTGCAATTACACATCCGATGAAATCAAGCAAACCATCAGGCTTAACCAGTCAGCGGTTCCAAGCAATTAGAGTTATCGACACTGTAGAAAATAGATTATATTCTTAACGTTAACAACAGACAACGAGTACAGCTTATTATTTTTCAGAATCTCTGTAAGTCACTGAATGTTTTACACCGCCTTGCACGTGCTACAACTTTCTTTTGGATGTCATGTGAAGGTTTCTATCTACACAGACTCATGGTGAAGGCCTTTCATCTTACTAAACGTTTCTATGGATACCTTTTATATGGGTGGGGTATGTAATATTTTAACTAGTTGGGCTACACAAAAATGAAAGACGGTCCTTCATTTCATTTCAAGATCTGGCCCCGAGGTTATAAAACATTTTTCGTGCTCAACTCAGCTGAGCATGAAATTTTCTCTGCTGATAAATATGAAAATGCCAACTAATGTTGTCATTTTCATATTCATAAGCAGAGAAAATTTCATACTCAGCCAAACTGAGCAAGAAAACAACCGTACTTATCAGTAATTAGCTATTTATTAGCTGGTAGTATTTCATGCTCAACTCAGCTGAGCATGAAAAAAGTTTTATAACCTCGGGCCCTGAGCTAGTTTTGAATAGCCTATAGTTACTATCAAGTTACCGTTTTTATAGAGTTATACAGAATAAGTATACATATTTTCATTCAGTTTGTTTGATTATGGTACTGTTGTGCAGTTATTGATATCCATGTTACCTCTCAGTTTTCATTTACACCAATATGTTTACAAGTACTGAGCCTAACTAATAAAGTTGTAAACAGAAAATTATAGATTGCAGCTATTCAAGTTTTGATTAGAATTTTCTGACGGCTTCTTCCTGCATTTTACTCGATGTCTTACATGGTCAATCATATAGAATTTGGGTACAGTCACCCTTCCTACATATAAATGCTCCCATGCAAAATTTAGTGTGCTCTCATTGCAGGGGCTCCTCTTTTCCTATTTTGTCTTTATGGAGCTTTGCGGAAAAATCTTGCTGACGACAGGTATTCACACAACTACATGTATTTTGCTTGATCTAAAGGTCTAGAAGTACTACTTTAGTAATTAATATTAGTAATTAATATAAGATCTAATAAAATTAATAATTCCTATGATAAAGATACTTCAGTAAGTTTGCTTTATGTGCGAACATATAACATACATTTGATTTTCGCTACCTCAAACATTGATATCTATCTCAAAGTACCCTTTTATATAAAAAAACATAGTTAAGACACATTTCCCTTTTTCTTTTCTTTTTAGCTCCTGATATCTCAAACTACTGGTATCTCAAAGTAAATTTTCTGGGACCATTTTACTTTAAGATGTCAGTAGTTGAGATGAACTTCGACTTTGAGATACCGAGAGTTGGCCGTATTTGTTTTGGTATTCAGTTGTTGATGAGCATGGCCAGCGGTGTTTTGTGCTAGTGTCGTACTCTTACTTTTGCACACAATACAGAATGAAGATGAAAGCATTTTAACATTGAATGACTGTTTTATGACTCTTCACATTTTTCTAGTTTATGTTGGATCACACCTTTAGTTGGGGACTTAAGGGCTATGGAATGGCTACTGATCTTTGTGCCTACGATCCTCTGTATTCTGGTAAATATTCTTGGTATTTTCTGCAAAAGTGCATTTAATTCCAATAATCGTTTCACCTTTTCATAATATGTGATACCTTTCAGCACAAGCTTTCACGTCGCTCTCTTAATTAAGCTGACGATCAAAACTTCCGTAAATTGTACTGTACTGTATATCGTAATTCGAATTCTGTGGTACTACTTCGAACGTCAGTGTTCTGAAGTAAAAAGATACGCAATGATCAGGAACTAATACAATCAGATCTCATAGCCCGACCTGGAAACCAGAAGGGAAAGAAGTACATGTATATATATAAATTGACAACATGTCACAAAACCCAAAAGAACAGCTCTTTCCCAGGTAGGCGGTCATTTAACTATCCCAACTGAAAACACCACTCACACAAAAGATAAACGAAGGCACCGCCATGGACAACCCAATCAGAACAACTTTTTACCCATTTTCTTTTAAAATTAAACATTAAACAGAAAGGAAAGCAAGGATACACACAGGTGACAATATGGCTAGAAGACAACGGACAAGCAGACATAAAAAGAAGTAACCTTGTGGAAGTAAGCTCGCTTGAGGCGCGTTTATGGTTAAATTAGTCTCGACCATTGTCATAGAAGATATTTTTCAAATTTATCACAGAAATACAAAAGAACATGTTGTTGAACTTCACTGTTAAAAATATATAAAATCTTATAAGACTCTTTGAAAATCAAAGTTTGCTTGATGAAATGACATGATGATATGCAACAGCCGTGTGTCCAAGCAATAAGATACTCTATAACTTATTATAACTTAAAATTCCGAAGCTTGCATATGTATAACATAAAGCTGTAGTCAAGTGCGTTTATAACAAAACTGTATATGTTTGTTTCAACAGCTAAACATAGTTTTCCTGCTTGGTATACTGAGAATTATTCTGAAGAAAAGGACGACCTTGCCTAATGAACCTTCGACTTTTAGGTAAATTATATGTTTGTACATGGACATAGTGAATGTATGCGTGTGTGTGCTAAGAATTAAATCCGCAGTCCGACGGCATGTAACTTAACAAGGTAACCAGAATCCTGGGTGCATTCCTCTGAAATTGAAATGAACTGAACCCAGTACAGAGCCCTATGCCTAATATGTAAGCAAAATAACTAATACTATCAGGACATTAAAATCCAACGATACAGTTAATTGTTCGGCGTAGTTTAGATTGCATATTTACTGTATATTTTAAAGGGAACATCATCATTTGAGGCGCGACAGGACAAAACCAACAATGTGGTTGTGCGCCCAGCGCAGACTCAGATCAGCCTGGGCATCCGCCCAGTCTGATAAGAGTCTTCGCTGTCCGCATGAAGGCAGCTTAGACCCTAAGCTACCCTTTAAGAGCTTGGCGAAGGATCTGATCAAACTTGTCGGATGCCCAGGCTGATCTGAGTCTGTACTGGGCGCACGACCACTTTGTTGGTTTTCTCGTGTCGCGGCTCATTTATGATATCTCTGTGACTCAAGTGAGATGCGCTTTGTGAACTGTACTAATTGTGGTCTTTCCTGTAAAGCGTCATCTCGTTATGAGTCTATTTTTGTCTTGTATAAATCTATTAGTCATGTATCATTTTGAAAATTAGACAATTGTGAAAGACATAGATGATGGCCCTTGCTGTGCCTGTTTACCATTCTCCCACCCACCTCGACATCCTCCCCTCATCAAATCAAATGCATGTCTTCAATATGTATGTAGCAGCTGTCAAAATGTTCACATTGATTGGCTGAAACGTTGGAACAATTTTGGTATTCTATATAAGCCTTATGTCGTCTTCAACATTGCAAAGCATTTAATTTATTTCCTAAAACTGTTGGCAGAAGGATGATTATTCGACCTTGCCAGCCTCTGTTAACAAAACCCCCCTTTTTTACTGAGTTTGGAAATGCCGTAATATTGTCAAAAATATTTTTTTCTTCTGTTTGAAAAAGGTGCATGCACATTTTCAGTATGTCTGTACGCATCTAAAACACTGTGGACGAAATTGATGATACAAACTTGCCTTCCTATATTTATATTAGAATTTGTGATATTGCAAAGTTTGAAACAGTCGTCACAATGTCAATATATATATATATGTATTTCTTTCAAAAAGGCAATTGCACATCATCAAAATGCATGTTACATCTGTGCAGAATGTGAAATTGATTGCTCAAAAATTGTTGGCAAAGTTGATTATACAAACAAAGTTTGAAAAGGCAATAATTTTTCAAGTTAATAAATCCTCTTCGAGAAGACAAATATACATCTTCAGTATGTTTGTAACATCTCTGCCCAGTTTCAAATTGATAACAGTTGTAGAGGTGTTGATTGTACGTTGATTTTACAAACTGACCACCCTATATTAGCCAGAACTTGTGAAATTTCAGACTTTGAAATAGCCGTAATATTGTAAGAAATGATCTTATGCATATTTTCAGTATGTCCGTAACACCTGTGCAAAGTTTCAGACTGATTGCTTTAAAACTGTTGAAGTTGATCATACGAACTTTTCTAGGCGTGACGGAAAGACAGACATCCAAGGGTAAAACATAATGCCCCTTCCCCGCACCCATGACTATCGTCACGGGGGCATAAAAAGGTTGTCGAGTGTGCGTGTTATTCTTACCTTTCATGTGTTTTCACTTTTCCAGGAAGGCGTTTCGGGCTACTCTTATCCTGATTCCACTGTTCGGTGTGCATCAGTTTTGTCTGATATACAGACCAAAGTCAGAAGAGGTACCTGGATACAATGTCTATGAAGTAGCCAGTGCAATTATTTTAAACTCACAGGTAAAATATTTATATCATAGCTTGAAATACGGATAATTCAACGCCATTAAATCATCTTTAAAGAGATCTGAGATAAAGGTTTGGAGAAAATTTTTCACGATGCAGCTGCACTGCAAACATGTACGCAAGGTAAGCGTTGCACCGCTTTCAGACATAGATATCGTCGTATCTCCAATACCAAAGCGTTTTGGGTGTTCAGATTCACTTTTTATCCCACGCCGAAGGCAGTAGTTGATATTGTACATGTAATGGTCTCCGTCCGTCCGTGTGTTATCCTGAGCATGATACCAATTGTAGTGAAGGATTTTGTTGAAACTTTGTGCAATAATAGAAGACATTGAGAGAAATCCAGTGTATAAGAACCATCAGTCTGCCTTGCTAAGTGTCAAATTTTCGACCTTTGATTTAAGGTTTTCTTTAAATTAAGGGAGGCTTGCAGAAAGGTCCAAGCAGCCACTGGAGAGTATGATGAACTCCTGACCCTGACCAAGAAACAGAAACTAAGGTGGTTTGGCCATGTCTCATGGTCTTCTGGTTTAGCAAAGACGATTCTACAGGACACAGTGAAAGGAAAAAGAAGAAGAGGTAGACAGAAGAAGAGGTGAAAAGACAATATTAAATAGTGGACAGGAATGACTTTGCCAGCTCAACTAGGGCAGCTGAAAACAGGACAACATGGAAAGGGGTCGTTTCGAAGTCATTTGTGGTGTCCCAACGACCTTGTAAAGTTATGGGATAGAATAGAAGAGATAGACTAGATAGAAATTAAGAATCGTTGTGAACTGGGGTCCTGATTTACCTCTGAGCATATTCTGCAAGCAGTTGAATTAGGCTAATGCTCCTTCTCAAACATCGGATGTTGATATGTAAAGGCTGAAACTTCATAAATGTATTTCAGGGACAATAGTCTTCATTGAATAAAATTTAGTTTGGAAACAAAGTATTTTACAAACATAATTGAGCCGCGACACGACAAAACCAACAATGTGGTTGTGCGCCCAGCGCAGACTCAGATCAGCCTGGGCATCCGCCCAGTCTGATCAGAGTCTTTGTGTGAACAATGGAGCCAGCTTAGACTCTTAGCTACCCTTTAAGCGCATAGCGAAAACTCTGCCCAGATTAGACGGATGCCCAGGCCGATCTGAGTCTGAGCTGGGCACACAACCACATTGTTGGTTTTCTCACGTCGCGGTTCATATTTCATTGTCATGTTTCTACTTCTTTGCATGTCTGCCATGAGACACCGAGATTCACGTTAGCAACCGGATATGACCTAGTTTACATGCCACTACATCATTTTCGCTTTTATTTCAGGGGATAATTATTAGCCTGGTGTTCTGTTATTTTAACGGAGAAGTGCAATCGAGTTTAAAAAGCAGCTGGGTCTTTCTTAAACATCGACAGTCTCAGCGACGAGGCAGTGATGGTCGAAAGCTGTCCCTGTCGACATCTAGAAGAACTTCTATGGCAAGTTTTTACAATGGCGGGCTAACAACAGACTGCACAGTAAACAATAGGAGTGATAATTATAATGCGTCACCCAACGAAATGAATGGTGATATAAAATTAAGCACGCTTACTTTAACCAAAGGCAGACAAGATGTGAATGGTGAAGTTAATAGTCAAAGTAATGATTTATTAAAGTGTTGTCCGAATGCTTTTACAGAAATGAAAAATACTGCGACCGAAAACAATGCCAAATCGACAAATTGTTTAAACGATTGTGTTTTGTCAAACGGAATCCGAAATGGTTATATAGAAAAACATTGTCATGACAAACCAGACGTACAGAACGCCGAGGAAACGAAGACTGGTGCGTCAAAAACACATTAAAAAACAGACCTACCATGACGTAAATATAAATGATGGCATTGCAATGGAGCAAAATGAAAACGCCGAGCAAAACGAAACGGATAATCTCAATGATACCAATAGTGTTGCTCGAAATAGAATCGTTACTTCTGAACAATGATTCCTATGGTATTTTGCTAACAATTTCTTTGCTGCATAGTACTTTATGAGGTTATTGATCTTAATAAAGTGTTCAGTTGGGCATGACATCAAGGTACTACACGTAATCGAAATGCCATAATACAGCAGATATACGGTAATGCAATGACCCGATAGAGCTTTCGTGAATACATATGAGCTGCGATACGAGAAGACCAACAAAGTGGTTGTGCGCCCAGCGCAGACTCAGATCAGTCTGGGCAGCCGTCCAGTCTGTCCAGAGTCTTCGCTTGCGCTTAAAGGGTAGCTTAGGGTCTAAGCTACTTCCATGCGGACAGCGAAGACCCTGATCAGACTGGGCGGATGCCCAGGCTGATCTGAGTCTGCGCTGGGTGCAACCACTTTGTTGCTTTTGTCGTGTCGCGGCTCAATTATGTTTATGCTTGTCCTGGGAATAATTTAGGGCTTGAAGTGACAGAAATGAAAATAGATGAATTTGCAAATTGCGTAGTTTAAGATGAGGCGGCTCATAAAGAGCCACCTCATCTTGGTCTACACTATTTACCCTCTAGTCTTGGATTCTCAATATTATATAGCTTGAATAAATCATGTTTATGAAAATTTGCAGATGTGAATTTTGTCATTTGCTTTTTTTAGCTTTAAGGGTAAATAAACTAAGCGGGCTTATCTTAGCTCTGGGATTAAGCTGATAGACAAGCTGAACTGGTATTACTACACTTTAAACGATAGTCCGTGGAAAAAGTTAGGAAAAAGTGAAAAGGAAAATAGCCGTACCATCTTGTTCTGTTGATGGACAGACAGACGGATCAGCTTAAATATATACTAAAATAATCTCCCAGATAAAATATACATTTATTGTAACATTACAATTACTATATAAACTATGCTACAACAGATTGCATTTTATATCGCCCAAAGAAACAGACAGAGCGGTATATCAGCGGGCACACAATTATATTTACAATTGCTGCTAACTTTATTCGATTTACCAGTAGTAATTTGAAGCATATATGGCCTAGAATAAAGTGTAAATATAAGAATTGAATATACACTGAACAACATTCATCAGGTGATGAAGCTAGAGTAGGCGTGGGATAGCTCAAATCTACGATGCACAAAGTGCTTCATACAGGATTTTAGCTCCTCCCACTAGCCTATTTCGTGCTTCGTAAAGGATTTTAGCACATCTAACTAGCCTCATCACCCACTGAACGTCGTGAAATAAAATTTCGAATTTGAAGTGATAAATCATAGAATTTATCAAGTTTGAAATGACAAATCATGCAGAATCAACGTCGACACAACATCATGACGTTTGAAGTTGTTTCAGTATAATGTGCCCATTGGGACTACTCTGCAACACGAAATAAAGTCTCAATTTCTTCCAACGTGATAACTTGTAAATACATGATACGGCTTTGCAATCTACGAGATCAATAAACAATAAACGTTTAGGAAAATCTATGTGTTGATTCTTACTGAGAATCATAATCTTGTAGAAAATGGTTCTATATTACCTTTTTGATATTTTAATATCGAATAATAGCCTACTACAGTTTCCTACAGACGGTCGTGAAATCGGTGACATGGTGACTGTGTGACCGGCTTCACGACCAAACAGGAAATGTGTGTACAATTTCTTTAATATTTTTCAATAAGTATGTGGTTAACCAAGTTAGACATATATAGACAGATAAATTCAAGTAAAGACGCATACAGCCATTTTTCCTAAGATCTATTGACTGTCATGGGTGTATGAAGACTTTGCTCATATGTCTACCTATTTTACCAGTGAGATGTATTGTGACAAACCATTGTGAAAGATCATTTGGCACTGACATGGCGAAATGACCGTTTTCATGAAATTTTAAAGACCGAGTCAGGAATTCTTTTTTTATGAATAATCCCAAACCATTATTAGCTGCATAATATTGAAACATGCTTGAAGTCGGGACAGGCGTTGAATACAAAACCGTCAAATGCGCATGCGTCTAGTCTGTTCTCGTGACCTTTGCACGTGACATTTTTCATCCAATAGGTGTCCTTCATGGAGTCATCTTTAACTGCCGTCGCAGCGCCCTCATGAAAACCAAGTTGTCTGCAGACGACAGTTGTTTCGTTTCTGTCCCATCCTTTAGCGCAGACCGGAGACCAGCGGTTGGCATGAAAGATTTCCAGCATCCCCGTATTTCTTTGAATCTCATTGTCATCCTCAGGAGTAAGGCGAATCATGTGCTCTGAAAAAGTTTAAAGTAAAATGCCAAACTTTCAGGGGAAGCAGCTCTACCATTTTCATTTTTTTTGTTCCCCTTTCCAGTGGGAGTCAAATCTTAAAGCAAAGATTTTCTCCTCTAGGAGCCAATTCTTTCATTTTACTCAGGAATTCAAACAAGAAGTCACACTAAAAGTTGGACTGTAACCTGGCTTCAGTCCAGTGCTTCAGTCACATGTGTATGTTTTACTCCTACATGGCTTCACCTACTAAGCATTGTCAGTGAGGAATGAGAATTAACTCTTTAAGCACCAAAAAGCAGATGACAAAATTTACGCCTGCAAACAATAAAAGAAATGCCTTGCCCAAGACATTTCATATTGAGAATTCAAAGACTAGATAACAAACAGTGTAGATCCAAATGAGGCGGCTCATTATGAGCCGCCTCGTCAGGATCTACGCTGTTTGCAAATAATGCTATTTTCGTCACTGGTGCTGAAAGAGTTAAGCTCCATTCCCTTGAATATTCAGTGTCCGGCCCATGTAAAATTCACCTTTTCGAAGCCACGCCTACATAAAACAGGTATCCATTTCTTCAATAACTGTAAGGTAAATCACGCTCTTATTGTTGGACATTGAATACTTGCGATTTTGTTTCTGGAACTATGTGACGAGCTAAGTTGTCATTGCATTGGTCATTTATACACTATATATCAGGTGACTTTTGACTGACATTCTAGGCGTGGCTCGGAAAGGTCTATTAATTCATGATATGATGTCCTGTTATTCAACTGGCTTACGTCATAAAATTCTTTTGACCACATTTTAAAACTGGTTGCATAATGCCGCCCGGGACAACGTTATGTTTTCTGCTGAAACGAGTTATGCTTTTGATGCGATGATACCCCATTAGAAGCAGTCATACGTTAAGCAGAATCTTACACTAGTGGTCATTTCATATGAAATTTATGAAACTCGCGAAATGCACGTGTCATAAATTTTAGGCCTATATGAAACGACCCCACGTGTAAGATCCTCTTTTCTCACCCACTGGACAAGGATATCCCTTTCTAGAGGTGTCTGAAATTTTTCTATCTCGGCCTTCTATCTCAGCCTAGGCTCAGAAAGCTGTCTCAAAATGCCAATCATTGCTATATAGTACAGCCCAATTAATTTCACACTTTAAATCAGCAAATCAACTTACAACCTGTATATTATTGCATGCAGAATGTGAAATTGACACCCTGTGATGAACAGGAAGTGTCACTGTAGATTTCTGATTAGCTGCCAATTATGAAAAATGCATGCACAAGGTGAAATTAACACACATGTCAAACTATTAAAAGAAAATTAGCTTCAAGTTTATAGGAATGGACTCAACAAGAAGTTAAGAATTCAATAAATATTCTGTTTTATAAAACATGGGTGAGAAAAAAATCAATGATGGGGTTGAGGCCTTGACAAGGAAATCTCAGGCTCATTTTCAGATAATTTAAGGCTTATGCTCGGCAAGCCTCGCATAAGACTCAATAATCTGAAAACTAGCCTGAGATTTCCTTGTCTCGGCCTCAACCCAATCATAGATTCTATTATTATCGCCTCAAAAACAACAAAGGAAACCGACTTACCACATATAACAGCAAAGTCTGTATCATGATCACATTTACCCGGAGTGATCACCGGTTTAACAGCATCACAATAATGCGTGCGGAGGCACGTGACGTTGAGGTTCCAGAAGGGGCCAGATCCAGCCCCAAAGAACCCATTTCCTGCAGACACTCCTCCGAGGAAACCTAAACTGCGACAAACGTAAGAAGCCTCAACATGACTCATCGTTTCACAAACTGTACCCCAGATTCCTTTGTAGTAGATCTCAACTCGTCCTTCCCTGTCTGATTCCCCACCCACTAGGGTTATATACGGCTCTGAAATAATGAGAAGGAAACATTAAAACGAACCAGAATCATTCACAATGTAAATAGCTTTCTTAATTGTATGGGTATAAGTCGACGTTCAAAAATGGCGATAGAGAGGTTTAGCCTGATCTATGTCAGCTCAAATTTAGGGACCTGTAATTTACTTCATCGTTAGATTCAACATGTCCATTTACCTGTGTCCTCTGCCCTTAGAAAAGCGGTTCTGTGGTGAGGGTCTGGCCTCTTTACGAGACCGGCCAGATAAGCCTCTATCTGGTCGATTACAAGCCTCTGGTCTGACACAGTTAACATATTTCTTTCACAAATATGTTCTAAAAAGATAGACCGTTTGGAAGTAGTACGTCAAGAAAACGAAATTAGCAGACACGGCTTCTGGCCTGGTTCTGATGTAACTGTCATAATATAAATATGTTTTCCCTCGTCATGATCCAGCCTCAGCAGGCCGCATGTGCAATGGGACAGGCCACAACAACGCCTTTGAAACATTAGTAGAACTACACTCAGATAATTCGCGCTCTCTCTCTCTCTTCTGTGTCGTCATCTCCACAGTGTATAAGCGGACAGTCACCAAATCGGAAGCGACAATTGACTGTACACCCTAAAATCATTAGTGCGACATAAACAACTTGTGAGGTGAAACGGTCAAAAGCAGGTAAGTCCTTATCGAATTTGTTCTTTTAGATGCGGTTATCGACATCGGGGAGAGAATAAGATGTACTTCACCTGTAGCGTTGTCAGTTTGACATATCACCACCCAATCTCTGTGTAAAAATCAAGTTTTCCTGCTTAATCACCAGTTTTGCTTTATCTTCTGTCGATCGACACGGACAATCGGGGCTAAAAAGACTAGAATTATGGCATCATTTCTGTTAAAACCAACATTAAATCATCGCTACATCTTTATCTTGTGATATCCAATGGCTGAATCCATCGAAACATTACTTTCAACAATTAAATTGTCTCCTGAATCGCACACGTTCGTCTCATTCGACTGTCCGACTAGTGACAACTGTACCTAATCATTAGCGACATATCAAGAAACAAAAACTGTCCGACTAGTTGTGATTGTATTTTCACATTCATTACGATCATTTTCAACAAATGCTTGAAAAAGGTAATAAAAATATCATTTTGGGTGCTTTCACTGGGATCATCATTTGGGGAGAAGGCTATCAAGCATTTTTTGATTAAAAAAATGATCATATGGCTAAATTTTTCTCTGTCAACATTTCAATCAAAATTGTGACCCAGCCGCGTACCGCTTTTGTGATGCGCTACTGGTTTTCAGAAATTCGCATTTTCCGTCTTCCGGTACCGTTTAAGCAATCATCAATGCAATAAAAAGTAAAGAAAGCCACATGTAAAAAATGAAATAAAATAAAAAATTATACACGTTATTTAATGATGCCTGTATTAGCATTTAAGCATTTTCAGAAATTCGGTAGTATTTTAGCAGCATTATATTGAATGGCCAATTCTACAAAGTTCATGACGTTTTAGGTGTACACCAGGGCTCTGTCCTCGGATCTATACCTTTCCTGTTTTTGTAAAGGAACTCGGATCGTTTCGGTCCTGGGTAGTTTCGGTCAAATTGGGTGATTTTGTTAGTGTAAAAGCTAAATGGTAGGCTTAGGGTAGGGCAGGGCGAGGCTGGTGGGGTAGAAATGGGGAGTATGTTTCTTTGTTTGGGTTAGCGGTACGGTGCAAAGTTAAGGTCATGACGAGCCAGTTAACTGTTCATATACAAGCTTATACTATCTAAGCAAGTGAAACGAATAACAGGTAAGTTCTCCTCCGACAGTAAATGACAAGTACCGTTGGTTATAACCGCACATATTCAGGTATATTTCTGTGGGAACGTTAAGCTGTTTCCCAAGAGATGGGGAATTAGGAAAGACAGATAGGGTAGACGTGAAATAAAATAAAAACACACACAAAAAGCACACACAAAAAACTAAAGCAACCCCCACATTACGCACCTGATGCAAGCACACGTCCTCGTCCTACATTGTAATTTAGGTTAGGGAGAGCAAAGAGGATGTAGAAGGGTAGTATAGGGTATCAATGTAGATCTAGGTGACAATATTGTGCCGTTTGTAAAATATGTTTTTACATCTTTTAAGCTGCCAGTCTGACCATTGTAATTAGTTTCGCCTGTTGGAAAACACATTCAAAGTACATTTTCTTTACACAGAAAAATTCAAAAACACTCTCAGTATTTTCAATTTATTTCGAATTTTACGAATAAATTATTGAGCCTGCTGTGCTAATCTGTGCAAATCTATGGTAGATATAAACAGCATACTGGACTTCTGAAAACAAACTCAATCCAGTAGAAGCTCTTACCCTCCTTTGTCGTTATATTTCGATAAAGAATACATAAGTTAAAATGTTTACTAACACATTTTCTGCTCAATAAGACTTACAAGAAAATCGTCGCTAGTCGTTCAACACCATTTTTTGTTTTTGTCACTAGTCGGACAGTCGAATGAGACGAACGTGTGCGATTCAGGAGGCAATATATTTGTTTAAAGTAATGTTTCGATGGATTCAGCCATTGGATATCACAAGATAAAGATGTAGCGATGATTTAATGTTGGTTTTAACAGAAATGATGCCATAATTCTAGTCTTTTTAGCCCCGATTGTCCGTGTCGATCGCCAGAAGATAAAGCAAAACTGGTGATTAAGCAGGAAAACTTGATTTTTACACAGAGATTGGGTGGTGATATGTCAAACTGACAATGCTACAGGTGAAGTACATCTAATTCTCTCCCCGATGTCGAAAACCGCATCTAAAAGAACAAATTCGATAAGGATTTACCTGCTTTTGATCGTTTCACCTCACAAGTTGCTTATGTCGCACTAATGATTTTAGGGTGTACAGTCAATTGTCGCTTCCGATTTGGTGACTGTCCGCTTATACACTGTGATCTCAGCTGGATCAGATTCAATGCTGTTTGCGCAAATACTTCCCAGCAGCCACATCAATCGGCAAATCTCGTATTGCTCCGGTGTCCTGCGTCAACATGGCCAATACCTTGACTCAACGTCATAATTGAGCCGCGACACGAGAAAACCAACAATGTGGTTGTGCGCCCAGCGCAGACTCAGATCAGCCTGGGTGTCCGCCCAGTCCGATCAGACTCTTCGCTTAGGGCTTGAAGGGTAGCTAAAGGTCTAAGCTACCTCCTTGCGGACAGCGAAGACTCTGATCAGACTGGGCGGATGCCCAGGCTGACCTGAGTCTACGCTGGCCGCACAACCACATTGTTGGTTTTGTCGTGTCGCGGCTCATTATGATATCCACATAACTTCCATGCGCCGATGGGCGTATTCGACCGGGCGCTTCGTGCTCCACGATTCTTAGTGTGAAGCATTTTATTCTACAGAAAAAATGCTTCACGCTAAGAATCGTAAAGCACTGGGCCGTTAACATAAAAAGACTTAAGTGGTTGCTATGCTGTTGCTAAGGCTTATTTTTTTTTTGAAGGAGATTCCCTACAACAATGAAATTTGCTCTGGACGAACAGTCTTTTTAGACTGTTCCTCCAGAGCAAATTTCATAGTTGTAGGAAATCTCCTTCTTACAGTTTTAGCCCTAGCAACAGCATAGCAACCACTTAAGTCGTTTTATGATTACGGCCCCTGGGTGTTTTGTGCTTCACAATTCTTAGCGTGAAGTACTTTTTACGATAGCAAATTTGCTTCACACTTAGATTCGTGAAGCATGAACCGCACGGTCGAATACGCTCGATGTTGCATCGACGCCTAAATATCATTGTCCCGCTTTGGTCTGTCTCAAAGCTTAAGATATAACAGCACAAATTTAACGACATATGGCTTATGTCATTCAACAATATGGTTACACAATGCATTATTTTAATGTATGATAATTAATGGGCGATAAAAACATTAGTTCCATATCAGCACTGGAGCCAGGCGCATAATGCAATTACAAGTATTAAACTGTACAGTAGTTTCACGTATCTTTTTATGGTTTGTTTTTTGTAAAATTGTTCTTATCTTCCTTTTTTTGTGCTCAGTAAATAAATTTGCCCTAAACTATGGGAAAAGGCAAACCCATTTTATATGTTTTTACGGCCCTTTCAAGAATATTTCACTTCTTTCAAGCCGATTGTTGCGCAGAGGTGGGCGAAACCCAGAACTCCGGGGCAAACCACCTGTCCTTCCGCAAGCAGAATGTGGCTTTCTCACTTGTCCACCGAGCGAGGTTCGAACCCACAACGTTGGGAACCTAATGTTTAAGAGTTAGCGCTCATATCTACTAGCCACGAAGGCCCCGTGATAAACGCATGCAGATAGAAAAAAATACTAACTCCAAGCCAGCCTCACACACGCTGAAACTTTTTTAACTTTAATTCGGTAAAGTGTAAATGGGTTAATATGTTACTGACACGTGTCGGCCCCAGACAGCAGGGGCATATTGTTTTAATATCTGCTAATAATCTGGAGAGCAGAACTCACAGAGTGTCTACAGTGTGTATCAAACAATTTCGTTTTATTACAAGGTTGTGCCATGTTTTGCTCTTTTCATCGCACTACAAATAGTCAATATCCCAGCAGGCATATGCCGTTGAAATGACGTCGTACTGACATCGATGCGACGTAATAACGTCGCATCGACGTCAGAATGACGTCATTTTGACGTCATGTGTCTGCTGGGTCCCAGCGGGCACATGACGTCGAAATGACGTCGGGCTGACGTTTATGCGACGTCATTACGTCGCATCAACGTCAGTACGACGTCATTTCGACGTCATTTGCCTGCTGGGGTAGTTTTCCGAAATCTTCATTCATTACCCAACAATACTAAGCTTTGCTAACACGGGCAAAGTTTCTTTGACAACGAAAATGACAATATTTGTAAAAATTCCTCAGGCAAAGTTATATGGAGAAGTTAAGCAAATTCATGTGACAAGCGAAATCGGGTCCGTGTAAACAGAAAGTTTGCAATAGAATATGTAACAGGATGTGGTTTGAAAGTTATTTCATTGCCACTGTTCATTTGGTAAAATGTTTAATCATATTTCTCTGTGGCAAATACTTTGCTCCGTGTGACCGCAAAATGTTGCTAACTTTTTCGCACAGTCGCCGGGACAAACAAGAAAAACTGCTCGAGTGAAACAACGTTTAAGCTTTGTATACACGAGCAAATTTAGCAAATATTTGAGCCGCGACACGACAAAACCAACAATGTGGTTGTGCGACCAGCGCAGACTCAGATCAGCCTGGGCATCCGCCCAGTCTGATCAGAGTCTTCGCTGTCCGCATGAAGGTATCTTTGTCCCTTAGCTACCCTTTAGGCGCCTAGGGAAGACTTTGCTAAGACTGGGCGGATGCCCAGACTGATCTGAGTCTATGCATGGCGCACAACCACATTGTTGGTTTTCTCATGTCCGGCTCATTTTATGTTTAAACGGAGAAAATTAATTGCCTAATAAAGAAAATTTTAACAAAACACCTTTGCCAAATGGGCTTTAGCCAGAAAATATTTGCTGCACTGTTCACACGGACAAAGATAGCGCGTTTAATTAAGGTACCTGGACAAGTTTTGTCCTTGTAGACGGCTAACAACAATGCATATACACCACATTTTGTAAACATTAGACCAGAAGAAAGACATGAGATTTATTAAATATAAAAGACAAACTTTGAAACAGAAAAGGTATGATTTTCAGACATATAAATGTTTGTCAGTAGTCAATCTACGGTCTTTGAAAAGAATCTGTTGGGATCATCCTAACTTAACACATGTGCCTGTACATAGAGACTTTTGATATCAAGTTTATCAGGCGAGACCAGAAACAGCGTAGGAATGGCGAGGCTTGCCGAGCCAGTCCGACGTGTTTCTGATCGAGCCTGATAAACTTGATATCAAAAGACACTATCATGGTTTTCTATTTATCTTGCATCATTAAAAGATTTTAGGGCGTAGAGAGAGTCAAACAAATGAAAAGCAAATGCAGATTTGTTCGAACTTGCTGACGTCGTGAATGCGTTATGACGTAAGTCGGTGACGTCATTTAACCAATCGAACGTTGTTGTAACGGCTAACGCCAGTTTGTAGCCAATCAACTTCAGAGATCGCTTCTAAAGGCATCGCCTGATAACATTCACGCATGCGCAGACCTACAGTGACATGATATCATATTATGTTATCATACCCCAGTTATCAGGTGAGTTCTGCAGCAGATGCATGTAGGCTACATTGAAACTCTGAAGTATGTCTGGTGTTCCATGTCCTTAGTTGCCGCAAAAACCGCTTAGCCTTCGAAAGCATGCAAACAGAACTATCAATAAATGACTACACATTTTTTCTAAAACTGGCTACATGGGTGGATTACAGAGCACTTTATCATGCATCTGCTGCAAAACTCACCTGATAACATGGGTATGATAACATGATGTGATATCATGTCACTGTAGAACTGCGCTTGCGCGAATGTTATCAGGTCATGCCTTTAGAAGCGATCACTGAAGACGATTGGCTATAGACTGACGTTGGTCTTGATAACAACGTTCGATTGGTTAAATGACGTCAACGACTTACGTCATAACACATTCGCGACGTCAGCAAGTTCGAACAAAACTGCGTTTGCTTTTCATTTGTTTGACTCTCTTTACGCCTTAAAATCTTCTAATGATGCATGATAAATAGAAAACCATGTACGTGTCTTTTGATATCAAGTTTATTAGGCTCGACCAGAAACACGTCGGACTAGCTCGGCAAGCCTCGCCATTCCTACGCTGTTTCTGGCCTCGCCTGATAAACTTGAAATCAAAAGACACAAACATGGTATTCTCTATAGCCCAGACTGACCGACAGTCCAGTGTGACAAACATTTCACGCGATTCATAATTGATATTTTTAACGGTAAAAGAACTAGCCACTGTGGCTGCCAGTCATTTTAACGTAAAAAGTTCGGAATTTTACGGGAGCATTTTAATATGGAAAATGACTGCAAATTGTATCAAAACCTGGTTGTAAATCTGCATTGAATTACTTTATAATCAAGAATCAATAAACAATTAAATGCGAAACTAAAGCGAGTTTTTTTTTTAATATAATGCCGTCATTTTCCTAATTAAAAGGGTAACGGAACTATCCAATACTTTTTTACGGTAATTAAAGGGCCTGTCAGCCACTTGCAAGGTCTTTTCCGTAAACTTTACAGAACGTTTTTTAACACTGTAGTCTGTCTAGTGGTTAGGATGGTATATGGACCTTTTTAGTACAACAGGCGAAAGACGTCAGTAAATTGAAATGATTATTTGGTAATAAAATAACTCTGCATTTTTTCTGTTTTTTACAAATGCTATTAACTTGTTACAGAATTATTCACATATTTTTTTAAATGGCAGGTCAAGTTCAAGATCGTTTAAGTATTCATTTTATTTGATTTTTTTTAAATTTTATTATCATTATTATGAGCTCCTGTCTTGTTAGAACAGGTAATATTTTATAGGAAATATAATGTCAGATATAACACCTTCATCTGTCAGAACGTATCTTAGCAATGAGAAGAATGCCAGATATACTGTATAATCTCTGATAAGATCTCTAGAGTAAAGATATCAGAGAATCATCAACACCTGGTTCCTCAGGAGAAACATTATGGAATACCTTTCCGTCAGATTAGAGCCGCGACACGAGAAAACCAACAAAGTGGTCGTGCGCCCAGCGCAGACTCAGATCAGCCTGGGCATCCGCCCAGTCTGATCAGAGTCTTCGCTGTCCGCATGGAGGTAGCTTAGACCCTTAGCTACCGTTTAAGCCCTTAGCGAGTAGACTGATAAAGTTGGACGGATGCCCAGGCTGATCTGAGTCTGCGCTGGGCGCACAACCACTTTTTTGGTTTCTCGCGTCGTGGCTCACAATTTTATTCCTGGTATTTTGATTTACTTGAAATACGCACTAGGAAGTGTTATGCGCTTTGTAAACATACTTTATTTCTGTACCAATGTCTCTTTGTTTCAGTACAGACTGAGCAATCAACAAAAATAGCTGAAGCACAAGCCAGAAAAAAAAATAGTTCCAATTGCATTTTAGAGGTAGCCAACAACCAAATAACAAGTACAAATTTAGTGCAAAAACCGTTCCCTAATATCTGTAATATGTATCACATAAGGCTTTTATGAAAGCCTAATTGAACCGCGACACGAGAAAACCAACAAAGTGGTTGTGCGCCCAGCACAGATTCAGATCAGCCTGGACATCCACCTAGTCTGAGCAGACTCTTTGCTTTGCGCTTAAGGGTAGCTAAGTGTCTAAGCTACCTCCATGCGGACAGCGAAGACTCTGGTTAGTCTAGGCGGATGCCAAGGCTGATCTGAGTCTGCGCTGGGCGCACAATCACTTTGTTGGTTTTCTCGTGTCGTGGCTCAAATTAATTAACATCTTGACTTCAAACGTTCTGACCACTGCTATCCGGCACTATATCAACCATCGATGCAAATTAACAATACATATATATGCTTTAAAATTAACTGGAAATTAAACTTAGCCCTGTTTTGAAGAATCTCTCGGATCACTCAAACAGATGTAGAATGACAATATCATTCGGGCTGCGCGCTCTTGATAAGTCCATTCTATAACTAATCTTCAACTAATGATATATTGACAATCAATCAATCAATCAATCAATCAACCAATCAACCAATCAATCAATCAATCAATCAATCAATCATACCTGGTTCTCCTAGTAAGTTTGTTAGCGCCGGTATTAGTCTGTCAATCTTCACGTTGGTTTCGTAAACAAATTCCATCATGTGACCTAGACCCGTAGCATTATTTGAACCCCACAGGTCGCTGTCAGAAATTTTGCGAGATTCCAATCCCTGAGGAGGTCGTGTTGTAGGCACAGGAGTAGATTTTAGTGTTGTTGACAGAATTTCTTTACCGAGAACCTTTGCTATGCTAGGGGGTGGTGTCGAAGGAGCAGTGACTTTATTATAAATCTTTGACTCCATTCTTTGTCTGATTAAAGTTTCCTCCGTCCTTTCTGATATCTCATATGAAAGTTTAAGAGTTTTATTAACTTGACTTTCTATAAATCGCATATTATGGAATACATAAGGTATCCAGCCTGTATTTGAGGCAACCGCTTCGACTAGTTTATAGATCCAATCAGTTGTATTTTTCAAATCTTTAAATTCTTCACTACTATATCCTGCTTTTGGATCATCACGTGCTAGATTAACCTTGCTGTAGGCATGCCTTCTTGGGTGATCTTGCTTAACCTTACGTAGCTTTGTAACCTCTGTTTGCAGATCACCAACAGTTTCTTTCAGTGCAGTAGTGCTAGTTTCCGCGAGATTCGTTAATAACTCAACAATTACTGTACTATTTTTAGCGACATTTGACACTGCATCTAATATATTTGCTGCAACATCACATCTAGCATCCTTAGGGGTCATTGTCGTTGGTGTATCTAAGGTAGTTTTGGCGCTTGATTGCGCTAAGTCAAGTGTCTGGTTGATCTGGGCGAGGTATTCGAGGTACATGGAATTATTAACAAGGAAATCTTGTATATCTCCTCTTAATTTAACTTGCTCTGTGGCAATGAATTCGGTTTCGCTAATAACACGTTCTATGAGATCTCCTGCATGTCTATACATAGTAACAGATTGAAGAACATTCTCATTAACAACAGATAATGCTTTTAGAAGATTCTTACTGTCGTTTTTAAAATCTTCTGAATCAGTGATTCTACAAGAGGTGTTTTGGTGAACCTTGATAGTTTTCAGTTTAGCATCGAGGAGTTCGAACATTTTGCTGCAGGTCATGAAGGTTTGAGAATCTTGTACCCGCAGCTCCTGAGTGTTCTTGTCGGACATCGACTCCCCGCTTGAACTGATAATATCTTCCTCTTTCATTTCCACTGAGATATTAGTCCGATACACAACCATATCATTCTTAATTTCACCTGCAACGGTACTAATGTCGGAAACATTTCTTGAGATTGCATCCAATGACTTTGTTATTTCGTCTACATTTGATGTGAGCACTGCTGATTCTTGGAGAATTCCAACAGTAACATTTACCAGTAGCTCCGCAGAATGGGCAGTTTCAGCACTTTTGATCCGTATGTCCCCTGTATTTATAACTAAATCGTTCTGATCAGCCTTTATCGTGTCTAATTCAAATTTGATATACTTTGTATCATTTTTGATTCCAGAAATCTGCTCATTGGTAACATCTAAATCGGACTCAAACTCTGACAGGCGGCTTGTTAGATCTTTATGAAAATGGACAAGGTTTTGTTCGATTGCTTGAAACATCCCAGTGTTCATAGTTTGTAAGTCAGACATTTCGTTTTTGACGGAGCCTATTCCCCGCTCCATTTCTCGATTCTTAAGCTCCACCTGGTTTATTTCTGAAGTTATTCCATGCAAAATGGTGTCCACGGCATGTAAATGAGTATTCACAACACGGAAACTCCTGACATTGTAATACTGTAAATTGTTAATACCTTTCTCAAGGGCCATGATACGTTTGTTTATCGTGTCG
Organism: Ctena decussata; assembly: GCA_963989385.1. NCBI lineage: Eukaryota > Metazoa > Mollusca > Bivalvia > Lucinida > Lucinidae > Ctena > Ctena decussata. Next base: position 37,935,316 of record OZ022512.1, on the reverse strand, counting down.
AACTTTTCGTCTACAATCTGTAGAATTCCGTCTAAAAGATATTGATCAAGGGGATCAAGAGCATCACGTGGTTTCTTTGTAGTCTTCTGGGTAGAGGATTTATCAGGAGTGGACCTGGACCTCACCTCTGGTTTAGAAGTAGAAATAGTGGTGTCAAAGTCTTGTTTAAAGTTTGCATCTTCAGCTGTTTGAGGTTCTACTGTTGGAATGGTATTATCTGTGGAATACTGATAGTTATCATCAAAGTCTTCTTTAATTTCATTCAGAGAACGATCTTTCTCAGCATGCGTTAGTTCACTATTGGCTAAATAGGCTAGCAAAAACAGAGCTACAAAAATAAATATTTTATCCATTTTTGCTCAAGAATATTTGGCATATACAAGCGATTTTAATGTCATACTGAATATTTCTGTTTCCTTTCTAAGAAGCTTTAGTTTTAATTGTCACGGCTACATTTTTTTCATCCGTTTTTTTCTTGCTTCTTTGCGTATTGCTTTCTTTCTATTCCAAATTCAAACAGTGTTACTACAGACTAACAGTCTACATCTTTTAAACCAAAATTACAGTGGAAAGAATAATGAAATCCATGAATTCCAGCATTCCCAACAATGCGGTGATAAGGAACACATATAAATATCCATTTTATTCAAATAACACACTATACACAAAAACAAACAAGCGTTCAAGCCAAGCACACAAAAATAAACTGAAGATTTCGGCAGTGATCATTAGATACAAGCATTAGATGAGCCGCGACACGACAAAACCAACAATGTGGTCGTGCGCCAAGCGCAGACTCAGATCAGCCTGGACATTTGCCCAGTCTGATCAGGCTCTTTGTTAAGCACTTAAAGGGTAGCCAAGGGACTAAGCTACTTTCATGCGGACAGCGAAGACTCTGATCAGACTGGGCGGATGCCCAGGCTGATCTGAGCCTGCGCTGGGCGCACAACCACATTGTTGGTTTTGTCGTGTCGCGGCTCAGATGAATTATACCGCAAGAAAATGCACAGTATGCCCTACGCGAACAGCGAAGGCTCAAATCAGCATGAACATCTGCACAGACTGGTCAGTCTTTTACTTTCTTCTGTACATTCTCTAGGATCCTCAGTCTATTGATTCGATCAGGGAAGAGAGTCTGATTAGACTGCACAGAAGCTAAGGCTGAGATGAGTGTTCGCTCTTCGCATATGTTGCAATGTACGTTTTCTCGTGTCGATTTCATATGCTGTTCTATTATCTAGGAGTCTGGATTTCTGACCAATGTTGCACCAAGTGAGCTTATGGTACTCATAACCCGCTGCCTATTATACTAATTACATTGTATTAAGACAGCATGTGGAAAAATCTAAAAGTCGGTTTAGTTAAAAGAACGAAGATCCAGACCAGCATTTCATCAGCGTATTTGTTGAAACGCTAGCTTCTGGACTTTAATGTGTTTAGATACACCTCCGCCTTTTCTGCATTTTTACAAAGGAGTTGGGGTGGGGGGGGGGGGGGTGGCAACTTTTGTACTACCTGCTTGCTTCCCTGAATGACGGAGGAGCTCTTTTTAAAATGAGGTCTACACTACTCATGAGGGAACATTTTTTCCCTTTAAATGTTGATCCCCAATTGAGAAAAGAGGCATGAAAGAAAATGGTAGAGTTCACCTTTAAGAACTCTACAGACAAGTCATACTAGAGTACGCAGGCTAGTCGGTGTTTTTTACTGTTTACAAATGCCACCTTGTAGATCTTTCCATTTATATGTAGTCCCAATTATTTTATCTCCATATGTAATTCTATAATTCGCAATTAGCCTAGAAGTGATATTAAGGGATATGTTTACACTTTCATGGGGGAGAATCTCATTTTGCCGCCATAATCAATGGGGGTAAACCCTTAAAGAAAAACATTTGTTGCCTTGAAAATTCGTTCTTTAAAAAGTAGACCCATTTTTAAATGGTACGTCATCCAGAGAAGGAAGCAAGGAAGTAGCAAAAGTTGTTCCCCTTGGGGAAAAAATATGGATGTGTACATATACATCTTAAATGTAGTGTATAGTGTAGTTTGAAACAAGATCTTGTCTCACATTTAGGACCAGGCTGATTTTCAGTCTCATGTTCTGCATACCTAATTTTCTGTCCCTGAATCAAGTAGCATAAGAGCCTAATTACATAGCAGGAGCAGTTTCATGATTTTTGTTCCTTGACGGGTAAAGTGTAGTAATTCAGTCCCTTAACATATTTCACATTTTCATGTGTTTTGGCAGTTGGTGTTGAAATCCTGTCCACAAATTTATAAAAATTTCAGCATGCAATTATACGCAAGTGCATTTTTAAAATTTTGCCAATTTGACAAAAATACGCCACTGCATATTTGCGTATATGTAGCTGCGCCCTTGTAAAGCAGAAGTTTGTTTTAGATTGCAATATATGCCGAAAAGTAAAATATGTTTTAAGTACTAGGAAACTTAATGTCTAATTTTGGACAATTTTTTGTAATGACACTACACTAATTGTTTTTCAACACAGTTTTTTTTATGAATAAAACGTTAACGTGTTGTAAGGGCAGCCCAAACAAAGACAGAAAGAGAAAGAAAATGTTGAAAGGGTTCTGTTGTGCCCCAATGCTTTTGTTGTTGTTGTTTTGTTGCTTTACGTCCATGGTAAACAGCTATGGTCATGTCGGGACGGCTAGTTACCCTAACCATACTATTCCTGGGCAGCCTTAGACCTTCTAAGCGGTTAACCAGTACTAAGTGCACATACTCTCGCCAGTACTTATTCTTGAAACAGCTGAAGGAGAAACAAAAGTATGTGGTCGGACCTCTGTCTCTTGAGTCAGACGCGCTACCGACTGCGCAACGCGGCCCGGCTGTGGTGCCACGATCTTGCAAAGTTATGGGATAGAAAAGAAATAGAATGTTTTTAAGTATCCGGATTCCATCATGACACTTAGGCTTAACATGATTTTGAATTTTCGTGTCCCAAGTTAAAGGTAGGTTCCTGGACTGGTGATAACAATTATGTCCACAAAATAATTTCGTCCTTTTCTGAGCAGTATTGAATTCTCTATTTTTCTGAATTTGTTGCCACTGAGAAACTCGTCAGATGTTGAAGAAAATAGTCGTTTTCCCTTTTGGTTTATTTTCTTTCGTTGGAATTCCAGTTCTAAAAATAACTATGTTTATCATGTCTATAAGTGCGCGATTTCTGATGCCATTCTCCAGAGGTCAATTTTCCCTTGCCGTGAGCTCTCCTAGAGGTCCTGGCATAGTGGATGGGTTAAAACTATCCCAAAATGCAATGCAGCATGACGTCAGCTGCGTTATCTATTTTTGCCGCGAACTAAAAATAGCGCTAACTGGTGTGCGAAGCAGAGTTAGGGAATCCCTTGCAAAACAACTTTTCTAATATTTTTTTGAGTTACATCTTTTAGTGAAACTTATTCATTCCCTTTTATAAGTACTTTCCAACAACTTGGATGAAAGATCATCAAAACTATGATGCATTCCAAAGTACAGGAACCTACCTTTATTAAGAGGTTTTGAGAAGTTTACTCGAAATATATACAGTTAAGTCTAGTGCATCTAAATTCGGCTGGTTGTTATATAGTGTAGAATGTTAAGTACTATGGTTAAGTACCAGTAATTATGGGGTGATTTGGTACACTTTTGGATACAACTCTGCCATTTGGATTTTTACCTTCTTTCACAATAGGGATCTGCTCTTAAAGATAAGAATTTTCTCCTATGGGAACAAAGTTCTTACTTTTTGTCAAGTGTTAGTGCGTGAGTATGTGCGTTAGTGCGTCCGTCCGGATTGGATTTGCCCCGGCCATAACTTCTGCATTTGCAGATGGATTTCAAAATAATTCGGCACAATTGTTCTCCCTGATGAGCAGCAGTGTCATTTGAAACATTTATTCAGGTAGGTCCAAGGTCAAGGTCACGCTTGAAGGTCAAATGATAAAATGGCCATAAATTGAGCAGTGTGTGCATTAGTGCGTCCGTCCGGATTGGATTTGTCCGGCCTATAACTTCTGCATTTGCAGATGGATTTCAAAATAATTTGGCACAATTGTTCTCCTTGATGAGTAGAATGGCCATTTGAAACATTAATTCAGGTAGGTCCAAGGTCAAGGTCACACTTGAAGGTCAAATGATAAAATGGCCATAAATTGAGCTTGTCGGAGCCATTACTTCTACATTTATGCATGGATTTCAAAATAATTTGGCAGAATTATTCTCCTTGATGACTAGAAATGCCATTTGAAACATTAATTCAGGGAGGTCCAAGATCAAGGTCACACTTGAAGTTCAAATGATAAAATGGCCATAAATTGAGCTTGTCGGAGCCATTATTTCTACATTTATGCATGGATTTCAAAATAATTTGACAGAATTGTTTTCCTTGATGAGTCGAAGTGCAATTTAAAACATTCATTCAGGGAGGTCCAAGATAAAGGTCACCCTTGAAGGTCAGATGATAAAATGGTCATAAATTGAGCTTGTCTGAGCCATTACCTCTACATTTATGCATGGATTTCAAAATAGTTTTGTACAATTGTTCTCCTTGATGAGTAGAAGTGCCATTTGAAACATTTGTTGAGGAAGGTCAAGTTCGCACTTGAAGGTCAAATGATAAAATCGTCATAAGCTGAGCTTGTCTCAGCCATTATTCTACATTTACGCATGGATTTCAAAATAATTTTGAACAATTGTTCTTCTTGATGAGTGGAAGTGTCAAGTGAAGTATTTGTTATGCTATGTTCAAGGTCAAGGTCACACTTGAAGGTCAGATAATATAATTTTCATCAATAGAGCTTGTCTAGATAGCACTTCTACCTATTTTCCTTTGTGAAAATGTAAAAAAGAAGAAATATGCTGTCTGAACATTATGTCGTTTGGCTTCTTTCTAGAGTGAAATAGTAACTTAGTTTTGACATAATTATAGGTCACTATAGCACACAGCGGGCTCGACAAGTTGTCCCTGGACAACCTTCTAGTTATGAGTAGACGTCTCCTATGGTGAGCAAATTATTTCCCCTTTTAGGAAAAGTTTCTTCGTCCAGTATGTCCAGTATATCGAATAGGAATTCACAAAAGTTGTCGTTTAGAAAAATGGCGGAAAAACATGAAGGTGCACTTGTCACTGAACTCGCGCTTCCCAGTCGTGAAAACACAAAACTATTGTTCAGTTTTGCTGAGTATTCACTGTCGGTACATGGCTTAAGGTCTTTTTTTTCACCTGTTATTTGCAATTTTGCTATATTTTGACGTAAGTAAAAAGACACCGGGAGCACGCGAAAAGTTACCGGTTGGCATATATACAAAAATACGCATCCATATTGTGTCCATGACTATATTTTCTGGAGTGGAAGATAGTTGAATCTTGAAGATAGTTGAATCTTCAGGTTTACTGTTTTTCGCTGTATTCCTTGTAAAGAAAGTTCTGATTAGACAACGCAGCTTGATGTAAAGCAAATTGTACTTTTTCTTGTGCTGAGTCATTGTTTGTGAGAATTTTGCACCCTCTGCATGGTAAACAACATCGTCATTAGTAGAGATAATTAATGCCAAAGGCTCCAGAGACGAAAAATAGCTGAATTTTCAAACAGCGTAAACTTGATGAGGCGGCTCATTATAAGCCGCCTCATCAAGATCTACGCTGTTTGCCCTCTAGTATTTGGATTCTCAATATGACATAGCTTGGATGAAACCTTTTTTTTTAAATTTTGCAGACGTAATTTTTGTCGTCTGCTTTTTGGCGCTTAAGGGTTAATACCACAGGCTCCACATAAAAAGGTATATGAATACACCTAAATATTCTTCTGAGATGTTGCTTCCTAGACAATTACCGTCTTCTGGTTTATGTACAGAATTATCAGAGTAAAAACTGTCCGAACTACATTACTTCTGTGAATACTTTGACATTTTTATATATGCACTTTAAATTTTCGCGCACATGGCAGACCGCGAAAATTAAAAATCGCGAAAATTAGTGCTCATATTTTGGACCCGCGAAAATTTGAACCCGCGAAAATTACCGCGTATACGGTACTTTCCAGGACAATGTAGCAATTCCAAAACGGAGCCTACTCTTAAAGGAAAGAATTTGCTCTTGCTTTTAAATGGCAAACACTGTTAACTCTAATTTGATGGCTCGTTTTTTAATATTCGACTTTCCCGGTCTGTAGACTGTTTTGGTTGTTGTTGTGGTGCAACTGCTGACGCACGGATCTACGTAATAGATTATCGTATATACCACAAGCAGTGGCTCAGGTTCAAGAACAATAATACTATGCTGAGTCAGAAAATTCAAAATTCAGATAACTTATACTCCTGGGCCCGGTTGTTCAAAACTAACAACGTTAGTTAACAACATGTTAAAATTTCAAACGTTAATATCTCAAATATGCCAATATTTTTTATTGAAAAAAAGTGAAAAGCTTCTCACATTTTTAACAAAAAATATCAGTGCATGTGGTAATAAAGTCGTAAAACACTAAACGAATTGACCTCTTAACGAGCTCGTTAGACTAACGATGCTTTGAGCAACGAGTCCCTGGACTTTTTGTCTGAACGTTAACTCATAATTTAGGGGATAACTGTATGGAAAATTGTCATTTCGGGAGGTAAAGCGTCGGTTTTATGGTCGGAAATTTCATTTTACGGCGACGCGCCAGCGGAGCCGTATAACGCAATTTGCGACCATGAAACCGATGATTTACCTCCCCAAAGGACAATTTTCGATACAGTCATCCCCATTCTAATGCACTTTTTACACTGTCATCTTTAATAGTGTGCTACTTTGCATCAAAAGCAAACGCTTTCAGCGACGTAAAACCAGACGTTAACCAATGAGAAGTGACGTTACGTAATGAAGTCGGGTTTCCGACAGTTTATCGCAGGACATACTGTCGCGAATTTTTGACGTTATCCAATCAGACGTTGCGTTACATACCTAAGTGCATTAGAATTGTTTTTTTTCAGAGACGAATGTCTATACTTTCTGGGGAAATAAGTGTGCTATTTTCAGTTTGCCTTCCTTCTCAATAGAAGTCAGAATTTGCTCTCTTCGAAATAAATGCTTTCCTTTAAGATTTGATATACACATCAAACAATGCGGGAAAATAAGCCATCTTTCCATCAGATCTCCCACCCTATATCCGCTTGGCCAAGATTACTTCTAGGAAAATATTGATAAGCCATGTAGAATGATAAAAATCATTAAAACAAAATTGCAACCGTAAAAGTATATCACTAAGTGTAAGCTAAAACATAGAATATGTTGAACAAAATTTAACATTGGTCACTTTTTACACAAGTATTCAGTCACTAACAAATTGTTCTGGCTCCAAATTTAGAAAATGAAATGACACGTCAATGATTTTTTTCGCAGTGTAATCAATTATGCATCTGACAAAAAAATTATATATCTATGATATTTAAGTCGTTTGCGAAAACACAAAACGCATTGTAATCTAATGCAAGGCAGAATATCTTCTTCTTTTTTCATTTCTTAATCGCTATGAAGTGTGGTATACATGTTATGTTTTAAAATAGAAAACTTTATGAGTTTCTGAACCGTTAATTTCTTTGCATTTGCACGTTTCGCGTCCTTTTATGACATCTTAATATTTCAATGAAAAGGGCTATAACTCTTGCCTAACGTTTGACTGATTATACAAGGGTCATTTTAATATGCAAATAACAGTACAGATCTTTGATAACGAAAATATTAAAACATGTGATCAATTTAAAACAGATGCAACCCCACCCCCACCCTCTCAAATCCTCCACACATGCATTCACACCTGTTAATATCATTGTCTTAAAACTTTGATGTGATGATATAATCCATCAAAATGGACAAACTACGTGCTAAGAGTATGCAACTACGGATACGTTCCGCTGAGCCTCCTGGGGAACAACTATGAGAATGGAAACAACAAAGATGTCATTAAGCGAGTTCGGAGTTCCAAGATTCCGTTGGACTCGAGCAGAAAGGTCAGACGTCAAGTGTGAAAAAATCAGATAAGCCATCATTACGCTAACCTGATCAGTCGAAATACAAGAGGGCCAAGTGGCCCTAAATCGCTCACCTGAGTTTAAGGGTGTCATTATTCTAATTGTATGTGTTGTAGAAAGTTAGCTAGAAAGCAGTAACTGACATAGGCATTGGAAATTTGGCTTTAAGGCAGTAACCTCCAACTGCCTCTCCTATATCATATTCTCTACCCCTGAGGCACAAATAGCCCAAATTTCATGTCTCTAGTTCACAGTTCCTGAGAAACCAACTTTAACCAACACTTGAACAAAAAAACTTAATGTAAATAAAACCACAACAAATAGGTCACATCTACTGAATAAGGCTAATATTCCTATGAACTTTAAAGACTTTTAAGTCCAATGGTTCTCATGTATTTGAGCAGAATGGTGATTAAAGAAAAACAATGGGAATGAGAAATGACATGTTTTATTTAAAAGTGTTACAGATAAATTGCAATATTGTCAATCAATCTTACATATTTATTAATCTTAGCCAGTATATATGCTAAGTCCAGATATACCTTGTTTTAAAAACAAAGTAGATCCAGATCAACTGGCTTCTGAGAAGCCATCTCATGGTTTCTGAGAAGCCACCTGAACAGGATCTGTACTGTTTTCCACGCTGCTTCTGATTCCAAGGTAAAAACTGAAATTATGCAACATGCATGGCTAAAACCTGGGGAGGAGTGCAGCTTAATGAAATATTTTTGTGTATAGAGCATATTATGATCAAGCACACTTACACAACGTGGTAATTTTATACTGATCAAATCATTACTACCTGAGCCACGACAAGAGAAAACCAACGAAGTGATTGTGTGCCCAGCACAGACTCGGATCAGCCTGGGCATCTGCCCAGTCTGATCAGACTCAGCACTAAGTGCTCATATATGTCAGCTAAGCCATGCAGATAGCAAAGACTCTGATCAGGCTGGGTGGATGCCCAGGCTGATCTGAGTCTTTGCTGGGCGCACATCCCACTTTGTTGGTTTTCTCATGTCGGGGCTCACTTGTTTTTCATGCTTTATTTACATGAAATAGGTAACAAATAAATATAATGATGATCCATCTCCCAATCAAATACCAGTTAAATGGCTAATGGGAACATTTTGTAAAAGCAAACAAGCATCATAGACTAATCTGAGCCTGGCTGGTGAACTAACAAGGTGATAATACATTTCTATTTGAAAAGGTCACAGCTGAATGAGACAAGTTCAGACTTTTGTCTATAAGTTTGACAAGTTTATTCTTTGTACAGTAGGCCACATGGCCTATGAGTATACAGTAACATATTTATATATATTACCAAATTAATTCTAATAAACATCCCTGCTCTAACAAATGCCCCCTGCCTCTTTTCAAAAAAAGTATGTTATACTGGCTTGCCAACCTCAGTAAAGGAAACTTTGAGAATTCCCGTTTTCTTCTCTGAAACACGTAGCCCTTCCAAACAGGTCAACTCTTTAAGGAAAGAATTTGCTCCCGAACAAGCAATTTTTTTCTGTTAAGAGTTGATCCCTACTGAGTAGGGAAGCAAGAAAAAGGAAACCAGTAGAATTTCTGCTTCATCAGAAAATATATCAATTCACCTTAATACTGTTTATTACAAGCATTTTGGCAGTGATTGATTCACTTCTCTTTAGGCTCAAAATCATGCCCTGCTTTTACTTTTTGCAGAACAACTGCCTCCATTGATAAACTGTTTATGAATAACAGCTGAAAAAAGTGCTAGTTTAAATACTTAATTAATGGTAGAAAATATCAACCATTGAGAGAGATGTACACCATAGAACAACATAAGCGATAATTCGATACCAATTAAAGTCTTATTCCTACATGAAGAGCCAAAAGTTGGGTACTCACTGAAATCATCTCAATGAGATGGCTCCAATGAGTATCAAATGTCTTCACAAGGGTAATAATGAAAGCTAATTAAAGTGCCTTATGTACAGTGCTACTTCAAAATTACATTTTGAACTTACATCGTAAAAAAATTAATTTAAGCTAATCAAAGTGCCTTATATATAGTGATACTTAAAAAAAAGTACATAATGAACTTACATGTATGGCAAAATGTGCATGAACAAACCACCAGCACATCAACATACACCACATACCAGAGAAGTAAGCACCTGATATTCCTCGTTTTCTAATTTGACATGGAAAGGCAAACGTTTGGTATTCACTCGAAGCTTCTCTTCGACACACCTCCAGTGATCACCACAACACATGCCTTCATGGAGATACATGTACCATATTATGTGCCTAAAAAGGACTTTATCAATGTTCACAACTATATAATTATTATGGAATTTGTCTTTTGTTTAACAGAACACATATGCACATACCCCTGCATATGAATATACACCATATTTAATTTACTAGATGACAACATCTGATACCCATTATTTCCTTATTCAATCACAGCCATACACAACATTGCTAGATAAGAAAGCATTCAGTACCCATTATTTTGCATATTCATAAATAGCAAAACAATCTGATGGGTGGTCATGAACAGACTAAAGACAGAAGACTATAACTATTTACAAGAATTAAACAAAATAACATTTATGTACTGTAAGAAACAAATAACTAATTTATCTGTAGGTAAGTTTGTATCATCAATAATTCTTACTTAAATTCTTACTGATGAATATGGTATAATGGCTTTGAAACAACTTTCCCTATAACCCCAACCTTAATGAATTACAATAAGGCATTTTGCATCAATACTAATTGATTCAATGCAGTGTGCAACTGTCTTATTTAAAACTGAGCAATTTGTGAAAAGGAATAGAGAAATTTTAACCCTCACCATGGTGAGGCTGAATATATCCTGCTTTAGATCCAGATTGGCTGATTTCTGAGAAGCAGCTGATCAGGGTCTATATTGTTTTTCATTCTGCTTCTGAATCCATCGTAGAAACTGAAATCATGCAACATAAATGGCTGAAAATTGGCGAGGGCAGTAGTATTATGAAATATTTAGCATAGTAAGGATTAATCAATTAATAAATTTGACAATAAAACCAGATTGATTATTGAGAAATTGATTTGTAAAATTTAATTTAGTTTGATTAAACAATTTTAGAGTATTTAGTATAAAAACCTATTACATGGGTCATTTCATAAAATTACAGGATTTGATACATTTTGACTAGCAAGAACGGCTCTGAGTTTCTGTCATATACTGTCAATAATTATGTCTGACATCAGGTGTCAAATTGTTCCATGCAGCTTGGAGTGCCTTTTGCAAACCCTGTGTTTATCATATTTTACTGGTGCACTCTCCTGCCCATTTCACCCCATCTGTACTCAGTTGCATTTAAATCTGGGTTGTCTGCTGGCCACAGCAGTAAACTGACACTGTTATGCTGCAAGATTTGTTGCGTTATTCTAACAGTATGCAGTCTGGGGTGGTCAATGCCAATATTACTCAAATAACCATTCGATAAAGCTTAAGTCAGATCTTCACTGGTATCAAATTCTATGATTTATATAATGAGACGTGATAAATTTATATCAAAACCATGTACTTTAAAATTGTTTATCAGAAATCAATTTCTCAATAATCTGGTTTTATTATCGATTTGGTCATAATATCTCATCCTTTGCACAAGATCCTCACTTTTATACCACACCTGGTGTCATGGCTACATGAGCTAACATATATGCCATACAATTAACATTACGTATACATGTCAGGTTTACATTGTCATGGAGGTGAGTTTGGAGACCTTTCATGTACAATGTTACCAACATTCCTTAGTTTTACCATAGAATTAAAATCTTTATTAAAGGGTTGCTTCAAGAGCTCAGGGCACATTCAAAAGAAGAAATATGGGCCATGTCATCTTACAAGTTTGTTTTTCTATCAAACAATTGAATGTTACATTTTTTTGGTACAGTTGCCTACAGATAATAATGAAATAACAAAATGCATTTTACAGTTTGAAACACGACTTAAATCAAATCAAGTTCCTCAAATAACCCAAGCAGAATCTACGTCACTTCATAATTATCATCAGACAACTATATTCATAATATCACACATCTCTCTAATGCTTATTATGCACCTATCCATGTTTTCCACCAAATTAGGCTGCTTCACCAAACATGCTACCCCACCACTTCTACTTCCCTAGCTCCTCTTACATACACATTCACTTTGTCAGTAACTGGACTCAACGCTTAAAATGAGGCGAGAGATATTAGCTACCTGAGGTATGAAAGATACATTATTAAATACAAAATTCTGAAAACTGTCCCATTCCTGGAGGTAATCCCAAACAACCCTCCCCTGAGGGAAAATATGGACAGGTGTATAAAATGGTGGCCACCCAGTTCTATGCAAAACCACCAACAATACTTGCCTCCATTTAAGAGGCAAGTATTGTAATTTAACTTGGTGGGTGATTCACTGGCAGGTGTTGTTGGCAGGACTGGTGATTCATACTGGTATAATCAGGTAATGCTGTTCACAGGTTAATCATACTGGTACAATTAGGTGTTCACAGGTTATTCATATTGGTATAATCAAGTAATGGTGTTGACAGGTGATCCATACTGGTATAAACAGGAACTGGTATGTTGTCTAGTAAAATATATTAAGGGACATTTAAACCTATTTGAACAATAATCCTGAAATCAGTGTAGTGTGTGGTTTGAGATTTATTAAGTAAAAAAATATAACAGCTTATGGTCTGACCAGTAAGCTTCCTCTACTCCTGTTACACCATCACAGTTAGTAAAAACAAGGTCAATTGTAGACCCATTATCTGTAGTAGGCTTATGATTCAGCTGACTGCAATTCAATGTTCTATACATATACTGTTCTATTTTATTTGTTGCCTGTGTCACATTGATGTTAAAATCACCGATAATGACAAGTGGTTTGATTTTGTCTACACGTGGAACAAGTACCTTTTCAAAAATATTGGAAAAGGTATAGAAAGATGTGCTGGGAGATTTGTAAACCACAACAATTTGCAAGTCAATCAGGTGATGATGACTTTCAATAACAATGAATTCCAAGTCTTTAGTGTTGTAGGAAAAGCTGTTAGCTATGGTGATATCATTTTTGGCATACAGAACAGATCCATGAGGTGGTCTTAATAAATTGTTGTTCAGAGGCTGATCATTCCTAATCATGGTAAAACCTTCAATAGCATATGCATTTGTGTCATCCATTTGACAAAGTCTGCTTTCTGATATACCAATTATATGTGCAGACAGTAAACTCCTGTCACATCTTATATCTTCTATATATTTGTGAAGTGAGCGACAATTATTGTAAGCTATTTTAAAATGGGAAGTTGCATCTATGGTATCTAACGGAACATAGCAAAGGTCTAACAGTGCATGATCATACAATCTCTGCATTTCTGTTTCAACATGTTCATCAATTTTCAATGCATCTTCATTAAAGTTGAGTATGTGGAGATTCTTTATTGACTTTACTCTGCTCAGAGCAACATAGTGTAGATGTGGGACTTTTCTGGTTTTGTTTTGTGTCAAATCTATGACAACATTATCAAGGGTAGATCCCTGCGCACGATGAACAGAGCGACCTGCTGCAGGTACTAATGGAAACTGAATTCTCTGAATGGTAGCATTTCTTGCTCTGCCATAAACAAATGTACGTTCTACATCAAACACTGGAGTCCAGCTTTCATGAATTAATTCATTGTATAATCTCTTATACTGTAATCTTCTCTGAACACCAATTTGTGGATCATCAAACTGAACCCAAATAATGCTCGGTCTAGTAGTGTCTGCTTGTCTGTAGTCAATATACTTAAGGACACAGGTTGCACCATTTGCAAGACCATCTTCAGTATTAACATTTACTGTCAAGTCGTAAATCATATTGACAACAATGTCCAATGAATGATGCAAATTTGCTGTTTGAGTGGGATCTTGGGGCAATCTGCTTATTAACTTAATCTGGTCAGCCAGTTTCATACTTGGAGATAAAACTGTATCATGACAAGGAACAGTAACTTTAACTTTTTCAGTGTTGAGATTATTGATTATTTGTTCATTAAAGATGCTCATGAACTTATTTTCAGCAAACAAATGTGGTGCACTTAGTGGATAATCAATAGATCCTTTAAAAACCTCACATGCTTTTATCTTTTCTTTATCAGATTCTGTCAATGAATTATGCCGTAATCTGTTGAGAAGTTCAGTAAATTCAATGTCATCTTTTTGCCTCATTATTTCTGTCAATTCAAACATCTTGAAATGATCTTTCCACAAATTTGGTGCCAATGAAGATGCTCCTTTTTTCAAATCATTAAACACCCAACCATCACGTATTGGTTGTAGCTGATACAGATCACCAACAGCAATGATACTAACATGGCCAAATGGCTGTTTTGTGCCAGTAAGTTCCTGAAGCCTCTGATCAATAAAACTGAGCAATGTATTGCCAACCATAGATATTTCATCAATTATTACTATTGACAAACTCTTGTATTTTGATCTAAAAGTATTCAAAGTGTCACAAGTCAGTGTTTGATCAGACTGCTTGAATTTTTGATGAAATGCAGACGAGATTGTTGATCCACCAATATTGAAAGCAGCTTTTCCAGTATAAGCACAAAGAAGAACTCTTATTTCATCTGGGTTTTCTCCTTCTTTGAGATTTAGTAGTCTATATAATGTCTGATACAAAGCACGAATTACAACACTTTTTCCAACGCCAGCTCCTCCACTTAAAAATGCATACAGAGGGGCTTCCTTTCTTTTTATCCAATGAACTACATGGTTATAGAAATGCTTTTGTTTTTTATTCAGAGATCTCAGGAGTTGTAAATATTGCTCCTCTCCTAGGATGTTTGGATTTTGCTCAACTCGTGTGACTGAACAAAAGCCTCCTATTTCAATTCCAATATCGTAGTTACTGTGGTCAACTGCTTGGTCAGGGTTAAAATAAACAAATTTTTCAGAGTCAACTGCTTGTTCCTCTGCAGTTTCAGATTCAGTTTGTTCAGTTCCTGGTGCTAACTCATCAAAGGCATCTTGAAAATCATTTTCTGCCCTTTCCCTTGCAATTTCTAATTCCTCAACATGATGTTCATACTCTTTACATTTATGATCAATTATTCTCCTAACAGCTTTGTAATGATCTTTGTATGTGTCATATGTGCCAATTAAATCTGTGCTTTCATTTCGCCATGGCAAAAATAATAGCAATTTTTCACGGAAGTGATTTTCTTCATCAGATCTTGCATTAAATCTAACATATCTTAGTATTTTGCTGTTCTTCCGTCGCTTGATTTTAATTCCATTTTTAAGTGTAAGTAGAGTATGACTGCCATCAAATTCTTGCACAACCTGCTCAACATGATCATCATCATTCACTTCATCGTCCCTTTCTTCTGAAACGTCATCCTCAGGATAAACAATATCTAACTGCGAAACATAGTCGGCTAGACACCAATTTTCAAGAGCTTTGGGTCGTTTTGCATACCTTTTTATAACATTATCAGCTACAACGTCAGTTGAATCATCAGGCATTTCATCAAGAACACTTTTGGATTTAATAAGCTGTATGCGTTTGTCTGGTATGGAAGTATTGACAAAAACTACCTGTCTTGTGCTGTTAGTTAATGGTATCTGCAGTACTAAATATACAGCTTCCTGAGCACTAACTTCAACACTATTGGAAAAAACATTGCCAATATGTCTAACCTGTCGTTTTATATCCAAGTTTCCATTCCTCGCTTCTGTTGCAGCAGCATGCATTAAGGTGCTCATTCCACGTTGAGATTTGCTAATGTATGATACAATGTACACAGCACAGGCATATGGATCCAAAATGAATTGAATGTCAATATTGGCTTGCCATCCTTTTAAAACAGTCTCGTTATACAAATTTACACGAATGTCTTTTGGTTTTCTTTCAAGAAACACCTTTGTTGAATTGAGTGTACTTCTAATGCATTTGATGTACTCTTCCTCCGGGAGGTTTACCACTTCTTCAAGGAACCTTTCATAGGACATTTCATATCCATTTTTCTGTTCATTCATTTTGTGCTGTAATTTGAAATACATCCTCTTGTATTTATCTACATCTGATTCTAGAGGTTCAAGAACCATTGTCTTTGGCAAAGGTGGAAGTGGAAAACCAAACCGGCATATTTTGTCCTCTTTTTTCTGACATGTTCTTGAATGTTTGTGAACCTGTAACTGAATAAGGTCCTGTAGGTTTTCAGAGTCAGATGAGCACTTCAAATAAGTATCAACAAATCCAGTGATGTCATCAATATTGTCAACATTGAATTTAGGGGAATTTTCTATCCAGGCTATTAAATGAATATGAGGAGAACCTCTTTGTTGAAATTCAACCCGATAAAAGTAGTCTGTAATAACACCAATAGGGTTATGAGTACTCTTCAGAACAATCTTGATGAACTCTTGAACTCTGTGATCAAAGTAACGTGTACAGGTTACTGGGTCTCTCTGAATAAGTTTGCTCTTTTGCTGCCAAGTCATTTCCTTTATTTGTTCATCTGTATATTCAACATTGTTGTTTAATTTTGCCAACATCTTGAGAAGGTCAACCCATCTTGTATCAGCTGATGATAATGATATAAACCAGGTAGGCAATCCTAACTGCCGAATCATAGCAAAAACATCCTTTTTCCTTGTTTCAAGATAGGATGGTGAATTTCTTAGCTGTTTAAAAATGTAGTAGCCCTGATCTTTCTTTACAATATCTTCTAAGTAATTTGAATCTTTGACTTGGGCTGCAGTGATATTTCTATCACCTATCTGACATTTTCTCACTGCAAGATTAACTTTATCATTCAACTGCTTCATCTGTATTTTTTTCAGTTTGAAAAAAATGTTTGGCACCGAGTTTGCTGCTCTCCTATCACAACTTCTCAGCTCCCATTTAGCTATATCACTGTAATGCAGAGGAACTAAACGCTCATTATTTTCTGGACGTCTTTGGCCGCAAAATATGGTTGGGAAACATAAATATTCAGAATCCAGATCCTGATAAATGCTAAGAGGTCGTTGATTTTCTCCAGGAGCAAATATCAATGTTCGATTTTCTAAGTTTTCATCATCAACTAGTGTATCTATATTGCCAACGCTTTCTTGTATGTTTTCCTCTGCATCTGAGTCATACAATTCATTTTCATTCTGATCAGAAATTTCATCTTCTTGCATTTTCTGTGACTGCAACTCGTCCAAATTAATTTTATCAGACTGGAAATATTTAGACCTGTCCGTATCAATAAATTCTTGAACAATTTCTTGACTTTCTTGTGTAACTTGTTCTATCCATTTTTCATCAATACTAACCCCAGAATTTTTGTATAGTTTACTATTGTTCATTAACCAATGTAATGCCACAAGCACAGTCAAAGGTCGGACACTTTCTGTGAAAACACAAGATCTGTGTGACAATTTTTTCTTCAGTTTAACAGGAACAGTTACATTTTCATTGAATGGTCGTGGAAGAGCATCTACAACAGGTTGGATTTGAACTGGGACATTTACTACATTTCCTTTAATAGAATACTGGCGACCTCTGGGCAATTCTCTCAGTTGCATAAATGGAATACGCAATGCAATTAATCTTTCTTCTAATGGATGCAGTTCAAGTTCTTTTGGTTTAGAAGGCCATTTCATCCCATTTGCTGTAGATAATTTAGGAACTTTACCGCTAATAATACTAGTTTTACATGTTGTACATATCCATTCCATATTACCAACAGATAAGATGCCTGAACAATACTGGGCTTTAAAAGCACCGGAAATGGTACATGCTTTTGTGACACTTTCTTTAAACCATGTCTGGTGACAACAAGTACATATATACACTGGTCCAACTGAAATGCTTTTATGAAACAGTTCCATACATATATCAATATCAGAGCCATATTTTCTACATTTTGCAGATAGTTGTTCCTTCATACAGAACGATGGACTACTACGTTTAAAAGCTTTTCTTTTACAATCCAACAAATTTTCAGTTGTCTTATTTCTTGTATTTGATCTCCATTCTTCTTTAGTAACTCTTTCTTTTTCTAAAATATAAGGATCCAATCTGGCCTTTCTCTTTGACTTTTTCTGTAACTCAAGTTCTTTCTGTTTGAATTCATCTGATTCTCTAGCAGCTCTTTTTGCATATCTTTCCTTTGTTTTAAAATCTGCAGACATTCTAGCAGCTCTCTTTGATTTTAATGAAGATTTCTTATCCTTTATTCTGACTGCATCAGATTCCCTTGCAGATCTTTTTGCATATTTTTCTTTTGCTGTAAAATCTGCTGACATTCTAGCAGCTCTCTTTGATCTTAGTGTTGATTTCTTATCCTTTATTCTGATTTTGTCAGATTCTCTTGCAGATCTTTTTGCATATTTTTCTTTTACTTTAAAATCTGCTGACATTCTAGCAGCTGTCATTGATTTTAATGTAGATTTCCTATCCTTTATTCTGATTTCATCAGATTCTCTTGCACATCTTTTTGCATATTTTTCTTTTGTTTTAAAATCTGCTGACATTCTAGCAGCTGTCATTGATTTTAAATTTGATTTCTTGTCCTTTATTCTGATTTCATCAGATTCTCTTGCAGATCTTTTTGCATATTTTTCTTTTGCTTTAAAATCTGCTGACATTCTAGCAGCTGTCATTGATTTTAATGTTGATTTCTTGTCCTTTATTCTGATTTCATCAGATTCTCTTGCACATCTTTTAGCATATTTTTCTTTTGCTTTAAAATCTGCGGACATTCTAGCAGCTGTCATTGACTTTAATGTTGATGTCTTAGCCTTCATCCTGTTTTCATCAGATTCTCTTCTAGCTTTTTTATGTTTTCTTTCCATCACCTTGAAAAGAAGAGATTTCCTTTGCTTCTGTTTGTAAAGCCGTTGATATACTTTTCTGTCTATCTGATTTTTAACAGCAGTTTGCTTACACTTATTCCTATCCATCTGGTCTTTGAAATATTTCTGAATAAGTATTTCATTATTCTCCTCTTTGTTTGAATTCATATCTGTGATCATCACATGCATCTTTGATTTGGATTCTACAAGTTTGCCACTTTCTGTTTCCTTTTGTCTTTTGTTTTGGACTGGTTTTAATTTATTAGACTGTGTAATACCTTTGCTGACAGCAGTGTTAAATGCATCGTTTTTCATAAAGTGTCTTTCAGAATTGTTACTGGTCAGGTTTTCTGACCTCAATTTGGGTTCCACAGGTAACATGTCAAATTGTTCAGATAAATCAATCAGCATACTGCCATACACTGCATACATAAATGATTCTAGATCTTCTAAGCAAGAAAAAGATACTAGTACAGACTGTCCATCAGCACATGACAAGCCATCTGGTCCATGTGAATGTGAATCAAAAAAACAGTAACCATCCTTTCTTTTAAATACAGCTGAACAAATTGAACCCATCATAAACAACAGATAAGAAGACTTTTGGAAAGCAATATGAAGTGTCTCATATAATGATGGTAAACCTGAAGTAGCAACCTGCTGTGTACAAACTCCAGAAATAACATCGAACTTCTCCACAACAATATCTTTCTTCAAAATAGTCACAGCTTCTGGTATTTCATCCAAGGTTAACAACTTGCTTTTAAATAGTCCCTGTGCTTTTAAGCCAGATATAACTTTGTTATATAAAATGTCACCTTCTAAAAGCACTTTATCAAGGCAATGTCTTGTTTGTAACTGTGAAAACTTGGCAAAGATGAGTGAACATAAAGCATTTATAGTACACTGACTGCCACGTGACTGGTCACTAAACAAATGGTCAGCTTGATTATATGACCCAAGAACAATTGTCTTGCTAGGAACTTTACTACTCCTATGTTGTCCAGACAATGCATATCTATTGCTGACTACAGAAGTGGCTGGATAAAGATCAGTTTGGCTCCAAGATTCTTTCTCTGATTTCTTTGTTTCAATATCATTATTCATTCGTGAACAATCAAATTCATTTTGTAATCTTTTTTCATAATCTTTTGCAGAGCAATTGTTTTCATTATGATCTTTTAATGTGTCAGATGATACGCTGAGGCAGGTCATACCCACATCTGACAAATTTAGCGACCCTGGATCAGATGTTACAATGGGGCAGGTCATACCCACATCTGATAATTTGTGCGACCCTGGCTCAGATGTCCCCAACTGGGGCACAGATTCTCCATAATCTGTGAGGTGGGTCTGACCCACATCTGATAATTGAGACCCAGCACTGCCATCACCATCTGCCTTCACAACCTTCTTCACGACTGACTTCCTCCAATTCTTCCTGCGTGGCATGCCTCAATCTGGAAAATACCAAATATCTTTTATTCATTACTGCCTGATACATATGCTACAGCAATTTTCTTAACACCAACAAGGTTACAGTTTGCACCAGCTAATATGATAATTGTCAATACTGATTAGCAAAGGCTAAGACAATCCTGCCCATTTGCACAGCCTTGCCAGAGCCTTTACTGTTTGTCTATACATAAGGTGGGACTGAGATGAAGGTTCAGACATAGAGTGAGTGAGAAACTCAGATTTTACATCCCACCAATAACTAGGTCATGCCGAGATGAGACCTCAGTTTAAAGTCTCATCTAAAAGACTGGAGCAGTCTTTGATGTAATATTCTGGTTTGTATAACCTTGTGGTCACCTGCTGGGAAAGGACTGGCTCCTTGGCTCTTCTGTTTGTGATGTTTTCTTGTTTTAACAATACAATCTACGGTGAAGATTTGGCCAGCAAAAATAATTATACAGGTAAGTAAGAAGTTCTTCAAGCAAATTAAACATTTGAAGCCTTTGATCCACAGCAGAGCTAAAGGCGATGATGAGCTCATAAAACTGGTTGAATCTCTCCATTAATTTATTACTGACCACTCCAGGGTGAGGCTTCTGATGTAAATTTTGTTGTATTTTTCTGTTTTATGGTCTTTGACCTGTTCTTCTCTCTCTTTTGCACAGCACTGTGGGGAAAGGGCTGGCCCCTAGGCTCTCATGTTTATGGTGTTTTCTTATATTCATGCTACTTTCCTATATCTCTTGGGTAAGGTGTGGGATTTGATTATAATTGGTTCCTGATCCTTGCTTTCTTTTCCCACTTTTCCTTGGTATTATCAAATTTAAGCCAAATAATAAAATTATGTGTAGTTCAAGTTAACCTGTTGCCCTCTTTTTTACTCCCTACCATGGATTTTTTGCCAAAGTTTAAAGTTGGAAGACAACTTTATCAGAAAACCGTTTCAAACATTTACACCTGAAAAAGATATCTAAATTGCTATTACTTTTGATATACATTTACTTTCAAGAGGCAACTTTTGTAGCAGATTTTTCTTCTCATTACAAGTGTTATATAAAAAAAACAAAAAAAAAACAGTTTCCTTCCTACCTACCTACAGTACCTGTATTATCCCTGGTGTAACCTGAACCACACATACTTCATTGTTTGGCCTTACCTGTCTACAAATATACACTTGTCTTGTATTTAATTACTGGATCTTCTTCACTTTTGCTTTTTCAAACACTGTTCTCTTTAATCACACAATTGTCACTTTATTGAATCACAAAATGTCAATGTACACTATCTATATTTCACTTTATATCTTTATGAAAGTACCTGGAAAAAGAAACAATTTTATTTTTCATATGCTGTATATAAGACTGAGGCAGAAAATGTTCAAATGTTCAAAATGCAACTAAAAAATAGAATTTCAACAATTCACAAAAAATAGTATATCATGCCATGACCAGCAAGGCGGCTACATCCCAGGACGAGGCCCTTAGTCTGCACAGGTTTTTTTTTTTATTTTTTCATTTTATCTTCTACACCCAAAATTGAATATGCAAAGGAATCTTATACAAATTTGACTTTTATTTATCATTGTGGTACATTCACATACAGATCAAATTAGTCCTGAGTGTCAATGCTCCCAATGATTTTTATTCTATAATAAATGGAATATTTCACCTGTGACAGTTCAATACCTGGTACACCTGCGATTACCCTCATTAGGACTCGGGGTTTAACATTCCACCAACAACTAGGTCAAAAAGGGATGGGACCTTAGTTTAAAGTCTCATCCCATAGACCAAAGAAGTGGGGGATCAATCTCACGACCCATGGAGTGGTAGTCCAGTGTGCTATCCACTACAATACCGCCGCTCCTGCTTGCTGAATAAATCAGCATTATATAAAACACTTCTGAGAAAATGTAAAAAAAGCCATTCTCTTCATACCAAATTGAAATATGGGAGAATAATCAACAATTCTGAATATTTTGGTACAGCATTCGGGCAAATATATCCATACTGATCGACTTTGATATAATAAATGTAACCTTTATGTAAAAGTTTTTGATAATATCGGGCTTGATCATTGGCTTTTATTTCTTCAAAAAAATTTCAGAACATGGTCATACAATTCTTGCCCTTAAAAAAAACTAGAAGACAGCAGAAGCTGTGGTTGCTGAGTGGATAAATCACTGGTCCTGAGAACCAGGGGTCTCTGGTTAGCTCTCAGCTCTGTGCAAAGGATTTTGATAATATCTGTTCCTGATCATTGGCTATTATTTCTTCTTTGAATTCCGGAACAACTTGTCATACAATTCTTGCCCTGAAAAAGAAACTTGAAGACTACAGAACTGAGAAGCTGTGGCAGCCAAGTGGATAAATTGCTGATCCTGAAAACCAGGTGTCACTGGTTAGATCCTTGGCTCCTCCAGCCTGAAGGGGAGCCTTTAAGCTGTGGAACTGTGTCCATATGACCTTAGCTGTTGTTGGAATATAATACCGTAACAAAAACACAGATACATATAGATACATATAAATACAAGACGCCAATAGTATCAGCAAAGTATACCCCCAAACTGCTCAATATCACAGAAAATGAGCAAGCAAGTTTGAAGAAGAACATTTTTTTTTAATGTATTTTGTTTTCAAACCCCAAACCCCTTGCCTCAGTGCAGTTTAGAGCCCTGGGGCTGCTATTGGAACAAATTTGGTACTGTTCCACAAGACGATTTTTCATACCAAATTTCAAGCATCTGAGCCTCATGGTTCTGAAGAAAAAGATTTATGAATATTTTTCGATGCATTTCTATGGTTCAAATCCTGGATCCCCTAGACTGGGGCCACTTTTGACCCTGGGGCCACCATTTGAATTATGTTGGAAAACGACATGACCATTAGACAATGCTACATACCAAGTTTTAAGCATCTGGGTCTAGCAGTTCTAAAGCAGAAGATTTTTAAGTATTTCTTATTGTTGAACCAAAGACCCCCTGTCGCAGGGCCATTTTGGACCCTGGGGCCACCATTTGAACATACTTCGTAGAGGTCTACCAGGCAATGCTACTTACCAAATTTCAAGCATCTAAGCCTACTGGTTCTTAAGAAGAAGCTTTTTGAATATTATTCTATGTATTTCTAAGGTTCAAACCTAGGATGCCCAGGGGTGGGGCCATTTTGGACCCTGGGGTCATCAATTGAACAAACTTGGTAAAAGACTACTAGGCAATGCTAAACACCAAATTTCAATCATCTGAGCCAAGAGGTTCTGAAGAAGAAGATTTTTGACAATTTTTCTAAGTATTTCTATGGTTCAAACCTAGGACTCCCTGCCACAGGTTCATTTGGACCCTTGGGCCACCATTCAAACAAACTTGGTAAAGGACTACTAGGCAATGCATCATACTAAATTTCAAACATCGAAGCCATGCAGTTCTGAAGAAGAAGATTTTTTTCTTATCATTTCTATGGTTCAAACCTTGGACTCCATGCCAAGGGGCCATTTTAAACCCTGGGGCTACCATTTGAAAAATCTTGGTAAAGAACTATTAGGCAATGCTACATACCAATTTTCAAGCATCTGAGCCTTGCGGTTCTGAAGAAGAAGATTTTTGAATATTTTTCTATGTATTTCTATGGTTCAAACCCTGGACCCCTGGGGTCGGCCATTTTGGACCCTGGGGCCATCATTTGAACAAACATGGTAAATGATCACTAGGCAATGCTAAATACCAAATTTTAAGCATCTCAGCCAAGCAGTTCTGAAGAAGAAAATTTTTGAATATTTTTCTATGTATTTCTATAGTTCAAACCTGGGACTCCCTGCCCTGGGGCAACCATTTGAACAAACTTGGTAACGGACCACCAGGCAATGCTACATACCAAATTTCAAGCATCTGAGCCTAGTGGTTCTAAAGAAGAAGATTTTTGGATATTTTTCTATGTATTTCTATGGTTCAAACCCAGGACACCCAGGGGCGGGGCCATTATGGATCCTGGGGTCATCGTTTGAACAAACTTGGTAAAAGACTACTAGGCAATGCTTAATACCAAATTTCAAGCATCTGAGCCAAGAGGTTCTGAAGAAGAAGATTTTTGACTATTTTTCTAAGTATTTCTATGGTTCAAACCTAGGACTCCCTGCCACAGGGCCATTTAGGACCCTTGGGCCACCATTCAAACAAACTTGGTAAAGGACTACAAGGCAATGCATCATACTAAATTTCAAACATCTATCCCTTGCAGTTCTGAAGAAGAAGATTTTTGAATATTTTTCTTTGCATTTCCATGGTTCAAACCTTGGACTCCATGCCAAAGGGCCATTTTGGACCCTGGGGCTACCAACTGAAAAATCTTGGTAAAGGACTATTAGGCAATGCTACATTCCAATTTACAAGCATCTGAGTCTTGCGGTTCTGAAAAAGAAGATTTTTGAAGATTTTTCTATGGTTCAAACCCTGGACCCCTGGGATCGGTCATTTTGGAGCTTGGGGCCATCATTTGAACAACATTGGTAAAGGACCACTCAGCAATGCTAAATACCAAATTTAAGGCATCTGAGCCAAGCAGTTCTAAAGAAGAAAATTTTTTAATATTTTTCTATGTATTTCTACAGTTCAAACCTGGGACTCCATGCCCTGGGGCCATTTTGGACCCTGGAGCCACCATTGGAACAAACTTGGTAGAGGGCCACTAAGCAATGCTACATACCAAATTTCTAGCATCTGAGCCAAACAGTTCTGGAGAAGATAATTATTAAGTATATTTTAGTATCGAACCCAAGACCCCCTGCCCCAAGGCCATTTTGGACCCTGGGGCCACCGTTTGAACAAACTTGATAGAGGACCTCTTGGCAATGCTACATACTAAATTTCAGGCATCTCAGGCAAGCAGTTCTGGAGAAGGAGATTTTTAAGTATATTTTAGTTTCGAACCCAAGACCCCCTGCCCCAGGGCCATTTCGGACCCTGGGGCCACCATTTGAACAAACTTGGTAAAGGACTATTAGGCAATGCTACATTCCAATTTTCAAGCATCTGTGTCTTGCGGTTCTGAAAAAGAAGATACTTGAAGATTTTTCTACGGTTCAAACCCTGGACCCCTGGGATCAGTCATTTTGGACCTTGGGGCAATCATTTGAACAACATTGGTAAAGGACCACTCAGCAATGCTAAATACCAAATTTAAAGCATCTGAGCCAAGCAGTTCTAAAGAAGAAAATTTTTTCATATTTTTCTATGTATTTCTACAGTTCAAACCCGGGACTCCATGCACTGGGGCCATTTTGGACACTGGGGCCACCATTAGAACAAACTTGGGAGAGGGCCACTAAGCAATGCTACATACCAAATTTCTAGCATCTGAGCCAAACAGTTCTGGAGAAGATAATTAAGTATATTTTAGTTTCGAACCCAAGACCCCCTGCCCCAAGGCCATTTTGGACCCTGGGGCCACCATTTGAACAAACTTGATAGAGGACCTCTTGGCAATGCTACATACTAAATTTCAAGCATCTGAGGCAAGCAGTTCTGGAGAAGAAGATTTTTAAGTATATTTTAGTTTCGAACCCAAGACCCCCTGCCCCAGGGCCATTTCGGACCCTGGGGCCACTATTTGAACAAACTTGGTAGAAGACCACTAGGCAATGCTATATACTAAATTTCAAGCATCTGAGGCAAACAGTTCTGGAGAAGAAGATTTTTAAGTATATTTTAGTTTCGAACCAAAGGCCCCCTGCCCCAGGGCCATTTCGGACCCTGGGGCCACCATTTGAACAAACTTGGTAGAGGACCACTAGGCAATGCTATATACTAAATTTCAAGCATCTGAGGCAAGCAGTTCTGGAGAAGAAGATTTTTAAGCATATTATAGTTTCGAACCCAAGACCCCCTGCCCCAGGGCCATTTTGGAACCTAGGGCCACCGTTTGAACAAACTTGGTAGAGGTCCACTAGACAATGCTTCATAGCAAATATCAAAGCCCTAGGCCAAGCGGTTTCAGAGAAGATGTCATTTAAAGCAAATTGTTGACGACGCACGACGCACGACACACGACGCACGACGGACGACGGACGACGGACGACGGACACTGGGTGATCACAATAGCTCACCTTGAGCCTATGGCTCAGGTGAGCTAAAAACACCTTTTTCATGAATAAAAATCATTGAAACTTGTTTTCAGATTAGAGAAAATGGATAGTCACATTTATATTCTTGCAAGATTACTCCTAGACAGGGAATGTTTTAAAATTGAAATATTAGTCGCTATGTTGGTGTGTGTGTGTTATGCTGTGCGTATACGGCTTTTGGCATCAATGACCTCTGATCTCCGAGAGCAAACACTGAGTGTGAGCATGCGCAGAGCGGAACTCCGAGTTCGCTTATTTGCTTAAGAGCATTTGTGACCTTACAATTCGGGCCAAAACGACCAAAACTGCGTCATCTAAAGTACATATCCATACAAGTCTGATTAAATTCCACTCACTGGTTCAAGAAATATACTCTTGGCAAAAATTGCTAAAAGCTCATTCGACCTTGAAAATGGGATCAATGTCATCAAAATGTAATCAGCTCCAAAACTTGTTCCGTGATACATGTATATCTATGCAAGTTTGGAGAAAATCCATTCACTGGTTCAAGGTTTATCCGACATACAAGATTATGACCTTGGAAATGAAGTCAAGGTCACCAGAAACTAGATGTGTCTTACACCTGTCACAATGATATATCCATTCAAGTATGATGGATATCCATCCATTAGTTCAAGAAACTCATTTGAAGGAAAATATAACAATTGTAAGTTGGCTTATGGCCTTAAAAATGGGATAAAGGTCACCAAAACATAGTAAACTCTGGATTGTTCCAAAGCTATATCTATGCAAGTTTAGTGGGAACCAAACCAATGGCTATAGAGATATCTCATAGTTTTGTGAGAATTTCACATACTGTACATGTATTTAAGTCCTCCTGTAACTTTGAAAATTGGGTCAAGGTCACCAAATTCTAAGCAGCTCTTAAGCTGTCCGAATGGTATATCAATAGAAGTTTAGGATAAATCCATCAATTGGTCCAAAAGATATCCTACATACAAGACTAGGACCTTGTAAATGAGGTCAAGGTCACCAAAAAGGAAGCATGTCTTAAAACTGTTACAATGATATATCCATGCAAGTCTAATCCACTGGATCAAGAAATATCTCATTTTTGGGGAAATTTAATAACATTTGTACGTTGGCTTTTGTTTACCTTGAAAATGGGGTCAATGTTAACAAAACACAACAAGAGGACCATAAGGTCCTAATCGCTCCCCTCAGCCATGAGACTTTAATGTGATATGAACTTTTTGGAAATTTGTTTTCGCTATGAATTTACTGGTCTTTTGTAGCCATATGGTAACAGTGCCAAAATGGTGGTAAGGAAAACAGCCAGGCCTAACAGTTTCATTTCTGAAAGAAAGTACTTTAAATATTCAACCCAAGTGCCCATTGCCAAGGTCACTAAATGAGCTTGACCTCTTGAATTCAAAGGGATCGAAGTCAATTGCATTTCCACATCATAGAGTCTAATAGCAAGAGCAAAATGCACTTTTACAGCTTTTCCCATTCAAAAGCCTAAGGGGGTTAATTAGACCCTGTCATATAAATGGCCAAGGTCAACTCAGGATCACCAGTTATACAAACTTTGTAGTATTAGAGTCCCAGATGCTAAAAACCAAGTTTCAAGGTGATCAGTACAGCGGTTCTGGAGAAGTTTTCATGGTTTTACCCATATATGGGCATGGCTGCCATCCTGGCCATGTAATGTGGACCAAATACATAAACTTTCTTTCCCCCTTTGCCTGAGGGCTGCATATGAAAATTGAAATAGGCCTAGACATTTCAGAGTAGGTCCTTTGAAAATGATGACAGATAACAGATATGTGACCTTTGGCCAAGGTCACTTAATGACCTTGGTCTCTAGAATTCATACAGATTGAACTTAAATGCATTTCCATATCACACAGCCAACAGAAACAGAAAAATACACTTTTTTCAGTTTTTCCCATTCAAAAGCCTAAGGGACCAAATTTGACCTTGCCGTAAAAAAGATCAAGGTCAACCCAGGGTCATCACCTATATATACTTTAAAGTACTAGAGTCCTAGATGCTACATACCAAGATTCAAGGCAATCTGCCCAGTAGTTCTGGAGAAGGAGATTTTATAACGTTTTTACCATATATGGCATGGTGGCCAGCTTGGTCATGTGACCTGAACCAAAAGTATAGATTTTTCCCCCTTTGCCTGGATACAGCATATGAAGTTTAATTGAAACTGGCCCAGTAGTTTCAGAGGAAAAGTCCTTTGAAAATGTTGATATACGAGGAACAAGTGACCTTTGGCCAAGGTCATTAAATGGCATTGACCTCTTAAATTTCAAAGGGGTTGAATTTGAATGCCTTTCCATATTACACAGCACAAAAGCAACATAAAAAATACTTTTTCAGTATTTCCCATTCAAAAGCCTAAGGGACCAAATTTGACCTGGCCATAAAATAAGTCAAGGTCAACTCAGGGTCTTCATTTATATAAACTTTGTAGTACTAGTGTCCCAGATGTTATATCATAAGTTTAGATGCAACTGGCTCAGTTGTTCTTGAGAAGATTTTTTTAGGTTTTTACCATATATGGGCATGGCAGCCATCATGGCCATGTGACCTGGACCAAATTCATAAACTTTCTTTTTCCCTTTGCCTGCATACTGCATATGAAATTTAATTGAAATTGGCTCTGTAGTTTCAAAGTATAAGTCCTTTGAAAATGCTGACAGACAAGTGACCCTTTGCCAAGGTCACTATATGACCTTGACCTCTAGAACTTCATTGGGATTGAATTTGAATGCATTTCTATATTACACAGCACAATAGCAACATAAAAATGTACTTTTTCAGATTTTCCCATTCAAAAGTCTAAGGGGCCAAATTTGACCTTGCCATAAAATAGGTCAAGATCAACTCAGGGTCTTCTTTTATATAAACTTTGTAGTACTAGAGTCCAAGATACTACATACCAAGTGTAAAGGCAATCGGCCCAATGGATCTGGAGAAGATATTTTTAGGTTTTTACCATATATAACAATAGCGGCCTTTTTGGTCATGTGACCTGGACCAAATATATAAACTTTCTTTTCCCCTTTGCCTGGAGGCTGCATATGAAGTTTAATTGAAATTGGCCCAGTAGTTTCAGAGGAGATGTCCTTTGAAAATGTTGACGCCGGAAAGCCGAAGGCTACCATCCTTTAAGCTCCCCCAGAGCCTTCAGCTCAGGGGAGCTAATAAAAGTTTGGGATTGTCCCATAGGTATATATATGCCAGTTTGTTGGGAATCAAGCCAATGGCTCAATAGATATCTGTTTTTGTAAAAATTTACATACATGTATTTAAGTTCTTTTGTGGCCTTGAAAATGAAGTCAGAGTCAACAAAATGTAAAGAGTAAATGGCAATTATGAAGAGAATGATCAAACTGCTCATTCTTGTAGCAGTGATGGAACACATAAAGAAAACCATACTGATGAAAACTCTGTTCAGTTGTTATGGCGATTTACTTGACACAGGGGGGTGGTCGGGTGGTGCGATGGTGCTGCATGTAACTTACAGTGCTGGGGCATCCTACTAATTTGGATAATAGTAGGGCAAGGGCTTACTGTGCTTGCAGTAGGTGCGGGTGGGGGATGTTTGGACATTTTTTCTCTCGTCTGTCATTTCTCTTCTTTCTCCCTCTCTCTGGGAGACGGCTCGATATAAACTGAAATATTGTCTCAAAGGGCCGTTAAACCCAAAACAATCAATCAATCAATCAATTGCTTGACACAGAGTGGGAGGGGGCAATATAATTTTGTTAAGTTAAAAGAAATGGTATGGACTTGCAGGGAAAATCTTCACTTCTTTCCATGGATTTGGGATGATACACTGAGGGAGAAAATTGTTTCTTGTAAGAATCATGCTGTTGGAGGAAATTGTAGCCATCCTTTCCATTCCAAGGTTTAAACAATGCCCTTACAGACATGGCTTACAATACTACTGTGAGTCTGTAAGTGAAGTTGTGTGTAAAGGGGCATACAGCATATCTTCAAATATGCCTGGGCACTACTTGTATAGGCTGATCTGAGCTTCTTTCATTTCCACTTTATGGATTCCAAAGAGTTCATATACTGACCATGTTAAATGGTAAGTGCATAGATGGGTCTGCCATTTGAGCTGCAACACCACAAAACCAACAAGGGCTTCGCAAGCGGCGCATAATACACCCGTTTTAATGTCATAAAGGAGTTACAGAATGTTTACAAAAGGATAGACCGGCACACAAACAGGGGAAACCACTCTATAATTAAGGACGGCAACATTATTCAAATATTTGACACATCAAATACTATTAGTATACCTAAAATCAGCTTCCAGGGGGAAGTGGCTCCTACATTGAGTAATGCCAAAGTCAAACAAGGGTGTTAATTCATAAACTAAATATACTAGATACACCATTCTTTGTTATAATACATACCCGTGACAATATACACATCACCATCAAATTGTGTTAGAATATTCTCAACGGTTAAGTTAAGGAAATTTATGATAGGGCAGATAATTCAGTAAGTAAGCCAGAGTTGTGGTTCTTGCTCAGGATACAGTCACTCATTATTATACACATTCCTACAAATTGCCGTACCTTTCAGTTCTGTTTATATTTTAAGTAAGATGCAACCTTCATGACGCAAATGACCCTGTGGGTTGAGGCGTCGTTAAATTTTAAATCATCATCATCATCATCATTCCTACAAATACTTCAAAAGGTTAAGGAGATATGGAGTGAATGGAAAATTCTAAAAATACTATTCAAAGGGAGGTTACTCGAAAATTAAGAAAGGGGGAGCAACCATTCTTATATGTGACACATCATCTTATGATCATGCACATTGCTTTAAAGTTTCATCATGATATTCCAAACAGTTACAGAGTTAAGGGATGCACAAGATAAGTATACACAAAAATAGTCTAAAAGAACTAGTAAAAGGGATGTAACTCTGAAACGAAGAAAGGGAGAGCAACCACTGTTGTGCACGACACATCATTGGGACTTCATACACATTGCTATGAAGTTTTATGAAGATATTCCAAACAGTTATCTAGTTGTGATGCGCCCAAGACCTGCAGGGTAAAAAACCAATCAAAAGGGCATAACTTGAAAACTAAGGAAGGGGGAGCAACCATTCTTATGCGGGACACGTTCTCCCTACCTAATACGTATGCCTATGAAATTTCGTGAATATATCCCAATTGGTTACTGAGTTATGGCGCGCACAAGAATGTTTATGGACAGACTATTCAAAGGGAGGTTACTCGAAAATTAAGAAAGAGGGAGCAACCATTCTTATATGTGACACATCATCTTATGATCATGCACATTGCTTTAAAGTTTCATCATGATATTCCAAACAGTTACAGAGTTAAGGGATGCACAAGATAAGTATACACAAAAATAGTCTAATAGAACTAGTAAAAGGGATGTAACTCTGAAACGAAGAAAGGGAGAGCGACCATTGTTGTGCATGACACATTGTTGGGACTTCATACACATTGCTTTGAAGTTTTATGAAGATATCCCAAATAGTTATCTAGCTATGGCGCGTACAAGACCTGCAGGGTAAAAAACAATCAAAGGGGCATAACTTGAAAACTAAGAAAGGGGGAGCAACCATTCTTACACGCGACATGTTCCCCCTACCCAATACACATGCATATAAAATTTCATGAAGATATCCCAAATGGTTACTGAGTTATGGCGTGTACAAGAATGTTTACGGACCGACTGACGGACGGACAGTGCCACAACATAATACGTCCATTTTTTCAAAACGGGCGTATAACAAAGTAGCATCTGTGCCCAGCCAAGTCTCAGATCAGCCTGGGCATCAAAGCACCCTGGTGCTTAAAGAGTAGCTAAGGGTCTAGCCACCTCCATGCTGACTGCGAAGACTGAACTGATCAGACTGGGTGGATGCCCAGGCTGATTTTAGTCTTTGCATGGGGCACGTGCCACTTTTTTAGCTCACCTGAGCCAGCGGCTCCGGGGGAGCTTATAGGATGGTAAGGCTCCGTCGTCCGTCGTCGTCCGTCCGTCAACAATTTCAAACGACTTCTCCTCTGAAACCGCTTGGCCAATTGTAACCAAATTTCATATGTGGCCTCCAGAGGAAGGGGGAACGAAAAGTTGTTCAAACGGTCCTGGTCACATGACCAACATGGCCGCCACGCCCATATATGGTAAAATCCTAAAAAAATCTTCTTCTTCAGAACCAAAAGGCCAATGGCCTTGAAACTTGGTATGTGGCATCGGGTACGCAAGTACTACCAAGATTGTTCAAATTATGACCTTGAGTTGACCTTGACCTTTTTTACGGCAAGGTCAAATTTGCTTCCTTATGCTTTTATATGGCAAAATGCTACAACATGAGATATCTTGGAAACTGTTGAAGATTTTGGGCTAAAAATCAGTATCTACAGTCATCTTAATGAATACATGAAGATTTATGAGTACAAGAGGTCAAGGTCATTCTTTGACCTTTGACCCAGAACTCTCTTATTTTGACAATGTCAAACAATCTGCTCAACAGCCACTTGGTCAATTGAAACCAAATTTCATATAGAGCCTCCAGGGGTTGAGGGAACGAAAAAAAATTCATACGGTCCAGGTCACATGACCAACATGGCCGCCATGCCCATATATGGTAAAAACCTTTAAAAATCTTCTTCTCCAGAACCAATTGACGGATGGCCTTGAAACTTGGTATGTAGCATTAGGTACACAAGTACTATCAAGATTGTTCAAATTATGACCTTGGGTTGACCTTGACCTTTTTTACGGCAAGGTCAAATATGGGAAAATGCTAGAACATAAGATTTCATGGAAAGATTTAAAGATTAAGGCCTAAAAATTGGTATATACAATCATCATAATGAGGACATGAAGATTTGTGAGTACAAGAGGTCAAGGTCATTCTTTGACCTTTGACCCAGAACTCTCATATTTTGACAATTTCAAACAATCTCCTTAAAAATCCACTGGGTCAATTGAAACCAAATTTCATATAGAGCCTCTAGGGGTTGACGGAATGAATAATTTTTCTGATGGTCCTGGTCACATGACCAACATGGCCGCCACGCCCATATATGGTAAAAACCTTTAAAAATCTTCTTCTCCAGAACCAATTGACCGATGGCCTTGAGACTTGGTATGTAGCATTGTGTACTTGAGTACTATCAAGATTATTCAAATGATGACCTTGTGTTGACCTTGACCTTTTTTACAGCAAGGTCAAATATGGGAAAATGCTAGAACATAAGATTTCATGGAAAGTTTTGAAGATTTTGGCCTAAGAATTGGTATATACAGTTGTCTTAATGAGGTCATGAAGAATTATGAGGTCAAGGTCATTTCTTGACCTTTGATCCAGATCCCTCATATTTTGACATTTTCAACCATTTCCTCAAAAGCCAAAGGGCCAGTTGTAAATACATTTCATATAGAGCCTCCAGGGGGGTTGATTGAATAAAAATTTGTTCAAACGGTCCAGGTCACATGAACAACATGGCCGCCATTACCACTTATGGTAAAATCTTTAATATTTTTCTTCTCCAGAACCAATACACCTATGGCCTTGAAACTTTGTAAGTAGCATGGAGTACTAGAGTATCACCAAGACTGTTCAAATGGTGACCTTGGGTTTACCTTGACCTTTTTTGCGGCATGATCAAATATGGGAAAATGCTAGAACATAAGATTTCATGGAAAGTTTTGAAAAGTTTGGCCTAAAAATGAGGGCATGACCCAAGACTCATATTTTGACAATTTCAGACATGATAAGAAAAAGCCACCTTGCCAATTGTTCAGGTGAGCGATTCAGGGCCTCATGGCCCTCTTGTTGGTTTTGTCATGTCCTGGCTGATACGTTGTTACAATCTCTTAGAGAGGTGGTGAGCCTGTAATAATCCAGTTTGCAAAGGCTGACACTTTACAGTTACCGTAAAAATTCTAGGTACTGGGACAGACAGGTCTGAGTAAACATTGCAGATCCAGATCAGACTGCTTTGGGTCTATACTGTTTGCCATTTCATCAGCATCTTTTGGACATATGACTGCATTATAAAACCAAACTGTTCCATGCTTAGGAAAATTTTGGTATTTTTTGGGGGGATGTCCCAGTTTTAGACTTTTTTCCAGTATCTCTGTTGTCTACCTGCTGCTAATACTAACATAGGTGGCCAAAACCTGGCAATTGTGCTTTTGGTATGTAACAGAAAAATATGTAACTTTCTAAATTTTATCCAACTTTATTTGCAGATTTATTTACAGATTTTACCATTCTCAATAGTGAATACATAAGTAAATAACACAATTTTCACAATAAAATGGGTAAAAGGTTTCAAGACTATGCTATTAGTATTCCTTGTGTCATGAGAAAAGATCCTTTTGTCATATCGACAGTGAAGTTCCAAGATTTACGGTAAAATCTAAATATTTGGACAGATAGGTCTGAGCAAACAGTGCAGACCCATCTCAGGCTGCTCCTTTACAACTGCTCCTAAAGGGGCAACCTGATCAGAGATCCTGATTAAAATACTTTGTTAGATCAAGGAAGAAAACTGAAAATCAGCTGAAATCTGGTCTTATGTGCGGGACTGTGTTTGGCGTTCAATGCACTGCAACTTCTAGTTTGAAAGTCAACTACGCATACCACTCTGTATGATAAATTCTGGTATCATTTACAATATTCTATGACATTGACCTTTTCTACAAAATGGTATCCACTGCTTTACCAAACATCTAAATGAAGGCATATGAGTTTAAGAATGCAAATTATTCTGCTTATGCCTATGACATTTGCATACCACAAAGAGAGCTTTTAAGATAACTTCAACAGGAACAGCAACAAAGGTGACATTCTGTATACAAGCCACATGACAAGACTGGGTCCGGCTTTGTGATGTACATTCAAGTGGCTGGATTTCTAACTGCTTATCAATTTAAAAATACCTATAGCTATCAATAGTATGTATACTAAACACCCAAAGAAATGCCTACAAGTTTATGTTCCTTTTTATGGCCTTATTACTAGGTAATTTCAAATGGATCATTGCATAGACTATGATTTTCATCCAACCACAAAACTCAATGAAGCGTTAATGGTTTTAGTCTGAAGTAAAACAGTTGTCTCACTTTCTCGAAAAACGTTGAGCCCAATTGCAAGAGTTATCTTTCAATTTCATATAAAGCGTATTGTGTTCAGAAATGTTCTCTGATATGCAACTGTTAGAAAAACGCTAAATTTGTTTGAATGGTTTGGCTATTTACTAAACGACAGCATTTAGGAATTGGTCAATTTTCAAATTACCTCCCTTTGCATTAAACAAAGAGTAGATTTCAAAAGCTGATATCACCACTTGTTTATGGCTTGACGACGCAGATTGTTATGAATGATTTACCGTGCTGTCTGCTGCTATGTTTCATTACAGTATGAGTACTGATACAACGATTTTCCTTTTCTGTTGAACAAAAACAGTTAGAACGTTCAATAGAAACCCCTATGTTAAAATGAAATGCTTGTTTACCATTTCTGAATATCTGACTTTGGATGTGTTGTTTTTGAAGAACAAAAGTCAACCCAAGCCCAAACTAAGTCATGGAACATTGTCTTTAGATCCAGGGATATACAACTGCAGGTGAATCCTGATTTTCAGAGATTCTGTATTTGAAACTGTGACCTCTTAAACATCGCCAATTTTTTGTAACTTTAAATCTTACCTCATACCAATAGTATTGGTTCTCTCAGTTACAGTGTGGAAGATATTGAGTGTTTTAGACATTCTTTTTCTGCAAAACACATGGACAGGCCAAACAAACACGACAAAAACTGGCAACAGTAGTCTTCTTTTGCAAATTTGTTATGTATACTGCATAGGCATTTCTTTTGGCGTTCAGTATAGTTCTCAAGTGAAAATTATGATCTTTTGCCTACACACCCGAGTTAAGCAGACAGAGTCTTCAGTGCAGTATTTAAGATTCTGAATTATGCTATGCCAAAGGGACAGAAATCTTCACAAAAGGCAACCCAAAGCTGGCAAGGCAAGCCCATGCTTTGAAAAAAATAATTACAACAAATGCTCAAGTCCAAGATAAAACTTTAAAAATTCCAAATCAAAGGTAAATCAGTATAGATATCATGAACCAGGCATGAAAGAATTGATGAATGGATAGATGGCTTGCAATTTTACATCCTTTCCAACAGTATTTCAGTCATATCAGGATGATGGATGGGTGATGATGAAAGGCTGTGTAGAACCTTGTTTAACATTGAAAAGGTTTCTGCCTCCAGCTGGTCTCGAGCCCCAGACTGCTAGATCAACAAGCCAGCGCTTAACCTACTGAGCTACCGAGACTCCTAAAAGAATATGAAGTGGTAAAAGAGATAGATACATGTACTGGCAAACTTAAGAGATATTGTAATAAAGGGACTGTACTGTAGATTTTTAACTTTATAATACAGTAAAGGATAATCTCCCTTACCTTGAAATTTAGGTAATAGACACTCTACTCTACAAAATACAATCTGTTGTATAAAGATTGAAAGAAAATGTTTCAGGGGTTAATCATGTGCAAATTGCTGTGTGTTAATATTGTGATTTTCTCGCTGTCAAATGAAAATTATGTTTACCAAAAGAGACATTAAAAATACATAATAAATCCTGCAAACTTTAATACAAATATTGTAAAAAACACAAACTTCTGTCTCCACTGACCTAAATACAGTTAACTCTCCATATATCAAACACTTATATCTCAAAGAATCCTCTTACATCAAAGAATATAGTTTGGACACATTTTCAATTTCCATTTCTAACATCAGGGACCAGTTACTTTGAGACATTAGTAGTTTGGTATGATTTTCGACTTTGAGATATCAAGAGCGGACTGTACAATTTCAGTATTTCTCCACAAGAACGTTTTGATGTGAAATCTTACTTGACTTATCTCAATGATGCGATTTACGAGGCAGCATTATCAATCTTGATGCATCTATGAATCAGCTTTGATCATTGTTGACGATAACTGGAATATAATCCATATTTTTACATACAAACAGATGAAGTGAACTGCCCTGCTGAGGCAGTTGTAATGACCAGCCACTATTTATACCATATTAATTCTAATAGACGCCCCCCATCTCTTTTGCGAAAATAATGGTATATTATGTTACATGAATTCCTGTTTTCTTTGCTGGATAAGGTAGCTCTTTGAAATGGGGCCCACTCTTAAACAAAAGAATTTGCTCATATAGGAGCAAATTCTTTTCTATAAGAGTAGACCCCCAACTAAAAAGGGAGGCAAAAATAGTAGAATTACTTCCGTTAAAGTTTAAAGTGACCCATCACCTTTATATTGCTTATTAGGGGTATTTTTGCAGTGGCTGATTTACTACTTTAGACTCTAAATAATACTCCCCTTTCACAAAATGCCGTGCCCCAAGGCGTTTAATAGGATTAATATGGTATTTGAGTAAGGCAACCCTATTGAGCATGTCTTTGAGGTGTGTGGGTATACCTTCATGTTTTTCTGCTATTCATACAAAGGAAAGCAACTTCTGAGACTTTTTGTTTGCTCCCCTGGACGACATATAATCCTTCCTTAAAGAATTCTACTTTTAAAGGAGCAGTGCTCCAGATAAGAAGGGGTATCAGGGATTATTTTCCATGATTGCCCATAGAAACATATATTGTAACCCCTCATTAGAACCGTCTTGCGAAAACGGTTCTCATGAGGGGTCACAATATATGTTTCTGTGGAGAGACACTTCTAATGAGGGGTCACAATATATGTTTCTGTAGAGAAAAAAAGAAAAATTATTTTTGAATTATACCTGTTACATTTGCTTGAGCAAATTCTTTCTTTTCAGAGTTGAACAGCAATGGGATGGGAGGCAAAATTGAGATCAGCAGAGTTACTCCCCATGAATTTGTACCCACTCAGAAGAAAGAATTACTCTGATTTATCTTCAAATCTTTCCCTACTGATTGAGGTTTTCGCTGTTTACCATCCCACAAACAATTTTCTGACACCTCTTATGATCATAAAATGAACTAGTTCAAATCTTAAAATAATAAAATTAGATTCAGGTTACCATATTAATTTAGCTATAAGACAGGGGTATTCCCCTTTCTTTGGTTGTAAGACAGCGGTTTTTTCTCTTCCAAAACAATACTAAAAATCGACTTCTGTCTTCCAAGACAGAAATAGATTTTTGGGATTGTTTTGGAAGAGAAAAACCTATCTAAAAGCCGACATGCACAAGACTGATTTACATAATATTGGATACTTTTTTTTGAGATATAACCCGTCTTTTACCCAAATAAATATGGTAAATCAGTATGAGTTTTCCCTCTTTCAAAAACTATCCAAAACTCTAGATCCATCTTACAAGAATTTTCGGATTGTTTTGGATGTGAATAAAAATCCTGTCTTACGACTGAATAATTACAGTAAAGATATTACCGTCCTAAAAGATTGTTTTATAAACACAAAAGACAACAAAAACAGAACTCTAGATAGGATGACTGTTTGATGACATTTCAGGATAATTTTTCCTATCGCTTACACATTACCACAAAAAATTCTAAATATTGGGACACCTAAAATAATTACATTAACTGTTATAAAAATTGAACTTTTTTTAACTTCAGTAATGTAAGTAAGTAGTAATGTGTCTAAAAGATGCAGATGGATTGGCAAACAGTGTGGACCCTGATCAGACTGATCCTTTTGGAGCAGTCTGATCTAGGTCTGCACTGTTTGCTTAGATCTGTCTGTCCAAATACTGAGAACTTTTACAGTACACTGTGGCATGGATGGACACTGGGCACCACGTGTGTGTAACTATGGTTATGTACTGCTGAGCCACTTGGGGAACGTCGTTACGAGGATTGAAACAGAACAGAATAGTATACTTTGGCCCCCAATAAAACATCTTGCTTATCTGGTTCTAATAAGTCGTCACAATGTACTGTATGTTTCCATGGAGAATTAAAACAAGAATTCTGTAGAATGTCGTGTCTTGCCTGCTTGCCCATTGTCACAATACACTGAATACAGAGCTAATCCTGAAAACTTAACGCAAGTGTATGCCTCGTACACCTATAAATGAAAAGTGATAACTATGTCTCCTTCTGCTAGTGACATGTGAGACAAAACCATATCTTGGAAATGTCACCTAATTGTCCATCTCATCTAAAATCTCTGCAACATTACAAAACTCAACATTTTCAACTTAAAATAATGGTCTGAACAGGTATGGTCATGCCTCTGTTATGTTTCCGCTTGTGAGTGGCGAGATTTTTCTTCCGCCGGAAACGATCTCCACATACGTCACATTCAAACGGTTTCTCTCCTGTATGTACTCGGCGGTGATCCTCCAAATCTTTCTTCTCCCAGAACCGCATCGGACAATCCTCGCAACCAAACTTCTTCGTCCCCGTGTGAAGCCGCATGTGTTTCTTTAAATTACTCGGATCTGCAAAAGCCTTGCCACAGGTTTCGCACGTGTGAGGTGTTGCTGCAGAATGAGTGAACTTGTGTTTGTAAATTCCTGAGGCTCGTGTGAAGACCTTCCCGCAGATGTCGCATCCATAGTGCCTGCTGGCTGAGTGAGAGATCTGGTGGCTTCTGAGAGAGTTACGACTCCGGAAACTTTTGTCGCAGATGTCACAGGCAAAAGGAGTTTCTCCTGTACAAAAAAAAAAACAGTTTTAGTTAAGGTAAGTGGACTTCTAGGGAAAACAACTCTGTGATTTTCTAATAAATACGGGGCAAATTCTTTTCTTTGAAGAGTTGGCCCCCAATGCCAAATGAAGCATAAGTACCACTATGCTTCTTTGTTCAATGGGGACCAATCCTTGAAGAGTTGGCCCCCAATGCCAAAAGAAACACAAATACTACTTATGCTTCTTTTGTCAATGGGGACCAATTCTTCTAGGAAAAGAATTTGCTTCCCTACGTTGGTCAGAAGTTTAAGGTTTAATGGATCTTCAAAACAATATTCCACTCTGTATTGAGCTGTCTTCCAGAAAGAGGGACAAACAAATGCAGCCTACAATAGAATGTGAGCAAAAAACCTAAACAGCAACCTTCCCGCATTTGTTGCAAGCATAGCTCGCCCTACTACTATCCAAATTAATAGGATGCCCTGGCACTGACAGTTACTCTACAGTACTACACCATCCCCTGACCAGCCCCGGCCCCTACTCCGTGAAATTCATCACTTAAAAGTTGACCAAGCTCAAAATTTACCACACCTTCTAGTACAAGCCCAATGAGTGGCATTCTGACAAAATCAGCACCATAAATAATTTTTGGTGGTAAAAAGCTAATACTGATAAAATTTGGCCATTTTTTTTCAAAGAATATCCAAGATCCGTTTTTTCCTTGGAAGTTGCTACTGACAACTGGTTGTCACTAGCCCCACAGGCTGCTGACAATCATTTACTACAAATCGTATTATTTTCCTTTCCAAAACAATCCCTAAAAACTAAATTTTTCTTCTCAGATGGATCTAGATATTTGAGATTGTTTTACCCTGAAAAAAAACTAAATCCATCTTTTTTCCAAAACAATTCCAAATACCTAGATTCAGCTTAGAAGATGAATCTAGATTTTTTAGATATTTTGTCCTAAAATCTTCTTTCCAAAACAATTCGAAATAGCTAGATTCATGTTAGTAACTGTATATAGATTTTTGGGATTGTTTCGGAAGGGGAAACCAGTCTCATAACTGAATAAGTATGGTAAAAAATAAATAGCAAGTCTTGTGAGACAGATGTAATGATCTTTGGGATTGTTTTGGAAGAGAAAAACCCCATTTTACAGCTGAAATACACAAGGCTGCTTAGCATATTTGTGACAACAAGATTTATTACTGCAAAATTTCAAAAATGTTTCAACTAAGGCATGGCGTCAATTAGGTTACCTCAAGGTTTACCTCCGGTTTTCTGCGGTTACCCCAGTATTCTTGGGTTAACCTCAAAAGCAGCCATTAGTTATATCATCTGCGGTAGTGAGCGGTCCATTAAATTTGTAAAGCTGGCTATTAAATAGTAGGTGATCCCATAGGTCATTAGATAACAAGGAGTTTCTGACACTGAGTGGTCTCAGGGGTCATTATTGTTGTAAGCATGCCAGGTGACCATTTAAGTGGAATTTCATGAACTGATTCATAATTCATTTTGATGTTGATTTATTTTTCTGCTGACTTACCATTTAAATCATAATACTTTTTTCTTGTATCAGACTGTCTTTTATTTATCATCCTATAGATATTTTTATTCAATTATTGAATTTTTGAAAGGGGGAGTTTGGAGGGAGGGGGAGGGGTAATTTGGGAAACTGGGGTCAATTTGGCATGGATGTGTTGCCTGGTTTTGTAAAATACACCCTTTTCATACACTTGGACTGAAAAAAATGGCAAACTTTTATGTGGGTGCCGGCTGCAATACTGAATACAAGATGATATTTCATGCATTTCTGTTATCTTAATCATTTATACTAAAACACTGAAATAAATGGTGACTTTCTCTTATTCAACTCAACATAATTTTGCTTCATGCAAAAATAACCTGACTAGAGGTGTTAAATCACATGCATAGCCACTTACAGCATTGCTACCATTGTTCATGTTACAGCTTTCTGACTGCTAATCTCAATATGACCTTAATGAGTTTGAGACAGACTGCTCAGAAATATAAGATGAAATCTGAGTGAGGGTGTTAACTCATTTAGTTAATTTGAGTCTTTTTATAGGTATTTATTGTTCTAAACCAAGATCATGCTTTTTTGTAGGCAAAGTGTAAAACATGGAATGGAATGTAAGTGGCACACTAGCTTGTCTCCATGGATTTGAGATGGCACTCTAACTGGAGAGAACTCGCTGCCTCTGAGGGAGGAAATTCTGTCCTGTAAGAGCACCATTCCGGGATCATGGAGCAAATTGTAGCCAGTGGAATGTAGGGTAGAATATCTCTTCCATTCCACTTCATTCCATTCCTGGTTTTAAACTATTCCTTTGTTTCACAGTGGAACTGTTAAAAATTCATTCTGCATCCCCTGATAATGGAGCAAACTCATGCCGTGATGGTCTTTTAGTCTCTAATACATTTCATTATAGCTGACATAATATGTAAGAGATATGAGTGAAAGCAGAAGAAAATGTTTCTTCAGACTTGGCCAGAGGCTTACAATTTTTCTTACAGCAGAAAATACAAGCCTCTGAAAAAAATATAGCCTGGCTCCCAGGCTAAATGGTTATATGTATTCAAATGGTACAAGTCTTTATTTTCTTATGGCCAACATCGCCAACCATTTAGCCTGGTGTAACCTGGCTTAGGCTGAAAAGCCATTAATCTGAGCAACAGTTATGTCTTCAGTACCAGAGCTATAAATACAATGCAACTGGCTTCCAGATTCAACGGGTCATTATAACTGACTTGAATCCTCTAAAATAGATTTACTCTTTGTTGGTGGTCAAGTCAGACAGTAAATCATTTCTGAGTGTTAATGTGGAATTTATAACAGTAGCTGTATAATTGTTTTCAAATCAAACCAAATAACATAAAATCAAGTTCCAACAGCTAAGAATGAAACATTGATAGTAGAGATGTCATTTTAGGAATTTAATAAAAGGCCATCGGCCAAGTGTCACCCGACGTTTGAAATGTGACACAAACTGCAGCCCTTTATTCAGTTTCAGAGTAAACAGAAAGTATCTGCATTATATATCAAAGAGCCGAGGACATATAAGACAGTATTGAAGTGCAGGCTGATCAAGGTTTTTACTTTATGCACAGGCATTGCCTAGTATTTCAGTCACGGTTCAGTTAATGTAAGCATTTAGTCTGCACATCTGCTCAGTCTGATCAGAATTCCCATCCAATGTGCACCTGCAATGTCAAAAAGCCAAAATCTTATAAGACTGCTTGGATGGGCAGGCTATCTGATTATATATTTTTTTTATATAAATAGCCCGTATTACCAAAGTTTCTGATTAGTCTTCCCTGTCAGCATCCATGAACTATATACATCGAAATGGAAGGGCTGATCATCAGACTGCCAGAACACACTAGCTGAGATGAGTCTTCATTTTTGCATATTGCTGTTAGACTGATTCCACTGTGTAACTGCACATGCTGATCTGAGTCTTCATTTTGCATACAATATCAGAAAGAAGTTCAGTGTAGATGTGCAGGCTGATCTAAGTGGTCATTTTGCGCACATGGATGTATATACTTCTGGTGTTTTTTCTCCTGTTTTAGCTTATTTGCTGTAAGGATGGCATTATATAGCTAGTAAGCAAGATACTATTATATTTTTCATGTGTACAGGCTGACCAAAGCCTTCACTGTAGTAGTTATCAACACAGGGATGATCAAACTGCACAGATCTACAGATTTATCTCAGTCTTTGGTGTTTGTACAAGCCAGAAAAGATACAATGCACCCTTTTCTATGGTATGCATTGTGTCAGTTCTCTTCATCAGGCTTTCAAAATTAATCTCAGAAAAAGTTTTGAATGAACCAAGAAATAGGAACAGCCAGAATAGCTCAATTTGATTCATCATCAAACTTCGCAGTCAATTAGTCTCCAGATGCAGCTGGAACCATATAACAGCAGGGGATTGCTACTGGCCCCTTCCAGGGGCATATAATTTCTCTACCGGGGCTATCAGCTGGGGTCGATGTTAAGCCTATGAAAGTATGGTCTCATTGGCAGTTGCTTCCCAGCAGAGATTGGCATATATCTGTTTATGCAGTCATAAAAATGTTTGTTTGAGAGCAGCTGTGTCAAGTAACTTTTATCAACATGAAAATGCATTTTCATTGTGTGAATTTTTTCTTCACTTCTCT
The DNA here is from genome assembly GCA_963989385.1 of Ctena decussata. Taxonomy (NCBI): domain Eukaryota; kingdom Metazoa; phylum Mollusca; class Bivalvia; order Lucinida; family Lucinidae; genus Ctena; species Ctena decussata. The sequence continues at coordinate 37,891,014 of OZ022512.1, read as the reverse complement.
TTTTGGATATGAGCTTCATAAAAATGCTAGAAGAAACTCGACATTGAAATACATTACACAAGATTGATAAAGTAAATGTGTTCATTTTTATAGCGCAGTCTTGTTGATATTGTTATCTTGTGTTAGGGCTTTTTCCCTGGTGTGGCCCATGTTCTGCTCCTAAGATTGTTTACACTAGCCACACAGAGCTCTTGAAAAGTGTTAATAAAATACACGATGCTGACAGGTTTGCTGATAAGCAGGGAGTTTCTTCTCAGAGCAGGATCCAATGGTTAGGGAACTTACCATCACACAAGCTCTACAAAAGATTATACAGAGAGCTGATAGCCCCGGTAGAGAAATTATATGCTCCTGCCCCTTCTTAATTGCTTATTTTCTCTGACTGTGTTGTTATGACCTGTTATTCTGATAATGTTAACACACTAGTTTTGTTTGGTAAGAGACAGAGAAAGAATTTCAGGGTTCAAAATGCCAGCTTTAGGAAGAGTTCATGAGAAAGTTATGTAATTTTTTTTTACATTCATTCATTGATACAATTTGACTTTTTGGTATTTGTACAATATAAGTTTATATTTTGAATGCCCAAAATGAAATTATGGACATTAATAATAAAAAGAAGAATGAGTTGATATCAAAAATCAAGTTCAGGATATCAATTTTGACTTTTGGTTGTGCAATATTGCTTCTTAAAAATGTCTACCCTATAATGAAAAATGGTCATCTGAAATTATTATCATATTAAACATCTTTCTGAATTTTTAATATGAACAAAAAATTTTTTTTTTTTTTTTTTTGTGTGGGGGGGGGGGGGGGGGATATTCATAGTTTGATTTTTTATTGAAGAAATAGATCAGCTCTAGCAGTGAATTGTTGAGTAATAATTCACTATTTGGAGGTCAGTTGTAAAGTAGATCATATCACGAGCGCGGAGTGTGAGTGATATATCTACTTACAACTGACAGACAAACAGTGAATTGTTACTCCACAATTCCATACTAGAGCGGAACTATTTCGATTCTAACACTCAAAAACGCTGAAAATTATTATTTTCATTCAAATTCTCCCAACCATATTGCCAGCGCGTTCACGTTCCTGCTAACATTCTAAACTGTATCTAAAATATATGTACATTTTTATCTAACGTCTCAAATGAATAATATTTTGTTTCCTTTTTATCAACCTAAACTAGTACCTCTTTCACTTAGAACATTATAGATTTTACAATCTGATTGTGTAGACATTATCTGCAGATTACTAGATTGTGTAATTTGTGATCAGCAAATGATTAAGACCCTGATGGTTTTTATTGCCACTTCTGAACTATTATCACCCCATGGGGTATTAGAGCCAAATAGCCTCTTCTACAGCAAAAGTAGGGCTTTTCCTACACCTGAATGAATTTTATCTTCTGCAATACAAGCAAGACAGGTAACATGTGGTCAAATTAGATACAGATAATAAAATTTCAATCTAGCTGCTGCCCTCAGACAACTGACCTGTGGTTACAGCACAGACTGACAACTGATGTGATTAATGAGAATTTGTCTCAGGAATTCCTGAGACATTTTCTGGGAAAGCCCTCCAAGTGTTAACAGTTGTTGTGTTTCTCAGATAACTCTACAATGATGTTATGCAAAACTTATTCCTGACTGAGTCATTTCTCTTCTTGGCTTGTCAACTATAAAACATAACGACTGGAGACAGTCTAAAAACAATGCTAAAATGCATACAAGACAAAAGCACTGTAAATATGGCAAACAGTGCAAGAAAACACACCTTTGGATATGTTCGGCAAGAGAAGACTCAGTCTGTATGGTCAAATGGTTATATAAAAAAAAAAGCACAGTTAAACCATTGTCATATACAAAAAAGCATAGTTAACCATGGTCAGTCACCATGATCAAAAGCATGCTTACCATTGCTAACCATGGTTTAACCATGGATTATCCATGGTTACACCATGGTAGGCAATGGTGACCATGGTCAAAAGCATGATTTACCATGGTTAATGATGGTCAGCTACAGTCATCATTTCGCAGGGTGTCCCTTTGAGGGAGCAGTTTTTAATGACAAATTTTATCTATCGTTCAAGGGTGTCAAAAGCATATTTTGGAAAGTGGCTTTCACAGTTGTATGCTTTGAAATGGAGCGATCATAAGATCATTTCTCTAAGAATGTCTTGATTTACAAACCAGTTTTGTTTGAAATTAAATGGGAATTTTACAATATATTCTTGTGCATGCTTGATTATACATATATACAAGTATCTGAATAATGACAACAGCCATCAGAAAATGTAACAAAAACAAAAATACACCGAAATCAATCCTCCAACAGTGCTTACACTACCCTTCTTGATCCAAGAAGCACAATACATCTGCCTAAGGAGAACAATATACCATGTACCACACAAGTCTGCCTCTGTGAACCTAGTTATCCTACAAGTGCCAGTACCTTATACAAGGCGCAATCTTACTTAAGGCACTAGGCCAGGGCAATTGACACATTTCTAGTTAGCTTACAGGCACTAATTTTTCGCATATGTATGCAGTTTGAGGCCTTATCTACTCCACTGTGTGCAGGAGTGCACCAGCACAATATAATTTTACAGGATGCGAACATGTAGCTTAAAAGACATTGACCTTTTGGTTGGTTGTTGTTTTGCGTGTAACGGCTCTTTATGAGACAATATTTCAGTCTATACTGAGTCATTTTCCAGTGAGAGGGAGAAAGAAAAGAGATATGATAGAGGAAAGAAAAAAATTCCAAACAACCCCCACCCGCACCTTCTGCAAGCATAATAGCCCCGTCCCTACTATCCAAATTAGTACTGCAGGGGTCAGCCTCAAGTTCTCAGATTGGGAGAATTGTTGTGACATTTGCTGAATTTCAGGGCAAAGTTTTATCCCAAATTTTGGATTTTCTCAAAAAAGGGATAAGTCAGTCAGCTTAGGAAGACTATTTCTCCCACTTCTCCCTCTAAACTGAGCCCTGCAGTAGGACACCTCAGATCTGAAGGCCAGCACCTTTACCCAACCACAACCACCCCAACATTGATCAGACTGCATGTGTTAAGTAATTGCTTGCAGGCTGCTTAAGTCTTTGCTTTTTAGAAAAGGATACAACTTTTTTTCTTGTTATGCGAGATATTTTATACATGCATCATAAAAACCATTCTAATATTGTTCATTTGTATTGAAGGTGTTATATAGATTAATACTCAGTCTTATATTCAGCAGTATGCCTCTCATATACTGCTCAAAGATCAGCTGAATAACTACATCTTCTAACTGGAGGCAATTATAGCTGAAGCTACACTTAAAGTATAGGAGACTGTTGAACCTGTATGCTTTGTATTTGTTCCTTATCTCCATTGATTTGTCAGGGGTCTTTTTCTGCTGATTACCTGGATATTTAACAGAAAAAGCAATGTCAGACCATACATAATTCAATGGACATCAAGATTATAAGGTCCATTTTCTCTGACAGATGGAAGGGAGAGTTTTATTACTATCAGTCAATCAGAAGCTTTATTGCTGATTTATGTCTTAAGAACCTTTCTGAATGGCTATGAGTTATTTCTAAGTCATTAAGAGGGCTCTCAAAATTGCTTCTGATTGGCTGAAATGATGGACAATTTATTAACTGCAGTCTAAGCAGAACTTGTGTTACAGCCTTAGATCATAAAAGAATACTTTCAGGACATGAAAGAAACTGAATAACTTAGAACCAAGACTGTCAGTGTATGACTGTCCTAAACAGTTCTTATAAACAACACATTTTGCATGAAGTTAAATTTGATTCACTATACCAAAACCAGAGAGAGAAATAATAATAACCAGAGGGCCAATGGCCCTATATCGCTCACCTGAGCACTGAAGCACTGAGGTTACAGCAACAAAACACCATGCACAACACCAATAAAAACACCATTTATGTAGAGGATAATATCACAAACATTTATGCAAAAAAATGAGCTTTATCCCCCCTTAATGGCTTCTCAGAAGATCTTTGGCCAAAAAAAATAATGAAAATTTGGCCTTTCAGCTGCAATGGCAACCAATCAAAATCAGGTATTTGGGAAAAATTCATATGGCTGGTATAGGACTATTTCAGGAACATTTCTGTAAAGTTTTGTCAAAATATCTGCAGTAACACAGAAATAAATACCAAATGTCCACTTTCCCCATTATAAGTCTATGGAAATTTACGTTGCCATAGCAACGAATTCACATGGGCAATGATAATATAAAACATATTTTAGATAGAGGCTAATGTTATTAATATGTATGCGAAGTATCAGCTTCATCCCCCTCATAGCTTCACTTTTCCCATTATAAGTCAATGGAAATTATAAGTTGCCATAGCAACCAAAGTTCTTATGGGACTGAGGGAAAAAGAATAAACTTTATGTAGAGGCTACTGTCATCAACATGTTTGCACAATATCAGCTTCATCCCCTATATGGCTTCTGAGGAGCAGATTTTTTTTTTCTTGAAAATTAACCCTATATTTTGCCATGGCAACCAATCAAATTCAGCGATTTGGAGAAAATTCATATGAATCGTAGAGGACTACTCAAGAAACATTTCTGTAGAAAAAAAATCTAAATAACTGCAGTAAGACAGCAAAAATTGCCAATTTCCATTTTCCCCATTATAAGTCAATGGAAACTCTTAGTTGCCATAGCAACCAAACTGCTGGAGCAATTGCCATGCAAAACAGTAATTCTATAGAGGCTAGTACTAAGGTTCTTTCTGTAAAGTTTGAGCTTTATTGGCCACACAGTTTCTGCGAAAATGATTTTTATGCCCCCAACTTCGGAGAAGTTGAGGGGGCATATTGGTTTGGGCCTGTCCGTCCGTCCGTCTGTCCGTCCGTCCGTCTGTCCGTCAGTCCGTCCGTAACGCTTTTTGGCAGCTGGGAAACTCAAGAACTGCTAATGCTAGGATCTTGAAATTGTATATGTGGCACGTACATGAAAAATAAGCGGACCCGTATTTTTTCTTTATTCCGCCGGTCGTGTATTTCCAGAGTTATGCCCCTTTTTCGACTTAGTCTATGGAACCTTGTGAACAAAATATCTCGAGAACCCCTGATGCTAGGATCATGATTTTTTGCAGGATGACATTGGCCAAGGTGTAGATGACCTGATTAACTTTTGAAAAAAAATCGTGAATTTTTGACCGAGTTATGCCCCTTTTTCGACTTAGTGCATTGTAAGCCTATGGAACCTTGTGAACAAAATATCTCGAGAATCTCTAATGTTAGGATCATGATCTTTTGCAGGATGATATTGCCCCAAGTGTAGATGACCTGATTAGTTTTTGAAAAAAAATCGTGAATTTTTGACCGAGTTATGCCCCTTTTTAGACTTAGTGCATTGTAAGCCTATGGAACCTTATGAACAAAATATAATGAGAACCCCTGATGCTAGGAACATGATTTTTTGCAGGCAGACATTGCCTAAGGCGTAGATGACATGATTAACTTTTGAAAAAAAATCGTGAATTTTTAACTGAGTTATGCCCCTTTTTCGACTCAGTGCATTGTAAGCCTATGGAACCTTGTGAACAAAATATCTCGAGAATCCCTGATGCTAGGATCATGATCTTTTGCAGGTTGACATTGCCCAAGGCGTAGATGACCTGATTAGTTTTTGAAAAAAAAATGTGAATTTTTGACCGAGTTATGCCCCTTTTTAGACTTAGTGCATCGTACGCCTATGGAACCTTGTGAACAAAATATCTTCAGAACCCCTGATGCTAGGATCATGTTTTTTTGCAGGCAGACATTGCTCAAGGCGTAGATGACCTGATTAACTTTTGAAAAAACATTGGTTAATTTTTGACTGAGTTATGCCCCTTTTTCGGACATAGGCATTTTGTATAGGAATGAGCTTGTGAACAAAATATCTGAAGAATCGCATAAGCTAAGATCCTTATATTTGGCGTGCAGGTTTGGACTAAGGTGTAGATGACCTGATTAACTTTTGAGCCTATTTCATAAATTTTTGGTAAAATTTGTCCCATATTTAGAAATAGGCATTTTGAATACAAAGAAGCTACATGTACATGTGCATATGAATAATTAGGTGAACAAAATATCTGAAGAACCGCTGCTATTTTCCTTATATATTTGGCATACAGTTACAGGCTAAGATGTAGATGAACGGATACATCTTCTTTAGAGGCAAGCATAAGGTTGGGGGCATAGTGTTTCATAAACACATTTTCTAGTTTAATATTTTTCTATTTTTAACCATTCGGTTGCAATGGCAACCAGCCAAACTGCGCAATTTGCATAAATTTAACATGGCTGGTTAAAGACTACTCAAGGTACATTTCTATGAAAGTTTTGTCAAAATATCTGCATTGGCATAGCAATAAATGCAAATTTTCCATTTTGCCATTATAAGTCAATGGCAACTTTAAGTTCCCATAGCAACCAAACTGCTGGAGCAATTGCCAAGAAAAACAGTACTTTTATAGAAGCTAGTACTAAGATCCTTTCTGTGAAGTTTGAGCTTTATTGGTTGCATAGTTTCTGAGGAGATGATTTTTGAATATTTTTTCTATTTTTAACCATTCGGTTGCCATGGCAACCAGCCAAATTGTGCAATTTACATGAAGTTCATGTGGTTGATAGAGGAATGCTCAAGGAACATTTCTGTAAAAGTTCTGTCAAAATATCTGCAGTGACATAGCAATAAATGCAAATTTTCAATTTTTCCCATACAAGTCAATGGAAACTTTAAGTTGCCATAGCAACCAAAGTTCTGAAGCGATTTGAATAAAAAACAGTATTATTGGTTCCCCCTGCCTATAGATGCTATACATGAAATTTGGTAACGATGGGCCTTGTAGTTTCAGAGGAGATGTCGTTTGAAAATATTGACGGACGACGGACGGACGACGGACGACGGATGCTTGCCTATACTATAAGCTCACCTGTGAGCCTTCGGCTCAGGTGAGCTAAAAATAATAATAATAGTCTTTCTTTTCAGAGGGTAACACATTTAGCAATAGCTAATCTTCCATGAGGCCCTCTAATACTAATTTTCTAACAATTATTGACAACAACAAAAATTATGAAGATGAGCTGTACAAAAAGATAAACATGCACATTATAATATCCATACACACTAGCTCTCACATGTAAAACAAAAAAATCTGACTAGAAATATGATTCAAAGAAAAAAAAAAAAATAGCCATCAGAGGAGATGGCAAATCCCCCGACCGAAGACCCCCATGGGCCTTGGTAAAAAGGGTGCACTTCAAAACACATATTAGTAATATATTGTCGTTCTTTTATGCTTCTGATTGACATTAACTGTTAACAGATGCATGATTATCTAACACTCAGACTAAAACAGTATGCTTGACTGCTAAAAAGAGGTAATATCTCAAACAGCCACCATATACACAAATGTATAGCATAAGATAATTCAACTTTCAAAATGTGTGAATAACTTCTAAAGTACAAGCCCTACAAATCTAATTTTGAGCTCTCTAGTAAGTGAATTTGGACAAAGAATCCAAATCTGGAAAAAAAAAAAAATTTTTTTGGGGGGGGGGGGGGGGGGGGGGGTGCGTGAGGGGTCACGGGAATGTGGAGGGGTAAGAGAGAGTTAGGAACACTGATAAGATATCACAGCATGATCATCAATATTCTAAAAGGTACACGGTTATTCAAATTCTGGAGCTGGCCAGGGTTATATAGTTATGGAGCAGAGACTCAAACAGAAGCTCAAACTAACAAAGGGAAATAATTCACTGAGTCTAAAAGCAAGAGCTATCATTCATGTATGAGACAAATTGTCATGACCTGTTCTGCTTATCTGTGAAGAATCATGAAAATATTTCAAAAGGTATTCAAGCTATGGAGCGGACACCTAAAATCATCAAAGGGAAATAACTCCAAAAGTAAGAAAGCAAGAGTTGTCATTCTTATTCGCGACACATCATCATGACCTGTTCTACATATCTGTGAAATATCATGAAAATATTCCAAAAGGTATTCAAGTTATAGAGCGGACACGAAATCAGACCTAAAACCATCAAGGGGAAATAACTCAAAAAATAAGAAAGCAGGAGTTGTCATTCTTGTTCGCGACACATCGTCATGACCTGTTCTACATATTTGTGAAGTATCATGAAAATATTCCAAAAGGTATTCAAGTTACAGAGCGGACACGAAATCATACCTAAAATGATCAAGGGGAAATAACTCAAAAAGTAAGAAAGCAAGAGTTGTCATTCTTGTTCGCGACACACCGTCATGACCTGTTCTACATATCTGTGAAGTATCATGAGAATATTCCAAAGGGTATTCTAGTTATAGAGCGGACACGAATCTGCCAAAAAATCACACCTAAAACTATCAAGGGGAAATAACTCAAAAAGTAAGAGAGCAAGAGTTGTCATTCTTGTTCGCGACACATCGTCATGACCTGTTCTACACTTCTGTGAAGTATCATGAAAATATTCCAAAGGGTATTCAAGTTACAGAGCGGACACGAATCTGCCAAAAAATCACCAAAGGGGAGATAATTAAAAAAGTACAATAGCAAGAGTTACCATTCTTGTACGCGACACATCGTCATGACCTGTTCTACATAACTGTGAAGTATCATGAAAATATTCCAAAGGGTATTCAAGATATAGAGCGGACAAGAAAGTGTTTACGGACGGACGGACGGACGGACGGACGGACGGACGCCAGGCTCATCGCTATATCCCCCGAACCTTTCGGTCGGGGGATAAAAATTATATTTGACATGAAAGTGTACATAAATTACAAACTCATATGAGAAAAAAAAAAAAATTATTAATGGTTTATAGATAAATTAGATTTCATCCACCTAATACACTGTTTATGAAATGAGTCAGTAGTTTCTAAGCTCTTCAAATAATCTGGCAAGTTGTTCCAAATGACTGGTCCGGAATATATTAAACTTTGTTTGAAAATTTCTTTTTGGAGTCTTGGGGTTAAAAAGTTTAATGTACTTGTTGATCTAAGGGACTGAAGAGTTTCATTCATAGATCTAATTGTAAAAGAGGGTGTGACAGATTTAGAAATTTTAAACATAAATTTAGCCTTTCTAAGAAATACACATTCATAAACATTTAAAATTTTAAGATTATCCATACTAACAGCAATGTCATCATACTCATAATTTAAGATGATTTTTACAGCCCTTTTTTGTAACCTATAAATTCTATTAAGGCTATGCTGAGGACTCAGACAAGTAGAAGAACGCAATCCCGACAGACAGAGAGTATGCCTCAAAATGTTGCATCTAGGAACAGTAACAGGGAGAGCATGCCTCATGCTTTCTCATCTAGGAACCAGAATAGAAGAAGTGATCAGACTTCTGGGAACATTCCGAGGTGTTTTAAATGTGGCTTAACTAATCATGAAACTTACATGTGTCATCACAAACAACAACTTCAATGTTACAGCTGCAAATTTTGGGGTCACAGAGACTCAGTATGTTGGAATATTTAGGACAGTGGCAAATATGCCCTGAATTACCAGTGTGAGAATAATGACCCACTTCTGTCAAGAAATAAATACAACTTTTTAGCAAGTATATGTGATGATTGCAATCTGATTAACTGTGAATGCAATTCCTTAATTACAAATACACATATGGATTCAGTGTTTATTACTGAAAATAGTAATGATGATGATTTGTTAACTTGTTTTGATGAAAATGACTGTGACTATGATTTGTCAATCCTGTTTCAAAACAAATAATGAATATGACAGGTCAACACTTGTTGATCAAAGTATCAGTGACTATGATCTGTCAACCCTGTTTGACGAAAGACACGAAACTAATGAGTTTTATACAGACATAACCATTGAAAACAATGTGCATGTTAATAATGTAGATAATGATGTGCATGATATTAATTTTTCTTCCATGACAGCCCAGAGCATGATGAATTTAGGTTTACAGAAGAAAGGTTTTGAAATAGGTCATTTAAATATTCAAGGGATTCAAAATAAAATGGAACAAATTGATTTACTGTTAAACAGCTCAGAAAATGACATTCAGCTGTTTGGACTTAGTGAAAGCAAGCTGAATGCTGACCACACTAGTGACTTTTTCAAAATCAAGAAGTATCAACTTTTTCGTAAAGATAGAATTGTTTCTGCTGATAGACCTGAGCAAGGTGGAGGAATTATTGTCTATGTTAAAGATGAAATTAAGTGTGAGAGAAGGTATGATTTAGAGAGTGTGAATATTGAATATGTTTGGTTAGAAATTTTTCAACAAAATAGTAGAAGTTTTTTAGTTGGCATCATGTACAGACATCCTAATGAAACTGTCCGGTGGAATGAATTATTTGACAATCAGTTTGATAAATGTTTAGAATGTGAAAAGGAAATTTACTTGATTGGCGATTTTAATCGTGACTTGCTACAAGAAAATATAAGAAAACCCTGGCTTGAATATATGGAGTCTTTTGGTCTGAAACAAGTTATTGAGTCCCCTACTAGAGTCACTAATTTTTCCAAAACATTAATTGATCATATATATTGTAATACCCAAAGTAATATTCTCTCAATAGATGTGCCCATTTTAGGTCTAAGTGATCATTTTCCTATTTTTGTAACTAGAAAAATTAATTCTAATTCAGTTCACAAAAAGTCTCATTACTCAATTTCATACAGGTCTTTTAAGAATTTTAATGAAGCTGAATTTATCAGTGATTTGGATGCAACACCTTGGGATGTAATCAAAATGTTTGATGACACTAACGATATCGTTGAAACCTGGTCTTCTTTATTTTTGGATGTTGTCGATAAGCATCTTCCTTTAAAACAACATCGTGTAAAACATAAACAGCAACCAAAATGGCTTACTGGTGATATAATTGATGCAATAAAAACAAGAGATAGGTATAAGGCTATTTACAATAATGAGCAATATAAAATTTGGCGCAATAAAGTATGTAGTATGATTAAACAATCTAAAAAACTTCAATATTCAGAAATTTTAAATGAAAATGCCAACAATCCTGCCAGTGTTTGGAAGTTATTCAAGGAAATAGGTGCAAGTAAGCGTACGGATAACAGTAATATATTTTCATTGAAAATACAGGACAACATCATCGAAAATCCTCAAGACATTGTAGAAGAATTCAATAGATTTTTTGTGACAGTGGCATCAAAAATCAAACAGCCAATAGCTTATTCTAATTTTGATAAGCTGAAACAGTTTTGTAAAGAGAAAAATCCTGAAAATCATTATTTTTCAATACCACGTATTTCACAGGAAAAAGTGGAAAAATATCTTAAAAACATTGACATTAGTAAAGCTACAGGTTCAGATAACATTGGACCAAGACTTTTAAAACTTGCAGCACCATTTATTTCAGACAGCCTAAAGCATATTTGTAACCACAGTATAAATAACTCAACTTTTCCAGATAAATGGAAAGAGGGTAAAGTAAGACCATTATTTAAAAATGGCTGTAAGGATGACACCAATAATTACAGGCCTATTTCAATTCTGCCTGTCATATCAAAATTGTTGGAAAAGCATGTGCATGATTCTTTAATGACTTTTTTGACCTCTCATAATTTGCTCCATTCCACACAATCTGGTTTTAGACCCAATCATTCTTGTGAGACTGCTTTACTACTAATGATCAATAAATTTCTCGAAGCCATAAATAACAGTCAGATAATTGGTATGGTCATGGTTGATTTTAGGAAGGCCTTTGATTTGGTAGATCATATGCTCTTGCTTAAAAAGCTCAGGTACTATAAACTTTCAGCAGAAGCAGTAAAATGGTTTTCTTCTTACCTGCTGAATAGGAAACAAAAAGTTGTCATCAACAATACTGAATCAGTGGCAGAAAATATTGTATGTGGCATGCCCCAAGGGTCTATTTTAGGTCCTTTGTTATTTTTATTGTTTATAAATGATTTACCACTTTTTACTAATAACGTTTCAACAGACCTCTATGCTGATGATACCACTCTATTTCAGATTGGTGAGTCTCAAGACTCCATTCAACAAAATTTACAGCTGGCTTTACAAAACCTTTCTGAGTGGTGTAAGTTTAATGGAATGTTGTTAAATACTGCAAAACCAAGGTTATGTTGATTACCACTGTGCAGAAACGCCTTCATTTAAATAATAACTGTTTGCACTTAACTTACAATGATGATACTTTGAACACAGTTGAAACTGAAAAAGTTCTAGGTGTGTATATTGACAACAATTTAACCTGAGATTAGATTTCAATCAAATTTAAAGAGTAACTACACTTCAGGAACTGACTGAATCAGATCCCAAACCCTATCCCCAACATCTCAGGGAAAGATTGACAATGACATCCCAACAAACAATAAATTACAAGTGATAAGCCGAGTCAGCAGCTCTTTCCCAACTAGATGGCAACTCAGCTATCTTATTTGAACTAAATGATTTAGACCAACAGACGGGTTACAACGGACTGAGCAAATTATATGAAAAACATTTAACAATTATTTTTACCTATTTTCTATTTTTATGATAGAAGGATTAAACTGAGAACACAACAAATAAAACAGCACCAAACATAAAACAAATGCAACCGCAACAAAAGTACCGCCTTGGGACGGTCAGTAATAACTAGTTTCAGTCAAGTTTCAGTTCCCCTGAAGTCCTTGTCAAAGGAATGTCATATCAGTCTGCATGCTTCCCTGGTTGTTATCAGCTCTCAAGTGATCAATATTCAGGATCCAATGATCCACTGGTTCAGGCACTAGTACAGTAAAGTAGGCATGACAACTGCATCAGGTCATCAACTCTAGACTGAGTGGTCAGAGCATTAGATTTCTTGTCCTGGCAATAACTTAAAGAGTTCAAACCCCTCCTGGATCGATAAGTTTCCAGTTATACTCTATCCATTTGTTATTGCTTTCATGTCGAAAAATGACGGCTCCACTTTCCGGATTGGACTTTATTGCCCTCAAATTGGCTTAATGATAAGTTCCTCAAAGTGGAGGTGAGGGGGGGGGGGGGGGGGGGGGGGCACATGTTAGGGTGATTAGTTTTATTCTGTTATCTGCTTAGGTAGATTGCATAGTATTACATAAATTCTAGGTTTATATTCAGTTTCTGACAGTTGACAATTTGGCTTAGTGATTAGAGCACTGAAGATTTGTCCAGGCAGGGGTCAAGTGAGACTCAAAATTTAGGGAGAGTGACTTCTCCCTCCAGTTGAAATAGGGAGAAGAAAAAGGAAGAAGTGGTAGCACACTTATTACAACACTTTTCAGTCAATTTCAGAGAAAAATTGCTATTATGCATACTGGTACTATGGAATTGACAGACTAATAAGCTAAAATGGTATGAAATGGTACTAAATTGCTCACTGGTTTTGGAGATGAAGGCATTTAAAGGCTGTTTTTACCATAAATGGGCCTAGCAGCCTGTTGGTCACGTGATCAGGACAGGTGGAATGAATTTTCATTCTTGCATTTAGCCCTGTATGCTCTATATGAGAGTGAGTGAACTCGGATTTAACGTCCCACCAACAAGGAGGTCATATGGAGACGGGACCTCGGTTTAAAGTCTCATCAGAGAGACCGGAGAATCGGGGAATCAATCTTGTGGTCCCTGGATTGGTAGTCTGGAGTTTATCCACTACATTACAGCCACTCCTGGCTCAAAATGAAATTTGGTTATAATTGGCCCAGTGGCTTTTGTAGATTTGTTTGAAATTGTTGAAATATAAGAGACCTTGGTCATTTTAGATCTAAGAATGATGACTTTTAGTACTCATCTACTCTTCATGTATACTGTTAGATAACTGTATAACCTGGGGCAGGTACCTGCCTGGGGTGATGAGTAATGATTTCCCATTACTCCAATGGTAATTCTTATCAGCTGCATGATGTTTCAACTGCTAGCTAGGAACCAGGTAATGAGAACCAGCGGCTTTTGGTCAAGTTCAGGTCGGTAGTCTGTAAAACCTGGGCTGGGCTCAATGGGAATGGCTCGATTTTGGGCTGGGCTGGGCTCGATTTTGGGCTGGGCTCGGTTGATAACAGGGGCATTTCAGGTGAAATGTTAATGAAGGTCAGATTCTGACCCAGTCTGTAACCTAAAAGATTGCTGTATATTAAAAGGCAGATGCTGTTAGTATCAGGTCAATCTTCTTGAGGGTATTAATTATAATTTGTGCTAGACAGTCCTGACTCTATTACCCAAGAATGAAGTTTATCATTATCTGAGCCAAGTTAGGACAAAACCGTAAAAATCACAGTATACTGCATACCGGTAGGCATGGTAATGTAATGAACAAGTATGACTTTATTGGAAAAGAAAAATAAAAGAAAATATATTTTTCCAATGTTAGGTCACCACCCATGTAACTGAGACATCCCCTGCAGCCCATTAATTTCATTTCCAGCCTTGCTTCCCATGGAATATCTAATGAGCAACATTAACAGCTTTGCATAAATAGACACTGATATGACCTTGTATAATCAAACTGACTACTGCTGAGGAATTTCAACTAAATTTACCTTTCACTTAAAATGACCCGGTCACAATTGAGCTCAGCCCAAAACTGAGCCCAGCCCAGAGCCCAGCCCATTGAGCCCAGCCCAGGTTTTACAGACTACCATTCAGGTCAGCATAAACAGCTATGGTGAAGACCTGCCAGTCTGTCATCACTTGGCTATTAAGTTGGCTTCAGGGTTCTTTAACTGCTCAATAGTTTTACTGGCATTGATTTATATAACATTAACTGCTGGGTGGTATTTTATTTCTAGAAAGTTTTAAGATGTCACACAAACAAATGTCACAGGGCATAGGTTAGGTATATTATACACTTGTACTGCCTTGCAGTATAAGCTGACTTTTATAGCAACATGGTAGAGTGTTCGCCTTTAGTTAGAAGGGTCCCTCGGTTCAATCCTCAGCTGAGCATTCAGGTTTTTAGCTCACCTGAGCCGAAGGCTCACTGGTGAATTTTTAGTATATCAATGCCTCTGTCATCCATCCATCTTCCATCATCCGTCCATTGTTCACCATTTTCAAAGATCTTCTTTGGGCCAATCAAAGCCAAATTTCATATTGAGCCTCAGTGGGAGAGGGAACAAAAGTTTGTTTGCGGGATCTGGGTCACATGACTAAGATGACCGCAACATATATGGTAAAATCCTTTAAAAATCTTCATCTCCAGAACCGAAATGCAGATGGCCTTGAGACTTGGTATGTAGCTATGGGGACATGTGCCCACCACAGTCTGTTCAAATGATGACCGTAAGTAACCCTTGACCTAATTTATGGCAATGTCAACTTCGGTATATGATACTAATCAGTCTTTGAATTGACTGTCCATTTAAAATTAAAATATTAAAGTATGCTTTTCTCTGGTTTCGTCGCCAGACATTGTCAGGGTCATTGAAGAGGCTTTATAAGCCAAAACTATACAAAGTCTGGCCCATGTTCCTTCTTGTGAATGTATTCTCTGCTCTTGAAGGAACTCTTTAAGATTTTAATTTTACATGCGAAAATGCTTAAACTAGATTTCACGGAAACTTTTTAAGCCTAGATATACTAAATGGAAAATATGGTTACCTAAATGAAGACATAAGGTCACCAAAGGTCAAGATCATTTTTTGAACTTTGCTCAAGGTCACTGAGACTTTAAAATTAAAATATTCACTACTCTAAAATTTGTAACAAATGAGTGAAATGACAAATTGTGTCTATTGACGGTAAGGTTCAGGTGAACTAGAGGACTATTGCCCCCCTGGTTTAAGAGTCAGGGACAAATGGCACCCAAGGTAAATGACTCACATGTGCATTAGAACTGGATAAGTCTCATTTCAAGTGATTCTTGTACTCCTGAGAATTCAAGGACTAATTCAATATGGAGGGGGAGAATGTCACAGTGTATAGGTTGTATATCATACACTTGTACTGATTTGCGGTACAAGCTGGCTTTTAAAGTGACAAGGTAGAGTGTTCGCCTTTAGATCGAAGGGTCTCAGGTTCGATCCTCAGCCAGGGCATTCAGATTTTATATATTTCAGTACAAAATTTCTAGGATTTCCTATGCACTATTTTTATATGTCTGATCCTGAAATATTATGAGATCTTTTTCTCAAAATTATTTTATCATGCTGAAAATGGTTTGTAATTTAATTTTTGACACCATTTAAACCCACTTTTGACGCTTAGTCAACCCACCATTTCCAAAAGGGGGACATAGGCAAACAGTGTAGGCTCATATCAGATGCAACAGAAAATTGCATCTGATCTAGATCTATGGCACTGTGTTTGAAAACATTAAATTCTTTCAAGAATCAACTGAAAATGAAAACTACATCCACTAGGTGTGAATGGTTCAATCATCAGCATAGCTTTTAAGCTAACCAGCTTATAGTATAGCCTTGGTCCGTCATCCTCCACACTTTTAAACACAAATACTTCCAAAAGCAGCTGCCCTATCTTGATAAAAATTTTATATGTAGCAATGTTGGAGTTGGGGATTGACTGCATAAGGTGTTAGGGCAGATCTGATTGGAACTGTAGTTGCCATGGCAATAGATAGCTGCCATAGATTTATAATTGGAAAACATTAAAAGTCATCTTCTCTGAAACCATGGGGCTCAGAGCTTATATTTAGTATGTAGCAATGTTTAGTGGTCCCCTTCACAATCCTGCAAATCAAGCCCCTGGGCTCCAAACTAGCCAAAACCCAGGGGATCAATGTTTTGTGGGATCTGCCAGGAAGGCAGTGACAGTAATGGATGGACAGAATGGCACTGTATGTCATGAAATGTAAATGACATGCATTGTGTACTGGATGTATGCATTCAGTTTGGTTGGATTGCTATAATTATACCCCCCGCAAAATATGTTTGATTCTTTACTAAATGAAAAGTATTGAAATCCCAGGAAAAACATCCAGGAACTGAGTGGTCATTGTCCATTAATTCAGTGGATATCATCCATGGTCTCAGATGACATTTTCTATGGACAGTGTCCATGAACTAAGGGACCGACCATTTGATATTCTGGGGGGGGCCTGGTATTCTTGATGGAGACACAACATTTTATTTCACTGGCCTCTGGAAACAATTTCTTTTTTTTTCACCTTGTGGAAGCTAATTTATTTTTTTTACAAACTAACTCAAACAGGTTATTTTTTTTTTTATTTTATAGCTGAACTATCAGATCCTTGTTTACTTGATCTTAATATCCTTTTATTTTACCCACATCAGTATTTTTTACACCTTTTTTTCTCACAAAAAGAACATGGTGCTGTCTTTAACCAGGCAAAGGGCATGGCTTAGCTTGCTTTTGCAAACCAGTGCCTGGAGCATGTTACTCTTTTCATCTAAGGTACAGATACAAACATCCGTGTATGAGTTTGGCAAAAAATTAGGCCTTAATTTAGGGATATTTTGGCCAAAATTTAGGGCTATTTTGGCAAAGTTTTAGGGCTAACATTAGGAATTTAAGATTTTTTTCTATCCCAATATATGCCCAAACATGTTTTATTCGTCCTTTAGAAAGTGTGATAAATACTTACTGATAGAGTCACATTATAAGTGAATGGCAATTAATAAAATGGCTGAAAGTTATGTGCTAAGAAGTTAAGAAAGGGGGGTGTGGGGGGCAATGCCCCCCAGAAGCTAAAGCAATTTCCCAATTTCAATGGCAATTTTAAGACTGGAAACAAGAGAAAAAATAGGAATGATGGTAAAAATAAGGGTTTTTATATTGGGACTTTTGCCTTTTAGAGTGTTTATTTTGCCATAATGGTTTTGTCTCCCATAAGCTAGTGACTCTTTTGCAATTCAGTTTTAGTGGAAACATTTACTTAGTAATGTGGCAGATCAATGAAACATGTATGTGAATGTTGTATAGGATTTTTTTGTAAATGTATGCACATGCGTGCCTGCTGGTGTAAACCAATTGTAGATAATATTAGAATATAACTATAAATATGGGGGTCTGGGGGCGCAGCCCCCAGAAGCCAGAGAGATTATAAAAACTCAATTCCAATGGAATTATCTGCAGACAATATTTTTTTTTTGAAATTTTGGGTGGAGACAGGTTATTTTTTTCTCTTACTTTTGAAGCCAGATTATTTTTTTGAACCCCCTTATGAGCCAGGTTATTTTTTTCTTGCATATCCAAAGACAGGGAATTTTTTTGATAAATATACCAGGCCCCCCCCAGAATATCAAATGGTCGGTCCCTAAGAGGACATTTTCCACAGACTCAGTGGACATTGTCCATGGACTCAGTGGGGATATTTTTAATAGAAGACGATGGTAAGGGTACATTGTGTATCGATTATGATTGTTTTATTACATTATTTGTGTTTCGTGTTTCACAATCCTTTGTTCAACCATCAGTGCCAAGTCCCCTCCTCCCCTCCCCCACCACACTCCCATCTCCTCTCCCCAGTCAAAAATTAAACTCCTTTCGCTTTACCAAAGTGATAACCAGCTTTCTTGAAACACTAATACTTACTATACACCAGTGTCAAAAATTAATAAAATAATATTTCAGTAGCTGAGAAACAGGATTGCATAGTAGGGGAAATTACACATAGTTGCGAAGTTTCAACCATGTTTCACCCAACTTCATATTTTCTAAAGTTCACTCTGTACTGTGACACACCCATGCATGAGTTGAGAGATATGATTTTGGTTTATGCTATAGCAAGGAGTATGAGTTGCTTATATAGTGAAGACAGCATCATAATGAAATTTAAAGCCAGAATATTCATCTTTTTTATAAAGTACAACAAATGTCTGTGAAGTGTTACACTCCTGAGCATCAGAACAGGTTTTCTTTATAAAGAAGCAATTGAATTTGGAATAATCTGCTATAAACACCATGCATTTGGTGTTACTTTACAACATGGAACATTTTATCATTGACTTAGCTCCTATGGTGCAACTTTCAGCAGTTTAGGAATTCTACTCAGGAGTGTAACACTTTCCTTGAAAATTTTTGTACATTTTTGACATGACATCACCATTACCTACATGTTTTTATATGAACAATCATTTTCTTGAATGGTTCTCTGTTCATATGCCATCATCCCAACCCATATTTTATCAAGGTACAGTCAAGTAAATAAAAGATACAAAAGTTTTTAGAACTCTACTCCTAAAAGAAGTGTGTCAAAATGAAGTTAAAATTTAAATTTTCATTTCATTCAGGGATTTCCAATAGTAAAGAGCACTTATTTACATAATTTCTAAATGCCCTACATTAGATAATGGAAGTGATATGATCATGATTTTAAGTTGATATAGAAACTTGTCATCCTGTACAAGCAATACTCTGAAATATTTCAAAGTTTGAAAAGACGTAATTTTGTTAAAAAAAATTTTTTTTCTTTACCAAAAAAGGCAGATGCACATCTACAGTATGTCTACAACATCTGTACAAAGTTTCAAATTGATTTGTTAAAAATGTGGAAGGTGTTGATTATACAAACTTGTCAGTCTCAATTAGCAATTTCCCACAAAATTTCCGAGTAATTTTGTCAAAAATCATATTTTTTCCTTTTTCAAAAAGACACATATGTACATCTACAGTATGTCTGTAACATCTGTAGTAAGTTTCAAAATGATTGCTCTAAAACTGGGAAGGAGTTGATTATACAAACTTGTCATCCTGCAGTAGCCATTTCCCATAAAAAAATTTTAAGTTTGAAAAAGCAGTAATTTGTCAAAAATGATTTTTTCCTTTTCAAAACAACAGGTGCACATCTTCAGTATGTATGCAACATCTTTGTAAAGTTTCAGATTGATTGCTCAAACACTATGCGAAGAGTTGATTGTACATACTTTTTTAGATGGAATTGACAGATCTGACAGAGGATGGACAGATAGACAGGGGTAAAACATAATGCCCCCCTGGTGGATTGGGGGGGGGGGGATAAAAAACTTCACCAATAGTCAGCATTCAGCATTAAGCAATCAACAGTATCATTTAGTCCAGGACAGATCATTAGGTAAACCCAGGTTTTCTCTGATAATCTTAGGTTTTCTGAGGTAAACCCATGGTTTCCTGTGTTAGATAACCAAAGGCTCTATTCACTGAGCTAGAACACCAGCAGTTGCTTGGCAGAGTTTTTTTCTACATTTTCTTTAAACCATGATGAAAGAGATGCATGCTTCTTAAAACAAGTAGCCCAAAGGGCAACAATTGCTCACCTGAGAGACACTGTAAACCTATAGGGATATTTAAGATGCTCAAGGGCAGCTAACTCCACAGTCAGTGGTCCAATCACGTTGAAAATTAAACTCATCCAAAACATTATGTATGCCCTCATTTAATATATGCAAGTTTAAAAAGTATCCGATCAACAGCACAATAGACAGAGCTGTCAAGGGCAGCTAACTTCGTAGTGGTTGGCCTGATCTGGCCAAAATTTGAACTTGTTTAAGATATTATGCATTTCCTCATTACCTGCAAGTTTGAAAAGGATCGGATCAGTAGAAACCAAGAAAAAGTGGCGACATTGATTTTTTGGATGCTCAGGGCAGGTACTCCATAGTCAGTAGTGAGATCTAGCCGAAATGCTAACTAATCCAAGCTTTTATGCATATCCTCATTACCTGCAAGTATGAAGAGGATCCGATGAAAAATGAAAATGTGATGAGGTTGTTTTCTCCATTATAACACTATGGGATTTTTTTCAAACACTCAAGGGCAGCTAACTCCTAGTCTGTGCTCGAATCCGGCCAAATTTCGAACTCATCCAAGCTCTTATGTATGTCATCATTACCTGCAAGTATGATAAGGATCTAAGCAAAAACAGTTGAGAAAACGTGATGACGCCATTTTCCCCATTATAACCCTAACTTGCTTGAGATATTGTCATACCCTACATTTGTCTCAAGTTTTTTCAAAATCCATGGAGAAATGAAGGTGCTAGGGCGATGACAAAGTTTTTCTAAAAATAGCCACAGTGACCTTGACCTTGGGCACAGCACCCTGAAAGTCGAACTTGCTCGAGATATTGTCATGCCCTACATTTGTGTGAATTTATTTTAAAATCTATTGAGAAATGTAGGTGCTAGAGCGCTGACAAAGTTTTTCTAAAAATAGCCACAGTGACCTTGACCTTGGGTGCAGCACCCTGGAAGTCGAACTTGCTTGAGATATTGTCATACCCTACATTTGTGTCAAGTTATTTCAAAATCCATGAAGAAATGAGGGTGCTAGGGCGATGACAAAGTTTTTCTAAAAATAGCCACAGTGACCTTGACCTTGGGCACAGCACCCTGAAAGTCAAAGTTGCTCGAGATATTGTCATGCCCTACATTTGTGTGAATTTATTTTAAAATCCATTGAGAAATGTAGGTGCTAGAGTGCTGACAAAGTTTTTCTAAAAATAGCCACAGTGACCTTGACCTTGGGTGCAGCACCCTGGAAGTTGAACTTGCTCGAGATATTGTCATATCCTACATTTGTGTCAAGTTATTTCAAAATCCATTGAGAAATGAAGGTGCTAGGGTGATGACAAAGTTTTTCTAAAAATAGCCACAGTGACCTTGACCTTGGGCACAGCACCCTGAAAGTCGAACTTGCTTGAGATATTGTCATGCCCTGCATTTGTGTGAAGTTATTTTAAAATCCATTGAAAAATGTAGGTGCTAGAGCGCTGACAAAGTTTTTCTAAAAATAGCCACAGTGACCTTGACCTTGGGCGCAGCATCCTGAAAGTCGACCTTGCTCGAGATATTGTCATGCCCTAGATTTGTGTGAAGTTATTTAAAATCCATTGAAAAATGTAGGTGCTAGAGCGCTGACAATGTTTTTCTAAAAATAGCTACAGTGACCTTGACCTTGGGCGCAGCATCCTGAAAGTCGAACTTGCTCGAGATATTGTCATGCCCTGCATTTGTGTGAAGTTATTTTAAAATCCATTGAGAAATGTATGCAATAGAGCGATGACAAAGTTTTTCTAAAAATATGTGATGAGGTTGTTTTCTCCATTATAACACTATGGGATTTTTTTCAAATGCTCAAGGGCAGCTAACTCCGTAGTCTGTGCTCGAATCCGGCCAAATTTCGAACTCATCCAAGCTCTTATGTATGTCATCATTACCTGCAAGTATGATAAGGATCTAAGCAAAAACAGTTGAGAAAACGTGATGACGCCATTTTCCCCATTATAACCCTATGGGATTTTTTTCAAACGCTCAAGGGCAGCTAACTCCGTAGTCTGTGCTCGATTCCGACCAAATTTCGAACTCATCCAAGCTCTTGTGTATGTCATCATTACCTGCAAGTATGATAAGGATCTAATCAAAAACAGTCGAGAAAACGTGATGACGCCGTTTTCCCCAATATAACCCTATGGGGGCTATCTGTTGCCATGGAAACCAGAGTTCTGAGCTGATCGGCACCAAAACCTAATGCAGCCTTTCCCCCACCCAAATGATGCTTCAGATAAAATTTGATTGCAATCGGCCCACTGGTCTCCGAGATATTTATGTTTGAAAGTGTTGACGCACCCACCCACGCACGGACGGACGACGGCTCGACTCCCATCCTATAAGCTCACCTCTGAGCCTTCGGCTCAGGTGAGCTAAAAATAGTAATAAACTTTTGGTTTATGTGAAAGAAACTTTGACAAAACTGAGTCACAAACCATAAACATGACTCATAACATAGGTGAAGTGAGAGCAATTGATGAGTACCCACAGCATATGGTTTATGGCTAATGATATGGCTACAGTGAGAATAATTGTTGAGTAGCCACAACATAACTTTTTATGACTTATAATGTAGTTACAGTGAGAATAATTCATGAGTACCCACAGCATATGTTTTATGGCTAATAACGTAGATATAGTGAGAAGGACTGAGGGCAGAGGGATATACATGTAGTTTTTTTCCATGTCTGTCTGTCCATCCTTCTGTCCATCCGTCAGGAGCCATAACTATAAGTAACCACTGGACGGAATTTCATGAAACAAAATAAATAACATGTTGATGCACAAGAAATTTCACCTGACTGGCTTCAATAGTTCATCAATCACCCTTGAATTGACTTAAAATCAGTAAAATGAGTAAGATGAACTAAGTAACCAATTACCGAAACTTCCTGAAACTTAGATTAAAGATGTATCACCATAACATGGTTATGCACATAAATTTTCATCAGAATGGCAATCAGAAGTGCATGAGTTATTGCCCTTGAATCCAACAAATTCAGCCAAAATTATACTAAATATATATCACCATAACACAATAATGAATCTTAAGATTTGTCAGAATTGCTTCAGTAAAATAAACCATAAACAAATCAGAGCTACTTCGAGGGGGCGGGGGTGGAGGGATCACGGGAATCGGCCATAATTGATGAGAACCAACAACATACATTTAGAATGGTCAAAGCATGGGTAGAATGAGTGTAATAGATGAGTATTCACAACATGTTTTGATCGCTCATAACATAGGTATAGTGGGTTTAATTGATGAGTATCCATAACATATGCTGAACAAAAATAAAACTTCACAGTTTTTACTTCTTAATTCTGGCCCACCTAACAATATATAATGCATATGGAATTTTTTGCATATATGGATTTTTGGGTTGGGTAGACGTCTGATTACCGGTACTCAAATTATGAAAATTTATTGGTAAATTTTTGTCCTGTCCAAAGTTAGTTCTGAACATTCAGACCAGAACCTTAATTTGCACATGCACATAAAAAAGTTTTCTTGTACACATTAAACAATAGTTCCAGTACACACAGAAAACACTTCAAAGCTTGTGTTAACTGTAATCACAACCTGAAAATAACGTTTAAAGATTCAAAACTTTCAGATTATCCCCCTTTGAATTAAACATACAGAGATGTTCGAGATAACATAGTTATGCCCCCAACTTTGATAAAGTTGGTGGGGCATATTGCTTTTGGCTTGTCCATCCGTGCGTGTGTGTGTGTGTGTGTGTGTGTGTGTGTGCGTCACACTTTTCATGATTGCTGTAACTTTAGAACCCTGCAAGCTAGGGTCTTGAAATTTCATATATGGATTCCTCATAGAAAATTAGCTGACACATATTTTTTTTCTATTCGCAGTTATGCCCCTTTTTGGAGTTATGCTCCTTTTAGAAAAATGAGATAAATATCTTGTTAGCAAGATATCTCAAAAAGTATATGAGCTATGGCCTTGATATTTGGTATACTGATTGGGTATGAGGAGTAGATTACTGATTAACTTTTGAGACAATTCCGTAAAGTATTGATGGAGTTATGGCCCTTGTTTGAATTTGGCATTTTTTCCAACTTTTGAACAGCTTGAGCTAGGAAGCTGATTTTTGGTATGGTAGTAGTTCTTGGTGTGTTAAATACTTTAGTACAAGTTAGGTAACTCTGCATTCATTATTTACTGAGTTACTTCCCCTGATGTTCAGTACTAATGCAGCTACTGAGTTCAAGAACCATTAGGAATAGGGTTTGAAATTTCATATATGGATTCCTTGTGGAAAATTAGCTGACCCGTAATTTTTTTCTTTTCCCAGTTATGCCCCCTTTTTAGCTCGCCTGAACAAAAGTTCAGGAAGAGCTATTGTTGTCACCTTGGCGTCGGCGTCTGCATCAGCGTCCGCGTCGGCGTCCGGATTGGATGTTTTGGTTAAAGTTTTTTAAAGACCTATATCTCCTTAACCCATGGATGGATTCTTTTGATACTTGCACTGTAGTTAGATATTGGGCCAAAGTTTAACAGGGTACCACCCCCACCCCACTCAGTGACCTTGATGTCAAGGTCATGGACTTAGAAAATTGGAGTTTTTTTGGACTGGATGTTTTGGTTAAAGTTTTTTAAAGCCCAATATCTTCTTAACCCATGAATGGATTCCTTTGATACTTGCACTGTAGTTAGATATTGGTCTAAAGTTTTCCAAGGTACTACCTCCACCCCCCTCAGTGACCTTGATGTCAAGGTCATGGACTTAGAAAATTGTCTTTTTATTGATTGGTTGTTTGGTTAAAGTTTTTTAAAGACCCATATCTCCTGAACCCATGAATGAATTCTTTTGATATTTGCACTGTAGTTAGATATTAGTTCAAAGTTTTTCTAAGTACTACCCCAACCCCGCTCAGTGACCTTGATGTCAAGGTCAGGGACTTAGGAAATTTTTGTCTTTATTAAAGTTTTCTAATTGCATACTGATTCATAATGCTTGGCAGAGATATAGTTTACACATGAACTGATGTTAGACACTTTTACACATGAACTGATGTTAGACCTTAAAGTCGAGGTCATCGACTTAGAAGTTTGTCTTAAAGATATTAGTTAAAGATTTATATTTATGAAGATATAATTTCACAGTGCTATGATGGACTCAGTTGATACTAATACTTGGGCTGATGTTAGATAATGGTTCAGGGTTTTGATACATCCTGGCCCCCCCCCCCCCCCCCCCCCCCCTCCCCTCAGTTCTTTGACAGCTAGCTCATGGACTTTGAAATTTCATGTGAATTTTTTTATTTTAATTTTATTTTAATACTTGTTTCTCAGATAGCTTTTGTTTATAAATGTGTTGTCATTATGGACATGCTTGCCTGAAGTTATATGCATAGCAGTCCACACCACCATAGCGACTGATGGACAAGCACCAATTCAGGCGAGCTATGCTATCAGGCGACAGCTCTTGTTGGAGTTATGCCCCTTTAAGAAAAATGAGGTGACCATCTTGTTAGCAAGATATCTCAAAAGGTATTTGCCCTATGGCCTTGATATTAGGTATACTGATTGGGTATGAGGAGTAGATTACCTGATTAACTTTTGAGACAATTCCGTAAAATATTGATGGAGTTATGGCCCTTATTTGAATTTGGCATTTTTCCAACTTTTGAACTGCTTGAGCTAGGAAGCTGATTTTTTGTATAATAGTAGTTCTTGATGTGCTAAATACTTTAGTACAAGTTAGGTAACTCTGCATTCATTATTTACTGAGTTAATTCCCCTGATGTTCAGTACTTATGCAGCTACTGAGTTCAAGAACCACTAGGCATAGGGTTTGAAATTTCATATATGGATTCCTTGCGGAAAATTAGCTGACACGTATTTTTTTTTCTTATCCCAGTTATGCCCCCGTTTTGGAGTTATGCCCCTTTTAAAAAAAATGAGATAACTATCTTGTTAGCAAGATATCTCAAAAAGTAGTTTAGCTATGGCCTTGATATTTGGTATACTGGTTGGGTATGAGGAGTAGATTACCTGATCAACTTTGGGGAGAATTCCCTAAAGTTTTGATGGAGCTATGGCCCTTGGTTGAATTTTGCATTTTTCCAACTTTTGAATCTCTTGAGCTAGGAAGCTGATAGTAGTAGTCCTTTATGAGTTTGATGCTTTAGTACAGGTTTGGTAACTCTGCATTCATTAATTACGGAAGTATTAAAAGTATTTGAGCTCTGGCCTTGATATTTGGTATGCTGATTGGGTAGGAGGAGTAGATTACCTGATTAACTTTTTGGACAATTCTATAAATATTTATGGAGTTTTGGCCCTTGTTTGAATTTGTAATTTTTCCAACTTCTGAATTACTTGATCTAGGAAGCTGAATTTTTGTTTAACAGTAGTTCTTGATGTGTTTAATATTTTAATAAAGATTACTTAACTCCTTTTCAGGCTTAGACATTCTAAAGTTTGACACCTGTAGAAGCAAGCATATGGTTGGGGGCATAGTGTTTCACAAACACAATTTCTAGTTTCTATATCAGTGCATCTCTTTTATTATTTTCATAGAGCTTTGTTTGATTGGCGTGCAAACTCAATGTATTTATTACTAAATTTATTTGAAATCCATTTTTTAAACTGCTATGAACACTATAATGTGTAATGGGAATTCCACTGAAACTGAATTTCTGACTTAACTATGGCGTGGACTGAGGTTTTCTGTCTGGTCCTCATGACCTCCTAGTCAAACATCCAATGGCATAATTTTAGCTAATGAGTCCATCCAAATGGGATTTAATAATGGAAAAGGCATTGCTAACAGAATTCTTATCATTTAAGCTTACTTCAACAATTTTAAATTTGGTAGATTTTCGGGTTTGAGTATAGAAAACAGAAAAGTACCCTCATGAAATTTACAATAGCCTAAACATTGCTGAATCTAAAGAATCTTGAATTTTGTGTGACTATGATATTACAATATTAAATTACTTTTTCTGAAATTAAAATACTTTTCTAAAATTAAAATACTTTCATGTCTCACCTTTTCCCAACTACGGTAGGATGAAAAATAGCCAAAAAAAAAAAATTTTTTTTTGCTAAGTATATGTTTTGATGGCATATAAAATAGGTAGAGTGACTGTAATTGATGAGCACCTACAATGTTTTAATGGCAATTAAAGATTAACATAGATGGAGTGAGAGAAACTGTGAGTACCCACAACATATGTTTTGAAGGGACATAACATACCGAAGTTAGAGTATTTGATGAGTACCCAATTAACATGTCTTAAATGATCATTTTCCACAAAATATGTTGACGATACTTATTCATCATTACCCAAGCTTTACTGTAAATTGTTTTCACAAAAAACATGCTATTGGTACTCATCACATACTGCTAAGGCAAATAATTCAAATGTGTTTCTAGAAATAGCAGACATGCATGTTGCTCTGAATTCCTAATTAACATGTTACTATCAATAAATTGGGTTATGAACTTTGACCAGACTGATCAGAGATATAAATTACTTTTTTTGAAGGGGAGACTGTTCATACTAATGGTTGATTGGAAATAATGATGTCAAATAAAGTCCAAATGATTCAGTTCTAAAATCTGGAGATAAAGTATCAGAGAGGATAAAAAGGGTAAAGGTTTCCCATAGCCTAAGCCGTAGGGGCAGTGGGGGTGAAGGGCTGTATACACTATCATTTTTTTCTTGTACAACTTTATTGTACAATAAAAAAAGATCAAGGTCAACCCAAGGCATACCTGTCAACTCTCCCGCATAAATCGTGAGTCTCCCGATTTTGGGACCCTTTCCCGATCTCCCGATCGTATTTCAAAAATAACCCAATTCTCCCGCTTTTGAGACAACCTCCGGATTTTTATTTTCATCGCTAATATTAAAAATCAAAACGATTTTTATCATTTGTTTCTTCGCATGTTTACAGTTTTTAAGGTGAAGGTCGGTCTCACTTCCGCTTGGACTCGCGAGTTTCCGATTGGTTCCGGTAGTTTTCGCCAATTGCAAGCGGTCATTATAAGAGGTAGTCCTACTGAGGCAGGATCGCAGAAAGAAGAAGCGGGAAATTCCGTGACCGGTCGCATGCAACAATTAAAAATATATTATTACACCTGGTTCTCGGTTTCGAACCGATCACTTATTATAGTCAGTGGATTCGGAAAACCAGAAATTGTTTATTTCCTGCAGCAAAAAACGCAAGAAAAACACAAAATTGAGAGAAAATTCAAAAGGCTGCTATGAATATACGCAAGGGCTCGAGTTTCTCTGTATGCAAAGAAGCGAGAAGAGGGTCATTTTTTCAGATAGTGCTTGTTGCGAGAGACATTTAAGCCTGCGAAATGGTGGTAGAAACGATCATACAAAGCACTGAAATCGGCGATGGCTAGCAACCTATCTCAATTGGGACATATTTAAGGCTTCTATAGCATTCATCAGTCGTTATTGAATTATTCAAGATTTTAATGTAGTTACAATGATAAAGAATTTTAAGGATTAAGTGTTTCTCCGTTTTAAGACTTTACAAAATTAATGCATTGTTTTTGAAAGATGAAGATATCTCTTGAAACAAAAATGAAGATATCTCTTGAAACAAAAATGCTTTGTAAGCTTTCTTTTTTCATTAGGAAAAAAAGTCTCCCCCATGGAAATTTTAAGTGATTTTCTCCACGCACTCTAGTCTTAAAAAAAGCGGTCGAAAATGTCGGTTCGCGCGCTGTCTCCCCCATGAAAATTTCTGAAAGTTGACAGGTATGACCCAAGGTCATAATTTGAAGAATCTTGGTAGTACTCATGTACCCGATGCTACATACCTAGTTTCAAGGCCATCCGTCAATTGGTTCTGAAGAGAAGATTTTTAAAGGTTTTACCTTATAGGAGCCTCGGTAGCTCAGTGGGTTAAGCACTGGCCTACTGATCTAGCAGACCAGGTTTGAGCCCCGCTTGAGGCAAGAATCCTTCGGTAAACAGTTTCATTGCACACAGCCTTTCATTATCACCGTTCCATTGTCCTGATATGACTGAAATACTGTTGAAAAGGATGAAATACTGTTGAAAAGAACGTAAAATCAATAGTCATCCATCCATGTTTTACCATATATGGGAGTGGCGGCCATGTTGGTCATGTGACCAGAACCTTATGAGCAATTTTTCATTCCCCCGCTCCCTGGAGGCTCTACTTGAAATTTGGTTACAATTGGCCCAGCAGTTTCAGAGGAGAAGTTTGAAATTGCTGACGAAGATGGATGGATGACGAAGCCTGCCTATCCTATAAGCTCACCTGTAGTCGCTGGTACAGTTGAGCTAAAAAGCTGGAATAAAACTTTTGTTTATGTCTCAAAAGCCAACAGTAAAATCTCCATTGGTGGATTTCAAACATGGGTGCAGGCTAGTGGTGCATTTCATATGTCTTTGCTTTCATTATCAGCCTTCCATGGTTGAAATACAGTTTAAAAGGCTGTAAAATTACAAGTCACCTTGCAGTACATTGTGCTACCTTTTCATACCATATGCAGTTCTGTGGTATTTCAAAATGGCTCATGACATCTATGCGAAAAGCGCTCCAACATTTATGCAAACAGCTTTGCATAACGGTCAAGTGCAGCTGCATTTTGGGTAACTAATAGCTGTACTACAATGTTGGAGTCAATGGTTTGATTGTGCATTGTCACCCAGTTATTAAAGTTGCAAATGAGTTAAAAAAAAGTAAAATTAAATATATCTGATGTCATAAATGTTTGAACAATGTATATATATTTTCATAAGTTTAGGTCATGTATATTTATTTAGTGGAGTCATTGGGGAAAGAGAAGCATTTGGCTGCAGTTAGATCATAATTATTAAGCTATTTTGTAAATGAGGTAGAACTTTTTTCATTGCAATTGATAAGTATGTGCTACTTTTTTTTTAGCTCACCTGAGCCGAAGGCTCCGGGGGAGCTTATAGGATAGGCAGGCTCCGGCGTCCGTCGTCGTCGTCCGGCGTCCGTCGTCCGTCGTCCGTCCACAATTTCAAACGACTTCTCCTCTGAAACCGCTGGGCCAATTGTAACCAAATTTCATATAGAGCCTCCAGAGGTCTTAGGAACGAAAAGTTGTTCAAACGGTCCAGGTCACATGACCAACATGGCCGCCACGCCCATATATGGTAAAAAGCTTAAAAAATCTTCTTCTCCAGAACCAAAAGGCCGATGGCCTTGAAACTTGGTATGTAGCATTGGGTACGCGAGTACTACCAAGATTGTTCAAATTATGACCTTGGGTTGACCATGACCTTTTTTACGGCAAGGTCAAATTTGCTTTCTGTAGCTTTTATATG
Source organism: Ctena decussata (assembly GCA_963989385.1). Classification (NCBI taxonomy): domain Eukaryota; kingdom Metazoa; phylum Mollusca; class Bivalvia; order Lucinida; family Lucinidae; genus Ctena; species Ctena decussata. The sequence goes on along the minus strand of OZ022512.1, from coordinate 37,860,473 downwards.
GGAAAATGCTATTATAGCCTATAACTTAAGATTTTGTGGAATCTATCAAAGATTTTGGCCTAAAAATTAGTATATACATTTGTCTTAATGAGTACATGAAGATTTTTGAGTACAAGAGGTCAAGGTCATTCTTTGACCTTTGACCCTGAACTCTAATATTTAGAAAATTTCAAACAATCTACTCAAAAGCCATGGGGCCAATTGAAACCAAATTTCATATAGAGCCTCCAGGGGTTGAGGGAACAACAATTTGTTCAAACGGTCCAGGTCACATGACCAATATGGCTGCCATGCCCATATATGGTAAAAAGATTTAAAAATCTACTTCTCCAGAACCAATTGACCGATGGCCTTGAAACTTAGTATGTAGCATTGGGTACTCAAGTACTATCTACACTGTTCAAATTATGACCTTTGCTTGACCTTGACCTTTTTAATGGAAAGGTCAATTATGGGAAAATGCTAGAATGTAAGATTTCAAGGAAAGTTTTGAAGATTAAGGCCTAAAAATTTGTATATACATTCAACTTAATGAGTACATGAAGATTTGTGAGTACAAGAGGTCAAGGTCATTCTTTGAATTTGACCCTGAACTCTCATATTTTGATAATTTCAAACAATCTCCTCAAAGGCCATGGGGCCAATTGAAACCAAATTTCATATAGAGCCTCCAGGGGTCTTAGGAACCAAAATTTGTTCAACCGGTCCAGGTCACATGGCCAACATGGCTGCCACGCCCATATATGGTAAAAAGCTTTAAAAATCTTCTCCAGAACCAATTGACCAATGGCCTTGAAACTTGGTATGTAGCATTGGGTACTCCAGTGATACCAAGATAATTCAAATGAATGACCTTGGGTTGACCTTTACCATTTTACGGCTTGGTCAGATATGTGAACATGCCAGAACACAAGATTTAAATGGAAGGTTTTGAAGATTTTGGCCCAAGATAGTTCAGATGATGACCTTTGGTTGACTTGACAATTTTTGGCAGGGTCAAATTTGCTTTCTGGTGCTTTTTTATGGGAAAATGGTAAATATAAGAGTTCATGGAACTTGTAGAAAAGTTTGGTACAGAAGTTAATAATTACAGTCTTATAAAAGAGTAGTTGAATTTTTTTTTTAGCAATAGAGGTCAAGGTCATCTTTTAAGCTCTAACCAATGTCTGTCATATTTTGACAGTTTAAACTAGCGGGTTTGTTCAAATGATGATCCTAGTTTGATGTTTGACCTTTTTTACTCAGGTGAGCAATTCAGGGCCTCATGGCCCTCTTGTTTTGATGTCTAATGATGCTGAAGAGTCAAAATGGAAAAGAGGCTGAATGCAACTGACCACTCGGAGAGTTGGACAGAAACTTGTTAGCTCACCTGAGCACGAAGTGCTCAAGGTGAGCTATTGTGATCGATATTTGTCCGTCGTCCGTCCGTCTGTCCGTCCGTCTGTCCGTCCGTCCGTCAACAATTTCTTCAAACGACATCTCCTCCTAAACCAGTTGGCCAATTCTAAAATAATTTCACACAAATGTTTCTGTTATAGCCCTGAACCAAAATTGCTAAAATGGTTCCGCTCCACTAAACAAAATGGCCGCCAGAGCTAAAAATAGAAAAACCTTTAAACGACATCTCCTCTGAAGCCAATAGCTCGATTTCAAAATAATTTCACAGAAATGTTTGACTCATGACCCTGAACCAAAATTGCTAAAACGGTTCCACTCCGCTGAACAAAATGGCCGCCAGAGCTAAAAATAGAAATCTAAAAATAGAAAAACCTTTAAAAGACATCTCCTCTGAAGCCAATGGCTCGATTTCAAAATAATTTCACAGAAATGTTTGACTCATGGCTCTGAACCAAAATTGCTAAAACGGTTCCACTCCGATGAACAAAATGGCCGCCAGAGCTAAAAATAGAAATAAATCTTAGAATGACACAGAGGGCACAGTTATGATCCAATCATCATGAAACTTTGTTAGAATGTTTATCTGAGTAAAATCTAGACCAAAATTGAAACTAGGTCATGTGAGGTCAAAAACTAGGTCACTAGGTCAAATCTTAGAAAAACCTTGTGTACACTATGGAGGACACAGTTATGATCCAATCTTCATGAAACTTTGTCAGTATGTTTATTCTTATACAATCTAGGCCAAGCTTGAAACTGAGTCATGTGGGGTCAAAAACTAGGTCACTAGGTCAGATCTTAGAAAAACCTTGTGTAGGCTCTAGCAGGCACAGTTATGATCCAATCTTCATGAAACTTTGTCAGGATGCTTATCTTTATGAAATCTAGACCAGGTTTGAAACTGGGCCATGTCAGGTCAAAAACTTAGAAAAACCATATGAATGCTCTAGAGGGCACAGTTTTGGTCCAATCTTCATGAACTTTGTCAGAATGTTTATCTTAATTAAATCTAGGCCAAGTTTGAAACTGGGTCTTGTCAGGTCAAAAAGTAGGTCACTAGGTCAAATCATAGAAAAACCTTGTGTACACAATTGTGGCTTTATTTTGCATTGAATCTTCTTGAAACTTTGTCAGAATGTTTATCTTCATGAAATGTGGGCCAAGTTTGAAACTGAATAATGACTGATCAAAAAACTAGATCGCCAGGTCAGATCTTCGAAAAACATTGTGTACACTCTAGAGGGCACAGTTTTGATCCAATCTTCATGAAACTTTGTCAGAATATAGATTAGAAAGTGCAAAACTGCTCCAATTAAAACCATCATCAAATCGATGATCTTCCCTGTTATTTCATCATAACTCAGGTGAGCGATTTAGGTCCATCATGGACCTCTTGTTAATTAATTAGGTAGGGGTAAAGGGAGAGAGAGGCATGCTGACTGGTGAAGGCAGAGTCAAGTATCATGTGACAAGAGAGAAAGACAGTCATGATTGTGATCTCAATAAGAAAAGAAGAAATTGAGAACGCGAGTTCAGAAATTTTAGGCAAACTGTTTAGATGGAAATTCATGTTTAAAATATAGAAATTTATGTTCAGGAATGACTTTGGAAACGTTTGAGTTTAGAAAATGAAATAAGTGAATAATTGAAATTGTAACTTTGAAATTTGTGAGAAAGAACCAAAGATGAACATAGAAAATTTAAGAAATTAAAATTAAAATTTAAATAGAAAACAATTAAAGACTCTTATTTGTCACTAGTAATTCACTCGGTGGTATAGCCTACCCCCATGGACACAGACAATAATAATACACTGCTCAAAATATGATATTTTCCCACAGACATTACTACAACATAATTATGCTCATGCAGTTCAGTTGCTCATAAATTCAAGTGCCTGCAGTGGCCAAGAATTTCCAGTTCTTTCGAAGATTAAGACAATAAGAATTTCAATACAACTGACTCTCTGCTCATTTCCATGGAACAATTTTACAATATTCAGATTTTCTGAAACTGAGGCATTTTTCTGGACGTCTATAAAATCTCATCAACTTGAGTTCAAAGTGATCCTTACAAGCCTGCCATTATGAATATACAGAAAGAGTATTGCACTAACGTTGGCATCGTTGGTATTGGCTGCAGTGTCTGGCCATTAGCAAAAAGTTAAAGTTCTATGTAAAAGTTTTCAAGCTTTCATACTTTTTCAGCCCTTTGATTCATTTTACTTATATTTGCCCCCCCCCAACCCCCCCATGTAGTTGAAGGGGACTAGAAAATTAATTGGTTCTGTCTGTCCGTCCATCTGTCCGATTTTTTCATTGAAGTTTCATGAAACTTTCAGAATACCATTGTCATTAGATTACATGGATCATGATTTGGGGGCATGATCAGATGCTTTCTGCCAGAGTTATGGCCCTTTATCTGTAAATTTGGCCAAATCTTGTGGCTGCAACTCCTCCTTCAGTTTTCAACCAATTTCCATCAAACTTTCAGGATATTGTTGTCACTACATGATAAGGCTCATTTTTATTGGGGTCATGGTAGGACCCTTTCAGCCAGTTACACCCATTGTAAGTCTGGTCGAATCTTGTGGCCAGAGTTATGGCCCTTTATATATTAAATTGGCCAAATCATGTGGCAACAACTCCTTCTTCAGTTTCCAACCAATTTTCATCAAACTATCAGGATATACTAATTGTCATAACAATGACATGGATCATATTTAATTGGGGTCATGATTGTGTCACCCACTGAAAATTAAGTCTTTATTATCATTATTATTATTATTGGATCCTTTCTGCCAAAGTTACAGCTCTTTGTAAGTCTGGTCAGATCTTGTGGCAGCTACTCCTCCTTTAGTTTTCAACTGTGTTTCATCAAGCTTTCAGGATATACATGTAGTTGTCCTACATGACATGTTCATATTCTATTGAGCAATGAAAGAACTTTTCTTAAACTGTTCTTTCAAATTTCCCAGTCTTCAGTCAGTGAACTGGAATATAGTTTTACTGTGGTGTATACAAAGTTCTGTTCTGTTCTCTGTTATATTGTACTATTGGAAATGAATTTGCTGTCATCACAATCATGTAAATTTCTCCAAAGATCTTTAGCATTATTCCAGTACAGTAAGATATATATTATACTTTCAAGACTATAGCATAAAAAAAACAGCACAAGAAAGTTTCTTGTGCTGTTTTTTATGCTACAGTCTTGAAAGTATAATATAGCTAGATAGCAAACATTCATCAGAAATTCACAAAAAAAACAAACAGAAACCTAATGTACAAGTGACTTGACACTCCAACAGATTTATAATAAATATTATTTATAGGGGAGACTGGCTGCAGTCTGAAACAATCGATTGGCATTTTTTCTTTCAGTTTCAGTTTTTTTGTTTGTTTGTTTTTAAATAAATCTCAAGTCTCTGAAACTCACTTTTACTTTGGTCTAATGTCTAGAGTACCAGTAGCTAGGTTTGATTGACATTTATCTGTTTATAATGACCCTTATCTGATTCCATGAACCCATAAAATGATCACTGGGATCAATGTTTACATAATGGTAACTGTATGAATGGCTCAATTACACAGAGGAGCCAGTTCCTTATCAACCTGAAGGTTTGTGTGATGAAGAGGCTGAGAAAAATACATGTAATATTATTTTGGTATCTATTTCCTGTCAGCTTTTCATTATTGTGTTGTGTATAGAAAGTAGATATGAACTTTCATGCATTCCTTTGTTTTTATTTGTCCATAGTGACACGACTTGAATTTGTTTTTCTTGTTCCTATTAAATGCCCCCCCCCCCCCCCCCCCCGCGAGGGCATTGCCTTTTACGAAGCTGGGTGGGGAAGGTGGGGGGAAGGAGGCATTATTCAGAGCCACTAGTGTAGTATATGTAAATCAGCCACTGCCACAATACCTCTATTAAACGTATTAAGGCAAATGGGTATACTTTCAAAGGAAGCATTTTTCTTTTTTTTTTGAAACAACTCTTTAAAAGGAAAGAATTTGCTTATCCAGGAGCAAATTCTTTCCTGTAAGAGTAGACACAAGTTTAAGGAACTACTCATCCAGAGAGACAAACAGGAGGAATGCAAACAATATAACATAATTTTCAGATAAGAGGCAGGGGGCATTTATTAGAACAGGGGCATCTATTATGATTAATATGGTATACTAGGGGTGTAGCTAGGGGCAGTTTTATGTTTCATGCTCTTTAAGGGAAAGTGTTAGGGTACAGCCCCTAAGGTACTTTAGACTTCTACGCATTTATGGCAGACAGCACTGAAATCATGATAAAATCATAAAACTTCAGCTTATAACTAAGAGAATAAAACAGTGATGGCTACATTTCAAAGCAATACTCCCTCCAAGACTATCTTTAGAAAATAGTATATAACAACAACTAAGAAATGCTTATGCCTTCTGTGCTACAAAGGGGAAAAATATAGCTATTGTGTTAAACTGTTAAAAAATTCACCAGTGTTTGAACTGCTAGAAACACTGCTTGAGTTCTTCATACTGACAGAGTGTATAAAGAACTGCTATAAAGTAAGCTTGACACTTAAACAACAACAACAATGACTGATACAAACATAAATCTGGGCATGGTCAGTTTAATAATTGCAAGCATCCATGTTAGCCCCTGACCTATATATCATGGGCCAATGATTTCATTTCATGCAGGGCTCGAAATTTTTTTTTGAACATACTTGTCCTGCAGGGCAAGTGCTTTCAAATATTTACTTGTCCTTTCAAAAATCTACTCGTCCGTATTCTACTTTCACTTTTATTTTCACTCGGTTATTTCCGATACTTTCCGTAGGTAATATGGTTTCGTCCCAATTCAGGATCGTACAAAGAGGTTTCGTTTATAAAGATTTCTGCACCAAAGTAGATTTTTTTTTGCTTTATTCAAGAGAGGACGTGAAAAATATGTCCTATACAACTATTTGAGTTGGATTATGCATTTGTGATCATGCAATTATAGAGCGCAAACAACTTAGGCGAAACTGCGTTGGTGCGAATCCTCATCGGGTCGATGTTCGATATGCGCATGCACACAGTTTATTTACAGTTTGCCATCTCCGTTTCATTTTTTAGACACAACGATGCGGAAACCTATGGGATTTCATGCTTTTTGCGTTACAGTCAATATTTGTTTGCTGTAATTTGATCGATTTATAAAGTGCTTTTCCTGAACGGCATGATTAGACAATTTTCATGGAGGAAAAACCTACTCGTCCGGCAGGGCAAGTCAGTGACAATTTCCACTCGTCCTTACTGACCATCTACTCGTAAATACGAGCGGACGAGTGGAAATTTCGAGCCCTGTCATGGCCATTGTTTTTGCTTTGCATCTTGTTGATTTGCATTTAACTTGGGAAATAAGCACATGAAGAATGAATCCTGTGACAGCTATCAAACATGGCATAAAAGATGGTCTTCTGGATTGTCACACCTTTATAACACCGACCAATATTTCACACTCTGCAGCTCTGAATTTACATCCTAAATTGTATTAGTCTTATAATAAGTCTTGTTCATCTGTGTGATCTACTTTTCATGATCTGTCATTTTGCCTCATATCTTTTTAATTATCTGATTGAGCTGCATGATTAGATCAGTTTTGATATGATAAATGACTAATAGGTCGTATTTGTCACTGTAACATTCTTTTTAATTTTATGGTCCAATGATTTTGCCTTCTATCTTGGCTACTACTGGATGGAATTGCATTAAACTTGGGACATCAGTTCAGTATGAAACTAATTTTACAGTGTAGATTAAACCTGGTTTCAGATTTTTTCAATACATAACAGATGGGAAAATTGCTCATGTGGAGCAGCTCTAAGAATATAGACTCCTACAATGTTTATAGGTCTTGTGAGCTACAGTTACCTACTTTTCATGGTCCAGTGATTTTGCCTTCTGTCTTGGATTTATACTGATAACAATTTCATAGTACAAATCGAGTACAATAAAGTTTGTTAACAAATGCATCAGTATTCCACAACAGTTAAACATAAAAGTATGCCACTTTTCCCTTTTTATAGCGTTTTCGGCGCGAAATAGCCCGTTTGGTGCTGATGTGCCGTAAAACCCATATCACTCACTCACTCACTAAAAGTATGCAATTTTTTTTTTAATAAAAAAATAAACAAAGTTCCTACCATGACTTCCCTAATATAAGTTAATGTTGTGCTGTAAAGAAATTCAACTTCTCATCTGCACAAGACTTTCAGAACACTCAGATAGCAGCAAAGGTGTCACTGTTGATGCCTAATAATTTCTTTTTAATTGGTCTCACTGGGAGAGGATAACAAGACTGGAAGATCTAATCACCATTTCTTAATGGACATTAAAGTCATAACTGGCCATTGTATTGGGTAAAACCGACCCAAGAATTCTCTGAATTACCGGCAGCTGCTGAGAATTATGCAATTAGGTTGACTGGGGTTTTCTGCAGATTACCTCGGTAAACCCAGGTTACCTTTTATTGACGCCATGCCTAAGCTATACCATATTGAGAATTCAAACACTAGAGGACAAAAAGTGTATATCCAGGTTAGGACCTGACCTGCACCGTCTGGGAATTCAACAATTTTGATTATGGTGCTATAAGAATACTGTATACACGATAATTTTCGCAGTGTTTCATTTTTCGCGGTATTTTGCAGTCACTTAGAAACCGCGATTATTAAAATTGCTAAGTATTTACAGTAGGCACAGTGCCCATATATTTTTTTTTCTGTTTGCTTCAGTAAATTCTGTTACAGTTTTCATTTGAGCCAGGCCTTGCCGCAGGTTAATGAAAGAACTGGCTCAAGTTAAAATGAAGCAACTTTGCTTTATGCGCATATTGCTTTCCGCGAAAATTAAAAATCGCGAAAATTAATGTTTATGTTTTTGCCCTTAAACCGCAAAAATTTGAACCCGCAAAAATTACCGAGTATACGATAAACGGTAATACAGAATTTCGAGTACTTGGTCATACTGGTAAAAGTAGCTGGTTTCCAGGATAAAAAAAAATTGTAAAATGGAATTCTTCATAATCACCTGTATGTTTTCTTTTATGAATAATGAGGTCCTCGTATCGACGGTATTTCTTGTCACACTGGTCACAGTCAAATGTCCTGTCTTTACTTATCGGTGTTCTTGGCGTACTTGGACTCTTCTTGGCAGCACCCACTTTTTTCTTTGCAGCTTTTCTTGTACTCTTCAATAAAGAGGAGAGCTCGAGATAAGAGGGGGTATTGAGGATAATTCAAAGATAATTTTTCTTATTTCTCAACGAAAACATATATTGTGACCCCTCATTTGAACCGTCTCACGGTTCTAATGATGAGTCACAAAATATGTTTTTGTGGAGAAATAATGATAGTTATCCGTAAATTATCTCTGTTACCCCTTCTTATCTGGTGCACTGAAAGAGTCAGATGTAAACAACAAAGCATACTTAATACCGTAATGGTCCTAAATATTTGGACAGGTATGGGCAAACATTGTAGACCCAGCTCAAACTGCTCCTGATGGAGCAGTTTGATCAGGATCTACAATGTTTGCCATTCACTAAGCATCATTTGGATGCATTAATGTGTGTAAAATCCACTTTGTAAGAATTTTAACAATAAATGTACGACTTTCAGGTGTCCAAAATTTTAGCGTCATATGGTAGGTGACTTCTGTGACTATAGAGAATCATGATTTCTAATGATAGAGATAACAAAGCAGGCTAAGTTGCCATTGCATTGGTCAATTTTACACTATCAGGTGACTTTTGAGTGACATTCTGGGCGTGTCTCAGAAAGGTATATCTACATGTAGATTGGATGATATACCATAAAATTCTAAAGATTGGAACACTCACAATAGTTACTGTTTATAGAATGGCAAACTGTGCAAACATGGATCAAACTGCTCATACAGAAGCAGTCTGCCATGGGCCTGCACTGTTTGATCTGACCTATCTGTCCCAATATTTAGAACTTTTACAGATGACTTGCTATTTTATGTCCTTTACAACAGTAGGATTAGTATCTAGGTATGGGCAAACATACCTTTTCAGTCATATCATGATGATGGGACAGTGATAATGAAAGGTTTCAAGCAACGGAACCTGTTCACGGTTGAAATGATCTCCAACTCCAGTGGGAATCGAAACTAGGACTGCTAGATCAGCAGACCAGTTTTTAACCCACTGAGCTGCTGGCCCTGGTCCTCCTCACTAGTTCCTGAGAAACTGACCTACATGTAAACATAGAACTAATTTTCTTTCAATAATCGTAATTCTTACCCTACTTGCTGACTTCGTTATAGTCTTAACAGCCCTTAGCTTGCCCACTGGCCGTCCATCAACAATGTCCTCCTGTTTTACAACAATAATTTTATCCTTAACATTGTTCTCTTCATCTTCATCGTCATCCTCATCTTCTTCATTTTCTTCTTCCTCACCGGTGACATCCAAATAATTAAAGTGGAGAAATTCATATGCCCCTTCCTCATCCGCTTCATCAACCATCTCCTCATACATTTCATCATCACCCATGTCATCTTCCTCTTTCGGGTCAGGGGTATGTGGAGCATCACCCGAAGCGTCTTTGTCTGTAACTTCCTCTGATTCTGTTTTTGGCTCTTTGGGGTCTGATATGTTGAAAAAGAAAATAATTGAGCTGCAGCGTATAAAACCTACAAAGTGACAAGTGTGCCATGCAGACTCAGATCAGCCTGAGCACTGCAAAGTCTGATAAAGTCTTTGCTGTGTGCTTTGAGGGTAGCTAAGTGTCTACCCTACCTCCACCATGCAGCGAAGACTCTCATCAGTTTGTGTGGCACACAGTCCACTTTGTTGGTCTTGGCATGTTGAAGCTCAATTATGACTGTATGTCAAGGACACTAAGTATTGGGTAGGTGATCTTGACTTGCGAGGTGCAAGCTTTGCTGAAAGTTCAAGGACCTACCTCTTGCAATAGCCAGTAAAACATTGAGGATGATTCTGTGATAATTTTTCTTATTTCTCAACAAAAAATATATATTGTGCTCCTTCATTACAACTGTCAGAAAACAAGTTCTGAGAAAGGAGTTCAGTTCACTTTATATACAGTAATACCCTAATGTGCTTAACTATTGGGACATCTAAAACCATTAATTTTCCATTTGGGATAAATGGAGAATTAATGGTTTTAGGTGTTCCAATACTTAAGCAGATTAGGGTATTTCATTACATACCTTGACAGAAATGAATGAAGTCCATTATAAGGCTAAATTTTTCTTCCAAATATTTCCTCCCCTTTTTTGACCCCAGCTGGCAATATCCATTTTTAGTCACCGTCACAATCAGGCTTTCACATCCCAGTCCTTCAAGAGCTTTACACTGGAATTAAATAAAATAAACAGGTACCATCCAGGTCTGCACAAACAGTGCAGACCCAGATCAGAGCAGTCTTATCAGTGTCTAGATTGTTGGCCACTCAATCTCAGTATTATCTGCTGCTTTTGGATGCATTAGATGATCAATGCAATGTACATGTTATACCAACATGTTCTGTTTCCAGGTAAAGAAATCCACAGAATGTTGTGTCTTGCCTGACATCACTTAACGCCGCTAACTACACCAGAAACGTACATATCTGTATCACCTCTGTTAGTTTCAGTTCAGAAATAAATTATGAGAATTATTTATGGTGTTTACTGTTTTTACTGTAAAAATGTATATGCTGTAGCTACGCAGCCAGCATATCTGATTGTCTTGCTGCAGCACTGTTAAATAAGCCTGTCTGACTGCCAAGAAGTACAACACCAAATTTGCAAGACCCACTTTTGCACCCGTTATTTGCAACCCAATGGGTAAACAAAGACTGCATAACAGCTAGGACTTTGTGTAGATGTATTCTTTTCAAATAAGAAGAAGCAACTCTACTGTTTTGTATGTTGCTCCCTTCTCAATGGGGTCAACTCTTCAAGGCAAGAATTTGCTCCTCTAATGACAAAAGTTGTTGCACTCTGTAGAAATGGTGGAAAAAACAGGGAGATGTACCCAATCTTTAATCACCTTTATACAGCCCTAGATAAAAGGGAGAATTTGGTGATAATAAGGGATAATTTTTGTTAATTCTGGATAAAAACATATGTTGTGACCCCTCATCTGAACTGTCTCGATGAGACAGTTCAGATGAGGGGTCACACCATACGGTTTCAATGAGAAATAAAGAAAATCATCCCTCAATCATCATCAAATACCCCTCTTATCTAGAGTCCTTCAAAGTCAAAGAAGACTTAACACAACCTGCAGAATACTATATATGTGTCTCTTGTCTGTGCATTGTCACAAAAGAGAGCTACATCAAAGAACTTGACAAAAATTTTACTTTTTTAGGCGCTGACACACGAAAAGAAACCCCTATGACACTTCTGTTAGAGGCAAGGGAAACAAGAAATCCCACATTTAATCTATTACTGGAGACAAGCTGTATTACAAGTCATTATTTTTACACATAAATTAGGTGCATCATTGTTGGTATAACAATTTTAAGATGAATGGACACACAATAAGGGGAAGCAACTTTACTGAACTGTTGAAGGAAAGTTTCTAAACGACCTTTGTTTGGTTTCACAATGCAATCCACAGGGTGAAAATCTACCTGAACAAAAATTATTGATAGTTGAAAGTACTATCGGGGATTGTTATCAATAGTTTAAAAACACTATTGTGACAGCACTATCAAAGCAACCAGTATCACTTTAAATTGATGTATCGTTACACCCATAGTGTTTTCTACGGAGCTCTATGATTGATTAATTTGTTGCTTAGCCACACTGCTCCTGGGCATGCTTAGACCTCCTAGCTGTTAACAAGTACTTAGTGCACACATTTTTGCCAGTAACTGACAACTGACCTTCTTGAATCAGTGGAAGGAGAAACAGAAGTATGTGGCCAGACCGGGTATCGAACCCAGGACCTCTGACTTATAAGTCAGTTGCCGTACAGACTGCACTATGCCACCCGGCTATGGAGCTCTATGCAAAGAATGTAGGGATCAGTTGTGTTTTAATAACGCTTTCAACAGCATTTCAGTCATAATAAGCCAATGAAATGGTGATAATAGAAGGTTGCTCGAAATGGTACACTGCATAGGGTTTAACAGATTTCCTTTTCTTGTGGGTTTGCACCCAGATTACTAGCTTAGAAGTCAAGTGCTTAACATACTGAGCTACCTAGGCCACTGCAGAATGTATGGAAATGATACATACAGTGGTACTAAACTCCTCGTGAAGTTTCTGAAGAGATGCTGCATCACCAGAGGTTCCCATCCTTTAAATCGTCTCAACCATGAAATCCTGGAAATTTTCTGTAAGAAAACATGAGGTAAGTGCCACAACTAAACTTATAAAGTGCTATGTTGGCCAGGCAAAGACTTAGATCAGCCTGGGCATCCGCCCAGTCTGATCAGAGTCTTTACTGTTGGCATGAAGGTAGCTGAGACTCTTAGCTACCCTTTAAGCCCACAGCAAAGACCCTGATCAGACTGGGCGGATATCCAGGCTCCAATGAGTCTTTGTGTGGTTCATATGTCACTTTGTTGGTTTTGTTGTTTCGCTGCTCTGTTGTATATAATTCTATGATACTGAACAAGAGTAAAACAGCTGGCAAGAACCAGTAATCAATGTGTTTAAAATGCAAATATGAATTCCAGCTTAAGTGAATACTTTCATGTCTAAGGGGTGGGATGGCAATTAATTTGTGTTCGACACTTTTCCTCTCAGGCACTCAGTATCAGAGATTTATATCTCTGATATAACAGAGCAGGGCTCGAAGTTTTTTTTTTAACGTACTTGTCCTGCAGGGCAAGTGCTTTCAAATTTTTACTTGTCCTTTCAAAAATGTACTCATCCTTATTGACTGGAGTGGAATACTGTCTGATATCACTCATTTTTCCCTCGAACGTATTCTACTTTCACTTGGTTATTTCTGGTACTTTCCATAGGTAATATGGTTTCGTCCCAATTCAGGATTGTACTGAGCAATTTTGCCAAAGAGGTTTCGTTTATAAAGATTTCTGCACCAAAGTAGATTTTTTTCTGCCTTATTCAAGAGAGGATGTGAAAATTATGTCCTATACAACTATTTGAGTTGGATTATGCACTTGTAATTCATGCAGTTATAGAGCGCAAACTATAGATCTATTCTATTCTATCCCATAACCTTACTAGGTCGTTGGGGCACCACAGATGACTTCAAAACAATCCCTTTCCACCTTGTCCTGTCTTCAGCTGCCCTAGTTGAGCTGGCAAAATCCATTCCTGTCCACTCCTTGATATTGTCTTCCCATCTCTTCTTCTGTCTACCTCTTCTTCTTTTTCCTTTCACTGTGCCCTGAAGAATTGTCTTTGCTAAACCAGAAGACCTTGAGACGTGGCCAAACCACCTTAGTTTCCGTTTCTTGACCAGTGTAAGGAGTTTATCATATTCTCCAATGGCTGCTTGGATCTTCCTGCGAACCTCCTCATTGTTTATACGGTCCTTGTACGAAATGTTCAGTAACCTTCGGTAGCATCTCATCTCAAAGGCCTGCATCCTTTTCTCTAACTCTGCTGTCAAGGTCCATGATTCACAGGCATACAGAAATATGGAAATAACAAGGGAGCGCATAAGTTTCACCTTTGATCCAAGAGATATATTGCTATCTCTCCAAATTGGTTTCAGCTTAGTAAGAGCTGAAGTGGCTTGTGCAATCCTTGAGAGAACCTCCTGTTTTGAGCCATCATCTGAGACAATTGCTCCAATGTATTTGAAGCTGCCTACGGTACCCAGCTTCTGCCCTTTTACCTTGATCTCCCTCTGGATGCCGTCTGCGCTGTTCGTCACCAGTTTGGTCTTCTCAGCCCTGATCTCCATCTTATACCTTGTGCAGGTTTGGTTGAGACTTTCAACTAGAGCTTCCAGTTCCTGCTCTTCCTCAGCTAGAGCATCTGTGTCATCAGCAAACTGCAGATTGGTAATGTTTCTGCTGCCTATGCTAACCTTTCCTTCATGTTCTTCCAGAGCATCAGACATGATCCGTTCGAGAAAAATGTTGAAGAGGGTGGGTGACAGAAGACATCCTTGTCTTACTCCAACTGTTGTTCAGAACCATTCTCCTGTGCTGCCATTTATCAGGACTGCACTTGTAGCCTTGTCGTATAGCTGCTCAATGGTGCGAACTAGATTTGCACTGATGTTGTACTTCCGCATGGTGGCCCATAAGGCTGCATGCCATACCCTGTCAAAGGCTTTTTTGAAATCAATGAAGACATGGTACAGATTCTGCTGATGCATACATGTGATGTCTCCCGGATCATCCGGGAGTCTCCCGGAAATGGAGCCCATCTCCCGCGCTCCCGGAAAGTATTCAGAATCTCCCGGATGCTGAATTTTCCTGTCACATTTTTTTCTGAACCGTCCATTTTGCGGTAACTACTTACCCGGCGGCTGTCAAAAGGATTAACTGTCCGTGACCTAATTACCTAACAGAGTGCAATATAGGACGTGTCATTCCGAGGGGTATTCGCTGATCAGACGCAGCGAGGTGTTAAATTGGCTAGCGCACCAGTAAAGGTACCTGTGCTAACTATAATAGCAGGTAACTATTACCGAGAGCAAATGACTTTTATTGCGTCACGGCTTTATGCATCGGTCATTGTTTATGTCTTTGATTTGCATGAATGCAATAGATGCAAGTGCCGCCAATCGATACTGATTCGATATCGATTTTTTCAGTAAACATGTCAGATACGTAATGTATAGTCATTATAAATATTGATCATGCAAAATTTGCGCAGGCTGATCAGATCATACTTTCATGAAATCATCACGGGTGCCAGCAATTTTTTTTTTGTTTTAAAGAATAGTTTCCCGCGTTTTTCTATCCAGTTCCCGCCGATTCAGATGCATCGTATGTGAAATGAGAACCAGTGTGAATTTATAAATAAAATATGGGAAATCCGCGATCTTCAGCATCTGACTGAGACAGAAATATGCCATTCTACAAGTTTACTGACCCAAATATGCAGCTATATTTGTTCTTAATCTAATATTCAACGAAAATAGGCAGCTCTAATGACAGGTATGTTCATTAAAGCGTAGAATATAACTCGGGTTTGAGATAAACAGATTTTGAGTTTTTAACAAGTATCAGCTTTCATCATAGTAACTGGAGCAAATTGGACCCATCATCCAAAATGCAATTTTGGATGTTTATATTGAGGGTTAGGGAAAAGTGGGGAGGGGTGTTTATTTTTTCTTTTTTTTGGCAATTTAGCAATGGAATGGTCAGCACTAACACTATGAACAGTACTGTTGAATTACACTGTAAATTAAACTTAGGATGGTAGTGTTACTGCACTGAAATGGCATACTTTTGAGGTCATATTTGAAGTATTGGGTAACTCAAAAGTAAAGAAGTTAAACAAACTATACAACTTTACTTTAGTTCATGTTGTTCTATTTTAAAACAAGCCGCCCCCCCCCCAGCCCCACCGCAAAAAAAAAACAAAAAAAAAAAAACAGTGAAGCAGTGAAGTACTTAAAACAACGCGTCAAAGTTGCCGTAAAAAGGTCTCCCTGATGGGGAACTCAATCTCCCTGAAATGAAATCCAGATCTCCCACATGGTCCTCAAGAGTTCATCACATGTATGCTGATGTTGGAGATACTTTTCACAGTGTCTATTCTAGAGAGGGGGATGGGGGATTCACCCAGATTTCTGACAATTCCCCCCTAATTCTTAGCAGAAGGGGGGATTATTTTCTTTATTTTAGTCATAAAAATAGATTTAAATGATATCTAAAAGCATTGTGTGTACTCATTGATACTAGATTATAGCTAAAATACTAGGTACAATTGTTTTTATGTAGTTTAAGCCAAATTTTAGAGTTACAAGTGTGAGTGATATCTTTTCTCTGTCGAAAATCCCCCCTATTTTTTCAATCCTAGAATAGACACTGCTTTTCACACAGGATTCTAAGGTTGAAGATTTGTTCTGTGGTGCTCCTTCCTGCTCTGAACCCAGCAGTGATAGAGCGCATACAACTTAGGCAAAACAGCGTTGGTGCGAATCCTCATCGGGTCGATGTTCGATATGCGTAGCCGCACTGTTTATTGACAGTTTGCCATTTCCGTTTTCATTTTTTAGACAACACAATGCAGAAATCTATGGGATTTCATGCTTTTTGCGTTACAGTCAATACTTGTTTGCTGTAATTTGAACAATTTGTAAAGTGCTTTTCCTGAACGGCATGATTAGACAATTTTTATGGAGGAAAAACCTACTCGTCCGGCATGGCAAGTCAGTGACTATTTCCACTCGTCCTTACCAACCATCTACTCGTAAACACAAGTGGACAAGTGTAAATTTCAAGCCCTGCATAGTATTGAGGAGAATATTCAAATTGCTCTATTTATCGTATGAATTTGCACTTAACACGGGATTTCTATGTGTTAATAGGGGCCGAAAATGGGCCCCATTCCCAAACAGAATTGCTTAAAAAAACATGCTGAATTCCCAAATTTTGCAACTTATACAGGTCTGGAATTTTCATTCCCATATGGCCATTTTTCCCCCCAATTTTAGGAAACAGGAAAATATTTTTTTTATGAATTCTGCCTTTTTTTGAGACCTTTTTCAAAGACCTCTAGTTTTAGGGTGGGAGGCCTCAAAGAATCAGGATTTTTTTAAAGAATTTTAGGGACATTTGAAAGTCAGAAAATGGAACAAAGCCAGTATAACAGTCAAAACTTAATATGAGTTGGGCAATGTATACTTAAATAGTCTTATCAAATAGACAGTTGATACATGAAAGGCACTTATCGAAAACTGGTCCCTATCGAAATTCCAAAACTGTAAGTGATCCAACATTTAAGCAAAATACACGCATTTACGGCCCTAATCAGGTTTATTTTTAAGATAATGGAAAATAAAAGACTGTTGTGTTATGGAAAAACCATACCTGTATCTCTTTTATGCCGTGTAATGCAAGTTTTCAACGGGCTTACTTTTTTTTAGCGCGCGCAACAAAATTTTCAAGGGAAAACATACGGTAGATAACTCTTTCCAATTGTTATAACTGCAGCTGCAAGTCTTGTTCTTTGTAGCTTGACCTCATTGGTACAGTAAGTGGACAAAAGTATTCGTCACTTAGTGACGTTGCCGTTTAAATCAATGTATTTACACAAATTTTGTAAAAATTATTACCGCAAAACTACGATAGTAATCACCATACTGTTTTCACCAGGTTAATGCAAATTGATTTTCGCAATAAACAAGCAGTTACAAGAAATTCGATTCTTTGGTTATTTCCTTGTACCAACAGGTTTTAGTGAAAGGAAAACAAAAACTTCCATTTTTCGATGACGTTAACATTAACGTCAATGGAGATCAAGATTTTAAAAAATTTACGTTCATTTCAATCACTTAAAACTCCTATACTAAACACGGAATCATCTTGATATTTCATTTTATATTGCTGTTTTCAATTGAGAGTATGCGCGTGACGTCACAGATTATCCGTCCGCCATCTTGGAGACACCCTTTTGTTATCGACCGTGTTTAACAGAGCGGAAAGTTCAATCTATTTTCATTACTTTACACTTCTATAAATATGCCCAAGGTCAAGGGAAACTATTGTAACGTATCCCTGCAAGTTTTATTACACTGCCATTAAAAACTTTGCGACAGTAGTCTTTTTAAAAAATATGGAAATGCATTAATTCAAACGGCGACGTCATTATGTGACGAATACTTTTGTCCACCTGCTGTAGGATAACCGTGCATCAGAATGTGTAAAATATTCGTACGTTGAAGTCCATATACATTTAATTTTTGGTAAAAAGTTAAGCAGCCATTTAAACTGTATCCATATTCCATGTGACTAAGGATCACCTTCCTCAGTGCTGGAGACACTTCCGTTTATAAAATAACTATCTCAGAATCAGAATTGCTTACTGGTGATACGTCCGAGGACAATCATTCACCATGATATGTTATCAGGCCTAGGGTAGTTACTAGTTAGTCCCTAGCCCCTACAAGAGAAGTAAACTTAACAACTGAATCATCTGCACAGCCAGCAGCAGAGATAAGGGAATTTGCTAAGAAGTTCCAATCTCTAATAGTCTTGCAGGGAGGGGGTGGGGCGTGTTTGCAGGAAACTGGGCTTGCAAATGTCAGTCTCAGCCAGTGGGGATTGTAGTCTTATCATATATGACCAACAAGATAATCGCAGCCATTGCGTAGATTTAGGGGAGGTAACTACCACACTAGTGGGGATTGAAAAAAAAAACAGGAAAAGATGGGGGGGGGGGGGGTTATGTTCCATAACCGGTAATTAAACAGGAGACCAGTCTGAGAGGTGCTTAATTTAGAACGGAATTCCGTTTCATTACGTCACAAGGTTAATTTTAGCTGTTGTGCGATTGGTTGATCCATTCTCGCGCCAATCTTTATTATTCGACATTGTTCAGTCGAGCCAGTGTTTTTCATCTTCAAATTCAGAAGAATCTGCCACTTGCTATTGTTTTGATTCATGTAATTTTGTAACTTTTATGGCGTGAAGGCCATCCCTACGACTGTAAATACGTTGTGTTTATTTGCCCAGTTTCTTGGCAGGTCCTTCAAGTCTGTTGAGTCCATCAAGAATTACGTCTCTGGGGTCAAGACATTACATCAGGTGTTAGATGTTAAATATCCTCAGGAAAACTTGTATCAGTTGAACTTAGTTTTTAGACGTTTGAATAGAAAAAGTCCTCATATGCCAAACAGGGCTCTTCCCATCACTCCTCAGATTTTGAAGGACATGTCCAATTAATTGGACGTTTCCAAACCTATTGATGCTACATTTTGGTGTCTTTTCTTATTTATGTTCTTTTTAATGGCTCGTAAGTCAAACATGGTACCGGTTTCCTATGCAGACTTTGATCCCGAAAAACAGTTGTTACGGCATGATATAAAGGTTTTTGACTATATGTTGGTAGTGCTGATCAAATGGTCCAAGACCAATCAGTTTGGCAGCAGATTACTCAAGGTCCCGTTGGCAGCTACCCCTGATTCGAGGCTCTGCCCTGTAAATGCATTCAAACACATGGTCAGGTTAACACCGGGTGCAGGTTGCGAACCAGCATTCTGCATTAAGCAACGCAAAGGGAGTTTGCAACCTCTCTTATATAGTCAGTTGCAGGAGCGGATCAAATCACTGATAGCTAAGACGGGTAGGGATCCCAGCCTTTATTCGTCACATAGTTTTAGGAGAGGGGGATGCACTTGGGCATTTAAAGCTGGGGTCCCCACTAGTTTGATTCAGCACCATGGTGACTGGCTTTCGGAATGTTATAAGAGGTATCTAGCTTTTGATTTTCATGAGAAGCTGTCTGTCAGTGAAAGCATGGCAGTCAAAATAATGGAGAGTAATTTACACCACTCACTTAGTCCTCCTTCCTGAGTGCAGTGTGTTAAACCTGAACCGTGCCAAAAGGTGCAGATGTTAATTTCTTTTTCTTTCCTTTAACTTCTATTTCAGAAGCTCGGGGCATAAGAGTCCAAATCGTGTCTGACTCCAAAGCCAAGTATGTCAAAGACGTGCGGCATACAGAAGTTGGTGCCTTTCCAGGTATAAACATTAGTCGTTTAGCTAATAAACTTCAAAACAGACACTTGGTATTGGACAAAGAATTTTCTATCATACATGTAGGGACTAATGACATTCATTCGTTAAGTGTTGGAGAAATAGTCAGTTCTTTTAATAACCTCATAGAGGTAGTGCGACAAAATAGCAATACTTCAGTTTTAATGTCTAGCATAATACCCCGGCCTGTCGACCACCAGGTCACGGGGGATAAGGTGAAGCTGGTTAACAGCAAACTGAAACAACTGTGCAAGCAGCGAAAAGTTCAGTTTCTGCACACTTTTAGGCCCTTTATTAGAAATTGTAAGCCGCGCCGTGAACTCTTCGCTATTAAGGATCAGGGCCTACATTTGAATCTTGATGGTACGCGGAGACTACGTCAGTTCTTCGTCAACACCGTTGCTCATCTGCTGAAGCAGTGACATCAGGTCGCTCACTTTTACCTCCCTCCCCAGGCCCAGTCACATTAACTGGATCCTTCGTGGGGCATACTTTTCCCCACAGGATTTGTAGTCCAGGCAAACTGGCGATTTTTTCCCTAAACCCAAAACAAATTGCAACAAAAGCTTTTTTTGCATTTTTGTTGAGAACTAACATTCACATATGACATATCAAAAGTAGGACGAAATCGGATAATGCAAAATATATTTTTTTCTGCATTTTTACAAGCGCCTGTTTGTGCCTTAAATATACCTATTATTTGTAATGTTTTATATGACATAACATTATTGCTCTGAGTTTTATTTCTAAAAACCTATTCCACCTCTGCCAGAATTGAATCAAGAAGCTTAAGATTGAATTTGGCACATTTTCTTGTTGAATGAAAAGCCATCTAGGTCTAAAAAATTATACAAATTACCCCACCCACTTTATTCCGCCTCAAAATCTGAAGTGAAGTTTTGAAGGTCAGTAACTGAACTGCAACAAGAAATATATCATACTGATGACTTTAATTAGCATAAACATGCTTCAATTTACAATATTGATCTCTGAAGGCACAAGAAGCCCGAAACAAAGGCACAAAGAGCAGAATACCACATGCATAATAACACAAACAGTGCAACATACTTATGAATAGTCTTTGAAAATCTCCTCGGCAGGAATTATGAACGAGACCGCTAAACATTGCTAAGTACTAAATATGTAAGCTTCTGGCCTCATGGTTTCAGGGAAGATGATTTTTTAAGATTTTTCCCATTATAAGTCTATGGGAGCTAATGACCGCTGGGGTGTGGCCAATTTGGGCCCCAGGGGCATGGTTGGCAGGATTTATGTACGTGACAACTGAACATTGCTAAATACTAAATATGTAAGCTCTGGGCCTCATGGTATCAGAGAAGAAGATTTTTGAAGGTTCTTTAGCAATATAGCTGTATATAAACAAATGACCCCCTGGGGAGGAGCCAGTATGGACCACAGGGGCATGATTGGCAGGAGTTATAAGGGGGACCACTAAATATTGATACATTCTAAAGAAATACATAAGCTCTTCAGAGAAGAAGATTTTTTTAAAAGTTTTTCGCATTAGAAACCTATGGGAGCCAATGATTGATGTGGGGGTGGGGGCAATTTGGATCCCAGGGGCATGGTTGGCAGGATTTATGCACGTGACCACTAACCATTGCTAAGCATTGCTACATACTAAATATGTGAGCTCTGGGCCTTATGGTTTCAGAGAAAAGATTTTTGAAGGTTCTCAGCTATCTAGCCCTATATTAACAAATGACCCTGGGGGTGGGGCCATTTCGGACCCCATGGGCATGGTTGGCAGGATTTATGCAGGGGACCACTAAACATTGCTACATACTAAATGTTTAAGCTCTGGGCCTCATGGTCTCAGAGAAGATTTTTTTAAGTTTTTCACTTCATAAGACAATGGGAGCTAATGCCCCTGGGACGTGGCCAATTTGGACCCTAGGGGTCTGGTTGGCAGGATTTATGTACGTGACCACTAACCATTGCTATCGTTGCTAACCGTTGAGCCACTTGGGGAATAGGAGAATTGAACTGAACTGAACTGAAACCATTTCTACATACTGTATATGTAAGCTCTGGGCCTCATGGTTTCAGCGAGGAAAATTTTTGAAGGTTCTTTAGCTATATAGCCCTATACAAACAAATGACCCCCCTGGAATTGGGCCAGTTTGGACCCCAGGGGCATGGTTGGCACAGTTTATGTAGGGGACCACTAAACACTGCTACTTACTAAATATATCAGCTCTGGACCTCGCGGTTTCAGAGAAGAAGATTTTTTATCATAATAAGTCTATGGGAGCTAATGACCCCTGGGGGTGGCCAATTTGGACCCCAGAGACATGGTTGGCAGGATATATGTACGTGACCACTAACGATTGCTACGTACTGGACCTCATGGTTTCAGAGTGGAAAAGTTTTGAAGGTTCTTTAGCTATATAGCCCTATATAAATGAATGGGCCCCTAGGGTGGGGCCAGTTTGGACCCCAGGGGATGGATTGGCAGATGTGATGTAGGGGGCCACCAAACATTGCTACATACTAAATATATAAGCTCTGGGCCTCATGGTTTCAGAGAAGTTTTTTTTTTAAGTTTTTCTCATTATAAGTCTATGGGAGCTTTATGTTGCCATGGCAACCAGAGGTCCAATCTGATCTGCCCTTTAACCTTATGCAGTCAGTCCCCCACCCCAACAATGCTACACATAAAATTTGATGAAGATTGGGCAGATGGTTTAGGAGGTATTATGTTTAAAGTGTGGAAGACGACGACGGACTACAGACCAAGGTTATACTACAAGCTCACCTTGACAGGTGAGCTAAAACCTTAAAGAACATCGCATATTTTAACACGAACTTTCCACTTCCATGACTTAGACCTCAAGGGGCAAGGGTGTAAAAGGTAAGACCATTATCTAGCATAAGTGAAAGTATCAACTTAGGCTATCAGTGGGTTAAAGAGATATGGGTGTTTAAAAAACCTATAACACCCAAAAGGTGGACATGGACGCGGGTGCAAATGCAGAGGCTGACACTGGTGTGACAACAATAGCTCTTCCTGAAGGTCGTTTAGGCGAGCTAAAACTTCTTTCCAGAGGAGTGGGTGGAGTGGGGAGGTGGCTGTTAGGTGGGAAGGAGGTATAATTTGTAAATTTTGAACCAGAAAAGCAAACATTTTACCATTTGTGAATGCAAAAAATGTCATGGAGGTCATCACCTAATATCCCAAAGCATGTCCAAGTTATCTGCATATTTAACCCTCTCGTGGATTATCCTGTCAACACATGAAGTATTTAGCCGGGCCACATAGTGCTGTCGGTAGCGCACCTGACTCAAGAGCCAGAGGTCCTGTGTTTGATGCCCGGTCCGGCTACTTACTTCTGTTTCTCCTTCCGCTGATTCAGGAAGGACAGTTGTCAGTTACTGGCGAAAGTATGTGCACTTAGTACTGCTTAACCGCATAGGAGGTCTAAGCCGGCCAAACAATAGTGTCATAAGGTTAGTTGACCGTCCCGACATGACCATGGCTGTTTACCGTGGAGGTGTAGCAACAAAACAACACTCTCAGATGTCCCTTCATTTGATAAATAGGAGTTACATCAAGCTGTTTTCTTCTATTGTTCTGTCACAGTCTTCATTTAAAAACATTGATTCTGTTTACTATCTTCATTACCATCCATATTGTCCATCTGAATAGAGGTTATGGTTAAAGCAACATTTGCACTGATGGGTGGGGTAAACCAATAGTAATATACTATATGATCGACCGGTTATGCATAATCAGCAAATTTAATGGTAGACAAAAGCTAGAGAACAGAATATAACTGTTTTATCAATGACTTTTATGGATTTAACTTGTTTAGAAATGATGTTTAAAAGTGGCTTTCCGACCAAAAGTAGCTGTGCAGTGGTTTAAATCCTTCGAAAACAAGACATGTGAAAAAAAAATTCAAGTTTCGCATTCTCCGATTTTGTCCTACTTTTAGTATGTTAAAAATGTAGGTCTTAGGAGCTTATTACTGCAAAGAAATCTTTTGTTGCAATTTGTTTTAGGTTCCCCCACAATTTGACTGGACTATTGTTGACTGTTAAGGGAGTACCTTATCCCTTTGAGTCAGGCGCAGTGTTGGCAGTATCTCATGGTTGCACTGGGGCCGTCTGGGTGGTGGGGGGTCGGAGCGGTGGCTGTGAGTGACTCAAAAGCTTTCGCATGTCCCTAGCTTCAGTGTTTACGAAGATCTGTCATTCTATGCAGAACTTGATGAGGCTCATATTGTTTATGTACAAATGTTTGTTTTAACTGTTTCAGTGATTAGCCTTATCGTGTCTGTTTTTACTGTGTAACCCAGGAATATGTAAGTACCTGCATGCTGATTTTAGTTGATTATTTGTTAGCGCCTTTAGCTAGCTTGTATACCCCCTTGTTTGCTTTGCTGTAGTTTAAACATAGGTAGCAGGTAGCTACAGACTAGCAGGCCGGGCACGACATGTTTTTCCTTCTGTGTTCCTATAGGGATCTCAAGAATGTACAATGTGCACAGCAGGTCCCTCTGGGAACGAGGGAGTCCTCCGTAAGCACAATTTCTGCCATGAACTTCCAGCCAGAACAGCCTTTTCAGCAAGGGCATGTTTGCAGGTGTGCAGATGCTTTCTTGATGCTTTCTTATGTTTTTGAATTTTCTTTTTGTTTCGTTTTGTTACTGAAACTTGATAATTGAAATGCACTCGGGTTGAGACTGGGGCTGGCGAGTTGTCAGCCGCAGACCGAGTCCCATCGGTGAATGCTATGTCACGGACGCGACCGTGGGTAGGTTTTGCCTGTGGTTCATGGCTGAGTGGATTTCATTTATATTCAATGATTTGTTTCATGGAGATTTGGTTCACCACAGGGTTGTGGTGATTAGCTCCCCTTAGTCTGGTCTCCTTTTTCCCCCTGCGGGCTGTCCTTTGTTATTTCTGTTTGGCGGACCTTCGGTTTGGCGGGTTTTTTTGTCCTGTTTACCCTGTAAACATTTAAGGCTTAACCGTCACACAAGTATTAAGTTTCTTGTACATAGTGTAAATAAAATCCAAGATCCGGCAAACATTAAAAACTTTTATAACTTTAACCAGTGGTTGATATTACCTATATCCCAGTTATCAGTATCCCAGTTTAATTGGGGGTTATGTTCCTTAACCGGTAATTAAACAGGAGACCAGTCTGAGAGGTGCTTAGTTTAGAACGGAATTCCGTTTCATTACGTCACAATGTTAATTTTAGCTGTTGTGCGATTGGTTGATCCATTCTCGCGCCAATCTTTATTATTCGACATTGTTCAGTCGAGCCAGTGTTTTTCATCTTCAAATTCAGAAGAATCTGCCACTTGCTATTGTTTTGATTCACCCACCCACTGCCGCCCCAAGGTGCATTAGACCAGACTCTCTGCGTCTTGGGAGTGGTAGTTTTTGGGTTGATAAGGTGCAAGTTGGTTTTGTGTGTTAATTCATCACACAAATGGAAGGCGGGTTTTTTGTCCTGTTTACCCTGTAAACATTTAAGGCTTAACCGTCACACAAGTATTAAGTTTCTTGTACATAGTGTAAATAAAATCCAAGATCCGGCAAACATTAAAAACTTTTATAACTTTAACCAGTGGTTGATATTACTTATATCCCAGTTATCAGTATCCCAGTTTAATTATTACTGGTACGCCTGCTTGGGAGAACTAGGTCATTTATGGGTAAACTGGCTGCACCCCTCAGACTTTTGTAAGACAACTTCCATTTAAGGTTGCGATTTTTCCGTCAAAAAGATCACAACACTTAAATTCCCACCGAAAGAAATATTTATATTATCATTACTCTTTTTTCAGATTTACATTCACAATGTGAATCTAGAGCAAACAAAGGAATATGGATAAACATATCCTTTCAAGTAATAATGAGCAGTACTAGTGTCAAAAACCACAGATTTTTGAAGGACACAACTCCTGTTCTGAGACCAGGCATCTTAGAAGAGAATAATCTCCACTTTAGATGAGGGCTAGTTTTTCCTAGCTTTCATTCTGTCAAAAATGGCATAATTTGCAACTAAAATAACATCTGAAACACTGGCAGAATTACTTGTATTGCCCTGAAAAGGCTCATCCAAATAATGCTACTGACACTCACCTTGTCAGTCAAACTTTCTGACGATAGCACAGTCTTTTCCTATTTGTTCAAAAAAATGATATTTTTGTAGTTGCTTTGCACTGTACGCTAGATTTACTTGATAACTATGTAAATACACATAATAAAGGTTTAGAAATGAAGTAAAAGTAACACTATTTTCACTTCAAAGTGATGCAATCATAAAGTCTGTCAAACATTTTATCTGACGTTCACAACAATAGCAACAAGTCCCCAGGAGCTGGTTCCCAAAATGCACATTAACTTCACTCATTTTTCTCAAATACTCATTTAGTATGTGTTGATTGTCCTGGAACCAATCACACAAGACCATTATACAAACAGAAAATGAGCAATAAATCTTGTCTGTCAAACATTTGTTATGATCTCAACATTTCCGTCAAACTTTATCGCAACAAGCAAATTACAAATATAAAAAATCTGTCTATTTTATAGGCACCAAGAATGCTGAAAATAATATAAAAACAAAACCTTTTGATTTGTTAGGTAACAAAGTTTATGTGGTATTAATGAAGCTGGAGACTAGTTTATTGTTTGTTGCAATCATCATTCAATCTTTGACGGACATGCTGCAATCATAATTTTGACGGACATGTTGCAATCATAACATTTGACGGACATATCAATTGTTCAGTTTTTAGAAAATCCACAAGTCAATATTGAAGAGTTTAGTATTAATGATTAAAGAAGGACAGTGATATCTCCTCTTCATGCCAATAAGTGAAATATGGCAGCAAATTATAACTATACTGAAAGGATTTAAAAACTTCCACTTTTTATTGCTGGCTGCTGATCTGTTCACTCATGACAGTGTTGAATGTTTAACGACAAAATGCTTGAAACTTATCTAATTTAAAGATTACGCAGTTTATTTGTATCATTTACTTAAATGACGTCAGTAAAAGACCGTTGCGTCACTGAAATGCATAAGGCGGTGCCGGCGTTATCTTATGCAACACTCTTTTCGAACATTTCTTACTGTCTTAACATTGTGACCTCATCCACGTTCATTTGCAAGTGTCACTGCGGATGACGCTGTCGCGCAAAGCCTATTACGGAGACGGCGTCGACGTTAGTTAACGTCATGACCTCTGGTTTTTAATCTCGGTTAGGTGCTTTTTTGACGGTCTTTTGAGCTTCCTGTAAACAGTGCACGTCGCCTTAAATTGTAAGTTGCCGTAATTAACGCAGAAAATTGTACCGCGACGTCACTTTTTGAAATTTCAGCATTTATCTGGCCAAAAACTCTGCGCCTGTTTGCGATATTCAGGCGCGGTAGGCTAAATAAAGCCACTGACCGAGTTCAAAGTTTTAAAATTCAATTTGATATTGTAAGAGAAATGTTTCATCAGAAAACTGTATACATGAAGTTATTCATCCGTATGTAAACGGTACTAAGATCACGAGGAGCACGTGCTTGTTCATGACCGAATCGGTTGAACGATTTCAAATTCAGTATATTGACATAATCAGGTATAAGAGAATATATATGCTGTAAAATTTTGGTGCACGTAGCTGCATTCATTTTAGAGATATTCAAAATTGATGGGTGGAAGTTTTTAAATCCTTTCAGTATATATATGCCTTCAAAAATGTTGCGAACATCAGCAATGTCCGTCAAATGCTGACGTTCACATCATTTCAAAATGGCTTATACAATGTAATTTCTCTAATTTAGCAGTCATAAATCTATTTTTTGCATTTTTTCCACCAGGCTTGCCTATTACTTAAGATTTCATAAAGCAGAGATTAAATATTAAGGTGCGAAAAATTCCCTCTGACGGGAGTTGTTTGGTGCCTCTTATATGGAACATGTCGTAAAGCAATTGTGAGTCTCAGGCTACCAGTAGAGCTTTTTCAGCGGTCCATCGAATTACCCCAAACCACTCCAGAACACCCCAAACCGCCCACACAAAAACCCCAAACCCCTTTTTCAGAGAATATCCACATGTCCTTGATTCGTTAGCTCAGTGGCTTTTAACTGTTCCGCTGCTACATTTAGACTTATTCTATTCCAGTTCTATATTGCAAGACTGTGAGAGAGTCTATGCGTTGGTCTACTGATTTATTGGTCCGGATTCCTGATTTTCCAGAGATCCTTAGATACTGGAAAATTACCGGATATTTGGAAAGAGGCAAATGTGTCCCCCATTTTTAAGAAAGGGGACAAAGCCGACCCTGCTAACTATAGGCCCATATCTTTGACCTGTGTCCTCTGTAAGGTACTAGAGCACATTGTTGCGTCTAGCCTATCTGAACACTTTACTGAACTGAACATTCTTTATGAACTACAGCATGGGTTCCGAGAAAAGAGATCCTGCGAGACGCAGCTTATCATGCTGATTGATGAATTGTCTAAAACTATGCAGATGGGCAAACAGACTGATTTGATTTTTTTTAGATTTTAGTAAGGCTTTTGACAAAGTTGCCCATGAAAAACTTCTTCAAAAATTGCATCACTATGGTATCAGAGGAGTCGCTTTACAATGGATTAAGGACTTTTTAGATAACAGAAAGCAGGCTGTGGTAATTAACGGACTAAATTCAAACCTTATCCCAGTCTCCTCTTGCGTCCCGCAGGGCTCAGTTCTCGGACCAATTCTATTCCTTTCAATCATCAATGACCTACCATAGCAGGTCAAATCAAGAGTAAGGCTCTTTGCAGATGATACTGCAATGTACCTTGCTCTTAGCTCACCATCCGAAGGCAAGGTCCTCCAAAAGGACCTACTCAGCCTAGAACAATGGGAAAAGATGTGGGATATGAACTTTAACCCCTCTAAATGTCAGGTCCTTCATGTCACTCGTCTTAAAAACCCCATTCAGACTAAGTACTTTTTACATGATACTGAGTTGGGTAGTGTTTCATCTGCAAAATATCTCGGGGTCACATTTTCGGATGACCTAACGTGGAGTACCCATACTGATAATATAACCAAGAGCGCTAACCAGACTCTTGGATTTCTGAAAAGAAACATTCGGGTCCATAATAAGGACCTGAAATCAGTAGCCTACAAAACACTAGTAAGGCCCCAGTTGGAGTACGCTTCAACAGTATGGTCCCCCCACACTGCCACTGATATACAAAAAGTGGAAGCGGTCCAAAGAAGGGCTGCCGGCAACAAGAGATTATAATTACACATTCAGCGTTACTGCTATGTTGAAGGACCTAAATTGGCGCCCCCTAGACCAACGACGTATAGATTGTCGTCTTATAATGATGTACAAGGTCACATATGACCTTGTTGCCATTCCTGCATCTGAGTACCTTGTTCGTAACACTAGACAATCAAGGCATATCCATCCACTTTCATATCGGCAAATCCCCACTTATAAAGACTACTACAGGTTCACATTTTTCCCTAGGACTATCATCCATTGGAATGCCCTCCCACCCTACATACCGGTCCTTCCCACCTTGGCGCAGTTCAGTGGTGCTGTCTGCCAGGTGATCCATGTCTCTCCCTAAACACCAATTTCTGTTTTTATCTTTTAACTATACTAACACTCTTAATCGCACTGTACAAACTCATCTCACACACTTTCCTATACTTTTGTTTCAGCTAACCCCCTTCAGCACTTGGTTCGCCGGAACCCGTCTGACGCCCCCCTCGGGGGTTAAGACGTAAGGGAAGACAGAGATAGATAGATTCCCGCTAGGGCAGAAACCATTTCAATCGTAAACGGCATCCGATCCCACCTGATCTGCTCTGATCTGATCCGGTCCAGTCCCATCCCGTCTCTTCATCTCCCCTCCCAGCCCAGCCCCTCCCAGCCCAGCCAAGCCAAGCCAGCCAGCCAGCCAGCCAGCCAGCATTGCATTTACTTATATTTGAATCTTTTTGGCCTATGATATTTTTCTTTCGCTTGTAAAAGTTATGTCGGGTTGTATGAAGATTCCATCCCATCCCACACCCCCAATCTCATCCTATCCCAATCCCCACCCATCCATCCCATCCCATCCATTCGCTTATATTTGAATCTTTTTTGGCATTAGCCTTTTTGCTTTCACTTGTAAAAGTTAAGTCGGGTTGTATATGAAGATAAAGGAGTCGAGTGTCAGATTTCCAACTTGGAGACAGATAATCGCTGAAATCTGAGATACCAGAAAGAAGTTCCTAATTTTTTTTTTCGTATGAAAGTCCTGTTTTTTTTAGTTTGTTCGACTCACTGTGTTTATCTGTTTATATGTGATTTCTAACTTAACAGAAGCCTGCTAAAAAGCTCAATCGGAGCTTATGATGGATGGGTGACTTGCGATTTATTTTGTCCTTTTCAAAGTATTTCAGTCATAGCAGGACGATGTGAGGGTGATAATGACAGGCTGTGTGCAACGGAGCCCCGTTTACGGTTGGAAAGATTTCCGCTTACGGTGGTCCAGCGCTTAACCTATTGAGCTATTTACCGGGACTTCTCAACCAGATGAGATGGTTCTAATTAGGGGTCACAACACATGCTTTTATGGAGAAACATTGAGAATTATCCCTAAATTATCCCTGTTACCCCTTCTTACCTGGAGCACTGGACTATATAATGTACGTTCCACCCAATAAGTATGTGCTACAAGGGTAAACAACATATGTCATGACACGGGTGTCGGGACTTATCATTCGATGGCCATTTCCAAGAAACTCTGAAGACCGGAATGTAATGCAAGAAAAAGGAGGCGAGGCAGTATCTATATGCACATATGGTCGAGATATATAGGGCATGACTTTTCTTTAAAGGGTGAAAAATTGATAACCACCTCAGTACAATGTATGATGTGGGCATCTGAGATAAACACGTATTATGCAGAGAAGATACAGATCATTGTAATGAAGTGTTTGCAGATTTAAGCAAGTATTTTCGTGCATAATTCTGGTAATGTTGATTCTAGAAAATATATCGGTACAATATCAACTAGATATTTTGTTGTTTCAATATTTGCAGAGCCCTATAATTATGCAAAATGGTTGCAAAACGACTAGCAAAGTCGATGGATTTCTATCCCCCGCATGTGGTAAACAAAAGGGAGGATGCACAATCCCAAAATAGTATGGACATACACACATGAAGAGATTGTAAATGCAATTTGATAGATTTGAACTAGAGATATGGCTAAGTTCGAAATTCATGAAAAGTAAAAAAAAAAATATCTGGAGATTCTACAAAAACACATGCAAGCTCTCATATCATGTTAAAACACCTGCACAGTTTCAAAATGATTGGTTCAAAATCCACCTATTGGTTGATTGGTCCAAAATCTGCACACACAAGGTATCCACAGTCTATACATTTGTTAGTATTTGAGCCTAAGTTCGAAACATGAAAAAAAGTGACAATAATTATCATTCTGTAATCCTAAACTCAAATGCACATCTAAAGACAATGAAGAAGAAGTCTGCAAAGTTTCAAAATGCTTTATGCAAAACAGTAGAGGAAGTTGTGCACGCTAGGTAAATACTGTCAACAGGTCTTCTGATGTGGCAAAATGACTAAGTTCATAAAATAAAAATAGTGGTAAAATATTACCCGACCATAACCCCTGAAGCACATGCACATCTACAGACAATGAGAAAGACGCCTGCAAAGTTTCAGAATAATTCATGAAAAACTGTAGGAAGGGTTGCGCACACAAGATATATACGCAAAAGGTCTTCTGATGGTGGAAAATGACTAAGTTCGCAAAGCGAAAAAAATGGTAAAAAATTATTTGATAATAACCCCTAGGGCATATGCACATTTACAGACCATGAAAAAGAAGCCTGCAAAGTTTCAGAATGATATATGAAAAACGTAATAAAAATATTTGATGATAACCCCTATAGCACATGCAAAGTTTCAGAATGATTTATGATAAAGTTTCCTTTTAAAAGGAAAGGCTTGCCAAGTTAGCGCTCATGTAGTTCAATGTTTGTGGTATTTTGTGGTTTATGGTTTGTGGTCTTGGGAGATGGTATCTTACTTGGAGACACTTTCTTCACTTAAAAACGTCCACAACTGTAGTAACAATGAGGTTACGCTACATTCTGGTTGTTCTGACAATCATATGATAACCTTCAGTAAAAAGGTCAAATTTTGTATTACTGCTATTGAAAAAATATTTCATAAAAGCATTTAGAAATAAGGATTTTCGTATTCTGTTATGTATTGTTATATAAGAAATTTTAGGACATTAGAAGATTTACTGGGAGTTACGTCCTGTTTTTTGTGAACTAAGCAGAACTGTGTTTGTACTTTGGAGCAAATGGACTACACATAACTGGTGAAGTGTAATGAAAATAGTCCAAAGGGTATTCAAGTTACAGAGTGGACAACAAAATGTTAATGGGCGTACTAACATACGGACAAAGACAGATGGACGGGAATTTGATTGCTATATTCCCTGAGCCGTTCGGTTAGGACAAAGTTATGTTCATTATTAGATCGTCAAGTCTTGATGTTGAAAAAATACATCCTACATTGGAAAAGTTCTTTTACAAGTCCCTTACACATAAGATGATATATGGTTCATGACTGCTGATATGAGAAGGAAATAGTGGAAGTAGTTCGTCCTACTAGCCTCATTTGTGACAGATTGGTAGGAAAAAAAATCTTACCGTCCGCAACAATGGCTATTATTAAAAGGGAAAATAACTTTAATGACTGTTTGTCTCATTGTTTCTGTTGAAGAAAAGCTGACTAAAAAAGTGAAAGTGATAGTTCCTTCCCAAACAGTTGCCATAGATCGTCTGCAAATATTCAGATTATTCTTTTTAGTATATTGTCAGTTCAGTGAGTTCAGTTATAAGTACTGGTTAAGCCTGTGGTATGTTGTTGTTGTGTTATTGTTTTACGTGCACAGTAAACAGCTAAAAGGACGGTCAGTTAATTTAACTACAATATTCCTGGGAAGGCTTAGCCATCCTAAGCGCTCAACTATTACTAAGTGCACTAACTCTCGCCAGTAACTGACAGCTGCCCTTCTTGACTCAGCGGAAGCGGAAACGAGAGTAAGTGGCCGGACTGAATATCGAACCCGGGACCTCTGTTTTTTAGTTAGACGCACCACCGACTGCACTATGCGGCCCAGCAAGTCTGCGGTATTGAGTATAACTGGTAATTGGTAATGATTACAAGTCAATGTATTTTTGTTGCTTCCACAGGATGTTTGTTTTCAGAATCTAGCGTGTTGTCCTTGGTCATCACATATTTTGTCATTATATAGGGATTTAATGCAAAAGAAAAAAGAAGTCTTCTATATTTAAGTAGTTATTATTTTGTTGTTGTTTTATTGTCCACGATAAACAGCTATGATCATGTCGGGACGGTCTGTTACCCTAACCACACTATTCCTGGGCAGGCTTAGACCTCCTAAGCGGTTAACCAGTAGTAAGTGCACATACTTTCACCAGTAACTGACAACTCTTGAACTGCCCTTCTAGAATCAGCGAAAGGAAAAACGAAAGTATGTGGCCGGACCGAGTATCGAACCCGGGACCTCTGGCTCTTGAGTCAAAACGCGCTACCGATTGCGCTACGCTGCCTTGACCCTCTAAATTTTAGCAACTTTTATTCAAAAAGGAAGGTAACTGTTAAAATTGCATAGGCCTAGAAAAGGATGATTTGATGGCAACTGTAAGATACTGATATTTTCCCACACATGTTGTGTTTCCTGAATTGAATTTTTTTTTGATAAGACACTTACATTAAACTGAATAACATTGTACGTTTATGAAAAAATAAGAAACTGAATTTCAATGTACGCTTATGAAAAAATAAGAAATAGTATCTAGTAAATACGATCAAACACCTTGTCTGTAAAACCAGTAAATGCTTTTAAATAAGGCTGTTGGCACAGACCCTGATCAGACTGTTCCAACCAGTAGTTTAATTTGGATATACACTCTACACTGTTTGTACAGGCATAACAACTAATTGTTGAAATATTTCAGTCCAAGTTTACAAACTCCAGAGTCTAAAGTCCAGGTTTTACAAAGTCTGAAATCCAGGTTTTACACAGTCCAAGTCCAGTCCATATTTTACATAATGCCCGCGAATTGCGCATGTCGTTATTTGACCTTATTTGACAGTGGACAATCAAGAAATATTCAAGCACACCGGATAAATAAATAAAAAAATAATAATAACTCATGTTTTCAGTAAGGCAAAAGGTGCTAGACATGTTCGATTATTTGGTGTGCCAGATTGTGGCGTGTCGTTATGTTTCGGTGCTTAGGTAAAAGAAACAGTCAAACGAAGTTGCGCCCCGTAGACGCTCTCCATATATTGGTTCTCCACTTGCAATTATGAACCATTCTCGAAGCTGGGAACAAATCAGCGTCTTCCGCTGGAGTGCGCATGACAGGAAGTCATAACCTGTCTGAATATATGGCTCGCCGCCGAAGCGGCAAGCCAAAAACTGAAGGAGGAGTTGCGCACACAAGGTATGTACTCTAAAGGTCTTCTGATGCTGAAAAATGACTAAGTTCGCAAAGCGAAAACAGTAGTAAAAAGTATTTGACGATAACACCTAAGGCACATGCACATCTACAGACCATGAAATAGATGCCTGCAAAGTTTCAGAATGGTTCATGAAAAACTGTAGCAGGAGTTGCGCACAGAAGATATCTACTCTCAAAGAGGGGGAGGGTGGCAGGGGGAACCTCGGAACCCCGGAAAGCCAAATACCATGTGCTCTCGCTTTTCTTCGAAAAAGCGGGGGACAAAAACGTGAGAAATGCAGAATGTACAAGTGATTCCCCTATAGAGGTTTAGACGGGTGCTGCACCCTTCTGCCTTTTCGTCTTATCCTTCTACTTTTTTTGCACTACCCTTCTGTCCTCCCTTTGTGGAAGGCAGTTTAATCCACATTCATGTCAAATTCTTGCAGTATACAGCTTCCTGCAAGATAAATAGGCTTTTTTATTATGCAAATAATTACAACTGTCTGTAAGAATAAACTGTTTATCATGTCAGAAGGCATACATAAGCTAAAGTTAACCTGTCTTTAAAAATAAGTTTAGAAAGTGCCCGTTTGGAACCTTATCACGCGTGTGCCCCTTTCTCTGGCTACTAACCTGCGCTTTTTCAGGCTAGGGGAACCACTATATAATACCTAGAACACTATACATATAATACCTAGAACACGGTTCTATAGAAAAACCATTTCTCCATCTACTCCAGAGGCCACATCCGAGTCCCCACATTAGGATCGAGTCGGGTAACTTCTGACATCGGGTAAATTCGGACATACCATTGCAAACAGTGAAAATCCAGATGAGACGGCTCATAATGAGCCGTCTCATCAGGATTTTCACTGTTGGCTCAGTCTCATCAGGATTTCCATTGTTTGCCCAGTTAATTTTGTTTTTAATTCCGAACAACTGACATATAAAGGAATCAATGTCACTCCCCGAATTAACCTGCTGTCCGAATTTATCCGACTTGACCCTAGTGAGCATCAATAAATTATATAGAGGTAACCCAAGATACGTTGTTCGTAAAGTTTGATCGTGCTATACTCCCTTCGTATGTCAAGAGCTCCGTAACGTTTCGCATCTAAGCTAAGTGACATGCAACGTAGTGACATGCAACGTGTGATCATCGTGAGACTTTCTGGTCACGTTGCAACCCTGTCTGCTGTATAGAGGTAACTCAAGACACGTTGTTCGTAAAGTTTGATCGTGCTAAACTCCCTTCGTATGTCAAGAGCTCCGTAACGTTTCGCATCTAAGCTAAGTGACATGCAACGTAGTGACATGCAACGTGTGACCACCATAAGACTTTCTAATGACGTTGCGACTCTCTCTCCATGTTAGCACTTTAAAAAAGCGTCAAAAATAAGTGAAATAGCTGAAATGGCAAACAACGTAGATCTCTGAGCCACGTCCTCCGGATCTACACTGTTTACCCTCTAGTCTTTGAATTCTCAATATGATATAGCTTAGACTAAAACAGTTATTTCTTTAAAAGTTTCGCCATCCGCTCTTTTTTTCGCTTTGAGGGCTAGTCATATAAGGGAAGTAAACGTGGGTATGTGCTGTATTGGCACTGTTCACAAATGGTCGCGGCGCTAAGAAGTGAAGAAGCGGTGCCGTTATCATAGGCAAATTAGAAAACTGAGTGTTGTCGACAAGATCATCATGCCGACATAGAAGAACACTCTTTGATAAGCCTGAGAAACATCAAAACCAGTCTTCTCTAAAAGTGACTAAATCTGCAATTATGACCATTTTCTGAATTTTTTTACTTTCTTTTTAAATCATTTGTAAAAGCAGAATAGAGTTATGCTATCGCCATAAATCTGTTTATTGAAGCTGAAAACTATACGGAAAAGTGAATAATCTCTATATAAACAGGCAGTTTCAGTTCGCTGGTAATTATTTACATCCCTCCAGAAATTCTAGACAGTTGATTGCACAACCCGCACGAATCCCGGTCTGGCCACATACTTTCGTTTCTCCTTTCGCTGATTCAAGAAGGGCAGTTGTCAGTTACTGGCGAAAGTATGTGCACTTAGTACTGGTTAACCGCTTAGGAGATCTAAGCCTGCCCAGGAATAGTGTGGTTAGGTTAACTGACCGTCCCGACATGACCTTAGTTGTTTACCATGGCTGTTAAGCATCAAATCAACCAACCAACCAAAAGCACAACCCGCATATTTGCACTTTAATCACTGTGAGTCCGTCCGTCCGTCCGTTATCAGTTAGCGAAAACCGTTATCAGTTAGCAAAAACGCTTATAACTCTTGAACCGCATGGGATAATTTGACAAAATTTTGCTTACTTATACATGTCAACACTGTCTAACGACTCACATGCATAACAACCTTATTTGATGGACGAGGCTTTGCTGAGCACAAGTTAAAAATTTACGGCCAACTACTGAAAATGCTCATAACTCTTGAACAACGTGGTAAATATGGTTCAAATTTTGTATGCTATGTATTTTAACATAGTCCAGCCACCGGCATGCAAAACAGTGACGAGACTTCACCGAGCATCAATTTGGACGTTCGAGCTTTTTTATTGAAAATGCTCATAACTCTTGGACAGCTGGGTATATTTGCTTCAAATTTTGTATACTTATGTAATTTAACATTGCCCAGCCACTGGTATGCAAAACAGTTACGAGGCTTCACCGAGCATCAATTTGGCCGGTCGAGCTCTTTTATTGAAAATGCTCATAACTCTTGGACCGCTTGGTATATTTGCTTCAAATTTTGTATACATATGTAATTTAACATTGCCCAGCCACTGGTATGCAAAACAGTGACGAGGCTTCACCGAGCATCAATTTGGCCGGTCGAGCTCTTTTATTGAAAATGCTCATAACTCTTGGTCCGCTTGGTATAATAGCTTCAAATCTTGTATACTTATGTAATTTAACATTGCCCAGCCACTGGTATGCAAAACAGTGACGATGCTTCATCGAGCATCAATTTGGCCGGTCGAGCTCTTTTATTGAAAATGCTCATAACTCTTGGACCGCTTGGTATATTTGCTTCAAATTTTGTATACTTATGTAATTTAACATTGCCCAGCCACTGGTAAGCAAAACTTTTTATTGCACAACCCGCAGGTTTGCACTATAATCATTGTGTGAGTCCGTCCGTCCGTCCGTTATCAGTTAGCGAAAACGCTTATAACTCTTGAACCGCATTCTATATTTTGATAAAATTTTGCATACTTATACATGTCAACATTATCTAACGACTCGCATGCATAACCGTCTTTTTTGACGGACGAGGCTTTGCTGAGCACAAGTTGAAAATTTACGGTCAAGTAGTGAAAATGCTCATAACTCTTGAACCCCGTGATATATATGGTTCAAATTTTGCATACTTACGTATTTTAACATTGTCCAGCCACCGGCATGCAAAACGGTGACGAAAGTCTAAAAAGTATTGCACCACCCACAGGTGTGCACTTTAATCGCTGTGCAAGTCCATCTGTCTGTTTGTCCTTCCTCTGTAGTCAGTGAGAGAAATTGCTCATAACTCTTAACCACATGGTGTAGTTTGATAAAAATATGCATCATTCTACAAGAAATGACCAATTTCATTTCCATACATTCCTTCTGGCACCAGAAACTGATTATTCTACATTCACCACGGATTGTGCACATTACCATCAGTTGATTGTCTACCTAAATGCTGTTGCTTTGACTGTGAAGGTTTATGAATCTGTTGAAATTTATATTTAATTCTTAGATATATCATTATATTCTTGAAAATTAGAAACAATAATTCTAAAAATAAAATATCGAAAGTTACAGATTTTGCCAATTGCAAGCACATCTGCTGGGTCTGAAGCAGTTATTTGTCCGTGGCCTGTAGATTTATTCATGGACAGTCAGATAGGCAAGTCATATCTGAAGAATGCTGGTACAAGTAACCCAAGGCACAGCTAGGTTGTATAAAAGAAGCCAATGAGTACAAAAAAGTGAAGAAAATGTCCCTCTTTTAGCACTATTGCAGCCCTGAACCCCAAAAGCTGTCGTACAAACTGTTGTTTTGGGTCCTAACACATAGAAATCGAGCATTTGTCTACGGCCATTGTAAAACCACAAGAAGAAAAGTTTGATAACCCGCAGAAGATTTGGAAGAAGCAAGTGATGCCACAAAAGCAACTATACGGTATGTCCCAGGTGCTTGTTTGCATAAAATTGTTTCAAGATTGCGTTTAATGTTCTAGGTATACTGGACAAAAAAGTTAAGGATCAAACATTTGACTGAAGCTTAAATCATGAAAAATAAATTATTCAAAAATAATTTTCTTTCATTCAATACATCAGATTCTGTTGAAGCGGCACAGGACTGCATGAAAAATATTGGAATCGGATCACGTGACACGCCAGTAGAAACGAATGAACAGATATACCCCTAAAATTGAAGTGAAAATTGGCACCACCACAAAATTGAATGTCCACGATTCTTGGCTTTGTCCATGCAAAATCAATCCCAGTGCTCATTGATACCCCTGGGAGTCTGAATAACTGCTAGGCAGCTACTCGGTATGCTTTTAGTAAAGCGCTTGAGGCTCATTTGGGGACTCGTTTGCCATTTTTCATGACGGGTCTGAATTAGCTCTCCAGGAGGTTTCTGAAGCCTTTGATGAATAGAATTGGGGTGTTGCAACATCTGTAAAGCATGTTCAATCTGATTTAAAACTTGCGATCGACTTGACCTGTCAATTCTGACGATTTTCTCTGTCTAAAGCTACTGGTTTATCACAATAACACTGTTAGTATGCGCTTTTTTGTGCGTTAAATGTTTTAATCGGCCGGTGTAAGCAAAAAAGGTTACAAACAGACTTTACACAGCTAAATTGTGCATTGCATGCTGGTAATGAGGCCAGGTATGACGCGATTCCATAGAAAAACGAGGAAACAGTTGGCAACAGGTGACGCCAATTCGCAACCTGTTAATTGGACCCATGCTCTTTTCACAGATGAGTCCAGATTGTGTGTAGATATCCACGATGATATGAGAAGGGCATGCTGTCTGCCAGGCTCACGTCGTGTGGACTATAAATCAAATCGTCATGTGGAATATGACATGTCTTGAGGAGGGTGAATGATGGCATGGGCCAGCATCTGGATTGGCAGCTGCGTAGACTTGCGCATGCCAGACAGAGGCGCCCCAATTGGTGTTCGAGCTAAGACTGACATGTTTTGTTCAATTACGAGACCGTTTGCTGAAGTTTATGGCAATGGTACCATCGAATCACGGGGCAAATGTGGTGGACAAGAACCTTCCAACAGAAACAATCGTCCGCAGTGACATGTCAATTCCATAACAAGTTTTAAATTCGATCGAACATGCTTTTAGACATGTTACAGCGCCAATTCTAATCACCAGCTGGACCCGGTTGTATCAAACTTTAATGACAAATTAAACCGTCATTAAACCGCCATTAATTAATGCGTTATTAAATTTGGTTGTATGAAACTTTTAATGACGCGACTTCGTCATTATCTCTTCATTAACTTAATGATGGTCTGGGGGTATCTTTAAACCGTCATTAAGCAATTCAAGATGGCCGCCATCGTCCGATTCGACCTCGATATTTCGGAAAAGCGACCATTTTAAAGACAACATGGTCGATGTAGAATGCGAAGGAGATGGAAATTCGTGAAAAGAAACCAGATACCTCGATATGCAATCATTTCCATGCAGAGCAAGAACCTAAAGACATTCAAATGTCATACAGCAGTTGTTAGTTATCCAAAGTTTGGTACATTTTCCTTTAAAACTTGCTTCTTTCCCGTTGGCGTCGAAAAAATATGTAAACATCACTGAAGTCCTATTTGTTTTGAAATGTACCGACCAGCTGCTCACGACATGATGACGTCATAAGACAACAGGCAGCGCACAATCAATATCTAAGGACTTTTGATAAAACTTATGACCCGATTTGACTTGATGACCAATAAACTCTATTGAACTAAATTTTCTAAGGTTGTTGGATTTCCGGGAGCCTACACACCGGGCTATCGACGTTGAATAAACGTTGTTTAAATACTGATTCAACGTTGTGTGCTTGCAGGGTAGGCTATGAACCCCTTTGTATGCATGACGTCCATATTCCATATTCTAGGCGCCTATACATCAGACCTAGAGCATTGAATCCACGTTGTGTGCCTGCTACGTAGCCATGTGTAGCCTATGCATGACATGCTATTTCGGATGCCTACACGTTGATGATACAACGTTGAATCAACGGACTTACAGCATTGAATCCTTGTTGTGTGCCTGCTACGTAGTCATGTGTATGCATGACATCCTATTTCGATGATACAACGTTGAATCAACGTTATGTGCCTGCAGGAAATGTATCCTTTGTAAGTTATCCGCATTCTTGGAGTCTACACAACTGAGTACATTGAATCAACGTTATGTGCCTGCAGGGTATACATGCACCCCTTCATGTGCATGGCACCCCATTCTAGGAGCCTACACATCGGGCACACAACGTTGAATATACGATGTGTGCCTACAGCGTATGAACCCCTTTGTATGCACGACAACCCATATGGGAGCCTACACATCGAGCCTAAAACGTTGAGCCTGAGTTGTGTGCCTGCAGGGAAAGCACCTCTTTGTATGCTTGACATTCCATTACCTGGATTCTACACATAGGGCACACAACGATGAATCATAGTTGTGTGCCTGCAGGGTATGTATCTCTTTGTATGCATGTCTCTTTCAGTCTGGGAGCCTACACATCGGACACACAACGTTTAGTTGTTCATCGTAATGTACCTGCCGAACATGTCTCTTTGGTAAGATGACATTCCAATTCTAGGAGCCCGAACATGGGACGCACAATGTTGAATCCATGTAGAGTGCCTACAGTGTACGGACCCCTGTATGCATACAATACCAATTTTGGGGTGCCTTCATATCGGGCACCCAACCTTCAGTCAGCGTGTGCCTGGTGGATATGTACCCTTTGTCATATGACATTCCCATTCTTTGACAATTCACATCATACACACAACCTTGATTCAACGCACTGTGCCTGCAGGGTATGTGCCCCTTTATATACATGACATTCCCATTCCGGGATCTTCCACATCGGACACTGAACGATCACTCAACGTTGCGTGCCTACAGTGTATGTATGTCTTTGTATGCATGACATACCCATTTTGGGGGCTTACACATCGGGCAGACACCGTTGAACAAGTGTCTTGTGCTTGCATGATATGTACCCTTTGTCGGATGACATTCCCATTCTCGGATCTAACCATCGGACACACATCGGTGAATCAATGTTGTCTGGCCAGCAGGAAATGTGACCATTCATATTTATGACATCCCATTCTGGAAGCCTACATATCGGGCACACACAGTTGATTAAACGGTGTGTGCCAAGAGGGTATGTACCCCTTTATATGCCTTTGGGAGCTTACGTCTCGGATACACAACGTTGAACCAGCGTTGTATTCCTATTTGTATGCATTATATTCCCATTTTGGGAGCCTACACATCCGTCTTACTACGTTGATTCAACGGTGCGTGCCGGCAATGTATGTACCCCTTTCTATACATGACATTCCCATTTTTGGAGCCTACATATTGGGCAAACAACGTTCGATCAACACTGAATCAACGTTGATTCAACGTCATGACGCAGAACCGACGTTGAATCAATATTGATTCAACGTTGTTGGCCTGCATAGTATATACTTTTTATGTGCTTGCCCATAAACTATTACATCCCCGCGAAAGATTAAATACTGAAGTTGTTCGGAAAGCCATCAAAATGGTATGAATTCATGGAATATTTTACTGTAAGTTATCGCTGAAAGATTTTAACAAGAGTTGCTGTATTTGGCCAGTTTTAAACTAATAAAATAAGACTCGGTTTCTGGCAAAAAGTGTGGCAAATTTTCTTGGTTGGCAATCAAGATAGTTTTTATAACATCATAAACTTTATTAGGCGCCGTGACGATCGTCAGGAGGCATTATGTTTTCCCCCCGTCCGTTCGGTTCGTCCGTCTGTCTTGCCCTCATGCATAAAATGTTTGTATAATCGACTCCTCCCAGAGTTTTCAAGCAATCCATTTGAAACTTTGCAGAGATGTTACAAGATTATTGAAGATGTACATGTGACGTTATTTGGATTAAAAAAGTAAGGTTTACAAACTTACGGCGTTTTGGACTTAGACAATTTTGAGGTTAGGCCTAAATATCGGGTAGCAACTTTGTGTAATCAACCGCTCCTCCAGTTTTCAGACAATGAATTTGAAACGATGCACTGATCTTACAAGCAAATTGCGATGAAGATATGCATGTGACTTTTTGCAGACGAAAAAAATATTTCTTGACAAATAACGGCCATGATTTTCGACTTGGGCATTTTTAGATTAGTCTTCAATATAGGGTAACAAGTTTGTGGATTCAGCTACATTTTTCAAGCAATCAATTTGAAACGCTGCAAAGACGTCACAAGCATATTGAAGATGTACATGTGAGTTTTTCCAGATTCAAAAGAAAAAAAAATAGCCTACTGCATTTTCGGCTGACATTTCAGACATCAGTTTGGTATTGTATGATTTTTTTTCTTCTGTAAAACGTATGGTGTGCCCTCTTGAGAATCATCTGGCGATGTTGAAACGACTTACCATTCGGTTCTGAAGATCTTATGGGCTAAGAGAAAACAAACGAAACAACATCACGCTCTATCCAATGACTCGCGGCGCGAACTACAATTTGTACCGACCATTTCATGAAGAGACAGTGGGAATAATACATTTGACTACTTCTGATTATAAGAACATATGAGCCGTGACACGAACCCCCCCCCCCCCCCCCCCCCCCCCCAAACAACAGTAAAGTGGTTGTGCGCCCAGCGCAGACTCAGATCAGCCTGAGTATCCGCCAAGTCTGGTCACAATCTTCGCTGTCCGTGGTTGTGCGTCCAGCACAGACTCAGATCAGCCTGGACATCAGAGTATTCGCTGTCCGTATGGAGGTAGCTTAGACCCTTAGCTACCCTTTAAGCGCTTAGCAAAGACTCTGGTCAG
This sequence comes from Ctena decussata, assembly GCA_963989385.1. NCBI lineage: Eukaryota > Metazoa > Mollusca > Bivalvia > Lucinida > Lucinidae > Ctena > Ctena decussata. The sequence goes on along the minus strand of OZ022512.1, from coordinate 37,816,783 downwards.
TCTTGGTGGATGCTCAGGCTGATCTGAGTCTCCGCGGGGCGCACAACCACTTTGTTGGTTTTCTCGTGTCGCGGCTCATGTTATTTATAAAAAAATAAGAATAGTAAATAAATCATGGTGCACACCTACGTGTTTGCTATAGGATCGTCTCATTCCCTAGATATTCGTTCTTTCTTCCGAAACAAGTTTCCAAACCAGGGGTCGGGCCTACCAATGAAGAAGACAATGGATCTGTGTACTGATCCCGAGATAAAATATTTTGGTAAATTTATTCTTTTGTCGATAAATTGCTTTTTGTCGCACCTGCTTTAGCAAGGTGCGATATAGGCGTCCGGTTTTCCGTCCGTCCGTCAACCCGTTCGTCCGTCCGTCTACATTTACGTCGACCCTAAATTTTAAGTCCATTCAAATGACTTTTTCTCTGAAACCACTGCACCCATGGTTCTCAAATTTCGCAAGCTGCATCACTAGACTGCAGGGCTTCTGACTGACAAATTCAGCTTGGCCCAGAATCCAAGAAGGCCGATGTTACTAAAAATAGCAAAAACAATAAAATCACTGTTTTCTTCAGAACCACTTAGTATATTTGGCTGAAATTTTATGTGGAGCATAAATAGGACCTTAATTTAAAAGAAGTATCAACAGGAAAAAAATCTGTAGCGGAATTAGGTCACAGTGACCTACTTTCTGTTTACGAGTCAGAGTTTGCAAAAACACCAATATCTAAAAAAAAAATGAACAGATTTAGGTCAAATTTAGTCAGAATGGTCCTTAAATGGAGTTCTTTGAAATTTAAGCAAATGGAAACCATCCAAGATGGCCGCCAGCCACCGTTACTAAAAATACAATAACATGAATAACAATATCTCAAGAGCCCCTGAATGGAAATAGACTAACTGTGTATCAAAATGATTCTTGCAGGAAGCTGTTTCATGATTTTTTCAAATTGACCATCCAAGATGGCAACCATCCACCGTTACTAAAAATAGCGAAAAACATGAAAACGATAATATTTCATTAACTACTGAATGGATTTTGACCAAATAGGTTTCAAAATGACACTTTTATCAAGTTCTTAAATCGAAGGTGCATTGTAGGTGCGACATAGCGTTCCGCGGAATTCTTGTATTAAAGTATACATGTAGCATGCAGCCTCCAATTTCAGAGTCCGCATCCGATGATAGAAAAATATATGAAAAATTAATCAAATTCGACGATGAAAAGAATGAAAACGATTTTTGCTGATTAACCATTTACCGTTTACAGTGTGTATTTCGGGTGTACATTGCCCTCTCCATAAAAAGAAAAAAAAAGAGAGAGAAAAGAAAAACAAGACCTGTCCGCGGTACATGATAGCTCGCCTGACAGCGCCTTGCCCATCACATAAAAACTTTAGCGTAAAACTTAAACATTTTTCTATCGCCGACGCCGTCGCCGACGGGGTTAGCGCAATAGCTCTTCCTGTACATTCGTACAGGCGAGCTAAAAAAAAGATCTCGATCTGCTTAAAACCGTAAATAAATTACTGGTATGCTTCCGTTTAGAGCACCTAATTCATATGACGCAAATCTGTTACGTCATAAGTAGAACCGAGTGATCACTAGCAGGGGAGGCAACTTTTATGACTTTCTTTTTTTTTCCTCGGCTAGCATGGCTCTTTTGGAGGGGGCCTTTAGAGTAAAGCAGTTTTTGTTTTTTCGCTCTTTCCTTTGGGAGTTGGTCCCGCTTTGGAGTGGCGACAAGCTGATTGGGGATGTTTATGTTGCTTCCCCTGAAGGTGTACCCATTCACCTTAATGTATTATACTTGAAATTTACTTATTTATGTTAAGGGTGGTCGGGTCAGGCGATGGTGCAGGGTAACTTTCAGTGCCGGGGCGTCCTACACATCTGGATAAGAGTAGGGCAAGGACAAACTGTGCTTGCTCGATATAGACTGAAATACGGTCTCAAAGAGCCGCTAAACCCCAAACAACCCACCAACAAAGTTATTTAATCCTTCAAATGTTTTAGATTTGATTTGATCGTTTCAAGGAAGGGAGAACAATGCAATGAAATTGGGAGATGGTTTTCATTTAGTTTATTTTCTATTTATTTATTATTATTCTTTTCTATTTGTTAAACATTTTAACCAATATTATGTGTTGTTAAATCTGCGGTCTGAACAAATGCAGAAAACGATCAAGCACTCAAGAATAACTGGATAATACTGGCGGGAAAAGATTTTAATTGCTTAACCAGTGCGCGAAAATCCAATTAAATAGCACGCAGTCTTAATAACGCCACGTTATGATGTTCCGATGACGTCAGATTTAATGACAAACTCGTCATTAGCGCATCATTAAGTTATGACGGTTTAATGAACGTTTGGTACAACCGGACTTAATGGCGTCATTAACTAATTTGTCGTTAGGACTTTAATGATAGATTAGCGGTTAATTTGTCATTAGTTTAATGATGGTTTGATACAACCGGGTCCAGAGGCTTACTGAAACTCATGGAGAGCGCATCCAGTCCTTTCATGAAAAATGGCAAACGAGTCCCTAAATGGGTCTTTGGGGATTCAGCACAAGCATACCGAGTGGCTATCATGCAGTTACTCAGGCACTCAGAGGTCACACTGAGAAGTAAAACTCATTTTGCATGGATAAAGCCAAAAATAATGGACATTAAGTTTTGTGGCAATGCTATTTTCACTTTGATTTTAGGGGTATGCCGGTTTATTCATTTCTGCTGGTGTGTCACGTGATCAGATTCCAATATGTGTCATGCAGTTTTGTGCGGCCTTGACAGTTGCATTCAACAGAAGAAAATGATTTTTGGAAAATTATTATTTTAGATATAATAATTTCACACAAATGTTTGATCCCTAACTTTTTTGGTCCAGTATATGTTAGGCAAACCAGGTAAGGAAACTCGCATGGAGTGCGACTGGGGACTATTGCAGCACAAACTGTTAAAGTGTCTCAGAATATCTGAAGAAGACGTTGTGAAAATCACTGCTGAACCAAGAGCTCTGTTCTTTCTCGGCAGAAATCCGCGAGGCTGTTCTAAATAATGTACAAAACGTAAAAGTCCTGGAGCAGTGTGAACTCCTTTAAAGGTGGGTTTACATGGCGGCACATTGCATGCCACATGCGTCATGCAACCATTTTTTCACATGTAGATTATGTTTATACCATGAGGTACATTGCATGTAACAGGCAGATGTGTGACATGCAACATATATCTGTGGTGTTTACACGATGACATTGCATGACACTATTTACACGGTGATACATGTTGCATAACACTGTTTACACGATGACACATGCTGCATAACACTGTTTACACGGTGACACACGTTGCATGACGTATCATTTAAATGATGACACATGTTGCATGTCACTATTTACACAGCGACGCATGTTGCATGACACATGCCATGCAACATTTGTCACCGTGTAAACCCACCTTTATAGGGCATACTCTTTCCATTTCTGTTCCAATCCTTAGAATATTTTACGGTAAATTGTAAAGTGCATCATTCTGTGAGTCTTGTGATTAGAAGGATTATAAATCAGGCAAACTGGCAGAAAAGCAATATCGGAAATGGAGTGGAAATAAAGACTTGTCAAAGCCTTGATATTTAACAACTTCCGGTTGGCTTATTTCTTCCAAGACTGAGTGACAAAGTAAAAGGCTTTGAATGAACACTCGGTAAAAAAATAAACCAGCATTTTTCATTTCTTTGGTGTGTGACAGCCTTCCAGAGGACCGACCTTCTTGGTGAATGCCACGTATGGTATTTTGTCAAACACTCTTTTTTTAAGTGAGCTACTCTGCTATTTTCTTTCCTTTTCTCTCCCGCCTCAAAGGGTGGTGGTGGTGGTGTTTGCGTGGTGGTGGTGGTGTTTGCAGGGGGGGGGGGGGGGGGGGAGAGAAGTGGGAGTGTGTGTGTGTGTGGGGGGGGGGGGGGAGTTCAAAGTAATATCATAAAGAAAAGGGGGTGGTCTGGTAGTGATGTAATCCGAGCCTTCTCTCACTGAAAAAGCCTATTTATAATTTTGATTGGCGGCTTATTGACCCAATAAGGGTTTGCAGCCAGAGAAGACTCGGGTTAGTGGTGATGGTGCTGTGTATAACTTCCAGTGCCAGGGCGTCCTACTTGTTTGGAACATTGTAGGGCAAGGGCCTACCGCGTGCTTACAGTAGGTGAAGGTGGGGGTTGTTTGGACATTTATTCTCTCGTCTATCGTTCCCCTTCTTTCTCCCTCTCTTTGGGAGACGGCCCGATATAGACTGAAATACTGTCTCAAAAGGGGCCGTTAAACGCAAATCAATCAATCAATCATAAAGGAAAGCATTTTCTTCCTATCTGTCATCTCTTCCCTTTTCATCTTGCCTCTCTCTGGGAGACGGCTTGATATAGACTGTAATACTGTCTCGAAGAGCAATTAGCAACCAGCCAACCAAGGATAGAATCACATTTTTAGCTCGCCCGAACGAAGTGCAGGAAGAGCTATTGCGCTACCACGGCGTCGGCGTCAGCGTTGGCGTCGGCGTTAGCAAAATGTTAAAGTTTTACGTTAAAGATTTTTATGTGATGGGCAAGTCGCTGTCAGGCGAGCTATCCTAGCCCTGTGGCAGGTCTTGTTTTTGCTTGTGTCGATAAACACAGCGTTACAATTTGTGATTTCATTTTTTTAATCGACAGTTATCAGCACACGAAAAAGAACCTTTTTCTGTTTGCAGAGGTGTCCATAAGTGGTAAACTGCCTGCTTTAATTGCAGCAGGTGCGGGATAGACCCTGCTGTTAGTTTTTGCGATATTGTCTGTCCTCATTGGGCATGCTCGATATAGACTTACAGTGGTAAAAACGTCTAAACTCAAGTCATTGTAAAAACTGGTTCAACCGTAACATTTGGTGATAAAATGTGGGTTGATGTGCTTACATAACTAGCAAAAGTAAAGATAAAGACAACAAGTTTTTGGAAATTAACAAGGCGCTCCACAAAATACAATTTCCTGTTTTGGTTCCCCGTTAGCAATGTTTTACAAACATACGCGGAATAGTGATTGGGGCTTCACGCCTGTGCATTGTATTTTTACCATTAAACTTTACGGTCATTTTAGTTGACAACGAAAATGACCCAAATAATTTTCAAACTTTTTATACCCCGCCACACGTTAGTGGCGGGGTATTATGTTTTCACGTTGGCTCTCCGTGTGTCTGTCCGTCCGTCCGTAGTACGTATTTCCGTCCGTCCGTCCGCACTTTGCTTCCGTCCAATAACTTAAGTATTTATCAATGGATTTCCTTCAAATTTTGCATATGCATTTGTACCGAGAATGTCTCGCTTGGGATTGTTAAAGTCTCCATAGTCCTATCAGCGGTAAAAACGCCTAAATCCAAATCATTGTAAAAAGCAGTTCAACATACACGTTTGGTTATAAATGTGGGTTGGTGTACATATATTGAGTCAAATAACTGGCAAAGGGTTTGAAAACTCATTTGGGTCATTTTAGTTGGCAACTAAATGACCTACTTTTGATTTCATAAAATGGTAAAAATACAATGTACATGCGTGGAGTCCAAATCACTATCCCGCCTATGTTTATATAGCGTTGCTAGCCAGGAAACCAGAACAGGAAATTGTATTTTGTGTAGCGATTTGTTATTTTCAAAAACTTGTTTTCTCTACCTTTTGCCAGTTATTTGACTCAATATATGTACACCGTCCCACATTTTATAACCAAACGTGAATGTTGAATTGCTTTTTACAATGATTTGGATTTAGGCGTTTTTACCACTGATAGGACTATGAAGACTTTAAATAATATGATAAAATTTCAACGAACATTCACTGTCCCGCTTTTGTTTATTTTGCATCGCTCAACGGGGAACCAGAAAAGATAAATAAATTGTATTTTGTGGAACGATTTATCGTTTTCTAAAAACATGTTTGCCATACTTTTTGTCAATTATATGAATCAGTATACTCACATCAACCTATATTTTTATTGCCATTCATGAAGACAAACGCGCTCTTCGTCATGATTTGTGTGGAGACGTTTTTACGACAGATAGGACCATGGAGACTAAATACTTTCTCGAAGGGCCGTTAAACTAGAAACAAGATATCGACATTTTTGAATAACAGATTCAGATACCAGATGGAAAAAAGTTTCTCCTGACGTTCTCAAATGTACTATATGTGCCGAGCGGAAACCATTTTGGCATAAACAAGCCTTTGATTTTGTTGTCTGGGGTCCAGCTTAATATTTATTCCATTACTTTTGGGACGTAATATGTTTTGTAAGATTCCAGTCGACTTAAACAGCCTTCTTCACAAATTAATTCAGACTGCTGCAATAATTCTCTCCGGAACAAGACTGCTGAAGCATACTGCTTATTAAAAGGTCAACATGACAGAATGGATATTTATTGGACGATGATTCATCCGATTAAAAGCTTAATAAACGGAATGTTTTGATGGGATTTACTATAAATGATTTCCAGAAATATATATTAGTTGCTATTGATTCCTTTCCATAATGAGATTTTGATATAGCAAAGACCATATTGAAACCCGAAATGCTGTTTTCAGGCCCATATAGGCATACACGATCATTTTTGATGCTCCCCGAAGGGTGAGCATATAGTTGCCGCTCGTAACACTTTGTCTGGAGCATATCTCTGAAAGTATTAGAGGGAACTCATTCAAACTTCACTCATTAAAAAAGGGCAATGGGGAAAAGTGCAGAACACAAGAACCATAACTCTACCGCAAGTAATTACAAAATTATCTCCCTTCTTATTTTTTTACAGTATTTTGCCTGTCCGGAGCATATCTCTGAAAGTATTAAAGGAAACCGAATAAAAGTTCACACATTGATAGAGGGCAATGAGGAGAATTGCAGAGTTTCACAACCATAACCCTATCACAGGTAAGTACAAAGTTATCTCCCTTCCTAGTGTTTTCAGTATTTTGCTTGTCCAGCGCATATCTATGAAAGTATGAAAGGGGGATCAATGAAACTTAATGCATTGATAGATGGCAATTAAAGAAAGTGCAGAGTTTAAAAACCATAACTCGTCACAAATTAATACGGATTTAGCTCCCTTCTTAGTTTTTCCAGTATTTTGCTTGTCCGGAGCATATCCCTTTAAGTATTGAAGTGAACTAAATGAAATTTCACACATTGATAGAGGACACTGAGAGGATGTACAGAGCAATTACGGAGTTAGCTTTTGAGTTATTTCTTTCAGGTGAATGAAACTATACCAAACCTGTGTCTACCCAACAGTAGAAGAACCAGTTCGAGGGTACAGAAAGACCAGTTACATTTCCATTCCGCAACCCCACCTTCCGTCCCTACCTGCCTGCTATACTTGTGGTCCAACCCAGTTGCTGTATAGATTATTTGGCAATAAAATATGTTTAAACTGAAACTTCTTAGTTTTTCCAGTATTTTGCTTGTCCTGAATATATCTATAAAAGTGTTGAAGGAAATGTAATGAAACAAATTTTTGATAGATGTCAATGAGAGGGAGTGCAGAGCACAAGAACAATAACCCTATTTTAAATTATTTTGGAGTTATTTCCTTTCTTATTTTTTCTCACTTGATGATTGTCCGGAGCATATCTCTAAAAGTATTGAAAAGGACTGAATGGAATTTCACACAATAATAGAGGACAATGAGAAGAAGTGCAGAGCACAAAAACATAGCCCTGTTGCAAGTAATTTTGGACTTATTTCCCTTCTTTTTTTTCTCATTCATTTGCTTGTCCGGGGCATATCTTTGAAAGTATAAATGGTACTTAATTGAAATTCCACTTATAAATAGAGGACAGTTTCATTAGGATACCCATTTCACTATTACACACATTCGGGAAGCATCCATCGGTTCCACCGATCTCTTGTCTTGAACAAGTTTTTCTTGTGCAGTAAAATTACCATGCAAAAATGAAAATGATCTGGTAAATGATTAAGTATTTACACCACCTAAAAATTTACTGTGCTGTCGCAACAGTTTTGATAATATCCCCAGAATTGTGCACTAATGCTTATCAATATTATGTAGAATTTTTAAGTTGGATGGATGGATGACTTGCGATTTACGAGGGTCGTTCATTTAATTGTGTCACTAATGGCCCACCATGCTGCGCGGCTGTAAGGAGCACGTGGAAACTGTGGTGATTTCACGGGGGAGTGATTTTCTATAATAGGATGAAATTTCGGTCTAATCCGTTCAGTCTTTCAAAAGTTATTGAAAGTTCAGTTGGTTCATTCATATACACTCAACCCTTACTGTATGCAAAATGAAAAAGAAAACAAACTTTGAAATAAGGGCCTACATTAAAGGTCGCGTTGGTCTGAACGTTTCAGTTTCACAGATATATAGTGAACTGTGTCAGATACAGGGGACTTCCGTTGTCTCTTAAAAGGTCAGTTTTCAAGTGGCATAAACAATTTAAAGGTGGTAAAACTGACCTGAAAGATGAGCCTCGCCCCGGCCAGCCAAGTAGCAAGGCCGGTCATTGCCAAAAGAATTAAAAAACGCGGCAAAAAGTTTGTATGCGGTATTTTTCAATTGCGATGGACCCATTGTTCAAATTCCCGTACCAAATGGCAAGACAATCACAGGTAAATTTTATAAGAATGGTGTGTTGTCAAAAGTAAAGGCACACTTTGAAAAACGTAGACCTGCAACCGGTTTAAGAGGTCTGTGTCTTATCCATGACAACGCACCTGCTCACAAGTGTGTTCTTGTCCAAGACTTCTTGAAAGAGGAAAGGGTAGTTCAGCTCTCTCATCCACCTTATTCGCCAGACCTAAGCCCCTGCGACGTTTTAGCTCTGGGGGAGCTTGTAGGATAGGCAAGCTCCGGCGTCCGTCGTCGTCGTCCGTCCACAATTTCAAACGACCTCTCCTCTGAAACCGCTGGGCCAATTGTAATTAAATTTCATATGCAGCCTCCAGGGGTCTAAGGATAAAAAGTTGTTCAAACGGTCCTGGTGACATGACCAGCATGGCCGCCACGCCCATATATGGTAAAAAGCTTCAAAAATCTTCCTCTCCAGAACCAATAGCCTTGAAACTTGGTATGTAGCATCGGGTACGCGAGTACTACCAAGATTATTCCTATAAGCCTATATTATTAGTAACGGCTCATCAGCTTGGTATTTGATGCCCCACTTCATTGTGCGGCGAGGAGTCTTGGTGCAAATCAATTACACCCAATCGGAGCATGCTCGGCCAATTCCGTGAATCAGACGATTTACGAATTTGGCCGAGCGGTGTTCCGATTGCAGTTACACCCTTTGTGATCCAGCTCTGGTCGGTTCTTCTCTCTATTATAGTGTAATACTTTATTATTATTATTATTATTATTATTAATATTATTGTTGTTACTATTATTATTATTGTTACCATTATTATTGTTATTAATACTATTATTATTAAGATTGAAAAACATGTGACTATAAAAGATGATATCCCGGCGGGCACGTGGCGTCGAGGTAGCGTGTACTGACGTCAATGTGGCGTAATTACGTCGCATTGACGTCGCGACGACGTCGTTTCTGCGTCTCGTGCCCGCAGGGGTACTGAAGCTGTCAGCCTTCCCAGCGGGCACGCGGCGTTGAGTCGACATTGGATCGGCGGTGATTCAATGTCACGACGTTGAACCAACGTTTGTTAGGTGTTGATTCGGCGTTGTGTGCCCAATGGGTTGGATTTTCAAACTCGTATAGGTCTATGTAGGTAGTTAGACAAACATTGGTATTACTTCTAGTTGAAATGTTGTTATATTCATGTTTATATCAACTACTTCTAGTTTATATGTATGTACACTTTAGTCACAGAATTCTTGTATAGCACCTTAATATTTATGTCATCAAATATATGTATCTGTATTGCTACACCAACTGGAGAGGACAAATATAGGCAGTGCCTACGTCCAATCCATTGGCTCATGTATGTACTTTTATATATATGTTGCCATGAAATTGTGAATAAATAAATAAATTATTCAAATTATGACCTTGGGTTGACCTTGACCTTTTTTACGGCAAGGTCAAATTTGCTTTCTGTAGCTTTTATATGGGAAAACGCTGGAACATAAGATTTCAAGGAATGCATTGAAGATTTTGGCCTAAAAATTAGTATATACATTCATCTTTATAAGTACATGAAGATTTGTGAGTACAAGAGGTCAAGGTCATTCTTTGACCTTGAACATGAACTCTCATATTTTGACAATTTCAAACAATCTTCTCAAACAATCTCCTCAAAAGCCACTGGGCAAATTGTAACCGAATTTCACATATAGCCTCCAGCGGTAGAGGAAATAAAGATTTGTTCAAATTGGCCAGGTCACATGAGCAACATCGCTGTCACACCCATATATGGTAAAAGTTTTAAAAACCTTCTTCTCCAGAACCAATTGACCGATAGCCTTGAAACTTTGTATGTAGCATCGGGTACTCGAGTAATATCATGTTTATTCAAATGATGACCTTGGGCTGACCTAGACTATTTTACGGCAAGGTCAAATATTGGAAAAGCTAAAACATAAAATTACATGGAAAGTTTTGAATATTAAGGCCTAAAAATTGGTATATACATTCATTTTAATGAGTACATGGAGATTTTTGAGTACAAGAGGTCAAGGTCATTCTTTGACCTTTGACCCTGAACTCTCATAATTTGACAATTTCAAACTTCCCTTTAAAAACCACTGGGCCAATAGTGACCAAATTTCATATAGAGCCTCCAGGGGCTGAGGGAACGGATTTTTCAAATGGTTCAGGTTGCATGACCAACATGGCCCCTATGCCCAATTATGGTAAAAAGCTCCAAAAATCTTATTCTCCAGAACCAATTGACCGATGGCCTTGAAAGTTGGTGTGTAGCATTGGATACTCCAGTAATACCAAGATAATTCAAATGAATGGCATTGGGTTGACCTTGACCTTTTTACGGCATGGTCAAAAATGAGAAAATGTTAGAACACAAGATTTCATGGAAAGTTTTGAAGATTTTGCCCAAGATAGTTCAAATGATGACCTTGGGTTGACAATGGAAATTTTTTGGCAAGGTCAAATTTGCTTTCTGGTGCTTTTTATGGGAAAATGGTCGATATAAGAGTTCATGGAACTTGTAGAAAATTTTGATACAGAAGTTAATAAATACAGTCTAATAAAAGAAAACTTGATCTTTTAGCAATAGAGGTCAAGGTCATTTTTAAGCTTTAACCAATGTCTGTCATATTTTGACAGTTTAAACTATCAGGTTTGTTCAAATGATGACCCTAGTTTGAAATTTGACATTTTTATTCAGGTGAGCGATTCAGGGCTTCATGGCCCTCTTGTTCCTGTTTCCTTTACTAAAGAAAACCTTTTCTGATCGTCGTTATGAATCCCGAAGTGCACTTGGCAGTGCAATTTACCAATGTCTTCAGTGTATACCTAAACAGGCCTACTTCTCTGCCTTTACAGAATGGATTTCAAGACTTGAAACGTGTGTTTCCGTCAAGGGAGAATACTTCGAAGGATTGAAGTAAACGAAATGTGAATGGGATTGATAACGCGCCCTGTAGAACCCCAATGACAACATTAAATGAACGCCCCTCGTACGTCCTTTTTATGCCCCTCGCCATGAAATGGCGGAAGGGCATATAGAGTTTACCCTGTCCGCGCCCGTGTGTGTGTGTGTTACCAGAATCATGTCCGGCCCATAACTTTGGCCTGCATAGTAGGATTTAAAAATTATTTGCTACAAATGATCATTATGACGACGGTGTGTCACGCACAAGACCCATGTCGTTAGCTCAAAGGTCAAGGTCACAGTCCGCACTTAAACATTATGCATTGGCTGTAATGTAACATATTTGTGTCCGGTCCATAACATTTTCCTGCATGGTTGGATTCCGAAATTTATTTGGCATATATGATCATCATGACAAGACTATGTGTCGCGTGCAAGAACATGTTGCTAGCTCAAAGGTCAAGGTCACAGTCTGCACTTAAACATTGTACATAGGCTGTAATGAAATATATTCGTGTCCAGTTCATAACTTTGTCCTGCATTGTGGAAAAATTATTGTGCATAAATAATTATCATGGCAAGTCCATGTGTCGCATGCAAGAACTATGTTGCTAGCTTAAAGGCCAAGGTCACAGTCCGCACTTAAATTTAGTGCAGCGCTTCGGTGAAACAAGTTTGTGTCCTATCCCTAACTTTATCGTGCATGGTGGGATTCAAAAGTATATAGCATAAATAATTATCATGACAAACCTCTAGCTCGAAGGTCAAGGTCACACTGCGCACGTAAACTTTGTGTATAGGCTAAAGTGAAAACATTTTTATGTCCGGCCTATAACTTTGGCTTGCAAGGTGGGGTTTCAAAATTATATGGCATAAATAGCGATCATGACAAGACATGTGCAAGAACCATGTCGCAAGCTCAAAGGGAAAGGCCACAGCTTTGTCCTGAATGGTTGGATGTCAAAACTTTGACAAGACCACTTGTTGCGCACAATGACCTTGTCACCTAGCTTAAAGGTCAAGGCCACAGTGCGCACTTAAGCTATATGCTATATTGAAACCTGTTTATGTCATTTTTCGTGTCCGAGGTTTGACTGCAGAATACTGTAAGTCTGTGTGTCCTATATTTCATGTCCCTTGATTTGTCATTAATATTATACAAGTCTACCTCTCTGAACCTAGTTATCCTAGTGTGAGTCACTTAATCAAGGTGCCATCCTACTTAAGGCACTAGGCGGGGGCCTCCGTGTCCTATGGACACATTTCTAGTTAACACTGTTTCAGTCATATCAGGACGATGGGTGACTGATAATGAAAGGCTGTGTTGTTTGCAATGAAACCCCTTTTACGACTGAAAAGATCCAGCGGGTCCCGAACCCGGGTCCGCTTGAAAAGTTTTAAGAAGATGCATTGAAAATGCAGTTTCAATCACGGGGACAATCTTTTAACAATATAATATGAGCCATAACTCTGAATGATGAACGATGTTTGGATAATACAACATCAGGGGCCATATTCATAAAACGACTTAAGTGGTTGCTATGCTGTTGCTAAGGCTAAATTTCTTTGAAGGAGATTCCCTACAACTATGAACTTTGCTCTGGAGGAACAGTCTTACAAAGACTGTTCCTCCAGACCAAATTGCATAGTTGTAGGGAATCTCCTTTATAGATATTTAGCCTTAGCAACCGCATAGCAACGACTTAAGTGGCTTTATGAATACGGCCCAGGGTGACCCTGCATCGCTCAACTGGGGTCCTTCTGATCAGAGACAGGTAAACTGAATCAGGCATATATTTCCAAGAAAACAAGTTTCAAATATCCTAATCTCAGTATAACATCAGTTTAGCATAGTAAGACTGTTTTACACTTGGCCACCCCGTGGCCTGGCTGGCACAGACAGAAAGTCTAGTTAGAGAAGCGCGGTGGCTCAGTGGTTAGTGCACTTCACTCTGAAGCCAGAGGTCGTGAGTTCGATCCTCACCTGAGGCGAAATCTTCCTATGTCCGAACGCGTCTTTCTAGCATCATTTGCAGGGATGATGCTTACAGGTGTGCCATCCTTCGGATCGAGAGCGGCTGTAGTGTAGTGGATAACACTCCGGACTACCAATCCAGGGGTCGCAAGTTCGATCCCCCGCTTCTCCGGTCTTTCGGATGAGACTTTAAACCGAGGTCCCGTCTCCATATGACCTCGTTGTTGGTGGGACGTTAAACCCGAGTTCACTCACACACTCACTCCTTCGGATCGGGACGTTAACTGGAGCCCCCCCCCCCCCCTGTACAGGGAAAGTTATCCCCTGTGCAGGTTAAAGATCCCTACTATAGCTACATGGCTATATGTAGGCTTTCATCCTGCAACACCGGAGATGCACGGATGCACATATAGCCATTAGCCAGTCTGACCAACCTATACATTTGGTATCACGCCAATTGCCGGCGGCGCATGTCCGATTATTTATATCATATCCATGAGAAATTCCGACTTTTACTCTGTCGCTGAAAGAATTCAGACAATCGGAAATTGTTTGATATCCAGGCTTTTTTAAAAGTCTGTGTATCCGCTTCATTTGAATAATGATTTTCTGCATGTTAGCTTGATTCGTATTCCAAGTAATCAGGGTAATGGCAAAATGCGCTTTAGACTTTATTAAAGGTGTTATTTTACTAAAGAGACCAATTGTTAAACCATTGTAGATTACAGACATAAATCATAATTTCCAGTGATGAAGATGTTGTGGATAATTATGATTTTCAGAATAAAAGTCTGTTTGAAATGGCCGTAAAATCCATATTCTTGTCTACTACATTAGTAAGGAAACAAATTATGGCGGTTTGTAAAAAGGCAGGCATAAAAGACGTAATACAGTTTTTCTTTGATGATCATGATGATGGGAGGACGTCATATTGTTTTTTCTTTCGGCATGTTTTCTACATGTATATGTAATAATTGTAATGTGCATACTTTTTTTTTTGCAATTTTGGTTTTGGAAATTCCCTGCCCTTTGCGGACGGTTTCCAAGACATCTCAGCGGGTACATGGTGTCGAAATGATATTGCACTCACGTTTATGCAACGTCATGACGCCCTATATAGTTGATATGACGTCATTACGATGCTGTTTACCTGCTGGGATAGGGGACTCAAGAAAGAACTGCAGCAGAGGGTAAATTTGTGCGGTTCCGTTTTGTTACTGTTTGTCATTGCAAAAGTGCTGTCTGTTTTCGTTATCATATGTCTTTTAATGCTCAGTATGATAATCTCTTAATTGACAAATTATGTCTCCCCCCTTCAGGGTCGGGAGACATATTGTTTTTCCTCGGGCGTCTGTCCGTCTGTCTGTCTGTCCGTCCGTCCGTCCGTCTGTCCGTCTGTCTGTCACAAATCGTGTCCGTTCTATAACTTGAAAACCGCTCAAGCTATATTCGCGAAACTTCATATAAATATCAATCAACATGAGACGACGTGCAGAGTGCAAGAATGGTAACTCTTGCATTTATACTTTTTGAGTTATTTCCCTTGGAACTTAGTCCATCACAAAATTGTGTTTCAATCGTGTCCGTTCTATAACTTGAAAACCGCTCAAGCTATATTTGCGAAACTTCATATAAATATCAATCAACATGAGACGACGTGCAGAGTGCAAGAATGGTAACTCTGGCCTTTATACTTTTTGAGTTATTTCCCTTGGAACTTAGTCCATCACAAAATTGTGTTTCAATTGTGTCCGCTCTGTAACTTGAAAACTGCTCAAGCTTTATTTACGAAACTTCATACAAATATCAATCAACATGAGGCGATGTGCAGAGTGCACAAATGGTAACTCTGGCATTTATACTTTTTGAGTTATTTCCCTTGGAACTTTGTCCATCACAAAATTGCGTCTCAGTTGAGTCCGTCTATAACTTTAAAACCATTCAAGCTATATTCATGAAAGTTCATACAAATATCAGTCAACATCAGACGACGTGCAGAATGCACTCTTGCATTTATACTTTTTGGGTTATTTCCCTTGGAACTTTGTCCATCACAAAATTGCGTCTCAGTCGAGTCCGTCTATAGCTTTAAAACCATTCAAGCTATATTCATGAAAGTTCATACAAATATCAATCAACATCAGACGACGTGCATTATGCAAGAACCATAACTTTAGCATTTATACTTTTTGAGTTATTTCCCTTAGAACTTTGTCAGTCACAAAATCGTGTCTCAGTTGTGTCTGCTCTATAACTTGAAAACCATTCAAGCTATATTCACGAAACTTCATACAAATATCAATCAACATTAGAAGAATTGCATAGTGCAAGAACCATAACTCTTGCATTTATACTTCTTGAGTTATTTCCCTTGGACCTTTGTCAGTCACAAAATCGTGTCTCAATCGCTTTATTACTTGAAAACCGGACAAGCTATATTCACGAAACTTCATACAAATGTCAGTCAACACTAGACAGCCTGCAGAGCACAGCATTTATACTATTTGAGTTATTTCCCTTGGAACTTTGTCATTCACAAAATCGTGTCTCAATCGTCTAAGCTCTATAACTTGAAAACCGTTTAAGCTATATTCATGAAACTTCATACAAATATCAGTCAACATATAAAAAGACGACGTGCAGAGCACTGTAACTCTTGCATTTATATTTTTTGACAAAAACTAAATATGAATATCAGTCAACATTACATGACATGCAGAGCATAACAATTATAACTCTTGCATTTATACTTTTTACTTATTATGAATCCCTGCTTCAGGGTAGGGAAACATATTGTTTTTCCCTTGGCGTCTTAATGACTGATCCTTTTGACATCAAAAAGGGGGGAGACATCTGTTTTTTCGTAGGAAAACAATTCTAGTTTATACGGACAGAAGAGTCCATAAGGCGTAAATGGGTTTAAACATTGGCAGGTTGTTGCTACTGATGTTTGTTCGACAGAATCGGTATGTTATAGACGGCATACTGTACAATATGGTATGGTATGATGGCTTGGTATGTGGTATGGTATGAAAATCGCATACCATACCACATACCATACCAAACGACCATACCAAAAGTGATATTTTGGGAATTATACCCATCATTATCAAATGCATGACAACAATGTTAACAAGATCACCTCTATATAAACATTACACCCATCATTATCAAATGCTTGACAACAATGTTAACAAGATCACATTACACCCATCATTATCAAATGCTTGACAACAATGTTAACAAGATCACATTACACCCATCATTATCAAATGCTTGACAACAATGTTAACAAGATCACATTACACCCATCATTATCAAATGCTTGACAACAATGTTAACAAGATCACATTACACCCATCATTATCAAATGCTTGACAACAATGTTAACAAGATCACATTACACCCATCATTATCAAATGCTTGACAACAATGTTAACAAGATCACATTACACCCATCATTATCAAATGCTTGACAACAATGTTAACAAGATCACATTACACCCATCATTATCAAATGCTTGACAACAATGTTAACAAGATCACATTACACCCATCATTATCAAATGCTTGACAACAATGTTAACAAGATCACATTACACCCATCGTTATCAAATGCTTGACAACAATGTTAACAAGATCACATTACACCCATCATTATCAAATGCTTGACAACAATGTTAACAAGATCACATTACACCCATCATTATCAAATGCTTGACAACAATGTTAACAAGATCACCCAGAGGTGATCTTGTTACCATTGTTGTCATGCATTTGATAAAGATGGGTATAATGCTTTTATCAAGGTCAGACTGCTATTGACTTTCAGAGACTACAGATCTAGATTAAACTACAGGTCAATAATACTTGGTATGGCCGTTTGGTATGGTATGTGGTATGGTACAGGATTTTCATACCATACCACATACCAATCCATCATACCATACCATATTTTACTGTATGCCGTTATAGACTGGAAGGCGGTTAACCAGCAGTATACATATGTAAGTGTCAGTCAAATTAGCTCAGGTGCTGACTTTCATTATAGGTTGAGCAGGCATACAGCTGTGTATCATTCTTTATGTAAGACTGTAAGACATTATTATGTCTCAGAAAAATATTTTACCAGATATGTAGATAAAAATATCGATGTCACACCAAATCCTGCGTTAACATGGTTAAGACAGTGGTCAGAAATCATTCGTGGAGCACTTTCTTTCTTTGATAATTTCAAAGGGAACTTATTCGTTTGCGAACGAAAATGAATGACAGAAAAACAGTGCTTGTCTGGTAAACATATATTATTTTTGAACATCATCTTATTATATAACGTTCGGACTTTGAGAAAACATGAAGCCAAATTTAATCAGTTTACTTTTATATATTTTGCTCGATCTGAAACTACATCTGTGTGGTAATTTCAAAGGGAACTTATTCCTATAGTTTAAAGGGATGACCCCCGGTTTTGAAAAAAGGAGGCAATAAAACATCGTTATAAGAACTGGGCAAAAAAGGAGGCATTAATAAATATAGCAGGTTTCTTTCCCTTTAAAGAGTAAACATTCTCTTCACTGTAGTAAAAATATAGACGAAGTTACCCTCGAAAGTGCACAGAAACATAACCCAACTCTGGGTCGTGTTATGTAACTGTTTCCTTTCCGGGGTGTTAATGCAAAAGAAAATGTAATAAAGAAGAAATGTAATGATGAACATGAAAACAGCGTATTTGAACATCGCCTAGTCTATTAGAAATAACTCGCTGGTTGATGAATCGCAACAGAAAGGAAGATCCGCTTTGGGACGGACAACAAAAGCTTAAGGTGGACGATCCCGCAAGAACTCTGTTCTTGCTTGTTTAAAAAACAAACAGAGTTATTGTTCATCATCAAATCGACTAACTGTGGAGTATATACAGTTATAATATACACTTACAACATCTACCGTAAAGATCATAAGTTTTCGGGCACATAGGTCTGTACAAACAGTGGAAACTGAGATCAGACTGTTCCTTAGGAACCAGAATGATCAAGATCTTCACAGTTTCCATTCCATCTGCGCATTTTTGTCGACATTACTCTGTGGTAGAACCGAATAACAGGAAAATAAATAATAGGGCAAGGACCGGCTGTGCTTGCAGCAGGTGCAGAATTTGGGCAGTCTGTTTTGGGGATATTTTGAACTTAAACATTGTTTTTCTAGGAAACAAAACGGTGAAATGTTTGTTTTTTTGTTTTATTCTTTAACATACGATGTAAGTTTTACTAAAATAATATGCATAAGCATGCCCCATCGATTGATGATATTTTTCATGACGTTTTTCATGAAATTCAATTTTCTTGCATTTTTTCAAAGAATGTAAAAATATACTTATTAACAAGAAAACTGCAATTTTTTGTTATCAGTTTGTTTCAAATATCCTATATTACAGATTATATGATTTGCTGAAATGAAAGTGCATTCATGTGCTAGAGATATAAATTTTAATGGAAAATGTGTAAAAAAAGTATGTAGAAATACAAAATATTGTTTTTTAGGAAAACAAAACGGTGAAAATTGTTTTTTTCTTACCCAAATGTTTTATAGCTCTTTGGGTTATTTAGACGGTATAATGGTTTGAATGCCCCGCCAATATTTCTATTCAGTATTCGTCTACCTTAAACCGATATACGTGCAACGTTCCCTCAAATTCTTATCAAGTAGGTTTGTCACAGAAAAATTTGCTCGTGTAAATGCCAAAATATGACAATGTTTCTTTGACAAATATATATGGTAAAGTTACTTCGATAAATTAAATTTGTTCGTGTAAACGGAGAACTTTGCTAAAGATTATCTAACAAAGGACATTGCTACAAGCGTGGAAAATGTGACAAAGAGTTCGTTTCATCGCTGCAGGTAACTTTGACGCATGATATTTGGTCGTGTGAACACTGAAGCAAATATTTCATTGCCAAAGTTTATGTGACAAAGATTCTATGGCACATTTTCTTTAACAACTAATTTGCTCCGTCTAAACGCAAAATGTTTGTCATACTTTCTTTGTTAAAGTTTCTGTGACATAGAAACTTTGCTCGTGTAAACGCGCCCTAACTGAGTGTTGGGTCTTTATAAAGCTCCCTTATTAATCAGGGAGTAGTATGGTAATAATTTACATTTTCATGTTGATTACTGACAAATGTCCTGTTCACACACGGAAATATACTGAGAGAGAGAATACCCTAATGTTGAAACAAAACAATATAACAGTTTATTTCATTAAAGTTGTATGAGAACACAACTCCTTTTCCCGACCTTTTTTGAAGAGGATCAACTTTCACGGCTTCCTGTTTGGTCACTGAAAAATGAACTCCAAAAAGAGCCAACTCTTTAAGAGAAATTGCTCAGGCAGGGCCATTTTTTGTTCAGACAAGAGCAAATACTTTCCTTTAAGTATTCACCCAACTGAGAAGGAAGACAAACCTGTACGCGGCAGTGTTGCTTCCCCTGAAAGTATATCAATTCACCTTTCAAGCAGACACACAACCTTGAATCAACCTTGATTCAACGTCATGACGTTGAATCAAGGTTGATTCAAGGTTGTATGCCCGCTGGGCTTAGTTGTCCTGGAGCTAAGGTCATGTAAGCATCGGTGGTTTAAGAGATAATTTTAACACAAGTTTCCTCTTGCGAGGCGTAAGACGCAGTGAATCTGTTGATTGGACTATTAAGCTGTCTGCTAGACATATCAGCTTATCAAAAGTAGTTCGATTTATTGGAGGCCTATCAACATTTGGTACTTTAAAGGTGACCAAAACAACCTCTTCGCTGTTATAAGATAACGACTTACGACGACATACGTACTTTTAAAAAAGCTTCCGTTGTCCGTCAAATATAGGAAGAACTATGGCAAGCCATTTTACTATTTATTATGGAATAAAGATAGCTCATTTATTATATCAGATATCTGATATACTATATATCTTATTTATTATATAAGATATCTCATATATAGTATCTTATATAATAAATAAGATATCTTATTATTTATTTTATTTATTTTATAACATATCTTATATATATGATATCTTATATAATAAATAAGATATCATACAAGATATCTTATTTATTATATAAGATATCTTATATATATATATAAGATATCTTATATGATAAAAATATCTTATATAGTATATTAGATATCTAATATAACGTATAAGATCTAATATGCCAATTAAGATATCTAATATAACATAAGAGACATATCCTATATAAGATATCTGATATAGGATAAAGATATCTTATATAGGATAAAAGATATCTTATATGTTATATTAGATATCTTATATGTTATATTAGATATCTTAATTGGCATATTAGATATCTAATATACTATATTAGATATATACTATGCATAATTAATAGTTAAATGGGTTCCCATAGAGAACAGAGAAAGATTACCCCGGCGGTTATAGATGGCCTCTATTATTTTGTTAATTTTGATCCTTTCAGTGAAGTTTTATCACGATATGGCAGTTTTCATTAATTCGAAAAATCTGACTGTCTGAAATGTTTCTCTTTTTAGACTAAATTAGACAGGATAACGGGTTTCTCCGCTACTAAAGTGCAGGTGTACAACGGTATTTTAGCTTCAAAGCAAACCGTCTTGTCACAAACTCAACGGTACCTGTCAGCTGTATTATTAACACATAAATCACAAAACACGTGGCAATGCTCTTCAACATACGATGAAATCAATCGAATAATAATAGTGAAAAAGGATAAGAGTCAAGCCCGACTGCGTAAATAATGCGCTATAAAATGAGAAAAGGCATTGTTATTATTATTTGATAGAAAAGTGCAGAGTTCCTGGTGGTTTAAAACGGCGGTGATAGTTTAGCAGTAATGGGTAAGGATGAAACAATCTGCAAGAATAAGACACTCGGGCAATAAAGATAACATAATTCGCCGCCCGTGTACATACTGGTAATACTGGTGAATACCCCTACCTGAGCTGTCATTTTAATTGATTGGATTATAAAGTAACAATCCAAGGAGAGTCACGAACTCGGCTGGATTCGATACCCCGACTTCTTCATTATGAATAAGAGAGCATTTATATTTTACCCGTCGGGGAAGACGACTCATCTTTTGGATCGTTATTAAAAAGGTCTGCATGTTATGTGTATTTGCGCAGTTTACTGTACAGTCTGGTCAGAGTATGCATCGTATGATTCGCCTATCCTGCAAGAGTATGCAGTATGCACCGTATGATTCGCCTATCCTGCAACATGTGCCTATCATGAGCATGCTGTTTTTACATATAGGCTTGTTTCGGCAACGACGCGGCTTGAATCCAAATGATGTCATTTTCATAGGGTCAACAATTTAAGAAAAGAATTTGCCCCATTCTGAAAGGGATGTAAAAATGAAAATGACAGTGTTGCTTCCCCGAAAAGTGTGCCCATTCACCTTAAGACAGGTCGTTCCCGATATCGCTTGAGGCAAAAATACCTAAAATGTACTTTACAAAGGGTGTTATAATCAATATCGTAAAGTGAGTGGAATTAAGCTTCCGAAGGAATGTTTTGTTATTGCAGAATTAATACTTTTTAAGCCCGTGATGCCACGCTTTCTTTTCTCCCTCTCTCTCCCTCTCTCTCTTATTCTCTCTTTGAAATGGATGATTAGTGAAGTTTCAAGCGAAGCCAAAGTCTCTCTCAAAAACTGAATGACACAAACTCTTTCTCTTTCTCTCTCTTTTCCCTTGATTGTCAGTACAACGACGAGTTGTCATACGAAGTAAACTCGTCTGTGGCAACTAAAGCAAAAGCAATTCTGTCTTGTCAGCGAGCCCTCGGCTTAGTGGTAAAGTGTTGTGATGCGAGTCTCGCCCGTGTGTCGTCGAAATGCCCCGCCCCCCCCCCCCCCAGCTGGCACATAGCGTCCAATTGACGTCATCCCGACGTCGATGTGACGTCGCAATGTCAAAGCGACGTTGGTATGATGTCATTTTGACGTCGTGCTTCTGGTGGACCTGTTCCGCTACCAGAAGATCAGTTTTCTCCCGTGCCTACCGATGGACTAGATGTATAGGCCATTTGCTGTCTATAAAACAGGTCATTTTGCAGATTTTCTTTTTTATTACTGGTGATAAAATTGATTTTTTTTTCTCCATTAGTATTGTCAAACTAATACATAACTGGAAACTGACTTTCAGAATTTTATCTTGTCAATTTTTTGCTTTTGTCTATTCAATCCTTTACAAAAATTTACAAAATTTCCAGCTCAAGTAAAGGGGAGTACAATAATTTAATGTAATAGCTATAAGCAATGCCCATATATGCATCACAAACAAGAAATATTTCTATAGATAAATTAATTCTATTCATCACCAATCAATTCTCTTCGCAACCAATAAATAAGTGACCTTCATTTTTACTCAGATGAAAAGATTAACAGGTATACAGGTGCCATTGACATAGGTAAATATTGACCAGTCTAATGCTGTTACATAAATAAACTTACTCCCTTGTAAAATACAGTTAAAATATCTTCTAAAAATGGGGAGTTTTCAAAAGAAATTTTTTAGTTTCAAAATATAATTTTGAGGAAAATTATAGATTATTTATGTAGAAGATAGACATTAAAGATGCGCTTTACTTCACAGTGATAGCTGTGGTAGTTTTAGAGATATTTAGCAAAATGACCTGTTTTATAGACAGCAAATGGCCTATATGAGAAATACTCTTGCAAGAGCAGTTAAATCCATACCAAAGCACGTCTTGTGCATTGTCCTGTTACCGTCCGATATAAACTGAGCTGCAACAAGCAAAATGGGTGCTTAACGTATCTGCTAACACACAAGACTCAAACCAGTCTGGATCAGTGCTGTCTGACCATAGCTTTGCATATAGCCTTCAGTTTCATCAAAAACCATACATGGTGTGTATGGACGACAGAGTTCTAATCAGACTGTGCCGCTGCGCAGGCTTATATAACTGAGTCTGTTTTTGTTGTGTATGACATGAGCACCGTTTTGCATACATCACTGGGGCTTAACTTCGCCGAAAACAGCTATTTGGGATAAGTGTGCAAACTGCGAAGAATGAACTCAGCCTGAGCATTCACTCAAGTCTGATATGAAGTTTTGCTGTTGGCAAAAATGCGAACAACGAAGGCTCTGTTCAACCTCAGACAGTGCAGGAGTACGCCATTGACGTAGTTTCGTTTCGGTATTCTTCTCAAAAGGATCATCTTTTTGAAGAATAGAAGTTGCTTTCCTGGCGAATTCTTGCCTTTTAGTGTAGTCTCCATTTTCGTCCTGGCATTGTTTAACTTGTATGCCCACATTTGGGTGTTGAAAACCAACTCGTGGATAAAAAGCTGTGGAAACCGATCATGAGTGAATATGATCTTATCATAGCGGCAGAACTTGACCTGTAAACCACACAAACCGTCAATCTGCTGTCTCGTAAGAGACATGACCGTCGGAACTTTTGGCAGGAAAATGTACGCTGAGTCAAACAATGTACTTTGAGTCAGACAACATTTTAAAATAATTCGATAATTCTGAGATTTTTTTTCGTATTTATCAATAAAAATACGTTGTGACCCCTCGCCGAGTCATTTTGACCCCTCGTTAGAATCGTCTCGCAGAGACGGTTCTACTGAGAGGTCACAACACATGCTTTTGCGGAGAACGGAGGATAATTATCCCTCGATTATCCCTATTACCTCTTCTTATCTGGAGCATTGATCCATAGTTTAAAAATTCATTTGTTTGTTTGATGGAACTCTTTCTGCGACCTTTGTTTTCTGTGCATCTGCTGCTGAGACACTAACAAAGTCAAGGTCGCAATAGGCAGGGATGATGGTATTGTTATTGTTGCTGGTTTTTTTGTTGTTGTTGTTGTTTTACCAAAACTACTTAATAACTGTGCAGAAGGGCCAAAAATGCCACTCAGCTGTGTACTCAGTATTCATATATTGTTTCGAAGTACAGAACATATCATTAAATAATGGGTTGGCTATGACTGTCGTCTATAGTAGGCTGGTGGCATCATTTCTCCAGGGTCCGATTGTTGAAAACCAACAATGGCGTTGGTGAACGAGGCGTAAGATTTGCAAATATATGATAGGCCTTCGAAAAAACGTTGCTGCTCTTGATGAAAAAAAATCTGACAAGCTTTTCAAAAGTTATTCACATTTTTTTCTTTTTGGAGCAACACTCTTGATGTTACCGGGACGCTTTGAACCACCTGGCCCAGGACGTAACCCAGCAGGCAAGAAATATCGAAACAGCGTCATATCAACGTCACTACAACGTCAGGGTTCGAGGTTATAAATCTTGAGAATAATCTCAAACTCAAAATAAAGCACACTGACTGGCTGCTTCCGAGCATGTCAATCAGTGTGCTTTATTACATGCTCGGAAGCAGCCAGTCAGTGTGCTTTATTTTGAGTTTGAGAATATACTCAAGTTTTATAACCTCGGGGCCATGAAAAGTTACATTGATATCAATACGACTGTGTTTCAACGTTATGTGTCTGCTGGGAACTTGACAGTGTGCATATCTCTGCATGTAGTAAGGATCACAATACTGCGAATGAAAATATATCTACGGCATAACTATGTAAAGTTGGTTCGAATTTTCCTCTTTTCTTGTAGCTATAACTAATTTCAAATGGTGGTGAAAAATGCTCGTATTTCATGATAATGGGAGCCCCAAGCTCAAGCGTGAACCGGGACAAAATATTAAGGGGTTGTTAATCTTGCCAAACGAAAAAAAAAATGTGTCGAAGTACAAATGAGCCGCGACACGAGAAAACCAACAATGTGGTTGTGCGGCCAGCGCAGACTCAGATCAGCCTGGGCATCCGCCCAGTCTGGTCAGAGTCTTGGCTGTCCGCATGGCGGTAGCTTAGACCCTTGCCTATCCTTCAAGCCCTAAACGAAGAGTCTGATCGGACTGGGGGGGATACCCAGGCTGATCGGAGTCTGCGCTGGGCGCACAACCACATTGTTGGTTTTCTCGTGCCGCGGCTCAAATGTATCAGTATCTGAGCAGCGCGACGAGAAATATAAAGCTGAGACTGACATAGCCGACTCAAATTTGCTCTACATTTTCCTTGCCTCTCAAATGAGGACATGAGTAACGCTGACAAGACAGGATTATCTGAGTCTTCGCTGTTCGCACATGTCCTAATGCACTCCCTTGATTATACTTACATTGTTTGTAATCCGAAATAGTTTGCGAGTTGTATGAGTTTAAAACCAACTTAATTCAGTTCATGGAGTGAAAATTAGCAGAATATTTGGCTTGAATAATGAAATTTATTAGCTTCATCCATTCTGAACAAAGTGTTATTTCTGTCTTGTAACGTATAATTCCAATTAGTTATTTTGTTCTGGCTGCATGATCACTTTTCATGTTTAGAATTGATTATTCATTAATCATAGCTTGGTTGTCTGCAGTTTTTTTGTGACGTGGCCGAAAAATCCCTCTTAAGTATCAGAAGGTCATTTTGCATAATTGACCTGTCAATGTTAATTAATGTGTTCAACCGTAAGAAGCTGACTGGACTTTTATCAGGAATTTATTTACCGATTAGCTTACTTTTTGTGTATTTAGTTAGTTATTTATTACCCCAGATGTTTCGTAATACGATACATGATATGATGCAAACTGAGTGAAAAGAAATCGTATGACATGTACCAGATCAAACGTTTTTTTTTTGTTTGAATGAACAGCCTAAAAATCAGCTTTGGGCAGGTACAGGCTTAGCTGAGTCCCTGCTGTTCGTTGATGTCGCACAATCGTCTTTTTCGTGACATCACTTATGAACTAATTCGAACTTACGTAACAGCGACGAGCAAGATGAGTGAGCCGGAACAAAAGTGAAATATTTCTGATGGGTACAGGTGATATCAAATTAATCTCAGAATAATTTCAGCGATAAAAGGTCCGACTCGGACAAATTGTAGGAAAATTAACGTAGTTTTTAGAGATATAAACTGAGATGCACAAACCGTGCGGAAAAGAGGTGCCCAATGGTGAAATACTTCCAATTCGGGAAGACCGGAGGATTCAGTTTGATCACTTTACACAGATTTGAATGCCGGGCTGCATACCGTGATGGCATAGCTTGCATTTTCAGGCGAGGCCTATCATATCGCGAGTGTGTTGTCCATAGTCGAAGTCATCAGCTCAGCTGCACGCAGTCATGCATCAAGAGGTTAATTTTTTACTCTTGGTTGACAAAATTTTTCAATCGTTGGCCGGGCCGCGACTTTCTGTGCTATAGCTATGCGCCCTAACAAAGGGACTACGGCGTGACACACAAATCACTAGAAAACTGTGCAGTCCAAAAGTCTGTAACTCTAGTAACACACGTTGGTTGTTTGTTTTGAGTTTCACGGCCCTTTGAGACAGTATTTCAGTCTATATCGGGCCGTCTCCCAAAGAGAGGAAGAAAGAAGAGAGATGTGATAGCGAGAGAAAAATGTCCAAACAGCCCCACCCGTACCTACTGCAAGCACACTAGGCCCTTGCCCCACCATTATCCAAATCAGTAGGACGCCACGGAATTGGAAGTTATACCCAGCAGCATCGCACCACCCAACCACACCGGTAACACACTTGAGAGTCGTCAGGCTAACAGTAACGCTTTAGCTGTTGTGCACAAAACACAGGTTGGTCTGAGTCACCAATGCCCACATATGCCCTAACGCCCTTTTACGCGTCGGTAAAAGGGGCGATGGGAAATTAGCGAGCTGCCAAGTCTGGGATTAGACTCTGCATTCGTACATAAATCCCGGGCTCGAGACGCGTTGGAAGCGGGTATCTTTTCAGTATCTTTTCAGTCATAAACAGCCCTTCATTATCACCAACCCATCGTCCTGATATAGCTGAAATTATGTTAAAAAGGGCGTAAAATCTTTATTCATCCACCATCGACAAAAATTTATAGGTTTGCTTTTCAACAAATTAATCTAATAAAGGTAGCAGATCCGAATTTGTTAGCTAGTCAAAGCAGCTAAACATCTTTTCAAGCGCAGAAATTGATTGACACTTCCGGCTACTGATTACATCTCTCTACCGTTATATTGTCATGTGTACTCAATACAAGAGTCACAGGTCTTTGAGATGTTACAGTTATGTCTGTCACTGACCCGTTAAATCGTCTAGAGAAAGTAAACGTTGCAGACGCACAGATTTCACGTATTTTAGAAAAGGGCTGTATTCCATACAGTAATTTGGTAGCCACAAACAACTTTTTGGACATTTTGGACCAGTACAGTTTCATGTTTTCTTTTCTACTTTAAAGGGCTCATAAATATTAAATGCCATTTACTGCGTTGATGCACCACGACAAGAGGTTGAGTAGTCAACCATTCAGAAATGTGTTGCTGTAAGAGGGTTTGATTTTGCTTGGAGTGATAGTGAAACAGAAATAGAGTCGCGACACGACAAAACCAACAACGTGGTTGTGCGGCCAGTGCAGACTCAGATCAGCCTGGACATCCGCTAAGTTTGATCAGACTCTTCGTTAAGCGCTTAAAGGGTAGCTTATGGTCTAAGCTACCTCTATGCGGACAGTGAAGACTCTGATCAGACTGGGCGGATGCCCAGGCTGATCTGAGTCTGCGCTGGGTGCACAACCACATTGTTGGTTTTGTCGTGTCGCGGCTCAAATAGAGTTTGATCCAGAAGATGATGTTTCGCTTCACGTGGTGAAATAAGCTAATGTACTCTTCGGCTATGACTTTAAGGACCTCACGGCAATCGATGAAAAATTACAGAGCAGATATGACACTGGCATTGACTACAATATGCGTGCAAACGAACTATTAGTACAACTGTCTAGAATGCGATGTTGAAGACCGTTAAACCCAGAACAACCAGCCAATCAAACCACTGTCTAAGCACTTTGATGGTATTTAGAGCCTGACAAAAGACACAAAGCAGTAACAAAATTCATCTGAAGATTAAAAAGGCACATGGAAATTCTAAAACCATGTACAAGACACATCCAGAGTTTTTAACATGATTGGTACAAAACCATTTGACGAGTTGCGCACACAAGGTATTCACTGTCTGTACATTTGTAAGTATTGGATTCTGAAAAATGTTTAAGTTCGAAATGCGAGAAAATATATATCTTATCATTATCTCAAAGTCAGATGCACATCTAAAGGCTAGGTAAAAGAAGCCTGCAGAGTTTCAAAGTGTTTCATTAAAAACTGTACGAAGAGTTGTGCACAAGAGGTGCCTTCTCAGTAGGTCTTCGGATGCTAAAAATGACAAAGTTCACAAAGCGAAAAAAGTTTCGGCCATAACACCAATGTCATGCACACGGAAACTTACAAAGTTCGAGAATGATTTATGAAAACAGGAGTTAACCACACAAGGTACCTACTGTCAGGGGGAGACAGAACGACGGAGGTAGGGAACCAAAGAACTACGGAAAGCCAGGGTTCGAGGTTATAAATAGAAATAAATCTTAGAATGACTCAGAGGGCACAGTTTTGACCCAATCATCATGAAACTTTGTCAGAATGTTTATCTTAATAAAATCTAGATCAAGTTTGAAACTGGGTTATGTGGGATCAAAAACTAGGTCACTAGGTCAAATCTTAGAAAAACCTTGCGTACACTCTAGAGTGCATAGTTATGATCCAATCTTTATGAAACTTTGTCGGTCGGAATGTTTATCCTTATACAAATTGGGCCAATAATGAAACTGAATCATGTGAGGTCAAAAACTAGGTCACTAGGTCAAAGCTTAGAAAAACCTTGTGTACACTCTAAAGGACATAGTTATGATCCAATCTTCACGAAACTCTGTCAGAATGTTTATCTTTATGAATTCTAGAACAAATTTGAAACTGTGAAACTGGACCATGTCAAGCAAACTATGTCACTAGGTCAGATCTTAGAAAAACCATGTGAATGCTCTAGAGGGCACAGTTTTGTTCCAATCTTCATGATCTAGATTAAAAGTGTAACTGGGTTAAGTTGGATCAGAAACTGGGTCACTAGGTCAAACCTTAGAAAAGCATTGTGTATACTCTAGAGGGCACAGTTTTGATCCGATAGTCATGAAACTTTGTCAGAATGTTTATATCCAAGACATTTAGACCAGGTTTGAAACTGGATCACGTGAAATCAAAAACTAGATCATTAGTTTAAATCTTAGAAAAACCTTAGGTACACAATAAAGGGTTCAATTTCCATTTGAACTTTGTGAAATCCGTCTGTCATACCTATGGATGTCTCTGAGGATAAGTTCACAGGATACTCAGGTGAGCGATCCAGGGCCATCATGGCCCTCTTGTTGTTTTTTTTCAGATGAAGAAGACTTTGAAGACACAATAAGTACATTTTCCAGCATAGGCAAATGGCTCAACAGATAACCCCTTGCAAAGAGGCACAGTCTCCATCAGAGTCATCTCCTGGTATTGAGCAACGCACAAGTACCAACACTACCAAGAAAAAACCCTTTAAAAGAAGAGTCCTCTGACTGACGCTGAATCTGAGCCAGAAACAGAGCCTGAACCCGAACCCTATGAAGAATTGACTGAATTGAACCCTGTACCACTAACAAATGCTGCAAAATGTCCAAGGCATGTCACAATGTGTAAATGGTCCAGGATGCACACAGCTCAAAAACCATGTCAAATCAGCATTTCGAACAATTGTTGGGACAGTGGCAATGTTCTAAGTTGGTAGATTAAAAGTTTGGGCCAGAGGAGAACTCATAGTCTACACAGTTTGCTCCAAAAACTGCATTGATCATATCATGTGTTCGAACCATTGATGACTATGCTAAAGTAAGTCGTTGACTGCTATAAAACAGACCAGATCAACCCTGGATATGATACAATTTATGCCTGGCAGTTCTCTGAGACCAATTGTCATGAATTGCATCGTAGGCGGTATTGATTCATTCTGTGTATAAACAGAGTCGTATGAATGACACACTCTAAAACACATAATGTGATAGGTATCTCATTCTATGATTTCAGATGGTTGAATTAGTCAGAGGCACTTTCGTTTTCTTATATGAGGATCACCTCAGGATTGCGAGAGAATCAGCAAAAAACATGTCGGGGCTAGCTACTCGTAGGTTGTTGACGAATGTTTTCTTCTCTACCGATATCCAGCGAAGGTCCAACCTTTCAGGAGAAACCGGTCTCCAAAGGTTGGACCCGGTGATCATCAGTGCTATTATTAGTAATTCTAATGCACTTACAAATATAACGCGACGTCTGATTGGATAACGTCAAAAATTTGCGACAAGATATTCTGCGATATACTGTGGCAAACCCGACGTCATTAAGAAACGTCGCTTCTCATTGGCTGACGTATGGTTTTACGCATCTGAAAGCACTTGCTCTTGGGGCAAATTATCACACTTTTGAAGGTG
This sequence comes from Ctena decussata, assembly GCA_963989385.1. NCBI lineage: Eukaryota > Metazoa > Mollusca > Bivalvia > Lucinida > Lucinidae > Ctena > Ctena decussata. Next base: position 37,785,864 of record OZ022512.1, on the reverse strand, counting down.
AACATGTGAAAAAGTGCATTAGAATGGGGATAACTGTATTGAAAATTGTCATTTGGGGAGGTAAATCGTCGGTTTTATGGTCGTAAATTGCGTTTTACGGCTCCGCTGGCGCGTCGCCGTAAACCGAAATTTCCGACCATAAAACCGATGATTTACCTCCCCAAATGACAATTTTCAATACAGTTATCCCCATTCTAATGCACTTTTCCACATTTTCACCCTTCACAATGTACTATTTTGCACCCATTTCAAGCGCCGTCAGCAACGTAAAACCAAAAGTCAGCCAATGAGTAGCGACGTTACTTAATGACGTCGAGTTTGCAACAGTATATCGCATAATATACTGTCGCAAATTTTTGACGTTATCCAATCAGACGTTGCGTTATATTTGTAAGTGCATTAGAATTTGAACTACTGTTTTATTTGAAGAGAGAGAAATACCTTACTTTCATACATTTACTTTAAGTCTCGGAATACTTGTATTGGTACTTAAAATACATGTTCCTATATGGTACTAATCTCACCTTTAATATCAATCCATTTTTGTTGCACCTGCTCTAGAAAGGTGTGATATAGGTGTCCAGTTTTTGGACGTCCATCAGTCATTCTGTCTGTTGGTCGGTCTGTCCCCACTCCATTCACATTAACATCGATCCTGGCATTAAAGTCTGTTCTGTTTTAAGATTTCTCGAAAACCGCAGTACCCCGGTTATCAAATTTCACATGGGGCATGACCATATTACAGGGGTTCATATTACAGTAATTAAACCTGGCGGAGAATTCATGATGGTCTCTGTTACTTGAAAAAGCAAAACAACAAAATCATTGATTTTGTTGTTTTGCTTTTTCAAGTAACAAAGTCCAATTCTTTAAAATCTAATCATAAATAAATCAGGGACCGTATTCATTAAACGACTGAAGTGGTTGCTATGCTGTTGCTAAGGCTAAATTTCTTTGAACGAGATTCCCTACAACTATGAAATTTGCTCTGCAGGAACTGTCTTACAAAGACTGTTCCTCCAGACCAAATTTCATAGTTGTAAGGAATCTCCTTTATAGATATTTAGCCTTAGCAACAGCATAGCAACGGCTAAAGTGGCTTTATGAATACGGCCCCAGGTCTTGCTTTCACTTTCTTCTCACCATGACATCTACTTCTGTGGAAGCACAGTGCAGGCGCAACATAGCATTCTGCAGAATTTTTATTTAGCAGTTACAATGAACACTAAATGCCATTTTCATTCTAGCCTCCCTTCTTAATGAGGGTTAACTGTAAAAGGAAAGAATTTGCTCTTATTGGAGCAAATCCTTTAAAAACTGGGGCCGTATTCATAAAGCCACTTAAGTCGTTGCTATGCGGTTGCTAAGGCTAAATATCTATAAAGGAGATTCCCTACAACTATGAAATTTGGTCTGGAGGAACAGTCTTTATAAGACTGTTCCTCCAGAGCAAATTTCATAGTTGTAGGGAATCTCCTTCAAAGAAATTTAGCCTTAGCAACAGCATAGCAACGACTTAAGTCGTTTTATGAATACGGCCCCAGATCCCACTTTTGTTGTCAAGGGAAGCTAACAGGAAGTCACTATACCTCTTTCAGCAATCCATTTTGTATTTCCATAGATGTTGAGGTATCCATCTGTTGTCATTTGGATTTCAGCATTGTCATTAATTAATTTAGACAGAATCAAGTCATTTTTAACTTTGAGTTATTTTGGTCAGCATTTTAGCAGTTGGGAGTGCAGAGTGTTGTCTTATTAACTCAATTCACTGACTTCATTACAAAGTATCATTCTGCGCAGTTTGTTTAAACACTTTTGATTTTAAGAACTCAACCATTAATGGCAGTAACAACATTATATACATAATAGAATCAGAAAGACAACATTGGCTTATTTATGTAGTCGGTCTTCTCCTGAGCAGTTGCATAAGTATGTTACATATAGTAAAGATGTGCATGTGAGTTTTGAGACTATTCTACATGTAATAAGATGTCACTTGAGAAATAGAAATGAGCCGCGACACGAGAAAACCAACAATGTGGCTGTGCGCACAGCGCAGACTCAGATCAGCCTGGACATCCTCCCAGTCTGATCAGAGTCTTTGCTGTCCGCATTAAGGTAGCTTAGACCCTTTGCTACTCTTTAAGCGCTTAGCAAAGAGTCTGATCAGACTGGGTGGATGCCCAGACTGATCTGAGTCTGCGCTTGGCGCACAACCACATTGTTGGTTTTCTCATGTCGCGGCTCAAATATACATCTCAAAATTATCCTCGAAACCCCACCTTATCTGGGCCCGAGGTTATAAAACTTTTTTCATGCTCAACTCAGCTGAGCATGAAATTTTACCTGCTAATAAATAGCAAATTACTGATAAGTACAAATGTTTTCTTGCTCAGGTTTGCTGAGTATGTAATTTTCTCTGCTTATGAATATGAAAATGCCAACATTAGTTGGCATTTTCATATTTATCAGCAGAGAAAATTTCATGCTCAGCTGAGTTGAGCATGAAAAAAGTTTTATAACCTCGGGGCCTGGACTTCTGATTAATGTAAACCAGCTGAAATTTTGCATCAAATTTCATTCAAACCATTTGATTTTCTGTGCATTACAAGCACAGAAAAGCAAAGCCTTGATTATTTTTGTGATGGAAAAAAAGAAAGAAAAAGACTATTACATCATGGCAATTTGTTCTTTATTTTTTCAGCTTTCTCTATATCGTGTGACAATTTCAAGAGGCAGTCACCAGCAGAGCTGAGGCAGTCATTACGAAATGAATTAGGACGCCTCAGAGCTCCATCAAGGTTACAAAACTGCCTCAGTGGCGTATCAAAGAGGCAGAAAGACAGCAACAGAGCTCCAAAGAAACAAAAGAAACAGAAAGACTGACAGTTCCTTATCAAAGAAACCAAAGGAGGAAGATTCAGAATAACATTGACGTTTCGCTACAGGGATAAAACTAAATCTTATTTTTGCATCTGCAAATTAAGCATAGCAAAACTGTGACAATATAGAGAACTAACAAGATCTGTCCAGATAGCTCACCCAACTTATGCTTGCTAAATACATAAAAAACTTTATCTGAAAATGCAAAAAGTGGTACATAGTTCAGATGCCGGGGTGCCTTGAGGCAAGACACAATTTTTTTTTTGACAGTTCACCATTACTGGTACATTTCAACAGCAGAAAAATAGTGGTGCATCTATGATCAGATGGAAAATGCACCACTATTTTCTGCTATGAAATTTACCAATTACAGTGCGTGCACTTAACTGTCAAAAACATTAATAGGAACAGGTACATCGTTGGGTTGGACAGTAAACGTTTTAGATGGATGGCTGGATGACTTGTAATTTTACGTTCTTTTCAACAGAATTTCAGTCATATCAGAAGGATGGAAGAATGAAATTGAAAGGCTGAAAACATTTCTACCTAGAGTGGGAATCGAACTGGGATGGCTAGCTAAGCAGGCCAGCACTTAACCCACTGAGGAAACTTACTTGAGTCATTTGTTACTGGGGAAATACTGTCATTTCTTAGTGTAAAGGTAATACTTTTATAAATCTGAATAGCCTAACTATGTGTACTTCTAGCTGTTGTATTAAAATACCAGGATGAGAGATTTTTAGCTCACCTGAACCGAAGGCTCAAAGGTAAGCTTAAAGTTTAGGCAGCCGTCGTCGTCCACACTCTTTAAGCATCTTCTTCTCAGAAACCATTGGGCAAATTGAAACCAAATTTCATATGGAGCCTTTACATGATGGGGTAAAAGTTTATATATTTGGTCTAGGTCACATGACCAAAATGGCCGCCATGCCCCTATATGGTAAAAACCTTAAAAAATCTCCTTTTCCAAAAACCGTTAGGCCGATTGCCTTGAAACTTGGTATGTTGCATTTGAGACTCTAGTACTATCAACTTCATATAAATAATGACTCTGGGTTGACCTTGACCCATTTTATGGCAAGGTCAAATTTGGTCCTCTAGGCTTTTGAATGGGAAAAGCTGAAAAAGTGTCTTTTTCTGTTGCTATTGTGCTTTATAATGTAGAAATGCAGTCAATTTCAATTCCTATGAATCTATGAATTTTAGAGGTCAAGGTCATTTAATTACCTTGGCCAAAGGTCATTCGTTTGTTGGAAGTCAACATTTTCAAAGGACTCTGAAACTAATGGGCCATTTTTAATCAAATTTCATATGGAGCCTTTAGGCAAAGAGGAGATGAAAGTTTAAATATTTTGGTCCCGGTCACGTGAAAAAGATGGCCATCATATTTTGGTCCAGGTCACATGAATAAGATGGCCACCTTGCCCATACATGGTAAAAACACTTAAAAATCTTCTTCTCCGGAATCACTAGGCCGACTGCCTTGGAACTTTGTATGTAGCTTTTGGGACTCTTGTACTATGAAGTTTATATAAATCATGACCTTAGGTTGACCTTGACCTATTTCATAGCAAGGTCAAAGTTGGTTCTGTAGGCTTTTGAATGGGAAAAGCTGAAAAATGCATTTTTACTGTTGATGTGGTGGTCTGTGATATAAAAATTCATTTCAGTTCAGCCCCCTACAAATTTTAAATGTCAAGGTTATTTAATGACCTTGGCCAAAGGTCACTTGTTCGTCATCTATCAACATTTTTAAAAGCTTCCTTCTCTGTCACTACTGGGCCATTTTCAATCATAAGTCATAGGTCCTGGGTTCGAAACCCGGTCTGGCCACATACTTTCATTTCTCCTTCCGGTGATTCAAGAAGGGCAGTTGTCAGCTACTGGCGAAAATATGTGCACTTAGTACTGGTTAACCGCTTAGGAGGTCTAAGCCTGCCCAGGAATAGTGTGGTTAAGGTAACTGACCGTCCCGAAATGACCATAGTTGTTTACCGTGAACGTTAAGCATCAAATCCATCAATCAATCAAATTTCATATGCAGTCTACAGGCAAAGGGGCAAAGAAAGTTGACATATTTGGTCCAAGTCACATGACCAAGATGGCCGCCATGCCCATATATGGTAAACAATCTTCTTGGCCTACCAGGGTTCAACTGGTGGTCTTCTTTTGCTCCAGTGTTCCAGTGGTGTTGGTGACGCCATAGGGATCTCCAGGTGTCTCAACACGTTTTGGTTGTCGAGTCCTCATCCTTGCTTCATCACGGTCTTTTCTTGATTTTAATTGTTGACCGTGATGACTCTCTGATGAATTAGGGGACCTCCGTACGAACCGAACTACCAACTAATTGTGCGCAACGCGGCGGAGGATGAGGGTGAAGGTTTGGGCCAAGTAAAACCGATTTAACCCCCCCCCTCCCCCCCCCGTAGTTATTACTGACCGTCCCAAGGCGATACTTTCGTTGCGGTTGCATTTGTTATATGTTCGGTGCTGTTTAATTTATTGTGTTCTCATTTTAACCCTTCTTTAATAAGAATAGAAAATAGGTAAAAATAGTTGTTAAATGTTTTTCGTATAATTTGCTTAGTCTGTTGTAACCCTTCGGTTGGCCTAAATTATTTAGTTCAATAAAGATAGCTGAGCTGCCACCTATATGGGAAAGAGCTGCTGACTCGGCTTATCACTTGTAATTTATTGTTTGTTGGGATGTCTTTTTCAATCTTTCCCTTTGATGTTGGTGATAGGGTTTGGGATCTGATTCAGTCAGTTCCTGAAGTGTAATTACTCCATAAATTTGTACTTCAAAACCACTGGGACGATGGCGTTGAACTTTGGTATGTAGCATCTGAGACTCTAGTACTACAAATAGTACCTAAATGATGACGTGCGGTTGACCTTGACTGTGGAAATAAAAATAGTAAAATTTAATAAGGCATCATTAGGACTTAAAAAGAAATATGAATATAGACGTTTCAAACAATTATTTTTCATTTTTCAGTCATTACATAGGAAGTATCAATGGCTTAAAATCCTTTTGCCCCCTCAGTGTAAAGTCTCGCCTAGTATCGGGAAATAACGCGTCACGTGAGCGGTATGCGCATGCGCAGAAACAATGTGAAAAAGGTCTATTGCCCTAAGAATCGCCCGCAAACATAGAACAGATTTTCATATTAGTGTGCGCAGTTGCACAGGCGGATTTGAAAAAAAAAACCTCATTATTTTGCAAACAGCACACACATACTTAATTATTCTGCAAAATCATTTATCTTTATTTTATTATTATCTATTTATTTCATTTTCTCCCGATTTATCGTTTATTGTTAATTTGTTTCTTTTTTTCACGAATAATTAAGGACAGCTTTGTCCAGTTAATTTTGAGGACAGCTTTGTCCAGATAATCTCTGATTTTACGATCGATGATCGATATATCCACATGCAATTAACACGTTTGACATTTACCCTCCGCTATCAACAGATGATTCAACACTGACAACTTCAGCTAATGAAATTGGGCATTTTATTACCATATTGCTATTAAAACTGCGATTTATTTAATTTTTTAAAATAATTATGGTTTATATTTGAATATGCAATATGGGAACAGCAACAAAAAAAAAAATAAAAAAAAAAAAAAAAAAAAAATAAAATAATAAATAAAAAAAAATCAGCATGCACATTTGAAATCTGATCATCTGCTCAAGTTGAATGTTCAACCGTTTTATAAGCTATTCAGATTATCCTGCGGAAACTGATCACGGCGGGACCAGAGTTTCTGGTTAGTTTGCGCAGATGCACAAACCTAATTTAGGTAACTCAATTGGAATCAGAATTGTTTACAAGTGATATGCCAAAGGAACATCAATCGCCAGAACCTGTGAACATTCATTAGTCTGTGCTGGAGCGCAGTCTGATCAGTCGCATATTCGCAAACTAAGCAAAGAACCAGAAAAGGACGCTTAATTTTTATGACACTTCCCAGAGTCAAATAATCGATATTGTACCTGTTTTAATCGCCACCTGTTACCAAGTAGACTGCTACGCTAGGTAACTCAAGAGGGTTGCGGGTATTATCGATAAATCGGCGATACTGCCCCTTTTTTACCTGTATTTTTCACTCTTTAGCGATATGAAAATAGTTGTGCATGCCTACTTTATAGCAATGATCAGTTTCGTCCCTTATGCTTTTGAATGGGAAAAGATGAAAAAGTGTGTTTTTCTGTTCCTTATGCGCTTTGTGATATGAAAATGCAGTCTACTTCAACCTCTGTGAGCTGTAGAGGCAAGGTCATTTAGTGACCTTGGCCAAAGGTCATTCACCCATCTTCTGTTAACCTAACGCAAGAAAGGGAAGGATCTACATACAAGCATTTGTGCATTCTATGACATTCTCAGTACTCACTGAATCTGTGCCCCTTATTAATAAAGTTTTTGTAGCAAAGACCAGTTCTCAGGTGAGCGCTACAGGACCATTGGTCCTCTTTGGTTTTTGTCGCACCTGCTTTAGCAAGGTGAGATAAAGGAGTTCACTTTTCCGTCCGTCCGTCCGTCAGCCATTTCGTCCGTACACAATTACCTCAATCCTAGTGTTTAAGTCCATCTCTCTCAAATGATACCTACAACCATGAAAACTGGTATAAAGCTTCTTCTTAAAATGTTCTCATGGTATGTTGCTTTTTATCTACCCTTTACCTATATTTCACGCTCTGCTGACTTCGTAAAATTCAATGTCCAAAATTACCTCAACCCTAGTGTTTAAGTCCATTGCTCTCAAACTATGATACCTACAACCATGAAACCTGGTATAAAGTTTCTTCTTAGAATGTTCTCAAGGTATGCTAAACTTTTTTCTACCCTTGACCTACATTTCACGCAATGCTGACTTCGTAAATTTCATTGTCCAAAAGTACCTCGACCCTAGTGATTAAGTCCATTTCTCTAAAACTATGATACCTACAATCGTCAAACCTGGTACTATATTTTTTCTTAGAATGTTCTCAAGGTATGTTGCACTTTTTGCTACCCTTGACCTTTATTTTATGCTCTGCTGACTTCGTAAAATTTAATGTCTGAAATGACATCGACCTAGTGTTTTAATCCCATTTCTCTCAAACTATGATACCTAGAATCATTATACCTGAAACTAAGTCGTTTTATAGAATGTTCATGAGGCATGTTGCACTTTTCTATCCTTGACCTATATTTAGCCCTCTGCTGACTTAGTAAATTTTACGTCAAAAGTTACATGGACCCTAGCATTTAAGTCCATTTCTCTCAAAGTATGATACCTAGAATCATCAAATCTGGCCAAAGGTTTCTTCATACAAAGGTCTCAAGGGTTGTTGCACCTCCTTCTGTCCTTGACCTTTATTTCAAGGGCTGCTAACTTTGTAAAACTTTATAATGGTGTAAGCATCAAACCTTTATGCTTGATGTATATTTCATGTGCTCTGTTGGCTTTGGAAATTCGTAGGTCTACCTGGCATCCACCTTTGTATGTACTCTAGCATTAAATTACATTTCTCACAAACTAACCCACTTACAATCATCAGACTTGGCATAAAATGTTTTCTTAAGCTAGTCTCTTGGATTGTTTAACTGCTTTATATTTTTAAAGATCATTTCATACTCTGTTGACTGTTGAATTTTATGTCCAGCATTGCATCCTTTTAGCTTGCAAGGCAAGTTCCCTCAAATATTTATACATGAATTCATCAAATCTAATCTAACCATGATCTCTGCTACTGTGGAAGAGGATTCTAATTTTCTAAGTTTGTAAAGGCCCTAATTTTTTTCAGAAATGATATTTTTCTTTTCACGAAGGCAGGTGCACATTTTCAATATGTCTACAACAACTCTTCTAAGTTTCAGAATGATTGCTTGAAAACTGTGAGTGGAGTTGATTATACAAACTTGCCACCCTGTATAAGCCATAAGACACAAATTTTCTAAGTTTGAAAAGGCCATAATTTTGTTAAACTTTCAAAAAGGCAGGTACACATCTTCAATATGTCTGCAACAACTGTGCCATGTTTCAGGACTGTGAGAGGAGTTGATTATACAAACTTGCCACCTTGTATAAGCCAAAAGACCAAACATTTTGTAAGTTTGAAAAGGCCGTAATTTTGTCAAAATTGATATTTTTCTTTTCAAAAAGGCAAGTGCACATCTTCAATATGTCTGCAACAACTATGGTGTTCCAAGAGGGTCAAAAGCACCGATACGGGTCGACCCGTATTTCTGAAAAAATAAATGTAAAATACGGGTGGACCCGTAAATGTACGGGTCGACCCGTATTTCAGATAGGGGTCGACCCCTATATTTGCGGGTCGACCCGTATATTTACGGGTCCACCCGTATAATACGGGTCTACTTGCATTTGCGGGTCGACCCGTAAATTACAAGTCGACCCGTATTTTACGGGTCCACCCGTTAATATACGGGTCCACCCTTATTTCAAAAATACGGGTCGACCCGTATTATACGGGTCGACCCGTATTTCTCCAAAAATAAACTGACCAATCAGAAGATGCCTTCTATCGGTTCTTCGGCACCTTTGAAATATCGCTTCAATTCATGCTGTGGAGTCGCACAGCTAATACCTGTATGGATAACTGTATATGGCAAATGATTTGTTGGTTTTGCTTAACTTATGCTCACTAGACAAAGATCTGCTAATATTTGTTAAGTTCAACTCTAATTAATATCGACTTTTAAAATCATGTGCCATGTTTCAGAATGATTGCTTGAAAACTGTTGGATTATACAAACTTTTTATAGAGGGGACGGATGAACAGACGGACAGAAAGACGGACAAGCGTAAAACATAATGCTCCCTGACTATCTTCACGGGGGGCATAAAAATCGACAAAAAAATTTTTGTGACAGTATTTGTATCTCGACCACAGGAACCAACCTTTAAGAAAGACAACAAAGAAAGAAAAGTAACACTTTCATATACTAATAATTATATTACTAGTTTTGGGTAACTTACTGTAAAATAGACTCCGCATGCAAAAGGGTAAATGAGCCGCGACACGAGAAAACCAACAATGTGGTCGTCCGCCCAGCCCAGACTCAGATCAGCCTGGGCATTCGCCCAGTCTGATCAGAGTCTTCGCTGTCCGCATGGAGGTAGCTTAGACTCTTAGATACCCTTTGAGCACTTAACAAAGAGTCTGGTCAAACAGGACGGACGCCCAGGCTGATCTGAGTCTGCGCTGGGCGCACAACCACATTGTTGGTTTTCTCGTGTCGCGACTCAAATGAGCCGCGGCACGACAAAACAAAGACGCATTTGCTCCCAACGCAGACTCAGATTAGCCTTGGCATCCGCCCTCGCCGTCTGCGTGGAGCTAACTTAGACATAAACTACCCTTTAAGCGCAAATCGAAGACTCTGATCATACTGGACGAATGCCAAGGTTGATCTCAGTCTGCGCTGGGCGCATATGCCACATTGTTTGTTTTCTCGTGTCGCGGCTCAAATGTAATAGAATATACTGAAATAATGCAATAATTAATATTACTATAAGAAAAAGACTATGGTATTTTTGCTATCAAACGCCCATTGGGCATTGCATTTTTTTTTCAGAAAAGGTGGTGGTGGTATTTAGAGTATGAACAGAACAGAACAGAACAGAACTTTATTTTGTATCAATATCTCAGGCCACTCGCAGGTGGCATATGAGAAAAAGGTATACATATCTCCAATACAATAACAGAATGACGATCATAAATCCACATGGCGGCAGTAACAGTATCAGATTGTAATAGAACGAGTAAGAAAGAGAAAAGCAGGATAAGAGAAAGGAAGAATTTCGGAGTGTGCATTACATTTACCAAATAGTATATATTTTTTCCCAGCAAAGCATATTACATTTATACATTTCATTGGAATGTGTGGTGAATACCAGCCACAATACAGAGACAATCGCTTACACGATCCATGCCAGTCCGTTGATAGGGCTGGCATGGATCGTATAGACGAATGCCGTCAAACCGTACATGCGCCAACCGCACATTACTACATCCGGATGAACAGGGTATGAAGAGTAACAAATCCATTTCTCGCCAAACAAAATCCTTGAGTGGATGGCTTAAAGCTGCAGTTTAAAATCGCTGATAATTGCAAGCAGTAACTCGTTAACAATGATGAGGTGATATAAACTATAAAATATCTGATGATTGTATGCCAGATTTTTTTTTGGTTTTTTTTTTCAACTTTGGCAAATTAATATATCAATATAACATTTTGCTCGTATTTTCAGAAAATAAGGTAAGGGCGGTTTAGGACGGGCGTTCATTAGAAATAATACTATTAGAGTAAATTTGAAATAAAATGTTTTAAAGTGTCCAGACTGAATCTTAGAAAATACGGTTAGTAAGAATCAAATTTTTCCACAGTAAGTCCAAAGATCTCTCGAAGAACGTTCTTTCGAGACGCTACTGTGCATCCCCCACCGCTGCATTTTGCGATATGACACTTGGTTCCATCTACGCAGTCTTCATTCCTCGTACACATGAGATAATTGCTATCACTTCTTCTGACTGTGTAGCACCATTCAGCTCTCCCAAATAAAATAGCAGCACATTGGGACCAGCAGTAGTGGTTTTTACAGCCATAGCTGGAAATAAATGGAGGACACAAACATGGGTTGTCCGAATTCTGTGGGTTATCGACGTACATATGAGCCGCGACAGGAGAAAACCAACAAAATGGTTGTGCGCCCAGCGCAGACTCTGATCCGCCTGGGCATCCGCCCAGTTCGCTCACACTCCTTGCTAACCACTTAAAGTGTAGCTAAGGGTTTAAGCTACCTCCATGCGGACGGCGAACACTGATCAGACTGGGCGGATGCCCTGGCTGATTAGAGTCTTCGCTGGGCGCTCAACCACTCTGTTGGTTTTCTCGTGTCTTGGCTCATATAGACATACAATGCTGTACCTTATTGATACCACAACAAATATCCCGGTCGACAAATGATGTCGCATCGTCAGTACGGCGTGATGTCGCGCTGACGTCGGTACGACTTCATTACGGCGTTAGGTGCCTGCTAGAATAGACCTAGCACGTTGCGACATATGAGCCGCGACGTGACAAAACCAACAATGTGGTCATGCGTCCAGCGCAGACTCAGATCAGCCTGGGCATCCGCCCAGTCTGATCAGTCTTCGCTTTCCGCATGAAGGTAGCTTAGTTCCTCAGCTACCCTTAAGCGCTTAGCAAAGAGTCTGATCAGACTGGGTGAATGCACAGGCTGATCTGAGTCTGCGCTGGGCGGACGACTACATTGTTGGTTTTCTCGGGTCGCGGCTCATATAAAGAATATGCCGCACATGAAGCTACCTAACAGGCACACATTAAAATGACTCCGTATGACGTGGAACCGACCTAAAAAAACAAAGAAAAAAAAAAAACAAAAACAAAAACAAAAAAAAACATCATTTTGACGAGTGCCCGCTGAAAGGGAATTTTTTTGACGGAATGCACTTTGTACATGTAACTCATGCCCCGAAATCTTTTGGTGTACATGGTCGGACAGTGTAACCCTCGGAAGGGAAAAATTCAATATGATTCTCTTCTGGTACCTAAGGTAGCGAAATGGTCTGCCGGGCCTGTAGTAGATGAAGGATGGACTCCTTTGTTGTTGTTCTATCGTCCTCTTATTTTGTTCTCGCGCTGTGAGACGGCTCGATATAGATTGAAATACTATCTGAAAGGGCTGATAAACCTAGCCCAAACAACCAAACCTTAGACTCTAAGCTACCATTTAAGCGCACGGCGAAGACTCTGATCAGACTGAGACCCAGGCTGATCTGAGTCTTCGCTAGGCGTACATGCCAAACAATCAAACCTCTCGGTAGATTGTCATGCTGATCTGAGTCTTCGCTGGGGCGTACATGCCAAACAACCAAACCTTAGTTTTCTCAGAGTTTTTGCTGTCCGCATAGAGCTAGCTTAGACTCTTAGCTACCATTTAAGCGCACGGCGAAGACTCTGATCAGACTGAGCGGATACCCAGGATAATCTGAGTCTTCGCTGGGCGTACATGCCACTTTGTTGGTTTTGTCGTGTCGCAGCTCAAATTTTGAATACACGAGTCCGTGAAGATAATAGTACCAATTATTATTACTTTCAGCCGAATTCTCGGTCGACTGCCACTTTGCACAATACCGGATAGGTCGACAATACAAGTAAGTAAATGGGTCTTACTCCCGTGCATTTTAATAATGATTATTTTCACTTATAGTCCAGGCAAACTGGCGATTTTTTCCCTAAACCCAAAACAAATTGCAACAAAAGCTTTTTTTGCATTTTTGTTGACAACTAACATTCACATATGACATATCAAAAGTAGGATAAAATCGGATGATGCAAAATATTTTTTTTTCTGCATTTGTACAAGCGTCTATTTGGGTCTTAAATATACCAATTATTTCTAATGTTTTATATGACATAACATTATTGCTGTAAGGTTTATTTCTAAAAACCGATTCTGTCTCTGCCAGAATTGAATCTAGAAGCTTAAAATTGAAATTGGCACATTTTCTTGTTGAATGTTAAGCCATCTAGGTCTATAAATGGTATCAATTACCCCACCCACTTTATTCTGCCATAAATTCTGAAGTGAATTTTTGAAGGTCAGCAACTGAACTGCAACAAGAAATATGTCATACTGATGGCTTTGCTTAGCATAAACATGCTTCAATTTAGAATACTGATCTCTGAATGCATGAGAAGCCCGAAACAAAGGCACAAAGAGCAGAATACTACATGCATAATAACACAAACAGTGCAACATACTTATGAATAGTCTTTGTAGGTCTCCTCGGCAGGATTTATGAAGGGGACCACTAAACATTGCTAAGTACTAAATATTTAAGCTCTGTGCCTCATGGTTTCAGGGAAGATGAGTTTTAAGATTTTTCCCATTATAAGTCTATGGGAGCTAATGACCCTTGGGGCGTGGCAAATTTGGACCCCAGGGGCAAGGTTGGCAAGATTTATTTACGTGACAACTAAACATTGCTAAATATTAAATATGTAAGCTCTTGGCCTCATGGTATCTAAGAAGGAGATTATTGAAGGATCTTTAGCGATATAGCTCTATGTAAACAAATGACCCCCTGGGGTGGGGCCAGTTTGGACCCCAGGGGCTTGATTGGCAGTTATGTAGGGGACCACTAAACATTGTAGGGGACCACTAAACATTGCCACATACTAAATAAATATATAAGCTCTGGGCTTCATTGTTTCGGAGAAGAAGAATTTTTTTTCTCATTATAAGTCTATGGGAGACAATGATTGATCCCTTGGTGGGGTTAGGGGGGGGGGGGGGGGGGAGGGGGCAATTCGGATCCAAGGGGCATGGTTGGCAGGATTTATGTATGTGACCACTTACCATTGCTAACCATTGCTTCATATTAAATATGTAAGCTCTGGGCCTCATGGTTTCAGAGAAACGATTTTTGAAGGTCCTTAGCTATATACCCCTATATTAACAAATGACCCTGGGTTGGGACAAGTTTGGACCCCATTGGCATGGTTGGCAGGATTTATGCAGGGGACCACTAAACATTGCTACATACTAAATGTTAAAGCTCTGGGACTCATGGTTTTAGAGAAGATTTTTTTGTTTTTCACTTCATAAAACTTTGGAAGCTAATGCCCCTGGGGCATAGCCAATTTGGACCCTAGGGGCATGGTTAGCAGGATTTATGTACGTAACCACTAAACTTTGCTACATACTAAATATATAAGCTCTGGGCCTCATAGTTTCAGAGAGGAAACTTTTTAAAGGTTCTTTAGCTATATAGCCCTATATAAACAAATGACCCCCTGGGATGGGGCTCTTTTTTGCACCCGAGGGGCATTGTTGGCAGGATTTATGTAGGGGACCACTTAGCACTGCTACATACTAAATACATCAGCTCTGGGCCTCATGGTTTCAGAGAAGAAGATTTTTTAAGTTTTTCCCATAATAAACCTGTGGGTGCTTATGACCCCTGAGGTGGCCAATTTGAGCTCCAGAGGCATGGTTGGCAGGATTTACGTACGTGACCACTAACCATTGCTACATACTAAATATGTAAGCTCTGGACCTCATGGTTTCAGAGTGGAAAATGTTTGAAGATTCTTTAGCTATATAGCCCTTTATAAACCAATGGGCCCCTAGGGTGGGGCCAGCTTGGACCCCAGGGGATGGATTGGCAGGAGTGATGTAGGGGACCTTCAACATTGCTACATACTAAATATATAAGCTCTGGACCTCATGGTTTCAAAGAAGATTTTTAAGTGTTTCCCATTATAAGTCAATGAGAGATATATGTTGCCATGGCAATCAAAGTTTCAATCTGATCTGCCCTTTAACCTTATTCAGTTAATCCCTCACCCCAACAAAGCTACACATAAATTTGATCAAGATTGGGCAGATGGTTTAGGAGGTATATTTTAAAGTGTGGACGACGACGACGGACTACGGACCAAGGCTATTCTATAAGCTCATGTTGACAGGTGAGCTAAAACCTTAAAGAATATCCCATATTTTGACATGAAATTTGCAATTCCATGACCTTGACCTCAAGGTCACTGGGGGGGGGGGGGGGGGGGGGGGCAAGGGTGTAAAATGTAAGACCATTATCTAGCATAAGTGAAAGTATCAACAGGTTAAAGAGATATGGGTGTTTAAATAACCTATATCACCCAAAAGGTGGACGTGGACGAGTGTGCAAACGCGGAGGCCGACACCGGAGTGACAACAACAGCTCGTCCTGGTCGTGCAGGCGAGCTTTAATAATGACTTCTTTCCAGAGCTGTGGGTGGGGTGGGAGGTGGCTGTTAGGGGAAAAGGAGATATAATTTGTAAATTTTGAACCAGAAATGTAAACATTTTACCATTTGTGAATGCAAAAATGTCATGGAGGTCATCACCTAATATCCCAAAGCATGTCAAAGTTATCTGCATATTTAACCCCCTAATGGATTATCCTTTTAACACATGAAGTATTTAGCGAGGCCACATAGTGCCGTCGGTAGCGCGTCTGACTCAAGAGCCAGAGGTCCTGTGTTCGATACCTGGTCCGGCTACTTACTTCCGTTTCTCCTTCCGCTGTATCAAGAAGGACAGTTTTCAGTTACTGGCTAAAGTATGTGCACTCAGTACTGCTTAACATCATAGGAAGTGTAAGCCGGTCAAAGAATAGTGTCGTAAGGTTAACTGACCGTCCCGACATGACCATGGCTGTTAACCGTGGACGTGAAGCAACAAAACAACACTCTCAGATGTCCCGTCATTTGATAAATAGGAGGTACATGAAGCTGTTTTCTTCTACTGTTCACAGCCTTCATTTAAAAACACTGATTCTGTTTACTATCTTCATTACTATCCATATTGTCCATCTGAATAGATGTTATGGTTAAAGCAAAATTAGCACTGGTGGGTGGGGTAAACCAATAGTAATATACCATTTGATCGACCGGTTATGCATAATTACCAATTTTAATGGTAGACAAAAGCTAAAGAACAGTATATAACTGTTTTATCAACGACTTCTATACATTTAAATTGTTTAGGAATGATGTTTAGAAGTGGCTTTCCGACCAAAAGTAGCTGTGCAGTGGTTTAAATCCTTCAAAAATACGACATATGAAAAAATCAAGTTTCGCATTCTCCGATTTTGTCCTACTTTTAGTATGTTAAAAATGTAGGTCTTATGAGCTTATTACTGCAAAGAAACTTTTTGTTGCAATTTGTTTTAGGTTCCCCCATATTTTGACTGGACTATTATAAAAGGTAAAAATAAACGTATTCTGAGATAGTTTTATTTTTGCGAATCTTACATGCGCTTTAAGCTTTCGCAAGTTGTTCCCAATTTATCGCCTCCGTAAATTTGAAGACGGATTTGACACCTATTTTAAGCGTTCGAGAGGAATTTTTGTAATTTTGAAGTTTTAGTAGAAGTCTAATCATAGTGTTGTGGTTCTGGCTGGTAAGTTTTAACTCAATGCTGCGGACTTCTAAAATGAAGACGCCTTAGTATTTTCGGTGATAATGTGGTATGAAGATGTATAGATCTTACACGAGTGGCCATTATATGAAATTTAGCCTTTTGCTAGTTTCACATAGAGGATCTTACATGAGTGGTCATGTATTATTGAATTTATTAAAAGAGTTGGGGAAAAAGATAAGATGCGAGGCTTTGCCGAGCATCTTATCGTTTTCACCAACGAGTTTAATAAATTCAATAATACAGGAGCACGAATGCAAGATTCTATTTATCATATGACACTAAAATCGTATTTCATTAGCAAATTTTGCACTAAAACGTCACAATTTCGCCATTAGAAAACGCGACGTTTTATGGACGTTAACGCATAACGTTACGACGTAATTTGCATATTTAATCCACTAGTGGATTATCGCATTTAATGCATGGCTTTATTACACTCTCAGATGCGACGTCATATGATAAAATTTCATATGGAATGACCACTAGTCAGTAGTGTACGATTCTGTTTATCGTATGACTTTTTGAAATGAGATTTTATCGCCTCGTAAGTTTACATTATTTCAAAGGAACATGGAGCCCCGATAGCTCAGTGGGTTAAATGCTGGCCTACTGATCAAGCGGATCGGGTTTGAGCCCCGTTTGAGGCGAGCATCTTTTCTGCCGTGAACGGGATTCCATTGCAAACAGTATTTCAGTCATATCAGTACGACGGGAGGATGATAATGAAATATCATCCTCCCGTCGTACTGATATGACTAAAATACTGTACATGTTGAAAAGGGTGTAAAATCGCAGTTCATCTATCCCTCATCAACGGAACACAATACGCTGTCAGAGCTCTAGATAAGAGGGAGGATTTTATGATAATTAAGGATATTTTTTCTTATTTCTCATCGAAACCATTTATTGTGACCCCTCATCTGAACCGTCTCGACAACATATGTTTTAGTGTGGAATTTACTAAAATTATCCCTAATTATCACCGAATTCTCCCTCTTATCAAGAGCTCTGGCTGTTACGGACGGTATCGTGACCTCTCGGGATTGTAACTAATGTAAGTCAGTGTGTGGTTATGTCGAATTGTATGACATGACATTCCAATGAATAATACGTCATAATAAGCTAAAACTATTTCTGCTCCTCAACTTGTTCATGATAAAGTCAACACCAGTCATGACACGATCCAAGCCAGTCGGTTTCAGGATTTGGCTGGTTGCTGTTTTGGGTTTAACGACCCTTTGAGACAGTATAGGAGATAACGGGAATCCCCGGAGTGACGTCATCGGATGATCACGTGGGTAGATTGGTTGGCAAAAAGATAGCGACAGACAGTGGTCTTCTATGGAATTTTGCTGAAAATTAACCTCTGAAAAGCGTAAAATATAGTTTAGAAAGCTGCGAATAAATAGAAACCTATAAAACCAGTGCAAATATTGTTCTAATCGCTTGTCGCGCGAAAAAAGAGAGTTATTTAATATTGTTTAAAGTTATTTAATTACTCGACATACATTGACTCGCTTCGGAACAGGACTTTTTCTCTTAATAAATTTGACTTAAAAAGAAAAATAAACAAATGAAATAAAAATAAAATAAATCGGAGGTACTAAAGATCAGTATTTTAACCTTTAAACCTTTTCGACAATCAAAGTGATTATTAAATAGAACACGGGTAATAGAAAATGAAAGACAATAAAATATAGAAACTTGTATCCAACGAAAAGTAATGCAAAATTAATAAAACATATTGATCTGATTTAGGGATAAGAAAATGTAAAAAATAAATAAGTAAATGAATTTATATTCATGACTGCGATTCAAAGGAGAATGTTATAAAACGGTAAAGGATAATATAGCAGAACCGTTCTGTTTTGAAATTACTATCAGTGATTAGCACATTATTTAGTCCGAGCTCATGGCATCTAACAACAAATTCTCTCTCTCTCTCTCTCTCTCTCTCTCTCTCTCTCTCTCTCTCTCTCATTGTTTGCTCTTTATATTTTATTAGCGGACAAGTATATTAATATTAAAATATCATAGATTATAATAATCGAGTATTATTTGATATTTAAATTAGCCACACCGCCAAAAACAGTTAGTTATGTTATACAAGTTAATATGACATTGTCACTGTAGGAAACCCGCGGCGTTCATTGAAATATGATAACTAAAGACATTCCTTATCAAAAGACCCGCTGAATACCGGATACATTCATTATAAACAATAAACAACCGGTTTAATTTCAAAATGTACACCAGATACAGACACATTATCTTAGAGTATCCATGCTAAAACGTACATCTAAAAGCACTTCATGTGGAACCAACTTAAATTAGGAGAGAGAATAGAACAATATTTCACACTAAAATACCTACATTTCTCAGCGTTATCATTTATATAAAAATATGCATCATAATGCACAAAATACACGGCATGATTAATTACATAGTTTAATATCACCCAATAAACGTTCAATATAGTGTGATTGATTATCGACTTTTTGCCAACCAGTGTGGGGAATACCTTGAAAATCCTTATTGATGACGTCACCGCGTTTTCTCCTATTTCAGTCTATATCGGGCCGTCTCCCAGAGTGAGGAAGATTAAAAAAAATAGAGAAACGACAGGCGAAAGAAAAAAATCCAAACACCCCCCGCCCGCACCTACTGCAAGCCCATGCCCTACTTTCATCCAAATAAGTAGGACGCTTCAGCACTGAAAGTTATAACCAGCACCATCGTTGTTGGTTGGTTCTTTTTACGTTTAAAGTCTCTATAGTCCTATCAGTATATAAAACGCCCAAACACAAATCATTACGAAAACCCTTTCAACCTTCACGTTTGATGATAAAATGTAGGTTGATATGCATAAATTGGTCCAAATAGCTGGCAAAAAGTATGGAAAACAGGGTTTTGAAAAACTACAAATCGCTCAACAAAATATGATTTTCCTTTTCTGGTTTCCGGTTGAGTGATGCAAGGTAAACAAAAGCGCCACAGTGAATGAGGCCTCACCCTTGTACATTGTATTTTTACCATTTTATTCAAGGACATGAAATCGAAAGTAGGTCATTTTAGTTGCCAACTAAACATTTTAGTTGCCAACTAAAATGACCCAAATAAGTTTTCAAACCCTTTTTCTGTGAAACTCATGAATGTTTTATTTGTTTTTTGTTGGCCGATTGCGGTCATTTACAACGAAGAAACTATGGTGAGAAGGTTGCAGCGATACCTCATGATGAAAATTTTCATGTTTATAGAGCAATAGGGCCTTTAACGGCTCTTTGAGAAAGTTTTTCAGTCTTTATCAAGCCGTCCCCCAGGGTGGGGGAGAAAGAGAACAGATAATAGACGAGAGCAAAAAATATCCAAACAAATTCCACCCGCACTTACTGTATGCACAGTAGGCTGCTGCCATACTATTGTCCAAATTAGTAGGGTGCCCTGGCACTGGAAGTTACACAGCACCATCGCCCGACCCGAACCTATAGATGTATTTCTAGTAAATTTAAAAACCCTTACCTGAAGTCATTGTTGCAAGGAAATTCTGACCACCAACACTTGTTGGCATGCAACGGGTGCGGGCATGCGCTAGAAGCCCACCACAAACAAACCATCAGAAGGCCGCAAAAGACAACTTTCGACATCGTGTACCACAAACCTGGTTGAAGCTTTGTCCTGTTTGCTAACAGATGAGACAAGGGGTATATATATGTTTAATAATATGAGCCGCGACACGAGAAAACCAACAATGTGGTTGTGCGCCCAGCACAGACTTAGATCAGCCTGGGCATCCGCCTAGTTTGTCAGACTGTTTGTTAAAGTGCTCAAAAGGTAGCTAAGGGTCCAAGCAACCTCCATGCGGACAGCGAAGACTCTGATCAGACTGGGCGGATGCCCAGGCTGATCTGAGTCTGCGCTGGGCGCACAACCACATTGTTGGTTTTGTCGTGTCGCGGCTCATTTATCGTCGCGTGAAAAGGTAATTAACGGCATGTGTGAAAAAGGAAGACTTAGATCAGCCTGCGCATCCGCGCAATGTAATCAGACTTTCCCACCTTTGCATATATATCTATAAATTCGGAGGTATCTATTTATTGAAAAATGAAGACTTTGATGAGCTTGCAAAGCTACGAAGGCTGATTTTTGTGTTTACGCCCATGGCTTTACCCTTAAATGCCTAGCGTCCCATATGTAGGGCATACACCAACAGCGCAGACCCAGATCAGATGCCGCAAAATGCGTCATCTGCTCAGTGTATACACCATTCGCACAAGACAAATGGGTATTTCTTCTTAACATAAAATCAAACTAAACCAGACACACCTTAATAGACAAATGGAATCGTCCATTTAACAAAAATTAAATATTCTGCTGGGCTAGGTTGGCTTAATGTCTCTTTTCACGCGATGCCAATCCATATAACACTAGGGGAGAGTCGGGTAACTTCGGACAGCGGGTAAATTCGGACAGTGACATTGTTTCCTTTATATATCAGTTGTTTGGAACTAAAACAAGAATAACAGGCTAAACCAGTGAAATTGCTGATGAGAAGGCTGTCTGATCTGGAGTTTCATTGCTTGTAATGGTACGTCCGGATTTACCCCCCCCCCCCAACCCCTTGTCCGAAGTTACCCGACTCTACCCTACATCATAGTCACAATATATCGAAACAACAACAGATAATAACGGAACTTCACTTGCGTTTGTAAAGCCATCTTTGACATCGCATATCGCTGATGAGTCGAATGCGCATCAAATTTAAACTGCCGAAAAAGCTCATCCGATAGACACGCTTCGTCGTGTGTCGGTGGTTGTGGTCGGGGCGATGGTGCTGGGTAACTTTCAGTGCCGGGGCATCCTACGAAATTGTATAATAGTAGGACAAGGACTTACTGTGCTTGCAGTAGGTGCGGCGAAAGGGGGGTTGGTGGGTGCGGAGGTGTGCTTCGACATTTTTCTCTCTCTCCTCTATAACATCTCTTTTCCCTCTATTCTTGGAGACGGCTCGATATAGTCTGAAATACTGTCTCAAAGTTCCGTTAAACCCCAAAACAACCAACGAACCAGCTGTTGTTCGCCGTCGTCCGTTTACAATTTCTAATAGCTTCTTCGAAACCGCATAACAGATCGAAAGCATTTTTCATGCGGGGGCCCGTCATCCAAGATGGTTATAACTTTATGAATTTTCTTCTCCAGAACCGCTGAAGTGTAAATATTTGCAGGGAGCACTTTGCACACTTGTAGGAGTCGCACATGTACAGAAGGTGGACAAAAGACTCGTTACGAAGTGAAGTTGCCGTTTAAAGGCCATATTGCTCTGTCGATGATGAAATATTTTATCATGAGGTATCGCAGCAAGCTTTTCACCACAGTTTCGTTACAGAAAGCGACCGTGATTTGCACACTTTAATTCAGTATAATATCCTTGAGGTTCACATAAAACGGTTTTGAAATTGATTTGGGTCATTTTAGTTGCCAACTAATATGACCTCCTTTCGATTTCGTTAACATGAATTTAATGGTAAAAATACAATGTACAGGTGTGGAGACCCTTTCACTATGCCGCCTATAATTATGAAAGACGGGAAACCAAAAGAGAACAGTTATTTTTAGTGGCGCGATTTGTCATTTTCCAAAACCAATTTCCTCTACTTTTTGCTAGGTGAAAGACTCTATATATGCATAGCACGCCACAATTCATCACCGAATGTGAAGGATGCATCGCTTTTAGTAACGATTTATGTTTAGACGTTTTTTTACCACCGACAGGACTATGGAGACTTTAAATCAATGTATTTGCACAAACTGTAAAAATTTTATTTCAAATCTAAGACAGTAATCACCATATTCTTTTCACCAGGTCTATGCAAATTTTCTTGTGCCAACAGTTTTTTATGAAAGGCAAACAAAAACTTCCATTTTCGATGACGTTAAAGTCTCTGTTGTCTTATCAATGCTAAAAACGTGTAAACTCAAATCATTGTAGAATGAGGTTCAATATTCACGTTTGGTAATAAGATGTGGGTTGATGTGCATATATTGAGATATATAAGTGGCAAAAGTAGAGAAAACAAGTTTTTGAAAAATAACGAATCGGTCCACAAAACACAATTGAGTGTTCTGGTTTCCTGTCTAGCAATGCCATACAAATATAGACGGGATAATGATTGGGACTCCTCGCCTGTACATTGTATTTTTACCATTTTATTTAACTTAATGAAATCGAAAGTAGGTCGTTTTAGTTGCCAACTAAAATGACCCAAATAAGTTTTCAAACCCTTTTAATATGAAACTCAAGGATGTTTTATTTGTTTGAAGCTGGCTAATTACGGTCCTTTACAATGACGAAACTATAGTGAGAAGCTTGCAGCGATACCTCATGATTATTTTTTTCATGCTGATAGAGCAATAGGGCCTTTAACATTAACGTCTATGGGGATCAAGATCATAAAATGTTTACTTTCACTTCAATGACGTTAAACTGTTATCATCTAAATATTTCATGTTATATTGCTGTTTTCTATTTGCCTTTTATCCCTGCATGTTTCATTATGATTTCCTTAAAAAAACTGCGATAGTATTCTTTTTAAAAATTATGGAAATGCATTAATTTAAACGGCGACGTCACTTTGTGACGAATACTTTTCCACCTACTGTTTACTAAGGGTCGCAAATGAACCCGACCCGACCCGAAAAAAAAAGAAAAAGAAAAAAAGAGTAACATGAGGCCTTGAATCGCTAACCTGAGTATGGTGGCCATATTGGTCATTTGACCTAGATCGCTTGAATGAATTTTCGTTCCCTCAGCCCCTGGAGGCTAGGTATGAAATTTAGTTATAATTAGCCCAGTGGCTCTTGAGGAGATGTCTTAAATTGTCAAAACATGAGAGACATGGGTCAGAGGTCAAAGAATGACCTTGACCTCTTCTACTCACAAATCTTCATGTCCTCATTAAGATGACTGTATATTATACCAATTTTAAGCCCCAAATCTTCAAAACTTTCCCATGGAATCTTATGTTGTAGCATTTTTCATATTTGACCTTGCCGAAAAAAAGTCAAGGTCAACCGATTTTTAGGCCAAAATCTTCTAAACTTGCCATGAAATCTTATGTTTTAGCAGTTTCCCATACTTAAACTTGCCTTAAGCAAGGTCAAGATCAGCCCAAGGTCGTCATTGAACAATCTTGATAGTACTCAAGTACCTGATGCTACATACCACGTTCAAAGGCAATCGATCATTTGGTTCTTGAGAAAAAGATTTGTAAAGGTTTTGGCCATATATGAGCATGGCGGCCATGTTGGTCATGTGACCGAGACTGTTTGAACAAATTTTAATTCCCTCAGCCCCTAGAGGCTCTATACGAAATTTGGTTACGACTGGCCCTGTGGCTTTTGAGGAGATGTGTCATAATATAAGAGAACAGGGTCAAAGAATGACCTTGACCTCTTGTACATATTAATCTTCATGTATGCGTTAAGATGACTGTATATACCAATTTTCAGGTCAAAATGTTCAACAGTTTCCAAGAAATCTTATGTTCTAGCATTTTCCCATATAAAAGCCACAGAAAGCAAAATTGACCTTACCGTAAAAAGGTCAAGGTCGACCCAAGGTCATTATTTGAACAATATTAGTAGTACTCCTGTACATGATGGTTCATATCAATAGGCCATGAGCCTATTGGTTCTGGATAAGAAGATTTTTAAAGGTTTTTACCATATATGGGCCTGGCGGCCATGTTGGTCGTGTGACTAGGATTGTTTGAACAAATTTTCGTTCCCCCCGCTCCCTAGAGCCTCTACATGAAATTCGGTTACAATTGGCCCAGTGGCTTTTGAGGAGAGGTGTAAAATTGCCAAAATATGAGAGAATAGGGTCAAAGGTCAAAGAATGACCTTGACATCTTGTACCCGTATTTTTTCATGTACTCATTAAGATGACTTTATATTCAAATTTTCAGGTCAAAATCGTCAACAGTTTCCAAGATATCATTATGTTCTAGTATTTAAAATATAAAAGCACCAGAAAGCAAATTTGACCGTGCCATAAAAAGGTCAAGGTCAATCCAAGGATATAATTTGAACAATCTTAGTAGTACTCCTGTACATAATGCTACATACCAAGTTTCAAGGCAATCGGCTCATTGGTTCTTGAGAAGAAGATTTTTCAAGGTTTTTACCATATTTTGGCCTGGCGGCCATGTTTCTCAGGTAATTAGGAGCGTTTGAACAAATTTTCGTTTCCCGGCCCCCTAGAGCCTCCACATGAAATTTGGTTACAATTGGTTTTGTGACTTTTGAGGAGATGTGTGAATAAAAAAATGAGAGACCATGGTCAAAGGTCAAACAATGAACTTGACCTCTTGTACGTTTAAATTTTCATGTATTCATTAAGATGACTGTATACCGGTATGCCAATTTTGAGGTCAAAATCTTCAACAGTATCCAAGAAATCTTATGTTCTAGCATTTTCCCATTTAAAAGCACCAGAAATCAAATTTGACTTTGCGGTAGAAAGAGCAAGGCCAACCCAAGGTCATAATTTGAATAATCTTGGTAGTACTCACTAACTCGATGCTACATACATACATACCAGGTTTCAAGGCCATAGGCCTATTGGTTCTTGAGGGGAAGATTTTTAAAGGTTTTTATCATATACTAGGTCAAAAAAGTTCCTATACATGAAATTTCTTCTGTTGCTATGGCAATTGCAGAAATTAAGAACATATATAGTTTACTAATTTCAAAAGAGTATCCATTTGCTTATTGAACAAACTTATTTATTTTGGTTTCCTAAGACTACACATGCTACAAGGGTCGTTTGAATATGCAAGGGGTAATTTTTCATTTTCACAGAGTAACATCATTAAAACTGCTCAAGTTCACAGTGTTTGAAATTGGTTTGTGAATAATGATTTCCAAGATTCTGTGCTCCACACACAAGAGCCAGGCCTTGGGTAAGGCTACTTGCCAAAGAAATAAAAATTTGACCGCTTCTGATACGAGAATTTGAACCACAAGTCAGGGTACTGTGATTCCTTTAAAGACTGTTTAAGTGCCAGTTTCAGTGGGATTTCCAGAGGAAATCGAAATCGTAATGGCTAGCGGGCGTGTAACAATTCTTCCAATTTTGTCATTATGCCATAAAAACAATGACATAACAAAAATGTTTATGAAGAAACTTTGAAAAAAAAGACCGACAGGTACAGTAATAATGACGCCTTGAAAATCTTTATAGTTTTAATTAAAAGGGAGATAATCTGAGAATTTGAAGAATTTAAACCTCGCTTGTAAAGCCTGAGTACAAGACATTAAACATTTTAAGTGTTTTTCGAACTTCCTGCATTATGGACTTTTCTGCGCAATACAAAATTTATTCCGACGCATGCGCAGAAATGAGATGCATTCAAATTGACTCCTATCGAATAATGCCAGATAACTCTAATGTGGAAAAGTATGGGTTGACTATTTTCTGAACATTTTGTTCTTTGGCGTCTCCTCAAATATAATTGAGCCTCAGTTAATTCAAATATGCATTTGGTTCCTTGAAAATATGGCCGACAGTTGGTATCGTTACTTTTTTGACCGAGTATATATGGTTCTGGCGGTCATGTTTGTCGTGACTAGGACCGTTTGAACAAATTTTTGTTCCTCCCCCCCCCCCCCCCCCCCCTCCCAGAGCCTCTTTATGACATTTGGTTACAATTGGCCCTGTGGCTTTCGAGATGTGAAATTGTCGCAATATAAGAGACCAGGGTCAAAGGTCAAAGAATAACCTTGACCTCATGTACGCATAAATTTTCGTGTACTCGTTAAGATGACTGTATATACCAATTTTCAGGTCAAAATCTTCAACAGTTTCAAAGAAATCTTATGTTCTAGCATTTTCCCATATAAAAGCACCAGAAAGCAAATTTGACCTTGTCGTGAAAAAGTGCTACATACCAGGTTTCAAGTCCTTCGGCCTATTGGTTCTGGAGAAGAAGATTTTTATAGTTTTTTTTTTACCATATATGGGCGTGGCGACCATGTTGGTCAACATGGTCGTTTGACCAGGGCCGTTTGAACAACTTTTCATTCCACCGCCCCAAAGAGGCTCTACATGAAATTTGGTAACAATCGACCCAGTGGTTTCAGAGGACAAGTCGTTTTAAAAGTGTGGACGGACGGACGGACGACGGATGCCGGAGCCTTCCCATCCTATAAGCTCCCCCGGAGCCGCTGGCTCAGGTGAGCTAAAAATGTCAACATGCTAGAGGATGTATTTCCCAGCATTTCTTCTTGATAATAATTGTTTTGATGGCCATCAGATCTTTGAAAAGTTCGAATTTAAGCAGGTTTTGATTAGTCACTACAGAATTACATATAATGGGAAAAAAAGTTGTCAGCATGCAAGAAGCAACAATCTAGTGGAAACTATTATTAATATAAGTAATAGCTATTTTAAGAGCGAATTAAATCCTTGTCGGACTGTTTACCACAGAGTTATGGCCACATGTATTGGATTACGAACCTACCCCGTGAATGACTAAATTATTTTCCTAGAATTTCTAAAGTGTTTTCACGAGATGTTGTTTCAGGGAATTAGAAAAAGTCACACGTCATTATCCTGTATGTCTGATCAGGCTGGTTTCATCGCATATTAGATTTGCCCTCGAAAGAAAACTTCATTTTGCATAATTTATGATGATCTATTGGCTATCACAGGCAATAACAGGACAGGCACGGCGTATCTAAAATCAGCCTACCTTAATAAGTCTACTAAACGCCCCTGCTCTAATAAACGCCCCTGCCTCTTTTTCGAAAATAAGGTTATATTAACTTTCATGAATTCCTGTCTGCTTTTCTGGATGAGGTAGCCACAGGTGCTAATTCTTTCCTTTAAGAGTTGACCCCTTCTTAAAAGGGAGGCATAACCTAGAATTGCTTCCCCTGAAAGTATACCCATTTACCTTAGCCTGTTTATTGGAGGTATATACTTCTCTTGATGCTCTAAACAACGCCCTCTTTCGTAAACTGCAACGCCCCTATTACAGTTTTAATAATGTCAATTTTGTAAAGCCTGGGAGGGAGTTGGGAGAACCTTAAACAACATACGTTATTGGCAACTGACGTGTTTTTGAAATAATACCATTTCGTATGATCAAGTGTTTGGAATTTTTGTGTGAATCTTGAACATTTCAAGTCTCCAAAAGCCACTTTGTGCACCAACTACTTTTATGAAACGACATGATAGCCAGCCCTGACATTATGCTGATTTTGCATACACTCCGCAAAAACATGTTTTCACCTTATATTGTGCCGGGCAGCGTAGAGCAAACAGTAGGCAACTGACTCATAAGTCAGAGGTCCTGGGTTCGATACCCGGTCTGGTCACATACTTTCGTTTCTCCATCCACTGATTTTAGAAGGACAATTGTCGGTTACTGGCGAAAGTATGTGCACTTAGTACTGGTTAACCGCTTAGGAGGTCTAAGCCTGCCCAGGAATAGTATGGTTAGGTTAACTGACAGTCCCCGCATGACCATAGCTGTTTACCGTGGACGTAAAGCAACAAATCAATCAGTCACCTTATATTGTATTTATGTCGTCAAAGTCTTTGCTAATTCTACGACATTTCAGATCATTTTCATGTCGAAATATACACAGGGTATAATCGATTCCGCTAATTTTCGCTTCCTGCAGAGACTGTACATCATATTTGGCTTCCGCCGAGACTGTCCGCGATCTTTTGCTTCCTGCCGAGACTTTTGTACATGATAAATGGCTTCCTGCAGAGACTGTCCGCGTGATTCTGCTTCCTGCCGAGGCTCTCGGCAGGAAGCAGATTCACGCGGACAGTCTCGGCAGGAAGCAATTTTACGAGGACAGTAGTCTCTGCAGGAAGCAAGAGTTCGCGGACAGTCTCGGCGGAAGCCAATATGACGGACAGTCTCTCCAGGAAGCGAAAATTGGCGGAATCGATTATACCCTGTGATATAGTCCTTTCCTGAATACATTTGATGCGTTTAGCCTTTCCTGAAAAAGCTATCAACATAAGAGATTTTGTTGGTATTCCGAATAGGAAAAGATGTTCTTGGACCAGTTTGCGACGTGCAGAATAACTAAGTTGTTGTCCTTGAGCTGAGTAGTTGTACCAGGAAAATTTTAAACTCCATGAAATAACCGGTAGTAAATAAGGAAGGTAACACTACATGCAACTGAATATTATCCTGTCCAACAGCAGCTGTGTCCTGTCGATCAAAGTACTTCCGGCAATCAGTTACCTAATACTAAGTGTCTTAAAGATAGTGTGAGCCGCGATACGAGAAAACCAACAGAGTGGCATTTGCACCCAGCGAAGACTCAGATCAGTCTGGGGCATCCACCCAGTCTGTAGTCTGATCAGACTTTTCGCTAAGCGCTTAAAGGGTAGCAGACTGAGCAGTCTTCGAGGGGTGCACATGCTCCATTGTTGGTTTTCTTGTGCCGTGGCTCATGTTATTGATCAAGTGTTTTGTTTTGCCTAGTTGTAAGTCCAAGGTCAGATGTATTGTCCCAAGGCCGTAAGCCCAAGGATAAATACATATGTCCTTGGAAATATAAATGGACCAGTGCAGCAAAACTAAGACTCATGACATTTAAAGCTCATCTGAGCCTACGGCTCCGGGGGAGCTTATAGCATAGGCAGGCCCCGTCGTCTATCGTCGTCGTCGTCCACAGTTTCTAGCAACTTCTCCTCTAAAACCACTTGGCCAATCGTAACCAAATTTCATATATAGTCTCCAGGACTTAGTAGCCAATTGGTCTAGGTCACATGACTGAATGGCCGCCAAGCCCGTATATGGTAAAAGACTTCTTCTCCAGAATCAATAGACCGATGGCCTAGAAATTTGGACTGGAGCATTGGGTACACGAGTTCTTCTAAGAGTGTCAAAATTATGATCTTGGGTTGACCTTGACTATTTTTCGGCAAGTTCAAATTTGCTTTTTGGTGCTTGATATAGGAAAATGCTTAAACTTAGGATTATGTGGAGATTGTTGAAGATTTTTGGCTAAAAATTTGTATATACAGTCGTGTTAATGAGTACATAATGAGTTGTGAGTACAAGAGGTCAAGGTCATTTTTGACCTAGACTCTAGTCTCATATTTTGACAATATCAAACATCTCTTCTGAAGCCTCTGGGCCAATTCTGACCAAATTTCATACAGAGACTCAAGGGGCTGAGGAAATGGAAATCTATTCAGACGGTCCTGGTCACATGCCCAACATGGCTACCATGCCCATACATGGTAAAAATCTTGAAGAATCTTCTTCTCCAGAACCAATTAACGGATTGCCTTTAAACTATATATGTAGCATCAAGTACCTAAGCAAACAACCAAACGAACATATCCGTTATTATGCTCCCCGAAGGGTGAGCATATAGTCGCCGCTTTGTCTGTCCGTCCGTCCCGTCTGTCATTCTGTCCGTCCCGTCTGTCCGTAATACTTTGTCCGGAGCATATCTCAATGAAACTACATACATTGAAAGAGGGCAATTGGGAAAATGCAGAGCACAAGAACCATAACTCTACCACAAGTAATTACAAAATTATCTTCCGTCTTAGTTCTTTTACAGTATTTTTGTCCGGAGCGTATCTCTGAAAGTGTTAGAGAAAACTCAATGAAACTTCACACACTGAAAGTAGACAATGGGAGAAAGTACAGATGCAAGAATCATAAATCTACCACAAGTAATTGCAAAATTATCGTCCTTCTTAGTTTTTTTACAGTATTTTGCTTGTTTTAATTACCAACTAGAAATTGTGTTTATGAAACACTATGCCCCCAACCATATGCTTGCCACTAAAGGTTCCAAACTTTGGAATGTCTAAGTCTGAAAAGACTTTACCTAACCTTTACTAAAATATTTAACTGCACCAGGACTACTCTTAAACCAAATCAAGTTTAAGATCAAGCAATTCAGAAGTTGAAAAAATGCCAAATTCAAACAAGGGCTATAACTCTATAAAATCGTACGGATTTTCCCCAAAACTTAATCAGGTATTTTATTCTTCATATCTTATCAGTATACCAAATATATAGGCCATAACTCAAAGACTTTTTAGATATCTTGCTAACAAGTTATCGATCTCATGTGTTTGAAAGGCATAACCTCAAAATGTGGCATAACTTGGAAAAAACAATATTTGGCAGTTATTTTTTCATGAGGAATCCATAAATAAAATATCTAAACCTTATGCATAGTAGTTCTAGAATCCAGTAGCTGCATAAATACTGATCATCAGAGGAAATAACTCCATAATTAATAAAAGCAGAGTTACCTAGCCTGTCCTAAAGTGTTTAACTAATTAAAGACTACTGTTATACCAAAAATCAGCTTTCTAGCTCAAGGGGTTCAAAAGTTGGGAAAATGCCAAATTCAAACAAGGGCCATAACTCCATCAAAATTTTATGGACTTTTCCAAGAAAAATGATCAGATAAATTTCTTCTCTTACCCAATCACTATACAAAATATCAAGGCCATAGTTCAAACACTTTTTGAGATATCTTACTAACAAGGTAGTCATCTCATTTTTCTTAAAGGGGCATAACTCCAAAAAGGAACATAACTGGGAAAAGAAAAAAACACGGGTCGATTATTTTTAATGAGGAATCCATATATGAAATTTCAAAACCCTATGCCTAGTGGTTCTTGAACTCAGTAGCTGCATAAGTATTGAACATCTGGGGAAATAACTCCGTAATTAATGAAAGCAGAGTTACCTAACCTGTGTTAATGTAGTCATCTTTTCAAAGGCTACTACTATACCAAAAATCAGCTTTCTAGCTTAAGCGGTTCAATAGTTGGAAAAATGCTAAATTAAAACAAGGGTCATAACTCCATCAATATTTTACAGAATTCTCCTAAAAGCTAATCAGGTAATCTACACCTCTTTCCAAGTCAGTACACCAAATATCAAGGCCATAGCTTAAATACATCAGCTAATTTTCCAAGAGGAACCCATATATGAAATTTCAAGACCCTAGCTAGCAGGGTTCCAAAGTTACAGCAAGCATGAAAAAGTGTGACGCACACAACACAAACACACGGACAAGCCAAAAGCAATATGCACCACCGACTATTTCAAAGTTGGGGGCATAAAGACGACTGAATTGAAGATCATTGCATCAAACTCACCATCACTACTAGGCTCGATAAATCGGTGACGAATGGAGAAATTTTTAGTGGCCCAGCGGGATAGAAACAGGTGTGGCGGTGGGGATTGTCTTTATATTAGTAAAGGATTTTTTTCTCTTAAGCAAGGCTTACAAGTAAACAAAGATGAAGTCATTTTTATACCCCGCTACACGTTTTACGTTGGTCGTCCGTGTGTCTGTCCGTCCGTCCGTAGTAGGTACGTCCGTCCCTCCGCATTCCGTTTCCGTTCGATAACTTAAGCATTTATCAATGGATTTCATTCAAATTTAGCATATACATTTCTACTAACAATGTCTCACTTGGAGCTGTTAATGGACAAATTTCGTTAATAACTGACAGAGTTATGGCACTTGTCAATGTATACAAAAATGGTTTCTGGCCTCCAATTCCTTTACTTCTTTGAATATCATGAGGAAACTTCACAGACATTATCGAAGTAACTAAAGATTTGTAAGAGCACAAAAAATTTATCATCAGGGGTTATCTGCCACTGCCCTGGGGCCATATACATGCATAAAATAATGAAAAATCTATATAAAATCAGGGTTTGAAGCAATTTATCTGAATATTTACAGCAAATGATCAGAAGGATGAAAACCTCCAGTGATGCTGAAGTTTACCCATGGGAGTTATCTCCCCCTGCTCCCAGGCTATATACAGTACGTGCATAAAATGATGATCTATTTATGTGAATAAAAATCTTAAGATCTTAAAGAGTTCCTTCAAGAGCAAAGAATACATTCAGAAGAAGGAGCATGGGCCAGACTACGTGAACCAGATATTCTGAAACTTACAATTAATGATAGAAGTTATAATAAAAACTTCTTGTGGTGATTAAAGTTTGACCCCTTGGGATATCTGTCCCTGCCTCGTGGCCATATACATGTTTAGAATCACTGTGATCGTATTTGATTGGAGTGGTAGGTGTTTTATCAGAAGCATATAGTACATCCCTGTCCATTCCTTAAAGGCCCCATTGCTCTATCAGCATGAAAAATTTTATCATGAGGTACCGCTCCAAGCCTCTCACTACAGTTTCGTTATGGTAAATGACCGTGATTAGCCAGCTTTAAACAAATAAAACATCATTGAGTTTCACATAAAAAGGGTTTGAAAACTTATCTGGGTCATTTTGGTTGGCAACTAAAATGACCTACTTTCGATTTCATTAAGTTAAATGAAATGGTAAAAATACAATGTACAGGCGTGGAGTCCCAATCACTATCCCGCCTATGTTTATATAGCATTGCTAGACGTGAAACCTGAACAGGAAATTGTTTTTTGTGGAGTGATTTGATATTTTTCAAAAACTTGTTTTCCCTGCTTTTTGCCAGTTATTTAACTCAATATATGCCCATCAACCCACATTTTATTACCAAACGTGAAGGTTGAACCACATTTTACAATGATTTGAGTTTTGAAATTTTTACCGTCGATAGGACTATGGAGACTTTAACATTGTGTTCCCACCTCTTGTTCTGTCTACTTCTCTTTTCTTTCACTGTGCCCTGCAGAATTGTCTCTGCTAAACCAGAATACCTTGAGACGTGGGCAAACCATCTCAGTTTCCGTTTCTTGACCAAGGTCAGGAGTTCGTTATACTCTTCAATGACCGCTTGGATCTTTTTACTCTAACCCTGCTGTCAAGGTCCATGACTCAGAGGCATACAGAAAAATGGCATTCATGAACCAACCAAAACTGGGTCGAGTGGTCTTCAGTTTTTTTCAGATTCATCGGTTTCAGCACTGGTTTTTAGGGAACTCAAATATCATAAAACCAATCAATTTCGGGTTACATAGGATCTGAAGACACATTTATTTTAAATGGTTCAAACTTGGAGAGAAAATATAATTTTACAATATAGTTTTACATCGTGTAACCACAGGCATCGGCGTTTGACAACTATTGCCCTTCCTGTGCAATTTATTCTGACTCATAATCAGCCAGTTCTTCGCGCCTAGGAATATTTGATGTTTTTTCTTTTCTTCTTCAGTGCTGCCTCCATGTCTATTTACTGTTTGCTTACTTTAAAAGAGAGCATAACCGCTTTTATCATATGACGTCACTGTTATTCAGTGGATAACGTCGTGTCAAAAAAATCGTATGACCACACGTGTAATAACACTTAGGCGTGCACACGTAACGTCAATGACAACGTCCATGTCAACAATGCGTTTTCTTATTAAAACAATGTTCCGTTTGAATGCGTTAAAATCCCATTTATAAAGGTCATATGATAAACAGAATCTTACACTCGTGGTCATTTCATATGAAATTTATGAAACTCGCCGAAGGCTCGTTTCATAAATTTCATATAAAATGACCACTCGTGTAAGATCCTCTATGAGAACACTGACACGAAGCAGAAGGACAAGCACATTCGATGTCAGGCAACATCTCTGTACAGTTCCGTTGCTTTGACAGGGCAAAATAGATGTGGAGGCAATGATCAGGAATTGATACAATCGACTTCCCCATCCTGCCCTGAACACCAAATGGGAATGGAAAATAATAAATACTCTCACAAAAAAAAAAGAAAACAGCAAAAAGCCACGTACCCAGCTCTTTTCCCAGAATGATTCTAAAGACGAACAGATTTCAAAGACTAATAGAAAACCGACAAAATAACAACAATAAAAAATATAGGATCTTACACGAGTGTTTATGTATTATTGAATTTATTAAAAGAGTTGGGGAAATATATAAGATGTGAGGCTTTGCCGAGCATCTTATCGGTTTTCCCAAACGAGTTTAATAAATTCAATAATACAGGACACGAATGCAAGATTCTATTAATCATATGACACTAAAATCGCATTTTATTAGCAAAATTTGCACTAAAACATTACGATTTTGCCATTAGAAAACGCGACGTTTCTATGGACGTCAACGTATAACGTTACGACGTATTTTGCATATTTAATACACTAGTGGATTTTCGTTTTAATGCATGGCTTCATTAATCTCTCAGATGCGACGTCATATGATAAAACACACAAAAGCACCATACTGGATCGGTCAATAATAAACCAACTGGGGAAGGGGATTTTGGGATTTGACGCTCACGTCGATTTTAAACGCGCGTAATCCTCGCTTTGGGCCCTGTAAGGGTTCATAAACAGACAAAATGTTTGTTCCGTGCGTAATACGTCTAACCTACCAAAGGATGAAAAACAGCAAATACAACAATTTTAGAAAGCGCTCAACAACAAGACCAACAGCCTGAAATAAAATGTGAGATAATAGAAAATATGTCATAATTATCATTCACTGATTCTTCTTCTTTACAAAACAAATGCCAACAAAATATGATTCAATGTAATATATAAAAGTTTTAAATTAAATCAAATCTTAAGATTTTACCAATACCAAACTGTAAACTGTCACGCCACCTTCAAACTTTTGCAGACATTTTTGCCCATTTTCCACGGTCTTGTCGCTAATGTTTGCAATTGTGGTGTCATTTATTACCTTGGCAGAATGACGTCTTGATAACGTCACCTAGGCTTTTATATGAGCTCTTAGTTGCTACGGTAACAGATCTATGACGTCATTGGTACCGGAGCATGGTAAAGAGTGTATGCCATGCTCAGCCAATTTTTCAATAGCATTACAAACTGAAATTCTTTCAACAGAATTTTCAGATTTTGTCCAATAAATAATGATCCTCAAGTCATTTAATTCTGATTGATAGTTGTGTCTGTTTAGACAGTGCATGTACAACTCTGTGTAATGGACGCAATACGTTTGCGCGACTTTTCCGAAATTTTCATTTGCGCGACCCATACAAATGCGCACCTTTTTAGCATACGAAAGCGCGATTTTTCCCGTTCGAATGCGCGACTTTTTATTCTACGAATGCTCGACTAGTTTAGTTCATTAAACTTAAGATTAGTGTACCCCTTCCGTTAGCCAGATAAAATATATTTTATCTGCTGAGAAAATATATCTTATCTGTTGCCTCCTGTTCACCGCATAGAGATGGAAGTGAGATTTGAACAGGTTATTGTTATCATTATTTTAAAGTTAAGTTAGTTGAAATTTTGTTTAAAGTCACGCTCTCGTTAAGTTAAAATCATCGTATGTTTTTCAGAGGCTGGGCTTTGAATGACATTTTTTAACATACTCCTGACTGTCTGTTTCACCGTTTGTATACTCTTGTTGATGTTCTGTCAAATTATCAAGACGTTCTTGTTCCCTTTTTGCAAGAGGAGCGGTCGTTCGAGTTGCGCGACCTCTTAGCTATGTTTTTGTCTGCAACGCTTTAAGTTTTCCCTTGAAGTCAAATATAAATAGGTATGAGTGATAGAACATATCTCCAATTTCGACATATCCAACCTATCCGCGGATCTAGATGAAATTTCGACTTATCCAACCTAACTACGTACCTAAGTAAGAGTCGCGCAAACGTAGGCAAAATTTTGGGGAAAAGGTTGCGCAAAGGAAGATTAAAAAAATCGTGTAAACGTAGGCATTTTTCAGGTATAGTCGAGCAAACGTGCCGCTCCCTATGTAACGAAGTGAGTGAGTGAACTCGGGTTTAACGTCCCACCAACAACGAGGTCATATGGAGACGGGACCTCGGTTTAAAGTCTCATCCGAAAGACCGGAGAAGATGTAACGAAGTATTCCCATGGGCTTGTTATCCGTTTTGATTTTAAATACAAGCTATAATCTGAAGCAAGAGACTGTAACATTAAACAATTCATTGTCAAACAAGATACAGTCATCTAAATGAGTACATGAAAATTAATGCGTACAAGAGGTCAAGGTCATTATCTGACCTTTTACCCTGGTGTCTCATATTTTGAAAAGTTTTAACATCTCAAAAGCCAATGGGCCAATTGTAACTAAATTTCATGTAAAGGCTCAAGGGGCGGGGGAACGAAAATTTGTTCAAACGGTCCTAGTCACATGACCAACATGGCCGGCACGCCCATATATGGTAAAAACCTATAAAAATCTTCTTCGCCAGAACCAATATGCCGATGGCCTTTAAACTTGGTATGTAGCATTGATAACGCGAGTTCTACCAAGATTGTTCAAATTATGACCTTGGGCTGACCTTGACCTATTGTACGGCAAGGTCAAATTTGCTTTCTGGTGCTTTTATATGGGAAAATGCCAGAAGATAATGATTTCTTGGAAACTGTTGAAGATTTTGGCCTGAAAGTTGATATATTCAGTCATCTTAATGAGTACATGAAAATTTACGCGCACAAGAGGTCATGGTCATTCTTTGGCCTTTGACCCTGGTCTCTGCTATTTTGACAATTTCACACCTCTCCTCAAAAGCCACTGGGCCAATTGTAACGATTTTTCATGTAGAGCCTTTATGGGGCGGGGGAACAAAAATTTGTTCAAACGGTCCTTATCACATGACCAGCATGGCTGCTACGCCCACATATGATAAAAACCTTTAAACATCTTTTTCTCCAGAACCAATAGACCGATGGCCTTGAAACTTAGTATGTAACACCATGTACTACCAAGACTATTCAAATTAAGACCTTTGGTTGACCTTGATCTTTCTTACGGTAAGGTCAAATTTGCTTTCTGTATCTTTTATATGGGAGAATGCTAGAACATAAGATTTCTTGGAAACTGTTGAAGATTTTGACCTGAAAATTGGTATATTAAGTCATCTTAATGAGTACATGAAAATTGATACATACAAAAGATCAAGGTCATTCTTTGACCCTGGTCTATCATATTGTGACAATTTCACACATCTCCTCAAAAGCCACTGGGCCAATTGTAACCAAATTTCATATACAGCGGCTAGGGGTTAAGGGAATTAAATTTTGTTCAAACAGTCTGGGTCACATGATCAACATGGCCGCCATGCCCATATATGACAAAAACCTTTACAAATCTTCTTCTCAAGAACCAAATGATGGATGGCCTTGAAACTTGGTATATAGCATCAGGTACTTGAGTACTATCAAGATTGTTCAAATGATGCCCTTGGGCTGACCTTTACCTTTCTTAAAGCAAGGTCAAGTATGGAAAAATGCTAGAACATAAGATTTCGTGGCAAGTTTAGAAGAGTTTGGCCTAAAAATTGGTATATAGAGTCATCATACTTAGTACATGGAAGATTTGCGAGTACAAGAGGTCAATGCCATTTTTTTTAACTCTGACCCATGTCTCTCATATTTTGACAATTTAAGACATCTCCTCAAAAGACACTGGGCTAATTGTAACCAAATTTTATACACAGCCTCCAGGGGCTGAGGGAACGAAAATTCATTCAAGCGGTCTAGGTCACATGACCTACATGGCCACCATACTCTGGTGAGCGATATAGGGCCTCATGGCCCTCTTGTTCTTTCATAGATTATGATTTAAGGAAAAGTAAATTAATTGATTTTAAGATAAACATGTTCACAACATGCCGCTTTGTTGTAAACTTTAGTAAACGCACCGCCGTTACCGTAGTTAAAAAATAACCATACCGACTTGATCGATTTTTTAGAGTTAATTTTTGAAACCCAACACAGCCCTGACCCAAGCAAATATGTATGTTTATCATATTAAAAGACGCATTGTATCAACTTTTAGGTTACGCCCGTGCTAATACTTCAAACCGGCTATGAAGTTAATAAATTAATGACTTTTTGCGGCTTTTATCGTTTCTAGCAAATTTTTTGGTGGAAAATAAGGCATTTTTTAGGTTGTGAAACTACAAAACAGATCCTTACAAGAATTGCCAGAAGAAAATAAAACGCGTCTTAAGGGGGTCTGACTTACACAAGGGCAAAATTAAAGAAAAAGAAGACCGGCCAAGTGAAATCAACTGCAGAATCAGGAAAAAAAAAACAGTTGTCTTAAGAATTATACAAACAATATTATACAAAATATTGCCAGAAATACGACTAAATTGTGAAATATAGGTCACAGTGACGTAGAAGTGATAAGAGGCCAATCACTTAAACTAAATGTACTATTATAGCAATTTTAAAACAAGTCAATGAAATAGTTTGAGAAATAGTTTTAGACATGTTGGCTTAAATCACTGGACCATGAAATATAGGTCACATCTACCTACAATTAATTTGAGATCGCTCATTGTGTCAGTACAAACCATTAACACAAGTATCCTGCAAATCCATTAAAAAGTGTTTGCTTAGATCATTAGAACATAAAATATAGGTCACACCGACTAACAATTAGTACGAGGTCAGTCACAGCGTCAGCCCAAACCATTAACCCAATTGCAACCCCATTTAATAGTGTCAGAAATGTGACGCAAAAATATAAACCGAGACAAGTCAAGTGAAATGAGACAACTGTAGTACTGCAGTGTGCGATAAAAAAACATTTATCTTAAGAATTATTCAGACCTCTAAAATATTGCCAGAGATATGACACATCACTTAACTGTGAAATGTAGGTCACAGTGGCCTAGAAGGGTAGTGGCCATTAATCGTGATAGTCTTGGTAGTACTCCTGTACATGGTGTTTTCATGTAAAATATTGAAGATAAGGTAATTTTGACATTAGTGCAAACGTTTATACGCGACAGACAAAGGACAGCGGGTTCATTAGGGGTTTGTAAGATGCAGCGATGGTGCCGCTAAAAATTAAGACACTTGGATATCCCATGGATATTTTCAGTGAGGACAAGAACTTTATGCTCTTACAGCAGGTGTCGAAGTCTTCTGATCACTGTCACTGTTAGGAACCGTTAAATCCATAACTTTTGCGACAAGTACAAACGCAAATCACGTACCTGTGACGGCTGGAGTTCCGTAAAAATCGATTTAAGTCCCCATCTCCCAACAGGAATGCATTACTGACCCTTCTAATTCGGTTCTTTCCCTTGTGGTTTATATCTGTTTTTAATCTATATGTTTTACGTATACGTATATAGATTTAGAAAATAGGTAGACGTAGATGTTTTGTGTGCCCAACATGTTTATGTTTGTTTAGGGTAGCTTAATTCTCTACAAAAATTTGGACAAATATGTCTGAGTGAGCAGTGCAAATTCTGGTTAGACCGCTTCGGTCAGATCAGGATATTCATTGTATGCCGTTCCATCTGTATTCATTTGACGCATCACTGAATTCTAAATTCAACTTTTCTATTTTAGGGCAATTACGGTAAATATTTAAGGTGCCCCAATTTTTAGAGTACAAGTACAAAATGGTTTATTAGAACTAAACACCAAACAGTGTTTCTCGTCCTCATACCAAGCAACATGCACGAATACAAACGTTTACACAAAATACATATGCAGAACATACAAATATGACATGGCAATATTACAATGAGGCAAAAGGTAAAGCAACCTGATGGTCTGATATTTCCGAAGTATTTTTGCAGTTACACAAAAGCAGAAAGATGAGTTGGTGTAACCGCAAAGACACTTTAGAAGAGGAGTGCGTCAATAATTCTAATCGTTAACAATATTTCATAGTAACTTTTCTGCTATATAGATAATGTACACAAGAGGTATTCTGTGTTCAAACGCCAGATACACATATTTTGCAAGATTTAGGATAGTACGGCTACGAGAAACTGTCAGTAGCTGTATGAATTTAGTGAATGATGGCCATCTACAATAATAAGCTGGTAAGCATGCTGTTCGCAGTGCTATACTGTGCGTTTTGACCACAGGGTATAATCGATTCCGCTAATTTTCGCTTCCTGCAGAGACTGTACATTATATTTGGCTTCCGCCAAGACTGTCCGCGAACTCTTGCTTCCTGCCGAGACTTCCGTACATGATAAATTGCTTCCTGCAGAGACTGTCCGCGTGGTTCTGCTTCCTGCCGAGGAAGCAGAATCACGCGGACAGTCTCGACAGGAAGCCATTTTTCGAGGACTGTAGTCTCTGCAGGAAGCAAGAGTTTGCGGACAGTCTCGGCGGAAGCCAAATATGACGGACAGTCTCTGCAGGAAGCGAAAATTGGCGGAATCGATTATACCTTGTGTTGACTGTCTGTTGAGATGTTTTCATGACTTATTTTGTTGGCAGTTGATTGGAGAGACACAATTTACTTGTCTTGAAAACGAAGGCTGTTTTATATCTTCATTTAGATATAATATTCGAAATGAGAACATAATTACTGTTATGTCTAGGAATACTTTTTCTGTCTTCCAATATAAAGATCTGTTTGTCTTCAGAGTTTCCAGTTTATATTTGATAAGAATGGATCAGAACATCATCTGAGAAATGTCTGGAATAGTGTCATTGAATTGTATACATCTTTGATGATTTTGAATGTCGTAAAACATTCACCACACACTTACGGACAATCGGGACGTGTTTGATATTATGAGAAAAATGTCAAGGCTTCTGATTAGATTAAAGTGAATACAATGCACACAGAATGCTATTTTAGCTCTGTGATTAACAGAAACGTTTACCATTAACTTGCCAAAAAAGCTGATAACAAAATTTACGAGTGAAAAATAAAAAGTAATAAAAAATGTTTCGTCTGTACTATATAATTCTAAGAATTCAATTAACTAAATGACAAACAGGATAGATCCGATGAGGCGGCTCATGGGCCGCCTCAACTGGATCTACGCTCTTTGCTAGTTCAAAATTTTTTGTTTTTGGCGAATTAAGGGTAAAACAAACAACAAAAAAAAAAAAAAAAAAAAAAAACTGCAACTCCTTATTGGGTAGAGATCGAAATGGTTTTCTCTCGCCCTTTGTGCTGGTAAACATATAATCCAATCGTCATTCCCCTAGACTTATTTCAGTCGAAGATATTAGAAATTCTCTTTGCCATATTACATGTATTCATAAATAAATTTTTCTCTTTTCTGATTTTATCATGTGGCAGGCTCAGACATAAAGGTATCAGAGAGGTAAGTGAGATTTAATGTGAATTTCTAACATCTTGGACTGGCAGAAGTCTCCTAACAGTCGTTTTGAGTAGCCTATCTTAATGGTTTTGCCCTTTCTTTATAATGTATATTTATAGGCAAATTTAACCGTAAAATAGATTCCTGAAATTGGAGACTTTCGTGTATGTTGTGGCCAGATGTATTTGCATTTGAATGGCGTCAAACCATGTTCGAAAGACAGAAACTAAGATTATACGACTATGTTTCCTAATCAGCCTTATTTTCCATATTTATACTAATCACCAAATTGAATGTAATTAGAATGAGTATATATTCCAGATATTGCAACCAGTTAGTTAAGCGGCATAATATAAAACACGGAATAGAATGGACTGGCAGGGATCTTTTTTCCACTTCTTTCCATCGCTTTGGGACGACTCTTAGAGAAAAGAACTTGCTCCCTCTGAAAGCAAATTTCTTCCTGTGAGAGTGCCATTCTAGGCTGTGGGAGCAAACTGTAGCTAATGGAATGTAGCAATCGGAGCTCCCGGGCCAAATCCGCGAATCAGACCTCGAACGTATATTGTGGGACTACTTAAATCACATGATTGTTGCAACGAACAACGACATAAACAAAGACGGCCGCGACTGTCGCACCGAGTAAATAATGATAATGGAGAAAGAAACATCGGCATCAGTAATTGACTATTTGTATTTGCTAACAGCTGGCTGAGAATTAATTATCGTTCATAGGCAGACGTAGAGAGCTACTTCTTTGGCGTTTACTTCTTTCGGCGATCAAAATCTTGCATTTAAACAAAACTCTACGCCTTACATACACCCGAGGCCTGATTCAGGGAATACGCCGGGACGATGCTCCATTCAAGGTTTTAAACTATGCCTAATGAAGCAGATCATAATAGGCAGAGATGAAGTTACCGGGCTACTCAGCTCATTTACGAAATAAGATTATTTGAAAAAATGACATTTTCGATGTGATACACATTAAGGACGCATTATTTTAGTCATTTTCAAGATAAAAGCCTGTACCGAGTGAAATCGGTTGGGATTAAACTAAATGTTCAAAAAATATAACAAAAAATATAACATTATCTGATAATTGATGTAGTTTTTTAGAACAAGAGTGAAAAAAGAATAAAAAATAGATCATATGTACCGTAAAAGTTTTTATGTTACATAATGCCTGGTATTAATCATATAGCTAGACTATGTTAAAGATAGGTAAAGCATAAAACCTAATGGGAAACATTAGAAGTACTATGTGTCCTTAATGGATAATATTATATTTCGATATTGTCGAAGCATAATGAAATAAAAGGCCATCGGCCAAGTGTCACCCGACGTTTGAAATGTGTCACAAACTGCAGTCCTTTATTCTGTTTCAGAGTAAATGTATGAACATAAACAGAAAGTATATGTATTACAGAACCTGGGAAGCAAATAATAACTGAAGCAAAAACAAAGACATATATCCAGTTACTGGGCCTCTATGAGGTTATAAACTACTTAAGTTCAGAAAGGGGCATATATGTGTAAAATCAGGTTGCTGAAAATTTAGGCCCTTACTGAATGCTCAAAGCATAAAGACTATATACCCAATAACAACATAACAAGGGCCATAATCC
Organism: Ctena decussata; assembly: GCA_963989385.1. Lineage (NCBI taxonomy): Eukaryota > Metazoa > Mollusca > Bivalvia > Lucinida > Lucinidae > Ctena > Ctena decussata. Next base: position 37,742,330 of record OZ022512.1, on the reverse strand, counting down.
TGCTAATATGAACCTGATGATAAATGAACAACGCATTCATGAAAATTCAGCCCATTAATATGAATAGTTCTGGAGTTATCCCTGTACCTTTAAGTGGATGTCTATTATCTATGAAAGGGCAATAACTCTGTCATTAATCAATTTAGCACATCCAAACAATAATCAGAAAAACTACTTACCAAATGCTAATAGCATACCAAATTTCATCTCTCTCGGCCAAACGGTTCAAAAGTTGGAAAAATACCCAAAACTACAAAGGGCCATAACTTTGTGAAAAACAGGACAATTGAAATTCCAAAAATCACATGCACATCTTCAGATCATGATAAAACATTCTGCACAATTTCAAGTCAACAATGTGTCCGACTTTCACCCGGCAAAGGCACAAAGTATAGTTTTAGTGATGTACGCCTTCCTTTTGATATATTTGGAAGAATTTTAGAACAAAGGATGGAGAGTTGGTACCTGTAACATCGATTTATTCAGCCCATACCCCTCCCCCTTAACCACTCAACAGTTGCCTACTGTACGTTTCTGATTTTGATCGATCTGACCTTTATTGTTGACTTTTTCAGTGGGTCTCTTCTGTTTCCCTGTTGTTGTTTTTTTATTCATTTTAACTTTGTGGCTACATCGCTGGGGAAGAATTAGCTGGCTACCTTGCTATTTGCTACAGCTATTACGTACATATTGTACGTGTTGTGTGTTGTAGTTTGTTTACTTTTCTTCTTGGTAGGTTATGTTCTAAGATGGTGTCTTTTCTGATCTCGTGATAAGACGTATCAGCCAACAACATAGAATACAGTTGTACTTACATATACAACAGTCAGCACTCGTGGCATTTCTTCGGCAGGTTAATACGGGGTTTAGACTCATATGAACTGGTATGCAAGTTTTCTTATCTCGCCAATACCGTTTAGTTGAACTTTTTGACCATTATTTTCGAAATGAGCCGCGACGTGAGAAAACCAACAAAGTGGTTGTGCGCCCAGCGCAGACTCAGATCAGCCTGGGCATCCGCCCAGACTGACCAGAGTCTTCGCTGTCCGCATTTTGGTAGCTTAGACCCTTAGCTACCCTTTGAGCACTTAACGAAGAGTCTGACCAAACTAGGTGGCAGCCCAGGCTGATCTGAGTCTTCGCAGGGCGTATTACCACATTGTTGGTTTTGTCGTGTCGCGGCTCAAATGGGAAACAACGTTTGTGACTTCCTGTTTGCTTCCAGGAATAACGAAGTCCTTCCAGAATGGGGTCTACTGTTAAGGAAAAGAATTTGCTCCTATAGGAGCAAATTCTTTCCTTTAAGAGTTGACTGTAATTGAGAAGAGAAGAAAAATAAAAATGACAGTTTCTTCCCTTGAAAGTGTATCCATACGCCGTCTATCTAGAAGCAGAGTCAGTACTTTGTTCACAAAATAGATATCTTCTCAAACATGTTGAAATACTCTGTATAGGTAACGGTTTTAAAACTATTATAAAATTCGACGTTTATTATTAAAATGAAAGAGGAATATACCTTGGAAAGGCCACAATCATTATCAGTAACAGAAACACCCACTGGCAGTCTAACAGAGAGGAACCGTAACAGGAACTAATTCCCCGCCATTCACCTGCCTTTTGGATCGTTGTGTTTAGGCCATAAACTGTCTCACGTACTTCGATTTTTCGATGCTTTAGTTAATAATCCCACTGGGTACACAAGGTTGAATCAACCTTCAATCAGTCTTGATTCAACGTCACGACGTTGATTCAAGGTTGATTCAACCTTGTGTAGCTGCTGGGAATACTTGCTGGCCTCTTGGGACTACTGAGGACGTGTACTTTTTATATATTAAAACAGAAGTATGCTTAGGTGTTGCTAGTCACCTCTTGTATCTCTTATTAACACAACCTACGTAGCGACATTGTTTATATGCTAAACATCAAGTTTTGCAATTGTCTTTCTCAACAACTTGCACTGGACCACATGCCACTTTGTTGGTTGTGTCGTATCGCGGTTCAAATAGACATCGATGTCTATCCTATTGATTAGAGCCTTTTATAGAAACCTATGGATATTATAAACAGTACCCCTTTAAAAATTTTGAGTTGTGTATTATTTTAGTGCACTTGGCAATGGTACAGCTCCTATTCTTGGAAACGTGTCTTGTAATGATGTTCGGTAAAGTAGAAAAAACTTATTCCTGTCTGGTGAAGACCTATATTTATCAAATAAACGTAAATTAAGGTGTAATTACCGCTTTGTCTATACCAAAATTGGCTCTGCCTCTCTCAGTTGCAGTGTTTAATCAATTCAAACAGGCAATACTTTGCACTTTGTTCTCAGAGGTGTACTTGGCCTTGCGACTCGAAATGAAATTTCAATCAATTCAAATTAGTCTGTAGTTGCATCTTTCTATATATCATTTGGAAAATGTACACGGAAAATTTTGTCTGTATCTTTCTTGTGCAAATAAAGTTTACAAATGTAGGCTTTATCAGCCGAAACTACGTAATCTGGCCCATGTTCCTTCTTCTGAATGTATTCTTTGCTCTTGAAGGAACTCTTTAAGATTTAAAGGACTTCTATGCTTAAGGCGTGAATTTTCCCCACGATTAAAAAATTATACGTATCACTGACTTCTGCTTTGCATTTATGACTATGACATGTAACTTACATGACAAATGAATTTTCAAGTGTTTCTGTCTAAGTAAAATACGTTTAACATACGTTGACGTTGACGTAAATGTTGAGATCAATTGAAAATTATCCTCAAACTGTTTGTTGAAATAATGATTTATTGTATACATTTCACCCCTTTTTGACTCACAATACTTACAGAACAGACAACACTGGATAGTTTTGACAATGTGTGTGTGACCTTGACCTCATTTCAAGGTCATAGTACATAATATAATCCTTGAAGATCACAGTACTACTGTTGAACATTCTTCGTCTTTGGCTTACTGAGTATCGTCCCCCCCCCCCCGTGACCCAGCTTCCCACTCATATATATTGCGTACTTGCATCGCATAAGCCTGCTGCATGAAGGAAATGCTGGGTCACGGGGGGGGGGGGGGAGTACTTGTATTTTAATCATAGTGAAGCTCTCTTTTGGCCGTTTTGACCTGAAGCAGAACTACGGTTTTGTATGTTTAAATGCCAGTCAGACGTAACAAGAAGAAAATCATTGTTTTGTTCTGTGATATGCATGTATTTAGCATGCATTTATGAGAAAAATTTATGCAATAAATGACTAATTTCAATATTTTTATTACCTCAAAAATGAGATGCGAAAACCTTGAATTTAGGGTAGGTATGGTCAGACTGGATTATCTCCCCATGTCTTTGGGTCTGAATCACAAATAATCTGATTTCATACGACTTACATTTTTGTGGAAGCTCTGCTAAGAAAAAATTGCACACTTTATACTTTTGAAAATTCGGACCTGTCGCGCCGGCCTAATGGGGAAAATCCTCGCCTTAATCATAGATGTCCTTTACCATTTTAAACAATTGTAGGTTATACAAAATCTCAATATGTATTTTCTCAGCTGTTATGAAACTAACTGAAGTAACCTACGACGACGTGTTTGCAATTATCTAGCATATATGTACCCTCATGTTGAAATGTTTACTTGCAGCTTTTCATTGTCCCTTTTCGGCGTGACTATTTTTCAGTTGTTTCCCCGCCACGGGTGGCTTACAATTTTGCGTCCTTTTATACAGTGTTTCATCCATATCAAGACGATCGGAGAGTAATAATGTAAGGTTGTGCGCCATGGAACCGTTTACAATTGAAAAGATTTCCGCCTTCAGCCGGAATTGAACACGGACCCTCCAGCTTAGCAGTTCTGCGCTTCTCCCCTTCTTGGATACTTGGGCTCCTCCACGTTGACGTGGAATGCAACCATATCAGAACAGTATTTGATTCCCTGGTAAATTTCTTCTCCAGATGGGCCTACTTAAGGTCTATGGGTACACTTTCAGGGAAGCATATCTAGGAACAAAATCTTTTCTTTAAGAATAGAAATCTTAATGAGTCATTCTTTATGAGTAGATCCCCTTTTGGGAGGGTCTCGATCTGCAGAGATTCGAACAGGAGGTCGAAAAATTTTCCCCTTTTATAAGGAAAAAAAGCAAACAAACAAACAAACATGGCGACCTGAAAGAACAGAATTTACTCTCTCTGAGGATATCATTTTCTTTATATGAGCCGCGACACGACGAAACCAACAATGTGGTTGTGCGCCCAGCGCAGACTCAAATGGGCATCAGCCAAATCCGATCAGACACTTCGCTAAGCGTTTAAAGGGTAGCTAAGGGCCTAAGCTACCTCCATGCGGACAGCGAAGACTCTGATCAGACTGGGCGGATGCCCAGGCTGATCTGAATCTGCGCTGGGCGCACAACCACTTTGTTTGTTTTGTCGTGTCGCGGCTCATATAAAGAGCCCTCTCTATGAATGGAGACAAATACCTCAGATGAGAATATTCTTCCCCGGAGGTGTATCCATGTACGTTAAATGAAAACTTTGTTATAAGAGCGTCCTTTGCTAATGTTTTGTTTCAAAAGAAGTGCATCATCTTGTTTCAGAAACTCTTCCAATCTTAACCGTAACCTTGATGTAAACTTCTGCATTAATATAACAAGGCATCGCAGGCGATACAAATCCCCTCACACAAGACTACTTGCTCGAGATATTGTCATACCCTACATTTGTGTGAAGTTATTTTAAAATCCATGGAGAAATGAAGGCGCTAGACCGATGACAAAGTTTTTCTAAAAATAGCTACAGTGACCTTGACCTTTTAAGCGCAGCACCCTAAAAGTCAAACTTGCTCGAGATATTGTCATGCCCTACATTTGTGTGAAGTTATTTCAAAATCCATTGAGAAATATAGGCACTAGAGCGCTGACAAAGTTTTTCTAAAAATAGCAAGAGTGACCTTGACCTTGGGCGTAGAACCCTGAAAGTCGAACTTGCTCGAGATATTGCCTTGCCCTACATTTGTGTGAAGTTATTTTAAAATCCGTTGAGAAATGTAGGCGCTAGAGCGATGACAAAGTTTTTCTAAAAATAGCCACAGTGACCTTGACCTTGGGCGCAGCATCCTTAAAGTCTAACTTGCTCGAGATATTGTTATGCCCTACATTTGTGTGAAGTTACTTCAAAATCCGTTGAGAAATGTAGGCGCTAGAGCGATGACGAAGTTTTTCTAAAAATAGCCACAGTGACCTTGACCTTAAGCGTAGCACCCTGAAAGTCGAACTTGCTCAAGATATTGTCATGCCCTACATTTGTGTGAAATTATTTCAAAATCCGTTGAGAAATGAAGGCGCTAGAGTGATGACAAAGTTTTTCTAAAAATAGCCACAGTAACCTTGACCTTGGGCGCAGCACCCTAAAAGTCAAACTTGCTCGAGATATTGTCATGCCCTATGTTTGTGTGAAGTTATTTCAAAATCTGTTGAGAAATGTAGGCGCTAGAGCGATGACAAAGTTTTTCTAAAAATAGCCACAGTGACCTTGACCTTGGGCGCAGCACCCTGAAAGTCGAACTTGCTCAAAATATTGTCATGCCCTACATTTGTGTGAAGTAATTTTAAAATCCGTTGAGAAATGTAGGCGCTAGAGCGATGACAAAGTTTTTCTAAAAATAGCCACAGTGACCTTGACCTTGGGCGCAGCACCCTGAATGTCAAACTTGCTCGAGATATTGTAATGCCCTACGTTTGTGTGAAGTAACTTCAAAATCCATTGAGAAATGTAGGCGCTACAGCGCTGACAAAGTTTTTCTAAAAATAGCCACAGTGACCTTGACCTTGGGTGCAGCACCCTGAAAGTCGAACTTGCTCGAGATCATGTCATACCCTACACTTGTTTGAAATTATTTCAAAATCCGTTGAGAAATGTAAGTGCTAGAGCGATGACAAAAGGTGAACATACGTACGTACGTACGAACGTACGTACTTATGTACGTACTTACGTACGGGACAAAACCTATATGCCCTCACCACTTCGTGGTGTGAGGGGATAATAATGAGCCACGACACGAGAAAACCAACAAAGTGGTTGTGCGCCAAGTGCAGAGTCAGATCAGCCTGGGCATCCGGCCAGTTTGATCAGACTCTTCGCTAAGCGCTCAAAGGGTAGCTAAGGATCTTAGCTACTGTACCTCCATGCGGACAGCGAAGACTCTGGTCAGACTGGGCGGATGCCCAGGCTGATCTGAGTCTGCGCTGGGCGAACATGACTTTGTTGGTTTTGTCATGTCGCGGCTCATAGTAACTGTACTTATTTTTTTAAGACTGTTGCCAACTCGTCATGTACAAGGTGTGCATTGACTTTGTGAAAAAATAGTTCCTTTTTTGGTCGTGATACGCATATTACGTACTTTTAGCCGCACAAGTACTTTATGCTGAATCAGTTTCAATTTTCTAAATTAACAGAAACAGTAATGCTATCTTTGACAGAGGCTGACTATCAAATGGCTTTAAACGTGGTCTTTATTGCTGCTGTATTTGAGCCCAAATTATCTTCGTTTTACTCTTGGCGATGAAACAAATGTTTCTTTGGTTACTTTAGTAAACAATAGCCAATACCGGTCATTTTCAGAATCTTTGCAGCAGCGTGTTGCAGCAATAAAGTAATGCTATTTCTATCGGTAAAATGACAGTGTTTATGTCACCAATTATCTATGATTATGTAGCTTCCTGGGTAGGTTAAGATGGTGTTTTTTTTTTTTTTTTTTTTGCTTTTTTTTATCCCAGTACTCCAAGGCTGTTTGTTTGACATCTCAGGCCCTCACGGTATCGAAATACGTTGTTTCTGTCGATTCCTAATCATAGTTATTATTATCCGTGCGTTTTTTTTAGATGATTCATAAATGGGTAAGAATACCTTCGCGCGGACTAAAAAGCTAACTGTTTCGAACCGTTGCAGGAGCTGAGAGCGAGGGTTTGGATAGAATAAAACTAGTTTAAGTCCCCGAGTAATTTAGTGCTGACCGTTCCGAGGAGGTACGCTGCTGGACTTCTTCCTCTTATGTCAGCTTGTCTGTGGTCTTAAAACAATATGATCACCTGTATACCCACTCTGCTTTCTGTTTTGTCTTGTAAACGCGAAACTAGTTAAAATAGACATGAGCCGCGACACGAGAAAACCAACAGAGTGGTTGAGCGTCCAGTGCAGATTCAGATCAGCCTGGGCATCCGCCCAGTCTGATCAGAGTCTTCGCTGTCCGCATGGAGGTAGCTTAGACCCTTAGCCACCTTTTGAGTGCATAGCAAAGAGTCTGATAAGACTGAATGGATGCCCAGGCTGATCTGAGTCTGCGCTGAGCGCACAACCACTTTGTTGGTTTCTTCGTGTCGCGGCTTAGAATTATTATTGTTTGTCGTAGACATATCAGAGCTTGCATGACCTGCATCCGGGTTTTTATTGTATGGGGTATAATAAACACAATCTACCATTTGTGAAAAGAAACAGTTTTAAAATGACGTTTTATGAATATAAACTTTATTTTGGCTTCGTTTCCTTTTTAATTTAATCGCCGTTATTTGCGGATAGACGTGTTTTATTCAATGATAACGAATGACGAAAAGTGTATTTGCAAATTTCATGACCCGTTTGAGCAGCCGTAGATCAGGCGCATTCGAGTTTTCCAATCGTGTATTTAAAGGTCTAGTATGAAAGCCATAACCGCACCGCGCTTCCGATCTGCTGCGCCAGAAATCAGTCTTCTTTAACAACTGATGTATTTCTAACTAAAATTACAAAGAAACAAACAGTGCTTCCACTAGTGGAAGTCTGGGGGTCTGTGACTTCTAAAACTGAATGCCAGGAAGTCAGTGACTTCCAATTTTTATCATAACCTACCATTTATAAAGTGAATATTGACATAAATAATGAGTTAAATTTGTTGTAATAATGGTATTTCACCCATTTATGAAGGAGAAAGCAATATAAATATGGAAATTCTGGAAGAAACCAAGTCTATCCTTCAGCATGACTTCCAAATGACAAACCTTGGAAGTCATATGACTTCCTGATTTTGATGGTTAGTGCTAGCACTGAACAAAATACAATGATAACAAAAAACTACTTTTTCGAAGCTGAACTAAAAATCAGACATACCCCTTATCTTTTTGAATTTGTATACTATTACCTATTACCTCTATTACCTCATATTAGGGTTAAAAGCTTTAGTTTATGTTATCCCCTCTCGTTTGAATTAAATTCTCCGGTTCAAAGGTGTACATGATGTCTCCCATGTATCTGTCAAATCTGTTTTTGAACTGGTGAATTGATGTTGAATTAATAACATCCTCTGGAAGATTGTTCCAAGGGTTTACGATCCTCATTGAAAAGAAATGTTTTCTTATGTCTTTTGAGGCATTTTGTTTCTGAAGTTTTAGTCTATGGCCTCTAGTGTGGGAAATTTCAGATATATCAAATAGTTGTTTGAAGTCAAAGTATTCTAGTCCATTTAAGAGTTTGAAAACTTGGATCATATCACCTCATCATAAAATTCTGGTTCCGATAGGCCTTCATGTGAAAGTGATTTTAACCTGACATTGAGTTTTTGAAACCAATTCATTGCATCGGCGATAAAATTTTCTAGATAAGGAATTATTTCGATGCAGGCTTATCTTGATACTCATTCGCTCAATTGCACACACGCTCACTCACTCACAAACTCACGAATTCACTCCCTTAGCAATTGGGCCAAACGAAGTCAGGGAAAATCATGAAAATATGAGGTAGAAAAAGCTAAGAAATAGACTTTTAATAAGAGTTCCCCCGGTTACAGCTAGCTCCTGGTGAGGTATCGGTATTTTTGCAGTTCAGTCATGTCATTAAATCTTACTTGTGGCAAATAAACTAGGATATCGAAGTTGTATGAAAATGAGTAAGGAAAACATCAGTTTTGGCCATGGTGCCGCATGGTTATATATCTATGCGCCAGTCATTTGTATCCACAACCCCCACATACAGAAACGGAATTTTTACATTTCAGAGACCTGTGATTATTAGCTGATGGTAACAACCTCGCTCCTCTTACAGCATTCATGGACAGACCTTGAAAGAAACGTCAAAAGCGAAGTACCTTGGAGTCACCATAGACAGTAAACTGTGCTGGAACAGCCATACTGATGCAGTGACGAAAAGGGCCAACCAGACTACAGCTTTCCTTCGCAGGAATCTTTCAAGCTGCCCAAAGGATGTTAAGGCCAAATGCTACAAGTCCATAGTTCGTCCACAGCTTGAGTATGCTTCGACGGTATGGGACCCAGTGACAAAATCCAACATAGCCAAATTGGAGTCTGTACAGAGGTATGCCGCCAGGTTTTGCTGCAATGACTACCGCCGAACCAGCAGTGTCACTTCAATGTTGCAAGAACTTGGGTGGGAGGACCTTCAATCAAGGCGAGACCAGAGCAAAGTCACAATGATGTACAGGATCGTCAATAATCTCGCTGAAATCCCTTCAGGCCAGTACCTGACAGCCACAGGAATAGCAACTAGAGGACACCATCAACGAATCCTGCAAATATTTTGCTCCATCAAGGCCTACAAGGGATCCTTCTTTCCATCAACAGTCCGTCTCTGGAATGGTCTGCCTGCCAAGGTCATATCTGCACCGACTCTGGATGACTTCAAACTCCTTGTCAGTGCAGATGTCCTAAGACCGTGATTGTGAACAACATGTTTTTATCTGATTTTAACTGTACATAAGAACCTCCCAGCACTAATGTTTTAAGGTTGTTCACAGTGCGACTATGCCAATATTGGCCATGCACTTAATTTGTAGATGTAGATGTAGATTTCGACCCTATACTACAGAAAATCTCACAGGGTAAAGGACCCCAATCTTAAAACTCCGGCACTATGGAAACAATTAAGATATAATTGCCCTGCACCTTGGTCCGGCTATCCCAGCGCCAGTGTATTATTGTAGGCCCGGAACGTCCCGTTACCATAGTCTAGCTGCAGTTGCAGTTATCCGTTGAGGGATTATTGGGTTGCCCTTTATATTAATTCATGTTTTGTCCACCATTTTGAAGGACTTCTTATTAAATCAACAACCCAACAAACTCTCTTCGTTTATTGTGTTTCCGTTCATTCCTGGCGCAGCCCATCTTCGTAGGTTGGGGCGAGGATGCAAATGACAGCAGGCCAAATTGACCCGGACGAGTGGAATGGCGGCCGAGTTGACCCAGGAGCCACGAAGACCCCAGGCTTACAGAAAGCAGGCCGAGTTGACCCGCTTCCATGACATACTATCGCCAGACAATAGTTGTAATCGAACTCGACCAAGGCTGATCACGATTATCCTCACTCGGGAATTCATGTTTTGTCCTTGAACAAGACACATTTACGTTATTGCCCTCGTGAAGTGACCTGGCAGGGCGGAGCTAGCGTTATGGATCAGTGCATTATGAAACAGGTAATTCCTTTTTTCGCCAACAATCGGGAAAATATCCGTACGACTTCGTTAATCCTCGCCTTTCTTGTTATAGGTAATAATGGTATTTTAACCAAATCGTGTGCAGAGCGTCGTGGTGTAGTGTATCTGTAGTTGCAAAAACACTCAGTGCTACGATCTAGGGTTCAAATCTGGGATGAGAATAAACATTTTTTCTCCATCATTTTTTTTTTCTTTTTTTTTTTTTTTTTCAAGCTTTATTTTCTTTATATATTTACTTGTTTTAGGAGAAAACACATTTCCAGTAATTTCTTTCGCTGGAGATAATTCAAAGCATAAGAGTTCGACATGTCTGCTTTGGTACATTGTAGACTCTCTGAAAATGAGAGTGAGTGAATACCAAATCAGAAAATAGTTATTCACTCATCGTTTGCTCGTGCATGCATATCACTTTTCTCGAGCATAAATACCATAATCTACTAAATGACCTCGTGCATATTTTTTGGCATAATCTTACAAATTAACCTCTGAAGATTTTTCTTTTTTATTATGAGCATAAAGTATATTAAGTAATCAAAACTAACGGAAATTTCTGTCATGAAAATAATCATTTGTTACCTGAAAACGTAAAAAGAAAAACAGAATTTTATAGTTTTAGGTATATTCGAACCTTGAACCCTTCTATAATACAAAAAAAAGATTAGCACGTCTAGCAGAGGTCCACTACACCAATGAATCTTCGCACACTTTTGAGATATAGTTAACAGCTATAATTCATGCATGATACGCGATGATTAACGAAAACTTACGAATATCTTTCCGATTTGTTACGAATATGTTGCTTTACCTATTTCATAATGCATTGAACTAAATCGATAGCCCCGCCCTGCCAGGTCAGTTCACGTGGGCAATACAAAAGTACTGATAATACCCAGGAAGCGGTGGATCCGTCCGGACATGACTCAAAAGTTGTTCTTTAAAAACGAATTTCATCTTCGACAATTATCTTTTTTAAAGATGTTTCTTGTTACTTTTCAGGATGTCCTCACCGGTATAGATCGCCGACGGTATTTTGGACGCTTGACAAACAGAAAGGTTGAACAGGAATATGGACTCGCCTGGAAGCAAAACTTTGTCTTACCTTGTTCACTTACAATTAAAATACGCAGAGTTGTGACTGTTATTCCAGTGGCAGAGTGGATGTAGCACAGATAAAGTGATTGGTAGTATCGTGGTGGGTTCGAGTCCCAACAATAATTTATTTATAATTGAGCTGTTCTCTGTGAAAACCGGGCTTAATGACATTACGTAATAATTACGTTGTGAACGGATGAAAAACACCGTAATTAATGATTTTTCGGACCTCTTTTTTATTTCCATGAAAATACCTTAGACGGTGAGATATAAAAGAAAGCCTATGAATTCTTACAAAATCCAGTTATAGATATGACGTATGTTGCCATGACAACGCTTATTTCACGGTAATCCCAAAGCCTTGAAAACATATGGTATACAATTACAAAGACCTATCATCTGAGAAAAAATGTTAAATCATACACATTGTAATGTGTGTGCTATGAAATTCTCACTGAAAATGAGCAAACACACTTTTTGTCACACTTTTTGTCCTTGTTTTTTTTTGTGTAACAGGCACCAAAAGCTCGTTCAAACAAATGTAATGACGCTAACGTCAAAACGTACTGGCATGACGTTAATAACGTCATATAAAGAAACTGCACTACCCGTGTGATTCCAAAGTCTGCAACTCTGTAACGAATAATGGTTACCATCTAAAACTTTCAGGAAATGTTTAGAAAAGCTAAAATTTTATCGTGATGCAGTTATTTATTTTTTTTATTTTAATGTCATTAAGCCCGGTTTTCACAGAGACTGGCTCATTATCCATTTTCTATTTGCTTATTTATTTTTTTATAACCCGCCAGACGTTAGTGGCGGGGTATTATGTTTTCATGTTGGCCGTCCGTGTGTCTGTCCGTCCGTAGTACGTACGTCCGTCTGTCCGTCCGCACTTTGTTTCCGTTCGATAAGTAAAGTTTTTATCGGATTTCCTTCAAATTTTGCATATGCCTTTGTACCAAGAATGTCTCGCTTGGGATTGTTAATGGGCAAATTTCGTTAATTTCTGTCAGAGTTATGACACTTGTCAATGTACAAAAAAATCGGTTTCTGGCCTCTAGTTCCTTTACTACTTGGAGTATCATGATGAAACTTCACAAACATGATCAAAGTAACAAAAACTTTGTTTGAGCACAGAAATTTTATCATCATGAGTTATCTGCCCCTGCCCTGGGGCTATATACATGTATAAAATCATGAAAAATTCCATATAAAATCAGAGTTTGAAGCAATTTTTCTGAAACTTACAGCAAATGATCAGAGTGATGAAAGCCTCCAGTGATGCTCAAATTTACCCAATGGGAGTTATCTCCCCCTGCCCCTGGGCTATATACATGCACAAAATGATGAAAAAATCTATATAAATTCATGTGAAACAGATTTTCAGAAAATTACATCTGATGATAGAAGTAATAAAAGCTTCTTGTGGTGATTAAAATTTGACCCTTAAGGAGTTATCTGCCCCTTCCCCATTGCCACGTTTAAAATCACTAAAATTGTATTTGATTAGTGTGGAAACTTGGTAAGTGATTTTTCTGAAGCTTGTTGTAAGTTATTAGAGTAATGTAGTGTCCTGTCATGACAAAGACTTTTATCTGTGTTCAATGGGGTACGGCTGCCCCTGCCCTGGGGTTTTACAGAGAAACAGTAAATCTGGAGAAATCGGTGTGTGAAAAAAGTTTGCAGTGGCGGGGTAATACGCAGTCGTTTGCGATGCTTTTATTTTCATTAATGAACGGCGTCGCTTTAAAGTTACTTCGCGGCATATATAAATAGCGAACTCTCAGCTCAGCATGTACATACACAGCTACCTGTCTATTCTGATTCTTTCTTGTTTGCAAACTAATCTCTTTAGTGAGACATGAAGCTTTTGATCAGCATATGCAGTTGCGCAAGCTGATTTCACACATGGCCAAGAACACATATAAAGTTGATAAACAACAAGAATTCCGCGGAATGCTATGTCGCACCTGCATTGCGCTTCCACAGTAGTAAACATGGTAAAGACTATAATTAAAAAGAACGTGTATGAGAAATGGACAAAGTGGTCTACACAATTCTGGATGTTCAATTTTACTAAGTCAGAATAGCATAAAATATAGGTCAAGGGTAGGAATAATTGCAACATCCCTCATGAACATTCCAAAGAGAAACTTTACACCAGGTGTGATGACTACAGGTATCATACTTCGAGACAAAAGGACTACAATGCTAGGACCGACACAATTTTGGGTGTAAAATTTTGCAAAGTCAGCAAAGCATGAAATATATGTTAAAAGTAAATAAATTGCAACGGCACTCAAGAACATTCTAAGAAAAAACTTGATGCCAGGTTTGATGATTCTAGGTATCATAGTTTGTGAGAAAGGGACTGAAACACTAACATCAACATAATTTTGAATGAAAAATTTACAAAGTCAGCAGAGCATGAAATATAGCTCAAGGTAAATATAAGAGCAACAGCCCTCGAGAACATTCTCAGAAGAAGCCATGTGCCAGGTCTGATGATTGTAAGTATCATAGTTTGCGAGAAACGGACTAAAACACTAGTGTCGATGTAAATGTTGGTGTACAGTTTTACGAAGTCAGCAGAGCATAAAATATAGGTCAAGGGTAAAAATAAGAGCAATAGTCCTCGAGAACATTCTTAGAAGAAGCTTTATGCCAGGTTTGATGGTTGTAGGTATCATAGTTTACGAGAAATGGACTTAAACGCTAGGGTCGACGCTAGGGTCGACGTAATTGTTGATGGACAGTTTTACAAAGTCAGCAGATCATAAAATATAGGTCAAGGGTAAAAATAAGAGCAACAGCCCTCTAGAACATTCTAAGAAGAAGCTTTATGCCAGGTTTGATGATTATAGGTACTTAGTTTGCGAGAAATGGACTTAACGCCAGGGTCGAGGCTAGGGTCGACGTAATTATTGACGGACGGACGTACGTACGGACGAACGGAATGACTGACGGACGGACGGAAAAGTGAACTCCTATATTGCACCTTGCTAAAGCAGGTGCGACAAAAACAAACGAGCATTTGACCTTATTGGAGAAAATTATTATTAAACCTCATATACACTGCGCCACTAAACAACGATAAATATGCTTCGGGTTTGGATTGCGATACCTGGAGCACGTAAATCATAGTAAAAATTGACCAGGCCAAATATGCGATAATGCCACTCATTTACGAAAAAAAAATGAATAAAAAAATTAAATAAAGAAATTACTAGTGAGACTCGAACCCATCACGATACTATCAATCACTTATAAATGCTATACTATATCCACTCTGCCACTGGAATCACAATAACAATTTTGTGTATTTCTATTGTAAGTGTACAAAGTTTTACCTTTAGACGAGTCCATATACCTGTTTTAACTTTTGTGTGCTTTTGTACACACTCCATCTTTGATTTTCTATAATCAACTGCACATTCCTTGCGCTCCTAAATCTGACATGTATTTGATCGGATCCTTATGCTGTACCTGCAGAGAAGACACATTATAAAGTTTAAAAATATTTAAGTCACTGCGATAATGACCAGGGGCCAGTTTCATGAACATATCTTAGATTTGTGCTTAAGTTACAACTTAAGTTATAACTTGAGTAAAAAAGTAAGAATGACTTAAGTTCGAACTTTAGCCGTTTCACAAATTCATCTAAGCAAGAACTTAATCTGTTTTGACTTAAGTCTTGTCTATTTTTAGGAGTCTATTTTTAGCTATGTTAAAAGTCTGCAATATACTTTTATGTACCAAACAACATGATGACGTACCTGAGGCGGTGGTGTGGTGGATAGCGTTTTGCGCTCTAGCACAGACGGTTACGGGTTCAAAACTCCACTTTTCCCTTTAATTTTTTGTCAGTTTGTTTTATTTTATTTTATTTTTTTTAATTTATTTGCGGTACTTTAATTTAATATGGTACGGCTTTGAATGTGTTCCTTAATTTTTATGCATCCTAAAGTTAAAGCGAGTATAAAAGTTTCCTGACACGCATGTCGTTATCGAAGACTATGTTTCAAGTTTCTCCAACCTTTTGGGGATGGTCGTGGTCGTAAGATGATGCTGGGTAACTTTCAATGCTGGGGCGTTCTACTGATATGTATAGTAGTGGGGCAAGAGCCAACTGTGTTTGCAGTAGGTGCGGGCGGGCATTGTTTGGACTTTTTTTTCTCTCTCCTATCTCTTTTCCTTCTCCCTCTCTCTCTGAGAGACGGTTCGATATAGACTTAAATACTGTCTCTAAGAGCCGTTAAGCCAAAAACGATCAATCAACTAAATCTCCAATCGTTTATGCCTCGTTCAGTTGCGGCAGACACAGTAAGTGAGGAAGTGATGGAGTTGTCTGGTCCAAAACTTGATCAATGGAAAAGAAATGTTTAGAACTTCTGAGATCTTTAGCCGTTATCAGCAGTGTGTACAGTCCTCAGTGCCAAAAAGTAGGGTCCCTCTTTCAGTTCATCAGATAAGAAGGGGAAGCACAGATAACTTAGGGATAATTTTTGATATTTATAAAAAACATACGTTTTGACCCCCCCCCCTCCCCCCCCCACCCGTGTTACCTTCTAATAAGGGTCACAGCATATGTTTCCTTCATAAATAATGAAAAATATCTCAGAATCATCCATGTTACCCCTTCTTATCTGGAGCACTGCTCTTGCTTCCTAAATAATAGTCGACTATTTAGTGAATATACCTACATCGGATAGGCACTTCTTCACTTCACCTAACTCTTTTCACCCAAACATGGCTACAGGAGAAGTTTGTGGATGGTCTGCATGATCATTCGTGCGTAAATAAATTACAAAAACATTTACGCACGAATGATCATGCAGACCATCCACAAACTCGCACATAAGTATGACAAAGATACCACGAAACTTTCGACATTTGGACGTCTCAAGTTAGAGCAAGGACCTGCTACTTTTGCAGTAGGTGCGGTAATTGAGAAAAAATCTGTCTTAACGGGGTCATTACGGTAAAAACAATCAACTAGTCGCAGGTTAGGCGGAACCTGCGTGCAGGTTTAGTTTATAATTTCTTCGTATCGATAGAAAGAGGGACAAGCATACAAAAAAGACACACACAAATTTGAACTAGCCTTACTTTTGACTGGAAATATGAATATAAAACATGAACTTTTCGATGGAAATTCTCCCTTTTGCCATAGCTAGTATTTATGCATTTTCAAACGCACATACACACATATACATGAAAATTAGCACATACATACATTGCTTGCGGGCGTGCACTAAACATGCACATACACGCAAATGCACGCTTGTCGGAATCCAAAGTCACACACACACACACACGCGCGAGCGCATGCGCACACCGACAGACACACACATTGCATGACTGACAGGCGCAGAAAGACGGAGATAATATTTCGATAGCTGTTTTCCCATGAGCAAAGATAAAACATACGGACACACACTTTCTTTCAGCTCTCCATTTTTTGAATGTTTGATTCTGCTTTTATTTAACTATGTAACTTGAGAGTCAAGTGTTTCCCGATTGTCTCCAGGTGTAATGATTATAGAAAAAGGGACTATATGGTGGAGTACGATCACATGCTAAAGTCATTTTCATTCGCTGAAGCTTTTACGCTACCAACATTCCCAAACCACACCCCTTCCAGAGAGAGAGAGAGAGAGAGAGAGAGAGAGAGAGATGATGATGTATTTAATTGATTATTTTATAAAGAGAGACACACATCAGTGTGTATACGAATGCGTTCGTATAAAGCTTTCATAAACGTATCGGCCGTGTCGTGAGAAAAGTCCTGAATGTACAGGCCTGGGCTGCCATGTACATACCGTTTTACCTGGTAAGCACTCAATGTCGCAGGAACTTGGTCCTGTCCGAGCCCTGTCTTCACCACCTTCAGAAGTACTCGTCTATATGACTCATGTAAACAGTGTAAGTAGCTTTGGTTCAGCTGTGGCAGAGCTGTGAATTTACCCAGAAACGGCCACACTCACAGAACATAGGTTTTTCGGAGCACGAACAGTAGAAGACTGAAGAAGGACGAAATCAAACCCTATCATGTACAGGGTCTACTAAATGAACAAAGAGGAATCGGAACAGAAACCACATATTGGACGTGCAGTAGCGTAGTTACTTGTGTTCCGAACCGCTGCTAGGTTACTATACAACATGAAATACAAGTAAGAATTCGAAGCGCATGACGAATGAACAAAACAGTCTTCATTTATAAACGCAGTTTGTGGTATATCCTGAATTATGACAGCCTATCATCAGCATATCTACCTTACACATTTTAAGTTAGAACTTAAGTCACCTCGCTGGTTGACTTAAGTTTATAGCAAAATCTAAGCAAAGAGTTTCAACTAAGATTTTTTGTGAAACCACGTAAGTATACACTTTTGACTTAAGTTATAACTTAAGTCAAAAGTTCTTGCTTAGATCGTTTGTGAAACTGGCCCCAGGTTGTTACTCTTTTTAGAAAGACCTTGTTCGTTTTCAGATAATAACTGTATATAGTAAGTCTCTGTCATTTGTTGCCTGTGCTTCTAGCAATAACTGCTTCAATACGTTTGTGGTCAATTATCTGTAATCTAGAATGTGGACAAGCGCTGTAATTAACTGATCATTGGCTCAGATGCTAATACATGTAAGTAGACAATATCGTTTACATTCGGTCACCTCGTGAGGCATCACTGGGCATGCTTACCCCAGGCTCCGCACAACCACGTTCGGAAAGTCGTGACATCCTCTGGGTGCTGTAATGTAGTTATAATGTTTCTACGTAGTTGAAGTTATAACCAGCAACATTGCCGTTCCACCGACCCCTTAAGGTAGACGAATACTGAATAGAAATATTGGCGGGGAATTCAAACCATTATAGCATCTAAATAACCCAAAGAGCTATAAAACATTTGGGTAAAAAAATCAATTTTCACCGTTTTGTTTTCCTAAAAAACAATATTTTGCATTTCTACATACTTTTCTTTACACATTTTCCATTAAAATTTGTATCTCTAGCACATGAACGCACTTTCATTCAGCAAATCATATAATCTGTAATATAGAATATTTGAAACAAACTGATAACAAAAAAATGCAGTTTTCTTGTTAATAAGTATATTTTTACATTCTTTAAAGATGCAAGAAAATTGAATTTCATGAAAAACGTCACGAAAAATATATTCAGTGGATGGGGCATGCTTATGCATATAATTTTTAGTAAAACTTACATTGTATGTTAAAGAATACAAAAAAAAATAATCACCGTTTCCTTTCCTAGAAAAACAATGTTTAAGTTCAAAACATCCCGAAAACAGACTGCTCAAATTCTGCACCTGCTGCAAACACAGCCGGTCCTTGTCCTACTCTTAATTTCCTGTTATTCGGTTCTACCATAGTGTAATGTCGGCAAAAGTGCGCAGATGGAATGGGAACTGTGAAGATCTTGATCATTCTGATTCCTAATGAAAAGTCTGATCTCGGTTTCCACTGTTTGTACAGACCTAGGTGCCCGAAAACTTAGGATCTTTACGGTACACATTGTTAGTGTGTGTTACAACTGTATATACTCCACAGTTAATCGACTTGATGATGACTCTGTTTCGTTTTTAAACAAGTAAGAATAGAGTTGTTCCGTATACGTCCATCTTAAGACCTATGGAACCTTGAGTCATCATCAGTACATTCCTAGTGTCGACATGTGGCCGTATGGTCTTTTTTTACGTTTTATTAAGACACAGTTAATTTCAAGAAACAAAAAATAAAAAAAAATATTTATTAATTTTGCCGTTAAATGTTCATCAAACAGAAAGAATCTAATAAAAATGTTGCTTTAAAAAACAAAAAAAAAAAAAAACAAAAAAAAAACGGCCTATGCCAACAAAGAGTCTGGTCCGGGTTACGGTCAAATTGTTTTCCAGTTGCAATGATGGAATACAGGTATATGTTTTAAGATATAAAAAATGCCGTCATAGAAGATCCCGGTAATAATGCACACGTTTGCTTTTGTATCAGGTTACTTACTTGTCAAAAGCTCTTAATCAGTTGAATAATATTGTTGCCAGCGGAAGTGTAATATAAAAATTAAAAAGGATTTAGCTGACCAGTTGAATCGTTTGCAATCTCATGGCATCGAAGATTATTTTGTTTTATTTCACTTTTCTATTTTCCTTAACAAAATACTTGAATTGCACAAAGAGAAAATAATAACGTATTTCTAAGTGAAGTAAAAAAAAGAAGAAAAAGTGACAGTAAATGGGTAAAAGCTGTATTTCTAGAACATTTAATAATGGGTGATTTTTTCATTTTCTCAGAAACCCAGCACAATGGAAACTGTACCTGTGTTATAGACAATTTTGCTACCACTTTCTACCCTTATCTCATGTTTCATATATATGAGGACAAACTAACAAACAGTTGTTAATTTATACGGTAAAAAGCACAATATATGCATGTCAAACTGGATTCTTTTGAAAGAAAAGCATAAAAGAGGAGGAGAAATGAAATATTTGTCGTTTAGTAGTATACGCCCTAGAGTCGTCAGTTTTGACCTTAAATTGTCATCACTGTTCTTTAATGTCTGTTTCGTTTAGTTCCCTCTCTCAGTGCCAAAGAAAAGAAGTTCTTGGTGGTTTAATGTATACTGCGTTTTGGCGAAAGCAAAGCCACCTCTGAAACTTGAATCTAGCGTGACAATCTTGGTCCGCCAGACTAATATCAAAACCAGCTTGTTCCATCGACAAACTTGGAATATTATGGAAAAATGGGTTACCTTGTTTCCTCTTCGATGGTTTGAAGAACATTTAAACACAGCTTTAAACGTAAAATGCGTAACAAAATTAATATTTTTTTTTTCTTCTAAATTTCGATCGCTTCTAAACATTTCTGTGAGAAAGAGGGAAAAGAATGTGGCTTAAAAATGATGATGACCTAGAACCCTGACGACTTTAGGGCCATGTACGTAATAAGATTTGTGGCTGAAATACAGGTAAGGGCCAGATAAAGGCAAACTAACCGTCATTGAAAAAGAAGAAAGTCTGGTAATAAACAGATTATAATGTGATTAGACTTTCTTTGAAATCCCTGTACGGAACTATGATGAAAATATTAGAATTACTCTCTGAGAATCCTGTTTTCTTTTATACAATATGATGAGACAGGGTCATGTAAATACTTACTCGTACATTACAACAGTCTTGCACACAGAAGACTCAGATCAGCATATGCAGTCTAATCGGATTCATCCCAACGATTCCTGGAAAATTAAACAGCTAAAATCTGAAGAGTAATTCATTACTGACCGTTCCAAGGCGGTAGTTCTGTTGTGGTTCTCTGTTGCCTGTTTTTGGTGTCAGAGTTTCTGTGATGTTTTACCTTATGTATGTTCTTATTATTTTTGGTTCGGTTTGGGTTGCTGAGTGGCCACCTTTTGGAAGCAAGCTGCTCGCTCGGTTGGCCATATGTTCTCTGTATCTTGATTATTTGTAATCTTAGTTGTTTCCAACTATCGTTTGAGGGCTGGATTTGGATTTTGATTGTTTCAGTTTATGGTCTTTGCATACTTTTTACTTTGATCAGTGTACAGAGATGTGACAATGGATTTGAATATTTACAGTCAACAGTAGGTATTCAAATCAGCCCGCACAGCAAAAAAAGCGAAAAAGAATACATGCACATCTTTGCTAATATGTCTGTATTTTCGCTTTTCCAAATTTTTCAGGTATATACGAGGGTCATCCAATAAGTCTTGCAAACGCCGTCATTACTGCTTTATTAATTAAGGTAGGATTATCAAATTATACCATTAACAGCTAACGTATATAATACACATATGTGCTAAAAATCATACATGTGCCATTCCTTTCTTTGATATGAGAGGGCTTTGAATGCAAAGGGGTAAGCAATACCGGTGGTGAAATTGCACAAACATGACGTCTTTTACAAGAGGTTAGGAGAAGAAAATTCCTGCATATATGTTTATTATTCTTTCAAATTACAAGAACTCATGTTCTCAAGTAATTGCCTTATCGTTAAGAATTCAAATAAGAGACAATTATCACATCACATTACCAAACAAATGTGGTTGCTAGGCAACAAGAGAATATTACAGAATTTTAACAAAATTTTAGATTTTGACGTTTACCTCTGGTTCCTTAAGGCTGCAAACGATATTAAACAAAGCTTATATTTTCTGTAATATCTACATTTCCTCATCTTGGGACTGTTTTTGATAACAAATTAATGGAAGTTTAGGAAACACTTCATCTGCTGTGAAAGCCTCTTCTTCATATACTCATTTTATATGATATTTTAGATGCCCGAAAAACATGGTCCTTTGAACAATAATTATATCTTGACTGACGGCAATATCTTAACCTTGGTACCGTGTACATACTTCAGTATTATTTTCCGTATCTGTGGCCACCGCCGCACCAATAATGGTAGTATTCTTCAGTTGCCTAGCAACGCCATTTGCGACATCATGACGTTTCTGGAAATTGTTGACTGAAAAGAAGGAAAACTGCAATGTAGGAATGTGGATTACTTGATTCCTTTTAAATTATCATTTGCCTGAAACTCGTCCATTTGCAGGACTTATTGGATGACCCTCGTATATGTTTTAGTTATTTGTTTTCACGACACAAAAATAATATGATCATTTCTTTGCTTTTGTTAACAAATTTACACATGTAAGGCATTATTGTTTTACATATATCTGACTAAAAGGCATTTTACTGCCTTACAATGCCAAACACTTAGGCAATAAACATGTTTTTTCTCCATTTTCTTTCCTCTTTCTTTGCATAACTTTAACAAATAATAGACTTATAAATAAATAGATTAAAAATGAATAAATATACAGGTTTTGTGTACTATGAATTATTTATTTCTATCTTTTTTTATAGTGTGTTTAAAGAGTCTTATAACAGTTTCCCAATATCAGGCCCCCTCTAAGGGATTCTCACTGACATAATCCCCTCATAATCACCTACATTAGATATGCCTTTGATGAAGGACTGCATATTGGAAGCAATCATTTAGGGTTGGCAATCTCAGTACTAGAAAAAATGTTGGTTGGTTGGTTGGTTGTTTTGGGTTTAACGGCCCTTTGAAACAGTATTTCAGTCTATATCGGGTCGTCTCCCAAAGAGAGGGAGAAAGAAGAGTGAAATGATAGACGAGAGAAAAAATGTCCAAACCCCCACCGACACCTTCTGCAAGCACAGTAAGCCCTTGCCCTACTACTATTCAAATAAGTAGGACGCCCCGGCACTGGAATAGCGCAGCACCTTTGCACCACCTAACCACCCCTAGAAAAAATGTGTCTTTAAACGAAAGCAGTGAAAAAATTTTGTTTTAAATTCAAGGAATCTACAGAGAAATTACAGATGAGAAAAAAAGAAAAAAAATATTATCATTGTCAAGGATTATTGTAGATAAGCAAACTTGATCAGTGTACAGAGATCCAAACTTTTAAAGGGTCACTGATGAGGCTTGAATAGCCGAAACCGCGGTATGGCCCAACTTCTTACTTATGAATGTTTTCTTTGCTCTTAAAGGATCTAAACTTTTATCATTATTTACTATCACTGCAGCTGGATGTTGTGCCGTGTGGCGGCCGTAAAAAGTCTCCCCGCACTCATCTATAGTGCAGATTATATTTTCCTTTTGGTCCTTTGAGATCATGGAATATATTCTGAGAAGTCAGAAATGATCATACGTTTAGATTCATTTTCTAAACAAATTTGAAATATTTTGGTATTTTTCGACTTATATCAGTCTTTGAGACGACTGCCATGTTAAACCTGCAAATTTACTGTTTTTTTCCTCTGGCTCCTTGTGCCAGATTTAAAGGGTCACTGATGAGGCTTGAATAGCCGAAACCGCGGTATGGCCCAACTTCTTACTTATGAATGTTTTCTTTGCTCTTAAAGGATCTAAACTTTTATCATTATTTACTATCACTGCAGCTGGATGTTGTGCCGTGTGGCGGCCGTAAAAAGTCTCCCCGCACTCATCTATAGTGCAGATTATATTTTCCTTTTGGTCCTTTGAGATCATGGAATATATTCTGAGAAGTCAGAAATGATCATACGTTTAGATTCATTTTCTAAACAAATTTGAAATATTTTGGTATTTTTCGACTTATATCAGTCTTTGAGACGACTGCCATGTTAAAAGTAAAAAGTATGCAAAGACCAGGAACTGAAACAATCAAAATCCAAATCCAGCCCTCAAACCATAGTTGGAAACAACTAAGATTACAAATAATCAAGATACAGAGAACATATGGTCAACCGAGTGAGCAGCTTGTTCCCAAAAGGTGGCCACTCAGCAATCCAAACCGAACCAAAAATAATAAGAACATACATAAGGTAAAACATCACAAAAACTCTGACACCAAAAACAGGCAACAGAGAACCACAATAGAACTACCGCCTTGGAACGGTCAGTAATGAATTACTGGGGGGCTTAAATCGATTTTACAGGCCCAACCTCACCCTCAGTTACTGCAAATTTACTGTTTTTTTCCTCTGGCTCCTTGTGCCAGATTTAAAGGGTCACTGATGAGGCTTGAATAGCCGAAACCGCGGTATGGCCCAACTTCTTACTTATGAATGTTTTCTTTGCTCTTAAAGGATCTAAACTTTTATCATTATTCCTTGGATAGACCTTGCTGTTCGAAAGAAAATCCATATGAGCTTCATGAAGAGAGACATTTATTCAGTGGGAAACTATGGACTAATGAACTAAAGCTCAAGCCATTTTAAAGCTCTTTTACAAGAATATGCTTTGCCACGACATAGAAAAGTTTCAGAAAACAGAGAACCTATGATCCATATTCCTTCTCTTGTTTAAAGGACGCCTCCCCCGCATACTCCCTCATGCGACGCCCATCTGTTAAACGGTTATAGCTGAACAGCCACAGGATCAGCCATTGTTGTTGCTATGTGAAGTTAGTTCGAAAATGCCTTAAAGAAAACTTATTTAGCGTTTTTACCAACGCCTCCCTTTTGCAAACGTTGGAGTACAAAGCATGAGAAGGAAAGAAATCGTGTCAGCTTCCTTTATAATTGCATTTGCACTTTAAAGGCTCTTCTCTAATAATCCGTGGAGTAACCAAGAAAAATAAACAGACACTGTGCACAAAAGGTTGAACCAACATTGAATCATCGCTCAACGTTGTATGCCTGCTGGGTCTGATCTAATCTTACTGAAATGAGCCGCGACACGAGAAAACCAACAAAGTGGTTGTGCGCCCAGCGCAGACTCGAATCAGCCTGGGCATCCGCCCAGTCTGATCGGACTCTTCGCTAAGCGCTTAAAGTGTAGCTAAGGGACTAAGCAACCTTCAATCGGACAGCTAAGACACTGCTCAGAATGGGCGGATGCCCAGGCTGATCTGAGTCTGTGCTGGACGCACGACCACATTGTTGGTTTTCACGTGTCGCGGCTCAAATGTTTATTAGAAGTTTCACAACCATTTCAAACATTTACTCAAACACACGCCGCATACCGGCGCCTCGAGGCTTCTTCTCTAATTATCTTTTCATGCTCGTTGTGAAATGTGTATGTGTAAATGTAGGGGAAGAACTACATTGTATTTGTAGTTATATATTGTTTTCTTCGGAGCTTTATGAATCAAAGAACATCTAATATTTACGACCGATTTTCAAGCTTCTGGTAAATCCCATCAAAATATCCCGTGATTGACAAGTCACCAAGGAATAAATATCAGATTAGGAAGTTTGACCGTTTAATAACCCTTACAGTTTCAGAATCTTGTTACGATGTTAATAAATGAGAAGTAATCTAGATCGGTAAAAATATTGGGACGTATAGCTCTGAGAAACTGGTGCAAAACCTTGAATAACTCGTTCTATTAGTGTCTGTCACAAAAAACAAGTATTGTAGACAATTTTGATTATTCTATAAAAATAGGAAGTAAACATAATTTTTTCTTCGAAATAAAACAAGCCAAATACGAGGGTTGATCCAGAAGTTCGTGGACACCTTATATAACTAAGGACTCTGAAAAGGCCCATCGACGAAACGTTACATTCCCATTGCCATACCACTGGTAAACACACGTGTAAATGTTGAATAGGATATCTAAAACGGTTCTTATATAAAAATGCATTTTGTTCAGTTACCCCAGGTTGCGCGGCGCACGCCACAACGTCACCTTGACGTCTGGTATATGCTAGACTAGTGCTCAAAATGCGAAGCTGATAAGATCAGCTAAAGGAATCATGACACTAATATCTATACAATACGAGGAATAGAGCATTAAGACAATCATAAGTTTTCCATCAGGTTTTATACAGAACAACTTCTGATATCGTGTAAACATTTCCTGGGCTCAGTTTTGATGTGTAAAATATACTATTTCATCAAATAAGTGCCTCATTGCCATCCTGAGGATCGAAAATATGGCTCGAAATTTATTTAAGCACTCTTTTACACAGTATCTTGGAACGTGTATGTCTCGCGATGCTTCGTGTAAAATATGATTTGTTTCCATTAGTTTTATGTCTTTTATGTCGACCTTCAGACAAACTGCTTGCTTGCAGACGTTTTCTTCTTTAATGTCAGAGGATGGTGGTCTGTTTCGTTTGTACAGAATGTCATGTCAAATGCCAATGATGACTATTCATATCGTTTGAAAGTGGGTAATGTTACGTTAGTTCTTGGCTGAAATTTTATATTGAAATTTTAAGGATAAAAAATGTATTTGATTATTTTGCAATGAAAATTTTGTCTTTCTCTGCAATAATCTGGTGAGCGCCGCACATACAATCCCTGGTATATTCAAACATAGATGCCAAACCTAATATTCATTGAATTTACCTGATATTGTGAGAAATTATTTAGTCATACATTATATATAGAGAAACATTGGTTAAGTTTGCAGTTGGATTTTATGGACGGTGTCAACGAATTTCTGGATCATCCCTCGCATAATACAATATTTACCTTTTTTGACCATATTTCTGTAGAAATAACCAAAATATAGACTAGAGTTATACATCAAACTTAAGATATTCTGTTTGCAATTCAGTCAAAGTGTCCAACCAGCTGAGAGGAGGTTGCTAAGGTGTCAACCGGTTGCTAAGGTGAAATTGATACAGTGATTTTACAACAGGAAAGTTCCATAGCTGTGCTCCAATCATTAAATGCGGTTAATTTTAGATTTTTAATACTACAGAAGTTATTTGGGTTGGATTTCAGCCATTTTTGACTATGTTTACAAATTTTGTAAAATCGCTGGCACATGTGAACTTTGGCCTCAAATTGCTGGGTTTCACATACGTAATGGCATCATTGGAACATAAAGGTACATATACTACCTGTTAAGTAAATAAGCAGAAGAAAATGATATTGTCGAGAATAAACTATGGAATGTAAAACTCGCACGGTTATAATGTGTTTTAATATTACTGCAATACAATTCTTTACAGAGGTAGATAGTGGAGCAAATATGTTGGGCTATCTTTCAAGGGGGTGGTCTACAGAGTGTAACATTTGTTTTTGTATATCAAAATGATCGCCTAGGTCTATAGTTATCAAATTCAGCGTTTGCCACTTTGGCAAACCTTGCATAACTCCGCAGTGGCCAGTTATTTACGTTACCCCCTTAGATTTTAAATATCAAACATATTTATTGAAGTCAATAAGAAATGTGTTTCAACTATATAAATGTATCAAATATTAATATTTTCTGCAAGAATGATTAATATGCTTTAAATAAGGCTGCTTAGAAAACAGCTCAGAGCTTCTGTGCTGTTATTTTCGTTACAATATATTATGTACCCCTCAAAAATTTAAAATGTAACTTAGGTTGTTGCATTTACAAACAATTTGTGATAAAATAGCCCTAAGTTCTTCCATTTTCTAATTGTCCCTTTAAATATCTTTCTAACAAAACAAATTTGAGACCTCTAGCTTCTATACTTTGTCAAATATATACTGTTGAACATGATTACACCTATTCCCTGTTGGTGGCTGCAAAGTCATTTTCCCACAATTGTTCGTACAAAAAATGGCTAATAAGTTATTTTAAACTGACAAATTGGCCCTTATGGAATAAGATCATGTAATACATGATATAAAACAAACAGTTCACATTTTTGTTATGCCATTGCAATACATATTTTAACCACAGTAACGTACTTAACAGATTAAAATGTCTTATTAAAGCATTGATCATTCCCACCACAAATATATCTTTTTGAAATTCTGACTTTTAAACAGCACAGTTGTTATGGCAATACATGTAGTTGTTATTTATTGTAAAATAAGAGTTTAATTGGCTACTTTGACACAAAACAGTGTTATTCACATGACTTGCAAAGCCGAGATTGTCCTGAGGTTCAAATGAAGCATTTGTGAACTAATCTGTACATGGAATATATTGATATATATATTTTTTATTAATATCCAAATGACAGTTGAACAAAACCAAAAATGTCAAACCAGCTAATCATAGCCTACGGCTTTGTACTCAGGAAGGTAACGTCCTTTATTTCCAAACAGCCCCTGAGATTAAATATTACTACAGCCAAATATGTGTAAGCTTTATTATTTTAAACTGAAAAAAAAATTTAAAGGCACATTAGACCAGTTTAATGCTACCCAATGTAACTCATTATTGACAGCTCCAAGTCGGAACATCAGTTTGGTGTACCGATGTTATCGTTTGTGTTGTCCTCTTATCTGAAATCTTCAAAAATCAGTTTATTTCATCGGCATATTTGCATTATTCTGCCATATATAGCTATGTGTAGAAAAGGACAGAAATGGGTGAAAATAGGCATTTGTGTGACTAATAATATTAAGTTAAGGCTAGCTTTGTGATAATTTTATGGAATGGCTGGATGTTTATTTGGCTTGTATCATTTAACTACTTGTCTTATAACTTTATGCTGCTATTTTCAATTTGGTATCGCGAGTGGAGTCCTTCACAGAAAGAATCAATTCCTGATTGCTGCCCTTTACACTACTGTCTCTGCGTTAACCTTTTCCTATTGGACATTAAAAGTTTACCTAGGCTGACATTCTACATTTGAGATCGGACGTTCTAGGTAAGGGGGCATTTCAAACGTATACATCGCATCGATTGTGGTGCCGAATTGCGTCGCACGAACAGGGGAGTTTAGGACATTAGCGACGAGCAAAGACTCAGTCCAATTTAGTCTTTACATATGCATCAAACCAGGAAGACTGATCAGTCTGCGCCGGTGTGCAAGCTGATCCGAGTCTTTCTTAAAGGCACGCACCGTAAGGTAAAATTTTACACGACGCCATTTGCAGGATTGAATTAAAACCGTATCTACATCGTTGCAACATCATATTTACATCATGACGTTGCATCAGCGTCGATTTGACGCTGACAACTTTTTAGCTACATTAGGACATCTAGGCAAAAAGACGATGTATGTCGTTCTTTCTCGTCTGGAAAGCATAAATAAACGTGGTGTTATTTATATTTATGTTTTGCTGATACTGAATTAGCTATTTGTTCAACGCCAATACCCCGCCAGGGAAATTTATTTCTTCCATTTTGATCGGTTGAAGACAGCTTGTGATAGCGCCACTCAAACTAAATCGTCAGCCCATAATGTAGGGCAGAATAGCGCAAAGCGGGATCTAGCCGTGTAAACGTCTCCGTCATGATGGAAAATTACACGTGATGTCAGCATTTGTCATTGGAAGTGCGCTCTTATCTGACTTTAAGGGTTGGTTTACCAGTGTATGGCACACAATTTGACTCGGCTATTTTGTACTACTGAATGAATATACAGGGTTTCAGGACCAGTCTGTTGGGAGCCCCATAAGGGCTGTCCTGATAAGCTAGCAGTCCGTGTTCGAATCTTGCTGGAGGAGTAAAGCTTAAACTACAAACGGGATTCTTGCACATTGTGTGAACATTATGCCAAAACTGAAACAGCATAAATTTGCATGCAGCATGGTTATGTGTATACATGCAACGTATGTATATGTGTCAGTGATATCTGTTGGAAACAAAAACGAAGTCGTATCAGGCTGACTGCACAGACGCGCAGATAGGTCTGAGTCGTCATTGGTCGCATATGTACAGCAGATCCTGTTAAACGTCGACGCAGTGGCACGCTGATTTTACAGACGAACATCTATGATCCGATCAAGGCATGCCAGTAAATTAAATATCAATCAAAATTTTGGATGATTACAAGTTGTCATAATATGTAGAGTAATTAACTCTTTTTAGACTGGTAACCCGTTTTGGCGACATATGCGAACAGTGTAGACCCAGTTCAGACGCCGCAGCGGCGTCTGGTCAGGATGAACGGAATATTTATACAAAATACAATAAAAGTGGAAACATGCACCAGAAACCCCTAAAACACAGAAATGGAGTCATCCAAATCCATGTAACAGACTTTCAAAGAAAAAGGGGATTGATGAGACTTGGGAGCGGGGTGGGGGGGAGCTGGGGCGGGCTTAGATTACCCACAATTTAATGGGCTAACAAAAGCAAATGTACTACCCCAGCCTTTCTCGGTGTACATGTATACATGTGCAGTCTGGCCAGGGCATGTGCATTTAGTCCACATAATTGATCCGGCATTACGGCTCGTTCCCAACAGCTGAAAACGCCGTGGCAATATAGCATTTGATAGGTTCTGTGCACGCTGCAAATAATTTTCTATACAAAACGTTTGAAGCTTATTAAAGTTGATACGCCAGCGACACGCTGTTTTAAAGTTTCCTGATCCTTGGTTAAGCTAAGTGATGCACTTTGGGTACATTC
The DNA here is from genome assembly GCA_963989385.1 of Ctena decussata. Lineage (NCBI taxonomy): Eukaryota > Metazoa > Mollusca > Bivalvia > Lucinida > Lucinidae > Ctena > Ctena decussata. Next base: position 37,711,993 of record OZ022512.1, on the reverse strand, counting down.
AGGGTTCTGCCAGTGGTGTCATTGGCGATTTGCCAATGGTGCCATTGGTAACCGTAAACCCTGAACAGGTGACCTTTGGCAGCCAACTATTGGTAGAGCCAATGGCGCCATTGACACTATTGCAGAGCCATTTTTCTCTGTAATTAGAAAATTTTAGTTTTTCTTATTTGCTTTCATCACTATCGGGAACAATTATTCTCCTGTCACAACTCGAGCGTTTATGATGGATTCACTAAATCGCCATATTGAATGACGCAATTTTCCGGCGTTTGTAATGATACCCACGCCCTTTGTTGTCTGCAGTAATGGCAGCCAATGGTCGGCAATATTAGTACCTTTGGTACCGACGGTAGAATCAGTGGTGCCAATGTTGAAACTCTGAACGGCATTGACATATCTATGCTGGCATTGGCAGAGCCCCAAACGCACCCTTTGTTAACGTATACTTAGTATATTCTTGAGAGTGACAAAACACTGAAATGGCGAATGGACGTTGCGTTGATGACGTTGCAAGGACATTGATTCGACGACTTCCTTTGTAGCAATGCATACCAGACAGTCTGCACTCATTTTGAAATGAAGTCGCTAAATCTGTCTCGACGTTTATGCGACGTTGTTTGGTTTCTGCGTGAGTTTCAGTTTCCTAACATTTTACATGTACCTTAATCTTGTTGGCAGAGTTTATACAACGGTTCCAACGTTGTAGTAATGTCGACATTGCATCGACGTTGATTCGACACTTGCCCGCTTGGTTCCTTCAGAAAAGGCTTCCAACACTTACATCTCAAACCAGCCATGTAGATTATCCAGCCAAAAATCCTAAATGCATACAGCTCTGTTCAATATATAAGGAACAGCGAGTATCGTGATCAGACTGCACTTATGTGCATGTCTTAACAAGGGCAAAATACATAAATACATGTTTTTGTACCGAGCAAGGGCGCACTAGCGGAAATCACACTGAGCGTGTTGGAATTTTGTCAGTGTGACAAAAATTTAATACGCACCTGCGTATTTGCATACAGGTAGCTACGCTTTTGCCGACATTAGAATCCAGTGTCTGCTCATCGTACACGTTATAGACACACGATCGAAATCGAAAGTAAACACGTCCTTCTCGCAATACAGATAAACCTGTTGTTTTGGTATTTTATTGTTCAGCCATATATTAGTACAAAATTAAGTCATCTAATTTGAATCAGCGCTCAGTTCATCTAAAAGATCCATCAATCCATCCATCCATCTGGTCACCTACCTACCTAACATTCTTACCTGCCTACGTCCCTACCCTCTGAATGTCTGTATGTCTGTCTCTCCGTTCACCTACCTACTTACCTACCTACCCTACCCTACCCTATCCTACCCTACCTACCCTGAGAGGCCGTCTGTCTGTCTCTGTCTGACAGACCGTCTGTCTGTCTGTAGCCTTATGCATTATTTATAAGACACCAATATGTTCAGACAGAATGGATGGATGGATGACTTGCGAATTAACAGGACGCTGGGTGGGTGAGAATGAAAGCGATGTAGCCAGTCTATGATTAAAATGATCTCCGCCTCCGGTGGGGCTAGAACCCCAGACCGCTAGATCAGCAGGCCAGCGCTTAACATACTGAGGCTCCATTTTTATACAGTACGAATAGTCTGATTAAATAAAGACAGAAGACCCAGATCGGCCTAATGGTAAAAAAAACAAAAAAAAAAAAACAAAAAAAACATTACCAACAACAACAACAAAAAAAACAACAACACTTCAACTTGTGCTTGTAAGATTCCTGAAGATCCGAGCATAGTGTGCGAACAGCAAAGACTCTGACCTGACTGCCTGCATGCACGGGTACACTTTCAGGGGAAGCAAGTCTGCCATTTGTATCTTTTGCCTCACTTTTTACTTAAAGGTCAAACCATAAGGGAGCCGGGCCGCGTAGCGCAATCGGTAGGGCACCTGACTCATAAGTCAGAGGTCCTGGGTTCGAAACCCGGTCTGGCCACATACTTTCGTTTCTCCTTCCGCTGGTTTAAGAAGAGCAGTTTTCAGTTACTGGCGAAAGTATGTGCACTTAGTACTGGTTAACCGCTTAGGAGGTTTAAGCCTGCCCAGGAATAGTGTGGTTAGGTTAACTGGCCGTCCCGACATGACCATAGATGTTTACCGTGGTCGTTAAGCAATAAATAAATCAATCAATCAAACCATAAGGGGAAAAAGCTACCTCTGGAGGTTCGAATTTTTTCCTCAAAGCATTGTTTCAGTTTGAAAGGGCAACGTTTTTCCGAGAATAAAACAGGAAGTCACAAAAAGCATGACAGCCCAGCAGGCACATGACGTTGAAATGACGTCGTACTGACGTCGATGCGACATGTGACGTCGCATCGACGTCAATATGACGTAATTCTGACGTCATGTGCCCGTTGGGAGTGAACCAATTCATAAGACAGGTTTGCCTACAGCTTGATACTTGGCACATGTTATGAGAAAACGTTTTAAAGCTCGTGCGAACAGCGAAGACGATAATAAGCCTGCACTTCTGCACAGATGGATGGATGGCTAGGCCGATCGATCGATCGATCGATCAATAGGTAGATATATAAATAAATACATGTAGATGGATGGATGGGTGGCTGGATGGATGGATGAATTGCGATTTTACGTCCTTTCTAACGGTATTTTAGTCATATCTAGACAATGGGTGGATGATAATGAAAGGCTATGTCCATGGAACTCCGTTTACGATTGAAAAGATTCCTACCAACAGCGGGGCTCGAACTCGGGATCGCTAGATCAGCGGCCACTGCTTAAGCTACTAAGCTACCGGAGCTCCTTGGTAGACAGATAGACACCAGCAGGCACATGACGTCGTATTGACGTCGGTTCTACGTACTGACGTCGCACCGAAGTCTTCACGACGTCATTTTGACGATACGTATCCGCTGGGCCAGATTAGGGAGGTAGGTAACATGGAGGAGGAATGGAAAGACATATAAAATGATGGATAAATGGATGGTTGGATGGTAGGTTGGGTTATGGTTGAATAGGTAGAGAGAGAGAGAGAGAGAGAGAGAGAGAGAGAGGAATGTGGTCGAGAAAAAAGAAAACAAAAATGAGGAAAATCAATTCATCTCGAGGGTAATACCAGTTTCCCAACCTGGTTTTCGACCTAGCCAATCAGTTACCGCACATGCAAAAGTGGTTGTCGACTGGGACAATCGACACCAATACCAGCCCGGTCGACGCCCATTTACAGTAGTATCATTTACCGTGACTGGTATAGCTTTCGACCGAATTATCGGTCGACTTAGTACAGTTACTTTGCACAGTACCGGATAAGTCCACTGTTGGTTGGTATTATCGGCTGTCAGCCTATATTTCAACCATGACAAATTAAGTTAGTCGCCCCTGATTTATGTTGCGTGATTTTTCCATTCCATGTTAGGGGTGGTCGGTTTTGGCGATGGTGCTGCTGAACATTCAATGCCGTGGCGTTCTTCTAATTTGGCTAATAGTAGGGCAAGGGCCGGTCGGCCTGCAGCAGGTGCGGGATGGGGTTTGTTTGGATTATTCTAGTCTCATCTATCCTATCTATACCTTTTCTTTCTTGCTCTCTCTGGAAGCAGCTCGAAGAGACTGGAATACTATCTAAAAGAGCCGTAAAACCCAAACGCCAACCACCACCACCATCCAGTCCATGCTAGTACAAACTTATGAGATAACAAGGATCGTTTGTCCAGAGCGCTTGGCTTGCGTTTGAAGACGACAGGTTTCTTACTTACTGACAAACTCCCTCAGTCGTAGTCCTTACCTGATACTCTTGAATCAGTAATAACAGGCAGCGAAACGACATGACTGGACCATAATATATGCTATGACGATAGAATGGAAATCTAACAGCCCACAAACAATACGCCCAAATGACATATGTATCATTATATCTCTGTATGATGATCCACATCAGTAGGTTCAGCGCTTGCCTGCCGATCTAACGGACCCGGGTTAGAGATGCGCGAGAAGCGAAATCTTTCCGACTGTAAATGGGGCTACATTGCACCCAGACTTTCACTATCAATGTCCCATCGTCCTGATACGAATATACTGTTCTGAAGGACGTAAAACTGCAACACATGATGGCAGTTAGTATCGGCAAATTTCATAGCCATCCGTTCATTTCTTCCTACGTTGTGATTTAAGGACCACCTTGGACATCCCTATACGCCGGCGTGGCATTCATTACAGGCTTGCACGAAGGCGCAGGCTGATCTGTCTTTCCGCTATAGTATGCATCAATTGTGACTAGGATTCTTTTAAATTTGAGATGACCCCCAAGTAGTTTGTCAGCCTCGAATATATAAACTCAGCGTATGGTCAAAGTTTTAATGTCCATTAAAAGCAATTATATATAAAACCAACGTTTAAGTTTTTTTGGCATAAAAGCATACATTTTCATCAAAGTAACGTATATAACAGGTAAAAAAGTATGAGTTATTTTATTCTACTGCAGCAAGTGTAAAGTTTCGTGTGCTTGCCATGAAAAGTTTCATCGTACCTCATCTTATTGAAAATTATGTTTGGGATAATCTAGGCTCATTCTGAGTCAGTTTAAAAAAAGAAATAGCGGAAGCTGGTGCCAGGGGGTGGGGAAGTGGGCATTGGCATTGTTACAAAATTGCATTGCTGGACACACACTCAGCTTTACAAAGGTTGCTAATTTTGTTTTTCTGACGCATTCCTTGCTGTCAGAGAACCTTACTTCATAATTTTGCTAAGCTTTTATCATTCCACCAGACTTTAAGGTGAATGGATATTATGTGAAATGAAATAACTATGACTATCTTGGCCTCAATGTCTAATGGGGGTAACTTTATTACTATGAAATCATCATCAAAATGACATTTAATTCGAGTCAGAGATAATTCACTAACTTCGACTCTTTAGTTAGGTGGTCAAAAAGGTAATGTATACAGCATTCAACAGCAAACAAGTTGTCAAATTACCCTTTTATTGTTAAGAAGTTTTCATACTAATGGTAGAGTAACAATGTGCAGAAGGTAACCGCCCTCAAGTATAATGCATATGTTGAAAGCGAATATTGAGGTGCCGAATGTTAATTTAACAGCAGTATCGCCATACATCTCTGAAGGGATTTGTATATTTGATACAGTTGTATTAAATAATTATAGTCTCAAAGAAAGGGCTAAGGCAGAAACATAATTACCCACAAATTTTTTCTATATAATTCATAGTTTGTATTACTATTATGCCTGTTTTAGATGTTTTACTTAAAGGCGGTTATTTTCTGCACCCGGTCACCCAAGCATTAATATAAAACCTGTTTACAGTAAAGGGGTCCGTCCCAAGAACTGGGGAACTTTTAATGCTTCGTCTTACTGCATCTCATCAAACAGATAATATCATAGAGAATCATAATTCTTATCTGACAAATCATTTACATTTGAATGTTGTATATGTTACCTTTTAAATACCAAAACAAGGAGTCAAAGTAAGTGGATCATCATTGCCTCAATTAAAAGGTCATTTTTTCAAATGATTTTAAGGTAATAACAATATGTCATAATCAGATTATCCGTGCAAGATCTTGAAAGGAATCCATTAACCGAGTCTGCTTTGTTCTTTCTCGTGTGTGTTCCTTGCTTCCACATGATCTTCTTGTATATTTTGGAAATAATACTGTATAATTGTAAATGGACACACCTCAATTTGTTATGCTTCCGTAGATGCTTCCTATTTAGTTCTGTGGATAATGTAACCTTCAAAAAATTGTATACTCTTAAAGGAAATACATATACTTTTCTCCTACAGTAGACAATTCTTTCCTTATAGAGTTTACTCCCATTAAGAAGAAGGGCTAAAGTAAAATTTGTTAAATTATTTCATGTGATAGTGTATCCAAGCAACTTAAACTCTTGGACTGATTATTTTAATTAAGAAAGAAAGATATCCTGGAAACAAGGAATGGATCACAAACAAAACAATAAATAAACAAAACAAACAAAACAACAACCTCGGTTTTAATAAGTTTACGCCCAGGAATGTAATGTTGCAATACTTCCAATGCACCCTAGCACCAGCTTCAGCTAAATTCCTTTTTTTTCAAATCGACTCGAAATGAGTCCAGATGATCCCAAATGACCAGATAATACTTAATTTCCATTTAAATGAAGTACAACGAAGTGTTTCACGGTAGCCACAATTTACACTGGAGTAAATTAACTCTTACTTTTTAACCTGTTATGAACGTTACTTTAGTTAAAATATATGCTATAGGGCCAAAGTTGAACTACGGTTAGATATATTGCTTTTATAGAAAACGGTCAAAACAGATAAACAATATAAAAGGTCTCCGATTAGGAATTGATTCATCTAGTGCCAGGATTCTCCCACAACACCAAACTGAAAATAGTAACATAAAGTAATAAGACATGTGCTCAAAGGAAACTAATGGGTGGCCAAATAAACATCCAGCTCATTCCATGCACATGACCACAAAGCTAGCCGTAATCAAACATACCCTGGAACACACATTGTCTATTTTCACCGATTTTCTATTTTTTCTATATACATCAGACTGACGGCCAATAAACAGACAAGAAAAAACAATTTTTGAAGGCTACTGGTAAGTGGACAACACAAACTATAACATCAATAGACCAAAACGGATGCAACGCCGTGGAAATGTCACGGATGAATTACATGGGGTGGGTTTAAGCCAGTCGAACGTGCTGCTTTGAAAATATTTCAACTCAAACTAATAAGGCTTAGGCACATTTGGCTGTAGCAACAGTTAATTTCATGGATTGTTTTCAAATAACAGTTACTAACGTTACCTTTCTGAATACAAAACTGTATGTTATGATCAGTTATTTTGCTAAGGTGGATGTTTTTACTGTGTTTCGGATATTAATGAAAAAATAATAGGTTCCATGCACAGGTTAATTCACGAAGGCTTATTTCTAATTGTAGGACAATCTCGACTTCGCATGTCATGTAAATAACACTCATCTCTTTGCTGCCCGAGTAGCCAACTTCACCATGCAAAAAATTCAATCAACGATAACTAGAACACATAGTTATCACAATTTGGCTATTTAAAAGTCAGAATTTCAAAACAGTGTTTTCCTGGCCGGAATGATAGATGTTTTATGCAAACATTAACAATCTGTTAAGTATGTTACTTTGGTTAAAATATGTGTTATAAGGTCAAAAATAATTTTACACACTTGCTTTATATCATGTTTAATAAATGATCTTATTGCAACAGACCCTATTTGTCAGTTTAAAATAGTTTTAAATAGCTTATTAGCCTTCTTTTGTACGAATAATTGTGTAAAAATGACTTTTCAGCCTCCGTTAGGGAATAGGTGTTACCGTGTTCTACAGTACACGGTTGACAAAGTAAAAAAGCTAGAGGTCTCAAATTTGGTTTGCTAGAAACGTATTGAAACTCTGCTAGTTAGACAATTAGAAAAATTCAACTGTTTGGGCTATTTTGTAACAGAGTTTTCGTAAAATGCAACGATTTAAGTTAGTATTTTAAATTTTCAAGGGGTACATTATATATTGTCACGAAAATAACAACATAAAAGTTCGAAATTGTTTCCGAAGTAGCTTAAAATATAGTTAATTAATCATTCCTTCAAAAAATATGGACATTTGATACATTTATAATGTTTAAGCATACTTACTATTGACTTCAATAAATATTTTTGATATTCAAAATTTAATGGGGTAACGTAAATAACTGGCCACTACAGAGTTATGCAAGGTTTGCCAAGGTGGCAAACGCTGAATTTTCAAACTACAGACCAGGGCGATCATTTTGATATATAAAAACAAATGTTACACTCCGTAGACCACTATCTCCCTTTTCTAGGCCACTTACGCAATCATATTTGCTCCACTAAGGTTGAAAATTTGTGTCTCAATGGAAAGGCGGTCTATGCAACTGTCTTGAAGAATGCGTTCCTCTTAAAGACCATAACATCACAGGGTATAATCGATTCCGCTAATTTTCGCTTCCTGCAAAGACTGTCCGTCATATTTGGCTTCCGCCGAGACTGTCCGCGAACTCTTGCTTCCTGCAGAGACTACTGTCCTCGAAAAATGGCTTCCTGTCGAGACTGTCCGCGTGACTCTGCATTCTGCTGAGTGCCTCGGCAGGAAGCAGAATCACGCGGACAGTCTCTGCAGGAAGCCATTTATCATGTACAGAAGTCTCGGCAGGAAGCAAGAGATCGAAGACAGTCTCGGCGGAAGCCAAATATGATGTCCAGTCTCTGCAGGAAGCGAAAATTAGCGGAATCGATTATACCCTGTGAACATGGGTTTTGTCAAGGAAAAATCTAATTTGCCTCATGACAGCTAAGTACATAGGTCGCAGAACTCTACCCTCCTAAAGGTATTGCAGGAAGAAAGCTAGTTGGTACATTTACATGCCGACATTATTTTTCCAAACTGATTTGAGCTGCGACATGAGAAAACCAACAAAGTGGTTGTGCGCACAGCGCAGACTCAGCTCAGCCTGGGCATCCGCCCAGTCTGAGCAGACTCTTTGCTAAGCGCTTAAAGGGTAACTAAGGCTCTAAGCTACCTTCATGCGGACAGCCAAGACTCTGATCTGACTGGGCAGATGTCCAGGCTGATCTCAGTCTTCACTGGGCGCACAACTACATTGTTGGTTTTGTTATGTATGTCGCGGCTCATTTGTCGCTGTTAAAAAGAGGCGTAACAATGAGCAATGCGCAAAACCATTAAACCATGTTTTCATGTCTTAGACTGGTTAGTTGGTTGGTTGGTTTGGGTTTAACGGCCCTTTGAGACAGTATTTCAGTCTATATCGAGCCGTCTCCCATAGAGCGGGAGAAAGAGAAGAGAATTGACATGCGAGAGAAAAATGCCCAAACAACCCCACCCGCACCTACTGCAAGGACAGTAAGCATTTGCTCTTTTATTTTCCAAATAAGTAGGACGCCCTGACACTAAAAGTTACCCAGCACCATCGCCCGACCCGACCAACCCCGTATACTCATAGAACGGAAATATACCGTACTTATTTGGAATAAAAACAGTGTTTCCCTCTGACGGATCTACATTTTTGGGAGTGTTTTGAAGAAGAAACTAGGATCTATGGAATTTGTGACGAATTCTCTCGTAGATTTTCCGGACTGAATTGGAAGAAAAATTTCATTTTGTAGCTGAATTCCATCTTATAGCTAAATTACACAATGTTGATGTACACATTTTGGTAGCTTTGGAAGGGGGGAAATCTCCGTCTTATAGTCGATTAAAGATAATAGGGGCTTGCTTCCTACAATATTTTGCATGGTTACGCATTTATATATGCTGATGGTATTTGGAATAGGGTTTAGTAAAACTACAATATGCAAATACACAGTTGCCAGCTGATTTTTTTTATTTAATTATCTTTAGATATGCAGTGCTTAGCAAATATTCGAATACGCAGCTCGATCCTTGTAATATCAAAATCTTTTGACTAAGATGCTTTACAAAGGCATAAATATGTTAATTTTAATTTAATAATCAAGAATATTTTGGCACAACCAGCACTAGCGATTAGGGCGTCAGACGAAATCAATTCATTTTCGTGAAAATGGATGTCCCTAAGGAGTGTGGTGTGTAATTGATTTCGTTTATCAACTCATGCAACAGTGACCATGCTTAACTTTTTCTAATTTCTGTCAATTTCGTAGGCGGAGCAGATACAAACTTTCTCTATTACCCTTGGTAAATGGTCAATATGTCAGAAACCAACCAAATTAGGACGGTTAGCAGTTGCCGATTATGCGCAGTAAACGATCTCGCCACGTGAGTTGCTAAGGAAGCGTATACACACTATATTCTCCCAAAACGATTTCGGCCGAGAGCATTGTTTTTAATGTCAATCTTTGTGTAATTTGAGTGTTTGTTCATTGGCCTAGGATAACCAAACCCTGTTCCTCGTCAGATTTGACATTAAACGTTTCCCCTTTGTTACCATAGCGTAATGAGGTATGAACAATAAAAACAGTACAGCGTACTGACCATATATAAGCGTCATGCTTACTGTCAGATCCTTATTACTCCGCTGTATATATATATGTATGTAAAAGTTTTCTGTAAACCAAACGATACAGCGATTAAAATGACAAAGCCTGCCGCCGATAACTTAATTGTTATCAGCATGATCAACAAACTTTGAGATGGAATATCCATGATTGTATTTGACATCCAGAAAGTTTAATTCATACTTTAAATACGTGATATTGATATCTAGTGCCCTACAGGCGTTTGTGCATTTGTCCTTTTATATAGATTCATATCAAAACTAGGACAGATAATTCTGGTAGATACCATTTATTTATTTACGGGCGTTGCCTTTCTCAAGTCAGAATGCATGAGACATATCACAAAGCTGACAGGTTGAAATTTAAAAATCACAGACGAAGCGCGTGGCATTTTAGCCCCTGCTGTGACTTCAGGGCTAATGTTTACCTTTAAAACTAGTATGTTTACCACAGCAACAATATATATTTACATGTATATTCGTCGTAGAAATAGGGAAAAATATTTGTGAACCAGGGAAAACTCGAGATAGTCTTATTTTTTCATTAAACCAAGTAGATGTTGTTCAGTGGATGGCCATGCAGACAGTTACAAAGTTGCATTTTAAGGTAAACGTTTACCGAAAATGTATCTTTTCTTTGTTTAAAATGTGTAAGATAGCTTGTATTTTATTGTTAGTTTTCGTATAGCTTTTCTTTTTCAATTTCAGTACTTCGCTTTTGTGAACAAGTAAAATAAAGACTTCTAAATTTTCTAACAGTTTTTAATATTTCCTAAAAAGCTCGCTGAATCAAACGAGAACAGTAGGTTGCTCAAGACAACACAAAACCTGAACTGAACTGAACTAAATCATGACTACTGAACTGATGAGTATGGTCAGCCTGAAACTATATATACGATTTCTAACATTCCAAGACATCCAAGCTCTCACGCACACACCTAAACAGTTGCCAAAAACGGTTTAAAATATAAATTATCTCTCATTATTTTGATGACTGAACTATAAGCTTGAACCCCTTAATTACGTGTGAAAATGCACAATGAACTTAAAGAATGTTAACAAAAGATTCTGCAGCTGCATAACCCCAAACATGCACTAGAGTTTGATTGGCATGCTTATGAAAATACTAATCAAATATGACAGATTTTAAAACAATTCCAATAAAACATGTAAGCACAGCTGTGAGAATTAAAACAACAAACAGTTTGATATTTAAACAATAATAAACACCTGTTAAATTATGCAATTTCAGCATACCATTCAGTACAAGTAAACACATTCCACAACATTCCAATACATTTCATAACGCAAAAAACACCTCACCTGTTGTTTGTACAAAGCATCAATCATGTTACTTATATTTAAATATCAAGTCAATCATTAGGGTAGAATAACATTCTTTTAAAATGTCGAAGCACTCTGTGAGTGACAATAATGATAACATGTACTAGGGTTTCTGATGAAATATTAAACAAAACACCCTAATTATTGACAAGTATGTAAATTGAACTTAAAATATTCCTAACACCTGCCAAACATCTGTGGAACAGCGCCGAATCATCTGACCTTTAAAGGTTGACCAAAACTCATATGACATTTGTCATCAAATTCCAAAGGCCTGATGTTTACTCTGACTTGAACGGTGTCCAATTGATTTGAATGGACTCCAACAATAATAAACTCATGTATTTATCAAAGTATGCAAACTTTTAACTGTTCCTAAACCTACTATTTAGAAGAGTACACTTTCATACTATCAATCAAGGCAATTAAGATGATTATTTTAATTAATTAAGAAGTACATTTCAGCTTCTATGCTAAAGTTATAGAAATGACAATTTTAATAATATAAAGTGAATATATCATGCTTGTTTCCTCTTCCCATTCAAACCAACACAGCTATCTCTACAAACCCTCAACAATACCTCAGTCATCCAACAATAATTCAGTGGTATAACATTTTACATACATTCAACATTACCCCACTCATACAGAGCAGTCGTGAAAGGGCATTATGTTATACACCTCCTTATCCAAGAAATTTATTTATCTTAAATCAATTTCCATAAAACAATTTCATAAACTTAGGACTGACCATACCACAAGTTTGATCCTAACATGAACATAATATGAGCATGTACACAGATCAGTCTGACCTCAACACGAACGTACTATGAACATGTACATAGATCAGCAATACAACAACATTAATCATCTTCAAAATACATTTACAACATAATAGATAATATTTCATTAAACCATAAGTGACCAGGATGTAATAGATAATTTTTCATTAAACCATAAGTGACCAGGATGCCATAAGTGACCAGGATGATGTATATTTAAAGTTAACATGTATAATAAAAATATTTAAAGACAGATATTCTTGTGTACAGGGTGTAATAATCCTGTCATGCAACAGTCCAGTGACAACATCACAGGGCTATTAAATAGCAGTGATCACACTGTGAGTCTCACATGGCAAAAAATAAACGCCTTTAATATCTAAACTATTAGAATTACAGTTAAAACTATTCAGAACATTTAAAGTCAATATTTTGGTTTTCAATGTCCTAAATTGTCTACAATTTCAAGTAGTTCTCTGCTTCTTCTTTGGTGGTGGTCCAAAGTTGATTTTTAGGTCCACTGTCATGGGTGGTTCTGGGATGGGTATTTCTGGCACCCTACGTGAGGTATTTGGTATGATGACACTATCATCTATGTAGATGGAATTGTAGTGTTTATTTACAACCATAAATGTGGGATATGGCTGCGACTCCTGCATATAGCTATAGCATCCATAATGGCAGTGCATGACTTGAATGTCATCAGGCTAAAAAGAAAATCAATGTTGTATATAACTGTCTTCACCTTAGCATAGCCTTCAGGGCTATACCAAGGACTTAATGAAAGATCTTCACCTGAACATAATCTTTAGGGTCATATCCAGGACTTTAATTAAATGTATTAAAGTCATTTAATCTTCGTCCATGCATTACCTTAAGGGTCATACATGGCACACAACTGTCACTTATGAAAACATATATATACGTATGGGTTGTCATACAAGTTCATAGCTTTAAATGAAGTTCATACATGCATATAACCTTCTTATTTACACCACGTGGAATTTTACGACGCCTTCGGGCTTTGTGCCCATGCTAACGTTGCATCAGTCCGCTTGAAGGAGGTTTGTTGTCCTTCCAAGTCGTCAATAACATTTTGTTCTTTAAGAATGGCGGACAACTCAATATCTTCACCATCAGCAGGTGAATGTTTCACATTTACCCTCTCAAGGTCATGACTATTAGCCCATCGTTTACCAATTATCTGGTTCAATTGATAACACTTAACCTTACGCGAAAACAACCAGACAATTGCAACTGTACAGAAAACCGATGCAATTAAAATGACTGTAACAAGAGTCCAGTTTGTTTTGTTTTTATTATTGTCAAAATCAATAGATTTGTTTGTTCTGGTTTCGCGGAGAAAGCTTTGCATAGGAATCTCTTTCAAACCCAACAGATGAGACGGCAAACTTAATGACTTGAGTTTGACAAAGTCGGTTTTGGAATCATTCCAAAAAGAGAAGTGTGAAATATTGTGCAATTTCAAAAGTGCTTTCAATGGATCCGACCTTTCAAAATGACTATGTTTGCCAAAATATTCAGGTAACTGTAAATATTTGTTTGAAGCCTTGCATGTATTGTTTAATGTTACTAATCCAAATGGTGGTTTGACTTCAATATCTGAGGGTTCAACAACGTTTGACTGACAATTAACTGTAAATTTCAAATCTACATTTGTCATAATAATCCAAATACCAGATGATAAATATTTTGCTATTGGTAATTTCTGATTCAAAATTAAAGTTTGCTTACATAGTTGTTTAATATCATCCCGAGCTTGCATAAACAAAGCAATTACACATAACTTGTTTAAATTTGTATGATAAAATGCAGTTTCAGGGTCACAAAATTGCATGTGATTGCTATTACATACATGATAACTTTTTTCAGACAACAGTGAAAATTTTGTTTTATCCTGAGACACCATTAGTATATCAGTTTCTAATTCATATTTTAACAAATAAGGGTGTAAGGTTTCATTTTTGGAAGAACTATATAATGGTAATGGTAAGTTATGTATTTTATAAACTTCATACTGTTCTTTTGTGTTAATTAACGGAATTTTTAATGCAACTCTGATTTCTTCATCTTCCATATAAGTTACACAAGTGAGAATTTTATAAAAGTACCAAATATCAGTTATAGGACTTCTTGGTAACTCAAAGTTGTTTGGTAGTTTTGATTTTATTTCTAAAAGTAATGATCTTAGATTTTTAGGAGAAATAGTACTAGTTGATAAATGAAGCATTGAGAGCATATTAAGTTCAGACTTAAGATTTTCTAGGTAAATTACTGCATCTTGTGTAGTTAACCTTATTTCATCAAGGATCATTTTAAACTGTAAATATGTATGTATGAATTGTTCAAGTCTAACAAATTTCTGTTGAAATGCTTCTTTCAACTGGACAATTTTAAAATCAAGTTTTTGAATAACTACAATCAAATCCATAATAGATCTTCTATTTTCCGCTACTTGAATTGTAGTCAGATTTAATATGGATAAACTCATATCTAAATCATGAAATTGTGCCAAATAAAGTACTCATTATTTGACCTACTATTGGTAAGAGTGAGCGTTTATTTCTTTGACTATTTTGCGAGAATAACTTATACTCATCAAATGTATCATAAACAGATTTGTATGTGTCAGATAATAAATCAACTTCAACATGCAAACTTTTAAATGTTTCGGCATAGCCTGTTTCGTTAAATCTTCCATAGTTATTGATTAATGCTTTGATAATATCACCTGCATTATCAAGGTCAGTCTTAATTTGATGTATGAATTTATTATATGGTCTTAAATCTTGGACAAATGTTACAAACCAGTGTGCATCATAAATGTATATTTCGTTTGTCTTTTGATACACTACATTTTCAGATGTAAAGAGTCCGGATGCATGACTAATAATCAATGACCTTTAGATAAATGTAAACAATATCACATTCATCTGAAACAAAATAAAATATTTTGACATATGAATGTCATATTTGCAAATTACATAGCAATGCATGAGGTATACTTATATTCAATTTGCCTCATGTGAATAACTGTCGAGGTCATTTTACAACATATTTGATTTTAACCTCAATAAATATTTAACGTCTCCACTGTCTCGAGACTGAGGCTCCCGACGCCTCTTCTTCACTGACTTTCCTAATTTTATCTGAGTAGGGCTAGATCGCAAACGAAGTTCATTTACGTCCATCTCCCTCTCAGAATCATTAGAATCAACCAAAGGCAAGGAACAGGAATCATTATCAGAGGGCAACTCATCATTACATTCCATGTCTTTAACTTCAGTTTCTTGATTTTGATTTTGCCTACTTTCCCTATGCCTTATGCGTTTTCTTAATTCCATTAAGGGAATGTCTTCTTCATCTTCTGAACTTTCTCTTTCCTGCCTATATTTCTTAGCTAATTTAGCCAAAGGTACGTTTTCATCTGACTCAGAATCAGACGCTGGTTCTGAATCAGAGGCCTGAGGTGGAATTGCATATGCTGCATCCCTTAAACGCCTACTTTCTTCATCTTTTGAAACTTGCCATTCATCTACATTTGCTAAACTTAACATTTCGGCATGCACTTTACATGTAGAGCCGTCTAATTGATTTTTAATTACATATGAAACAGGACCTTTCTTTTCAATAATTCTGTAATAAGGTTTCCATTTTAAGTCTAACTTGCCTTTTCTCTGATTATTTTTATAGAACACAGGATCTCCTACTTCAAATTCAACTGCTTTTGTTCCCTTATCAGCATACTTTGCTTGTCTTTTCTTTGCTTTCTTTAAATGACTTCTTACAGACACAAATGCTTTGTGTTGTTCTTGCAATGCAATTTGATGATAGTCTTCACCTAAATACTTTCTCCTAGGTTTCAATAAATTGTCAATCGGTAGGACAACGTCTCTATTGTATAAAAGAAAGAATGGTGCGAATTTTGATGACTCACTGACATTAAACCTAATTGCTGCCAAAGCCTGATTCAGATTTAAATGCCAAGTCTGTGGATTGTCAGCTACCTTTTGTTGGCAAAATATCATGCAATGTTCTATGAAATCTTTCGACTTTAGCATTGCTCTGTGGATGATAGACACTTGTCAAGATATGATCAATCTTTAGTTGAATCAAAGTTTCTTTTACCACTTTGTTTACATTTTCCGTTCCATTATCTGTAACCAATTGTAAACAAGAGCCAAAGCGTGGGAAAATTTGATCAATAATCAAATCAGCCAGTGTTTCACCAGTTTTGTCAGGTACAGGAAAAGCTTCTGGCAAACCACTGTACCAATCAACAAAGGCTATGATATATTTGTTTCCTGACATAGTTGTAGGATAAGGGCCTGAAAGATCAAGACTCAACTTTGCCATTGGGTATGGTGGAATATCAGTTTCTTACAAAGGCTGTTTGACTTTCTGTAAAGACCTGGTCTGACAAATAGTGCACTCACAAACATATTTATTAACCTCTTTAAACAGATTTTGCCAATAATACTTTTGGCGTATAGAATCAAATGTCTTCTGCACACCCATATGTCCATTTTGATCATGGTACTGTTTCACCACAAAGATTCTAAGATGCTTAGGAATGAACAATCTCAAGCATGGATCATCATTTACATTTGAGATATAGTAAACCAAGTCGTCTACCAAGATTTGGATTGGATTGATTTGATGCTTAACGTCCACGGTAAACAGCTATGGTCATGTCGTGCGGTCAGTTAACCTAACCACACTATTCCTGGGCAGGCTTAGACCTCCTAAGCGGTTAACCAGTACTAAGTGCACATACTTCCGCCAGTAACTGACAACTGCCCTTCTTGAATCAGCGGAAGGAGAAACGAAAGTATGTGGCCAGACCGGGTTTCGAACCCAGGACCACTGACTTATGAGTCAGGTGCCCTACCGATTGCGCTACGCGGCCCGGCCCGTCTACCAAGAGATAAGCTTCTGAACATCCTTATTCTCTTTACCATTTAAAATCATCGACCTGATTTCTGAAATGTCATCATCCCTATTTTGTTCAATTTTCATATCAAAGCCAACTTTGCTGAAGTCTGAGCAATCACATTTTTCAAACGAATCATCATTTGACACTTCACAATTTGCAAATGCTTTGGGATCAAACTGATTAGAATCAATGACATTGGCCTCATACAAGTTATCATTGACATCAAGCACCGTCTGATCTTCAACTTCACTGCTCTGAATATCTGAAGTTTGTTGAACATTATCAGGATGTCTGGACAATAAATCAGCGCATGTATTTGTGGATCCAGCAATGTATTCAATTGAACAATTGTAACCAGACATGCTTAAAGCCCAAAGTTGAATCATTTTATTTTGCATGGGGCTCTCAAGCAAGAATTTCAAAGGTTTATGGTCTGTTCTAATCACAAACTGAGAATTGTGAAGATAGTAATCAAGCTTTTGAAGTGAAAAATGAATTGCAAAGGCTGCTTTTTCAACAACCGACCACTTACATTGTGACCTACTAAGTTTATGAGACAAATAATAATTGGTTTCTCATCACCATCACATTCCTGTGTAAGGCATGCACCTATACACGTGTCACTTGCATCTGTATAAAGCACATATGGTTTATTTGAATCTGGATAAACCAAGAGTGGAACAGCTGTAAGACTATCTTTCAAGTATTCAAAGGCCTTTTGATGAATACCTGACCATTTGAAGTGAGCGTATTTTCTTGTCAAGGCAATAATAGGTTCAGCTATTTGACTGAAATTTGGAATGAACCTACGGTAATATGAACACATACCAATGAATGATCTGACCTCTCTGACACAAGTTGGAACTGGTAAAGATCTAATTGCTTCCACTTTCTTTTCACCTGGTTTGATTCCTTGCTCACTGATAACAAAACCAGATAATGTGTTTCTGATTTAAGAAAGCTACATTTCTTAAGTTTCAACTTCAAATTATGTTGTCTTAATTTGTCAAAGATAATACGAATATGTTCCAAATGTTTTTCTAAGGTTGGACTAAAGATCATGATGTCATCCAAGTATGCTGTAGAGAAATCATCACAATCTTGTAAGACAAATGACATAAGCTCTTGGAAGACTGCAGGTGCATTAGAAAGGCCAAAGGGCATGACATTGAACTCAAACAAACCCCTATGACAAGCAAAAGCTGTCTTCTCTTTATCTGTCTCCTCCATGGCAACCTGCCAATAACCACCTTTTAAATCTAATGAAGTAAAGAACTTTGCTTTCCCAAGTAAAGCCAAGATATCATCAATCAGAGGTAAAGGATAGGAGTTTTTCTTTGTTATTTTATTCAGCCTTCTAAAATCTACACAAAACCTTTTGCTACCATCTTTCTTGTCTACTATGACAACAGGAAAAGACCAAGGAGACCTAGATCTACGAATGACATCAGAATCTAACATATCATCAATTGCATTGTCAATTACTTCCCTATTTTTAATTGGAGTCCTGTAAGGTCTCATTTTGATTGGCTCATTGTCACCTACATCAATTTGTATTTTTACTGTGCCTGTGTGGCCCAATTCAGAGTCTTTGCTAGCAAATAAGTCCTGATTTTGCAAAACTAATGTTGTAATCTTTGACCTATACTGCTGAGGAACATCTAAGTCATTTAAGTTAAGTTTATTTTCACATTGACTGTTTTGAATTATTGAATTAACAGTAGACACATCATTTTGAATTCCTGTAATTTTTGCCAATAAACCATGCCTATAAATTTTGATAAATTTATTTGTGTTGTTTACAATTAACAAAGGCAATGACCTATCTTTTGCCAAAGTTGATACAGTGTTGATTATTTGTAAGCCTGGTTGGTTAACAATAAAACCCCTATCAATTTGTGAAATTTCATATGATTGTCCTTCAGGTAAGTCTGGATTTTCTCTAACTTTACCGTAACATATAACAGCAGTTTGAGGTTTTATTAAACAGGTCTTTTTCATTCTAACTGTGGATGCAATATGAATATCTTCTTCTACGTTTACATAGTGTTATCCGTTAATTCTAAGGCATTTCAAATCAAAATAAATCCTAACGTTGTGCTTTTTCAGCCAATCCAAACCAAGTATCATATTTCTGTTTAAATCTCTAATCACATAGAAGTCTTGAGACATTTCGGTATTACCAATACAAATTTGTACACTAATACAACCGTCACATTTTAATTCTGTGCCATTTGCAGATTGTAAACAAACTTTCTTGTTTAACAATTTCGTCATATCTTTTAGTTGATCATAAATACGACGATGCATCAATGAGCATTCTGCTCCAGTGTCTACAAGAGTTCTAAACCTTTGTTTTCCAACCTTCACTAGACAAGAGTTTGGATTGCCTGACACACTGATCTTGAATGTTTGTTGAGCTGAATTTTCACTTATGTTTGTCATGACTGTTTGTATTGACCTCATCATACAAAGAGCGTCCTAGTTTTCCTGAATATTTTGTTTTTGTGGGGCTTGATCTCTTGGTCGACCATGGCCCATTGGTGGTCTGTTTTCTGCCTTATCTCTACATTCTCTACTTATGTGCCCTAGTCTGCCACAGTGCCAACATTTGACCTGTCGTAACCCCTGTGTATTGACTGTGCTATTGACCCTATTATATCCCTGTCTAGGCCTGAAACGTTGACCTCGTGAATGGTCAACTTCCATTGGAGTATGGTTGCTAGATGTGTGAAATTGATGGGACATTTGTACACGTGTCCTTAAGTTCTGCTCATTAGTAGCAACCCCTACTGCACCCTGCAAAGTGTTTGGTTGATCCCTAAGGATCTCCATTTTCAGTTGATCATTACTTAAGCCGTCTACAAAGATATCTATCAATTGCCTTTCGACAGCATCTCCCCCTTGATTATGATATGCGTCTTCGGCAAGGGACAGAATTCTTTCTGCATAATTATGTATGGTCTTCCCTAACTTTTGTCTTGTTTGCCTCAATAGCGACAGAGCCATTTGAGCATCTGTCACGTCTGAAAACCTGACACTTAATTGTCTTCATTTGTTCCCAAGTATTGTTGGGATTAGCCTGGATATATATCTGAATAAATCCAGAGACTGCACCCCCAGAAGTTTGAAATGCTATTAATTGCTTACGGCCATCAGGGGCACCAATCAACATAGCATGTTTTTCAATGGACTTAATCCATTCCCTAAATTGCTTCGGATTGCCATCAAATCTACTGACTGAAGCTGAGATTCCTTGCGCCGCTAGTGCCTGAGAAATATTCGCGACTTCTAATCTTAAATTTTGAAAAGCCTGCACACCAGGGTCGAGAGGTTGTGCTTGGGCTTGGTTCTGATCTGCCTTTTTTTTTATTTCTTATTTAAATAATTTCTAATTTACTAATTGGTAAACCATGAGTCAACAATCAAAACAAAGACAAGGCAAATAAAAACATCACCTACCTGTGAAATCTTCTTTCCTAAATCCTCCATTTTCCTTTTTGAATTTTTTCACTAAGTTGTCTTTTCTTTTGATTCATCCTGGTCACGGCACCAAACAATACAAGTGTAAGATAGCTTGTATTTTATTGTTAGTTTTCGTATAGCTTTTCTTTTCCAATTTCAGTACTTCGCTTTTGTGAACAAGTAAAATAAAGACTTCTAAATTTTCTAACAAGTTTTAATATTTCATTTTAATAATCAGACAACCCAAAAAGCTCACTGAATCAAATGAGAACAGTAGGTTGCTCAAGACAACACAAAACCTGAACTGAACTGAACTAAATCATGACTACTGAACTGATGAGTATGGTCAGCCTGAAACTATATATACGATTTCTAACATTCAAAGACATCCACGCTCTTACGCACACACCTAAACAGTTGCCATAAAAACGGTTTAAAATATAAATAATCTGTCATTATTTTGATGACTGAAGTATAAGCTTGAACCCCTTAATTACGTGTGAAAATGCACAATGAACTTAAAGAATGTTAACAAAAGATTCTGCAGCTGCATAACCCCAAACATGCACTAGAGTTTGATTGGCATGCTTATGAAAATACTTATCAAATATGACAGATTTTAAAACAATTCCAATGAAACATGTAAGCACAGCTGTGAGAATTAAAACAATAAACAGTTTGATATTTAAACAATAATAAACACCTGTTAAATTATGCAATTTCAGCATACCATTCAGTACAAGTAAACACATTCCACAACATTCCAATACATTTCATAACGCAAAAAAACACCTCACCTGTTGTTTGTACAAAGCATCAATCATGTTACTTATATTTAAATATCAAGTCAATCATTAGGGTAGAATAACATTCTTTTAAAAAGTCGAAGCACTCTGTGAGTGACAATAATGATAACATGTACTAGGGTTTCTGATGAAATATTAAACAAAACACCCTAATTATTGACAAGTATGTAAATTGAACTTAAAATATTCCTAACACCTGCCAAACATCTGTGGAACAGCGCCGAATCATCTGACCTTTAAAAGTTGACCAAAACTCATATGACATTTGTCATCAAATTCCAAAGGCCTGATGTTTACTCTGACTTGAACGGTGTCCAATTGATTTGAATGGACTCCAACAATAATAAACTCATGTATTTATCAAAGTATGCAAACTTTTAACTGTTCCTAAACCTACTATTTAGAAGAGTACACTTTCATACTATCAATCAAGGCAATTAAGAAGATTATTTTAATTAATTAAGAAGTACATTTCAGCTTCTATGCTAAAGTTATAGAAATGACAATTTTAATAATATAAAGTGAATATATCATGCTTGTTTCCTCTTCCCATTCAAACCAACACAGCTATCTCTACAAACCCTCAACAATACCTCAGTCATCCAACAATAATTCAGTGGTATAACATTTTACATACATTCAACATTACCCCACTCATACAGAGCAGTCGTGAAAGGGCATTATGTTATAAATGTAATATATTATGTACGGAAAAGGTACTTGGCTGATGCGCACATGTAGATAATGTCTAAGACTTTCTGGACGCAATGCGCATACACTACCCACAAAATGTCAAGGGAGGCAACAAGAGCTGATTGCGCAACAAAATGGCGGATCTAAATTACCCAAGGAAGTTTGTATGTGCGGAGGGGGACTATAGAAATGACCCTCGTCCGTCCGTGTATGCGTCCGTCCTTCTGTCCGCCCGTCCTTCCGTCCATCCTTCCGTCCGTCCGAAATAGCTCGTCCCCACAACTCTTCTTACGTCTTTGATTTGAAATTTTACAGATTATATTCTTATGATATGAAGATGTGCATGTGGTTTTCGATTTTTGTTTCGGCCATTTTTGATGGAGATACGGTCCTTGCTGACTCAGACTTTGTCTCCACAACTCCTGCCACACCTTATATCAGATTGACCTGAAATTATGCAGAATGTTTTGTCATGATCTGAAGATCTGCCTGTGATTTTGAAAATTCTATTGCTCTTTTCTTTACAAAGTTATGGCCCTTTGTCATTTTTGGCATTTTTTCAACTTTTGAACAGTTGGACCGAGAGAACTGAAATTTGGTATGCTATTAGTATTTGGTAAAATGATTAAACTGATTATTCTTAGGATATGAAAAACTGATTTGTGAAAAAGTTATTCCCCTTCCATAGATAATGGACATTCACTTGAAGGTAAAAGGATAACGCCAGAAATATTCATATAAATGGGCTGAATTTTCATAAATGCAGTGTTCATTTTTCATCAGATTCATGTTAGCAAGATTATAGCCCTTGTTATTTTGTTATTGGGTATACAGCCTTGATGTTTTGAGCATTCTGTGAGGGCCTAAAGTTTCAGTGACCTGATTTTACACATATATGCCCCTTTCTGAAATTAAGTATTTTATTACTCCATAGAGGCCTAGTAAATGGGTACATGGCTTTGCTTATGCTTCAGTTATTATTTGCTTATCAGGTTCTGCAATACACATATTTTCCGTTTTTGGCCATACAGTTACTCTGAAACTGAATAAATGGCTGCAGTTTGTGTCACATTTCAAACGTTGGGTGACACTTGGCCGACGGACTTTTACTTAACTTTCGGCCAACAATTAATTCTCGTTTGCTTATCCGCTTATTGTTATTCAGAATCGTTAGACTCAGCAGCTCACAGGGAAACGCATCGCAGGATTTTGTTTTAATTTTTCAGATCTGAAGCCAATTCGAAAAGCCACCGAGGGGTTATATAGAGGATCTCACATGAGCGCTCATGTATTATTGAATTTATTTAACGAGTTGGGGAAAAAGATAAGATGCGAGGCTTTGCCGATCATCTTATCGTTTTTCCCCAACTAGTTTAATAAATTCAATAATACATGAGCACGAATGCAAGATTCTATTTATCATATGAAAACGCAACGATTTTATGGACGTCAACGCGTAACGTTACGACGTATTTTGCATTTTAAATCCACTAGTGGATTATCGGTTTTAATGCATGGCTTTATTACACTCTCAGAAGCGACGTCATATGATAAAAAGACTTTCTAATGTATTCGAATATATTACTATTACACTCCATATCAATTCAGCTCAGCTGCGTTCGTCGACAGAAGAATAATCTTGTTAGAGCCATCCATATCAATTTCTCTCTGAGGGTTCCCTTGAGTTTTGTCAGAAAATATAAGATGCGACTAATCGCTTCCTTGAGCCTAATTAAATTTGATGAAATTTTCTCATATGATAAGCTAATCATTCACTATCGTCACTTGGGAATATTCGCTTGTCACATTTTCTGACAGGAATGCAGATGCTAACAGTTTATTTCAAGCATAATAAGAGTCAGTGTTCGATCAACAGCTCTTTACGTTTTCACATAAATGTTTATTATTTGTAAAGAGAAGATAATTTCTCATTAAGCTTCTTTACACATTGACATTTTTCAAATGAATAAGTAATTAGTTGATAATGTGCTATAACGTTTATTCTCTTTAAAAACTGAGCCCATGTGCCATTCATTGTCATGACAGGCATAAACCATTTCATTGAATTTCGCTGCTACTGAGTTATGCATCCGCACTGAAAGAGAGAAACAAAAACGCCATTTTGGAAAATTCTCCTGCCATTTTCGCCCGGATTACTGAACAAATAGAGACACTTAAATTCAAATTGTATCTTCAATAGAATATTTATCGTATTAAGCATTTAACAGAATATTTTTTTCGCATTAAGGCCTCCTCAGTCCTTTGATTTTTACCCTCAAACGTTGGCAAGGGAAGTTTTGTAACACCTTCCAAGGTCGTAAACCAAAGCGACAGAGTTGTTCCCATTGAAAATGTACATGTAATAGTTCATATATTGTAGTCATATTTTCCAGACCATATTTGAAGCAATAAATTACGGAATCTTGATATATATACAATACCTGTAAATTATTATGATAGAAAATTTATTGAAGAAGATTTAAATCTTAAGTCCTATTACAAAGATGAAATTATAAAGATGCAGGTATCTTCCATATCTGGTTAAAATTGATCCGATAAAGACCGACATTAATGACACAGATACAGAAATTAAAATATGGAGTAGGCGATTAATCTTCTCAGTTGTGTAATAAGAGCTTATTAATCAATTTTACATTACGATATAGAGGCTTATGTCTCTTTGTCGAACGTCTGGCTTCCACTGGTGAAATAAATGGCATCCAAGTGCACGAGATTCCTAGCCTGGCAGTAGTCAACAATTTCTTTGAATACAGCTTATTAGATGAATTAAATCCTAGCGATATAGATTTATGATGGTATCACCAACACTGAAGGGAACCATTGATGGTTTAATCTTTATTCCTTACAACTCATTGCGTTAAGCTATATGCTCTTGATTTCGAAACTGTTATGAAAATTGGCATTCTCCATTGCAAAAAATTAAAGCATTGCAAACGATTGCGTGATACCCCACCACTACAAAACCCAATCTCGCTCGTCCATTTTTTGCTGATTTATTTATTTTATACATGTATGTGGCCATGAGGCAGGGGCAGATAGCCCAATGGGGCCAGATTTTGATAATCTCAAGAGGCTTTCATTACTTCTATCAATAGTTGCAAGTTTCAGAAAAATCTACTTTAATCGTAATTTTATATAGATTCTTCTTGGTTGTTTTATGTGTTGTAAGTTGCTATGTCTGTTACTGATATATTGTTTGTGATGTTGAGGCTAGCCCGTTGACCATCTACATGAGCAATGGTTGTTCACATATCTGTCGCTGGTGTTGTCTTTGGTGATGACCAGTTTTGTGCTGTCTCTTTCCCACATGATGTCTTTGGTTGGATCTGGAATTGCCTGAGAATTTTCTTCCTTACTTGTGAAATCATTACGGCGTCTATGGCGAGTACAATTATTATAAAATCTAGTAAAATGCCATGTTTTCAGAATGATTCAAATGGAGGAAAGCGCTTGTTTAATATGTGAATATGTGTACTGCTTCTTTTTACATAGATTTTTACATAGATTTCAGTGCGTGCATCTGTTAATGTACTATAGCTTGTATTAGGCGTCAGCACTGGCCGGATGTATACTCGAGGCATTCGCTACTCATCCTCTTTGCATATTTTTGATGCGTTGGGTCAAGATACTGCGGAGATGGATCGGACAGTATGTGAGAATGCCCGCGGGAGGTCCGTAGTTCTCTCAGCTGGTATTCTAGTTTCCTCCATCACGTCATGATGGTGGAGAAAACCGGAATACTCGGAAAGAACCACAGACCTCTCACATGCATACTTAATTATGGCCTGATATGAAACAAAACCGAACTACAAACGAAAACAACCAGTCAATTAATTGGCAGCCACTCGGTAACAGTGCAGTTTAACCGCTACTTTGGAATTATCGCAACTGTTTTCTCCTAAAGTTTGTGTTTAAAGCTGACATACTTCATGAATTATAGAACTGTAACGGCTGAATACGGTTATAAGAATGTCAGTGGCAGTAGCCTAAGGCTACCAATTAAGCATGTGTACGACACAATTATTGTAACTTTTAAGGATATATTACTAAATTAATAAACACCATTATTAGATCAGCTCAGTTGAGTCGTATTTTATACCTCGTCAACTAGATTAACTATACATATACAGACATCATGTTGGTACGCTGATATCGACCGTCTTCTTAACAACATTAAGCTAAGGTTGATGTATGTAAAATGTATTTTTGTGAGTGGGATGTTTTATGTAAGATACTTTGAATGTATACTGAACGCCAAAAGAAACGCATACAAGTTTATGTTCTTTTTTCTCAGCACTGTCACTAGGAAAGTCCAAATTGATCATTGCAAAGACTATGATTTTCATCCGACCACAATATACAATGGAACTATCATGATTTAAATTTTTCGTAAAAGAGTTACCTCACTTTCTCGAAAAACATTAAATTCCATTGCAAGAGTATTCTTTCGTTTTCCAATAAATCAGTGTGTGTTCAGAAATGCTCTCTGATATGTAGCTGATCGACAACCGCCAAATTCATATGAATGACATGGTTATTTATTAAAGAACAGCGCTATGAAGTCGGTCCATTTTCAAATTACCTCCCTTTGTATTAAACAAAGAGTAATTTTTTAAGACCGATAACGGCACTCTTTATGGCTTTACGCTTCCGTTTCTTTTACAAATGACAGTATTAATAATTTTACAAGGATTTTCACTTTCTGTTTGAACATATCAAGGTTAGAATGTTCAGAAGAAAACCCTATGTTAAAGTGAACTGTCTGTTTATGCTTTCTTGATACCCAACTTTCCTTGGCTTGTTTTTTCAAGAATTAAAGACAGCCGAAGAACAAAATGAGTTATAGAAAATTTTCTTGATACAGAGCTTAGCAATCACAGGTAAATTTTGATTCACAAAGATTCTGCGGTTGAGAATATAACCTCTTAAAGATTGCTTGCTTGTTGAAAATTTTAATTTTACTCCATCCTGAAAGTATTGGTTTTCACAGTTACAGTGTAAGACATATTGGGGATTTCATATATTCATTTTCTAAAAAAACTCATGGACACGTCAATTTAACAAGACAAAAACTAGGAGCAGTTGCATACTTTTGAAAATTTAATATATATACTTTGTATGCGTTTCTTTTGGCGTTCAGTATATAAGCACTTTAAGAAAACACTGAAACATATAGTAAATTTTTGCTTTATCTCAGTTACGCTGCAGTATTTTTTCTTCCGTTTACATACCAACATAAGTTCGGAAACTAATTTCGTTACACTCATTTTATGATAAAAGCTCTTCAAGTTGTAAGACCAAGTATTTAACGATATAAAAGGCATTAAGGTAAAGGTTTCTTGTAGCCGTATTGCAGAAGGGATAGTGGTTCTTGGACAGAACATAAGTAAAAGTATAGATATGCTAAAAAACTTGATATAGCACTGTGTCTATAATCAAGAAATGTTAGGGTCGGTCATATCTGCCTTGATCTCATTTCGTAAAAGTACTGGTTAATCTTCTGTTCTCTAGTTTGATTTCATCTCTGCTTCATCAACGTCTAGTCCTATTATAGTTATTATTGACTGAATAGCGACTGATTTAAGATTACTGTTCGATACTTATTTGTTCGATAATTTCCGGCCAATAAGTATGGTTTTTGTTCTATGTAGAGTTTTACTCAAAGATGCATGTAATCGACTGTTATTATAGACTTAGCAAAACTGTAGAAGGTTGGTTGATTGTTTTGGGTTAACGGCCCTTTGAGACAGTATTTCAGGCTATACAAGGTCGTCTCCCAGAGAGAAGGAGAAAGACACGAGAAACGATAGATTCGAGAAAAAATATCCAAACAACCCCGCCCGCATCTACTGCAAACACAGTAGGCCCTTGTCCTACTTTTGTCCAAATAAGTAGGACGCCCGTTATAACCAGCACCACCGCCCGACCACCACCCCAAATTATAGAAGGCTACACAATGCATTTGAATTCTGTTTTCTCACAGTTTGTTCCAAATATCATTGCCAAGTTTTAAGCATAAAAAGTCCTTTCACAAACATTTACATTGGCGTTCATACACCCTTAATACACAAAAGGACATTAAAAACTGGTAACAAACGTGACTTTTCAAGTGATGATTCTGAAAAAGAGATACCGTGCTTAAAATTTCAAATTATCAAGAGCAGGTCATATGAGCTACTGAGTAACATTGATGTTTTAAAAAAAATATTTAATTTGTGGATAAGTAGTAAAGTAAACAGATAGGCAATGATAAGGAATTAATACAATCAAATACCACATTCCGCTCTCAAAACTAAAACGTGAAAGAATGACACAAACATAAATTGACCCTACAGGAGCTCATTCAGCTACCCTAGCAGCAACATCATTTTTACCTACTTTTTATTTGAAATTACAAATTAAAACAAAACAGAAAGCAGAATGGGCAGCTATTTAGGTGACCAGATTGCTAGATACCAAAGACGAGCGGACATAACAAAATGTGACACTGAGGAACCAAAAAAGAAGTACCGCATGAGAACGGTATGCAAAATATTACTGGGTGGGGAGAGGGCGGGGCGTAAACTGGTTTTACTGAATCCAAACCTCGCCTCGCCTCTTCTGGAAAGTTATCTAGTAAATCAAGCATGTGCACCGTCGACCACGCCCATCCTCCCCCATCTCATCAAAAATAAGACAAAGATGACACAAAAGATAATTTGTTTCT
This sequence comes from Ctena decussata, assembly GCA_963989385.1. Lineage (NCBI taxonomy): Eukaryota > Metazoa > Mollusca > Bivalvia > Lucinida > Lucinidae > Ctena > Ctena decussata. The sequence goes on along the minus strand of OZ022512.1, from coordinate 37,683,146 downwards.
TTGCCCTGCTTCTTCTGTTGACAGTTTGATTCATGCAAGAAAATTTCATTTTAAGAACCGTTCAAAAAAAAACTCGAACATAGTGTATCAAGCATGCACGGCAGAGTGAAGTAAAAGGAAAGGCAGTGATCAGAAACTAATACAATTATATCCTACATCCCGCCCTCAAAACCAAAAAGGAAAGAAGCGTCAACATAAATCGACAGCAGTTCATATGAAGCGAATAAATGAGTTCATATGAAGCGAATTTATTCGCCAGGACACGAGAAAACCAACAATGTGGTTGTGCGCCCAGCGCAGACTCAGATCAGCCTGGGCATCCGCCCAGTCTGATCAGAGTTTTCACTGCACGCATGTAGATAGCTTAGACCCTTAGCTACCTTTTATGCGCTTAGGGAAGACTCTGATCAGACTGGGCGGATGCCCAGGCTGATCTGAGTCTGCGCTGGGCGCACAACCACATTGTTGGTTTTCTCGTGTTGCGGCTGAAATCGCTTTTTTCCAATACCTGTGGTTATTCAGCTACCCCAATTATAACACCAATCACAAAACAGGTAAAAGCACCGTCATGGACAGCAAGAACAAATAACAGTAAGGAACCACAATAGAAATACCGTCTTGGAACGATCACTAATACATTATTGGGAGGTGAAGGTGGGTGGGGGTAGGGGGTAAAATAGTTTTATTGGCTCAAAACCTTCGAAGGAGAAGACCTAAATAAGCAATATGCTTTCGTTCTGATCCTTTTGTGTTCATATTTAGAACATTGCTGTTGCTATAAACATGTGTATTTTCTAAATAAAACATGTTTAAACCAAACCATCGACTATTATGAAAATGAAATACATGTATTAAGATGGACATATATTTTTCTGGCCAAGGTCTCCCCACTTACCAAAAATAGAAAATTTCTTGCCAATGCCAATTTCGTTAGTTCATGCGTTACCTGACCAGTAGGGTGATTTTCTGAGTGCATGGGATTTGCATACTTCGATTATCTTACCAAGGCGAGAGATAGATGGACGGGTGATTTGCGATTTTACGTTCTATTAAAAAATATTTCAGTCATATGAGGACGATTGGAGGATGATAATGAAATCCTGTGTGCAATGGAACCCCGTTTACGTAGTCTGACCAGTAGGGCGATTTTCTGAGTGCATGGGATTTGCATACTTCGATTATCTTACAAAGGCGAGAGATACATGGACGGATGATTTGCGATTGTACGTTCTATACCAAAATATTTCAGTCATATTAGTACGGTTGGAGGGTGATAATGAAATGCTGTGTGCAATGGACACAGTATCCGAACTGACTGTACCCTCTCTTTCGGGTTTCATAGCGTTGAATCGAGGGTACAAAATTCGCTTGTAACCAGTAGTCGGAAATCATTATGTTTTGAGATTTTATCCGGAGTCTGCTGCGTCATTTATAGTAATTCAGCTTCGAAAATGCAAAGAGGTAAGTTTAATATAATTTGCTCTTCGGTCTTTTACTTTATTACCCTGTACAATGAAAACCTCATGGCCGTCACAGAAATTTTATTCCGAGCAGCTGAATTTAACACGAGTTTGTGTCGTGCAAAACCTAGCTATCATCCTATTATCAAAACTAACAAACTGTAGATTGATAACGCCTTCCGTTTATTTAAAGATTTTTTACAAAACATGTAAAAAAAGGCTCAAAATGGTTTTAGAATCATGCCAAGGGCGATTTGAATACTGTACCAATTACTACCCACCCATACACGACATTGTACAGGGCAATAAAGTAAAAGACCGAATAGCAAATTATATTAAACTTACCTCTTTACATTTTCAAAGCTGAATAACTATAAATGACGCAGCAGGTTCCGGATAATATCTCAAAACATAATGATTTCCGACTACTGGTTATAAGCGAATGTATGTACTCTCGATTCAACGCTATGAAAACCGGAAGAGATTGTACAGTCAGTTCGGATACTGTGATGGAACCCCGTTTACGGTTTTGAATAGATTTCCGCCTTTAGCCGAAATCGAACCAGAATAGCTAGCTTAACAGACCAGAGCTTAACTCACTGAGCTACTTGGGCTCGTAAAAAAGTTAAGAGAAAATGACTCTAAAAGTGCTGTTGAATCAGAAACTTAAATTTCATGTGAAAATGTAATCATGGACGAAATCACTAATTCTGTAATAATCAGTAATGATGGGTCTGTAGAGATCAAGACTGACGCTAGCACAGGCATTAAAAATACTAAACAAATGGTATTTGCTTAGGACAAACAACACAAAGAGATAAAAGACATGTATTTAAGCAAAGAAATGACCAATGTACACAAATAAAGTAATGTTTCGGTACCAGAGACTGTATGAGTAGTTTGACTCCAGAATTGCCTTTATATCAGGACTTGTGAATATACCGGCTCACGCAGATTATAAGAAAACTCGGTAAATCACTATCTGCGTTAAACCCTATCTGACTTTACGAATTAAAATGATACTTGGCATGCCGGGAAATTCCTAGAAAACAGCTGGATAAAAATGCCAGTGGTAAAAAAAACAGGGTTCGAGGTTATAAAACTTGAGAATAATCTCATCAAACTCAAAATAAAGCGCACTGATTGGCTGCTTGGAAGCAGCCAATCAGTGTGCTTTATTTTGAGACATGCTCGGAAGCAGCCAATCAGTACCTTTTAAGTTTTCAGACATGCTCGAAAGCAGCCAATCAGTGCGCTTTATTTTGAGTTGAGCATGTCTCAAAATAAAGCACACTGATTGGCTGCGTCCAAGCAGCCAATCAGTGCGCTTTATTTTGAGTTTGAGAATGTACTCAATTTTTATAACCTCGGGGCCAGTATGCACAATCTTGGCATGCAGAGATCACAGACAAGGTCTATTACTCAGGACACACGTTCAATACGCTATCAGAATCTGTAGTAGTGATACAGATTCATTCAGAGTAATGATTAGCAATATCACAGAGCACTGTCGGAACAAGCATTGCAAATGCAGCACAGAAGGTCGGCGCAAGACCTGTCAAAATTATGAACCCAGTAAGGTTGTTTTACACAGTCCTGCTGTGTAATGTTGAAAAAAAAAACCTTTCAGCAAACAGATGCTGCTATTAGCAAAGGACACATACTGCATTGAATCATTCAACAATGGTCTGAACATCTTTCTCGACAAAAAAAATAAAATTTATTTCTATATCTATTAAATTTGTACTGATCTCGCAATGTTATGTTGGAAAGATAACGCTTCTCCTAAGGAGAAGAACTATACAAGGAGAAGAACTATATACAGTACAGCTTCCGCTTAACAGAACCAATTTGCCGCAAAACAGTCACTCAGTTCCCGATTAAACGTCATTTCGGTACAGACCCAGGTCCATGTACAATCAGTTCCTTCAAAACGATCGTTTAATTCCGATCATTTCGCTCAATCCATTCAGTTCTATCGATCTGAATAGTGGTTCCCAGTGTGCATATTGATTATGTGATTAAAAACGGGAACCAGTAACCGCTCATTCCGCTCAGCTTGCTCCCGGCAAGGAAGTCAAATAGGTGCGGAAACCAGCTTGTTACAAGAAAGCCAAAAAATTGAATATAATTAAACAAAAACACTAAATAAATATCTAATGAATATAAGGAATATTATAGTTGATCTATAAATGCAAATAAAGAAAAAAATAAAACGAAATAAAAAGAAATAGGGTAATTGTCATTTTCGTTTCGTCTATTTTTTCCGAATCCTGTTTTCACATATTTCCATTGACCGGCGCCATCTTTATTTAAAATCAAAACTGGAGAAGAAGGTCAAGAACAGAAGAAGAGTCCCGGAAGAACCAATATTTTGTTTTTTTTCTGATTTAGTTTTTCCTTTTTGCCTTTTAATTGTTTTTACTTAATTTATAAGACTCGAGACAGACAGGGAATTAACGGCGGAGCTCTACGAAACCAACCAACCATGGCTCGTATTTCGGAGCGGGTTAAGGCGATTGTAGTGGCCTTCCACTCCCGTGGCTATTCAACAGTTCAAATCTCGAAGATTCTGCTATCGCAGTATGCGTTTAAGTTGAGTCGTTTTGGCGTGTTGAGATGTTTGCAAAGACTTCAAAATCGGAAACCAAGGAAGAAAATTGTAGGTAAAGTAAAAGACATACATTACACATTTTGCAACTGTGGCTGCAGGAAAACAGTGACTTCACTGCAAGAACATTACAGAAACGATTCAAGACAGTATTTAAATTGGAATTGTCAGTTTCACATGTGAAGAAGATGAGGAAAGAGCTGGACTGGACAAAGACGCAAAGAAAATATGGACAGCTCATTAGTGTGAAAAACAGGAATATACGGGTCCAGTGGTGTTTATCAGCACTTGCAAGAAGAGAAACTTTTGAGAATGTTGTGTTCGTCGATGAATCCTGTGTAGAAATGCAGTCATCTGGCAGGATATTCATTTATCAGAAAGGATCAAGGATGGAGTGTCCCACTCTCAAGGTTCCCAAGCCGAAGCATCCCTATAAGGTATGTATTAGTTTGCAGGGTCCATCCTAGGGTTCTAAGATGGGGAGGATTCCAGGTTGCTCGGTCTTATTCCCTTTGGGTCAGGTTTCTGCCCTGATTTCAAAGGTGGGTTGTTTCAGCCCATGTGGGCATGTCGTTTGGCCCTATTTGTATTAAGCATTTTGCTTCCGTTCGTATTCTTATATAGATATTGTCACAAAATATGTTGTACATAGATTTTTCGAAATAAATAAATATGTTTTAAACCAAAGATAACGCTAACAGCGCCAACGAGTGTGTACAGTGGGCCTTGTGGAGGCAAGTATATGAAATCATACAGAAATAAAGAACTTAGGATTATAGAGCACCATACGGTCCAATTTGATAACCTTGTTATTTTGTGAATCTCGGTGACTCCTTTTTCTTTGTATTCCCTATACTGCGGATATACACATTTCATTTGCGCTACCGCAAAATGGATAAGATTAGCCAAAATTACTTTTGCACATCCACTATTCGTTTTTTTTTTTTTTCATGTCCAAAGTCAAATAATGGATATCTATAAATCGATGTTTGAATATCGAATATTCGTATTAAATTTTGGCTGTCTATAATCAAATTTAGGGATATCGTTGATTCAATAATTTGCGAATGCTAGAAGATTGGAAGCCTAAAGTAATACGTACTAGACATTCGGATATACATAGTTCGACTGAAGAACTTTGCTTCAAAATTTCTTATTTGATAATAACGTGGGGAACAAAAGCTACAAAACAAATAGAAAGGGAAAATATAAGCAATGACCAGGAACCAAGACAATCAGATCCTACACAGCGCCCCTAAAACCAAAACGGACAGAAGTATATAAATAAACCGAGAGCAGTCAACGCGAAAGGCACGCACGGCAAACCGAAGGAATAGTCCCCGCCCAGAGTTTGCGTTTTAATTAGATTCATATCAGTGGGACATTTTTATTCAGTCGAGAATACAGCATTACTTTCGATGCATTATTTTTCCGTTTTATTAGAGTTCAATTCCACGTAAAACTGCAGCTGAAATTTTAACAACTCTTGTTTTTTTTCAGTTTCTATTGCAAGTCAGCATACTAACTGAATTATTCAATAGCTGCTGATGAAATACAGTAATTTGAATGTCAGTCACATGTGCTGAAGGCTACTCATTAAAACTGAAGAAGACATAATTATTTCGTCAAATACGAACATAAATATGGCTTTGGGCGATAGACAGAAAAGCATCATTAAGAGATAAGTTCAACTTAAATCAACTGGTCAGAGCTTATATGTAAGACTTAGTATAAAATAACTTATATTAAATCTTCCAATAATTATCTGTCTGATTTTGTACAAATCTATATAAATGTGGTGGAACTATACTACTTTTGACAAAGGGAAGTGAGTTTTTTATTCATCATCATCATAAACTACGAGCTAAATAACGTATTTCTAATATCTCAGCCGCGACACGACAAAACCAACAATGTGGTTGTGCGCCCAGTGCAGACTCAGACCAGCCTTGGCATCCGCCCAGTCTGATCAGACTCTTCCCTAAGCGCTCAAAGGGTAGCTAAGGGTCTAAGCTACCTTCATGCGGACAGCGAAGACTCGGATCAGACTGGGCGGATGTCCAGGCTGATCTGAGTCTGTGCTGGGCGCACAACCACATTGTTGGTTTTGTCGTGTCGCGGCTCCTCTGTTATACAATGCTGTTGCAAAATGTAATTGCCTCTTACGCTTTCAGTTTAAGTACAGTCAACTTTCGATATCTCGAAGTTGAACATCATACCAAACATCTGATATCTCAAAGTAAATTTTCTGGTATCAGAGATAGCAGAGTTTGAAATAACAGGAGGTGAAATGTGAATAGAATCAGTAAAATATATTCTTTGATAAGACGATACTGTGAGATATCAGTGTTGGAGATATCGGGAGTTGACTGGACTAGAAATAAACTAGTCTTATAAAACAGAATATCTTTAAATCTATATCAAACTGGAGCAAATTTAACAGCTTGGCTGATAATATATCTGAACATTGTCGATGCAGTATCAACGTTATGATGAGGTATAGGTTTCTTTTCGTTAGCTGGGGGCATCAAACTCCTGTTGGCATCACAATTCAGGCTATAGGTTTTTCGGAGTAGATCGTTTGAGCACAGTGTCCAATACACTTTTAAGGCTTTTACCTTTTCTTTTCAAAAGAACTTCCGTGAAATATCTGAGTAGATTCTACTGAACTGAAAACATTTGAGTTTTATTGAATTGTAATTTCTAGAATGGACTTGAAGCATGAAACCCCATATATTCACACAGGTTTAAACTGAGGCAGCCATTTTGAATTTCTAATTCAAAATTCATTGCGAAAATATATGAGCCGCGACACGAGAAAACCAACAAAGTAGTTGTGCGCCCAGTGCAGACTCAGATCAGCCTGGGCACCCGCCCAGTCTGATCAGAGTCTTCGCTGTCCGCATGGAAGTAGCTTAGTCGCTTAGCTACCCTTTGAGCCTTTTGATTAAGAGTCTGATCAGACTGGGCGGCTGTCCAGGCTGATCTGAGTCTGCACTGGGCGCACAGCCACATTGTTGTTTTTCTCGTGTCGCGGCTCATTGATTGATTGATTTGATGCTTAACGTCCACGGTTAACCACTAAGGTCATGTCGGGACGGTCAGTTAACCTAACCACACTATTCCTGGGCAGGTTAACCTAAGCGGTTAACCAGTACTAAATGCACATACTTTCGCCAGTATCTGACAACTGCCCTTCTTGAATCAGCGGAAGGAGAAACGAAAGTATGTGGCCAGACCGGGATTCGAACCCAGGACCTCTGACTTACGAGTCAGGTGCCCTACCGATTGCGCTACCCGGGCCGGCGTGTCGCGGCTCATATTTTCTATAGTTAAGTAAATTCTAAAGATCTACTGTTCAAGTCTGAGTATGTATGAGAAAAAGGTAGCAGACTTAAGCAACTAAGTTAAAGGTTGAAAAACTAGCTGTTGAACTGCATCAACAAAATATGAGCCGCGACACGACAAAACCAACAATGTGGCTGTGCGCCCAGGGAAGACTCAAATCAGCCTAGGCAGCCGCCCAGTTTCACCAGACACTTCGGTAAGTGTCCAAAGGATAGATATGGGTCTAAGGTACCTCCATGCAGACAGCGAAGACTCTGATCAGACTGGGCGGATGCCCAGGCTGATCTGAGTCTGCGCTGGGCGCACAACCACATTGTTGGTTTTCTCGTGCCGCGGCTCAATATGACTAAACTGTGCCGTTCCGTTTTATCATCCATATTTTTCTTTTCTCCGTCTCACTCCTTTCTCTTCTACTGGTGTCTGTTTTGCGTTGTAACTAGCATCTCCTGATAAAGTAAAGGTAAAGGTTTCCCGTAGCCTTGTGGCTACAAGGGCAGTAGTTTGTTAGAGCCCTGCTGTAATTATCCCTGATTCGAGGCAGGTAATCGGTTACTGGTCGGTCAATAAAATGAGTATTTTAATCTTGGAGCCAATCAGATTTTAATCCGCAACCTTCGCCACCAAAACTTTGGCTAACGAAAGGCCCAGTCGTAGGGGAGGTTTCGAGTAGAGGTCATCATTTCTAAATGTCGCAAGTGGTTTACAAAGATGTGTTAGTTTTTACAGGTTCAGGGAAAATACCGAATATCAAACATACTGCGAATAATAACTATAATCTTGACAGTATACAAATGAGACTCACCAACATGAGTGACACTCCATTTGTTTCTCAGTTTGATTTGAATTATCAACATGAAACAAATTGTCAAAAACAGACAAACGCAGCTAGCATTACAAATAAAATTTCCTTTTAAAAAGGAAGGCTTGCCCAGCTAAGACAGTGAAATTTTCATGAGTTGTTTATTCAAGTGAACCCAATTGTTAGTGCATTTTCTGTTGCTAATTTCTATTTAGCAAAGTATTTGATTTCTTAACTTTTTGAATGGCGGCATTATCTACAGGTGTGAGGTAAAAACAAGTGTAGAATTTATTTGAAAATCAGATCGAGGAAATATTTAAACACACACACACACGCACGCTCGCACGCACGCTCGCTCGCTCGCTCGCACGCACGCACGCACGCTCGCTCGCTCGCTCGCTCCTTCGCTTGCACGCACGCACACACGCACGCACACACAGTTTTCCAACGTTTTGGCTGTTAGGCATGTCTCAAGGAAAATTACTATATGGGCCTATTTCAAGCCTTTTCTATATGGCTACTTAGTCACATTTAGTTTGAATCAAAATTTTAGGAAAGACTGTTTCAAACCAATGTCTATGGAATCTTGGCACATCTGGACTTCGCATCAAAAGAAGACAACAAATTTACATTCACTGAACTGTATTTTTGATTTTAGTAGCACCAGTGACAGTGAGTAGAAGAAAATTTTGCATGCTGCTGTTGTTTGAGATAATAACTTGCTTTACACCTTTTGGGAACAATAAAGCACAGAACTCATTGTGTTCATATTTCCATGAACTTCCGAAAAATGAAATTTATCTCTTATATTTATACCATGTTATCACATCAATTATGTTACTTATTTGTGACGTTCTGGCTAATTCAACAAGGCAAGGACGAAGAATAGTTATTTACCAACGTGTTTGGTAATGACGTTCAACAGCCGTCACAATGACATGACGTATATCAAACGTTACGTCGGCCAATCGACTTATCGAATTATCCGTGACGTCGCTTACGCGTAACATTGCATGAATGCGTGTTGTTCATGGATGTATATACCAAACAAAAAAAAAAGAAACGCATATAGTAAGATTTCCCATTTAATTTACCTTTTATAGCATGGTTAGAAAATGTCTAAAAATCCGTAGTTCTGCTCAAATCTTGCTCAGACTTCATCATGGCGTAGATGAGTATCTGTAGCTTCCATACGCATAAAAATTCGCCTTAATGAAATCGCTGACAATGGCCTCTTATTGAAGACTATGACATTGAAAACTGAGCCCTGCCTTGTTTTGAGACGCGTCACAAAGTACTGAATTGACACAAATGAAATTTTCGGGTTGAACTGTCCGATTGTCTATCTATAACACTGTACGAATTATTGTTTTAAAATATCTGTTATTCCCGAGAAAATACCAAAACATTACTGTGTGGGTTTCTTTTTTTTTTGTTTGGTATATATGAACATCGTCAGCCCAGTTAAGGTTCATCTAAGGAAATCGTCGACACGTGTAAATGTGTCTCTGTACATTTGTTAAAAAGGCAACATTAGTGTTACAATAAAACATTAATGCAGAACATCAATACGCCGTGACAGTCAGTCACATTTAGCTTCTGCGCCCAGTAGGCCTAACTGTGCACATATTAAGGAATCTCGACACTAGCAAAGGTAGCCTAATATAGAGTTATGCGGTGCAAGTAAGCTGATTATAGTTCATTGGTTTTCTTCTACTACTGTATACGTCATAAGCAGGTGGGCAGGTTCTTGACAAACATGCATCATAATGATGGGTGCCTGAGCTGCTCGGATTTATTTTCTATTCAGACAATATTTTAGTTTCGCCTGCTACTAGCAGAAACTAGGTAGATTTACATGTGTATTACTTACATGTAACTGTTCCTGCATCTGCGGCATTATTACCGTCGGTGGCGTATACTTAACGTTTTTGGTTGTGCGGTTTTTGTGACAATGCGCAAACAGGCGAAAAATAGCACGTCCTAATGTATTATTGGAAATAGACTTAAACTCTTAAGGTTTCATCATATTTTTCCTCCATGTAACAGGAATTAACATGGTTATTTTTTGCCCATAAAAGGCGCAGTAATTCGGCAAAGAAGTTAACGTGTATGTTGTACTATTTATTATTCCATTTTTTTGAATTATATTTATTTATTTTTATTAGTGAAAGGTGATGATACAGTAATACGTCAAGCTTTAAAAAATATATGTATTCTGCTGGCTATCACTCAGGCGTGTAATTATTTGCGTTCAAATTTGTATATTTATCATGTTCTTAAAAAATTATCTTTATTTTTTAAGACATTAGTCTACTGAGTAATACAAACTTAACGAAGACTTGCTGCAAATTATATAAGTATTACCTCCCTTGAAACATGCTATATTGGCGATTCATAGGAAAATCCTGTTTTATGCCATTTGCGACCAACAAAGGTACCTATCAGATTGCATTTTGCGCAGTCTGATCAATACCATGTGGGCGATCGTATACATTTACCTGTTGTCGGATGTGGCTAAGAAATATTGCATCGAGGCAAAGCAGCGGGCGAAATTGTATGTATTTTGTGACGTACGCGAAGGTACAATTTTTTATATAGATGAGAACGAACTCTCCGGCATATACTAAAATATAGAGTGGAGTCAACCTTTGCAGTGGAGCCTTAGAGTGGAGTGTTTCTCCTTTCTTTTTTTTTTTTTTTTTTGAGTTTCTTTTGGAGTCAGGTGATAAGTCGCAGGATGTTAGATGATGACATCTCCTTGACTCAGAGACTATCGGTATTAAAACCAGATCTATTGCTCATTAGTCCATTGTCAGTGTACAAATAAGCTGGCTGTGTAAACGGAAATACATACCCAGTAATCAAGTAAGCCCACCACACCAGCCAGCTAGTAAGCCAGTAAGTAAGTTCTTATACTTCTTTTCAAACAGTCAGATGGTACAATTTGATTTGGTAGGAATTTGACATGATTTATGTACCTTTTAAGTTCAGCCGGCAAACCTATTTCAAACTGCCAAAACTTAATGCTGCTGACTCGGATAAATACATGTATACAGTATGGCCATAATGTTTAATTATTGTTCCCAAAAGTATACTTGGCCTGGCCTTGCTTGGTTCATGGTATTATGCTTTCAAGCAAGCTATTATCAGAAAATGCCCCTTTGCATTTTGCAACTGGTCATTGCCCGAAAATGGTGCGGCAAGGTTTCTTGTCCAGACATTTTAAGTCAGATAAGTTCACGCAAAATCTCCACTCCAAAAATACCACTCAAAAAAAAAAAAAAAAAAAAAAAAAACACGCCACTCCATAGGTTGACTCCATTCCATATTTTAGTATATGCCAACACTCCTGGTATTTTCCGAATGAGCGTGACGTATCGTTTCTTCTAAAAATAACTCGGTATCACTAAACGACATGAATACTGGCTTGCGGCCGAAACCGCAAGCCAATAAAAAACGAGCCTTGCCACAGTAAAAAGTTAATCAAGGACATTTAGAAAACGTAAACACGCAACTCGACATGCGTATCCGCAGTCTGATCAGTTTCGTTTCCACTTGCATGCATCAGGAATTTTAGTTAAATGGTAACACTTTAAGTGGAAGCAGGAAATTAAAGCTCTGTTCATCTAGGAGCATATTCTTTCTGTTAGAAAAGACCCCTTCTTAGAGGGGCTTTGTCGCACAGAGTAGCACACAGAGAGGCAAAAGTATTAAGTCGTACACATTCACCTTAAATAAGCCGCAGCACGACAAAAACAAATAAGTGGCATGTGCGCCCAGCTATGACTCAGATCAGCCTGGGCATCCGCCCTGTCTGAGCAGACTTTTGGCTGTGCACTTTAAGGTTAGCTATGGGTCTAAGCTATCACCATGCCGACAGCGAATACTCTGATCATACTAGGCGAATGGCCAGACTGATCTGAATCTTTGCTAGTCGCACATGCTTCTTTGTTGGTTTTGTCGAGTCGTTGCTCAAAATAGATGGAGAAGAGTAAAAAAAAGAAACATAAATGAAAACAAAATAGAACATTGGCAGTACACACCCACACACTGAAGAAGACTGTTTGCAGAATGCCGTCATTACATGCATGTTAGATACAATCATAAACCTCGAGTCTCCTTCGGGAATTTCTTAGTAAATTTTCACCCCGTCTTTGTTGCTTACAGATTAAATACTAGACGGCTTAAAGCTGGTTGTACATTTGATTGATTCCAACCTTATTTGGAATGAACATATTGTTTTAAAATTTAGTTAATGTTACAAATACTGTCTTCCTCCATGCGGACAGCGAAGACTCTGATCAGACTGGGCGGATGCCCAGGCTGATCTGAGTCTGCGCTGGGCGCACAACCACATTGTTGGTTTTGTCACGTCGCGGCTCAAATGATCCAGGGTATATTATTTGTTGATATTTAGCAGTACTTTTGTATATCATTGGAAAGGTAAATTCAAGTGCTGTAATGTACATTTCTTTGAAAGTCTCTTGTGTTCTTTCGCTGTTTACTTAATGAGACAATGATATCTTTAATGAAGAAACACGAAATACTATTCTTTAAATGTAAAATAAGAAAGATATAGAGAAATCATTCCCAGATTCTACACAAGTAACATATTGAACGAGCACCTTCGCTGCTATGCGGTAAAGATACAAAGGTGTTATGTAATTTCAAAAATTCAGGTTATTTTTTATACATATACATTTTTAACAAATGACAGGCATTTTATTAGTGCAATGATTAGGTCACTTTGTTTTGTTACAACTGGCAACATATAATTGATGAAACTGGATGATACATGTGCAGACTCCACGCCGGAATTTGCAAAGTCGCAGCAGTTCATGTAAAATATAAAATATAAAATAATAAAATGAAATTATCTATTAATAAAAAGGCATAGACAAGATACATTAAACTTTGTCTGCTGTTAAAAGTTAAAATGACATACTGAAAGTGAAATTCATACATAAAAACGTGAGCGACTTGTTATTTTATATGACATATTGACATTGAAATATATGGGTGGGTGGGGAAAAATTATCGTAAATAAAAGCATCGCAAACGACTGCGTGATACCCCGCAACTGCAAACCTTTTTCATACACCGATTTTTCCAGATTTATGCATGTATATAGCCGGGGGCAGGGGGAGATAACTCCCATGGAGTAAATTTTAGCATCACTGGAGGCTTTCATCACTCTGATCATTTGCTGAAAGTTTCAGAAAAATGCTTCAAACTCTGATTTTATATGGAATTTTTCATGATTTTATACATGCATATAGTCCCAGGCCAGGGGCAGATAACCCCCGATGATAAAATTTCGGTGCTCATAAAAAGCTTTTGTTACTTCAATCATGTTTGTGAAATTTCATCATGATACTCAAAGTAGTAAAGGAAGTAGAGGCCAGAAACCTTTTTTTGTACATTGACAACTGCCATAACTCTGTCAGAAATTACTAAAATTTGCCCATTAACAATCCCAAGCGAGACATTCTCGGTACAAATGCATATGCAAAATTTGAAGGAAATCCATTGATAAATACTTAAGTTATCGAACGGAAACGAAGTGCGGACGGACAGACGGACGTACGTATTACGGACGGACGGACAGACACACGGACGGCCAACGTGAAAACATAATACCCCGCCACTAACGTGTGGCGTGGTATAAATATGAGGTAGAAAGACAAAAGAGCTAAAGGTGTCGTAAAGGATTTTTTAAAAAGAAAACAGGCATGACGAACTAAATTTTATTAGTTCTTTGTTTCATAATTGTTATCAAACCTTCTTCACTTTCACATAAAATGACCTTGAAACCGAAGTTTAAACAGCTTACTACGGATTTCATTTTAGCAACGGAATTGACATCAAAAGAAATTCGCATCTTTCCATGATTAGTCTGTCTTGAGATGCAAATCTTATGTTTTAGCAAAGCTGATATAATGACTATTATACTCGAATATTTTCAGTTTAACAGATAAAATATGTATCAATCCGGAGCTGTATGTACAACTCGTATCTAGACTTAAGAAAATATGAATTTATCTTTACATGAATTTTTCGACAATTTCTTCGCAATGTCTGTACCTTAACAACAATTGGCAACGGTATATTTTTAAGAAAATACTAGTGCCTCATTTTTTTGAGTGTAGGTATTTTGATGATTTGTAAACCTTAGAATTAAGACATAAATTTCAAAAATTGGTCAACATTCCTAGGAATGGCAGACTTAATTACGCTATTTCTGGAATGCCCCACGTACATCGGCGTTTACACAGCGATAAATTCCACATCAGTTTAATCAGGGCTGTGGAAACACCAAAATTTTCTACTTGTTCATGGACAAGTAGAAAACTTAAATTAATTTGTCCAAACAAATATTTACTTGCCCAGAAAAAAGGCACATGAAATAAGGATTTTTAGAATAGTAGATAATGAACAGAGGAAGAGTTGAACTTGATGACAGTTTTTGGCTAACTGTCACAAAGTCAAATTAAAACATATGTTGTGGGCACCTGTTAGAATTGTCTCAATGAGGCAACGTATGTTTTCATGAGAAAATATTTCAGAATTATCCTGAAATACTTCCACTGATGACACTTTGAATACTTGTCCCAGGGCAAGTAAAATGAAATTTCTCTTTTGTCCAGAGTGAAACGGGACAAGTACATGTAGGACAAATCGGGCATAGTATTTCCACAGCCCTGAGTTAAACTTCTTTCTTATAATTACAACTCGGTCATCTATGCCCAAAATATTTTGGTTACGTTGTTGAGTTGGAATTATTGCCCTAAATGCTTACATGATAGACAATAAGGTGTCGTGTACTGTTGTAATCCAAAGTGCGAAGACAGACAAATTTGCACTTAATATGCGTCTGACGAACGCATCAAGACATCTGCATTCCAGTCAGATAATTAGAAAATTGAAAATGAATTAAAGTAAGATCGCCTTAAATGATGTGCGAACAAGCAATTTATCGTATTAGGTACTTTTTGTGCTGTAAACAGGTTCGAAGAATCCGTCTGACCTTTTCCGTTATAAAAGATTTTAGCCGGATGCAGAAACGAATGCAACATGAATGTACAAATTGGACCATGGCTGTCAAATGATTTCCTTGTTCTGGATAAGTCCTGGAATGATATACAAGGGTTGATCAAGAAGTAATGTCGCTGTGTCCATTGCGCGCTTGTTCATCGTAGCATTACTATAAAATTTATATCAAGCTACATGTACAATGTAATTCAGTTCTGATTTACAGAATAAATATAAAATTGGAATCTTTTATCGTTCCAATTTTATAGAAGTTTAATGTATGCCACCGACGTCATCGAGCCGCACGTTAAAATAACGTTAATTACATGAACATAATTTTCAAAGACAATCACATAACAAGATCAAACTAAAGCGTCAAATCAGATGAAAATTTGAAAGATTCTGCCACCCACTGTTGAATCTTTAATATCATCACTGCAATTATAAGTTCGATAGCCAGTGCCAATGCTTTTTTCTGCCGAATAAAATGACAAACGTGTCGGCGGATATTTTTTGCGGTTTGGCAGAAAATAAGAATACCTTCATTAGAGACTGTAGAGCTGTTTAGTTAGACATGTGCGGCCGTATTCATAAAACGACTTAAGTGGTTGCTATGCTGTTGCTAAGGCTAAATTTCTTTGAAGGAGACTCCCTACATCTATGAAATTTGGTCTGGAGGAACAGTGTAAGACTGTTCCTCCAGACCAAATATCATAGTTGTAGGGAATCTCCTTTATAGATATTTAGCCTTAGCAACCGCATAGCAACGACTTAAGTGGCTTTATGAATACGGCCCCTGGTGATATAATAGAGATTATGAGGCTTATGTAAAGGTGCAATCAGCGCACTCTGTAAGAGTGCAGATGAGTCGCGAGAGCATCGTCCGAAAATTAGAAGACCTTTATGTGTAATGTCAGACAACAACGACACTCTTGTTTGGACCCCATATATGAAAATCGATGTTCTACAAAAAGAATATTGTGTTAATTCTGGAACATGAGCTACGGGGCTGTTCAAATATCGAAAGATGAGATAAACGTGGGTGAACAGAGATTAGAGCTATGCTGGAACAACGAATATCACCAAAACCTCACCAACATCTACGTGTAGGTGTTGGCTTTCATGTACTGAAATACTGATCTCATCGAAAGTGTATTTTGAGTGGAGTGCAGTGTCAAAGTGGGTGGGGTAATTCCACCCCATACCTTACCATGTATCATTTTTTTTTCAATTATCGCTATAAGTAATAATGACTGATTTACCATTATGATTTGAAATAATACAGGCATATATGCTTATAATGCTTATTCAATACCAATATATGAGCTTATAAGTGGTAACAGGAATTTTACTTATTTTTACTTCTCCAACTTTGCCAAAAACCACAATTTTTCATTATTTGTCCAGATATATAAAGGAAACTTTGTTATAATATTGACATGATAATGATAGTTGCAGAATTATGAGGAAACTTTCCTAGGCATATTAAAAACTGAATTATCTGCCCATGATTCAAGAAAATATGAGATAAATAAATTGAAAATGTAAGATCAAAATTCCACACTGCTAGGTATATTTTTGATGACTCTTCTGCTCCTGTTTCTAATATGAAAGTGATTGATGAACTTTCAATTCCATATAGCGCCCATGATATCACACAAGAACTGTAACTGAACAGCAGAGCTCATCCTGCATGAGCTTGTAAGTGGTTACACGAATCTACTTATTTTTGCTTCTCCCAACTTTACGAAAAACCACAAGTTTTCATTATTTGTCCAGATGTATATAGGAAACTTTGGAATTATATTGATATGATAGTGTGCATTGCAGAATTATGAGAAAAACTATCCTAGGCATATCAAACCCTGAATTATCTGCCCTTGATGCAAAAAAATATGTTACTAAATTGAAAATATAAGATCGAAACTCTATACTGTAAAGTCTATTTTTGATGACTCTTTTGCTCATTCCATATAGTGCCTGTGACATTACACAAGAACTGTAACTGAACAGTAGAGCTCGTCCTGTTATATGCCACTTAATTGCATCACATTTAAGAAACCATTTTCGAACCCAAAATTTGATTTATGGATTTTAGTTACTGATACTGATAGTGGCATATAACAGGACGAGCTCTACTGGTCAGTTACAGTTCTTGTGTAATGTCATAGTTTTCTCATAATTCTGCAATGCACACTATCATATCAATATATACTGTTCACAAAAAGTAGGGGATATTAGAGAAGTTTCCCCTAAGAGACCTACTACATAAACATAAGACATAAACATAACGAGATACGTAAAGCCAATACTACAGTAACTGCTCGTAATCGCATAGCTGTTTTTTTTTTTCATGCACATAAAAAGTTACAAGCTTTACCACTGTTATTCTACCAAGGAAATTTCTGCTGCACTTTTGGTCTCGGTGTATCCTGGCGAATCCGGGACGAGAAGGTTGTACAATAGATTTGCGTTTTGGACATCCTGGGTATGCCGGGGTAGGTTATGGGATAACCAGTGGTGCGTCCGTGTTTACGGCTTTGTCCCTCGTCCCTCGTGGTTCGGCGGTCATCAGGCTGGACAAACATTTAGGATTTGATTGTTCATTGTGTCTGTAGAATGCTTCCGCGTGGGTGGTTAAATTTAGCTCATCTGAGCCAGAGGCTCATGGGAGGGGCTGGGGGTCTTATAGGATGGGCAGACTCCTTCGTCCGCCCGTCGTCTGCCGTTAACAATTTCAAACAAGTATATCTCTAAAGCTACAAGGCCAGTCTCGATTAAATTTCATGTGTAGCATTACCGGGCAGGGGGTGACTGTATTAGGGTTTGGGGAATGTTTGGCTGAAACTGTGGTAACCATGGCCATAGGCTCAGGGTGAGCTTTTGTGATCACTCAGTCCGTCGTGTGTCGTCCGTCGTGTGTCGTCAACAATTTACTTTAAATGACATCTCTGAAACCGCTAGGCCTGGGGCTTTGTTTTTTTGTATGAAGCATTGTCTAGTAGACCTCTACCAAGATTGTTCACATGGTGGCCCCAGGATCCAAAATGGCTCTGGGGCAGGGGGTCTTGGGTTCGAAACTAAAATATACTTAAAAATCTTCTTCTCCAGACCTGCTTAAGATGCTTGGAATTTGGTATGTAGCATTGCCTTGTGGTCTTCTACCAAGATTGTTCAAATGGAGGCCCCAGGGTCTAAAATGGCCCCGGAGCAGGGAGTCCAGGTTTGAACCATAGAAATACACAGAAAAATATTCAAAAAACTTCTTCTTCAGAACTGCAAGGCTCAGATGCTGAAAATTCGGTATGTAGCATTGCCTAATGTCCTTCAGCATGTTTGTTCACATGATGGCCTCAGGGTCCGAAATGGCCCCGCCCCAGGGGTCTTAAGTTTGAACCACAGAAATACATAGAAAAATATTCAAAAATCTTCTTCAAAACCGCTTAGTGCAGATGCTTGAAATTTGGCCTGATGCATTGCCTAGTGGTCCTCTACCAACTTTGTCCAAATGGAGGCCCCAGGGTCCAAAATGGCCTTGGGGCAGGGGGTCTTGGGTTTGAAACTAAAACATACTTAAAAATTTTCTTCACCAGAACTACTTGGCTCAGATGCTTGAAATTTGGTATGAAACATTGCCTATTGGTCCTATTCCAACTTTGTTTAAATGGTGGCCCCAGGGTTCAAAATGGCCCTTGGGTAGGGGATCTTGGGTTCGAAACTAAAAAAATACTTAAAAATCTTCTACTCCAGAACTGCTTGGTTCCGATGCTTGAAATTTGGTATGTAAGATCGCCTAGTGGTCCTTTTCCAAGTTTGTTCATATGGTCGCCCCAGGATCCAAAATGACCCTGGGCCAGGGAGTCTTGGGTTCGAATCTAAAAATACTTAAAAACCTTCTACTCCAGAACTGATTGGTTAAGATGCTTGAAATTTGGTATGTAACATTGCCTAGTGGTCCTCTACCAAGTTTGCTCAAATGGTGGCCCCAGGATTCAAAATGGCCCTGGGCCAGGGAGTCTTGGTTCGAAACTAAAAATTAATGAAAAATCTTCTACTCCAGAACTCCTTGGCTCAGATGCTTGAAATTTGGTACGTAGCATTGCCGAGTGGTCGCCTACCGACTCTGTTCAAATGGTGGCCCCAGGGACCAAAATGGCCCTGGGGCAGGGGGTCTTGGGTCGAAACTGAAAAAATACTTAAAAATCTTCTTCAACAGAACTGCTTGCCTCAGATGCTTGTAATTTGGTAACATTGCCTAGTGGTCCTCTACCAAGTTTGATCAAATGGTGGCCGCAGGGTCCAAAATGGCCTCGGGACAGGGAGTCCCAGGTTTAAATCATAGAAATACATAGAAAATATTAAAAAATCTTTTTCACAACCGCAAGGCTCAGATGCTTTAAATTTGGTATGTTGCATTGCCTAGTTGCTCTTTACCAAGTTTGTACAAATTGTGGCCCCAGGGTCCAAAATGGCCCCGCAACAGGGAGTGCTAGGTTTGAACCATAGAAATACATAGAAAAATATTCAAAAATCTTCTTCTTCAGAACCACTTGGCTCAGATGCTTGAAATTTGATATGTAGCATTGCCTACTAGTCTTTACCAAGTTTGTTCAAATAATGACCCCAGGGCCTAAAATGGCCCCGCCCTAGGGGTCCTGGGTTTGAACCATAGAAATTCATAGAAAAATAATCAAAAACCTTCTTCATCAGAACCTTCTGGCTCAGATGCTCGAAATCTGGTATGTAGCATTGCCTTGTATTCGCTTATCAAGTTTGTTCAAATGATTGCCCCAGGGTCCAAAATGGCCCCGCGACAGGGAGTCCTGAGTTTGAACCATAGAAATATATATAGAAAAATATTTAAAAATCTTCATTCTCAGAAACACTTGGCTCTGATGCTTGAAATTTGGTATGATTGCCTGTTGGACTTCTACAAAGCTTGTGTAATGGTGACCCTGGGATCCAAAATAACCCTGGGGCGGAGAGTCTTGGGTTCGAAATTATACTTAAAATCTTCTCCAGAACCCCTTAGTGCAGATGCTTGAATTTTAGTATGATGCATTGCCTAGTGGTCCTTTACCATTTTTTTTTTAAATGATGGCACCTGGGGCAAAAATGGCCCTGCCCCATGGGGTCCTGGTTTTGAGCCATAGAAATACATAGAAAAATATTTCAAAATCTTCTTCTTCAGAACCACTTGGCTCAGATGCTTGAAATTTAGTATGGTGCATTGCCTAGTCGTCCTTTACAAAGATTATTCAAATGATGGCCCCAGGGTCCAAAATGGCCCCAAGCCAGGGGGTCCTGGGTTTGAACCATAGCAATCATAGAAAAACATTCAAACATCTTTTTCTTCAAAACCATTTGGAAATGGTTGCAAACTATCAGGTTTGTTCAAATGATGATCCTAGTATGACCTTTAACCTCTTGCTCAGGTGAGCGATTCAGGGCCTCTTGGCTCTCTTATATTAGCTCAGGGTGAGCTATTGTGATCAGTCAGTGTCCGTCGTGCGTCGTCCGTCGCCTAAAATTTGCTTTAAAAGACATCCTCTCTGGAACCGCTAGGCCTAGGGCTTTGATATTTGGTATGAAGCATTGTCTAATAGACTTTTACCAAGTTTGTTCAAATAGTGGCCATGGGGTCCAAAATGGCCCTGAGGGGGTGTCCTGGGTTCGAAATTAAAATATACTTAAAAATCTTCTTCTCCTGCACCATTTGGTGCAGGTGCTTGAAATTTGGTATGTAGCATTGCCTAGTGGTTCTTTACTAAGTTTGTTCAAATGGAGGCCCCGGGGTCCAAATGGCCCGCCCCAGGGGCTCCTGGGTTTAAACTATAGAAATACATAGAAAAATATTCAAATATCTTCTTCTTCAGAACCACTTGGTTCAGATGCTCAAAATTTGGTATGTAGCATTGCCTAGTATATTCCTACAAAGTTTGTGTAAATGATGGCCCCAGGGTCCTAAATGGCACATAAAAATATACTGAACGCCAAAAGAAACGCACACAAAGTATATATATGTACATTAAATTTGCAAAAGTAGCCAGCTGCTACTAATTTTTGTCTTGTTAGTTTGACGTGTCCATGCGTTTTTTGAGAAAAAGAATATCTAAAACCCTCAATATCTCTTACACTCTGAGAAAAACCAACACTTTCTGGATTGGGTAGAATTAAAAGTTACAAAAACAAGCAATCTTTCAGAGGTTATTTTCTCAACTGCAGAATCTTTTTGAATCACGATTTACGTGCGACTGTAAATCTCTTTATCAGAAGAAAATTTGCTATAATTCATTTTGTTCTTGGGCTGTCTTTAATTCTTCAAAAACAAGACAAGGAAACTTAGGTATCAAGAAAGCTTAAACACACAGTTCACTTTAACATAGGGTTTTCCATTAAACCTTCGAACTCCGATATTTTCAAACAGAAAAGGAAAAACTTTGTATCAGTAATGATACTGTAGTGAAATGCAACACATGAAATAATTTATAAAAGAAACTGTAGCGTGTAGCACAAACAAAGCCGTTGTCGGTCTTCAAAAATTATTATTTGTTTAATACAAAGGGAGGTTATTTGAAAATTGACTGATTTCATAGCACTGTCGTTTAATTAATAACCACAACATTCATATGAATTTAGCGTTTTTCTAACAGTTGCATATCAAAGACCATTTCGTGACATAATATGCTTTATTTGAAAAGGTAAGATAACTCTTGGAATGGAATTTAATGTTTTTCGAGAAAGTGAGAGAACTCTTTTATAAGAAATTTTTATCATGATAGTTTCCTTGTGCACTGTAGTCGGTTGAATATCATAGTCTAAGCAATGATCGATTTGGACTCGCCTAGTGATAGTGCCGAGAAAAAAGAACATAAATTGTGTGCGTTTCTTTTGGCGTTCAGTATACATAGAAATTTTTTTAAACATCTTCCTCTGCAGAACCACTTGGCTCAGATGCTTGAAATTTGGTATGATGCATTGCCTAGTAGACTCCTACAAAGTTTGTGTAAATGGTGGCCCTGGGATCCAAAATGGCCCTGTGGCGGGGGGGGGGGGTCTTGGGTTTGAAATTAAAATATACTTAAAAATCTTCTTCTCCAGTACCACTTGGTGCAGATGCTTAAAATTTGATACGTAGCATTGCATAGTGGTCCTTTACCAAGTTTGTTCAAATGATGGCCCCAGGGTCTAAAATGGCCCCTTCCCAGGGGTCCTGGGTTTGAACCATAGAAATATAGAAATACATAGAAAAATATGAAGAACCACTTGATTCAGATGCTTGAAATTTAGTAAGTTCTTGCCCAGTGGTCCTATACCAATGTTATTCAAATGATGGCCCCAGGGTCAAAATGGCCCCGCCCCAGGGGGTCCTGGGTTCGAAACATAGCAAAACATAGAAAAATATTCAAAAATCTTCTTCTTCAGAACCATTTGGAAATAATGCTAACTATCAGGTTTGTTCAAATGATGACCCTAGTTTGACCTTTAAACTTTTTGCTCAGGTGAGCGATTAAGGGCCTCTTGGCCCTCTTGTTTAAGAAACTTGCCGAAATGCTATATACCATTATAAATATTAATCAGACATCAAACAAGTATTCACTTTAAGCATTTGTTTGGCTCTTTTTGGGTTTAACGGCTCCGAAGTTTGAGACAGTATTTCAGTCTATATCGAGCCGTCTCCCAGAGAGAGGGAGAAAAAAAAGAGATATGATAGGCGAGGGAAAAATGACTAAACGATTCCCATCCGCACCTACTGCAAGCACAGTAAGCATTTGTCTTTCTTTTATCCAAATAAGAAGGACGCCTAGGCACTGAAAGCTACCCAGCACCATCGCCTGACCCGACCATCCCAGAGGCAGAGAGAGAAGTGATATGGTAGGAGAGAGAGAAAAGGCCAAACAACCCCCCACCCACCGACACCTACTGCAAGCACAGAAGGCCCTTGCCCTACTTTTGTCCAAAAGTAGGACCCCTACCCCCACCTCTCCACGGCACTGGAAGTTACCCAGCACCATCACCCGACCATGACCACCCCATACAGAATTAGGATTTCATGACTACTGATACATAGTAGTATATACATATGCCAATGTATTGGACAGAGGCATTGCCTGTATTTGTTCTCACCAGTTGGTGTAGAAATACAGCTATGTATGATAATCACTGAATTGTGGTGAATACAAAATCTGCATAAAATTCGGAAACAACAACCGGTCTTCACAAAACTTAGTAGATGCCTTCTTTATGTTCTTTCGCACAATTTAGAATCTTAAAATGCAGGACTTGTTGATATAAAAAAAGGTTTCATATAAGAAAAGGTCAAAGGGTAATTTTCTTTCTCAAAATTAAAAACAATAACATCGATATTGAACATGTATTTAGTCCAGAAGGTACATAAATACATTGAGAAGGGCGTCTCAGCAATTATAATTTTAATTCTTTCACACACTATCAGGTTGAGCGGAAAAAATAGTAAACTGTGTCTAAATGTTTTGGCAAAATTATGAATAACACACAGGGAAGTCTACTGTTTCAAGGTTGAAAATTTTCACTTACATACCTGTCTTTGTCATAGTAATGTAGTTTTTATACTGTATGTGTGATATATGTATACCCGCCTATCCTTTATTTAATACATGCATCCCGTATACATGCACCGTATAAATTTTCGAACATTTGAGACTAAGCTACTGTTTTTATCTATTCTACCTCACAATTTGAGAGCTTGAACAAATAATTGCTGGGACGCTCTTCTCAATGTATTGAAGTACCTTCAGACCTAAATACATGTGCAATAAAGATGTTTTTTTTTTGTTTGTTTCTTTTGTGTGTGTGTGTGGGGGGGGTACCCTTTGACCTTTCCTGATAAAAACACCTTTTTTTGTCAGCAGGCCACTCTTTATAGCTCACCTGAGCCAGCGGCTCCGGGGGAGCTTCAGGATGGCAAGGCTCTGTTGTCCATCGTCCTCGTCGTCTGTCTGTCCACAGTTTTAAACAACTTCTCCTCTGAAACCACTCATCCATTTGTAAACAAATTTCAAATATAGCCTCCAGAGCTCATGGAAACGCAAAATTGTTCAAACGGTCCCGGTCACATGACCGACATGGCCACCACGACCATATATTGTAAAAGCCTTTAAAAATCTTCTCCAGAACCAATGAACCGTTGGCCTTGAAACTTGGTGTGAAGCATTGAGTACACAAGTACTAAAAAGATTGTTCAAATCATGACCTTTTCTGGTTCTTTTATATGGAAAAATGCTAGAATTTAAGATTTTATGAGAATTGTAGAAGATTTTGGCTTAAAAATTGGTGAACATGTAAATAGTCATTTTAATGAGTACATGACAATTTATGTGTACAAGAGGTCAATGTCATTCTTTGACCTTTGACCCTGGTCTCTCATATTTCGAACATCTCAAAAGTCACTGAGCCAGGTGTAATCAAATTTCATATAATGCTCCCGGGGATGAGGGAACAAACATTTGTTCAAATGGTCCAGGTCATATGACCAACATGGCTGCCACGCTCATAACCAACATGGCTGCCCTACTCATATATGGCAAAAACTCATAAAGATCTTCTTCTCCATTAACAATTGATCAATGGTCTTGAAACTTGCAATTGGTATGTGACACCGAGTACTCAAGTAATACCAAGATTGTTCAAATGATGACCTTGGTTTGACCTTGACCTTTTCAACATCTCCTCCAAAACCACTGGGCCAATTGCTCTGGTGAGCGATTCAAGGCCTCACGACCCTCTTTTTTGTATTCTTAACATTAGAGAACAAAATATAAGAAGACATTTTTACGGCAAGGTCAAATATGGAAAAATGCAAGAACTTTAGATTTTATGGGAATCGTTGAAGATTTTGGTCTAAAAATTGGTATATACAGTCATCTTAATGAGTAAATAAAGTTTTGTGAGTACAAGAGTTCAAGGTGATTCTTTGACATTTTGACCATGATCTCATATTTCCACAATTTCTAACACCTGCTAAAAAGCCACTGGGCAAAGTGTAACCAAATTTCATATAGAGCCTCCAGGGGTTGAGGAAACGAGATTTGTTCAAACGGTCCAGCTCACATAACCAACATGACCGTCATACCCATATATGGCGAAGCATATAAAGATCTTCTTCTCCAGAACCAACTGACCAATGGCCTTATAACTTGGTATGTGACATCGAGTACATGTACTTTAGTAATACCAAGATTGTTCAAATGATGACCTTGGGCTGACCTTGACCTTTTAAACATCTCCTCCAAAGTCACTGGGCCAATTGCTCATGTGAGAGATTCAAGGCCTCATGGCCCTCTTGGTTTGTATTCTAGACCTTAGAGAACAAAAAATAAGAAATCTGCTATTTTTCGGGGAGATGCATTAATTTATTATAGTTTTATACAGATATTTGTATTTACTATACTTCTATACAGACATTTGTATGAACCACAACTCACCCACTTAACTTTACAATTTCTTCTCATTGGCCTAATTTCATGAAAATGAACATCGTGTCAAGATTTCGAGAGCAGCACTTTATCTCAGAGGCCTGTTAGATTTCATATTACATGTACCAAACTTCTCTAACTCACTTTTCAACAAACTATGTTCCGGTGATGCACTGTAATAAAAAATGATTCCGTGTCAAATTTTCAAGATCAGTCTTTCATCTCGTTTCCATAATCTCATGTTTCAGTAGTTATAAGCTCAGGGGAGCTACTTAGGCCCAACTGGTGTTAGTGTTACTATACTGAGAGACTTTAGAAACGCACCAGTTTGTAGCTTTGGATATGCTA
Source organism: Ctena decussata (assembly GCA_963989385.1). Taxonomy (NCBI): domain Eukaryota; kingdom Metazoa; phylum Mollusca; class Bivalvia; order Lucinida; family Lucinidae; genus Ctena; species Ctena decussata. Next base: position 37,657,091 of record OZ022512.1, on the reverse strand, counting down.
GAAAAATAATTTTTTGTTTCATACAGCCATCAACTATTGTAATTTTGGTTTATTCCAATTTTAACCGGGAACACAAGCTTTCAAAATGAATGCAAAATAAAATTTGGCTTTAGAATATTCCTAAAGGGAGATAAATTCGCATTAATCCAGTGATGATTGAAGCGTGATTTTCAGTTTGCTGCAATTTCGTTACTGCTGATCAGATTTCAATGACATAAAAATCAGAGGTTATTCATTGTTCATGCTTTGTGTTCTCTTTTTATCGGTTACATTTCTTTCTTTTCAAGGTCATTTTGGAAAAATTCAAACTTTTTGCACAAAAACCGGAAGTGAACATAACAGACATTTGAATAATTACTCAAATTTGCTTTGACCTGGTACATTAAGACATACTCTCATGACCTGAGTAGGTGTACAGTCAATTGGTCGGCTTTTAAGTCGGGCATTTCCAAATTTTGAACTGTATCCTATTATTTTTTTTTTAAAAATCTAATTTTCGAACATCGATATAACACTTTTTCAAGGATCTTTGCCATTTTTCAGTGTACAGTGTGTGGTAATCATTCAGATGCATAAACATTAAAATTTGACAAAATGTGAATTCGTTAAAATATTATGCGAAAAAGTAACCAAATTTCCATTTTCTCGAAATTTCTATACATGGTTGCACACTCTCTGTAAGCGTTTGCAGACTTAAAGGACTCAACCATGCTAACTCGCACGCGTGCTCAAACGTTCCCAATATTGCAAACTCTGGGTAAAATAACATGATACACAATGATGCGTTTTTAAAGTCCCTCAGTATATATATGGGCATTGCGGCCATATTGCAACCTTCCATATATTCGTTCATTCCTCCAAACCATAGAGGCTCCATATAAAATTGACTTCATTTGGGGGAGAAATGTATGAACGAAATATATGAAATAGTTGAAACTGAAACGAATTTGTTCAAATTTTGTATCAATGCTTGGATTTTCAAAGGGTTTTCATTTAGCAACAATAATGACAATAAAATGAGACTTTATTGTTCTCATAGCATATTTATAATAACCATATTATGTACATTCACAAGTAAGTAAAACCACGACAAATGTGCTCTAACGCATGTCCGAACAGGGACGGTTCAGTGCATTCTGAGGATATTTGGAGATTGTTCTTCGCAACAACAGTGTATAGATACTGGGGAATCAGTGTCTTGTCCATTCTCACATGCCGTAAAAGTATATTTTCTCTTGTGACATACTCACCATACAGAACATATTTCGGCTCCTCAATGAGGGCCCCTAGGTCAAATGGTGCTTATGGGAGATTATTTTATAATTATCTATGAAAATATATTTAACCTTCTAGGTAACGCTTTTGTCACGAGTTAATGAAGGGCTACAAACCAACATATACGCGTTCTTCCTGAGAATTCGCCCAAAATCGTGCTTGAGCCCTCATTAGGACCTCCATACTGGCGTGTTTGTTTTGGGTTACAATATAGAGGTGTTTATGGAATTCTACAATAAAGCATGTTTTGGTCTCTCATTAGAAGCGCATTGGCCTTACCCTTAGAGGAATTATGATGTGTGTTTGATTTGGAATTGAAATCAAACTGGGACCAGTCCGAACAGTCCGATCACAGCAGTAGTCAGACAAAACAGATGTCCTTATAAAAAAGGATATGCCAGCAAAGTCCTTTATTGTCTAGTTTGAAATAGTCAGGGTAAACAGACTGGATCTGCTACATAAAATGAAGAATTAGCAAGGAAAAAGGGCATGACATTTGAATGGAGGCGATTTAACAAGACAATTAGTCTCTATATTCCAGCTCTAACTTAAAACTACAACTATATTCCAGTTTTTACAACTCTGGTTAACTATGTATGTACATGGGCTGTTACGAAACAGAAAAAAAGTCATAGTTACAAAACGACTAATGACCAAGTCGGTTGGTAACTATGACTCGTTTTCGTTTCGTAAGAGCTCTTTTTCGTTTCGTAACATCCTTGAAACACAGTTAACCCGGTGTGAATTATACACAACGTGTCTAAATCGGACTAACGTCTTGCACGCGTTTACTATTGTTATGACTGACCTGTTGACCTTCCGCGTTCTGCGAAAGTAACTTTCTTTTGGCATAAGTTAGTGTCCAAGTTACAAGACATAAATGTTCATGCTACTCAAATATTTTGTCAGTTAATGCTAGTGATAACCTGTGTGAACGGTAATTTAAACAAATTTGCTTTTCTCTAGAACTCCGGACACACAGTAAAAAGAATTAGCCATTTTCACTCCTCTAAGTTTTATACAGGAAGGTGAAGTTGGTTTGTTTTTTTGTTTTTCGCTTTTCGTTTTTCGCTTTTCGTTTTTCGTTTTTCGCTTTTCGTTTTTCGACATTCAACTCCTATTTTAACATTCGCACTGATGCCGAATATCGAATTTTGACATTCGAAATCCTACTTTGACATTCGAATTCAGACCGAATGTGGTATTTTGACATTCGAAATCCTATTTTGACATTCGCACTGAAGCTGAATATCGAATTTTGACATTTGCACTGAAGCTGAATATCGAATTTTGAATTTCGAAATCCTATTTTACTATTCAAACCCAGGCCGAATATGGTATTTTGACATTCGAAGTCCTATTTTGACATTCGCTATGAAGACGACTATGAAATTTTCACATTCGAAATCCTTTTTTGACATTCAAACTCAGGCCGAATATGGTTATGGACATTTGAAATCCTATTTTGACATTCGAATTCAGGCCGAATATGGTATTTTGACATTCGAAATCCTATTTTGACATTTGCACAGAGGCGTGATATCGAGTTCTAACATTCGAAATCCTATCGTGACATTCAAACTCAGGCCAAAAATGATATTTTGACATTCGAAATCCTATTTCGACATTCGCACTGAAGCCGAATGTGGTATTTTGACATTCGAAATCCTATTTTGACATTCAAATTCAGGCCGAATATGATATCGTGACATTCTAAATCCCATTTGAAAATTCGCACTGAAGCTGAATGTCGAATTTTGACATTCGAAGTCCTATTTTGATATTCGAATTCAGGACGAATATGGTATTTTGACATTCGAAATCCCATTTTGACATTCGCACTGAAGCCGAATATCGAATTTTGACTTTCGAAATCCGATTTTGACATTCGAATTCAGGCGAAATGTGATATTTTAACATTCGAAATCCTATTTTGACATTCGCTCTGAAGCCGAATATCGAATTTTGACATTCAAAATCCTATTTTGACATTCAAACTTAGGCCGAATATGGTGTTTTGATATTCGAAATCCAATTTTGACATTCGCACTGAAGCCGAATATCGAATTTTGATAATCGAAATCCTATTTTGACATTCGAACTTAGGCCGAATATAGAATTATGACATTCGAATCCGATTTTGACATTCGCACTGACGCCAAATATCGAATTTTGACATTCGAAATCATATTTTGACATTCGAACTCAGGCCGAATATGGTATTTTGACATTCGAAATCGTATTTTGACATTCGCACTGAAGCCGAATATCGAATTGTGAACTTCGAAATCCTATCCTGACATTCGAATTCAGGCCATATATGGTATTTTGATATTCGGCTTCAGTGCGAATGTAAAAATAGGATTTCAAATGTCATAATACCATATTCGGCCAGAGTTTGAAGGTCAAAATAGGATTTCGAATTTCAAAATTCGATATTCGGCTTCAGTGCGAATGTCAAAATAGGATTTCAAATGTCAAAATACCACGTTCGGTCTGAATTCGAATATCAAAATAGGATTTCGAATGTCAAAATACCATATTCGGCTTCAGAGCGAATGTCGAAATAGGATTTCGAATGTCAAAATACCATATTCGGCCTGAGTTTCAATGTCAAAATAGGATTTCGAATGTCAGAATTCGATATTCGGCCTCTGTGCGAAAGTCAAAATAGGATTTCGAGTGTCAAAATACCATACTCGGCTGAATTCGAATGTCAAAATAGGATTTCGAAGTTCAAAATTCGATATTCGGCTTCAGTGCGAATGCTAATATAGGAGTTGAGTGTGGAAAAACGAAAAGCAAAAAATGAAAAGCGAAAAATGAAAAGCGAAAAACGAAAAACGAAAAGCAAAAAACGAAAAGCGAAAAACGAAAAACAAACCAACTTCACCTTCCTGTTTTATACTTACCTATCAAAGGCATTTAACATGACCCTGCTGCCTTCGAAGCGATCTGGTTAATGCCTGTTTTGCACGTATTAACCTTTGAAGCTTAGAGGAATCATTAAAATGATCATGAGAGAACAAAATTAGAAAGAGCTCCGCTGAGCGGGACAATATACACCCGTGGGGCTTAAAGTTGGAAAGAAACAAGAGATGAAAGAACTGAAAGTAGGGTTATAGTTCTTTTTCTCTGCATATCGGCTGATATTTGAACAAACTTTCATGAAGAAATCTTAAACGGTTTTAAAGATATGGAGCAGACATGAACTAATCTGAAATTACTATACGAAAAATACAAAGGGACATAATTCCATCAAAACTTAAAGTAGGGTTATGGTTCTTTTTCTCTGTACATTGTCTGATGATGCTTCATATTTGTGTAAACTTTTATGAAGAAATCTTATACGGCTTTCAAGATATGGAGCAGACAAATAATGTTACCTTTTGAACTTAGACCTTTAATTGTGACCTTAATATTTGTCGGACATTGTTGAAATACAAGTTCTCACGTTGCCTCAATACGATGAACATTTGACTCAAGTTTCAAAAAAATCTTTCAAAGGGTTAAGGAGATATGGAGCAGACATGAATTTAATACAAAATTTCAATGCGAAAAATACAAAGGGGCGTAATTTGTTAAAAGTGAATATAGGGTTATGGTTCTTTTTTCTCTGCACATTGCCTGAATGTGCTTGATACTTATACAAACTTTTATGAAGAAATCTTAAACGGTTTCCGAGATATGGAGCGGACATGAAGCCTATATGAAATTACTATACAAAAAAAACACAAAGGAACATAATTCCGTCAAAACTGAAAGACGGGTAACCGTTATTTTTTTCCTCTGCACATTGCTTGATGGTGCTTTATACGTATTCAAATTTTCATGAAGAAATCTTAAATGATTTTTGAGATATGGAGCAGACACGAAGCTCATATGAAATTACTTTACGAAAAATACAAAGAGCCATAATTCCATCAGAACTGAAAGTAGGGTTATATTTTTTTCTCTGCACATCGTCTGATGGTGCTTTATATTTATACAAACTTTCATGTAGAAATCTTAAACAGTTTTCGAGATATCGTGCGGCCACGAAGCTAATATGAAATTACTATATGAAAAATACAAATACAAAGGGGTATAATTCCGTCAAAACTGAAAGTAGGGTTATGGTTCTTTTGAGATATGGAGTGGATGAGAAATATTACCTTTTGACCTTTGACTTCTAAGTGTGACCTTGACCTTTGTCGGGCATCGTTGAAATATAAGTTCTGCACATCGTCTCGATAAGGCAAACATTTGACGTTTCAAGAAAATCTTACGGAGTTACGGAGATATGGAGCGGACACGAAAAGTTAATAAACAACGCAGTAGACAGGCAACGTTGAGTCGACTTTGAGTCAACGTTGATTCAGCGTTATGATACTGAACCAACGTTGGTTCAATTTTAATTCCTCGTTTTGTGCACGGTGAGCTATTGTTTTTATAGTTGTGCCAAAGCCGTCAACATGGACTTTTGCCCGGGCGAGGCGTGGCGCCATGACGTCCCAATGACACTGATGCTACGTCATGTTAACGTTGTTCTGGCGTCGTATGCTAATTGGATGTATCAGTCATATTTGGGTACAATATGATTTCGAATATGGTAATTTGATAGATGACGGTTCTTTATGTTAAAAAACTCTCCTAAACTAAGTCTGTCTGCCCATCTTTCCCCTCTTCCCTTCTTTTTTACAGCTACATGTATCTTCATGTGAAATGCTGCGCCATGCAGTGCAATGCAGTAATATTCTAGCTATATTTTGGGACGTTGTCTCATCTATCATGCATTATGACCTGAGATGGAAATAAAGTTTTGTTCTGTTTGTACAGGACAGAAGTGGGGTTTAGTGAGTTTATGGAACACGCATGTCTGCATAAGTATCAGGCTTAATATAAGTGTTTAAGAATTACCTTTACTGTGTGAAGGTTAAGGACACATGGCCTTTGCCTAAAATGATCTCGAAAGTATGTGTCTGTATGTATGCTTGTATATCATACGCTTGCGTGCGTGTGTGTACGTGCGCACACGCATGTGTTTGCATCACAGGAGAGGAAAAACGTCATTGCCTAATTGGGACTCGAAGCCCAGGCATCTCGCATACCATGCGAGCACTCTGCCAACCAAGCAACAGAACGTCATGGCTGACCGTTCGCATTTCCACCCTGCGAAATTAGATTCGTCCCAAATCTGCAAGGAATCACGGTGGAACCGACGAAACAAGCAATTTTTTATACCGATGACCCTAGTGTGGACCCACAATGGTCATCAATGCCAAAGAGAATAAAAACCTCATGGTCCGACCGGGATCGAACTCATCCCACCTCCTGCCCACCGTGCGAGCTCTTCGCAAACCGAGCCACACGGCCGACCCTTTGACGGACACACGGCGCCAAGTGCGTGCAACTATGGTTACGTTCCGCTGAGCCACTTGGGGATCGTCGTTACGAGAATTGAACTGAACCGAACACGGCCGATCCCGATGCGTGCGTGCGCGTGTGTGTGTTGATAATTAAGTTTGGAATACTATCATTGCTTAATTCCATTTTTTCTCAATGGCTTTTCGAAGACCATCTTATGAAGTTTTTTTTATAATCATCGTTTCTAGTCCTGTAGGCTATTTCTTTGATTTTTTCCAGTATAACATCCTCTTTAAAAATTTTAAAGATAAGCAGATGGGATCAGAGAGAGACAGAGAGTTAGATGGAGGGACGCGGCGTATTTGGTCGACCAAATTGGTCTATGAGAGGCCGAAGTTAGAGGTGTAAAGGTCGGTTTACACGATGACACATGTTGCATGACACGTGCCATGCAACCAGTTTGTCGAAAGAAGGCTATGCTTAGACATGTTGCATGCAAAAAATTTTAGTCATTTGAGATATGGTTTTCGGCTGTTTACACGGTGACACATGTTGCATGATATACATCATTTTGTAACTTGTAAACCCGCCTTAACATCAGGTTTGGTAAAAAATACATCAACTTTAAGGGTTGTTACCTGGACATTCATTCGATACATGTACTTCAGGAACCAGCCATAAAGTAAAATGTAGAGGTTTTACAGTTCCTCGTGGTCATACGGGCAGTGGGGGATAGAGGCCCACTGTATCTGGGACGGAACATATGAAAGGAGGTGGCCATCATTCTCCTTTCGCTGCCTCATCTTTCCCTGATTCGGAAAAGGTATCCATTTATAGCTGGGTTGACAGGGTTCTCCGGTCGCCGGCTGGCACAACCCGGTTTCGAACTTGCGACCCTCTGCACCACAACCGTGTCGCTCTAACAATTCAACCACGGCGCCTTTCTAAAGTGTGATTCTCTCTTTTTCTCTAATTTTTAGGAGCCTGTTGCCTGCTGATCTAGCGTTTCCGGGTTCTAGCCCTGCTGGAGGTGTCAATCTTTCAATCGTAAACGAATTCCATTGTACACAGCCTTTCATTATCATCCACAAATTGTCTTCATATGACTGCAATACTGTTAAGAAAGACGTAAATCGCAAGTCATCCACCCATCCATCTCTCTAACCCCCCCCCCCCACCCCCACGCCCCACTGAAAAAATCTTACCTGAAGTAGGTTCCCAGGTAGCTAAGTGGATTAAGCAGGTTCCCCGGTAGCTAAGTGCCTTAAGCGATGACCTACTGCTCTAGCGGACGCGGGTTCGAGTCCTTCCGGAGACGGAGTTCTTTCCATCGTAAACGGGGTTCCATTGCACATAGCCTTCCATTATCACCCGCCCATCGTCCTGATATGGCTGAAATACTGTTGAAAAGGACGTAAAATAAGTCATTCATTCATCCATCTTACCTGAAGTACACCGTGAGCTGTATACATAAATGGACAGCATAAATGAACGTCGCAGTGCAGAAAGGTACCTGTCGGTGTGTGAGAATAAGTGTGCGAACAGGGAAGTCCCTAACTTCAGTCAATGTATTCGCTGTACGTATAATATAATGCAAACTTGCGAATCTAAAGAGTAAAGCTCAGTTTGAACGGCCAAGCAGATTAGTATGAGTATTTGCGCTTCATGTGTGGCCTTAGGTCCATTTTTACGAGACGTCACGGAAATGTACATTAGACATGAGCCATGGCGAAAGTGTGGAAGTGTATACTTAATACATGTAGCCGTAATGAAAATACGCTTGGCGAGAATTGATTCCAGTTTTCCCTTTGGGTAGGTCCCTGGGTACGACAACACCAGACACAACGGTTTCAGATTTAGTTGATGTTGGAAACGCAGCTTGCAGGTAAGTTTACTGAGTTAAATCTATCGGGCCTCGGACTCTGGGCCCTCGGACTGTGGGCCCCGAACTACATGGCATCAGGACTAACCTGCCCTTGGATTAGCGGACCATCGACAATCGAGCTTTTGCAAGTTTCGGAATAATGGGCACACTCGTCCTGACGCATACTCTAGCTGGATTATAGCAATCACCACGGCGGCCTGTCTATCAAAGGAGGGGGAAGTTATATCAATTCGCTTCATTCCAGTATTCTTCAAAGCAGCTCTCTTCGCTCTTTGAAATTGTCTCCCCACCTCTTGTTCTGTCTACCTCTTCTTCTTCTCCCTGTTTTTTTTCACTGTATCCTATGGAATCATCGAAGACCTTGAGATGTGGCATTCGATTTCTTGATCTTGTTCAATAGTTTAATATTTTGTTCAATATTTTTCAATGGCTGCTTGGATCTGCGATTTTCCTCTTTAGTTACGTGGTCCCTGTATGAGGTATTCAATAAAATTGGGAAGCATCTCATCTAAAGGGCCTTTAGTTTTTTCTGTATCTATGCTGTCAGAGTCCGCGTTTCACTGGAATACAGAAAGATGTATTTTTTCAACATTGATTCAAGAGATACGATATCTCTGCAACTTAGTTTCAGATGGATTAAGGCTGCGGTGGCTTGTGCAACCCACGAAAAGGCCTCAAGTTTGGAACTATCATCTGAAACAGCTGAGACAATCTGCATAAAATATATGCTGAAGCGCATTGACTTACTCGTATGTTCTGTGAGCAAAGCCCCCCCCCCCCCCCCAATACACACACATACACACACACGACCCGCTTTCCGCTACAGCAATAGCTCTCATTTGCACAGTGTAACTCGAATATATGACTTTCTGATGAATGTATGACGATATATATACACACACGCTCGCACAAACGCACATAAACTTTAAAAAATAAATCCGTAGATTTTACGGTAGAATACCTGGCAACCAGCTGCCAGTCCATGTCCCTTTACTTTTATGGGCGTCTGCCTGTAGAACACTTCTTGAAATCACGATGTGGTAGAATTATCTTGTCTGACTGCACTCGAAAATACCTTTATGGTGTTGAAGGGCTATACATGTATGTCTAAAACAATGCCTGTCTTATTCTACCCTTCTCTGCGTGATGACTCCTGCCAAAGTTTACGGACGTCCGTATCTGGCCGCTGGTTGTATTCTACCGTAAAATCTACGGAAATTGTTTTACAATGTAGATGCTCTGACATCCTTAAACCCTCTTCAAACTGCCCCCGCCCCACCCCTCTCTATCTACATACACTCTTACCCAAGCTGCTAGCTGTTAAATAATGTCTGACCACCTCTGTAGTTTGCCAATAGCTGCGGCGATACATATACCATGTCTTTTAGACCCCCGAAATCTCATCGAAATAATGGCTGGCCTTCTAATCTAACGGTCCCGGGTTCGATTACTGCTCGAGGCAGAAGTCCTGATAGAGTAAACAGAATTCCATTGCACACAGCCTTTCGTTATTACCCTCCCATCATCCTGATATGAGTGAAATCCTTCTGAAAAGAACGTTTAGTCGCAAGAATCCATCTATCTACACTGTACAAAAAATCCGTAGATTTTACGGTAAAATAACTGGCAACCAGCTGCCAGTCCTTTTACCGTTATTTTTACGTGCGCCCTTAAAAATGCCGGAATCATCAAGCAGAGTGGGACAGAACAGAGCAGATGTCATTTTGGTCAGATAGCCCCTCAACAATACAAAGTTATTTTCTAGTGCGGCCAGTTAACATAAAACTTCCATTTTGTGATTTCCAAATCATGTGATCATGGTTGTCCTAATAAAGGCACACATATAGTGTTGTGTTGTAGCTGTCAGAGAATAGTTTCCCCCCTTTCCCCCCGGAAAAATTGCTATGGGAAGGACGACTATATAGTGAATTGTCCGGACCTCATAGAGCCACTCCCCCCCCCCCCCCCACCCCATGTAGTCCTTTTCCCCCACCGGAAAATGGGCTGTTAGAGAATTCGGTACGGCTATTTGTATTTTATGGAACGGAACGAAACGGAACGCCATGGAACAGAGATATTTTACGGAATCAGATTAGAAGTTATCTTCTTCAACGAGGTGATAAATACGATTTATGCGATTTGTACCTAATACGCAAAATTAGCAACCATGTTAATTATACTGATCAAAAAGAAACTTGACTTTTTAACGCAATGTTTTACCCCACAAATTAAGGGTATCTTATCGTACTTTAAATTGCTTTTAATTGTCATACGTCTTACAAGATAACCATACGACAGATTATCGAATATGTTTAGCACCGATAAATCATGAAACATGCATGTTTTTGTCAGCTAGTAAGTATACATGAGGTATTCCCTACATGTACACACGCCATTCTGTAGTCAATTTAGTCTGCATATCGAAAATTAAAGAAAAAGTCAATCACGTAGATCGTTGAAATGCCGCGCTTACGTCAAAATGAGTGTGATAAAGCTATTGGCATGATGGCCGCCGGAACCAGCGTTACACGCGTTGCAAGGCTGTTTGGTAGACTGGTATCAGTCCATTAAATAAAACAAGATCATAAATGAATACATCAAAATGAATGTACATATCATACTCTATCACTGCATTTCGAAAGATGTTGGATTTAATGTCCATGTCGAGCGCTCTAGCTCAGGCAGAAATTTTGTCAATATTGTCCAGGTACGTAATCTCCACCCACACTTTTTTGCTTATTTGTGACTTTTCATGCTTGAATTTACCAGGGATGGTGCTTTAGAGGGTCTGAACGCTATAGTTTGGACGGAAAATGAAAAAAAAATCGTGTACCCAAATCTCCATATTGACAGAGATAGGTGGATTTTTTGTTCGGTGTTTCAAACATTTGCCACAAGTTAGTTCAAGCCCTGCTCATTTCTGCGGCGAACTCCGACGGGGAATAAAGTTGAATCATATCTACACACAATAGCATCGGCAGTTGTTACCTGGGATCGCTAATAAAGAAATAAAAATTGATAAAATTCTTCAAGACCTACCTTTGTTTACTGATATTCTGTCGACAGCACTAGCTCGCGGGTTCCCGGATGTGACGAGGGAACGAAATTCCATTAACTCATTTTGCAGCTAGTTCCACTGATTACCACCCGTGTATAAAGGACCCATACTTCTGCGACGTCATCGAATCGCAAGGCTTTATTGTCGTCAACATCTGAGATGGCGTCATGTGGATTGGAATAATGTACTCTTTACCTACGAATCTCGGTTCAGTTTATCACAGGCTGATGGTCGTAAACGTGTGTATCGGAGGCAGGGTGAAAGGTATACAGATTGTTGTGTTCGCGAAAGAGATCGGTTTTGGTGGTGGTTCACTGATGGACTGGGGTGGTATTTGTGGTGGTCGAAAGACGCGTCTACTTATTTTAAACGGAAATTTAATGCAGCTTAATGAGAGATAAAATTTATTTTCTTACGATAAGTACTTTGGCAGATATCCTTGAATAAATTAAGTGTAAAGTCTCTTTTTTTGTTCAGTATATAATAATCAGTAATACTAATTTAAGAAAAGAAGAGGTTGTGACTTATATTTCCATCGCAGGTATTCATACACATATATACGCATACAGGAAGATAAATGTTTTTTTTTTTTTTTTCAATCGTGTTTGATTCAGCAGGGGGTTTATTATACTGAAAATAATAATCGGACATGTGCCCCGATGGGAGTCGAGCCAAAGGCTCCTGCATGTGCGCACGCACAGTTGCACTCTTGTACAAATAGAAAATTGTACAAATTTATGTGCACAACCACGCATACTCCTAGCCTTTTATTTATTTTTTTTTTGCCTGGCACGAAAAACCAAAATGCCTTCCTATTTCACCAGAACAAAAATAAGACTGATCAATGGACTCTTGCATGCGGTTGTAGCATCTGTTATCCGGCGATATTATTCAGACGGCTACTCGCATTTCAGTTTCATTTATGAACCTCACTGTTATGATTGGCGAGGGGGCAAATTCCACCATGTAGCGTGTTTTCCTTAACTCTTATTACCATGGATTGTTGTTGTTATTTTATTGTTTTACGTCCACGGTAAACAGCTATGGTCATGTAGGGACGGTCAGTTACCCTAACTACGCTTTTTGGGGCAGGCTTAGACCTCCTAAGCGGTTAACCAGTGCTCAGTGCACCTACTTTTCGCCACTAACTGACAACTACCTTTCTTCAGCGGAAGGGGAAATGAAAGTATGTGACCGGACCGGGTATCAAACCCTGGACCTCTGGCTCTTGAGTCAGATGCGCAACCGATTGCGTTACGCGGCCTGGATATTACCAGGGGTAAAATCCACTTTAGAGGGGACAACGGCTATGCAAAAACACGTATAGTAGATTTTTCCCGGGAAAAATGGGCTATATAGTGATATTTGCGCCGGGGGTTGGGGGTGGGGGGAATTCTACTATATATAGCCATTTTCCGGTGGGAAATTCTACTATCAACTATGAAAAAATCATAATCATCTTTCCGTGGGGAAAACTACTGGGGAAGGGGGGGGGGGGGGGGGAAGCCACTCTCTGACAGTATCCCCTCATCAACCCTTTACCAGGACGAATCTAATGAGTGGTTAAAATGGTTAAAAAATAAGGAGAATTTCAGTCCAGACCTATTAAGCACCATTTGACATAGATGGCCTCAATGAGGAACCGCAACATGTTTTTATTAGGAGCGGGTTATGCTACGAGAAAATATATAGTTGCGGCATGTTCAAATTGTCAAGACAATGGTCAGCGTGCGTATCTCGCAAACTGATCAGGAACTGTACTTTTTGTCTATGTAGATTCCCCAGTATATGTTCCCCATTATCTATACACTGTTGTTGCGAGGAAGACTCAAGAACAAACCTGTAATTATGAAATGTTGTACTTTGTTATGTTCATGAAATAGTATGTTTAAACTAAGAACAAACTGCAAAGATCCTTAGACTGAACATCGTCCCTGTTCGGACATGCGTTAGGGCACATTTTGTCGTGGTTGTACTAATTTGTAAATGTTTATGATACGGTTTTTATACGAGGGTTGATCCAGAAGTAATGTCACTGCAGTTATAAAATCGTGTAGAATAAAGAGAGAGCAACAAAATTTGGCATTTAAACACCTTAATCTATTTGCATTATGGTCTGAAAATGTCACAAAAATACGATGCACAGTAACTGAGATATCGAGATAGACAGAAGGCATGGTAACGAAACGCGCCGCACGTTAATGACGTCGTTGACGCACCAGACGGAGTTTCGATATTGTTTCATGTCCAAAGTAGCATATTCGTTGTTCCAGCAAGCACTGATGTCTGTTCACCCATGTTTATCTCATATTTTAATATTACTTGAACAGCCCCTCAGCTCAAGTTTAAGAATTTACACAATATTCGAACTGCAGAACATCGATCTTCATATATGGGATCCGAACAAGAGTGACGTTATTGTCTGACATTGTACATAAAGGTCTTCTGGTTTTCGGACTAACCTCTAGCGACTCATCTGCACCCGTATCGCGCTGATTGCACCTTTACACAAGCCTCATAATAACATTATATCACTACATGTCTAACTAAACAGCTCCAGAGTCTCTAATGGTGATATTCCAAATTTGAGGCAAAAAGCGCATACTTCCGCTGTCGCGCGTTTGTCAGAAATCAACATTTTTACTCGTGGCAGTTACAAACATTAGCACTAGCTAGCGAACTTCAAACTGCAGTGACGATATTAAAATTTCAACAGTGAGCGGCAGAAATATATTTCTTCATCGTACCAAATTTTCATCTGATTTGGCGCGTTAGTTTGATTTTGATTTGTGATTGTCTTTGAAATTTATGTTCATGTAATTAACGTTATTATAACGTGCGGCGCGATGGCGTCGGTGGCATACTTTGAACGTCTATATAATTGGAACGGAAACAAATTTCTACTTTATATTTATTCTGTAAATTAGAATTGGATTACTATGTAGCTTGATATAGTTTTTGTTATAATGCTACGATGAATAAGCGCGCAGTGGATGCAGTGACATTACTTCTGGATCAACCCTTGTAGATATTGTATAAGACAAATAAATGTCATTTTCTTGTTGTTGTTTTGTTAAATGAAAACCCTTTGAAAATCCTTTGTCTTAAAGTTGGCAAATTTCGTATATTGCTTATTCAGATATGGCTCGAGAATGACAGTATACCAAAAAGGATCCCTGTATACTAATGGTTACGTCTCTGGGAACAAATTCTTTCGTTTAGAAGCCGACCCTTTTCGGAAAGGGCTTCATTGTCGCAGGAAGTAGACAGGAAATGACAAAAGTTGTCACCTTTTGTAATACAGCGGTGGTTTTAGACATTATACGAAACCAGCCCAAACGTTAACCAAAAGATCTACAACTTTAGACCTAATTATATTTCAAAACAAGAAGAACATTAGGCTCTGATCGCTCCCTCGAACCCTGAGACTGTCATGTGATATGAACTTAATGACCTTGACCTCTTGAATTCATACGAATTGAAATCTGCATTTCCATATCGCAAAGTGCAGAGTAGCAGCAGAAAAAAAACGGCTTTACCTATTCAAAAGCCTAAGGGGCCGAATTTGACCTTGTCGTAAGAGGTCATGATCATCCCAGGGTCATCATCATGTCAGTCTTGAGCTACAGTCCCAAATGCTACGTATCATGTTTCAAGGTGATTGGCTCAGTGGTTCTGGAGAGAACGATTTTTAAAGTCTTTTGTACAATGTATGGGCATGGCGGCCATCTTGGTCATGTGACCTGAGCCAAATATATAAACTTTCTTAAGGGCAAGGTCAACCCAGGGCCAGCATTTATATAATCATAGTAGTACTAGATTCCCAAATACTATATACCAAGTTTCAAAGCAATCCGCCCATTGGTTCTGGAGAAGGAGATCGATTAAAGTTTCTGAACATATATGCCTGGTCTTTCTTTCTCACATCCCACATAGAATTTATATGCCATTAAAAGACCTTGATCTCTTGAATTCATAGGGATTGAAGTTGTCTGCATCTTAGAGAAAATGCACTTTTTCAGTGTTTCCCATTCAAAAGCATATGGGACCAATTTCGACGTTGCTCTGAAATAGGTCAAAAGTCTGCCCAGGATCATGATTTATATTATCTTTATAGTACTAGAATCCGAAATGCTACATACCAAGTTTCAAGGCAATCGACTCATTGGTTATTGAGAATATGTTTAAAGCTTTTCACTATATAAGGGCATGTCGGCCATCTTGGCCATGTGACCTGGACCAAATATGACATCAATTGAAATCGGCCTAGTAGTTTCAGAGAAGAAGTCCTTTGAAAACGTTGAAAGACGACGGACGAGTGACCTTTGACCAAAGTCACAAAATGACCTTGACCTCTAGACTTCATAGGTGTTGTAGTCGACTGCATTTCCTTATCACAGAGCGCAATAGCAACAGAAAAATTCAATTTTCATGTTTTCATATTGAAAAGCCTAAGGGATAAATTTTGACCTTGACATGAAATAGGTCGGGGTCAACCCAGGGTCATCATTAATGTGAGCTTAGTAGAACTAGAGTCCCAATCGTTACATACTAAGTTTCAAGGCCTAGTGGTTCTGTAGAGAAAGATTTTCAAAGTTTTTTTTACAATATATGGCCATGGCGGCCATCTTGGTCATATGACTGAACCAAATATATAAACTTTATATCCCCTTTGCGTGAAGGCTGCATACGAAATTAAATTGAAATTGACCTGGTAGTTTCAGAGGAGAAGTACTTTGAAAATGTCAACGGACGCCGGACGCCGGAGGCTACCATCCTAAAAGACCAGAAAATATACAATCTGCAGAGGAGACATTTTATAGCCGCCGCACGGCGTTCGATCAACACCTAAGTCGATATATAAGTTAGAAAAACTGTATTTTTATCATATGCATTTGTTCCTCATCAAAAAGGGATACGCACATTTTCAGTATGTCTATAACATCTATCAGACTCGTTAACAGAAAATAGGTAAATGTGACCTAATTCCACCATAGTATTTTCTTTTATATTTTTCCACTACAGATTTTTCTTTTCTTTTTTTTTTTTTTTTTTTTTACCAGTTTGAAAACCAAGATCCCACTTATGTTCCATGCCAAATTTCAGTAAAATATACCAAATGTTTCTGGAGAAGAAGTTGATTTTGCTATTTTTGGTAGGTTCAGTAACGGCGGCCATCTTGGATTCTCAACCTGGCTGACGCACTGATATGAAAACAGATCACTTTCGGTCCATGTGAGCTAAAACTGGGGGAACTGTTGAAAATATAACATCTTAGACGTGACGGGCGGACAAACAATCGGAAGAGTAGACAATTAAGGGTAAAACATAGTGTCTTCTGACTATCGTCACGGGGACATAAACAAGAGGCCCACGAGCCACAAAGCTCACCAGATTTCTGGCTCAAAATTACTATCGCATTTGTATGGTCTCAAAGTTGCTGTCACATTTGGACAGGCTAATACAAAATATACTGCTACAAAGTTTCAGTCTGACAGTCTGTTGAGTTGATGACACAATATATGTGCCGCGACACGAGGAAACCAACAAAGTGGTTTTACGCCCAGCACAAACTCAGATCAGCCTGGGCGTCTGCCCAGTCTGACCAGGCTCTTTGTTAAGCGTTTAAAGGGCAACTGAGGGTCTAAACTACCTCCAAGCGGACAGCAAAGACTCTGATCAGCCTGGGCGAATCTTAGTCTGCGCTAGGCGCAAATCCACCTTGTTGGTTTTGTCGTGTCGCGGCTCATATAACTTTTCCTTATTTTGATTGACATGGCCAAAAATGGATAACTTAAAGAGAATGATTCGCTATTTTTTCCTTTTGGTTGCCATGGAACCCGGTTAAAATAAGCGGTGAACAGAAAAAAATAGGGCTGATAGAAGACCACTCAAGTAATATTTCTTAAAATGTTAGGTTAGAATATCTGCAGTGGCTTAGCAATGAATCCTATTGTGTGTTTTTTTCCATAACACTAAGATGGAAAACATAAAATCTGTAAAGGCTAATATAATTAGTATGTCTATGAACTATCTGCCTCATAGAGCATATGGTTTCTGAGCAGAAAAGTTATGGTATTTTTTTTTTTATTTTTACAGTTTGGTTTCCATGGCAACAAATAAAAATGAGCAGTGGGCATAAAATCATATGGCTTATAGAGGACTTCTCAAGTAACATTTAGGGAGCTCCGGTAGCTCAATGAGTTAAGCGCTGGCTTACTGATCTAGCGGACCGGGTTCGAGTCGCGCCGGGTTCCAACCGAAAACGGGGTTCCATTGCATACAACCTTTCAGTATCACCGTTCCATCGTCCAGATATGACTGAAATACTGTTGAAAAGGACGTAAAACCGCAAGTCATCCATCCATCCATCCATTCAATGAACATTTCCCATAAAAGTTTTGTGTAAATGTCAGCAATGCCTTGGCAGTAGATGCCAGTTTTCAATTTGGCCCATTAAAAGTCTATGGAAACACTTAGTTGCCATAGCAGCTGAACTAGAGCTAATTTTCATTAAAACACACAAAATCTGTAATGACTTATGTGTGCAATATATCCGTAAAGTCTCAGCGTCAGAGCTTTGGGTTTCTGAGACGACATTTTGAAAGCATACATTTTTTTGGCATTTTGCTTTTCATTGGAACCAATAAAAATTAGCCATGGGACAAAAAAGAAGACTAGTTAAGAAACTTTTCTATAAAAGTTTTGTCAAAATATTTGCAAAGGCTTAGCAGTAAATGCCATTTTTTAATTTTCCCTATTGTAAGTCAATGGAAACTCAAGTTGCCATAGCAACCAAATTAAAGATCTGATTTTCATAAAACACAAACTTTTAATCCCCAAGCCCAAGGGTGCTACATATGAAATTTGGACCCAACTGGCCCAGTGGCATCAAAGGAGATAATTTTCTAAGTTTTTTTTCCAGATTTTGCATTTCCATGGCAACCAGTTAAAAGAGCAGTGGGCAAAAGAACATAAAGCTGACATAAGATTTCTCAAGGAACATTTCTATAAAAGTTTTATCAAAATATATCTGCAATGGTTTGGCAGAAAGTGCCAGTTTTCAATTTTCCCCATTATAAATCTATGGGAAATTTAAGTTGCCATAGCAACCAAACTAAGGAGCCGATTTTCATAAAAAAATACAGACTTATAATCGTCCAGCCAAAGAATGCTACAGATGAAATTTGGGCACACTCGGGACTGTCTTCAGAGGAGATGTTGTTTGAGAGTGTTGACGACAGACGACAACGAAAGAAGACGACGGACAACTGCCTATCCTATAAGCTCCCCCGGGGCCTTCGGCTCTGGTGAGCTAAAGAGTAGAATATTTTTTGGTATTTTGTGTGTTTACGTTTGTGCAGTTTCTGTATATAACAATATATATTATGTATTGGTTTACGTGTCTTCTTATGCTTACGTATTGTGTTTATGTAGTAGGCAGCTTATATGAAACATATAAAGTTGCAATGTTTAGCCTTCTCGTCCCAGATTTGCCAGGATACACCGAGACGAACAAGAGGGCCAAAGGGCCCTGAATCGCTCATTTGAGCAAAAAGGTTAAAGGTCAAACTAGGGTCATAATTTGAACAAACGTGATAGTTTGCAACCATTTCCAAATGGTTCTGAAGAAGAAAATTTTTGAATGTTTTTCTATGTATTGCTATGGTTCAAACCCTGGACCCCCTGGGGCAGGGCCATTTTGGACCCTGGGACCATTATTAGAATAATCTTGGTAAAGGACCACTAGGCAATTCTAAAAGCTAAATTTCAAGCCTCTGAGCCAAGTGGTTCTGAAGAAGAAAATTTCTGAATATTTTTCTATGTATTTCTATGGTTAAAACCCAGGACCCCCTAGGGTTGAGCCATTTTTGACCCTGGCACCATCATTTGAACACACTTGGTAATGCACCACTAAGCAGTGCATCATAAAAAAATTCATGCATTTGCACTAAGGGGTTCTGGAGAAAAAGGATTTTAAGTACATTTTAATTTCGAACCCAAGACACCCTGTCCCAGGGCCATTCTGGATCCCAGGGCCACCATCTGCACAAACTTTGAAGGAGTCTACCAGGCAATGCATCATACCAAATTTCAAGCATCTGAGACAAGTGGTTCTGAAGAAGATTTTCTAATAGTTTCCTATGTATTTCCTTGGCTCAAACTCAGGACTCCCTGCCGCAGGGCCATTTAAGACCCTGGGGCCATCATTTGAACTTGATAAAGGAACACAAGGCAATGCATCATACCAATTTTCAAGCATCTGAGCCAAGTGGTTCTGAAAAAAGATTTCTGAATATTTTTCTATGTAGTTCTATGGTTCAAACGCAGGAACCCCTGAGGTGGGGCCATTTTAGACCCTGGGGTCATCATTTGAACAAACTTGGTAAAAGACTACTAGGCAAAGCTACATACCAAATTTCAAGCATCTGAGACAAGTGGTTCTGAAGAAGAAGATTTTTGAATATTTTTCTTTGTAGTTCTATGGTTCAAACCCAGGACCCCCTGGGGCAGGGCCATTTTAGACCCTGGGATCATCATTTGAACAAACTTGGTAAAGGACTACTAGGCAAAGCTACATACCAAATTTCAAGCATCTGAGACAAGTGGTTCTGAAGAAGAAGATTTTTAAAATATTTTTCTATATATTTCTATGGTCCAAACCTAGAACTCCCTGTCTTGGGGCCATTTTGGACCCTGGGGCCACAATTTGTACAAACAGCCACGAGGCAATGCTACATACATAATTTCAAGCATCTGAGCCTTGCGGTTCTGAAGAAGAAGAATTTTTAATATTTTTTAATATTTTTTTACGTATTTCTATGATTCAAAGCTGGGACTCCCTGCCCCGAGGCCATTTTGGACCCTGGGGCCACCATTTGAACAAACTTGGTAGAGGACCACTAGGCTATGGTACATACCAAATTTAAAGCATCTGAACCAATCAGTTCTGGAGTAGAAGATTTTTAATTATTTTTTAGTTTAGAACCCAAGACTCCCTGGCCCAGGGTAGGACCACTAGGCTATGGTACATACCAAATTTAAAGCATCTGAACCAATCAGTTCTGGAGTAGAAGATTTTTAATTATTTTTTTGTTTAGAACCCAAGACTCCCTGGCCCAGGGGTAATTTTGTATCCTGGGACCACCATTAGAACAAATTGGTAGAGGACCACTAGGCAATGTTACATACCAAATTTAAAGCATCTGAACCAAGCAGTTCTGGGGTAGAAGATTTTTAAGTATTTTTTAGTTTCAAACCCAAGACCCCCTACCCCAGGGCCATTTTGGACCCTGGGTCCACCATTTGAACAATCTTGGTAGAGGACCACTAGGCAATATTTCATACCAAATTTCAAGCATCTGAGCCAAGTAGTTCTGGTGAAGAAGATTTTTAAGTATGTGTAAGTTTCAAACCCAAGACCCCCTGTTCCAGGGCCATTTTGGACCCTGGGGCCACCATTTGAACAAACTAGGTAGAGGACCTCTAGGCAATGCTACATACCTAATTTCAAGCATCTGAGCCTTGCGGTTCTGAAGAAGAAGACTTTTTAATATTTTTTTTTTACGTATTTCTATGATTCAAACTTGGGACTCCCTGCCCCGAGGCCATTTTGGACCCTGGGGCCACCATTTGAACAAACTTGGTAGAGGACCACTAGGCAATGTTACATACCAAATTTAAAGCATCTGAACCAATCAGTTCTGGAGAAGAAGATTTTTAAGTATTATTTAGTTTAGAACCCAAGACTTCCTGGCCCAGGGGTAATTTTGGATCCTGGGGCCACCATTAGAACAAACTTGGCAGAGGACCACTAGGCAATGGTACATACCAACTTTAAAGCATCTGAACTAAGCAGTTCTGGAGTAGAAGATTTTTAAGTATTTTTTAGTTTCAAACCCAAGACCCCCTACCCCAGGGCCATTTTGGACCCTGGGTCCACCATTTGAACAAACTTGGTAGATGACCACTAGGCAATATTTCATACCAAATTTCAAGCAACTGAGCCAAGTAGTTCGGGTGAAGAAGATTTTTAAGTATGTGTAAGTTTCAAACCCAAGATCCCCTGTTCCAGGGCAATTTGGGACCCTGGGGCCACCATTTGAACAAACTAGGTAGAGGACCACTAGGCAATGCTACATACCAATTTTCAAGCATTTGAGGCAAGCAGTTCTGGTGGAGAAGATTTTTAAGTATTTTTTAGTTTTGAACACAAAACCCCCTGCCCCAGGGCCATTTTAGACCCTGGAGCCACCATTTGAACAAAGTTGGTAGAGGACCACTAGGCAATGCTACATACCAAAGTTCAAGCATTTGAGCCAAGCAGTTCTGGAGAAGAAGATTTTTATTTTATTTTTTTTTATTTTCGAACCCAAGACCCCTGCCCCAGGGCCATGTCGGTGAACAACATTGGTAGAGGACGACTAGACAATGCTTCATACCAAATATCAAAGCTCTAGACCTAGCGGTTTCGGAGAAGATGCCATTTTTACATGCATGAAAAAACAGCCATGCGATTACGAGCAGTTACTGTAGTATTGGCTTTACGTATCTCGTTATGTTTATGTCTTATGTTTATGTAGTAGGTCTCTTAGGGGAAACTTCTCTATTATGACATATAAGCGAGTACAAAAACTAATAATAATGGCTGGTTTAGTTTATTGTGGTATATTGACAGAACACTATTCAAGTAACAATACTCAACTAAAACAGAAACAGTAAAAACAGGTCATGTGACCTAGAGTAGCACATAAAGGACAACGGGGTCTACACCTCAATTTCACATCGGCGAAAAAAATTCTTTTGGACCCTCAGATTCTGTGAATAATAAAATTCTTCATAATTTTCCAAACTGAAAACACCCACTTTGGTAGCCTTTATTTTGTTTTTGAAGGTGTAGGGCTGTTACAAATGTTACCATATGTGAGACAATTCACCACACAATGGTATCTTTTACGCCTATCATTTTCGTGTGTGCCAAAACAGCATGAAAAAGTATCTGTATCTTGTTAACAGAGGCATTAGGCGTCTGTCTAAATAAAGTTTGCATAAAAAGCATTAGTCATTGTTGCGCTGGATTCGTGTGAAATTTGGGTGTCGACCCCTTGTCTACTTCCCATTTGCTCAAGGTCACGTGACAGTCTTAATCCTTTTAATATTAATATTGAGGGTCTCTATGAATGTTTGTTTTATGAATTATAACACTTTAATATTCATCTACTTATTTTTCCTTACTTCTGTTGCCTTAAATATCTTAATATCCCGTACTTATTTTGAGCAGTATAATTACAAAGTTTCCTTTATTTATCTGGACATATAATGAAAACTTGTGGTTTTTCGTAAAGTTGGAGAAGCAAAAATAAGTAGATTCGTGCAACAACTTACAAGCTCATACAGGATGAGCTCTGCTATTCATTTACAGTTCTTGTGTGATTTCATGGGCACTATTTGGAATCGAAAGCTCATCAACCACCTTAATATTAGAAACAGGAGCAAACGAGTAATCAAAACTATACCTACCAGTGTAGAATTTCGATCTTACATTTTAAATTTTAAATTAATTACTCATATTTTCTTGAATCAAGGGCGGATAATTCAAGTTTTTATATGCCTAGGATAGTTTTCTCATAGTTCTGCAATGCACACTACCATGTCAGTATAATGACAAAGTTTCCTTTATATATCTGGACAAATAATGAAAAATTATGGTTTTTCGCAAAGTTGGAGGAGCAAAAATAAGTAAAATTCCTGTCACCACTTATATGCTTATATATTGGCATTGAATAAGCAAACAGTGATAAGCTAGATAACCCAATTAATAAGCATATAGGCCTGTATTATTTCAAATCATAATTGTAAATCAGTCATTATTATTTATAGAGATAATTGAAAAAAGATACATGGTAAGGTATGGGGTGGGATTACCCCACCCACTTTGACACTGCCCTCCACTCAAAATACACGTTCGATGAGATCAGTATTTCAGTACATGAAAGCCAACACTTACAAAAAGATATTGGTGAGGGTTGGTGGAAATCCATTTGTAACCAGAAAATGGCCCTTATGGAGACCCCCCCCTCCCCAACACACACACAGACACTTTAACTGAAACGGTAAATTAGAAAGTTATATATTAATTACTAGAATATAAGTTTCATTTCTGAGTATTCAGTGATAGATAGCAACCGCTAGTCTTTGATTTTCTTTATGTTCTCATGAATCTATTTAATATTCAGTATGTCACACCTATGACCACAAATTTCGCCTTTTTAAGTTTTCATGTGATATGGGTAAAGCTCTGCGGTCTTGTTTCAGTTTTTACAAAGAAAATAACTTTTGTGACTTTTTGTATTTATCCTGGACCAAGCAGCCTTCACAAATTGGATCTACTCGTAAAGGAAACAATTCGCTTCTACGAGAGCAATTTTTTTCCTTCAAGAGATGATCCCAAATGAGAAAGGCGACAGACTATAAAAAGAATAGGTTGATTACTCTGTAAGTGCATCAATTCACCATAAAGTTTACAAGTTAAATGTCCGATTTTGGTTGGACAAATTGCGTATGAAAATCCTAAGTTTGCATTTGTCCGGAAATGGTTTGTGCAGGCAACTGTTATCTGTTATACCAATATCTAGTTTAATATTGAAGTTTAAGATGTCATGGTATTCAAATACAGGAATACAATTAGAAGAGTAGAGAAATCAAACATGACATTTAAAGTTATCATTTCCTTCGCTCACTAGTATTAAGTCATGTGAACGGGGAACATAAGTCTCTGTATTTGAATAGAATCCTTAAGTATTTTGATTCCAAACGTCATTTGTACTTCAAAGCTGTCGAATGAATAGGTCATCAGATAACATTTTGAACCAGGTTCAAACTCACAAATAGAACTTTAAGGCAATATTCAAACGCAACGTTATAATGTGGTTAACAGGCAACACTCACGTTAGAGGTTTGCTTTCTAAGTTGGTTTGTGCCTGAATCCGGGTTCAACTTGTGGATTTCTTTTGCTTTAGAGTACATGTACCAACCCTAGGGTTTATATTACGTTCTAATTTTACTTTTACTACAGTCTTAAGTTTTCTCTTGAGCTAGAAAGCAAATTGACAGAACCTAGGGATGAGGGCCGACGCACTAAAAGGCGTTCAAAGAGCTCCGGTTAGTTTTACTACCCGTTTCGAGCTTCTCTTTTGATTCATTTTTTTGTTATTGTTGTTTGTCCTTCTGTGTTGCTGGTTTGTTTAATGTAAATCAAGAAACCGGGCACGGTATCAGAAGAATTTAACCAAATTCCGTTTGGTCTGGGATCCTACAATTTTTTTTAGAGAAGAGTGATTTCATTATACAATTAATCTTTTAAAATGCATCATTGTCGGATGATTTATTTCTAAAAGGTCATTTTTTGTCCTTCTTATAATCTGATTAATATATTCCTTCTCAATGTTAAAACATATTTTTTCTGATAGTATGGCAGGTTAAGTCGTATGTTGCACTTACACCTGGTAAAAGTATAATCATGGTAAAAAAGAAAGATGTGATATATTGTAAATTATTGCTTTACTATTCTGAATTGTTACTAACTGCTTCATCTATAGTCGGGGCGTTAAGTGCGTGTATAAAGTAAAAAGATAGTCAATGATCAGGAATTAATACAATCAAATCTCACATCCCGCTTTCAAAAGCAACAGGGAAAGAAGCACACACACACGAAAAATTGACACAAGTTCGCAAAAGACATGCATGGTAAACCGAATGAACAGCTCTTTCCCAAACCGGTGGTTATTCAGTTAAGCGCGATCGGTGGATTGTTTGATTTTTTTGTCTCTCGTCTATCATTTCTTTTCTTTCTTTCTTTCTTTCTGTGGGAGACGGCTCGATATAGACTTTAAACTCAAAACAACCAACCAAGCCATTTTAAAGGGTCATAAGTTAAACAGAATCTTAGACTCGTAATCATTTTATTTGAAATTTATAACTCGTGGAAGGTTTGTTTCATAAATTTCATATGAATGACCACGAGCATACCAATTCCTGAGCGTTTCCTCATTTAATTTTTCATATTTTACTAGAATTACAGCTTAGAAAATCTTCTAGTAAACGAAATGCTACTCAGAAATTTCGGCATAATGATTATTTAAAAGTCACAAATTTCGCTGAATATATCTTACATAAAGAAATTGCCAATAAATGTTCAGTGATAGGAAATGACGTGTTGTTTCATGTTGCATCTTCCGTGCTAGCTAAGAGACCACATTTATGTTAATAAATGTACATTATACACTTAATAACGTAAATACGTAAGTAACGTTGGTGCTGCTTGATTATGGTGCACAATTTTAAGGTTATAAAGCCCTATAAGCTGGGACAATGTTCCGATGAAGTAATATAATTCGTTTACTCAGTGTGTGTGATAAGATATCTCTAAATATGCTTGACTTACTTTATTGTTCAATCACACGATTTTTATGTGCTGCTTGAAAACTTTATCTGTGATAATTGATGTCATTTGGTATTCGGTCGACTAGATGAGCCGCGACACGAAAAAACCAAGAAAGTGGTTGTGCGCCCAGCGCAGACTCAGCTCAGCCTGGGCATCCGCCCTGTCGGACCAGAGGCCTCGCTGTCCGCATAGATGTAGCCTAGATCCTTAGCTACCATTGAAGCGCTTATTAAAGAGTCTGATGAGACTGGGCGGATGCCCAGGCTGATCTGAGTCTGCGCTGGGCGCTCAGCAACTTTGTTGATTTTCTCGTGTCGCGGCTCAATTATCATTTTGTATTCGGTCGATTAGATGGATTGCTTCTATTTCAAGCTCGATTTGTTTACATTCCAAGCTGCTGGTTTAATTGGGGAATAATTAGAAACTACTTGTCATAAAAGCACATGCTGCTGGCATGGAGACAAAAACACTTTTTTCAATTTCTAAATCTAATTGAATTCTCCCGACGGAACGTTTCCTACTAGGTTTGCTAAGTACTTATCGAAAACTCAAGAAATTATGTCTAGAACAGATTCAACAGAATCCGGAAGAAAAGTCTGAAAGGGTTCATATTGTTTTGATTTTGTTATTTCAAAGGATGATTTATTGTTGATATATTGCAGCGATCTTCAATTATTTATATTATGAAAACTATGGTTTAATAGTCTAAAGTATTGTAAAAAAGTAATTCAGTTTTGCAAAGAAAATGAAAATAGTTTGTTTTTACTGTGACTAGTCAATCTAAGCTGGTAACCTAATTCAGTCTAAACACAAACTAAAAAGAACGCTTTTTAAAGGAGATTTTATCCGATTCAATAACTAGCCATTTAAACCAGAGGACCAATGGTCCTGTAGCTCACCTGACACTTGGTCCTGGTATATATTTTAATGCTTTTATGCATGAATATAGCACCAGGGCAGGGGCAGATAACCCCGTTCCCTTGAGGATTAATGTTGAGTCCCAATTCTATATACCAAGCCACAAGGTCACTGGGCCTTTGTTTCTGGACAAAGATTTCTGAAGGGTTTTTATCATATATGGGTGTGGCGGCTACCATGTTCATGTGACCATGACCATCTGAACAAACTTTGATTCCTTTGACCCAGTATTAAAGCTCCATATGAAATACAGTACTCATTTGTATAAACTATGATGGGCCTGAGTGCCCAATGCTACATACTGGTACCAAGTTTCAAGGTTATAGGCCTTTCGGTTCTCGAGAAAAAGACGGTTGAAGAGTTTTTACCATATATGGGCATGGTGGCCATCTTGGTCAAGTGACCAAGACCATCTGAACAAACTATGGTTCCTTTAAGCCGGTGAAGCTCCATATGAAATATGGCTTCAATTGACCCTAGTGGCCTCTGAGAAGATTTTTGAAAATGTTGACGGGTGACACAATCTCAATGACCATGTACAAAAGACAAAGAATGACCTTGACCTTTAACTACAAAATATCTTCATCTGGTCATTTAGTCAACCATATTGGAATTTATATTTGTTTGCTCTTGAAATTTCTGTGTATGTAATCGTGGTAGTATGAGAGTTTATTAGAGGGTATACGGTATAATATATAGTAGGCTTACTAAGTTACAAACTGGTTTTGTAAAGGTATGTAATCACATGATGGCGATTTTCACGTGGAAAACGAAGTTGAATTATAGTACTGAATCATTCGAGCCAAAGCCAGCGACAAAGAAACACATACATTTCTTTTTGACTATGGATATAATACATGCCAAGAGCAGACTGCAGCGGTTCTTTTGTCAGGTAAGCCTCGTTTCAGGGGCAGAGCAGGCTTTCTCTTTTGCTTTTTATACATTCCGATATATGGTCGTGTTTCGTGTTCCATCCAGGATAAATTCTTTCGCAGTCGAATGTAAAGATATACGCTCTCATTTGTTTCTATTAAATTTCGCCGGGCCGTGTAGCGCAGTCGGTAGGGCACCTCAGTGCCACCTGACTCATAAGTCAGAGGTCCTAGGTTCCATTTCTGGTCTGGCCGCTTTCGTGTCTCCTTCCGCTGATTGAAGAAGGGCAGTTATCAGTTACTGGCGAAAGTATGTACACTTAGTACTGCTTAACGGCTTAGGGCGTCTAAGCCTGCCCAGGAATAGTGCGGTAATGTTAAATGACCGTCCCGACATGGTCATAGCTGTTCACCGTGGATTTATAATCCGTGATGGTCACTAAAAGTAGGAGAATTTATATTCAAATTATGCTTAGTCAGTCTGTTTTTGACGACAACATATTCGTGAATATTCAAAAAGGTTCGCACTGATATATCAAGAAGATATTTTTGCTGAAGACTTCTTGCACAAGTATTATTTGTGTTGCATATAACTAATCCGTTTCGTTCTTTTGTGGTTTTTTCAAAATGATTACGAGGGAGTAAACTTTCAAGTTTTTTAGCTTGTTCATTTGCTATTCAGTTGAATTTCATATTATTATTATTGTTATTATTTTAATTCAAAGTACTTGAAAATCAGTTTAGCCAATGAGCTATTAGATTCGTAGCTGAGAACTTTTTCAGAGAGGTTGAAAATAATAAGAGTAAGAGATAGACTCTATTAAAGATAATTATTTACATCCCATCTCATTGTGGCACACAGTCGACACTTTCCACATCGATATTTCATATTTGTTACAAAAAAAAAAAAAAAGAGTAATTTATCACTACAGTTTTTCATTAGCAGCTTATAGTATTACTTAAAAGTGGATGCCGTGTGCCGAAAAGAGTTTTCGTTTGCTTTGGGTTTTAGGTTTTTCACAACTGAAGAGTTTAAGAAGTTGGAGTTTAATATGTTATTTAGAGTGTTTTTATAGCTCTTATACAAATTTTAAGAACAAGTCTGATGCGAAACCGACAAGTCCACTTTTTGCTAAGGTTGACTGCCCATTTTAGCACAATTTAAACCTATTCTGCTACAGCTGACTGCTTATGCCTGATATAATACCTTATCATAAAAGCTTTAATATTGACAGAAGCCATCTCTGCAGCAGATGCCATTGTAAACCTAAATTAAGTTGATTTTACCTTCACTGATTTGACTATCATCAATTTGGCACAATGGTGCTGGCAGAATGGAAAATACTACTGCAGTCCCTGAACAGTCTGGTCTTGGTCTACAGTGTTTGCCCAGACATTTCTGTCCCAATATTTAGTGAGGTAGTGCAAGTTTTACAGATCATTTCGGAACTTTGTTTGCTTGTAAGACCACGTTCACACCTGTGTTTTTATATCACTTTGAGTAAAAATCCAAGTATATGCATGTACATGGTAAACAGTAAAATGAATAAGATGATTACGAAAAGATATCAGAATCCAGTGATGTCTATGCAAGGAGATATATTAATAAGCATCAGTTCTGCAAAGCCAAAACTGCCATGGCGAAAGCCAGTCAACAAGTTCTTATATATAGTTTGAAAACTGTTTCTCAAGACCTTCAGTATTGCATATGTCCTTTATTCAAGGTCTTCTGAATAGCTGTTTTTAGGTCCAGTTTCCACAAATATCTAGTTTTAGTTAAGCAACCAGTTCAAATATTTCAACAGTAGAGTATTAGCATTCGAATCATGAGGTTCAGAATTTGGCCTTTTTAAGGAGTCATAGGATGCATGGCTTCTAAGCATGTATTTACGCACAATTAGCCAGGTAAGAGATTTTGAACAATGCATTGATTGCACATGCATAGTATGCTAAGTCAGACAGGTGTGACATCCATTATTCAATGAATAAACCTTACCACCACTGAACTAGAAAGTGTAAACAGTTTTTAAAATTCGAAGAAGACCTATACCTTTCCTGACTTCTGGCGAAAATTTCCAAATTTCGAGGACAGACATTAATCGCTATGACACTTGAGTTTATAAAACAAATAAATAGGTAAATAAATAAAGAAAAAGCGGTTTTCTGATTTTCAGAACTAGTAAATATCTGAAAGTAGACAACGATGTTTCAAGTTTGCGTGCAAGACCATTTTCTTTGTTTTGACAGATTTCAAAGCTCTCAGATAATTGTATTGGTGAAAGTATGCTATGTTGAATAAAAGGTGGTTACGAGGTTAATGATAGGAGTACTTCATGTAAATTGTTCCATTTCCTGGTTCCCCGATCAGGGGTGCAATACAAATAAAATGGGACAGTAAATGTGGTCCCATGCCTGTATATTGTAGTTTTACTATTTTTAACAGGTTTGATATCAAGAGTATGTCATTTATATATATATAAAAAAAAAATATATATATATATATATATATATAAAATCAATTTTCCAAGCCGAATGCAAAATTTAAGACTATTTATTTGTTGAACAGGGCTAATTACGATCATTTACAATGACGAAACTTTAGTCAGTAGATTACAGCTACACATACCGATAAACCATTCACGAATTTTTAATGAAGGCTTTTAGTGATTCACTTCAGCTGCATGGAGTTCAAATTGTAAGCATGTTGATTTTGATAGCGAGAATTAGTTACGTGAAGTAAATCATGTAAAATCATGGCTACAGTGAATTTTAAAATACGAAAACAATTCTGGTTATTGTCTTAGTTTACCGAGGTTCTTTTCAAAAAACAAAAAAGAGTGTGTACTTAGACATTAAAAAAAAAAAAAAAAAAAAATAGCAGTGCAAAGTTACCGAATTGTATCGGGAAAGTTTATTCGAAATAGCATAAACTGGAAATACAGATCTTCTTTCGCATATCCAAGATTATTGACCATATTAGTCAGGACGCGTTACCGCATACTTTTGATTAAATCATGACATGGTATTCTAGATTAGTGAAAAGCTTGTTTATAATCAAAATTCTTGGGCACATATATGTGTTACTTTAAAAATCCCGGAATGGGCATATCTGAATATATAGAATTTGCAAAGCGCTCCTTGGATAAATAGATTTTAAATAGGAATATAGAAAGTATGGACATAGCGCTACTTGGTTGAGAGATTTGATATGAAAATATTCCAAATATGGACATAGCGCTACTTGGATGAGCAGATTTGAGATGGTAACTTTTCCAGGTATGGGCGTAGCGCTACTTGGTTGAGTAGGTTTGAGATGAAAATTTTTCCAAGTATGGGCATAGCGCTACTTGGATGAGCAGTTTTGAGATGGGAATATTCCAAGTATGGGCATAGCGCTACTTGGATGAGCAGTTTTGAGATGGGAATATTCCAAGTATGGGCATAGCGCTACTTGGATGAGCAGATTTGAAATGGAAATATACCAAGTATGGGCATAGCGCTACTTGGTTGAGTAGATTTGAGATGAGAATAGCATAGAGCTACTTGGATGAGTAGATTTGAGAGGGATTATAACAAGTACGCGACTTGGTCGAGTAGATTTGACATGAGAATATTCCAAGTATGGGTATAGCGCTACTTGGACGAGTAGATTTTAGACGGAAGTATTTAAAGTATGGTGGTTCTTTTGCGAGTTGGTTTCTAGACAGTATTAATGCGTGTTTTGACATAAAGAGAGCTTGAGAGCTTATTATTTTGATGCGGTTTAAAACTGATAAAACAACTGATTTTCCTCATGAAAATATGAAGTCTTGGATTATTTTACATTTCGACAATACATTTCTTCTAAACAATTTAAAAGTCTAGATTAGATAGTTACAGAATTTCGATATCAGAAGATGTTTTTGAACAACTGCATGTATTAAAAGCGCACATAATAATGTTACAATTAGCAAGAGATATCAAAAATGTATTAAATCTGAGGTTTATGGAAATTAGTTTAATAGCAGTTTTTGATTATTTTGAAAGAAAAAAAAAAAAAAGAGAGTTATCTGGTTTGCGGAAGTTAATACTGTAAATCTGTTTTTAGTCAATAAGATTGTGCCACGCCAGCAGGAACTGCGGGTCCTCCGTATTCTTTGAAATGCACGGCAGGTAGAAGTCTGATTTTTCGAAGTACGCTCTTCATAAATGAGTCTAATTTTCAAACAATGAGTGTTAAATCAATGTTTCGAAAATATAATTTATAAACATTTAAGAATTCAGTTTACTGCCCGTTCTTTGTTTCGAGCAGCTGGCTGTTGGCACATCCTATACTTGTATTTTTGTTGTCATTGATTAGGAAGTTTCCAGGCTCGTGCTGGAACAGCAAAGTGGTTGCGGTAGTGAGTTGTGTATCCTTCTTTATAAGAGAAGTGAGGTGAGGGGCTCTCAAGGCAATAAAATATAAATGATTTATGTTCGGATGAGACGGAGTCGAAGGAGAACATAATGGAATTTATATTTGTTTGCTCTTGAAATTTCTGTGTATGTAATCGTGGTAGTATGAGAGTTTATTAGAGGGTATACGGTATAATATATAGTAGGCTTACTAAGTTACAAACTGGTTTTGTAAAGGTATGTAATCACATGATGGCGATTTTCACGTGGAAAACGAAGTTGAATTATAGTACTGAATCATTCGAGCCAAAGCCAGCGACAAAGAAACACATACATTTCCCCCACCCACCCACCCCAAGCAATGGGTGAGTTCTGAGGAAAAAGCCTTAGAAATGTAGAGTGCATACTATTTCTGACATTCTGAGTGTTTTAAAAGGTAGGAGGATCAGTTCAAGCAAATTTGAAGTTGCGTAAATTTATCATTACACACTCACAGTCATTTGCTTGCATTATAATATCAGCATGTGAAAGGCCAAAACAATTGTTAACCGTTTTGTGTAGTTTACTGAATAATATACACGTATGTTCATTAATGTTAATAATTTAATATTTATAGCAAAGAGAAGCCATAGGAGCTATAACTTATCATGGCTACAGGAGGGTAATACCCAGATCCGTGCGAAGTGGTAATTATGACTGACAGAGGCATCTGTTCTACAATCCATACACAGGAGGGTAATATTTTAATTTTATAACGTAAGGTATTTTAATATAGTTTCATAGAATAATAGCAGGAATTTTCTTTCTCTATGAATATGTTTTATTTCTACTGATACTGCTACTACTTATGATAAATATAGACAGAAAAGTGTTTAGAATTCGAATACTGTGCTGACAGTGCAGATTTTGCAGTTCAGTTAAAATTCATTTTAGAAAACAGATCAACCATGTATACAAGATACTTAAGTAATTTTAGTCTGTTTCAGAGTCAAATGTCGTCACACAGTTTCACTATCTAGCTGTTGCTCTGGTTTACGAGACGATCGGGTGGTTCATTGGGATGACAGGATGTTCTGTGGGCAGAGATTGTCTTTCAACAATCATTCTATTGCTAATTTCTTGTCACTGTCATTGAATCAATACACTAGTCGAGCAGCTGGCTGTTGGCACATCCTATACTTGTATTTTTGTTGTCATTGATTAGGAAGTTTCCAGGCTCGTGCTGGAACAGCAAAGTGGTTGCGGTAGTGAGTTGTGTATCCTTCTTTATAAGAGAAGTGAGGTGAGGGGCTCTCAAGGCAATAAAATATAAATGATTTATGTTCGGATGAGACGGAGTCGAAGGAGAACATAAATACCAAATATTGCACCTTAGACTTAAATAGTTTCTGAAAAATCCACTGTTTAAGCATGTTCCCATATAAAAGCCTACTTAATGTACCAAAGTTGACAGTGTCATAAATTAGGTCAAGGTCAACGCACGATCATTTGTATAAACTATGATGGGCTTGAGTGCCCAAAGCTACATACCAAGTTTCAAGGTCATACGCCTTTTGGTTCTGGAGAAGAAGATTTTGAAGGATTTTTCTAATATACGAGCATGGCGGCCATCTTGGTCAAGACCCCGAGAACAAACTTTTATTCCCTGATCACACTTAGACTCCATATGAAATTATGCTTCAATCAGACCAGTGGTTTCAGAGGAGAAGATGTTTTGAAAATCTTGATGACGGACAGACCGACAAAATGACCTTGACCTTCAGTGACAAAACGTTTTCCCATATAAAGGCCTAACATACCAAAGTTAACCTTGTCGTAAATTAGATCAAGGTCAATGCAAGGTCATCATTTGTATAAACTATGATGGGCCCGCATGCCCGATGCTACATACCAAGTTTCAAGGTCCTAGGCCTATTGGTTCTAGAGAAGAAGATTTTTGAAGGGTTTTTACCATATATGGACATGGCGGTTATCTTGGTCATGTCACCCAGACCTCGGGTATAAACTTTCGTTCCCCTATCCCACTGAGACACCATATGAAATTTGGCTTCAATCTCCCCGGTGGTTTCAGAGGAGAAGATGTTTGAAAATCTTGATGACGGACAGACCGACAAAATGACCTTGACCTTCAGTGACATAATATCTTCATCTGGTCAGTTAGTTGACCATATATACCACATATTGTACCTTAGACTTAAATAGTTCCTGAGAAATCTACTATATAAGCGTTTTCCCATATAAAAGCCTAACATACCAAAGTTGACCATGCCGTTAATTAAGTCAAGGTCTACGCAAGGTCATCATTTGTATAAACAATGATGGGCCCGCATGCCCAAAGCTACATACCAAGTTTCAAGGTCAAAGGCCTTTTGGTTCTGGAGAAGAAGATTTTTTAAGGGTTTTTACCATATATGGGCATGGCGGCCATCTTGGTCATGTCACCCAGACACCGGGTACAAACTTTCGTTCCCCCATCCCACTGAGACTCCAAATAAAATTTGGCTTCAATCTCCCCAGTGGTTTAAGAGGAGAAGATGTTTGAAAATCTTTACGACGGATGGTCCTTGAACTTTAAAGACGGATAGACCTTGACCTTTAAAGACATGATATCTTCATCTGGTCATTTGTTTGACCATGTTTACAACATATTGTACCTTAGACTTAAATAGATTCTGAGAAATCCACTGTTTAAGCGTTTTTCCATATAAAAGCCTAACGTACCAAAGTTGACCATGCCTTAAATGAGGTCAAGGTCAATGCAAGGTCATTATTTGTACAAACTATGTTGGGCCCGCATGCCCGATGATACATACCAAGTATCAAGGTCATACGCCTTTTGGTTCTGGAGAAGAAGATTTTGAAGGGTTTTTATTATATATGGGAATGGAGGCCATCTTGGTCATGTGACCCAGACCCCGGGTACAAACTTTCGTTCCCCCATCCCACTAAGACTCCATATGAAATTTGGCTTCAATCAGACCAGTGGTTTCAGAGAAGAAGATGTTTGAAAATCTTGACGACGGATGGTCCGACGGAATGACCTTGACCTTTAGTGACATAATATCTTCATCTGGTCATTTAGTTGACCATGTATACCAAGTATTGTACCTTAGACTTAAATAGTTCCAGAGAAATCCACTGTTTAAGC
Organism: Ctena decussata; assembly: GCA_963989385.1. Classification (NCBI taxonomy): domain Eukaryota; kingdom Metazoa; phylum Mollusca; class Bivalvia; order Lucinida; family Lucinidae; genus Ctena; species Ctena decussata. The sequence goes on along the minus strand of OZ022512.1, from coordinate 37,621,769 downwards.
GTTTTCCCATATAAAAGCCTAACATACCAAAGTTGACCATGTCGTAAATTAGGTCAAGGTCAACGCAAGGTCATGATTTGTATAAACTATGATGGGCCCGCATGCTTGATACTACATACCAAGTATCAAGGTCATAGGCCTTTTGGTTCTGGAGAAGAAGATTTTTGAAGGGTTTTTACCATATATGCGCGTGGCGGCCATCTTGGTCATGTGACCCAGACCGCGGGTACAAACTTTGGTTCCCCAATCCCACTGAGACTCCATATGAAATTTGGCTTTTATCGGCCCAGTGGTTTCAGAGGAGAAGATGTTTGAAAATCTTGACGACGGATGGTCCGACGGAATGACCTTGACCTTTAGTGACATAATATCTTCATTTAGTCATTTAGTCGACCATGTATACCAAGTATTGTACCTTAGACTTAAATGGTTTCTGAGAAATCCACTGTTTAAGCGTTTTCCCATATAAAAGCCTAACATACCAAAGTTGACCATGCTGTAAATTAGGTCAAGGTCAACGCAAGGTCATGATTTGTACAAACTATGATGGGCCCGCATGCTTGATACTACATACCAAGTATCAAGGTCATAGGCCTTTTGGTTCTGGAGAAGAAGATTTTTGAAGGGTTTTTACCATATATGGGCGTGGCGGCCATCTTGGTCATGTGACCCAGATACCAGGGACAAACTTTCGTTCCCCCAACCTAGGTAGGCTCCATATGAAATATGGCTTCAATCGGCCCAGTGGTTTCAGAGGAGAAGATGTTTGAAAATGTTGACGACGGACGGACGGACAGACGGACGGACGACGGATGCCTGGCTATACTATAAGCTCACCTATGAGCCTAAAGGCTCAGGTGAGCTAAAAACTAAAACAACTCGCGTTACACATTATCCTAAAACTCTTTATTAGTTGCTACCACAGTTTTCATTCTATCAAATACGTTCGTATTAATTATTGCAAATGCTTCCCGTTGAAAAGCGATGATATAAGTATCGAATGCAATGGTACTTTCATGGATATTTCATGCCCTTCAATTCAGCTTGTACTCAGAAACATAGAGCTCAACATCTTTAGCATCGCTTTATTCATTTTAACCCAGAAGCATTTTGTATGATGGCTTTCTCAATGCGTACGTCCCGTGTCAGTGTTTCTGTTTTTTGTTCATCTTTGATAAATTCACATGACTGCTCTTTTTCGCTATTTTATGGTTATCATAAGACTAATTTGGTAACCATTCTTTTGCTGTTTTCTGGTTATATTTGTTGTGACAATTCTTTTGCTATTTCCTGGTTATAATAAGGCTTAATTGGTCATCACTCTTTCGCTATTTTCTGGTTATATAAAGGCTAACTCGGTGACCATTCTTTCGCCATTTCCTGGTTATATTATGTCTAACTATGTGACCATTCTTACGGTGTTTACTGGTTATATGTAGGCTTACTTTGTCTTTATTCTTTCAATATTTTCTGGTTATATTAGGGCTAACTTGGTGACCATTATATCGCCATTTCCTGGTTATATTTAGTCTTACTTGGTGACCATTCTTTTGCTATTTCCTGGTTAGGTTTCGGCTAACTTAGTGGCCATTCTTTCGCTATTTCCTGGCTATGTTTAGGCTAACTTGGTGACCATTCGTTCGCTTTTTCCTGGTTATGTTTATCCTAACTTGGTGGCCACCTACAAGGGAAAACACTTTTGCCTTAACCTTCCGCATGATTTTCGTATTCATTTAGTCTGTTTCTTTTCGTTTCTCATTTGATGTTGCGAGCAGACTGTAGAATATGATTATTAAGTTCCGGAATATCTTATAGTTTGAAAGAGTTTGAAAGCAGACATGGCCTGAAAAGATAATTATCTGTTTCAGTAATAACTTGAGAGGAATTAAATAATCAATGGCTGGATTAACATCTTGGATTTCAAACTTTTTTAATTATCGGCAAAAGAAAATAAACATAAAACTATCCCGTTATGTCATTGTTTCGGTCTAAACCTCATCATGGATTCTATATATACTCTTTATACTATATATAAAAATATTAAAGGGTCAAAGTTTTACCCTGCGATTTCTGGAACATTTCAAATATTTGGTAAAATAAATCATTTCTACCTTCCATTTTATTCATTTTACAAGTTTTATACACATGAAGCTTGAACCTATAGCCTTTGTCTTGACTAAGGTCAAGCTTTAAGTCAAACTACCCCTAAAATGAAAATTGTTTGAATTCCCATAGAGAATTGATAGTGTGTCAGTTTGGTCGGAAATAACTTCTAAAATTGCTATGAGTTTTACACTTGCTGACCTTAAAAATGATTAAACTTGATGACTATTTAGCAATTTTTAAAAAAATTCATGAATTGGCGAAATCGAAAATTTTGGTGAATTTGTTCCCTATGGACTTCAAAAAACTCTGATTTTGAGGGTAGTATGAATTGAAGTCTGGACTTGGTCAAGATATGGGCTATATTTTCAAACTTCATGTGTACAAAACTTGTAAAATGAATGAGATGGAAGGTGGAAATGATTTATTTTACCAAATGTTTGAAATGTTCAAGAAATCGCGGGGTAAAAGTCTGTCTCTTTAATATTTTTTTCGAGTACGATATATCAAGGTACCATTAGATGTTTGTAAAGACAACATTTTGTGTTATAAATTTTACATCCCTGCTCGATATAGCTTTTGCCGCCTCATAATTATATTTCCCTTATTGCTATTTTTATCAGACATCAAAACATTAATTGCCCATTAAATGTGTGAAAGATAGTTTTGACGTTCCTTTATCTATTCATCAGAAGAGATAGCTATGACAATTCTTGTAAAAGACATGGCTGAATGAGCTACGACTGTATAATCAATTTACCGTAATTGTTCTACATCTAAAACTAAGACTGACTTGTCATATCGACATGAATCATAGCGGAGTTTGGTTTCTATTATTTCGAGTTGTTTTGGCTTTTTGCGGGTTCTTTCTGCATCGGAAATCCCTTTCCTGATGCCCTTGTCTGTCGCCTTTCTCGAGACACAGGGGCTGAGGTAGCTCGATTGGGGGACGCCTGCGCTCGCGAGTTAATACGTAGGCGTCTTTTATCTGATGTCTGCAGCTAATGTGTCCCGCGAAATGCGACAGTAAGTTTCGCTCGGAGAGGTATCTCGTTGCCTGTCGAGATCTACCCATCATCTCTTTTCTTTCAAACGTTTGGGGTAAAACTGACGAATACTCGCGTCTGCCGCACTAAATTTGGTATCGATACGTTTATATTAGAACCACCTGGTCGGTATCAGCCGAGTTAGTCGGTGTTTCAGTGTTGATTCTGCTTATCTAGAATTGGGGTCACTACCTAAAATAGCCTTTTCCATTGGATATATATCTGGTAAATCTTCTAAATTATTCTTAAACTAAGACTGACGTGTCCTATCGACATGAAACATAGCTGAGTTTGGCTTCCATGCTTTCGAGTTGTTTTGTATTTTTGCGGGTTCTTGCTGCAGCGGACATCCCTTTCCTGATGCCCTTATCTGCCGCCTTTTTCGAGACACAGGAGTTGAAGTGAGGACGCCTGCGCTCGCGAGTTAGTACGGAGGAGTCTCTTACCTGATGAACAGGTCCAGATCAGATTGCTGCACCAGTAAGAGCAATATGATCAAGGTCTACACTGTTTTTCATTCAAACTGCATCTTTCAGACGCTGGAGCGGCGGTAGTGTAGTGGTAAACGCGCTACCAATTCAGTGATCGCAAGATCGATCTCCCGTTTCTCCGGTCTTTCGGATGAGACTTTAAACCGAGGTTCCGTCTCCGTATAACCTAGTTGTGTTGATAGGCCGTTAAACCCAAGTTCACTCACTCACTCTCTCACTATTAGACTAAACTATTCATATAAAGGTAGGTTACGGTAAATATTTTAGGTGTTCAAATATTAGAATGTTTACGATACACCTTGTAGGATAGGGTCTAATCGTTCCAAGTAACAAAAAGTTGATAAAGGCTAACATTACGACTTGTTTTCATGAACAGCTCTTTAGGGACTTGACCGAACTTGTTATGAAGTTTCCTTGCACGAAAGACTATCAGGTTTGCGAGAAAGTGTTGGCTCCGAAGTAGGTTGTGATGGCCGATGTCGTGAAAATCTATAACCGACATTCGCATGAAAGACTAGATGTTTTTTTTATTTTTTATTTATCATCACAATGCTTTGTCTGAAATGATCAGGAAATCCTACTGCAGAGATATTATCGAATAGACGCAAAATGAGAATCTAATTCCTGTTGTGTCTACCACAGTATTTTGTCTGTCTTATTATATATTGATCCTGAAATTATTTTGCCATGAATCCAGTATTTATCCGTTGTTTGTATTATTGCACTAAATGCCACCCAATTGATAAAATACGATCCTGAACGTCTACAAATGTTTTGAGAGCCTGTAGCGGAACACATTTGTGGCGCAATACTGCTTAGAAAAATACTTGTAAATATACATAACTAACCAAGATACTGCCGACAGTTTGGCTTCTTTTGTAAAGGTGAGATGATTCTAAACAGTGAAGAAACAATCAAAGCTATCTAAAATTTTCAGTGGTCTCAAGCGTATCGTCCGGCTTACGAGTTCATTGGCAGTAACCATTATTGTTTAAAAAAATCGGTCACTAGCTTAGCATTATTGAGATAATTGTTATTCAAGGGCATATTTTATTCAAAAACACATAAAGAAAACGATCGGTCATACTTAATGAATGCATGGACTAGAAGTATTTGTCATATGCAAGTATTATGCCCCCAATATTAGAAATGGGGGGGGGGGGGCATATAGTATCACCGCTGTCCGTACGTACATCCTGTCCTGTACGTACGTACGTACGTCCTGTACGTACGAAAACGGCTCCCGTTCGATATCTTTTGAAAACATTAATGTATTCAATTCAGGTTTTATACACACGTATATAATTATAAAATACAGGTCAAATACAATGTTGGGTGTAATCCGTCTATTATTGTCGGAGTTATGGCCATTTTTCGACTTCATTTCGTATGAAAAATAGTTTTCGTTCGATATCTTTTGAAAACATTGGTGTATGAAATTCATATGTTATACACAGATATATAATTATAAAATACAAGTCAAGTTTGATGTTTGATAAAATCCGTCTATTATTGTGGGAGTTATGGCCCTTTTTTGACTTCATTTTGTATGAAAAACTGGTTTCCGTTCATTATCTTTTGAAAACATTAATGGATTGAATTCATATTTTATACACAGGTATATAATCATAAAATACAGGTCATGCTTGATTCAGGATAAAATCCGTCTATCATTGTGGGAGTTATGGCCCATTTTCGACATCAGTTTGTATGAAAAAATGGTTTCCGTTCATTATCGTTTGAAAAAATTAGTGTATTAAATTCCTATTATATACTAAGGTACATAATCATAAAAAACAGGTCAAGTTCGATTTAGGGTAAATTCCGTCAATCATTATGGTCGTTATGGCCCTTTTCCGATTTTATTTTGTACGAAAAAATGGTTTCCGTTTATTATCTTTTGAAAAGATTAATGTATTGGATTCAGATTTTATACACAGATACATAATTATAAAATACAAGTCAGGTTTAATTTAGGGTAAATCCGCCAATTACTTTTGGAGTTATGGCCCTTTTTTTACTTCATTTCATACAAACATGGTTTCCGTTTGTTAGTTTTTAAAAATTTACTTGTTTCCGGGCTATTTCTTCTGGAAGGTTGCATGGCATCCTTTTTTGTGATAAGATACAGAATGTTATCACATATTACAGTCATGACACCCCCTCTAACCCCCCCCCCCCCCCCCCCCCCCCCCTCTCCCCGCCCCTCCACTTCTCTTGATCCGAGAAGCACAATTCATCTGCCTAAGGAAAACAATAAAACACGTACCACACAAGTCTGCCTTTATGAACCTAGTTATCCTACTAGTGCTAGTACCTGAAACAAGGCACAATCTTACTTAAGGCACTAGGCGGGGGCATCCGTGCCCTTTTATGGACACATTTTAGTTATTATCACAATCTTAAAAGACTTGAATATCGCGAGGCAGCTCGCAAACAATTTGAGATTTGTGGTAGGTGGGTATCTGAATTGCTCTACAAGGAAAAAAAAAAGGAAAGAAAAAGAAAAGCAGCGCCTAAAATGTACTTTTGAAAACATATAAAAATTGTAACAGCCGAAACATATCTTATTCGTTAACAGGTGATAAATGCTTGATTGCTGTGGGTTTTACGGCCCTTTAAGACAGTATTTCAGTCTATATCCGACCGTCTCCCAGGGAGAGGGAGGAATAAGAGAGAAACTTCCAAACAACCCCCTACCGAATCTACTGCAACCATAGTAGGCCCTTGTCCCACTTTTATCCAAAGCAGTAGGACGCCCCGGCACTGTAAGTTACACGCAGCATCATAGCACTGACCACCTCTTTACAGGTGATGGACCCTGAGTATACATGTACGTACGTGTTTGAGCCACAGAGAAGGGCTGACAACAAGCAAGGAAATAAACAGATGAAGCGCGGACCATCTATCGCCGAAAGAACAAACAGTACAAAGAAGATGCTGTACGCTACTTTTTTTTATTCCAGTGGGCCAGTCGTTCAGGGGCCATGAACATCTGATCTCTCAGTTCCTTCACGCTTCTTCAAGAACTCTTTGTTGAAAAAGTGGAATATTCTGGTGCAAGAAGCGTCCAAGCAAAGAATGGTCTAATCAATGACAAAGCCTTCTCTCACAAGTGTGAGGATGTTAAGGCTTTATGGGGTCTGAAAAAGTACATGTGGTAAACAATCTGTCATTTTACCAGCCCTGAGTCCATTGGCTTCTTTTTATTTCCAAGGCTTAAGAAAATGCTTTCTGGGAAGAAATACTATTCAAGAAGTTTTTTAGGCAGAGAAGAATTAAAATCTAAAAGAGTTCCTTCAAGAGCAGAGGACACATTTAGAAGAAGGAACATGGGCCAGACTACGTAGTTTCGGCTAATAAAGCCTCATCAGTGGCCCTGACAATATTTGGTGACGAAATCAGAGTAAAGCATACTGTAATTCCAGAAGTTCTCTTCGCATCGCTATTTTCCAGTGTCTCTATTAGATGCAAAAGAATTATATATAAATGCATTCCCCGACTGGGTAAAAATGTGTTTCGGTAAAGAGGGAATTCTTGGAAGGTTTGTAATAAAAACATTTTTAGATAAATTCCTTGAGTTAGGAAATCCACCACCCCTTATGATAGAACATTTTATACGACCGTCGTAGTAATCATTTTCGATAAACGCGCATTGCCTTTGACAAGTAGAAATAGTACAAGAGATGGAGATACATCTTATTATAACTATTATTCATTTACTTTTTAGGTTTCAGATCGAATTTATGTGACAAACTAAACGTTGTACTTGTAAGAGATTCATATTTTCTGTAGGAAAACGATTGATATACGAACTTGCGTTGTTAAATTACCCTAATTCTAAACAAACACAAATTATCTGTATGAGAATATAGTCATTAATATTGCTGAAGATGCATATGAGATATGTCATATGAAAATATATCTCTCTGGTTTTTCGAACAGCTTAAAAACATACTGGACTAGTACAACTAACGCTGCTATCGGCTATAGACTAATGACTAAAGACTAAACTCACAGTTTAGAATAGTGAACGGCTATATATATATATATATATATATATATATATATATATATATATATATATATATGTCCATTGAAGCGTCCAATTTGACTGTAGATTTTGACGTTGCCAAACCGGATAAAAATTTACATCCTTTGCGTCATAGGCCATGAGCCAAATATGGTTTACCTCCCCCCCCCCCCAGGGGGAGTTTTGTAGACCATATATTTCTTAAAGACCAGCATCTTAGAAGTATTTTGCAGCATGTTAGCCCTCTGGCGAGTGGGGCGTTAAGCTGTTACAGCCTGTTACATTACGTTACCCATTAAAATAATAAACACAAAATAAAAATTATAAAAAATTATAAAAAATAAAAGTCACTTTCCTATGTTTAAAATTATAATGGAATCTAATAGAACAATCCAATAGCTAAAAGTTGTGATGTTTGAAACGTCACTTTAGCCTACGTGGTGTAATATACGTGACGTTTTTCTTTACTCTCCATTGAAATTGCAATTTCCATTCAAAATACTTTCTTTTTGTAAGTTATTCCTTTTATATTAGACCAAATGTTTGTTAATGTGTTAAAGAAAATTTATTGATCTTTTCAGATCTGCAAATTTTTTTTTCCTATCTTGTATATTTTGGCAGAAATAGAACGTTGAACACAGTAACCCCTTGTGAATGTTCCATATTACAATTATCACTTTCCGTATAATTCAAGCGCTTGAACTACACTATTAGAATTGAAAACAACAGTAAAAGGTAATATTGAATATGCCAGCCTATTTAAACAGCAAGGAGCAGTTCAACAATATTTTGAATGCATTTTAGTCGGCCATAATGATCGATTATATACGTTACCTATGGCTACTTTTGTTAAAATCATATCATTTGAAGATAAAACCATTTTATTTTCTTTGGTAGCAGTTTCTTCATAAAAGAATCTTTTAATATAAGAGAAAAATGCATTCTGGTTTATTTTCTATGATAAACTATTACTAGTAGTAACGTAAATAACATTAACATTTAAAATATTTTATTATAATACCTTTAATCAGGTTTTTTCCACTGTCACATTTAAAAATAACACATATAAATCTGGGTGTTCTTATGATATATTGTGTACTTGGACCTATCAACAATTCTCTCAGTTATTACTTTTATGGATTGAGGTGTGTTTTATACGTGATTAAACACAGTATACTTCAAATTGTAATGTTAAGGGCATTGACATATTCTGCACATGTAAAACAAGTTTTGCTGTTTACTTTGTTATTATATCAGAAATAAAAGTATTTCATAATGACATTGGCCAGTTTGTTTCTTTTACAAATTGTACATCTGAGTTCTAAAGACAGTAACATACCTGAAATTTTGTTATATTCAGCTGAAAAATCCAAAAAATCCCCCCCACCCCAAAATAATAAATAAATCAAAAATAAAATAAAATAAAAGATAAAAAATACTTCAGAAAAGATAAAGCCGCAGCTATTAAAAGCCAGCACTGATTTTGCATATAGGGCTCGAATAAAATGATATGCAATCAGTTGGATACCATTAAAAGCTAAGCGGTTTTGACGTGTTTAGTTTAAAACTATAAAATAATCAGTAATCAACAATGCAAACTTGAGTTCCACCTTGTTTATTGACATGATTTGTTATAGCTTTTACGTCAGACTGTAAAACTATAAAGCAGAACAGTAACTTGAAGTTTAAAGGCTTAAGCCAAATACAGTTTTGCATCAAATTTGCTGGCAGCGTATACTTACTTTTGTAAGACTATCGTATATTTTACGTTACCAGAGAAAACAACATTGCTGATTTACAGTTAAGAAACAAACAAACTTTTGAAAATAATTAATGGTAGTGTCAATACATTGCTTTACTTAGTTCATTTATATAACTAACACTTATGTGTCAACCAGGAGTTTGGGAGAATAATATCAGAAATATTTAATACAGAAAAGAGACACTGGCAGTTTACTAGTATACTGTAGCAATATATAAATCTATAAATGCTGTGTTTAAGATGATCTATATTTCTATGCTTTTGTTTCCTGCTCTTTAAAGTCTAACTACATTAAAAATCTCCTTAAGAATCTAACTACATTCAATCATCTCTTAAAGAATCTATTCACTAAAGAACATAAAGACACGTTTAGTTGGACAAAACTGTTTTTTTTTCCAGGGACAGTGTTCCAGTAGCTCTGCACACATAATAAAATGGCAAATGAAAATGACAGAATCTATTAATGTTGGTCATCGCTGTTCAGATATTTATGAGCAAATCTTAGTTGTTCTCCTTCAGAATGTATTTGTCTACACTGTAGTAATATGCTTTGCAGCATAATATTGAGAAAAATAGAAAGACCAAACAAGCAACGTATACAACGTATTTATTGAGGGTTTATGAATTCTTCATTTCCGATATCCTTAACTAGTAATACAGTATTTCTGAAGAGCAAATAATCAAACAATAGAAATAGTGCATACCTGTACATGCCAAGGAAGGGCTAACCTAAGTACCTTACTGCATTTGATCTCCGTGACCTTGTATTACCATATTGTTTACTTTTTAGCAATAAATGTGATTGTAAACTGCTTATTTATGATATCTTACTGCTTATCAAAATCATCCTTGTCCAAATATGTTAAATACTGTTAGAGAATAAAGCCTCAATTTTTGTTGTTACATTATTGAAAATTGTCTGACTGAAATTTGTATTTCGCAACACAGTTAGTCCTTGATAGTAACAACAAGTGGGAATAAAACCATAGGGGTTTGCAAAAATTACCTGACCATTTGGATATTTGTAACAACATAATGAACAAGAAATGTTACAGTATGTAACAGATGCCCCCGAAGGCCCCTTAAACTGACCTTTGACCCTGATTGTGACCTTGAACTTGGGCAAGGCAGCCCAAATCTTGCAAGCGAGATGCCTTTTTATCATGCTTTACCTTTCTGTGAAGTTTGATGAAATTCACTTCAGCAGTCTCCAGTCAGTTTGGAGATATAATCTGACCTATGTGTCCTGATTATGACCCTGATCTTTGGAACAGGAACCTAAATTTTGTTTGTGACATACCATCTCATTATGTATTACCATTTGAGGAAGTTTAATACAGTTTGCTTAGGAAGTCTTTTTAGTAATTGGGGAGAAACGACCTTTGACCTCAGATTGTGACCTTGAACTTGGATGTGAAAGCCTATCTCTTGTGTGTGTCTTACCTTCTCATTAAGCTTCATCTTTCTGTGATGTTTAAGGAAAATTGCTTTGGTACATTTATGAGCAATTGTTGAGACATGATTTGACATATGACCCCAGATTGTGACCTTGACCTAGAGTTTGGGAATATAAATATTATGTGTGACAAACCTTCTCATTATGCTTTGTATTTCCGTGAAATTTGATAAAATTCAGTTATGTAGTTTTAAAGTTATCGCAGAGACACTATTTGACCTCTAAGCCCCAACAGTGACCTTGACCTTGGGTTTGGGAATATGGATATTATATGTGACAAATCTTCTCATTACTCTTTCCATTTCTGTGAGATTTGATGAAATTCAGTTATGTAGTTTTAAGGTAATCTCAGAGACACTATTTGACTTCTAACCCCCGACAGTGACCTTGACCTTGGGTGTGGGAACCAAACTGTTGTGCATGACACACCTTCTGATTGTGCTCTATCTATCTGTGAAGTTTCATCAAATTTGCTTCAGTAGTTTATAAGTTATAGCTGAGACACGATTTAAGACAAGATTTGACCTTTGACCCAATTGTGACCTTGACCTTGGGCGTAGGAACCAAGCTCTTGTGCGCGACACACCTTCTCAATGTGCTCTATCTTTCTGTGAAGTTTCATCAAATTTGCTTCAGCAGTTTTTAAGTTATGGCTGAGACTAGATTTGTTTCGGACGGACGGACGGACGGACGGTACGATTTTAATATGCCACCCGAAGTCCCTTCGGGGGCATAAAAATAGAACTCCGGATTAGGCTGAAGACAGAATGTTGTATGCGTTATAAAGTATGTCACTTTCTATACTCCTTAAATTTTTCACATTGTTAACATTTTGTAATGTATTTGATGGCCGGGACCTGCATAAACAGATCACGTAGATCACAAATTAACATATAGTTATGATCACAGGAGCCACAAATATTTGTTAATCCATGTAAAGCAGTTTCTGTGCAAAGAGGCTCGTGGCTGACGATTCGACTGACAGCATAGAAAAATGATGTTAATGCATGCTGGCAGAGTTGGTACTGCTTTTGATTGCCTCGGCTGGTAGTCACAGTTGCATATTTGTATGTAGGGTAATTGAATGGCTCAGCCAACAGCACAGGTAGCGAAACTGGTTTTATCCCCATCATAACAAGAACCTAAATATTTATCAGTTGCAGCATATATCAGCTTTTACTTACTTCATTTAATGCATAAATTTAAAAAAAAATCATTTTTATGAAGTCACTTTTAAGTGAGAATAAATTGAAGGCAAGGTCGAACTGCTTCAGCTGTAACAATCGACGTGCGTCTTGCTGAACTCTTGTGTATTCCAAAGAGCTAAATTTGCCATCTGACTACCAGTGGTAAGCTTATACTACAGCAATAAATAATAATAACTAAACTTTTGACTCACAAATCTTATTCCTCGACATATTACAATTATGTAACGTAATGTTACTGTTTGAGTGCTTTTCAAATATCCACTATTAGATGTTTTTTTATATAGTTTGAGGACACATAACATTGACATTTCTTCATATTTACATATACAACAGTATCTACTGAAGACAAAGATAACATTGAAATATAAAATGCAGCTTATGTTGGCTTTCGTAACTTTTCTCGTCATTTTGTAGGTGAAATTCTTCAAAAATAAGATAGTTTCTGTCCCCATTTAATGTATCCACTGCTAATTTAACTGCTGCCTAAATTATCTAAAGTGGGCATGAATAAAAGAAGATTGATGGAGCACGTATAAACTTCAGTCCACCAATTCAGCGATTTAGTCTGTTTCTGTTTTTTTCTTCTTTTTTTTTTCCGTATTTTTGTTGTAGTTATATACGTTACATATTTATCGTGACTGCTGACGAGTTTTGTAAGACTTTAGATTGTTTCTTTTTTATACTAGAATATTGAAACAGTCATATATATGACATTAACTTTTCGCTACACTTAGATTCTTAAAATTTGCTCCTTATATTACATGTATTTAGACACTGAAGGGGAAAAAACGTCAAACGCAATGTAAACTACGTTATACGGGTTAGTCAACTTCTCCTTGACAATGTCAATAACTTTGAAACAGTGATTTATGTAGTAGCAGACAAAACCCAACATTATTTAGGGCGAATACTAACATGTGTACAACAATGCGTATCTTCTATTATAACTTGAATATGTAAATTTGGGTAGTGTAATTGACGTTGACGTCATACGTTAACGCCCCAACGTACAGAGGGCTAACATGTGTCATTTTGTTACTTATATAATGTAGTTTTAGAAAATCATAGGGTACAAAACTCCCCCTGGGGGGGGGGAGGGGGGTCTATTGTCAGCTCAAGGTCTATCACATCAAATATAAATCATATTGAATCGGGAAAACTGATTTGTATACTACAATGTAAACTTTAAATGATGGGGCATTCGCCCTGAGGTTCTTGAGCCGGATAACATTAAATTTTGACCCCGTGAAAACATGACCCAACGCGTCAATTCTCAATGTTGAAACTTGACCCAGGTCAATTTTCAACACTGAAAAATGCTCTATGGGTCGATATTCAACATTGAAAAGTGGCCAGTTGGGTCATTTTTTCAACAGGTTCAAATTTTAATATTACACCAGCAGTGGCCCAAGATTTAGGTATGTGGCTAAATTAAAACGAGGCCTACAGAGACGACTGGCAGCCTGGGCCCAGTTGTTCAAAGCATCGTTAGCCTAACGAGCTCGTTAAGAGGTCAACTCGTTAAGTGTTTTATGACTTTATAACCAAATACACTGATATTTTTGTTGATAAAATGTGAGAAGCTTTTGCAGTGCAAAAGCTTTTCACATTTTTTCAACAAAAAATATTGGCTTATTTGAGATATTAACGGTTGAAATTTTAACGAAACGTTAACTAACGAGGTCGTTTGTTTTGAACAACCGGCCCCTGGACTTTTTGTAACAATACGAGACGCGTGGAAAGTTTGAACCTCAGTGTGAATCATGTTTAGAACTTGTACTCAACATTTTTCCAATCCTCAACAATAAGTAAGAAAGGCTAAAGGTCACCTGAAAAAAAATTATTTAGGTAAAAGAGTACACGTCGATGTTTTTCCGCCATTTTTGGAAAGGGAAACAACAACAATGTTAGTGACTTCCTATTTGCTTCCCTGGAAGATAAAAACCATTAAAATGGGGTCTGCGCTTAAAGGAAAGAACTTTTCTGCACGCAGGGGGGGGGGGGGGGGGGGGGGGGGGAGGGCAAGTTATTCTGTTTATCACTTGACTCTCGTTGAAAAGGGAGGCAAAAAATGAAAATGGCAGAGTTGTTTCCTTTGAAAGTATACCCATTCACCTTAGGGTAAGACATTGACTCTTATTTGTTAACGTAACTTCTATCACTCCAACTTCAAAGCGTTCAAGTGTAATGTCACGACATGGCCGAGCCCAAAGCGATAACTGCTCTCTCTTTTGCTAGAGCTGTTGCCTGTATGACTTCAAAATGTGATAGATAGATTATGCGATTTACGAGTGTTTTCGTTAAGCCGACGTCAACATTAACTTTGCACTGCACGGCGGTCCTGAACGTTGAGTAACAGTAAATAATGAAAACCTAAAATATAACTTGCTTGAAGCCAATACTTGAATGGCATTTGGTTTGATGGTTTGTTGTTTGTTTTGCTGAGTAATAATATTTGAGTTACGCCGAGCCGTCTCACAACGCGATAGTAAAAAGGAAAGATAGGGTTGAGACAAAGACGAGGCAGAGAAAGTTATAATCCCACAGGACTCCAAACCCCTCCGCCCTCCCCAACTCTCCGCGCCGATCTGTTGCAAGCATTTTAGTCTTGAAGATGTAGTTTGTCCCTATTCGAAAGTACATCAAACCAAACAGTGGCAGTCTGATTACAGTCATTACTTACTGTAAATGAAAAACTTGCTACCCCTGGACAATTTTAAAAGGCAAATGGTCCCTTCCTTTAAAAGTTGTCTTCTGCATTACTTAGACAATCACGTGAATTTATTTTATTTATCAAGGGTTAGTCTAGAGTCGCAACTCGCTTTGTTTCCTTGAAACCTGTCAATACAGTCCAAACATATTTGTGATACAAGCTTGTATGGACGGACACACGGCACCAAGTATGTGCAGCTATGGTTACGTACCGTTGAGCCACTTGGGTAACGTCGATAAGATAATTGAACTGAACTGAACTAGAATCTTGTATAGCATTTTTTCCTTTGGAGGGGGGATTCGTCTAGGGTCAGTCTAGAGTCGCAACTCGCTATGTTTCCTTGAAACTAGTCAATACAGTCCAAACATATTTATGCTAGAAACTTGTATAATATTCACGTATTGCGCATCTGCGGCTAAATGTTACATCAGAATGAGGTCCTGTTCATACATTCACGGTTCGTTCACACATGGACAGTCCCATTAACACGTAGAGGATCCACTGAAAAATGCAAGCCCCGTTCCTATATGGACATCCCGTTCGCATATGTAGTTCCCTTTCGCAGGTACAGCCTTGCATATGTCGTTCACTTTTGCAGACCCCGTTCACATGTAGCGGTCCAATACACATGTGGAGGTCCGTTCACTCGTGGAAGATCCATTTACAGGTGGCGGTCCTGTTCGCAAATGCAGTTCCTGATCACATATGGAGGACCCGTTCACAAATGAAGGTTCCTTTCTCACATGCGGATCCCGTTAACACGTGGAGGTCCCGTTTACACTTCACAGGCGCAGAGCCCGTTCAACCGTGGATTGTCCGTTCGCCTGTGGCGATCCCTTGCATACTTGGATAATCAGACTGCATGTCCCGTTTTACGTGCTGGATCTTTGAAAAATACAGGACCCGCGAAGGTCTCCATCTAGCGTGCAGCACCTTTTCACAGGTGGGTGTCTTGTTCATACGTACATATGTACCTATCTCGTTCACACGTCCCGTCCCGTTTATATGTGGGGATCTCGTCCACACCTGGAGAAGCCATTCTAACAAGCAGAAATGTTCATACATGGAGGCCCTGTCAGACGTAGAATACATGTTCACACGTGCAGGTCAAGTTTACATCTTCTTGTTTGGTTCACCTATAACGGTTTCGCTCACACGTGGTGAATCCTTTCCGACCATGGAGGACCCGGTCACTGGAGGAGATTAAATTCACATTACCTGTTGTTTTTTTTGTTGTTGTTTTCGTTGTTTTCATTGATGACCCGCCCATTTACATGCCAAGGTCTCGTTCACACATGGAGGACCAGTTCAGACACGAAAGGCGTTACACATGGAGATTCTAGAAATCACCTTTACCCTATGCAGAGAGTTTGGTACCCTCAGAATTTGACATGTGTCCTACCGAGCCGTCTAGCGCAGTCGGCAGCACGTCGGTCTGCAGACCAAGCGGTCGCGAGTTCGGTTCCCAGCCCGGCCCCTGAACAGTCGTGAAGATTGATCATGAAATATTTTCTACGCTCATTCTCTCCCTTCCGCTGACTTAAGGGCAGTTGTGAGTTTGTTTGTTTTGTTGAGTATTTACGGCCCAGTAAACAGCTAAGGTCATGTCTAGGCGGTCAGTTAACCTACTCAAACTATTCCATGACACTGTTCCATGGTATGGCCCATGTTCCTTCTTTCGAATGTGTTCTCTGCTCTCGAACAAGTTCCTTAAGATTTTAATTAGACCTCCTAAACGTTTAACCAGTACTTAGTGCACATACTTTCGCCAGTAACT
Organism: Ctena decussata; assembly: GCA_963989385.1. NCBI lineage: Eukaryota > Metazoa > Mollusca > Bivalvia > Lucinida > Lucinidae > Ctena > Ctena decussata. Next base: position 37,605,180 of record OZ022512.1, on the reverse strand, counting down.
GACAACTGCCCTTCTTGAATCAGCAGAAGGGAAAGAATGACCGTAGAAAATATTTCATGATCAGTCTCCACGAGCGTTATGTGACCTGTCTGGGAATCGATCTCAGGGTCCCTTGACCTGCAGTCTGACGCGATGCCGACTGCGCTAGCGGGCCGCCGGCAAGGGTAGTTGTCTGTTACTGGCGGAAGTATGTGCACTCAGTATTGGTAACCAGGTTAACCGCTTAGTATGTCTAAGCCTGCCCAGACACAGTGTGACGGCAGATGAACTGACAGGCTTGTGGTCCCTCATCCAGCCTCGTTGAGGCGGTGCGGATGAGGGGTTTATACGCAGATCTGACAAAAATTGTCACCCCGTGCCCACTCGCATCTAGAACTCTGCAACTTATTCTCCTAATGTCGTCATTCTATTCTATTCTGAAGCTTTCTTCAAAGTGTTTTACATGCAATTATGTTGCATTTGGACCTATACCTCGGATAGTGGTGCTGGTCTTGTAAGTCTACTGAGCGCTTTACACAAAAGCATTGCTTAGCCGTTCGTATGAGCGTTCTTGTCATATATTTCGACGTTTCGCTCTTCTTCTATTCCAGATAATAATTTAAACCTAGGCCCCAATCAATCGATCGTTCTCAGCTCAGGCACGTTTTGGGGCGGCTAGGTCGGATACCGATCCCAGGAACAACGTGCACACTATCTTTGAATTTGACACAGATGACAGACGGACTCGGGCACCCAGACGGTTCTATTATGGAATCGTTCCGCGGAACCGCTGGGAAGGACCCATACCATTGCATCAGGGTACTATATGTAGTTTCTTTGTTTACGACAATGACAGCGGGAGGTAATTAGTTGTTTGGTCGTTTAGGTTTTAACGGCCCTTTGAGATAGTATTTCAGTCTATATTGAGCCGTCTCCTAGAGAGTAGGCGAGAAAGGAGAAAGGACAGATGAGAGAAAAATGTCCAAACAACCCTTCCCGTATCTACTGCAAGATAGCAAGCACTGCCGGTCCTTGCCCCAAAATAATCAAAATAAGTAGGACGCACCAGTACTGAAAGTTACCCATCACCATCGCCCGACCGGACCGCCCAGTTGACCCACTAGGGGTAGAAAACACTCCGAGGCTTTCTCGCCCTCGGAGGACTTTTCCACTCGAATTTTCATCCTACTCATGCTTGTTCCACTGGCTTGTTCAGCCATTTTCAACCAAAATATCAATCACACAAATGAATAACAACAACTCATGTTAGTAAAGATGTACAACTATGCACAACGGTGAAATACACGTCATTGGACACGGTTAAATAAATAACAAAGCGTGGCGGATCTAGCTCGTTTTCCTTTTTTGCTTTATTTGAAAAGAAGGGGTTGTGATTTATTATTTTATTACTATTCAAGAAAGAAACTGGAAAACTTTGTTCACGAACTTAGAGACCTTTTATATGCCACTAAAGGTTTCTGAAGTCGGGAATTTCGTTTTCGCAAACTTGTCAGACAATCCGCCATCGTTAGTTTAGTCGTTGGTCGTTAGTCGAGCCTTAGTTGTACTAGTCCACTAGAGCACAGCGGCACAGTATGCTCAGACGCTACCCATGTCGCATTTATATGGATTTCGTTCTGAGGAGTCTTTACCTGATCTATTTGTTGACGAACGCAGAGATGCATTTGTTATCAACTTTAATTTACCAAGTTACTGTAAGGCGTGAGTCTATGATTATAAACCCTTGTTAATGCCAACTTGTCATTAGAGACCAAATTGTTCTCTGTTATAACATTTATTTTCCTTCACTGTTCATTAGCAACTGTTCAGTGACTCCGATACAGACAGTACCGTAGTTATATTTTTCAAATTTTTTTTATTTATGCTCATTAATCACGGAACAAATCCATATCGTAGGTGTATTGAGAACACCGCTTTTAGTGTTGTTAACCGACTTCTGTCTTAGGCCGACATACATACATAATGCTTATACATCAGGCTTTGCGATAGAACAGAAGTTACACGTATTTTTTAACATTACTAGCTCCGGCTTAATTAAAATTCTAATGCACTTATGTACGTAACGCGACGTCTGATTGGATAACGTCAAAAATTTGCGACAGTATATTCTACGATATACTGTCGCAAACCCGACGTCATTATAAAACGTCGCTTTTCTTCATTGGCTGACGTTTGGTTTAACGCTGCTGAAAGCGCTTGCAATGTGTGCAAAGAAGTACACTTTGAAAGATGAAAACGTGAAAAAGTGCATTAGAATGGTGATAACTATATTGAAAATTGTCATTTGGGGAGGTAAATCGTCGGTTTTATGGTCGCAAATTCCGTTTTACGGCTCCGTGGCGCGTCGCCGTAAAACGAAATTTCCGACCATAAAACCGACGATTTACCTCCCCAAATGACAATTTTGAATACATTTATCCCCTAACTCTATATTCAGAATTACTCTAAATGAACTCAAGTTGATTCTAGCTTCGCTGTGAACGATATTCTATCGCAAATCACCATGTAAAGGCCGCCATAACATACATAAGGTCAGACAGCTTTAATCGTAAATTGGGATTTCGAAAAAATGACTTTTTGCAAAATGACGTCGTCTGACGTTATACACTTCACATGAATAGACTCGCGTCATAACGATATTAACTTTATAAGGATCCCTCGATATAGATTAATTATTTCTTAGCAACAGGAAATGTATTTTTTCAGGGCGGTAACTGACGTAATTAATTCCTACCCTTACCGACTCAAATATTTACATTGTAAGTACATGCGGTTGTCGAGTAGACTGCCCAGTCTGATCAGAGTCTTTGCTGTCGGCATGGAGGTGGCTTAGCCCCTGAGCCACCCTTTACTTGCACAACGAAGACTCTAATCAGACTGGGCGGATACCCAGGCTGATCTGAATCTTCGCTGGGTGCACATGCCACTTTGTTGGCTTTGTGGTGTCGCTGCTCATTTATATATACATGTATCATCAGTTGATTGTACTTTTATTGAATAGTAATAATCCTTTCCCGAAATTTGCTTTGGAATAACTACAGTACTGCTGATTACTTGTATTGGCATTTTGTGGGATAATTTACGATTTTGTCTACATGGCATTTACGGTTTTGTCAACTTGGTTTTAAGACACATGGCCAGAAGATGTTTACTAACTGTTGCGTTAGCCAGTTATTGTAAGATTTTATTAAAGATAAGCACGCATGATGTCTGGTAATTTAAGGCTTCAATAAAGGAGTCTGTTGGAAAGCTGATATGTTACTCAGACAGATTAGTGATGTAGTAAAGTCAAATCTAGTTAAGAAGCGATATGAAGAAATATAAACATGGCTTTCCTTATGGTGCTTCAAATGTAGAGATCCAGCGCTTCCTCTGCAGAACTATTAAATGAATGGAAATAAAGACCATTTATTATTTGAGCTAGGAATTCCAGTCTAGTCAGTTTTCTTTAAATCAGTGGCTTGAATCTTTATGACTGACCCTGCATTTTTGCTTTTGGTCATAGCATGAGGAATAACAATCCCTAAATGACTGTAGGTAAAAACTGCTTGTACATGTAATAAATCAGTTTCAAAATTGTTCAGCGTTACAACAACGATTAAGACTATCTTCTATATAAATTGGCGTGTTTCTAAATCCATCTGAAATGAAGATGGTGCAGGGTATAACTTCCAGTGCCGGGCCGTCCTACTGATTTGGATAATAGTTGGGCAAGGGCCTTATGTGCTTGCAGTAGGTGCGGGTGGGGGTTGTTCGGACATTTTTCTCTCGTCTGTCATTTCTGTCTTCTTTCTCCCTCTCTTTGGGAGACGGCCCAATATACACTGAAATACTGTCTCAGAGGGCCGTTAAACCCAAACAAACCAAACCAAACTGAAATGAAGATATTTAGATCGACATGGAATTCACAGGTCAGAGGATGCGAAACGAAAGGTCGTGAGGTGCCGGACAAGAAGTTTCCGAATGCCTTTTACCTATTCGAAAATGTGTCTTGCCCGAAAAGAGAGCGAGAAAACAATGTCTTGTTGCTTTAACAGCGTTGATTTGTGTTGTTGGTTAACCTGGTTAATGTAGTTTCTCGAAACACATGCATTCGCAGGATCGGAAAACGTTCACGTTGTTGTGAACATAGAGAGCTTGTGTAACTATGATTTTCGAAATGGAGGTTGGCACATTTATTGTCAATTCATGACCTAATCATCAACCACCGTTATAAACAGCAAAACTGAAGCTTAACTCTTTCGGCGCCAAATTTTTCAGACGACAAATTTTCGTCTGCTCAAATCATCAGACGACAGATTTGTAATTGGAAATTTTAACAATCTAAAGACATTTTTCATAAAATCAGGCTTTTAAAGTTCATATTTGAATGACAAACAGTGTAGATCCTGATCAGACGGCTCTTTTAAGAGCCGGCTGATCTGGATATACGCTGTTTGCAACTTTGGCGCCGAAAGAGTTAAGATAAATGCTCCAGATCGAATATGTTACAAGCACTTAAGCTGTCGAATATTTCTTCAGCCGCGCAAAAATCTTATTCAAGCGGAATCCCATTTTGTTAATTAATGAAACCTCCTTAGCTAACTACAGAACTTACTGTAAATATTGAGGCACTAAGATTAATATTCTAGATATGGACAAGTCGATTTTACTTTCCAACTTTACATCATAATTGTTTGTCCAACGGCAAACAACCAGCAGCCCGTGCAGTCTGGCTCCTATAGAATAAAAATGATTTGGACACGAGCTAACAATGTTTTCTCAAGCAATTCTGCTCAGATATAAGGGTCGAAAAGGTGATTTGCCAATTATATTTGCCTCTGTTAGAAAGGAGGTAATGATGATGTGGACTTTGTCACTCGATCAGTTAAATCAATAGCTGCTTGGCTGCTACTCAGTTCCAGTTGTCCGTAGTGATCCCCTGCTATCTTTCTGGATAGATTTCTCATACTTCTTCTCACGGATTTTGTCTCCACACGCCAAGCGCTGGCCTACTGATCTAGCGGACCGGCCTTCGAGCCCCGCTTGAGGCGACAATTTTTCCTACCGTAAACGGGGTTCCATTGCACACAGCCTTTCATTATCACATTCCCATTGTCCTGATATGACTGAAGTGCTGTTGAAAAGGACGTGAAATCGCTAGTCATCCATCCGTTTCTTCCACACATTCGTGCCATGCCTAGTTGACTCTTGTGTCTTTCTAAATTGGATGATTCCATTTGTCAATTAGGGGGCGTATGGTTTAGTTTTTCTATCATTTTCATGTTATTTTAATACCAATTTGTTTTATGCAAATCATGTAGATCCTGTCGCGTTTTGGGTCTGCACTGTTTGCAAATGTCACTTTGACGGGACACTTGTAATGAAAAAACACGTTGTAAAAAAATCAGGAAATGTGAAACTAATATTAGGAAATGAATTAATGGCTCTATGGAGGGGGTATTTCAGTAAAAAGCCTATTACACTGAATCATTTAGACTGACAATAATTCAGGCAAACCGTTTACGAATATTTTCCATTCTTCGCCATGAAAACTCATAAAAGAAGGACATAATCGTGTTTACATCACTTATCACGATCAGGATGCAATAATTTTATGACTGCAAAAGATAAAAATCAAGTTAAAAAGATAATAAATTAACCCTTAAAGAGCCATAAATGATAATTGTTGTATTTGCAAACAGTGTAGATCCAGATGAGGTGGCTCATCATGAGTGTAGATCCATATGAGGTGGCTCATCGTGAGCCGCCTCATCTGGATCTACACTGTTTGCCCTATGGTCTTTGAATTCTTAATATGATACAGCTTGGACAAAACATTTTTTTTTTAAATTTCTGCAGACGTAAATTTAGTCGTCTGCTTTTCGGGCGCATTAAGGGTTCAATATCAAACAAATACAATTATATGATACACAAAATGCATAATTGTGCGTGTTTGCCTCTTTTTGCCGCTAGTGTACGCTTTTTGAAGAACATTTGAGCTCTGTCCATGAGTATTTTAAAATGTTGTTCATAAAGTTATTATTGACTTGGATATCCATCAGGGCGTAACCTTTAGTTTGTCAAGCCAATACAGTTGTGAATCTGAACTGGTACATGTATGTATAAAAAGCTTGTCTGGGCTAGCGAAATTCGAATATATGCAGGGGCGGATCCAGGAATTTTGGATAGGGGGTTCAAATTAGCTGAGGGGTTTCGATTTGCGCAGTTCAACCAATTTTTGCTGAAATTCCACATGAAAATGAAATAATTTAGGCTGCAGAGGGGGTTCGTTTGAACCCCCCGAATCCCCTCTGGATCCGCCACTGGAATATGCCAATATATTCTCACAACTAATATGTGTAATCAATTCCCAAATTGACGCTTCTTGTAAACTGAAAAGAAAATTTAAGAATACAGACACAGATTTGTGTTTAGAAGACGATATGTTTTACAGAAGTTTTCGAAGTTCTTATGCTCAAGACATACATCGCAACAAAGTAAGACTTACATTGAAAATGGCAGCTATTTATGCCTACTGGATAAAATACGACTAGAGACACGCCTACAAGCGTCTTATGCATGCCATTACATGTAATATTCCTTTTTCAGTGTGTTTTTCTGCTTTTGAAAACCCGTGGTTTGTGTAAACACTTTCTAAAATGTGGAGGATTAATTCCACTTACATGTAATTGCGAAAAATAAATCGAAAAATTTTCGCCATATAGAGGATGATTTCTGTTTCATTATGGACCAATTAAAAAGTACCTTACAGATTTGACATTATTGTCTTTGCAGAACTTGCTGCACATTGTGGGTAGTTAAGTTGTAATTTAGTAGGTGAAGCGACAATTGCATCCACAGCACTATATAATTAAATAGACATAAACGAGGAAATAATTCCAGATATGTCTGCCTTAGAAGTGTTCTGCCATGCTTGATAGTGAGCATCAAACTACTTACAGTCGATACATATCTGTTATTTTGCTGATGCACTGAACTCCCGCTGCCTCCCGCTGACTTCGCATTTCTAGAAAATAAATGGGCCGCGACACGACAAAACCAACAAAGTAACATATGTGCCTTGCGCGCACTCATATTAGCCTGGGCATCCTTCATTCTGATCAGAGTCTTCGCTGTCCGCATGGAGGTAGCTTAGATTTTTAAATAACATAAAGGTGCACAGCGAAGACTCTGATCAGACTGGGCAGATTCCCAGGCTGAACTGTCTAAGCTGGACGCAAGTGCCACTTTGTTGGTTTTGTCGTGTTGCGGCTCGTCAATAAAAATAACAAGGTAAGGCCACCATCCCAAAGCACAGCCCATAAAGGACACAAGAGGAAGTAGACACAAAACCAGAAAGACAAAACGGAAAATTGGTTGGTTGGTTGTTTTGAGTTTAACGACCCTTTGAGACAGTATTTCAGTCTATATTGGGCCGTCCCCCAAAGAGAGGGAGAAAGAAAAGAGAAATGATAAACGAGAGAAAAAATGTCCAAACAACCCTCACCCGCACGCACTGCAAGCACATTAGGCCCTTGCCCTACTATTGTCCAAATAAGTAGGACGCCCCGGCACTGAAATTTATACCCAGCACCATCGCACCACCCCCAAAACGGAAAAACACAGTTTCGATAACTGCCAAACTCTTTCTACCAGAGAGGAACTGCCTCAGATAGGTAAATAGCAAACCCACCGGCGGTTTAACTCTATGCATGCAACCTCACATGTATTCCATAGGAGATTAGCATGGTTGGTTTAAGTGCCATGACGCTTTCGGGCTTCCTACTGATATCGGCTAACGGTAAAACGAAGGCCTGCTGTTCTTGTAGTATGAGATGGGCGTGATTTGGATTTCTTTTATTCCAGGCTTTTCTGCGTTCCCTTTCTATCTCTACGTCTCTTGGAGATGTCTCGATATACGAGGGGCGTTCGAAAAGTTTTGCAAATGGCCTCATGACTTTGTTTAGGAGCATGCTAGGTACAACTGCTATGCATGTACTAAAAGCACTGCATTTTGTCTTTACAATGATACCAAACACTATACAAAGACACTTTTCCTTATTGAGTTACAACGCATTTTAATAGGTCCTAGTCATACCACTGGGCTAATTTTATATGTAAAATCTTTTCAGTGTTAGGCATTCAAGTCAAATATCCTTGTAAATACCGAATTAATCTTTATCATTTGCTTGTCCATCGTTGCCTATAATATCCATACAAAGTTAGAAAGGCGGCAACTGTTATCGATTTATTCCTTGCAAAGCAATGCGCAGTTCTTATGACGTTATTGAATTTTACGTTAACGTCATTTTTGAAAGCTGGCAGAGGCTTCATTTTTGGCATTAATTTGAATTTGTTGACAGGTTTTCGTTGACCCATGTAAATGCTCTTGCCGACAATATTCTGAATGCTAATGCACTTGTTTTCATTACAAAATCATCAAATTTTAGTAGATATGGAGAAATTGCTACAGCATAAACTCCGGATAATCCATATTCCCGGCCCTGTACGGAAGCCAGATTAAAACTAATTTCCGCGATATTTACAGAACAACATTGTCTGGGCATTGTCTTTAACTAACAAAGATAAAAAGATATCAAAGACTGCTGATATATAAATTACGGCCTACTAAAGTAAAATTCTGCAGTGTCTTTAGGGTATACCTCTTTCAAAGAAGTTAAATATGCGCCCTTTTTTAAAAAATGCACCTTGTTTGCAGGCTTCTCTTCGCATAATATAGCTTTATGTGTTTTTGCAATCAGAAGTTCTGTCTGTTTGGTGGTTACCGAGAAATTACGTCATTTGCAAAACTTTCCGAACGCCCCTCGTATACTGAAATATTGTTTCAAGACCTAACACAGCCAACCAATCAGCCAACCAGCAACATTCTCACTTTTGTTATGCCTTCATATTCAGTAGGAGTCAACTCCATTATGTTCACAGGCCACGTGCTGTGCAGATCAATATGAATCTGCTTGCCATTGCTACCTATTTCGTCCATAATCCAAAACGTTGCATTACAACACCTGTTTCAAATACTGATATAAAACATCGGTAGTCTAAGTTTTATTATTTTAAGTAAAACATAACGACAACGTTTGTTTGTGTTTTTTCTCTGCTTGTGCAGGTAAAATTTCCTGATAAGGTTTGAGAAAGAATGAAGGATGCCTTAACATAGAAAAAGCTTGATGTAGACTAACAGATGATCTCTGTATGTAATATCTTTTGGAGCCTTTAGATATGGTAGTCTTACATGTAGGAATTGTTCCATACGCAATTAATAGAACAAACAGATGTTAATCATTTGCTTGTATGTGTCTCCAGCGTTTGACTGCTGAGAAGGGCCATAATTTACATATACATCGACAAAAGATCCGATAAGACTTTAATATGGTTCGAAATTTCAGTAGCTGTTGTGTGAAATTAAGACTACTATAAAAGAAAATTACGCTTAGTCGAAATAAGACAATATCGCTAGCATATCTGTCTTGATGGTTAAATGGATTACTTGCAGATTTACCGGCATCTTAACAGTAGCTCAGTCATATCGACCCTATGGAAGGTGGTAATAAAAGGCTGTGCGCAATGGAACCCTGTTTACGTTTGGAGACAATGTCCCCTCCAGCAGGAGTCGAACCCATGCGTTAGCTTACCAGGCCAGCGTTGTACCCATTGACCTGCCTTGGCTTCCAGCATTTTTTTTGCCGAATTCATATGGAGTAAATGATATTAAATACAGGTATATCAGTGTAGAGTAAACTTAAAATCCTATTGACTTGTTGAGCGAGAATGCATGCATGTAAACATTCGACACGAAACTGAAACTTTCTGATATCAAAATGAGCCGCGACACGAGAAAACCAACAATGTGGTTGTGCGCCCAGCTCAGACTCAGATCAGCATGGGCATTCGCCCAGTCCACTCAGACTCTTCGCTAACCACTTAAAAGGTAGCTAAGGGTCTAAACTACCTGCATGCGGACAGCTCAGACTCTGATCAGACAGGGCGGATGCCCAAGCTGATCTGAGTCTGCGCTGGGCGCACAACCACTTTATTGGTTTTCTCGTGTCGCGGCTCAAAATGTTTCGCGTGAAATTGCTATAGATGTTTTAAGTATGCTGATTTATTTTGTAGTCTGGTGGACTAGTAAGATTCTTCCAATATTGACATATCGTGACAAAACAAACTTTCGCCTCTATATGCTGGCCTAAGGCGGTTATGTAACGAGCACTTATGGAGCACTTATGCGATGGAAATTCCCCCCTCTGATTGTTAAGCTTACTAACTTCCCAATTATATTCCATGTGCCACAAGGAATGATGATGCGTATTTTTTGGCACTCTAGAAAGTCTAAATCAATAGATGTTAGTTCCTAGTGACCTATTTCAAAATAAGATACGTTTATGTTTTCCCATCATAACGCTTGGTACTGACAAACTAAAATTTAAAAAAATGTATTACTGATCAGACGGTATTTCAATATTTTGATTCAATATACTTAATCAATACCTTCATAATAGTTTTAAATAAATGTTAATGTACGACTCTTCATCCAATGACTATTCTTATCTTGCCCAACTTGAGTTTTACTTTGAGTGTCCCGATATGTTTCTACGATAAATTCAAAGTCTTTAACATCATAAAACATTCTTAATTTTATGGCACGAAAAAAACTTCAGTTTAGATGCTTAACAAAGACGTTTCCAGGCTCTCATACTCTCTCGTAATTGATTGTCTTGAAGCATTGATTCACGACAGAAAAGTCTGTTTACATCAAATTCAAATTATTATACGATGGTTCACGTATTAGCCCTAAATATGTCTTCGGTCTAACAGCAAGGTATCTGAGTACAAAACGCCTGTAATCTACCATTAGTCGGCTATGCTTAGAAAAGATAGACATTTGTTTTCAAATGATGTTTATTTATGGGGAATAATCACGGAAGAATACAATAGATTATTCGAATTCAGAACGGCTTTGTAATTTTCGGATTCAAGTTCTGTTCTGCACTAACGATCCCTTACAGTCTACAAAAATCGACATGTCACTCTTAAACACATCGTTTCATATGGTCGAGTATTCAGATTCTTAATGCAGATATATTGTACTTATCAAACTACAAAAAATCGGTTTCCAAAATGTTATTAAATGTACAGTGTCTCTAACTAGAAAAGTTTAATCTGATTTGACCAATACCTTTGACAAGATATAGTCTTGTGTGGATATTTGAATAGAGAACTGTCCAAAAAGGTGTGATTTGACGATTTTATCACATTGCGAAGACACGTGTCGAATGACGTAGCTTGTTGACATTGATCAAAATGTAATAAATTTAGTCTGCTCTCCTCTGATTCAGTTTTGGAATACTGATTGATAACTACGACCGATGTCTTTGCTTGGGTCTTTCATTGACCAACTTATCTTTACTCGGCTTCAAATTCTCGTTCTGTAGGTGCTGGGTGGATGCTGTTTGCACGTTTGATTTTACTATCGTCTATCTTATCTTTCCCTTCACTCGCACTCTCCCTTGGCCTTTTTCACCCAAACCAATCAGCCTACCAATCAAATTAGGTCTGTTCGCCATTATACTATTTATGGTTTTATGAACATAACATCTGATCAGTTAATCAAGTGGCTACCAAAACTGAAAGATTTTTTGTTGTTCAAAGCTCCATGGGAATGCGGCAGATTTACATCGCCAGTCGTCTTACATGTACTAATGACAATATCTAGCGTGTTTCATTGTTTAGACAGTTTGTCCCTTATCGCAAATGTATTGTCTATTGTAGTCTTGTTGATGTGTTTCACATCTAATCTCTTTTCGGTGTCCTGTGTGTGTGCTTCTTGCCCTTTTGGCTGTGGGATTTGATTGTATTCCTGATCATTGCCTATCTTTCCACTTTATTGAGTTTATGCATTGTGACTCTTATGTTTCCCTGGTCACAGGATTTTAATAATTCGGAGTTGGTACAGTGCGGTAGTATGCAGCAAAGACGACATGCAACTGTCTGCCTTCAATAATGTGATTTGAATAACAGATTTTGTACGGAATTTTCGTGCCGGTATTCTGATAAAACAGGTAAGAAAGGATTACATTTTATTTCTTAAAACCCAGTCAATGGTCATGGAAGAAACTGCATGTCCTTTGTCTATTTACCAAAGAAAAAAGCTCATTTAAGATTTTTTTTTCACATAATTCAGTATTTTCGACACAGGTTCGAGCAAAATTGAAAAAGTGAGAACTCCTCGAATTAAAGCCCAAAACAATCCCTCAAGCAAAAATCATTCAGATTTTGAAATTCTCAAGAATTAAGAATAGATGACTTTGGCAGCCCTTGCGCAGATCTTACTGATGACTATGGCAGCCTTCCGCAGACCCAACATCTACTTGTTTTTGAGGCTACACCAGAACTGAGCGCAAGGTTGCTTGCATAAAAAATAATTTAAACCCCCTCTTTATTACGTACCGGTCGCTTCTATGTGGTTCTCTTGTTGCAGCCAATGTATGCTGTTCCACTTTGACTCTTTGTTTCACAGACTGTCTGCTATTGAAAGTATTCCGTCCCATTTTGTCATTTATTTTTCTAAAGTCTTCGTTTGATGCCTTCAATATGTTGAGGTATGTGATAATGACATTCTTGGTAGCTTCATTTACACTTTTATTGGATATTTCATTTCCTCTACAATTATTATTATGTATTGTTCCTGTTTGAGCAAAGAGTAGTTTAAGTTTTACATGCAGTTTGCTATTCTCTCAGAGTAAAGGAAGACGAATATAATAACAACTCATTCTTTTTGGAATTCACATTTCAATAATTTTATGTATCATAGAAATTTTAATGTATTGATTTGAAACGTTATATTTAAATGTAGCATTACTTACGCAATCATTTTAGAATAATACCCCCCACCCCCAATTTGGAGGGGATCTAGTGTCCAGGAAAGCATACAAGAGGTCTCAAAACTTGCTTCCTTAAGTAAAACTAGCAGACAAATTTGAAAGTGTAACCATTCCCCTTGATTTTATATGTTGAGATAAGTTACAGTATCATTTGATACCGAGCACCAGTCTTTGTTTCCAGAAAAGCTTCCTAAATGGCTTAACGAGGAAATAAAAATCTGAACTGCAGCGCTAATTGTCTGATCGGTGTATTAGCTTTCCAATTCATTCCACATTGGTGTTATTGTTTCCTTGAAATGCCAGACATTCACTGGGTTTTTATTGTTACAGACTAAACTATATTCCTCGAGTGCAGTGAACTTTCGAACAGTCTGTGGTGCTACAAAAAGGACTCCTAAGCAACATTGTTAGGTTACTTTCAATCAGCATTGCAAGAAAACTAGCTTCTGGCGTATGCAAATTGCGCATAGTAACCAAAAGTGGAAAAATGTCCAAAAATTGAGACCAGCTGACACGTTTGTTTCTTATGGCTTTTTTACACAATGAGTCATGGGTATTTTGTTGTAACCGATGATTTTGTATTAACAGGGCTGACATACTACACGTTTCCTGCATTATTTAATCACATTTAGTCGTTTATGTTTCGAAATAAAATCTTAATAACGGACCAACAGAGAACGTATACGAAATATGCAGGTGCAGGGGTAAGAGAGATAACATACTCAACTCTTTCGGCGCCAAAGTCGCAAAAATGCGACTTTGCAAACAGCGTATATCCAGATCAGCCGGCTCTTAAAAGAGCCGTCTGATCAGGATCTACACTGTTTGCCATTCAAATATGAACTTAAAAAGCCTGATTTTATGAAAAATGTCTTTAGATTGTTAAAATTTCTAATTACAAATCTGTCGTCTGCTGATTTGAGCAGACGAAAATTTGTCGTCTGAAAAATTTGGCGCCGAAAGAGTTAAAATTGGATTATTTGAATGTTGTCATGTACGTCAATTACTGTCGTATAGTCTGCTTTTACAACCTTTCAAATGTCCAAATGTATTGTCAAAGGATATGACTATACTTCCGCTGTAGTCGTTCGGTTTATGTTGGCATGTAGAATACAAAATACGGAATAAACAAAAGGAAGCTGCTGAGGAGTCCACCATCTCTTACTCCGTACAACTAGTCAAACGAATCTGTTATGAAAAAATGAAACCCAGTCTGCTATTTTCAGTTCTCTGATGTTTTCCCTCCTTCCACAGACCACAGAATCTTCCTTCAGAATTTATTGTAATGGTCGAACAGATACAAAACATAGCTTGTGCCCAAATATTAGTACATGAATATTGTAGATGTATATTTTCATGAAAAAAGGCTTTTATTAAATATAGGGTAGGTAGCTATTTATACCTGTTTGACACATGCAGTATACAAACTGCATTACTGTGACCATAACATTGTGTGGTTGTTCTCCTTGGAGAACCGCACATTTTAATGGGAAGAAATAAATAAGCTTATGCTTTCATTACGATCCTATTGCTTTCATATCTAATCATTTCTGTAACCATGAATGTATGTGTTCTTTGAAATAAAATATGTTTAAACCAAAAATGTGTGGTTAAATGAGAGCCACTCTGGTGTCGATGTTATATCATGACGTTGCTTCGACGTTGATGTGTCCTTGTCGCGGCGTATTATGGCTACCAGACTTTCAATTTTTGAATTGCTGACATTTCGAATTTTGAAATTCTGAGACTTTGTAAAGAATGAAGAGGAAACCGTTGCATAACAGATGTGAAATATGTGCAGGAAAAGAGAAGCCCAATAAAAAAATCTGCATATATGATCTAAATTTTGGGTACACGCTACATCTTTTTCATCGGTTCTTGATAATTATAAATGAAAGAAATGGATGCAAAACTGATAAGGACATCAATCTCAGTGCTATGAAGTATTTTCAGGCTTCAATGCATTTTAAGTAACAACGGTTAATTGTTAGGTTTTCCCCCTACCATTTGATCGTTTCCGCTATAAAATTGTTTTGACCAACAAGTCACACATTTGACATTTTCAGCTGTGCAGAACAACATAATGAAGGCATCAGTTGACATTTGCAAAAGTGTTGTGTTTTCAGCTATACTATTAAAGGAAAACACTCTTAAATATGAACAGACTTCAAATTAAAGATCTTGATTAGCAATTAAATTTGGTGAAAATTTCATGAAAATCGGAATTAAAATAAGAAAGATATAAAGATTTAAAAAAATCAAAATGGCGGTCTCGGCGGCCGCCATTTTGGAAGTTCCTGTCACGTGTAAAATATTTAAATCTAAAATAGAAGCATAAATTGCTTACTTTTAGAGTTTTATTTAGTTTTAATTGTTTTTTATGAAGTAAAATATAGATTTATGCATTTAATTTATCTACAGTTTGTTTCAAACTAAAGTTATTTAGGATTTTTATTTTTGACTGTGAGTTTATGACGTCATAAACTCACAGATTTGCTAGTACCCAGCTCAACATTTTAATATTTTAAAACTGTCATATCTTTATTATTTTAAGTCCAATTTTCATGAAATTTTCGACAAATTTCATGTTTTATTAGATTCTTTTATTTGAGTCGAACATGCATTTTAGTGAGTGTTTTCCTTTAAATTAATAATATGCAGATTTTCACATTTGTTCTTTATCATCACTGAAATCTGTTCACAACACAATATCCATCTGTTCGTGAGCGGTAATGTAAATTGCAACACCCATCGCTCTCTCTGCTATCAGTTATAAATCTCTTGCAACGTGTCATCGAAATTATATCAGGCCAAACTGTTCAGAAGTAGCTCAGGCACACAATGATGAATCAAATTTGAATCAATCTTGATTCAACGTCGTGACGTTGAATCAAGGTTAATTCAATGTTGATTTAGCATTGCGTACCTGCTGGGAACTTACATTAAGGCGAACTTCATGGTAAGATATATATTTGACACAATTTTTAATTTGATCAAAATTCATTCTTTGATGATTTATTCCTTTACGTTACAGATGTTTTGAGAAACTGTAAAACTATATGAAACTGCATCATGATGTAGAAAATATATATACACATAAAGCTTCCGGAATCAAATGTTCCACTAGCAGAGTTACACAAGTCTCTATCTTTACAACACGATTTTAGAACACAACCACTAATCATATATTTCTTTGGCTCTCTAACGCAGGTATCAAACTGATCCATAGTCGTCGAGTCACAACCGACACTTGAGCACGTGCGAATGATAGAATCGAAATGTGTGTAGTTGTCGAACATTCTGTACCTCACTTTCTGAAACAAAACATAAAAAAAAATAAAAAAATAAATAAAGATATACCGTAAATTTCTAAATATATTGGTAGGTAGGTCTGAGCAAATAGTGCATACACAGATCAGACTACCCCCAAAGGAGTAGTCTGATCTGATTTTACACTGTTTTTAACTCCTTCAGCATCTTTTTGTTGTAATACTGCTATATGAAATCAAACTGTTCTATTTTCAGAACCAATACAGTAAACATTTCAGTTGTCCGAATTTCATGAATTTTACGGTAACATTTGAGCCGCGACACGAGAAAACCAACAATGCGTTTGTGCGCCCAGCGCAGACTCAGATCAGCCTGGGCATCCACCTAGTTTGACCAGACTGTTCGTTAAGTTCTTAAAGGTTAGCTAAGAGTCTAAGTAGCATGGCTACTTCCATGCGGACAGCCAAGACTCTGATCAGACTGGGCGGATGCCCAGGCTGATCTGCGTCTGTGCTGGGCGCACAACCACATTGTTGGTTTTCTCGTGCTGCGGCTCATTTAAGATATTCATTGACATTCTGACTTTATGGGAGTACAAAGCTTTGTTATGAAATTCATAAAACTTAATAATTTTAGAATTTGGACGTCGGTACAAATGTACATGTATGTCACACTCGGTGTGAACTTTTTTTCTGCCAAATAAAGAGTATCCAATTATAAACAGAATTTGAAAGATCTGCATAATATCACTAATAAGTATAAATTTCAACACTGCAAGTCTAAATTTTAACTGTCGGCAGAGCAACTATGAAAGCTCTCATTCTTTTCAGAATGGGTCTCAAAAATTGTATTCATTATCCCCGCTTATTTGTTTTGATGAAAACTCGGGGACAAAGTTTTCGGCTTTCTGTGATTCCGTTGTTCTGTGCCATCTAAACAGTAAATATCTTATGCGTGCAGCTCCTCTTGCATGTTCTTACCGTTAATTTGAAATTTACATATTATATTGAATTTGCATGAGGAATTCCATGTGTTTGCACAGCGATCTCAGACTAATTTCTTTGTTTACTTAATGTACAATTCTAAAATTGGAACACATGGGTCTGAGCAAATAGTGCAGACTCAGATCAGACTGCTCCTTTCATACAGCTCCTAAAGGAGCAGTCTTGTCAGTGTCTACACTGTTTGCCATTTCATCTAAACCTTCAGTCAGATTAGTGCATGGTGAAACAACTGTTCGATTTTCAGGACCATTACTGTAAACATTTTAGGTATCCAAATTTTTAGACGTTTCGCTATTAAACAGTGCAAGAAGGAAGGTACCTTGTGTGCTGCTTATAAAACACTTCTAGTTATCAGTTTGAAACTTTGCAGGTTATATTTAAGAACCATTTTTTCTTACCCGTGAATTATCGCTGACTTACACAAGTTGCTGGAGGGCAGATCACGAAATACTAATACATGACCGACGAAGCCCCATGGAAAAATCATTTCCATTCGACCATTATACTGAATGAACTGCAAGTATTAATATTCATATTCGCAGATATTAAAGTTCACGCATTTATGTTGGCCGCGAAAATCTCGCACATTAGTACACATCGATTATTTGTGCACTTACAATATTCAAAGTAAATGATTCTCACTAAAATATGAAATGTTTCGCATTATTTAGGGTAATTGCAATATGAGCCCTCTCATCTGGCTTTTTAGTGTTTGCAAATGGTATGTCCAAATTTAGCCGCTGTCCGAAGTTACCCGACTTTACCCTACAGTTAAGTCTTATTGTAAGAAGAAACATCTCACCATACACGATTGTCCATCCTGACACTGGACCTTCGATGCTTTATAGTTTTCAGATGGATCCATTTCACAGTCGTGAGCGATACATTTCCAACATTTTAGCCCTTCCGCTGAAAGAATTAACAAAATAAAAATAAAGTTAACATATACAGGGTATAACAAAAACAATATGTAGACATACATATTATATTGAAAATCAGTAAGATGGCGAACAACACATTATACCATCTTTGCCAGTACACTGAAACTTCAACATGAAATGTTTCGTTATGTTCAAGGTATTTACTAGTGAGGGTGGTAAATGACAATACATCATCGCCTCCACACGCTAAACCGTGCGATTTATCTCCCCCTGTGTTGAGCTAGTTTTATCGTCACCAGATTTCGTCACGGTCACTACTGAGGCTTGATTAGCCGTAACTCCGAAGTATGGCATATGCTCCTTTTTTTTAGCTCACCTGAGCTGAAGGCTCAAAGGTGAGCTTATAGTATAGGCAGGCCTCCGTAGGCCGTCCATCGTCCTTCCGTCCGTCCGTCCACCATTTTAAAAGGTCTTCTTCTCAAAAACCGCTGGGCCGATCAAGGCCAAATTTTATATGAAGTCTCCATGGGTTGGGGGAACGGAAATTTGGTCGGGGTATCTGTGTCACATGACCAAGATGGCCGCCACGCCCATATATGGTAAAAACTCTCCAAAACTCTTCTTCTCCAGAACCAAAAGGCCTGTGACCTTGAAACTTGGTATATAGCATCCAGCATGCGGGCCCATCATAGTTTGTACAAATGATGACCTTGCGATGACCTTGACCAAATTTATGACATGGTCAACTTTCGTATGTTAGGCTTTTATATGAGAAAAACGCTTAAACAGTGTTTTTTTTCAGAAACTATTCAAGTCTAAAGTGCAATATTTGGAATATATGATTAACTGAATGACCAGATGAAGATATTATGTCACTAAAGGTCAAGGTCATTCGGTCCGTCCATCCGTCGTCAAGATTTTCAAACATCTTCGCCTCTGAAACCACCGGGCGGATTAAAGCCAAATTTCATATGGGGTCTCAGTGGGATGGGAGAACGAAAGTTTATACGCGGGGTCTTGGTCACATGACCAATATGGCTGCCATGCCCATATATGGTAAAAACCCTTCAAAAATTTTCATCTCCAGAAGCAAAAGGCCTATGACCTTGAAACTTGGTATGTAGCATTGGGCATGCCGGCTCATCATAGTTTGTTCAAATGATGACATTGCGATAACATTGAACTAATTTATGACATGGTCAACTTTTGAATGTTAGGCTTTTTATATGGGAAAACGCTTAAACAGTGGATTTCTCAGAAACCTTTTAAGTCCAAGGTACAATACTTGGTATACATGGTCAACTAGATGAACAACTGAAGATATTATGTCACTAAAGGTCAAGGTCATTCGGTCCGTCCATCCGTCGTCAAGATTTTCAAACATCTTGTCCTCTGAAACCACTTTGCCGATTTAAGCCAAATTTCATATGGAGTCTCAGTGAGAGGAGGGAGCTAAAGTTTATACCCGGGGTCTGTGTCACATGACCAAGATGGCCACCATGCCCATATATGGTAAAAACCCTTCAAAAACCTTCTTCTCCTGAAGCAAAAGGCCTATGACCATGAAACTTGGTATGTAGCATTGAGCATATTTGGCCTATCATAGTTTGTTCAAAGGATGACCTTGCGATGACCTTGACCTTATTTATGACATGGTCAACTTTGGAACGTTAGGCTTTTATATGGGAAAACGCTTAAACAGTGGATTTCTCAGAAACTTTTAAGTCTAAGGTACAATACTTGGTATACATAGTCAACTAAATGAACAACTGAAGATATTATGTCACTAAAGGTCAAGGTCATTCGGTACGTCCATTCGTCGTCAAGATTTTCAAACATCTTGTCCTCTGAAACCACTGGGCCGATAAAATGGCAAATTTCATATGGAGTCTCAGTGGGATGGGCGAGCAAAAGTTTATACCCGGGGTCTGTGTCACATGACCAAGATGGCCACCATGCCCATATATGGTAAAAACCCTTCAAAAATGTTCTTCTCCAGAACCAAAAGGCCTATGACCTTGAAACTTGGTATGCAGCATTGAACATCATGGGACTATCAAAGTTTGTTCAAATAATCACCTTGCGATGACCTTGACCTAATTTATGACATGGTCAACTTTGGAATGTTCGGCTTTTATATGGGAAAAAGCTTAAACAGTGGATTTCTCAGAAACTATTTAAGTCTAAGGTACAATACTTGGTATACATGGTCAACTAAATAAACAAATGAAGATATTATGTCAATAAAGGTCAAGGTCATTCAGTCTGTCAATCAGTCGTCAAGATTTTCAAACATCTCCTCTGAAACCACTGGGCCGATTAAAGCCAAATTTCATATGGAGTCTCAGTGGGATAGGGGAATGAAAGTTTATACGCGGAGTCTGGGTCACATGACCAGGATGGCCGCCATGCCTATATGGTAAAACGCCTTCAAAAATCTTTTTCTCCAGAACCAAAAGCCTATGACCTTGAAACTTGGTATGTAGCATCGGGCATGCGAGCCTATCATAGTTTATACATATGATGACCCTTGCGATGACCTTGACCTAATTTTTGACATGGTCAACGTCGGTACCTTAGGCTTTTATATGGGAAAACGCTTAAACACTGGATTTCTCAGAAACTATTTAAGTCTAAGGTATAATATTTGGTATTTATGGTCAACTAATTGAACAGCTGAAGATATTATGTCACTAAAGGTCAAGGTCAGCCTGTCAGCCCGTTCCTTGTCCAGATTTTTCAAACGTCTTCTCAGAAACCACTAGACCGATTGAAGCCAAATTTCATATTGAGTCTCAGTGGGATGAGGGAAAGAAAGTTTCTTACCAGGGTCTGGGTCACATGACCAAGATGGCCGCCACATCCATATATAGTAAAAATTCTTCAAAACTCTTCTTCAGAACCAAAAGGCCTGTGACCTTGAAACTTCATGTATAGCATTGGACAATCTGGCCTGTCATAGTTTATACAATTGATGACCATGCATTGATGTTGACCTTATTTATGACACCTTCAACTTTGGTATGTTAGGTTTTTATATGGGAAAATGCTTAAACAGTGTTTTTTTCAGAAACTATTCAAGTCTAAGGTACAATATTTGGAATACACGATTAATTGACTGACCAGATGAAGATATCATGTCACTAAAGGTCAAGGTCATTCTGTCCGTCCATCTGTTGTCAAGATTTTCAAACATCTTCTCCTCTGAAACCACTTCGTCGATTGAAGCCAAATTTCATATGGAGTCTTAGTGGGATGGGGGAACAAAAGTTTATACGTGGGATCTGGGTCACATGACCAAGATGGCTGCCATAACCATATATGGTAAAACCTATGGACGGACGCTCGGCGCCCCATTACTGCGGCTATGGATTCATCCCGCTGAGGTGCGAGGGTAACGTCGATATGAGAATTGAAATACTATTACATATGGTAAAACCCGTTCAAAAATCATTTTTACAGAACTTAAAGGCCTATGACCTTGAAACTTGGTATGTAGCATTTGGAACGTGGGCCCATCATAATTTTTACAAATCAGGACTGTGCATTGAGTGTGACCTAATTCATGGCAAGGTCAATTTTGATGCATTGGAAAATGCTTAAACAGTAGATTTCTCAGAAACCATTCAAGTCTAAGATATGATATTTGGTATTTATGGTTAACTAAGTGAGCCTATGAAGATATTATGCTGTTAAAGGTCAAGGTCATTCTTTGGCCTTTGTTCAAGGTCACTGTGTTTCTGTTGCCTGTTAACATTTTCATACATTTTCTCTGAAGCCACTGGGCTGTTTGAAGCTATATTTCATACGGAGCTTCACTGGGTTAAAAAACCAAAGTTTGTTGAATTGGTCAAGGTCACACGACTAAGATGTACACCATGCCCATATATGGTAAAACTCCTTCAAAAACCTTCTCCAGAACCAAAGGCACAATGACCTCATGGCATGGTGTGTAGCATTGAGAACTCGGGTCCATCATAGTTTGCACCATCATGACGGTGCATTGGCCTTGACCTAATTTATGGCAAGGTCAACTTTGGTATGTTATGCCTTTATATGGGAAAACGCTTAAACAGTTGATTTCATGGGCTTTCTTTCAAGCCTAGATATAATTATTGGAAAATATGGTTAACTAAATGAATACATGAAGACATAAGGTCACCAACGGTCAAGGTCATTTTTTGAACTTTGCTCAAGGTCACTGAGATTTTAAAATTCAAATATGCACACCTTTTAAGTTACTGGTTTCAAATTTGTAACAAATGAGCGAAATGACAAATATGTCTGTTGACAGAAGGTGTCAGGTGAGCTACAGGACCATTGGTCCTCTGGTTTCGAATGTGTTCTCTGCCCTTGAAGGAACTCTTTAAAATCTTCACTGCAGCTGGTTTTGTGCCGTGTGGTGGCCGTTAAACGACTCCTCGTACACCATCCATAGTACAGATTATATTTTATTTTACTTCTTGGAGATCAGAGGATAGATTTTGAGAAATCTAGAATTTGAGATCGATTTAGACTATTATTCTAGATCATCGTCTTTTATATTATTTGGTTCCTTTTGAAACTAATTAGTCTTTGAATCGACTGCCCAATTAAAATTAAGAAATTACAGTATGCCTTTTTCTGGTTTCGTCACCAGATACTGTCAGGGTCACTGACGAGGCTTTATTAGCCGAAACTACGTAGTCTGGCCCATGTTCATTCTTTATGTATTTTCTGCTCTTGAAGGAACTTTTTAAGATTTGAAATTTATATTTTTGTCATTTGAGATCACATGATATATTCTGAGAATTGAAGAAAATTTGGATGGTTTTAGACTCTTATTCTAGATCATCTTTTATCATTTTGACACTTTTTGATACCAATCAGTCTTTGACTCGACTGCCTTATTAAAAGTTAAAGTATGTTTTCTCCGCCTATCGTCACCAGATATTGTCAGGGTCACTGATGAGGCTTGATTAGCCAATACTTTGAAGTACGGACTATGATCCTTTTTCTCAAATGTGTTCTCTGCTCTTGAAGGAACTCTTTAAAATCTTAATTTTACTTCACTGCAGCTGGTGTTGTGCCGTGTGGTGGCCGTTAAACGACTCCCCGTACATCATCCATAGTACAGATTATATTTTATTTTACTCCTTTGAGAAATCTAAAATTTGAAATCGATTTAGACTATTATTCTAGATCATCGTCTTTTATATTATTTGGATCCTGATGAGGCTTGATAAGCCAAAACTTCGAAGTACGGCCCATGATCCCTTTTTCGAATGTGTCTCTGCTCTTGCAGGACCTCTTTAAGATCTTAATTTGTGAAACGATTAGTATGAATAAATGTATTGTTCGTGTCTTTGTATTGTTTGTAGAATACTTTCATTGAACTGTTGTTCTATTTAACCCATTAACAGGGAAACTTGTGACTGCTGCTCAGCTCATAATTCATCTCGTATATTGCCGAGCAGAACTGACCTAACGCCAAAGCGCTTATCTCTCCGCCTTTTGAATTTGTCCGAGTATATTTTACAGAAGAAACTATTGTCACAAAAGCACATGTGCATTTGTTTATCCGAGTTTTTATGCCCCCGCAACGAATTGGGGAGGGGCATATAGTTTTGCCCTTGTCCGTCCGGGCATACGTACGTCCGTTCGTCACACTTTGTAGTACTGTTCTTGTCTCCGCAACTCCTCCTACAGTATTCGATGCAGGGAGTTGAAACTTGCAACACAGTTCAGACATGCATTGAACATGTGCATAAAGGAAACATAACTTTTAGTTAGGTCTTTATTGCAGAATTATGTCCCCTTGAATAATATACATATTATAATCATATTTCACACTTTGTAGTACTGTTCTTGTCTCTGCAACTCCTCCAATAGTATTTGATGTAGGGATTTGAAACTTGTAACACAGTTCAGACATGCACTGAACATGTGCATAAAGGAAACAGAACTTTTATCCAGGTCATTATGGCAGAATTACATCCCCTTGAATGACATGCATATTTTGACCATATTTCACACTTTGTAGTACTGTTCTTGTCTCTGCAACTCCTCCAATAGTATTTGATGTAGGGATTTGAAACTTGTAACACAGTTCAGATATGCATTGAACATGTGCATAAAGGAAACAGAACTTTCAGTCAGGTCTTTATTGCAGAATTATGTCCCCTTGAATTACATACATATTTTGACCATATTTCCATAGCTTAAATACAATCTCACCTTTTATCGTAGCTCTAGCGGCCTCATTTATTAACCGAGTTTGGTATTACATCACAGTTTTATTGGGGATGACAGTACCTCGAGCAACTTTGCGTTTCAGTTTGGTAGGATGAAGGTCAAGGTCACAGTTGCTATTTTCAGAAAAACTAGAGCATTGCTCCAGCGATTTCATTTAAAGATTGATTTTGATGTAACTTCACATAAATGTTAAGTATAACAATATCTTGAATAAATTGCCGCTTCAGCACCCCAGGTCCTAGGTCAAGGTCACATTTGCTATTTTTAAGAAAAAATAAGTCATCCCTCTAGCACCTTTATTTATTGACAGATTTTGATGTAACTTCACACAAATATGTTTTAACACATAACTCATCTAGTGAGGCATATGACGGGGGCATTCATCACCTTTAGTGATTTAGTCCGGTGGTTTATGAGTGAAATTTTGGATTTGTGGGCACTTTCGCGGCATGACGAGCAACCGGGCTCATTGAAGTCAGTAAACCTACCTAAAACCATTTTGCCCGGTTGCCAGCTCAACAGACGTCATATAAGGTCAAAATCAGGTCAAAGGTCATTTGGTGCATTTCTATATACCAGTTTTAGTGAGTAAATTATTGAATTAATGTGCACTTTCGCGAAATGAGAGGCAGGTTTGGCAAAGGAAGTAAGTAAACATACCACAAAAGGTCTTGCCAAATTGCCGACGTCATATCTAATCATAACTGGGGCAAAGGTCATTAAGTACACTTTTGTATAGTGGCTTATTATAGCATTTATTCTAAAAGCAGTCTTTTGAGTTACCGATAGCCCATAGACCTGCCCCACCAATCTGAATGAGAGGCTTTCTACACTTTTTGTTTTTCCAAAAATATATTACAACATCACATGATACCATTCTCTGCTATCTGACTTGGTGCGTTTGACAGATATCGCCAATGTAAATACGTTACCATATCAATCCGCTGAATTAGTATGTTACTATACCTCTTATTCAACGAATATGGAAACGTATATCAATCTTGCTATTAACGAAAAGCATCGTGCTGCTTTTCTATACAATAACATAAGCTATCTCCTATAGAGCATAACTGTTGCCTACGTTACCGATTTTTTTTCCTCCAATTTAATGGACAAGCATATTTCGGATGGATTTACCATTTTACTGAAACCAGCTTATATTTACATATTACATTAACGCAAATAAAAAGAAAAATGTGAGTGTATCAAACTATGCAGAAAATTACACCGTTACATACGTTACCGGGCATATCTAATCAAAATCATAAACCAGAAACATGGCCATTGATATTATAAACAGCATTTTACGAGCTGGCACTACAAAGATCTACTTTTATCTTGACCAGATGAGGCGATGCAATGTTCTAAATATAGATGTTTGGCTATTAGAGCCTGAACAATGGACTGCTAGGCAATTTTGTAGATGCCTGGGGCAGTACATTTGCCTCTTCTGAAGTATTTTAGTCAGTCATCTGGCACTCATAATTGAAAGTGACAGTTTATCGACAGAATTTGAACTTGTTCTACAGTGTTGACAGAGAGCAATCTTAGCTGAAGAACAGATATTGCTGTCTCTTTAGTTGTGGTTTTTAGGTAGTCGAACAAGATAAAGATGCAGACAGAATATAATATGTAATCACATAACAGAGAGCAATGACTCTCAAGGAGCTTTACTGTAGCCTTGATTTCTAAAACCATGTCAATATATCCTTTTTTCTTACCCTGTGCTGGTACCACAGACTTTTTAGATGTCTGGCAATACACTGTCTGGCACTGAATTCTACCCATATTAATATAAAAGAAACAACTACCATGACCATATCTCTAGGGATATTTCGGTAAATTGGGCAGGTAACACAGTCGATGCACAGGTTTGGCAGTGGCATAGGTAGGTACCATGATATATACTGATGTCTTTCAATAGCTTGACCTGACACCACAGTGTTTACAGACGTGTCTAGTAGATTACGCTGGTACCTTTTTATCTATAGACGTCTTTGTAAAGCCTTATCTACAGTGTTACGTACGTTACGAAATGTGTATTACCACACATGGATATTAGCATTACAGAATGTGCGTTTATGGCTGCCACTACAGTAGTATTTTAGCATACTGGCAGAGGACATTTGGTGGTCAGAACTGGCATGCTTATCACACAAGATGATTAGTAGAAGCATGAGATTGTAAAACATAGATTTCTTGTTATGTGCTTAGCCAGCACAGCAGTGGCAAACGTGATCTGTACTCTCGCACTACAGTCGCCTTTGCTGTTTTCACTAAATGCTTTGACTGTTATAACAACCTATTCAGACGAGTTGCCTGAGCTGGCGTAACAGTAGGCCATTTGATGTCTGAAGCTTGCACTACAGTAAAGGTGTTGTTGCTTGAACAACAGTTTCAGAAATATTTCATAGTAGACTGTGCCGATGATTAAGTCCCCTTAGTGATTTGTAGTGTGGCCATAATATTTTCTCCCCTACATAAAGTCTATATATTAACACCTTGAATTATAACTGGTTTCATTCATTTATGATGTCATAACCGTTGACAAATGTAGTATTAAGATAGCTGGGGTAATATAGTATAAATCTTGCCATTGGGGATGGCTGGCGCTATTTTTACAATTTTCACCCCCCCCCCCCCCCCCCCCCCCCCCCACACACACACACCACCTTAATTCATCTGGTTCCATTTGCATTTATATAGTAAGGAACATATTGTTAAATATTTTACATGCACTGTATGCATATTCATATTCAGTCACAGTTTCAAGTCATTGTTATGCCCTTTTTTAAAGTTCAATAGATTTCAGATACGAAATTCAAACACTTCCCATAACGTAAACTACACAGGCTAACGAAGTCAGTTTTAGTCCTGAACCATTACATGGCTATGCAAAACAAAACATATGATGACTTAGTTGTGAGGAGCAAATGTGCCAGCTTCGAATGCATTAATCAGAATGATATGAAACTTCTCAAGAAATAATGACGCACAAGGTTTGAATACAGCAGACTAGGTTTGATTTAATGTTTTCCTGAGAAATTCTGTACAGTGCAAAACACGCCTCATGCAACCTGGAGCATCTGTCATTATTTCAGATAGCCTCTATTAGCTCTGCAGTCACTGGATTAAAACTAACTAAAACAATTCTCTGATGAAACTATGGGAACCATCTCAGCAGCCTCTACAAAGCCGCTTAACGACAGGGTACTTATAAAAGCATTTGAGTTTTATAATATGTAGTTTTTCTCATATTTTTTTCCATTCAAGTTATATTGTCATCAATCCCATGAGAAATGTATAGAAGAGGTGATTCAGATGAGGACCAACATAATGTCATATGGGCAATAGCAATACTTAGATTCGAATTACTTTATTTGTTTCCCACAGACCTGTCTGTCTTAACGTCAATTACATGCGATGCTGTAACACTTATACAAAAACGTATATGTTACAGTAGTTGAACAAGTTTGCTTGTATATCAGCAATGCCCTTTAGAATCAAAAGCATGAGGCAATGAGTTTCAAAATGTAGGCCGACAAGTTTCGATATTCTGGATTGTACATTTAAAATACTCCTGTATATCTGAAAACTTATTCTCGACATCATGCTGATGTGTATTGTATGTCTAAAAGTGCAAAATGAATTACTGTCAACTTTACAAACAAGAAAACATCTATAAACACAGAACATACATTATACTATGCGTTTCTATTTAATCGAATCGCTCAATAGTAATTTAAATGACTAATTTACCAATTTGGTAACGTAATCTACATTCAGTTGATTTATCTACATTGAAGTTTATCTGCTTCACAGCTCACACTTTTAAAGTTCTTGTATCTTTATGTTTTAACACCGTTACAAATAATTTTATGGCTATTTTTCTTTAGATTTCCGATGGCAACACTGTAAACATTTTATGTATTGTAAACAACACATGCTAATTATGAAGCCATCTATTTGTAATGTAAATGTTGAGCTAGAAATATATGATATCTTGCTTAAAAAGGTATGATTTACTAAATTGAAACGTATTGTTTATATAGTTATGCAGTGCAGTCCTCGATTTTTAAAATATTAAAGTTAGCTCTATGAATACATGTACATTCAGAAAAATAGGTGTACGGACGGACACATGCACAGTTTGATTGAACAGAAACTGTTCAAGTATGCTTTACTGTTGCCGCATGAGGTTTTCAGTATGTGCAGCATTTAATTGCGGTGATATTTATACCTCAAATGTACAATAATCATTTTCTAAGCAGTTTTTCATGATTTTGCACTTAATGACCTTTGACCTCATTTATTCGGTACACAATGGCCAGTCAGGGTTGGCAACCGCCAGAAAATAAACGAGGACATATCGGTAAGTATTTTTAGCATGGTTGCCCATCATGCCGCAAAAGTGCCCACAAACTCATTTTCTAGAGCACTTTTCTCGAATCCGCCACCTGACTAATTGTCTAGTTTTTATCTAATTTGACTGGCAAATGCATATTTAACTGACAGGTGGCAACAGGTCAATGACCTGTATACTTGCTCTAATCATAAGCTCGCAGAACTAATGAGCATATCACTGACCACACTTTTTGTTCGATCGGTTGTGAAACTAAATACACACTAACGATATGAATAGATGTTAATGATTTCAGTTTAAATTCGACGTTTAGCATGATTGGTTCTCATTTAAATAGAACTCGGAGGCATAGGCATTCTTCGAATCAACCCTTTATTATAATTGGTTCTTACAGATTTTCATCATTGTTAGTTCTCATTCTAGCACTAGTAATGTTTCTTTCTGCACTTGTTTAGACGCTCTAGAAGCCAATTAAATTTGAGTATAACAAGAAAATCCCATTTCTGGAAGCATTTAAGCTATAAATAGTTCCCAAGACATTGTCAATATTTAGGCCCAAAGGCTCTATTTGGAAGCACTGAGGCCGATATATTTTCCCTGCCAATATTCACCAATTTACACCGGGCGGCGTTGTCTTTATGAATAACCAGACAAACGTGAGAATCACATTAACACATATCTATTTTGTGCTACAGATATATGTGCAATCTATTATCAGATAGACTGATAGACTTAAATAAGAACATAATTGCCGCGATGTCTACTTCGTATTTGTTTCTGTCAAATGTGATAACAGTGCAATCGTTTACATTTATCACATGAAGTCGCATCTGAGCGTGTAATAAAGCCATACATTAAAACGATGACCCATTAGTAAATTAAATATGCAAATTACGTCGTTAACTGTATGCGTTGACGTCCATAAAACGTCGCGTTTACTAATGGCGAAATCATGACGTTTTAATGCAAAATTTGCTAATAAAAAGCGAATTAGTTCCATATGATAAATAGAATCTTTCATGAGTGCTCCTGTATTATTGAATATATTAAACGAGTAGGGGAAAACGATACGATGCTCGGCAAAGCCTCGCATCTTATCTTTTTTCCCCTACTCGTTTAATATATTCTTGTAAGACCCTCTATATCATCGATTATCTTTGTTGCATTTAAATACTCATGGTCATTTTATGACTTTCGTAATATTTTAAGCGTCATGGGAGCAGTTACCTTGCGGCATTCGCAAACTCGCAATATACATTTGAATGTAAGTACATCTGATTCTTCATGACAATCTTTTATACGTTTCATGCATCCCGCAAGCTGACTGCATAAAGCGTATGAAAATTGTTCTTAAACGGACTGACATTCGAATGTATGGGATGAAAGCGCTCTAACTGGGATTACATGCTGCAATTTTGATAGTTTTCTCTTTTTGCATCAAGACTGTATAAAAGTTAAAAGAAAGGCTCAAGGTATGCCACAATCACAACCCACAGCCAACTCTCGACACCAAGAGGAAGAGAAAAGGGACATACACACACGTGCAAAACAAACAAATGCACAAGAAGCAGAAAAACCAGCTCCCTCTTCCCCAAGTGAGGTGATCGGAATGCTTAAAAAACACAGACACACGGACAAAGAGCAGAAGACTTTCAAACAAAGCGCCTCGTTGTAAAACCCACAAAGTAACATAGATTAAGAACAGCAACATAGACTACCGGGGGATTTAAAACCAAATTCGACAAACTTCATCCTGGTCCCGATGCAATTCATAATACAAAAATACGTAGAAGGTTCATTTCGAGTAATGTCTCACTCAATCAATGCATCACAGCGACGACATAAAAATCAAATTGATAACTATAATAAAACAAAGAAAAGAACCCTTGGCTAAACCAAACTACTGTAAGCCAGAGTCAAAGTAAACCATAAGTTAAACCACAGTGGGCCAAACCAAAGACAAATCTTCAAGCCCCAACCCACTTGTTTAGGCTTTATGAAAAGGCCGTGATAGAGTCTGAGGCCCGAACCACCGTCATGCAATTAAAGAGCGAAGCATAGTCATCAACCATGATTGGGTTCAAAACTAGGCATGCAGTCTGCCGAATAACATATGTGTTATATGCTATTCTTTTATACCGTTTAATAACTTTTCGAAATTGTTAAGAACTAATCTATATACTAACATTAAGCGTTTCTGCAGGCTAGTCTGATAATTTGCTATACTTCAAATGCTAAAAGAATATTTACGCCACAATGTCATACTCAAACATATGAGCGATGCAGAGAATTTAATTAATTCCACAGGAGAATGTTAACACCAAATAAGACTTGTATAATAAGTTTCAAAGTCCGTTTTAATTTTATTAGTTAATATAATACAAATGTATGTATCATTAAATGTGGAAATGTACCAATTCAAGAAAAAATTGCTGGTAGCAATTCATCATTTGGGAAAGATTATTATAACTATTTTGATGAAAAAGGGAAAGATTATTATAACTATTTTGATGAAAAAGTTATCAGAGTGTAATGACGGAGAAGCTGACATATGAGGATATGAGAGTGGTTGGAAATATCTGAACTTTTCATGATTCTTTCTTTCCACGTGCAGCTACAAGTACATGTACTTACACATATTATGCATGAGAAAAATTACATTCCATTGCCTATATATAAGTCAGTTTATTTTTGTTTACCAAAAAGTACAGGTATACATAAGGTTATGAGCATTTAAACAAGGTAGGTGTTTGGCCATCATAGACTTTAAAGTTGGGTCTCATGATAGCCCAGAAAATGCCTTTCATTTGCATGACAGTGCTTCTCTCATATTGCATCATCTCCAGCAAACTTGTCGGCTCCTTTAAGTGGTAATTACTGTCCTACCCTCCATACAGCCAAGGCGTTGGCCCTTCGACTTTTATTTGTTTCCAGAACTGAACTGAACAAATGCCCTCTGGAATCAAATAAGAGACCATATGATAAATATAAGTAATTTGATTACAGCTGTAAATCGTACCTCAGCAGTGTGTCGACTTCATGGGAATAAAAAAGCTCCCACTTAGATGGCAAAAATATGAGCCGCGACAAAAGAAACCAGCAAGGTGGAATGTGCACCAGGCGAAGATTCAGATCAGCCTGGTCTGGAAGTAGCTTAGACCCTTAGATACCCTTAAGGCTCACAGCGAAGACTCTGGTCAGACTGGGCGGATGCCCAGGCTGATCTGAATCTTCACTGGGCGCACAACCACTTTGTTGGTTTTCTCGTGTCGCGGCTCATATAGACGTAGTTTAGAAGCGCTTCGAAAGAGAATAAAAATAATTTTTGAAAAATATTTAACCGTTTTTAAGAAAGAGCAAAAGGTCCAGGTATTTTTCGACCATCACTCGTTTATCGTTAAATCTGAGATTTGATCCTACAGAATGCCGAACTTTAGAGTAAATAGTAAATGCTAATCAACATTTTAATCAATAACCTCCCTTTTAAGTCTTGAATCTTTACTTTTGATACATTTACATCCAATCATGTCTTTAACAATTCCTTTCAAAGGAAACAATCCAGTGTCCGTTTAATGTTATACAGTACTGAAGTTGATAGCTGAAACATTCTAGAATTAAAATCTAACAGTTCCTGCAAGAGCTGAAAACAAATTCAGAATGGAGAAAATGGGCCATACTTCGAAGTTTTGGCTATTGAAACCTCATCAGTGACCCTGAATCTGGTCTTGAAAGCCGGTACGGTAATTCCTGAATTTTATTTAGAAGTCGACATCAAAGCCTGATTAGTATCTAAAAGGGTCCAACTGAATGAAAAAGCGATGATCTAAAATAAGAGTCTAAACCAATCAAAAATTTAAGATTAAGTAACACAATGACATACCGTAATGAAAATTTAAGATTAATAAGATTTAAGTAAAGTTCGAGTTTTAAATACAAATACTGAAAGTATAAACTGAAAAGATTTAACTAAATTTCAAATTTTAAAATGCCTTTCTTGTGTTAGACCGTTTTAATGCTATCTGTAGTTTAGAGAGCTCTTTAAATTTGGACTCCAAATATATTTTAAAAGTTGACATCTTTTATTTAAACGATGTTGTCATTTGTCTGTTACTCAAACTTCAAGCTTAGTACTGAAATAATTAAGTAAAACAACCGGTTGAATAGTAGTTAAATCGTAAAATTCTAGCCATGTTGTAAAGGTTATTGTACATATATTGTTTGCCTTGGAGGAGATGGACTCTTTAAGCTCTTAGCTTTCGTGCAGATCCTCAATTTCAAAGTATGTTAATCTTGTAACATGAATATTATATTCTTGAATAAATATTGTTTAAAAATAATAATGATAAAAAATTAGTAGATATCTTTATCAGAGTTTATTAATTTTTATATCTTTATCGAAGTTTATTTGTTTTTACAAAAGATTTCCTTACAGCTTTATATCAATTCATTTTAGACACGTTGCCATGCCTTTTATGCCGTTTTGTCTGGAATCAAAATCCGTTTACATATCATATCGGAATAGTACACATTTCAAAATAATGTTTAATGTTTAATACCATTGTTACACACTGTATTAGAATACCAGATCGTACCTACCAATATTTGTCATCATAATCCAGAGAAATATTTCAACACATTGTTTGTTCATACTCGTCCTCTGATGAATACTTTTATCCTCAAGTCCACACCATCTTATTAGTACAGGCGAAGCTGCTTAAAATAAATGCTCCAATAGTCCTACATTCCATAATCAGTAATCTATAATGTACTCAGGCGTTGTAATTAACCGATTGTTGACTCAGATATCTATAAGTAGACCTGATTGTTCCATTATTTTGTAAATAATGACGTTCATTAATGAACAATAACAACGATAATGGAATAGTATCAAATCATATCATATCTGATAGACATAATTAGAATGCCTTTAAGAGCCTTGACATACTGTTCACCGAATAAAGACATATATATCGGAACATAAAAATAGCATGAAAATAATGTCCATTTAAAAGTGATCCTGAATATTTCTCCTTGTTTTGCCGATATGCAATACCAATAAACTTCAGTGTTCCGAGAATGACTAAATATAACAGGTTTTATTTACGTGAAACACTGCCTGGCTTTAGCAGTCATCGCTATGATAGCTTCAGTATTAGCCAATACCAGACATTCCTTTATACAAAACGAGTCTCATCCGAAGTAAAATTACTGTTATATGCCGATAGATCTAAGCCATGGAAAAAATGAGCCGCGACACGAGAAAACCAACAATGTGGTTGTGCGTCCTGCGCAGACTCAGATCAGCCTGGACATCCATCCAGTCTGGTCAGACTCTTCGCTAAGTGCTTAAAGGGTAGCTAAGGGACTGAGCTACCTCCATGCGAACAGCGAAGACTCTGATCAGACTGGGCGGATGCCCAGGCTGATCTGAGTCTGCGCTGGGCGCACTACCACATTGTTGGTTTTCTCGCGTCGCGGCTCAAATGGCATTTGGTAGAGATTGGAATGTTTCCCTTAGTTTAGATTTTCCGTACCGGCGAGTTATTGTAATATTCAAAACGAAGAAGCTGGAACGGATTCATACTCGCATATGCCCGACACCACATAATGTCAAACAACGATACTTAACTGGCGTTGGAAAAATATTTCAGACCGGAGATTGTAAGTTATGAAAATGTAAAATTAAGGCGACGTGTTCTAAAAGACTGTTTTGGGGTTGATGTCGACACATCTGAGGTTAGCAAAGTGTCGCAGCATGTTTGTTCTGTCAAAACGTCATCTCCGCCTCATCATAGGTTTTATCTGCAATTTTTGTCTGTTTCCCGTGATGAATTACTATATTATACATTTCATAAGTTTAGTTACATTTCAACTTTTGTTATTTCAAACAACTGATATCTCAATTCTGGGACCAGAAATTCACTTTAAGATATCAGTGGTTTGGGATGAACTTCGACTTTGAGATATCGCGAGTTGACTGTATTATATGAGTGATATAGATAAGGTAGTTGGGTGGATGACTGTCCGACAAGGACGAGTTCCTTCGGTTTACCATGCTTGTCTTTCACGGACGGCTCTGATTATGTGTGTTCATCTGTCCCTTTTGGTTTTGAGGGATGGGTAAGGGAGCTGATTATATTAGTAACTGGTCATTGCTTATCTCTCTACTTTGGTATATGTATGTGAGTATTATCGGTAACTTTGATGTGGCTTCTTGCGAATGTTTAGTTAAAAGTAAAACGAGGCATGTTTGGTCTATAATCAGACTGTAGGCTAATTGCACCGAACCGTTTTTTCTTTTTACTGCTACAGATGTAAGAACGATAGATCAGCAAATTGACTTAAATAGGAAAATAATTGGTGTTATGTCTACCACAAAACTGTTTCTGTCGTAAGTTTTATTGATCAGAAAATCATCTACACATTGAATGTTTGTTATATCATCTATATTCATCCTCGCACTTAATGTCAGCATCTTAGCTTCAGAAGACCACTTCAGAATGACACATTTTACACCACAGTGACAATAAATTTATAAGCTTCTTTAGCGATCCGACATAGCTCTCAGTTTCTGCTGGAGCTTCAGGAAAATGCGAAAATGACTTTTACCGGTACGATGGCATTTGCCTTATTTGTAAGAGAGCTGTCTCATAAACATTTCCTCATTCGCCACCGTGTGTTCAAGCCTCGGCGGCGCACATGTGGGAAAGCCAAGTTTTGTTTGTAGAAGATCAGGTGTTTTTTTCCTAGGAGCCCCGGTTTTCGCCAATTCCTCCTTAATGATCGGCCTATGCGAACAGGAAAGACTCAGATCAGCCCGCGCATCCGCACAGTCTCCACAGAGCCTTCCCAATTCACATATACCATCTATAAATCCTGAGAAAGCCAAATATTAAAAAGTCAAGATTAATCAAGACTGTGATCTGTTTGTGTGGCTGCGCAAGGTGATTCGATATTCTCTTTACGCACACGACTTATAGTCTCTTTTGACGCTTCATGCTACATCAATCGTATAAATTATAAAATTATCGGCTATACAGAAAACCTCATAAACTGTCGCGAAAGATATTGTTCGGAAGGTCCACGTTGCCATTTCAGGGGATTAAGCCTTTTCCGATTGCTGTTAACCAACAAGTTATGGAATGTTGAATTGGAATAACAAAACAACTGCATCAAACCTACGAGGACGATTACTTGGCAAAAACAAGCTACGAGCGTTGCCAGTCTTATAATTGTACTTAATTATATGGATGAACACTTTTTGTAGTCCGCATTATAAAAAATACACTTTTTGTGAAATTTTTTTAAAAACATGTCTTGGAGAAAACAGGCACCACACACTTCTGTAGTCTGTAGTTCTGAATTCTGTGGTATATTAGCTAAATCTCTACATGTACATCAGCTTTCATGATTGTATATTGCAATCGTGATACAATATAATTACAAGCATGAAACTACAGAGAGCGGAAAAAATAAAATAACCACCATGAACCTACATGTAATAACACAACTCAAACTCAAGAATTGTATTTACTCGAACTCTAATGGTTCTGTTTCAGTTTTGGAAATATGGAGACGAAGAAAATGAAATACAGATAGATACAGTACCGGCAGCGCAAAACCGTACATGCGCTTCGCAAGAAATTCGCGTTCAAAACCAGTTCGAAACGCGTATTTTTCAAACGCGTTTTGCGATTTAGAAACGCGTTTGTCAAAGAACCAATCAAATTGCTGCATAAAATCGCGAATAATCGCGTTTGTACGCGAAATTCGCTTTAGCCAATCAGATCTGCGATTCCAGTTCGCGTTTTTCGTTACTTCGCGTGCGCACGCGTTTGGTGTTTAGACCAATGAAACTTGCGTTTGCCGAACGCGTTTCGGTCTCGTATAGACTGGTTCCTAGCTTCATTTACAATGCTATTGAAAAACTGAGAACCAACTAAATTTGGTAAGTACTTAAAGTAGGATTTGCCTTTTTCCCAGGTATTTTCGACGAAGTATATAAAGAAAATTAGATCTATGAAAATTATAATGAAATTCCGGTGCAAGGTTCAGGGCTGAAAACAACACATTTTTCTAGAACTTGAAATCATTTAAATTTAAGCCCTTTGTGACTCTCCAATTCCCCCAAAATTATTGTAAAAGCTTGAGAGAATAAACTTTCTCAGCGTCAACGGATGCCGCAAGTTACAATGGAAACGGGAAAACGATCCCAGTCATAAGTCATAAATTTTGCATGAAATCATATTCGTTGGAGTCGGACGATTGGAGTGTGGGGCAGCCAGAACCAGAGACCCTCCCCTCCAAAAATATTTAACAGGAAGGCAACATCATACTTCTAGGATCCCCTCCCCTCTCCCCACTTCCACACACACACACACACACACACACACACACACACACACACACACACAAATCTTAAAACTTTTTTATGTTAAAATCTTTAAGGTCGGATATGAAAAAATACAACCCATACTTTCATACTCTGTACCTAAATCCGTACTAGAAATTTTTAGGTCCTGCTAGGAAGGGACCAAGAGACTCAAAATTAGTACAGTTGGCGTCATATTCAGGCATTATGGATAATTAACAGGGCTCTCAATCACCGATATTTGGGGCCGAAATTCGGCCCGATTCCCAATGCCAAAAAGTATGAAATAATATGACTCTATTTATAAATCCAGTTGATAATTCACTTTAAAACGCTGCAAAAATACTGATAAATTTTGATGCGCGTACGACCATATTATGGCTGCTTCGCACGCCTTTCGCGAGGAGCATTTTGATTGGCTTATTATGAATCGCGATTTTTGCGCTATCTAAGTCACAGAGAAACGCAAATGAACTTTTCTGATTGGTTAAGTTAAGCTATGCGAAAATCGCGGATAACACGCGTATCGCATGGGTTTCTCGGGAAACGATTTGATTGGATATTTGGAAAACGAGATAAACGCGAAAAACGCGAGTCAACGCGTTTCCTACACACGCACGAAAAACGCGTTGCACACGCGTTCAAAACGCGAAGAAGCGGCTGTAGCGTAGTGGATAACACTCCAGACTACCAATCCAGGGGTCGCAAGATCGATCCCCCGCTTCTCCGGTCTTTCGGATGAGACTTTAAACCGAGGTCCCGTCTCCATATGACCTCGTTGTTGGTGGGACGTTAAAACCCGAGTTCACTCACTCACTCACTCAAAACGCGAAAATTGTACGGTTTTCGCTGCCGGTACTGTAAATAAATAAAATGAAATCAAATAAAATGAATAGATGCACACACAAAGAAAAATACTAAGAATATGTGTCCGTATCTCAATCGAATCATACAAAAAGATCTATTAACAACAAGCTGTACTTATGCATTAAGTTTCAAAATTGCAGCATATTGCAGCATATAACCATAACAGGGAGCAACAACCCCGAATCCAGGGAATGGGCTTTTGGGCTTCAGTCCCGCCACCTAGGGCTCTATGTCCAATAAAATGCAGAAATGCAAGTAATAAGGAGCACCTGATGATAATTTGAGGTGATATTCCATAAGGTTATATTGAAATATATGTTGTGACATCTCATTAGAATCGCCTCGCCGAGGCGATTCCAATGAAACATCGTAGCATATATTTAAGGTAGACGAATAGTGAATAAAACAAATGGCTGGGCATTCAAACCAGTATACCAGCTGAATAACCAAAGGGCTATAAAACATATGGAAAAGAAAAAAATAATTTCACCATTTTGTTTTCCTAAAAAACAATATTTTGTATTTCTACATACATTTTTATACATTCTCCATTTAAATTCATATCTCTAGCACATGAATGCACTTTGATTTCTGCAAATCATAAAAAAAATAATATAGGATATCTGAAACAAACAGGTAAATAAAATTGGAGTTATATTGATAATAAATATATTGTTGCATTGTTTTAAAATGCAAGAAAACTGATTTTTTTTTAAAAAAAGGCATGAAAATATATTTAACCGATGGGGCAAGCTCATGCATATCATTTTAGTAAAACTTGCAATGTATGTTATAGAATAAAAAAGAAAACATTTCACCGTTTCGTTTCGTAGAAAAAACATGTTTAAGTTCAAAAATATTCCCAAAATAGAGTGCCCAAGTTCTGCACCTGCTGCAAGCACAGCTGGTCCTTGCCGTATTATTTATTTTTCTGTTATTCCGGTTTTACCATAGATACTGCCTACAAAATACGCAGATGGAATGGAAACTGTGAAGACCTTGATCATTCTGGTTCCTCAGGAACAGTCTGATCTCGGTTTCCACTGTTTACAGCCCTATCTGCCCGAAAACTTAGGAGCTTTACGGTAAACACTGTTAGTGTATGTCATAACGGTATATATTCTACAGTTGAACGATTTCAGCATGGAAAATAAATCTGTTTTGTTTTAACACGTAAAATAACACAGTTATTCGCAATCTGTCCACCCTAAATGTAAACCTGGTATTATCTTGATTGTTTTATTGAATACTCTTTTGGAAGGTTGATTTTGGCCTCCTCCTTTGGTTTAAACATGCATATGTTGTATTTTCAAGAATGTACATTACAACATACAAACAACATAACTACACAATAATAAAGGATCAGAATGCTTTTTCGTTGGGCCATAAGCCCCACCAAATGTCCAGAGAGAGCCCCGCCAGCTAATTTTGCTCTAGATCCGGGCCTTGAGAAAGATTACACAACGATGGTCTCAGAGAGGCACAGCGGTACGAATCTATGGCTGTCAGGAGGTACAGCCATGGATTCGTTCCACTGAGGTTCTCGGAGACTATCGTTCTGAGAACTGAAATAACATAGCCTAACTCAGACATTTTGCCAACGTTTCAAGTATGGAAAAGAATCTGAACAAAGTTAAAATGCAAAACCTCCACTAAGATCATATCGCTATGACAATTTAGTCTTAGATGTTGAATACGCGGATTTTAGACATTTCGAATACAAAAATGTTAATGACGCTATCTTAAATCAGTACTGACTCTACGGCTAAAGACTGAGATAATCAGCATTAAATTGTTGATTGCTGGGTTGCTAATATCATCGGACACACACATCTGTGATATCGGACCCAGAGTTGTCAAAATAAATAAAATGCTACAATTGAAGGCTATAAGAAAGCAAAGATACCCAGTAAAGACAAACGTTAAGAGCCACACTAGAAAAAATACACAAAAGAAACAGCATCAATAGTCATATAAAGAAGAAAAAAATACAAAGAACAGTAAAGAGGATAAGCAATATTAAAGGAATTTGTTCAATCAGATCCCATATTTTACTCACAAAATCAAAATGGAAAGACGTATATAAATTGACAGAAGTTAGTAAACTAAACGAACATCTCTTTCTCGGACATTGGTCATTCAGCTACTTTAACTTGAAAACATGCCAAACACATTATAGGTGAAAAAATACTGATAATACAGAATTCATGTATTAATTAGAGAATGAATTATAGGTTTTAGAAGGTCGCATTTTTCCACTGTATGAATTTCAGGTAGCATCTCGGGAGAATGGCAAATACTGTATGAACTCTTAGTTGAATCGGTACCATATATATTTGATGTCACTGGTTCCGGAGCAGGGCAAACAGTGTAAGCCATGCTCTGCCAATTTTTTCATGAAGAGTCCTGGAACAGCCAGCGAATCAAAAGTCAACTCAATTCTTTTACACAATTTATAAACAAGACTTGATTTAGTGATATTTATCCTACACCTGATTGAGTTAACTCAGAGCTTCTTAATCTTTGCGATTACTTACGAGCACCAAGCTGAGCCAACGCGATTT
Source organism: Ctena decussata (assembly GCA_963989385.1). Taxonomy (NCBI): domain Eukaryota; kingdom Metazoa; phylum Mollusca; class Bivalvia; order Lucinida; family Lucinidae; genus Ctena; species Ctena decussata. Next base: position 37,564,742 of record OZ022512.1, on the reverse strand, counting down.
TCTATCTAGCATGTATTCAGCGACGTCCCAACAAAAACATATATGTGTTACTTCTTAAAAGCTGAGCGTGATATTAAACATTAACCGGACAACAATCGAAACTGTGGATAATCCGATCCACTGTTGCAGGAGGCCGAAGGCAACTGTTTATAAGATCTAGGTCGACATTTTTGATTAGCATAGAATAGCATGATATAACACCTCATCATCTTTCACACATTGCTGCTAAAAGAGGCAGGTAATATAGGGGCCAAATATACCCATCGCCCAAAATCTAAAAGTAAGTATGCTTTAGTTGAATATGAGACAAGAAGTTAAAAGTATGCTACATCAATTAGTTCTTTCATAATACTAATATTTTATCTCTGTGGTTTGCCCTCAAATTTATAAGTAGAGAGGAATATTGCCTTATGATAGATTTTCCTTGAAACTAATTAGATAAAAGATTCATTGTTCGAAATTGCATTTTAATTTGAGCCAATAATACATGATAAAGTCATAAACTACCCCACGCACTCAGTTTTGTAGTCCTTTAAAAGTGAAACAAACACACAAACACAAATGAATGGATGACCATATCGGCAGTAAAATGCCTATATCTCCTATTATACTCAAGACAGACGCATGTTGTGAGGATTCAATTTCTTCGTCAGGACATAATAAATAACAAGGTTACTTTGATCCTAAATTCGACAGAAGGAACACATGTTAAAATTTAGGTGGCGAGTAAACAGCTAATTCTTTCAGAAAATATTTTTCCCCGCTCGAAACACATTTTTGGTCCAAAAATGAAGTGTATACTCTGTTAGGACGAGATCATATTGGACACAAGTCCTTATTCTTCTACTACGGATGCGAGAAAGCACAGCTGAATATTCTGGTATAGATAAGAAAGTGGGCAGGGTATTAATATTTCCCAATGAGAACAGGTGTCTTTTTTATTAGATTTACTTCCTGGGTACTGATCAGACGAGCTATTAGGTATTTAATCTGTTATCGAATACCTGGGGCCGTACTCATAAAACGACTTAAGTGGTTGCTATGCTGTTGCTAAGGCTAAATTTCTTTGAAGGAGATTCGCTACAACTATGAAATTTGCTCTGGAGGAACAGTCACAAAGACTGTTCCTCCAGAGCAAATTTCAAAGTTGTAGGGAATCTCCTTTATGGATATTTAGACTTAGCAACAGCATAGCAACCACTTAAGTGGCTTTATGAATACGGCCCCTGCAGTGCTGACAAAAACATGCATAGTAAAAAGTAAGGAAATGATTAATTCAACCAAATCCCACACCCCACCCTCAAAACCAAAATGGAAAGAAGAACACACACAAAAATTGGAAAAAATAGACGAAACACACGCATTGTAAACCGAATGAGCAGATCTTTCCCAAACAGGTGGTCATACAGCTACCTTAATTAAAACAAGCAGCAACATCTATATCAACCTATTTTCTATTTAAGATTACAAAACATGACAATACATAAAGCAGAATGGGCAGCTATTCAGGCAATAAAACTTCTAGAAACAATAGACACGCGAACATAACACCATGTTACGCTAAGGAACCACAACAGAAGGACCGGCATGGAACGGTCAGCAAAAGATTACTGGGGTGGGGGATTAAACTAGTTTAACTGGATCAAAACCTGGCCGTCTGCTTCTGCCGTGGTTCGAAACATTTAGCTGGCTGTTTGTTCCGCATGAAGGTTTCCCAACCCAACAATGCATCAATACCGGAAAAAACAAATCACGGATAAGACCAATGATGAATCAGAGATGAGAATTCACAGAAACAACGTGTTGCGACACCAGGAGACCTCTGGGATGTCAAATCAAACCACTGTAATACCGGAGCAGAAGAAAACCATCAGTTGAGCCCCGAATAACCAAGCACCAGACAAGGTAAATCATTTCATTTCATTTTCACATAAAGCACATACGCAACAGCAGATTTAGAAAGGGAAGGAACACTTGATTGAATTTGGTACCAATATCAACTGATTCGGCCTAGTATTAAAGAATTCAGCTTTTGCAAAATTGCTTAATGCAGGTGACCTGTCTGGAAAATGGCTCTCTGGCGGCTCTGTTGTGTCATATTCCAGTTGTATATACAATAATATGGAGATAAAACCTTCCTTACGTATTTAAGACATTAGTCCACCGTAATTTTGAAAACAGACTCTCTGTTATTCAGTGGATAACGACGAGTCATAAAAATCGTGTGACCATTCCTGTTATAACAATTTTGCGCTTACATGTAAGGTCATTGACAGCTACCGAGTTAACAATGTTTGTTTTATTGAACTACTGACCTTTTTGAAACGATAACATCCCATTTTAAATGGTCTGATAAACAGAATCTTACACTGGTGGTCATTTCATATGATTTTTTTTAAACTCGCCCAAGGCTTGTCTCATTAATTTGATATGAAATAAGCACTCGTGTAAGAACCTCTATATATGTGCTGAAAATGGTGACAATTGCCTAGAACTGGCCAAACAAAACATATTTGGACTTTAATGGCTCTACTAAATGGCCATGAACCTCTTCTAAATGCTTTAAAGGTAGGTTCCTGTACTTTGGAATGCATCATAATTTTGACGATCTTTCATCCAAGTTGTTGGAAAGTACATATAAACGGGAATGAATAAGTTTCACTAAAAAGTGTAAATCAAAAAAATATTAGAAAAGTTGTTTTGCAAGGGATTTCCTAACTCTGCTTCGCACACCAGTTAGCGCTATTATTAGCTTGTGCCAAAAATAGATAACACAGCTGACATCATGCTGCATTGCATTTTGGGATAGTTTTAACCCATCCGCCATGCCAGGACCTCTAGGAGAGCTCACGGCAAGGGCAAATTGACCTTTGGAGAATGGCATCAGAAATTGTGCACTTATAGACATAATAAACATAGTTATTTTTAGAACTGGAATTCCAACGACAGAAAATAAACCAAAGGGGAAAACAACTATTTTCTTCAACATCTGACGAGTTTCTCAGTAGCAACAAATTCAGAAAAATAAGAGAATTCAATACTGCTCTGAAAAAGACGAAATTATTTTGTGGACATAATTGTTATCGCTAGTCCAGGAACCTACCTTTAATGTTTCAAAGTATTTTAGACATATTTCGATGACCAGTAAAATCGATCAGAGAAAATTAAGATCCATTAAATAGTATTAAATAAGATAAAAAGGTGGGGGCCATAAACGACCCAATTCGTACCTGGACCTGTTAGGTCAGCCCAGTAATTGCTTAAGTTGCCTAGGTAGTAAGGGCAACTATAAAATGAATTACCGTTTTTTATACGAAATAATTATAACTGACAATCGTTGTCTTCGTTTGAAAAGCATCCATTTATTTAATAAGCATTTATGAATACTAATGTCTCAGCAGACGTAAATATTCTAAATAATTACATGCCTTATCCATCCTGAAAATGCAGATTCAATTCAGTCCTGGGAATAGTCTTAAGGCGTATAAATGGGTTTACCTCCATGTTTTCTTTTTGCCATTTTTACAAAGGGAGACAACATTAATTTTGCGACTTTTAAAAGAGGTAACCTTTCCAAAATTTAGTCTACTTTACCACACCGGGTAGGCGGCAATCGAAAACGCTCGTGCAATCGACGAACGCGGATCAAAAACCGTTAGAAACAGCGTTTTCGATTGCAAATTGGCGACAATTTGCAATCGAAAACGCTGTTTCTAACGTTTTTTGATCCGCGTTAATCGATTGTTAAGAGTGATTTCGATTGCCGCCTACCCGGTGTGGATACAAGATAGAGTTTGCTTCTATGGAGCCACAATCGTTCCTTTATGCACTGGCCACTAGTGAGAAGAGAGGCAAAAAGAAAATGAGCCGCGACACGACAAAACTAACAAAGTGGCACGTGCGCCCAGCGAAGACTCAGATAAACCTGGGCAGCAACCCAGTCTAATCAGTCTCCGGTGTGCGCATACTGGGCAGCTAATGAACTAAGCTTCATGCCGACACTTTGTTGAATTGTTGTATCGAGGCTAAATGCAGAAATGCTTCCCTTGAAAATATACTTATTCACCTTAAGAAGCGGCAATATATTCAATAAGCATTCATGAATACTAATGTCCCACTAGACCTAATAGTCTGACGAGTTTCATTTTTGCCATTAAATCGCAGTTTTAAGTCAGTACTATGAAAGGTCTTAAATCATATTAGTTTTGCACCCTTTCAGCATTCTTTAATGTACGTATGAACACTTTCGTGGGGAGTAACTCTTCTATTTTCGTTTCTGCTTCTCTTCTCAGTTGTGTTAACTCGTAAAGGATTTTGCTTCTCGAGAAATAAATATTTATTGTCCATGTTCTAGGGGACCTCGAAGAAACAGTTAATCATCTCTGTTCATCTTGGACATTACAATAAAGTTATTTTAACTCTTTAATTACAAAAGTCATACAGCGTATAAAAGTGTACGTCAGCTATCTTTATACAATTTAGAACTATGACCAACACAAAATTCAAAGTATATTCAGCAATCTTGCTTAATACTTCATATTCAGTTAATAACGGGTTTACTGTTTTTGCCTTTCCTGAACTGTTGTCAATTAATGATATACTTCTAGCCCTTTCGGTTTTGAGGCTAGGGCATTTGATCTGATTCTATTAGTTCCTAATAACTTACGTATGCACTGTTTACCTACGTCCCATTTATAGGTCGCTAGGCATAAAAATCATATGTTAGACAGCTCATTTGAAAGCTCTTATGAAAAGATGACTGCTCCGAATCATCGAGAGAACAAAGCGAGAACAAATATACAGAATACTTAAAAGCAGACCGCTAGATTTCAAAACCAAATTACATTACATTCTATTATGAACACTTGCTCTTGAATCTGTTTCGAAAATTAATACACTGAACCACCTCAGTTACGCACCACTTATGAAACCCTGAATTGTTAATAAACGATCGATATGTTTTTAGATTCAAGACAAGGTTTTCCCTTGGCCTTGTATTTAAGGAGTTTTTGGGACCCGCATACCAATGTTTTAAGAGTCCAATGCCAAAAGTAAAGGGTCCCGTACTCTGAAAAATGTTATAAAATGTCCAAATCAAATATCGGAATTTCATAAATACTTTATTTAGAAAATTATTACTTTGTGCTCTGCCAAGAATAATATAATCTTTATAAGAATTCATCACTTTCAGTTGGGGCTTGGATTTTGTTTTGAAAGTCCCAGTGGATGCACAGATTTTTTTCTGGGAGTCCCAGACACCCTTTTGGGGGTCTGAGACTCTCAATCTTGAGTCCGGGAAAACCCTGTTCAAGACTACAAGCTAAGAAGGCACATTTTTGTGAATAAACCCTATAAAAATAGTGCCTGTCGGAAACCAAAGAAAAGCGCGGTCGAACGCAAAAGAGCGCTAACAACCAAATAAGAATTCGCAACGCTACCAATTTAACCTTAATTCGCACCGCGAGCGGATATTTTCAACACTTATTTTCGAACAATGTTATGTTGGAACGTTTTTACTTCCTATGATATGATAGACCACCATATTAGTGTCAATATTTGCTTACTTTTTCATTATCAATATCTGCTAATTACTTTGCGGTTACACGTTAAAAACGCCAGTTTATTTTTCTTTCTTCCAAAAGCTACTGAGACAGTTGATGTTGTTTTGTAAATAAGGGATCTAAATATTTCTACATTAAATTCCTTGTAAACAAGGACATGTTTTTGTCAATTTTCATGCAACCATTGTTTGGAATTCTACGTTATGACTTTGACGTTAGTCTTGACGTCGGTACCCTACCCGTACAGAAATGATTCAATCTTCAATTGAAGTTTGGTTTTATTGACTTTGATCTTGTCAACGGTATTACGGCCATGACAATTTATCATCAATCATTTCAATAGTGATCGAAACTGACGTCTAAACATGACGTCAGAAGTAAGTGAACGTGCGTTGTAAACACGGCGTAATAAAATTGGTCCGCCACTTGAAATTATTAAACCTTGGGTGTTTCTCTAAAGCGACTGTCGCCAAAGATGATGTTCAGTGCTACTTCAAGACGAAAAGAACGACCGCTTGTGCTGCACGTGCATTATTGCTTAAACGGGCTCTCGGCAAAGTGTGCGAATACACTCCAGCGATTTTGCCAAATTTTGCCTGTCATCAGTTAGGCAAGTCATCACTGATTGTATTCTGCTAGAAACTTTATTGTAGGCAGTTATGGGCAAAAACATATGGACATTGAAAAAAAAGGTGCGTAACTAAAGTGGTTCAGTGTACTTCTCAACTTCTTAAACCATGGAAAAAAAGATAACTGTAGAGATATAGGGGAAAATGTGCATAAGAAAACTGTTTCACGATCCCATCACGAAACTGCTATTATTGTCAACTTTCTGAAAAAGTAAGATTCTGCTGCAAGAATTGTTGAACAATCCGTGTCGAAAATGTCACAGTTCAGTGCATAATTGGGGGAAGCACGACGAAATCGCACGGATAATAAGCCAGAGAAGACTGATTTTCAAGGTTATGATATAATATGTCGTTTTCAAAATTTACATAAAAATGAACAGTAAATTCTGAACAGTTCTAGGGAAATTTGTTACGAATCATCACGCGTGAAAAAAAACAACGCAAACTGAACAAACACATGGAAGAATGTTAGGAGGCGGCTAGAAGTCAGCACCACAACGCACCAAATCATTGTTACCCTGTATTACAAACTTGTACGTTTCAGGTTAGATGGTTGCCATGAAATTTATCACTAAAATGTCGGTAACTGTGGAATCACGGGATAGAAGAATAACGGATTTTTGTGTCATTGGTAGACCATGACCTGTGATTGTTACACTTACTGAATAACATCATGTGCATATATGATGCTATTAACAAGTGTCTGTCTTGTATAACTATACAGTGTTACAGATTGTGTAAAGATGAGGAGGAAGCAATTCTACCATTTTCTGCCTCCCTTCTTACTAGGGATGGATGAAAGAAACTTGAAGGTTGACTCTTAAAAGGAAAGAATGGGCACTTCTTTCCTTAAAGTCTCCAAAGTTTTATCAGCAATAAAATGTTTAAACACAAATCATTATGAAACGCACTTCAACCTACACGTTTGGTGATAAAATATGGGTTCATGTGCATATATGGATCCAAATAACTGGCAAAAAGTATGGGGAACATGTATTTGAAAAACGAAAAAAAAAAATAATTTTCCTTTTCTGATTCCCCGTTGAGTGATGCAATAAAAATGCAAAATGGTGAATAGGGCCCAATACATGTACCTTGTATTTTTACCATTTTATTCAAGTCTATAAAATCGAAAGTAGGTCATTTAAAAATGACACAAAAAATTTCAAATCTCTTTCGTGTGAAACTCAATGATGTTTTTTGTTTGTTTGTTTTGTTTTGTTTAAAATTGGCGAATCGTGGTTGTTTACAACTCTAGTGTGAAGCTTGCAGCGATACACCACGATATTTTTATCATGCTGATGGAGCTATTAAGCTTTTAAGAGCCAATCCTTTTTAAAAGTGTTTTGTCTTCTAAGGCAGCAAAGAAGAAACATTAAAGTTTGTTTACTTTTAAAATGATGGTGAAATATGGAAGTGTCCTCATAAACTTTAACGGATATATATGCAGTTACACCTATACAATTTGGTCCCCAGTGTTACGAGGAAGACAACTCTTAACAAGACACAAACGTTTTTGATTATCAAGTAGACTAGTTCTACTATTTTCTTCTGAGAAAAACTACTTTAAAGGAAAGGATTTGCTCTTTATAAGTAAAAAAGATCGTTTGTTTTAGAGCTTATTACCCGGAGAGAAAAAGAAATAATTCTATCATATGACGTCGCTGTGATTCAGTGGATAACTTTTTAAGAGTTTAATTATAAAAATCGTATGACCACACGTGTAATAACACTTTGGCGCGTACACGTAACGTCATGGACAATGTCCGTGTCAACAATGCGTTTTCTTATTGAAATAATGTTCATTTTGAAGGCGAAATATCCCATTTTTAAGGGCCATACGATAAATAGAATCTTACACTCGTGGTTATTTCATATGGAATTTATGAAACTCAAGCTCCTTTTTAATAAATTTCATGAAATGACCGCTCGTGTAAGATCCTCTATATTTCACTTCAGAGCGAGCTACCTTTGAATATGTTCATACGCCATATGCTCTTGAATGAAAAAAGTCTTGAACACTTAGGAAGAGGAACTCCTGTTTATTCTCCGACTAAGTGACGGGTTGCGAAGCATTAAGCTTTGGCGAGGAAGATAACTCTAACAAGACACAAACGTTTTTGATTATCAAGTAGACTAGTTCTACTATTTTTTTCTAAGAAAAGCTACTTTTAAGGAAAGGATTTGCTCTTTATAAGTAAAAAAGATCGTTGTTTTAGAGCTTATTACCCGGAGAGAAAAAGAAATAATTCTATCATATGACGTCGCTGTGATTCAGTGGGTAACATTTTAAGATTTTAATTATAAAAATCGTATGACCACACGTGTAATAACACTTTGGCGCGTACACGTAACGTCATGGACAATGTCCGTGTCAACAATGCGTGTTCTTATTGAAATAATGTTCATTTTGAAGGCGATATATCCCATTTTAAGGGCCATACGATAAATAGAATCTTACACTCGTGGTTATTTCATATGGAATTTATGAAACTCAAGCTCGTTTCATAAATTTCATGAAATGACCACTCGTGTAAGATCCTCTATATTTCACTTCAGAGCGAGCTGCCTTAGAATATGTTCATACACCATTTGCTCTTGAATGAAAAAAGTCTTGAACACTTAGGAAGAGGAACTCCTGTTTTTTCTCGGACTAAGTGACGGGTAGCGAAGCATTAAGCTTTGTTAAGAAAAGAAAAAAAATTGCATCGCAAAGTTTGTTTGTTTCCGCTTGTTCTTATCTTTCTTTTTTCTTGGTTTTGCTTTATACATATTTAATCCAACTAAGAGAAAGTAATTCAACCCTCGGGACTTTTAGCTTGCTTTCAAGTTAAGATCACTTGTGAAATACAAACGATCTTGTCTAAGGCATTTTGTCGCGGGTTAACTGTCAATTAACCTGCAGCTTGGATGCAGTAAATGTCAAAGCCAACTGTACAAAAATCATCGTAAGTATGCGCGGTTTATTTAACAACACGCATTCATCACATGAAGCCATCGGCTGTCTTGTCTCGCGGATAGCGTCACTAAATGTGTGTTCGAATAGAGATTCTCGTTGCAAGCCGAGACCTGACCATATTCTGTTATTTCCCAAATGTCGGATTTAGCGACATTAAAAAATGTGAAGACAGAAAACCACGTCTGTATTTAAAGTATTAGAGGTTTATTTCATATGAAATTAACCAATTGTAAGATTTTGTTTATCATTATAACTGTTTGAATGAAATTTCGTCACCTTAAAAGCTGATATCATTTCACTGGAAGATATAACGTTATCATGGATGGCATCATGACGTTACGGACCAGTGACCAAGGATTATGTAACGTGTCGTCTTACGATATTCATGACCTGACGCTAGCTACCAAATAACAGCGACGTCATATGATTTTTGAGTATATTGTAGAGTAAGCTTCTTCCGTATGTAAAACAGAAGAATTTGAAAAGAAAAAACATGGACCTGTTGTAAAAGGTAAAGGTTTCCCATAGCCTAATAGCCGTAGGGGCAGAAGGGGTTAGAGGCCTACTGTATATTGGGCACAGCTGATGAAAGGCGGAGCCCATCTCTCTCCTTTCGCTGCCTTATCCTTCCCTAATTCGAAAAAGGTACCCATTTAATGCTGGGTTGACAGAGAGAGTCTTTCAGTCGTCGGATGGCGATGGTGAGCCGCGAACTCACGACCTTCCGGCGACTTTATGCACAATAACCGAGCCACTCTAACCACTCGACTACCGCGCCTCTCTGTTGGGACTCCCGATTATAGACACTGCACGTTACTCTGATATAGGCTGGCTGATTCTGCCTCAGTTCCACATGATAAATTCATACTTCATATGACGTCACTGCTATTCTGTAGACAAAGCCATATAACACCATATGGTTGGCGGCTCTTTGAGGCAGTATTTCAGTCTGTATCGAGCAGTCTGCCAGACAGAGAGAGAGAGAATGTGATGAGATATGATAGCGAGAGAAATCATGTCCAAACAACGCCCATCCGCACCTACTGCAGGCACGATAAGCTCTTAGAACATACTGCACTGAAACAATTGGATCGGACACATGTTATTACATCATTAAATAATACTCTACCAAAACATAATCTAAAAGCAAATAAATGTGTTTTTTTCTACAAAGTACTGCCTTATTTCGTTCAGTGACTTCGAGGGTCAGTTCACAAACTGACAAACTTTATGTTATTTGGTAAAAACAGTTCATCCGTTTATGCCAAGCGTCCCATCAACGGGATTGCAAACACTGCAGACCCTTATCAGACACCGCCAAACACGGCGTCTGATCAAGTTCTCCACTAATTGCATACAATTTACAGCAATTTATGTAAAACTGATTAAAAATAAATACACCAGATACCCCTAAAATGATGAATACACCATATGAGCCGCGACACGAGAAAACCAACAATGTGGTTGTGCGCCCAGCGCAGACTCAGATCAGCCTGGGCATCCGCCCAGTCTGATCAGAGTCTTCGCTTTGCGCTTAAAGGGTAGCTAAGGGTCTAAGCTACCTCCATGCGGACAGCGAAGACTCTGATCAGACTGGGCGGATGCCCAGGCTGATCTGAGTCTGCGCTGGGCGCACAGCCTCATTGTTGGTTTTGTCGTGTTGTGGCTCATATAGATTAAGTAATGAAGATGTATTGTTTCAAAGAGCCTGGGTAAAGTCACTTTGTTGGATAATGGTACAAAGGTAAATGTGCCAGACAGCCAAAAATGTCAGGTGAAGGTCACAATCCAGAACGTTTTATGCTAAAAACATTGTTGGATAATGGCAAAAAAAAAATGAATGTACCAGACAATCGAACCTTCAGGTGGCGGTCACAATCCAGAAAGTTTCCATGCATAGAATATTGTTGGATAATGGTACAAAGATGAATGTGCCAGGACAACATCGCCTTCAGGTGAAGGTCACAATTCAGAAAGTGTTGATGCTTGAAATGTTGTTGGATAATGGTACAAAGGGGAATGTGCAAGAACAACTATACCTTTAGGTGAAGGTCACAATCCAGACAATCTTGACGCTTGTAATGTTGTTGGATAATGGTACAAAGGTACAACTGCCAGAACACCTGTGCTTTTAGGTGAAAGTCATATTCCAGCAAGTTTCGATGCTTGAAACATTGTAGGAAATGGTTCAAAGATGAATGTTCAAACAACTAGACTTTCAGGTTAATGTCGCATTCAAGCAAATTGTGATGATTGAAACATTGTCGGATAATGGTACAAAGGTGAATGTTCAAAAACAACAAAACCTTCAGGTAAAGGTCACAATCCAGAAAGTTTTGATGCTTGAAACATTTTAGAATAATGTCACAGGGGTGAACGTACCAGAACAACCAAACCTTCAGGTGAAAGTCACAATCCAGAAAGTTTGTGCCGACTTCGTGATCAAAGATTTTAAAAGCTATTTATTTCTTAATGCATGACTGTACAGACGAAGTGCCAGGAGATACAGCTATGGATTCGTTCCCTTGAGCCTCTTGGAGACCATACTTTACAAATGCTTATTACAACCACCATTTAACAGGAGTCATTGTTTCAAAACGGCCGTTAACTAAGATTTTATGAGAGAGTAACTCAAAATTTAAAGACAATTGAGCCGCGACACGACAAAACCAACAATGTGGTTGTGCGCCCAGCGAAGACTCAGATCAGCCTGGGCATCCGCCAAGTCCGGTTATACTCTTTGCTAAGTGCTTAAAAGGTAGCTAAGGGCCTAAGCTACCGCCATGCGGACAGCGAAGACTCTGATCAGACTGGGCGGATGCCCAGGCTGATCTGAGTTTGCGCTGGGCGCACAGCCACTTTGTTGGTTTTGTCACGTCGCGGCTCAATTATCTAGTATATGCAGTCTCACTCAAGTACACGTAGAGATTATAGCAGATAATAAACTGATTTATTTATATATACAAAATTCTGCTTTTATAATATAGTAATACAATCATAATGGTACATGTACTCGGAATTTAACACCCTTCGTTCCATTTCAAGTTTAAGAAAGTTAGGGTAAAAGATATAGACCAGCTAAAGGTTTGATTGATTAATTGATTTGATGCTTCACGTCCACGGTACACAGCTATAGTCATGTCGGGACGGTCACTTTACCTAACCACACTATTCCTGGGCAGGCTTTGACCGCCTAAGCGGGTAACCACAAAGAGATAAGTGCACATACTTTCGCCAGTAACTGACAACTGCCCTTCTTGAATCAACGGAAGGAGAAAAGAAAGCATGTGGCCAGACCGGGTTTTAAACCCAGGACCTCTGACATATGAGTCAGGTACCCTACCGATTGAGCTACGCAGCCCGGCTACCAGCTAAGGTCACTCTCATTATGTTAACATAAACAAAACGTACAGCAAAATCCTGAATACGTCATTAAAAGAAATTAATTAACGTAATGCAACCCTGGCCTGGCTGGGGTATATATAGCTTAGCTAATAACGCTGTTCCGCAGGTAAAAACAAATGTTAGCATTTGCAGCGCCTTTGTGTGATATGCATTTATTTACAAACAAATAAGAATATAAATTAGAGACGGCTGTATTAGAAACTATTGCTTTAAACTACCATGAAGGTGGCGTGGGAACCTACGTACGAAAATAATATACCGCCAAAAGCCGTGGTCGGCGGAAATGATTAAACTTCGAATGAAGACTTATATATCGGTAAGTTTTAAGCCGCGACACGAGAAAACTAACCAAGTGGCATGGACGACCTGCGCAGACTCAGATCAGCGAGTGCTACAACCCAGCCTGATCAGAGTCTAAGCTTGCGCTGACAGTCGTCTAGCTAAGAGCCTATGCTAGCTCCATGCGGACAGCGAAGAGACTTATCAGACACGGCGGATGCCCAGGCTGATCTAAATCTTCACTGGGCGCACGTGCCACTTTGTTGGTTTTGTCCTGTCGCGGCTCAATTTTATATTTGCTATTAATGTCAAAGCATTTGTATTTGCTAGCTATATCAGAACAAACGATATTTGTTGTTGTTTTGTTATTGTTTAACGTCCATGGTCATGTCGGGACGGTTAGTTAACCCAACCGCACTATTCCTGGGCAGGCTTAGACCTCGTAAGCGGATAACCAGTTCATTGTGAACTTACGTTCAGCAGTAACTGACAAATGCCCTTCTTGAGTCAGCGGAAGGAGAAATGGAAGAAGATGGCCAGACCGGGTATCGTACCCAGGAGTTCTGGCTTATAAGTCACTAGCCCTACCGACTGCGCTTCGCGGCCCAGAACAAACGAAATCAAACACAGAGCCCAAAACCTTTTTCATTTCTTTATCTGTATATATCAATGCAACCTTTCCCAGTAGGCATAAACGTTGAATAAACATGGTTTCAATGTCGATTCAACGCTGTGTGCCTTGTGGGATTATGTGTGTACGTCTGTGTTGTATATACATCCATTTATAATATTAGTTAACCCGACTAGTAGCCTCAAAAACAGGAAGAAAGAGAAGGGGTTCCACTACAATTAAACTATACAAAGTCAACGTTATACAGGTTCGTTGTATCAATTTTATACCTATGCAAATTTTTCATAAGTCAATAGCATATCCCCACGTGCATTCTAGTTCAGCTGGATGTCTTTGTTGTCAAAACATCTAAGACTTACCATGAGAATAAATGAAGGGACGCTGCGAAGGCTTCCTATAAAGCTCGCTATATAGAATAATGCGGAGAAGCGATTTTGCAATATATCAAAGTAAAAAGATGGGCAATGATCAGGAATTATTACAATCAAATCCCATTTTCAAAGTAATCATAACTATATGAGCCGCGACACGAGAAAACCAAAAATGTGGTTGTGCGCCCAGCGCAGACTCAGATCAGCCTGGGCATCCGCCCAGTTTGAGCAGATTCTTTGTTATGTGCACAAAGGGTAGCTAAAGGATTAAGCTACCTCCATGCGGACAGCGAAGACTCTGATCAGACTGGGCGGATCTGAGTCTGCGCTGGGCGCACAACCACATTGTTGGTTTTGTCGTGTCGCGGCTCATATTGACAAGTGCTGAAACTCTCCCACGTAGTTAAAGTCGTTTGCGCGGTGTACAGGAATATGGTGATGAAAAACCGAGATGGATTATTTCAATAACGAATGTTCAAACTTGTTATATTAAAGTCTCCATAGTCCTATTAGCTGTAAAAACGCCTAAACTCAAATCATTGTAAAAAGCTGTTCAACCTTCACGTTTGGTAATAAAATGTGGGTTGGTGTGCATATATTGAGTCATATTACTGGCAAAAAGTAGAGAAAACAAGTTTTTGAAAAATAACAATTCGCTACACAAAAATACAGTTTCCTGTTCTGGTTTCCCGTCTAGCAATGCTATATAAACATAGGCGGGATAGTGATTGGGACTCCACTTTGTACATTGTATTTTTACCATTTTATGAAAGCGAAAGTAGGTCATTTTAGTTGCCAACTAAAATGATCCAAATAAGTTTTCAAATCGTTTTTATGTGAAATTGAATGATGTTTTATTATTTTAAAGCTGGCTAATCCCGGTCATTAACTATGACGAAACTATAGTGAGAAGCTTGCAGCGATACCTCATGATAAAAATGTTCATGCTGATAGAGCAATGGGGCCTTTAAGTGAAACTCCGGAAAATTCCTTTTCTGAATGAAAATATTTACCCTAAAAACCCAAACGGGACCCTCTTTGGAGCCAATTAGTAAGGTCCTGTTGTTGAAGCAGTTAGACTCTGCTTTAAACATTTAATTAAAAGAATGCCTGTTTTAGCCTATTTGCGAGCTATTGAAAGAGTACTTTTTACGGCATTTTGACGCTGACAACTTGAAAATAGGAGAGAAGAGAGGGATGGACACAGTGTACCTAAGCCAGTGTTGCATACGTCTTACAGCATCACTATTTGTTGCATTAGAGGCTTTGTAACTGAAGTGCTGGCTCTGATTATTTCTTGAATTTACCATTGTTTTTTCCTGTTAGAATTTTAGTTAAGCACAGAAATGAGGTTTTTAAGAAAAGCACCAACCTAGCATAGAAAAATATGAAGTCTTGTTGTTCCAATTTTTAGCATGCATTTTTCACACCTTGTCGTAGTGACAAAAAGAATGAATGAAATCTCGTGTTCAGTGTTGTTTAATGGTTAAGACTGGAGATGAAAAAATCAAACGAATTGAACTTTAAACTTCCTTAAGCAAAAGTACATTACTCCACCCCTCTCTTCTGCTATGTTTTCAGTTGCCAGTGCCTAACCGCAAGCTAAACGGCATTAAAAGAATTTTTGCAAAATAGCCTGCAGAAAGGCCAAAAATTAATTGTCTAAAGCTAACTTTACTGTTTCTAGCACAGGACCTACACTTAATTTCTCAAAAGACTTGCTCTTTCTTGAGATATATTTCTCCTGCAGAAAATAAATTTATCCAGGTTTTCAGTAAACATAAACATGTATGAATATCTGTTATTGAAATGTAGATCTCGGTTTTTCATTTTAATATTCCTGTACACCGCGAACAAGCTTTAAAATACGTGGAAGCGTTTCAGCACTTTTCAATAAAGTTCAGATAACTCTGACAGGTTGCTAAACCGCTTTTTCGCAGTATTCTATGCGGTCAACTCTCCTGGATATCTTAGCAATGTCCGTTGATTATTTCCATGGTAAATGTGAGATTTTTTCACAACACAGACTTCCAGCTAATGCTAGAATGCAAGTGGGGTTATGCTAAGACTTATGAAAAATTTGCATAGGTGTAAAATGATGCAACGCACCCATATAGATTTACTAATAATGATAGCATTTTCATTTATTTTACAAGAAAAAAGGAATGGCCTTGATAAAATTGGATTGAAAGTCTTGATAATCATTCGGTCGTATTGTGTTTATAATTATAAATTGCCAAAGGCAAAGCAGCCTATACGGAAAGAATCTAGTGCGTATCGACATTTACGCATGGCAATTTGCATATAAAAACGTTTGAAATTATACCAACTACACGTGAAATATTTCAAGTGGTAGGCCATAAGAGATATAGACCCCCAAGGACTGGAAAACAGATGCCAGTTTTCCGAAATTGGCCACGGCTATGCATCTGAGAAAGAAGCTCTCTTTCGTTTCAGGACGTGGTAGGTATGAAAAATGCCTGATACCAGGGAAGGTTGCGCGGTCTCATTCCTGCCTGTATGTACCATATGGAGGCAAAGAGATTTCTATCAGAGATTACGAAATTCTTGTTTCTGATGACTATCGTGACTTGGAATGGGTATCATATACTGGCGGTAAGATGCTTACTTTTCATGTTTTTTTAGCCGCGGCACGAGAAACCTGCAAAGTGGTTGTGCGCCCAGCGCAGACTCAGATCAGCCTGGGCATCCGCCCAGTTTGATCAGACTCTTCACTAAGCTCTAAAAGGGTAGCCAAGGGTCTAAGCTACCTCCGTGCGGACTGCGAAGACACTGATCAGACTGGGCGGATGCCCAGGCTGATCTGAGTCTACGCTGGGCGCACAACCACTTTGTTGGTTTTGTCGTGTCGCGGCTCATTTGCTGATTTAATTATAGCTTTTCATATGCCCAGTTTGAAGAAAAAGAAGAAGCAAAAATATGGCTATCCGTCCATCATTATCGTTCTCTGTAGTCAGTTACCATTCAAAATGTCTTGATGAAATTTTTTAGGAGACGCTACACGATGAAAGCAACAAAGTAGCATGTGGGCTCAGCGAGGATTCGGATCCTGGGCGTCCCCCTAGTCTGATCAAAGACTTCGCTGCCCTTTAAGCGCTCAGCAAAGTGTCTGATCAGACTGGGTGGATGCCCAGGCTGATCTGAGTCTTCGCTGGGTGCACATGCAACTTTGTTGGTTTGGTCGTGTAGCGGCTAATTATGAGTAATATATACGAGTCTAAACGGCGTGTCGTGCACAAGAACGGGAATAGTTGCACTCTCATTCTAAGTTTCAGGGTTACGGTCCTTTAATAAATTTTCCAGACTACCTTTAAAGTAGCTTGATTAAACTTTATATATGAGCCGCGAAACGAGAAAACCAACAAAGTGGTTGTGCGCCCAGCGCAGACTCAGATCAGCCTGGGCATTTGTCCAGTCTGATCAGACCCTTTGCTAAACGCTTAAAGGGTAGCCAAGGGACAAAGCTACCTTCATGCGGACAGCGAAGACACTGATCAGACTGGGCGGATGCCCAGGCTGATCTGAGTCTACGCTGGGCGCACAACCACTTTGTTGGTTTTGTCGTGTCGCGGCTCATTTGCTGATTTAATTATAGCTTTTCATATGCCCAGTTTGAAGAAAAAGAAGAAGCAAAAATATGGCTATCCGTCCATCATTATCGTTCTCTGTAGTCAGTTACCATTCAAAATGTCTTGATGAAATTTTTTAGGAGACGCTACACGATGAAAGCAACAAAGTAGCATGTGGGCTCAGCGAGGATTCGGATCCTGGGCGTCCCCCTAGTCTGATCAAAGACTTCGCTGCCCTTTAAGCGCTCAGCAAAGTGTCTGATCAGACTGGGTGGATGCCCAGGCTGATCTGAGTCTTCGCTGGGTGCACATGCAACTTTGTTGGTTTGGTCGTGTAGCGGCTAATTATGAGTAATATATACGAGTCTAAACGGCGTGTCGTGCACAAGAACGGGAATAGTTGCACTCTCATTCTAAGTTTCAGGGTTACGGTCCTTTAATAAATTTTCCAGACTACCTTTAAAGTAGCTTGATTAAACTTTATATATGAGCCGCGAAACGAGAAAACCAACAAAGTGGTTGTGCGCCCAGCGCAGACTCAGATCAGCCTGGGCATTTGTCCAGTCTGATCAGACCCTTTGCTAAACGCTTAAAGGGTAGCCAAGGGACAAAGCTACCTTCATGCGGACAGCGAAGACTCTGATCAGACAGGGCGGATGCCCAGGCTGATCTGAGTCTGCGCTGGGCGCACAACCACATTGTTGGTTTTGTCGTGTCGCGGCTCATATATGTGTAGGATTTCAAAGCAATTTGTCAGGAATAAAAGTGATTGCTTCTCCTTTCTTAGTTTCCCAATTGCTTACAATTAGAAATATTTGTGTTATTCTTGTGTACGCTATTCTTGCAGCTGATTTGCAAAGAAGTAAGTAAATGCTTTGAAAATATTTTTATATAAAGTATGGTAGGAAGAAATAACTTGGAAAGAGTTTGAAATATGAGCCGCGACACGACAAAACCAACAATGTGGTTTTGCGCCCAGCGCAGACTCAGATCAGCCTGGGCGTCCGCCCAGTCTGATCAGAGTCTTCGCTGTCCGCACTGAGGTAGCTTAGACCCTTAGCTACCCTTCGAGTACTTAACAATGAATCTTACCAAACCGGGCAAATGCCCAGGCTGATCTGAGTCTGCGCTGGGCGCACAACCACATTGTTGGTTTTCTCGTGTCGCGGCTCATATCTTGAAGAAACTTTGGAGGAGCCTACAGTTTACGCCTCTCAGTTTTTGGTTACTACGACAATAGCTAATAAAGGTCAGAGTATGCTTGTTTTTGTTTCAATTTTTTTCAGGTTTGGTTCCAAATAATGCAGTAAAAGGGGGCTTTGACGGTGATAATACCTTATATGTAGCACGTGCCAAAGCTCCTGATGGGGGTCTATGTATTGGAAAATTCCACCCAGAACACGGAGTGTGCTACTTTCCATGGGGAGGAAAGGAGAAACACAACCATGACTGCCAAGTTTTGACCTGCAAATCCTTTGAGCCCATTCCGGAGCCTTATGTCATCGTTTATGAATAGACCGGACATCTTGCTGAAAACTGCTGTGAAACATTAAGTAAAGTACTCAGAAATAAGCAAATGACATCTTAATGCTAGATTAAATTTTGCATATACACATATATACGGAGAAACAAATATACATGTACAGTTTCAAATTACTCGTTTTGGTAAATTATAAAGGAGTTATTATAAAATAATAAAGTCCAGAAATAAGACAAAGCACAGGTGTTAACGTTTCGACTTTCGTCTTCTTCAGAAACTAGACCGTATTTGAAAGAACAAGTAACGTCACGTCCGTTAGTGAAAAAGGAGTTATTACTCGTACCATTATATTATTTTTCTTACACTGTATGTTGCTTTATTGTTTCATGTAAGGTGTATCGAGGCACTGTCAGGTTTCTTCTCCTTGTTTTGTTTCTTTTTTTTTTCCAGAAAATTGGAATTTGTGTCTTCTTATTTGCCTTCTTGGATGACGAAGTCCCGTCATAAAGGGATCTATTGTTAAGGATATATGCCCTAATTATTTCTATTAACTTTCAAATTTCTTATGAAAAACTATTAGTCGGGGAAATGAAACGCAAAAAGGCGTCTAGAAAGTGAAAAAAATTGGCCCATCGTTCGAAAGGACAAATTTGGTATCATTTGAAAGCTTATTGTCTCTGCTTTTTCCTCCAAGGTGTTGTCGCCTTCCCAAGTGGTGCCTTAAGTCAGAAAGTGGGGAGATAACTCTGTACCCTAGAGTTCAAAGAGAAAGGTTTTAAAACCACCACTGTCGTCTAGAAACTGCATAAGTAAGCTTGCATCATAATTAAACATTTTATGTTTACATTCTATGAACTCTTATTACTGTGCAACTGAAACAATTGGCATTTGCTTTTTTAAATATGGTCACTTAGAGCAAAAAATGAGGGTGTTCTGACACAAATACATTACGTGACCAAAAGAAAACCTTAATAATGTCCCAATTACTTATTTTTTGGCAAATTTTGAAGAGGAAATCACTTCAAATATGTAAGTTTGATAACCGTTGTAAGTACAATGCAGATTATTAAAAAAAGGTAATCGTTCAAGTAATAATAGATATAAATTTCAGCAATATACGTTACATTTGCTTACAACAAAATTTACTTAATTGAATATATAGAAGAAAAGAATGCATTAGAACTCTTAAGTAACAGATGTATAAAAACATTATTCCTTTCTAAACATAATTAAATATTGTTTACAGCTTGTTCCTATTACAGACATGATAAGGAAGCGCCACTAATAAGTATCTACGCGCCTGGGCGTAGACAGTATAAAGTTAGGTTTTCGATCATACTTTAGCCTGGTGTTTGCGCTTCTGTTCCTTTCGGTTTTAAGCGCGGGATGTAGGATTTGATTGTATTAATTCCTGATCATTGCCTATCTTTTAACAGTCCAGTCTGATCAGTTTTTATTGTCAAAATTACTGACGAAATTATAAACTGAAAATTGTTAATTATTTTTACTTATACATGTGCTTCGTTAATGTATGATTTGTCGCTATTGCAGTTCAAAACATTTTTAGTCATTTTAACACCTGTCTGCTGCAATGCAATTTTGAGCGCCAATACGTAGAATATTATATAACTATTACACGAACCAACTTTTCAAACGTTTCACAATGGTAACGTATATAAAATATTAAGTGTTACTTAAATGCATTTAAGTGATGCGGAATTGTTTTCATTTCATGAGGATCATCTTATAATTTTGAGTCTGTCAGTGCAGATGCACAGTTACTGTTATACTTATCTATGGGCCAAAGTGCCATTTGTCTAGAACTGAAGCAATATTTGCATTATACGTTACCTTATATTGTTTCTTATTCTCAGTTATTAAAGGCAGGAGCCAATTGTCTAACTTTTGCAGTATTATTTTTCCATCACCTTTCACGTTGTTAAATGCAGAGCTACTGTATGATTTTTGTGAGCATGAAGTCTTCCCGGTATAATTCCAGAGCTCGAGCTCTCCGTCTCTCTCTCTCTCTTACATTTTGCATGTTAAATTGCCATTTAGAAGATGTAGTTCAACAATGATGTAAAGGAGATTGGGTAAAAATGTCAATTAAAATTGTCGTACATGCGTATATTTATATGCCAAAGATAGAATTTGGTTACAAATGCGCATATTTGCAGTCCTAAGATATGATTTTGCCTGCAACGATACGATAGGGTTATAAGCATGTATTTTTCTTAAAGTTACTTTCGTTGTCCACCATATCTGGAGTGTTTTATCAGTTCACATTCAAATGTCTCTTCCGCAGACAGAGAAATTACATACATTGGCTGGAAACGCATAGGTGAGTCTGCATTGTACTATCGGTTATCAGATTTAATCAGTTTTCCCAGTTGCGTCGGTAATAAGGAGACAGGTAACTAGTTCTGATTAGAAAAAAAAAAATAATAAAAGATAATAGAATTAGAATTTCTAATGGCATACACAATTTCAGTCCTGTTACTTTACACTTATTGTTAATACTAGAATTTTACCTTATATTATATAAAGTCATCATGTTTGGATAAAGTGTGGAATTGTAAAAGTTGTCATGTCGATTACAGAGTAATTAACCTTAAAAAAGCATAATAAATAAATAAAAAACAAAAGAAGGAAAAACCCTCAGAACACAGTATCAAACAACGCAGCAAGCCTGTAGAGTCAAAATAATGTAACTGTTGGACAGAGTTAAGCCACTTCATAATTATTGAATGGTACTTTCAAATGAAATTTCCAAAGCAATGCTACCATAATGAAAGATCAAATATTTACCATAGTATTGTAAATAACCAAAACAGTGGTTTGCATGGAGGTATATAATGAGATTTGACATTTTTCTGAAGCATCCTGATATTATAAGTTGTTTGCTTGCACATGAATCAACATGTAACAAAATGCTTATGTAAATCGATGATAACAATTTTGTTATTATGCTTCGACTGATGACAGTTTTGTATTATAGTTTCTCGTAAGCATTACCATTTCGGAAGAGTTCCTATATTGAAAATGTGATTACTCTTACAAGAATATCTTCCGTCCTGTATGGGGAAGTTTTTTTTTTTTCAAAAAAAAAAAATAAAAAAGCTGCTAAAATTATAAGAAAGTTTCAATCTTTCGTCAAACAAGAGAACAACTTCTTATTTGATAAAAATAAAATCAATATGTAACTATTACAGTTACATCCTAGAGTGTTAAAGTTAAAAGAGGAAATTGAGGATAGTTAATTGTTTCTTCTAAATCCTTTTAAATAATTGTTACAAAAAAAGATATTTGTTAGTTTACTTTTTTCTCTACAGATATTTGTGACACAAACAACATTTAGAGTAAATACATAAATGTTTCTTATAAAAATGGTAGCGTAGACAACATAGAAAACGCACAACAATCCATAGGTCTGACAGAAAAAAGACGCCGTCTATAAATAGTCAGTACTTGTTTGCATGATTCTCAATGATAGACAAAGAGTTCGTTTTGTAAAAAAAAAATGTAATCCAAATATCAAGCTGTGCTGCGAGAAAGGATTGTATCTATTGGTAGGCTTCACATACGTTTTTTTCAAGTACCGTATGTATAATAGTAATATATACCAATGAAAATCCTTAAAAAATTAAGAATAAAAGTAGTATGATACATGAGAAGCCCAGAAAACGAATAAATTTCACTGACTAAAAGAAGGTATAAGTTTTCCACTGCCAAATGGCCATAGGGGCTGTGGGTGTAAGAGACACTACTCATCTAGCCCATCCCTCTCTTTTCGCTGCATTTTCTTCAAAAGAAGGTACCTATCCATTTACTGTTGGGTTAATAGATTTTTCAGTTGCTGACCGGCCAGACCGGGGTTCAAGCTCGCGATCTCCTGCACAATAGCCGAACGTCTCTAACCACTCGACCGAGCATGTCACTGATATAGAATACTAAAATATAGATTTTACGTTACTTTTTTCTCTCTTTGCAGGCTGCATTTGCATGTTGTAAATTCCTTGATATCCTGTGAAACAACGTTACACGTTACACTTTTGTACAGCAATTTACGTTAGGACAAAATAGTAGCGTCAAACTCACGCGTAGTCTTCTGATAAATGTCCCGGTCTTCTGTTATTTGTTCAGGATTGAAACAATGGGTTCTCTGCTCTTGAAGGAACTCTTTAGGTTTTTATTTTAATTTGTCGAGCGTCTTAAATTCTCCCATTTGTCTCGGTTTCTTCCGTATCATTCCCGATTTTATAAAAGATTTTTAACCGATTATTTCGTAAAGGACGGGTACCCTTTACTATGGTTCTGTAAAGCAAATAAAAATCTTGTAGCAGCTCAGTGAAAAAAATATAATTTTTATTGCTGTTGATTGTTAACAAACAGCAATGTAATCCAAATGCCTATATGGTTGTATAATACAAGTTGCTTCCTGAATAGCCCGTTAATTCAGTGTAATATTGCTTTAATATTTTTAAGATGTTTCCAAACTTGAAATTCTTCTTATGGCTTGTTATTTCGATGTTTTACGTCTGATGCTGTAAAATACGCTACGGTTCCGTCATTGAGCCAGTCATTAGAGCTCAGCAAGAAAATCCTTTTGCAAATAGTTAAGTTTAGATTATCCGTTTGCTAAATCCAAGCAGAAAGAATCATTACAGATGGAATCTTGCACATTAATTGTAGAGTGCAACGGTTTTACATAAAGATCTAAAGACAACAAACAGTTTTAAATGTTTTAAATGTTTTCAAAATTCTTTAAAACAAAAGGTTTCACGTGAAGCTGTAAATGTGTGAAATTTACTTGGAGATAAACATGCATTGGTAAATATTAGAAGTTATGGTATACAAAAATAAATTCACGCGTTTAAGCACATTTCTACTCTTCTTTCAGCTTATAGATATTTTATTCACATGTTTCCGTTAAGTAACGTATTTGACGACATCGCAAGAAGAATGGCCGCAGAAATAAACATGCTAATGCTGTTAAACTGGAACGGATATTAAATTAAGACACAAAAAGTATTTCTATGTAAATTTGCATTTTTGTTCCCTTTTTATAATGGCTAAAATGATAAAAAGCAATATCTAATAGTTCGTTTTTTTTATCTATGTCAAATTGTTTCGACCATAATGATAAAGCACTTGTGATATCTGTTTTAAATATTATAAAACAACCTATTTTCAGCCAAAAAAGTATTTTTGACAAACGTACAACGTATGTACACATCAGTCATACCATGAAAATGGCTTCCTTAATTCAAGACAAATTTGACTGAAATCAGCCGTTTTGTTTAACTTATAAATCTTGTATCCCCATCCCATCTACGCCCCCTCACACGCCCCCACACCCCCTCACGCCACCCTTACGTTCCACCCCGCCCTTTTCACCGAAAACATGACTTTGGAACTGTTCTTCATCTTAAGCATAACCTTCCATTTGTCCTGTTAGAAATCAGATTTATTTTAGCGATGGGTTCTCCATTAAACTCACACAGCCGACAATTGACTTAAAATACTACTTTAGGTACGTATATATGGTACAAATAATTTTTCGATAAAACAATAATTTTTAGTTTAAACTTCCGTAAGCGTACTTTTTCGGTTTAAAAGATGATAATAAACACTACACATGATATACTATGGCGAAATTATCTGTTTTAAATGAACACTTGTAAAGAAATGACCCCCTTTCATAAAACAGCCCCAAAATATGCATTTTAGCCCCAAAATTCTTATTCTGTAACCATAGTTACTGCAAATTTCTATATTTTTTCGCATATAAACTTATATCAAAGGTTTTGCTATGTTATGCATAAGTATCATTTACATTTCGAAGAGTTTTAACGAATTTTATGGAGTTTCCATAGAAATTCCAGAAATCAACGATTTTATTCATAAATCAAACATTTTGCCCCAAAAATTCACTTTGGCACCACTTTGGAGAGCGACAACACCCGGAATCATAAACTTCAGTATTGCCTGCTTACAAATCAGTCAACAAATTCCTTTCGAACGACGGGCCATTTTTTCGCCTCAAAATGGGCTTCATTTCCCCGACTATATACCCAAGGCATGATAATGATCGCTTGTAAAAGTACTTTAATCTGTCTAAATTATGATTTGTGATGGTTTTTGGAAGTAGGAGAATTTAAGAAAATAAATAAATTGGCGGGAATAGCGGTCCGCTTTTCGCGCCAAAAATGAAGACTGGATACGCCCAGCAATCATTGTTAATCATGGTAAAGTTATATCATGAATAATTTCAAGACCTTTTTTAAATCGCCTTTAGACAGTTATTTGCTGAAAAGAACTCGCGTGCACGGATTAGAGGTTGATGCTATTGTTATTTACTCCACCAATCATAAAATTCAAAGTGTGCTTGCAGAAACGCCTTTTTGTTGCCACGAGGGAGTCAGTCAATTTGTGACGACAAAAGATTCGTGAATATTCAACAAGAGTATGCACTCATATATCGTCTCTGCCTCCGTAACAAAGATGTTTTCGCTGAAGATTGTTTGTACAAGTCTTAATTCTGTCGCATACAACTAACCAGTTTGCTAATTTTGTTATTATTTCGTATTGAAATACAAGGGAGTATTCCATTTAAAGGAAAGAAATTTCTCTGATAAATCCTCTCTTTGAGAGATGATACCTGTTGAAAAGGAAGGCAAAAGTGAAACTGGTTCCCATGAAAGTTACTTTCATCGATTTTATCACAAATAGAGGATCTTACATGACTGTTCCTGAATTTATCAAACGAGTTGGAGAAAATATAAGATGCCAGGCTATGCCGACCATCTTATCAGTTTTGCCCAACGAGTTTAATAAATTCAGTAATACGAATGCAAGATTCTATTTCTCATTTGACACTAAAACTGCGTTTTATTAGCAAATTTTACACTAAAACGTCACGGTTCCGCCATTAGCAAACACGTTTTATGGACGTCAAGGCATAACGTTATTTGCATATTTCATCCAATAGTTTATTATCGTTTTTTATGCATGGCTTTAATACACTCTCAGATACGACGTCATTTGACAAATTATGTTTTACAGGCTCACCATTTTGGTTATGTTTTTTAAGTTCACAGGCAATGGAGGCAATGGAGGTTATCAAAGTAGTCTGAACATTTTTAAAATGCCACGTATGCAAGAATAACATGCAAACGTGTACATCACCTTGAGGCGGCTTATCATGAAAATATATCAAATGACTTGGGACTTTTATTACTTTCATTTTATCTACATAACCGCCAGCTAGCTAAAACATGATTTAATGACATTTTTGTAGGCTGCAACGTTATTTTATATTTATTGGAGCCGGCATACACATTGAAACCTGGGAGTGAAAATACGCCACCCACCACAATGTAAGTCAGAGCTGTTCTGAACTGAAATAAACTGATAGCGTGGCATTAAGCACGGACGTATCTGCTTTCAGGAAAACGAATGTTCTCAGTGAACAGTAGACAGGAAGCAGCCGCCTTTAAAAATGATATAGTACACAATAGTTGGTTGGTTGGTTGGTTTGGGTTTAACGGTTCTTTCAGACACTTTTTCAGTCTATATCGAGCCAAATCCCAAAGAGAGGGTGAATGAAAACAAATTTGAAAGGCCAAACAAAAAAATTCAAACAACCATTCACACCTAATGGATGCACGGTAGGCCCTTGCCCTAATATTATCCAAGTTAGTAGGACGCATGATCAATGTCCCAGCACCATCACCCGACCATGATAACTCCCAAGTGCACAATAGGCTATAAACATGACATTGTATAGGAAAGTCGGGTAAATTCGGACTGCGGCTAAATTCGGACAGTGACATTGTTTCCTTTATATGTCAGTTGTTTGGAATTTAAACAAAATTAACTGGGCAAACAGTGAAAATCCTGATGATACGGCTCATTATGAGCCGTCTTATCTTGATTTTCGCTGCTTATATGGTATGTCCGAATTTACCCGCTGTCCGAAGTTGCCCGACTCCACTCTACAGTGGATAACGTCAGTATATGTGCATGGTCTTGGATAGGTAATAGTAGGTAGAATACATAAAGAAGATTTATTTTTCTTCCTCTTTTCGGGCCATTTTCTAAAATGGGAGAAAAATCCCACGGGAAAATTTCCCACGGGAAAATATAAATATTAAAATAGGGTAGTTCGCCCTTGAGTCGAACACCTTTTGCATTGTCTTGCGCTTACAGACCCTGTCTATTGACCCACATCGTGTTTGGGTCATGCAACAGCTAACACATCTTTCCAAGTACCAAAATGCTGCAACCATTTATCCATACTTCGTGAAATAAGGAAATAATAAGGGGTTTTATCCACCTACCCAAATTAGCTCTTAAGTCGAACAGACTTGCCCCTGACTCGAACAGATATACTGATGCAGCCATTATAGGACAACCAAATGTAGGCTCTGTGATATCCAGAAAATCCGCAATTTTTAAATTACATATTTTTAAATCATTTTTGTTTGATGTCATTTTAAGCACTCTTTAGAAGATAATGAGACACACAGCAATGTACGTAAATGCAGATAAATCCACCCTGTGACTCCTGGTGCATGTAGAAAAACATTCATTTAAGGGGCTCAGTTACCATGTGTGTTATTTCATTTATGATAAGCGTACACCCTTATTGCATGCATAAAAGAAAAGAGGAAGATGTGTTTGTGCTTTTAGTCTGTTACTGAATGTATTTGCCAGTGATCCAGTGAGTAAATAGTCTCTAAAACTGTATGCCCGTGTTCGACTTTAGGGCGAATCCGTGTTCGACTCAATGACGAAGCATAGGTTTGTGTTAATTGTGAAAAATTTTGTTGATTTTACTTATTTTGACAAATGAAAAGCTATCTTTTCGAGCATTGAGAAGCCATGGATTAGTTTAACAAAAGTATTAAATTTCGTAAACTTAGACCCTTTTTGCTACACAATATTAAATATTTTACAAACTTGATAAAAAAAAATTATGAAATTTAAAAACAGCTCGAGAGGGATGAGTTGCGACGACAGCTAGTCGTATAATAATGCGTGCTGTATATTTTGGAGTCTTTTATGCATATTGTTCATAGATTAAGGTAACGTCTTGTATCTTAACAAGTAATGACCCACCAAGTTGAAATGTTAATGTTATCTGTTTAACTTGTTCGACTTAAGGGCAAGTTCGACTTAAGGGCGAATTACCCTATATGCATTATTTCAGCATTATAATACAGATATATCTATATTGATTGTTTTAAGTAGACATTTTTTCATAAATAAACTATTTTTAAAAAGTCGGAAAATCCCATGGGATTTTTTTCCCACATGGCAAAATGGGGAAAAATCCCACGGGAAAAATGAAACTTTTGAATTTAGCCTTTAAATTTATTTTCGGCTATATTTATGACTTACTATGAAGATTGAATACATAAAACCAACACTTTAGTTTTTCTCATTTTTCCCGTTGGAAAAAATTCCCATTTGATAATATGAGAAAATTTTCCAATGGGAATTATACTGGACAAAAAAAGTTAGGGATCAAACATTAGAAAGAAATTTTTATATTAAAAAAGTATTTTCCAAAAAATCGTTTTCTTCTGTTGAATACATCTAACAATGCTGCACAAGACTGCATGACACATATTGGAATCTGGTCACGTGACACACCAGCAGAAATGAATAAACAGACATACCCTGAAAATCAAAGTGAAAACTGACATTAACGCAAGACTGAATGTCCATTGTTTTTGGCTTTATCCATGCAAAATCATTTTCAGTTCTCAGTGTGACCGCTAAGGGCCTGAATAACTGTATGAAAGCCACTCGGTATGCTTCTGGTAAATTACGAGAGGCCCATTTAGGGACTCGTTTGCCATTTTTCACGAAAGGCCTGCATGAGATCTCCTTGAGTTTCAGGAAGTCTCTCGTGATCAGGATTGGCGGTGTAACATGTCCAAAGAATGCTCAATCGGATTTGAAACTTGTGATCAGATTGCCATGTCAGTGCGGGCGACTGTTTTTGTCGCTAGGTACTGGTCCATCACATTTGCCCTGTTATTCGATGATGTCATCGCCAAACACTTCAGCAAACGGTCTCGTAATTGGATAAAGCTTGTCATTCCTAGCTCGAACACCAATCAGAGCGCCTCTGTCTGGCATGCGCAAGTCCACACAGCTTCAAATCCAGATGCCGCACCATACCATTACCCACCCTCCTCGAGACATGTCACATTCCGCAACAAGATTTAATTCTTAGGCTACTGGAAGTGTACCTGGCAGGCGTCACACCCTTCTCCCATCATCGTGGATCTCTACATACAAATCTGGACTCATCACTGAAAAGAACATGGGTCCAGTGACCCGGCTGCCAATTTGTGTCACTTTTTGCCGACTTTCGCCTCGCATTTCTATGGAATGGCATCTAGCCTGACCTGATTACCAGCATGCAAGTGCGTAAATTAGCTGTGTCAAGTCCGTTTCTAGTCGTTTTCGCTGAAATTGGCCGACTAAAGAATTTAATGGATAAACAATGCGCATCCTCACAGTGTTATTGTGATGAACCAATAACTTGGGACAGAGACCATCGTCCGTATGGACAAGTCTAGGTAATCGCAAGTTTTAAATCTGATTTAAATGCTTGACAGATGTTACAAATCACCAATTCTAATAACCAGGAATCTTCAGGAAACTCCTGGAGGGCTAAATCGGGCCTTTCATGAAAAATGGCAAAAAGTCCCTAAATGAGCCTCTAGCACTTTACCAAAAGAACACCGAGTAGCTGTCATGAAGTAATTCAGACCCCCAGAGATATCGACGAGCACTGGCTATGGTTTTGCATGACTAAAGCCAAGAATCACGGAAATTCAATTTTGTGGGGATGCCAATTTCACTTCAGTTTTAGGGGGTATATCTGCTTATTTGTTTCTACTGGTGTGCCATGTGATCCGATTCCAATATTTTTCATGCAGTTCTGC
The DNA here is from genome assembly GCA_963989385.1 of Ctena decussata. Taxonomy (NCBI): domain Eukaryota; kingdom Metazoa; phylum Mollusca; class Bivalvia; order Lucinida; family Lucinidae; genus Ctena; species Ctena decussata. Next base: position 37,534,870 of record OZ022512.1, on the reverse strand, counting down.
GCCGCTTCGACAACTGTATTGAACAGAAGAAAATTATTTTTGAATAATTTATTATTCATGATTTAAGCTTCAGTCAAATATTTGATCCCTAACTTTTTTTGTCCAGTATATAAATTCTTACGGGGAAAAAATCTTCCCATGGGATTTTCAAAATTCCCATGGGATTTTTAAGTTTGAGTCGTTATTTCAACCCCAAGGCTAAATATTTTTTGGCGCAAAACATATAGAAATTTACGTCTATGACCTATATTTATGTTTTAAGTGGTTTAAATTGTCTAGAAAGACTAGAAAGACAAGTGAAGTTTGCAAAAAAAAAGACCGGTGTTGCAAAAAAAAAAACCAAAAAAAAAAAAACAAACCCGGTGGCTGTTCAATGTATACACCGAGATTTCGACAATCATTAGCTATCGGATGGCAGATAGGTAGAGGCGAGTCTCAGGGCCTTATTCTACATGAAAATGACTGCTTTTCAAGGTATGAGCATTTTTATTGTAATACATTTGCACTCACACGGATTTTGGGTCGAGTGGCGGGATCGACAAGGTTTTTTAATGGGTTTGAAGGATCCTTGGTTTCCGCCATAATTATAGGAGTTTTATCAGAAGACAGTCACGTGTTGTCCTGGGGAAGTAAACAGGACTTTATTTTCTGTTTTATTTTCCGAGCATGTGAGTCTAGCAACATTGTGGATTGCTTGAAATAATTTACGTAGCAAAAGGTTAATTTCTGTCATGTAAACAGGAAAATAGTAAGCAAAGTTTATTCAAAAAGACAATAAATAGAGGATCTTACATGAGTGCTCGTGTATTATTGAATTTATTAAACGAGTTGGGGAAAAAGATAAGATGCGAGGCTTTGCCGAGCATCTTATCGGTTTTCCCCAACGAGTTTAATAAATTCAATAATGCAGGAGCACGAATGCAAGATTCTGTTTATCATATGACACTAAAACCGCATTTTATTAGCAAAATTTGCACTAAAACGTCACGATTTCGTCATTAGAAAACGCGACGTTTTAATGGACGTCAACGTATAACGTTACGACGTAATTTGCATATTTAATCCACTAGTGGATTATCGTTTTTAATGCATGGCTTTATTACACTCTCAGATGCGACGTCATATGATAAATAGAGAATACCATGTTAGTGTCTTTTGCTATCAAGTTTATCAGGCGAGACCAGAAACAGCGTAGGAATGGCGAGGCTTGTCGAGCCAGTCCGACGTGTTTCTGGTCGAGCCTGATAAACTTGATATCAAAAGACACTATCATGGTTTTCTATTTATCATGCATCATTAGAAAATTTTACGGCATAAAAAACGTCAAACAAATGAAAAGCAAACGCAGTTTTGTCCGAACGTGTTGACGTCGCGAATGCGCTGTGACGTTAGTCGGTGACGTCATTTAACCAATCGAACGCTGTTATCACGACCAACGTCATTATGTAGCCAATCATCTTTTGAGATCGCCTCTTTAGGCATCGCCTGATAACATTCGCGCAAGCGCAGTTCTACAGTGACATGATATCACATCATGTTATCATACCCCTGTTATCAGTGGAATTTTGCAGTTGGTGCATGATAAAAAAGATAAGCTTGACCAATAAGTTTTACTTTCGGTGAAATTCTCTTTTTTGTCCAATACAATGCCAGCATCGCATTTTCTCCCAAGAAAATTTCCTACTGGAAATTCAGTGACAGAAAAATTCGAAGCCTTAGTGGTATGGGACAGAATAGAATAGAACAGAAATACGCGTTATATCGTAAAGCAACCAACATTCGTTCGGCGGCAAACATCTCGTTTGTTGGTTGCTATAATTTCTAATTTCAACAAAGCAGTCGAATCAATTAAAAACTTCCAAATGAATAAAAAGCGAAGATCTAGAATATGAGTATATGAGTATAAACCAATAAAACAATTTTTACATTTCTCTGATTCTATCCTCTGATCTCAAAGTGGAAAAATAAAATATAATCTGAACTATGGATGATGAACGGGGAGACGCTTTAGGGCCGCCACACGGCACTACACCAGCTGCTGTGAAGTAAAATCAAAATCTAAAGTCAGGCTAGCGTTTCGGACTAAATGAAAGCTTCATGTCAAAGGAGCCGCAACACGACAAAACCAACAAAGGCATGTAAGCCCAGCGCAGACTCAGATCAGCCTGTGCAGCCGCCAAGTCTGATCAGAGTCTTCACTTTGCGCTTAAAGGATATCTAAGAGTCTATCCTCGCTCCATGCGAACAGCGAAGGCTCTGATCGGACTGGGCAGATGCCCACGCTGATCTGAGTCTACGCTGGGCGCACATGCCATTTTGTTGGTGTTGTCGCCTCGCGGTTAAAATCTCTTACAGAGGTTTGGTTACTAACCACAAACTCCTTTGCATGGCCATTATAGTCCAACTAGTCCTTTATTTTCACTTTATGTAACACTCAGATGTGTGTTGAAAGTTTACGAAGTTGACAACATTTTAGTATGCACCGGTATATTTGAGTATTGCCAGATACGCCCATAGTCAGTACAACATCGCGTTTCTGAAGCAGAGTCATGTATGTAATTTTGTCTGGAAATAACGCAGGTAAGTGCATATATGAAAGGATGTGTAACTACCATATCGTGTGTATTATTGGAAACCCCATCCCGAACTTCTTTAAAAGATTTGATTTTTTTTGCGTTTCACTGAGGTATATAATGTCAGGATTTTTACATCTAGTTTGCATGAAAACCTCAATTGCCTTCCGCAGATTTTCATGCTACAATTAGATGTAAAATTCCTGACTTTCTTACCTAAGTGAAACGCAAAAAAACCCTATCAATTCTTATAATAACTTTTTTTTTCATTTAAATTATGTTTGTTATATTTTTGGAACGGCTTCTTTAATTTGTTTTGACAAAACTGTGACGTCGTCATCGCACGGATAAATACATAATTTCCACCTTAATAGTAGAATTCAAGGTGGTGGCTAAAGTCGTCTAGTCGAAGCAGTCAGCAAGAAAACTGGATTCTTTTATTAAAATAAGTAAGTTTTTTAATTCTTACCATTTCAAAAACATGGCAATATATTAGCAACCGGCATTTCCGATTGACAACTGATGTCCATTCATGTCCGAAAACGCATGGAATTGCTGGCAAAACGCGATAGCGATGGTGGGACAGTTCTCATTCTCCACCCACATCGCTGATTATGTGGAACTGTCGACGACTAAATTAAAACTCATGACACTTTAACAATTGAAACTTGAGTGTTTATAACAAGAAAACAGTTATCTGAGCTGCATATTAATTAATATGATTGATGGAAAATGCAATTAGAGAATCTGCACGATAACGGATTAAATAAGCCAGCAAACAACAAAATTCCATGGTCTTAGCGGCTTGGTTTCTTGTGTAAGATGGCACTAATTTCTGCTTAAGCGTCAGGTACAGCCACTGGCACTGGGTTTGTTTTGAAGTATTTAATATCTTCTTGGCATTGGATTCGCGACATTTTATAATTTTGCTCTTCAGTTGTGCCTCTGGAATAGATTCCGACAGATGCACCATTCCTGTCGGATATCGCAGTTTGCACCGACGACAATGTGCAGTGAATCTAAAACAGAGACGGAGTGGCATTCTTACGTCATGTTCCAGTCAATGCAGCGAAAAATGAGCCGCGACACGAGAAAACCAACAATGTGGTTGTGCGCCCTGCGCATCCTCAGATCAGCCAGAGCATCCGCCCAGTCTGGTCAGACTCCTCGCTAATTGCTTAAATGGTAGCTAAGGGACTGAGCTACCTCCACGCGGACAGCGAAGACTATGATCAGACTGGGCGGAGACCCAGGCTGATCTGAGTCAGCGCTGGGTGCACAACCACATTGTTGGTTTTCTCGTGTCGTGGCTCAAATCAGCCTACAAAACATTCTTTTCTGATGGGTTGGGTCCTGCGCTCAGCCCACTGATTTGTCGGACTAAGCAGTCATATGACGCAGCAACTTGAATTCGTTGATGTTACCTTGAATGACATTTTTTAAAGCTCATTTGCTGTCAGCTTTTTTAATCTTCCAGTTTCTGTACTTTGCATGGGTTTAGGCTCGGATTTAATTACTTCAGCCTCAGGCACACACTTTTGCTGCAACTTCGACCCAATATTCTCAGCCGCGGCTTTGGTAATTTTGTCTTTGCTCAAGAAAGGGCATGCTGGCCTCAGGACTTGCAATTTTAGCATCATTTCTGCGTTCTTGATGGATTGAAATCGAAACGTGGGTAACTTCCCGATCATTTTTATTGGTTGGGAGAGACAAAAGCATATTAATGTCAGGTCCTGGGTGTTTTTATTATTTTCTTCGTCCGAAAAATCCGGCATATAAAGCTCGAAGTTTCCAAACAGGTCCAAAATCTTAGAAATCTAACGGACAGCAACTGTTCATCTAATCTGCAATGATTACAGGCGTTGCTTTGGGCACTGAACGCGCATGTGACCGTAAAATAAATGTAAGAAAATGCAACAGAAAAGACTAAATACAACTGTTTTCAGTTAAATTTTATTGTTTTCGTTTTCCGCGAAAATTTCCGATATGCGATGCACCTTCGCCACCGACCGATTGTTTACAGTTCACAGAAAAAGTAGTTCCGACGGATATGGCCCGAATACACCCCCGAATACGTAACTAAGTTTATAGATATATGAGCTGCGATCAGGGGCCAGTTTCATGAACATATCTTAGATTTGTGCGTAAGTTACAACTTAAGTTATGACTTAAGTAAAAAAGTAAGAATGACTTAAGTTCGAACTTAAGCCGTTTCACAAATTCATCTAAGCAAAAACTTAATCTGTTTTGACTTAAGTCTTGTCTATTTTTAGGAGTCTATTTTTAGCTGTGTTCAAAGTCTGCAATATACTTTTATGTACCAAACAACACGTTGACGTACCTGAGGCGGTGGTGTGGTGGATAGCGTTTTGCGCTCTAGCACAGACAGTTACGGGTTCGAATCTCCACTTTTCCCTTTCATTTTTTGTCAGTTTTATTTTTTTTTTTTAATTTATTTACGGTACTTTAATTTAATATGGTACGGCTTTGAATGTGTTCCCTAATTTTTATGCATCTTAAAGTTAAAGCGAATATTAAAGTTTCCTGACACGCATGTCGTTATCGAAAATTATGTTTCAAGTTTCTCCAACCTTTTGGGGATGGTCGTGGTCGGAAGATTGTGCTGGGTAACTTTCAGTGCTGGGGCGTCCTACTGATATGAATAATAGTGGAGAAAGGGCCAACTGTGTTTGCAGTAGGTGCGGGCGGGCATTGTTTGGACATTTTTTCTCTCTCCTATCTATTTTCCTTCTCCCCTCTCTCTGAGAGACGGTTCGATATAGACTTAAATACTGTCTCTAAGAGCCGTTAAACCAAAACCGATCAACCAACTAAACCTCCAATCGTTTATGCCTCGTTCAGTTGCGGCAGACACAGTAAGTGAGGAAGTGATAGAGTTGTCTGGTCGAAAACTTGATCAATGGAAAAGAAATGTTTAGAACTGCTGAGGTCTTTAGCCGTTATCAGTAGTGTGTACAATGGTCAGTGCCAAAAAGTAGGGTCCCTCTTTCAGTTCATCAGATAAGAAGGGGAAGCACGGATAATTTAGGGATAAATTTTAATATTTCTCCATAAAAACATACGTTTTGACCCCTCATTAGAACCGTATTACCGAGACGGTTCTAATAAGGGTCACAGCATATGTTTTCCTTCATAAATAATGAAAAATGTCTCAGAATCATCCATGTTACCCCTTCTTATCTGGAGCACTTCTCTTGCTTCCTAAATAAAAGTCGACTATTTAGTGAATATACCTACATCGGATATGCACTTCCTCACTTCACCTAACTCTTGTATTCCACCGAAACATGGCTACAGGAGAATTTTGTGGGACTTTGGTATTTCCAACTCTCATCATAGCTGAATTCCTCGATCTAAAATATGCACCTTTATGTAGGCACGCACGTACAAAAACATTTACGCACGAATGATCATGCAGACCATCCACAAACTCGCACATAAGTATGACAAAGATACTATGAAACTTTCGACATTTGGACGTCCCAAGTTAGAGCAAGGACCTGCTACTTTTGCAGTAGGTGCAGTATTTGAGTAAAATCTGTCTTAACGGGGTCATTACGGTAAAATCAATAAACTAGTCGCAGGTGAGGCGTCACTCTACATGGAACCTGCGTGCAGGTTTAGTTTATTCTTTCTTCGTATCGGTAGAAAGAGGGACAAGCATACAAAAGAGACACACACAAATTGAACTAGCCTTACTTTTGACTGGAAATATGAATATAAAACATGAACTTTTCGGTGGAAATTCTCCCTTTTGCCTTAGCTAGTATTTACGCATTTTCAAACGCATATACACACATATACATGTACATGAAAATTAGCACATACATACATTGCGTGCAGGCGTGCATTAAACCTGCACATACACGCAAATGCACGCTTGTCGGAATCCAAAGTCAAACACACACACACAAACACACACACACACACACGAGCGCATGCGCACACCGACACACACACACATTGCATGACTGACAGGCGCAGAAAGACGGAGATAATATTTCGATAGCTGTTTTCCCATGAGCAAAGATAAAACATACGGACACACACTTTCTTTCAGCTCTCCATTTTTGCTCTGTTTGATTCTGATAACTATGTAACTTGAGAGTCAAGTGTTTCCCGATTGTCTCCAGGTGTAATGAATATAGAAAAGGGGACTATATGATGGAGTGCGATCACATGATAAAGCCATTTTCATTCGCTGACGCTTTTACGCTACCAACATTCCCAGACCACACCCCTTCCAGAGAGAGAGAGAGAGAGAGAGATGATGATGATGATGATGATGATGATGATGTATTTTAATTGATTATTTTATAAAAAGAGACACACATCAGTGTGTATACGAATGCGTTCGTATGAGGCTTGCATAAACTTATCGGCCGTGTCGTGAGAAAACGTCCTGAATGTACAGGCCTTGACTGCCATGTACATACCGTTTTACCTGGTAAGCACTCAGTGCCGCAGGGAATGGGTCCTGTCCGAGCCCTGTCTTCACCACCTTCAGAAGTACTCGTCTATATGACTCATGTAAACAGTTTAGTAGCTTTGGTTCAGCTGTGGCAGAGCTGTGAATTTACCCAGAAATGGCCACAATTACAGAACATAGAGTTTTCGGAGCACAAACAGTAGAAGACTGAAGGAGGACGAAATCAAACCCTATCATGTACAGTGTCTACTAAATTGACAAAGAGGAATCGGAACAGAAACCACATATTGGACGTGCAGTAGCAAAATTGCTTGTGTTCCGAACCGCTTATAGGTTACAATACAACATAAAATACAAGTAAGAATTCGAAGCGCATAACGAATGAACAAAACAGTCTTCATTTATAAACGCAGTTTGTGGTATATCCTGAATTATGACAGCCTATCATCAGCATATCTACCTTACACATTTTAAGTTAGAACTTAAGTCACCTCGCTGGTTGACTTAAGTTTATAGCAAAATCTAAGCAAAGAGTTTCAACTGAGATTTTTTGTGAAACCACGTAAGTATACACTTTTGACTTAAGTTATAACTTAAGTCAAAAGTTCTTGCTTAGATCGTTTGTGAAACTGGCCCCAGGTAATCTTGCTTGGCCTATCAGAAATGTGAAAATCAGAATTGCTATGTAAACTGTAATTATACACGTATAGTTGTTATGTAAACTGTAATTATACACCTATAGATTAACCTGAAAGATTCCTGTAAAAGTTTCCAAAGTTAAATGAAAAAACAAATGTTTACATGTTTGCGATGAGATTTAAAAAAAATGTTTTCTTATTTGTATGTATTGTTTTTAGAAATTCCTTGTTACTTCAAAGAGGATCTATGAAACAATATCACGCTTTTTTTTTTACATTTTCAAAAGTCTTTTTGCTAACTACATGTGTATGCAAATTACAGCATAATCGTAAGCCGTTATTTACAGCTGCTTTACCGCTGTTGTTCTATTGTTTTATGTTAAAAGATTGGCAATTCTCAGGAATTAATACAATCAAATCCCACATCCCATTCATAAAACCAAAAGGGACAGAAACACACACAGAAAAAATTGACAAAAGTTCACGACACGCAGGGCAAACCGAATGAGCAGCTCTTTCCCAAACTGGTGGTCATTCAGCTACCCTTACTAAAAACAGCAGCTACTTTTTACCTATTTTATATTTTAAATAAAAACAACAACAAAAAACAGACAGCAGAATCGGCAGCTGTTAAGGTTACCCTTTCAGCGCTTTGCAAAGACTCTGTTCAGACTGGGAGGATGCCCAGGCTGATCTGAGTCTGCGCTGGGCGCACAACCACTTTGTTGATTTTCTCGTGTCACGGCTCAATTCAGGCCTGTTCTGTATTTAAAAGGCGTAAAAGGATTAACAGATATGAAGCATAGTAAGCACACAAAAACAAACAAAAAAAAAAAAAAAAATTCGGACACACGCACATGCCTATGCAGAATATTCCTATAAACTGAAAACCTTGACATGACGCACGGGGAAGTTAATTATGAACATACTTAGGCCTGGCTGGAGTATCTACTTGAGGCCATACTACTTGCATTTTTCGACAATATCAACCATTGTACAGTTTAAAAACCATTACAGGAAAAATAAACTGGTTCAGGTTACAAATACTTGTTCTTACAGTTGACATCTTTGTGTAATACGTGTATGGTTGTATTATTAGCTGAGCTGAAAACAAGAACGTTGGACTCTACTGCGGTGGAACTTACTTTTGTTAACTACCCATTATGAACCGCAGTCCACTGAAAGTGGCGTGGGTGCCGACACATCGAGCTCATATACCGCAAAATTCTGTCGTTGGCGGGAACGATAATACATTTAATGAAAAGCTGTTTATCGGTAAGCATTCCTTCTTTTGCATGCAAAAGGAGAGCAAGAAGTAAAACAGACTGAAGATCTCCCTTGCTTAAGTATGTTTCTGCAGTGTGTTCTGAAAATAGTTTCTTTATTTCGGTAGATTACTGTAAATCATATGAACCGCGACACTGCAAAAAGAACAACAAAGTGGCAGCGAAGATTCAGATCAGCCTGTGAATCCGCCCAGTGTAACCAAAGTCTTCGCTGTCGGCATAAGGTAGCTTAGACCCTTAGCTACCCTTTACTGCGCGAATGGCCAGTCTGATCTGAGTCTTCGCTAGGCGCACATGCCACTTTGTTAGTATTGCCGTGTCGCGGCTCATTTTCAGTAAACGTGTAAGCGAACTACTGTCTTAAGGGGCATTTACACTATAACGAATTGGCCCAGCGTATGCCAGTGTACGGAGATATTTTGGCATTCGCTGACATACGTTGGCATACGCTGAAGTTTGTTAGCTCATCGTTGAAGTACGTTCGCGTACGTTGTTGTTCGCTCAGTACGTCGAAAATTTTTGTGCATGCTCAAAATTTCTCGACGTATGCCAACGAACAACCCATACGTCGCGGGTTCGTTCGATGAATGCAGTTCGAACGGTTTGTTCGTCCGCAGTAAGGCAAAGGTTCGTTACCTCTACGGTGGCATTCGTCCAACCAAATTGTGGTCACTTCTTAACGAACTTCTCACGTATTAGCAACGTATGATTACGATGCGTCAACCTATCATTACCGTTGCTGCTGCGACTTCCAAACATTTAAGTTCCGTGCTTAGCGTGATTTAACTTACGAGTACCGTATAGGTAGCGTTCGACTTGTGTTTTTGTACATAGGCCTGTTGACCTACCTGTTTGAGTACATGAAAACATATTTCAGTGCTACTTCGACTGTTCTGGTTAGTAGCTCGAACAGTAACGATATATATAGAGTGTGCAGCGAGACTACGGCGCCAGTATATTCTGGCAGTGCTACAGCACGATAGCATCCACACAGAAATTGCATTGCATACCTATATTGGAGGCAATTTAGGCATGGAATGAAGCGGGCAATTTAGGCATGGGATGAAGCACCAACATCTCTGCTGGTGGTGGCTGGTGGTGAAGGAGACCTTGATCGAGATTTTGCGAGTCCTGAGGTGTGTTTATTTCATCATGTGTTGGAGCTACGGGTGGAGGCGATGGGGATTCTGCCTTTTTTCCCTGCCTCTGCCACTGGAGAATTTCTTTCGCGTGCGCCTCTTGGCTGTCTTCTAGTATACCTGTAAGTTACGTGCTTGGTTCGAATACGCACACTAAACGCAGAGCGCACGCAGAGAGCACGTAAAACACGTTTGACGTTCGTTGAGAGATCGTTGACATGCGTTGATATTCGTTTCGCATTCGCTCTGGTTCGTTAATATGTAGTTATTCATACGTTATGAACTCGTTCTGGTGTCGTTTCAAATTCGTTTTCAGTTCGTTATATTTAGCTCCGATGAACACATTCGTCGGATTTTTGTGCGTATTTGTGCGTATTCGAGCTTTGTCAATTTTTTGCAATTCGTTCACGGTACGTTCCTTCAATTCGTTATAGTGTAAAGGGGCCTTATTTCTGGTACGTTTCTGCAAATACAGTAGGACATATGATATCACTCGTCTAGATTCTGGTCACCTTTAGTTGAATATAAAGGAAAACTCCATGTTTATTTTGATCAGTATGTATTTCAACATCTGCCTGAAGTTCTAAACCATGGAACACCTCAAACATTACTGATATTATCCTAAAAAGGACAAGTCCGGTTTCAAGATGTACATGTAGTAGTGTGTATAAAAGATACGAATTGAATAACAAATTTTGGCGCCGTTACCATACTGCTGTTTCTGTCAGATCTGGGTCTGCACTGTTTTCTTAGCTTTTCAGTCCTTACCCAGCAGGCACATGACGTCAGTGCAACGTCATGTGCCCGCTGGGAATGTGTAGAATTTTAATGGTTCACAGAAATGAAAGTGGTCAAAGTACTCAAATTATGAGTCCGAAGACGTGGTATAAGCATTGACAATTCCGGAATATATAAGATACACAGATATGGACCCAAAAACAGAGGTGTAATCAGGTGCTCGCGAGAAGTAATCATTGCTATACATGTACCTGCCTATTATAATACACCCGCCATATCTATGCATCCATGGTATATCTCAGTGAAAATAAAAGCCCGGTATTTGAAAACCTTACTATGCTTCGGCTGAGGCCATCAAATCGGAAATAACTTTTAAATTAGAAATGGCAACAGTTGTAGGATTCAACGAAGTCATAGTACTAGTGTATCCCATTAAACCTTTTTTTATTTTTCTTACAAAACATAAAACTTTTGTCTCCCATTGAACTGATCATGTGATGAACTGTTCTGGGGCCGTATTCATAAAGCCACTTAAGTCGTTGCTATGCTGTTGCTAAGGCTAAATATCTATAAAGGAGATTCCATACAACTATGAAATTTGGTCTGGAGGAACAGTCTTTATAAGACTGTTCCTCCAGAGCAAATTTCATAGTTGTAGGAAATCTCCTTCAAAGAAATTTAGCCTTAGCAACAGCATAGCAACCACTTAAGTCGTTTTATGAATACGGCCCCTGTTTCTCAGCACGTGCCATGTATAAAAACTGGCTGATACCAGGAAAAGTTCAGAGGTCTCATCCCTGCTTGTATGTACCATATAGAGGCAGAGAGATTTCGGTCAAAAATTACGAAATTCTTGTTTCTGACAACCACACTGGCTTCTCCTGGATACCCCAGAAGAACGGTAATACTTCCTTTTTTGATGAAATTTGTTTGTGTGCTTATTTTCCTTTGTTAATTAACTTTTAATTTTACAATTCACCACCACGAGAAACATAATGTTTGTCTTCGCACTGTAACATACATGTATTTGCAAACTGTTAACAGAAAGCTCTAAGAACAATTGATTTCACAAAGTATGCACTATCAGTCATACATGTAATACAAACATATTTTTGTAAGAATTACAAAATTGCAAAACTTGGAATACAGAGACTTCAGGGCCCCTTTTTGTCTTACCACACCTGTACTATCTCATGATAATGGTGTGGAGTAAATTTGATCAACATCTGACAAAAGCTGTTAAACTTATGTATCGCAAAAAAAAAAAAACTCAAATGATGACGGAAAGACAGAAAAACTGACATGCTTAAAATAGTAAAGCCCTCCCCGCTAAAACTACGTTTTGCGTGGATATAGTAACTGTTGTGTCTTGTTGGATGCTTCCATGGACAGAACAAGGTGTTTCCAAAATAGAATCTACCCTTAAAAGAATGTCCTCATAGGCAGCAAGCTTTCATTAACGCTTGGTCCGCTTTGAAAAGGGAGGCACAATTGAAATTGACAGGGTTGCCTCCTGAAATTGTACCTACTTTCCTTATGGGTCTCCTTTTGCAAAATTAGAGCCTCTTCAGCAGTTAAAAATGATCCGCGACACGAGAAAACCAACAAAGTGGTTGTGCTCTCAGTCCAGGCTGATCTGAGTCTGCGCTGAGCGCACAGCCACATTTTTTTTATTCTAATGCATGTTTATACACAAAAGCGTAGTGAATACAGCACTCGCTTTCCACCTCTGCGGTCCGAGTTCGATTCCCGGCGTCGTCACGTAGGAGGATAGTGGTCGCCCATCCGTGGTCGGTGGTTTTCTCCGGGTACTCCGGTTTCCTCCACCAGTATAGGACCACAAACGCACCAACATCCGTGCCATCGAGAGTATTTAGATAAGTTCGCGTGAGCTTTCAATGCAATCGATGTAAAATAAATAAAGTTTACATTAAGCTGTTGAATATTTGCGCTTCTGAATTTGTGATGGCAAAGGATTAAGAAGCTTTAACACGGAAAACGTCGAATAATTAAGTCCTTTTCTTTCAGGTAATTATCCAGCAAATGCATTCAAGGGAGGCTTTGAAGTTGATACGACCCTATATGTAGCACGTGCAAAAGCTCCTGATGGGGGTCTGTGTGTCGGAAAGTTAAACCCAGAACATGGAGTCTGCTATATTTCTTGGGGAGGAAAAGAACACGCCCGCCTTGAGTACAAAGTTCTGACTTGCGTTTAATGGAACATGCCCATCTTGCGTACGAAGTTCTGACCTGCGTTTAATGGACGTATTTTAGTTTTTCAGTGTCGAAACTTACAATGTGCACTGAGAAGCTACACTCAACTCTCGATATCTCGAACACTGATATCTCAAACTATCCTCCTATATCAAAGAATATAGGTTGACCATATGTCGTCTTTATCAAACTACTGATATCCCAAAGAAAATGTTCTGGGACCAGAAAATTTTCTTTGAGATATCAGTAGGTATTGGGCCGTATTCATAAAACAACTTAAGTGGTTGCTCTGCTGTTGCTAAGGCTAAATTTTTTGAAGGAGATTCCCTATAACTATGAAATTTGCTCTGGAGGAACAGTCTTACAAAGGCTGTTCCTCCAGAACAAATTTCATAGTCGTAGGGAATCTCCTTTATAGATATTTAGCCTTAGCAACCGCATAGCAACGACTTAAGTGGCTTTATGAATACGGCCTGTACTGGATAAAATTTGACTTTGAGATGTCGAGAGTTGACAGTATTTACCTTGTTTATAGACGCTTTATGAAAATATTAACAATATTTACGCATCCATGTAACCAACCAATTTCTACAGACACAGAAAATGTTAGGTATCAGAAAAGAGCTTAGGTAGATGCAAAGAAGAACAAATGATTGTACATTCGAAATTGCTGTTTACGAGGAATATTCAAATGGTTCTTAGCCGAAGACACTTCTTGTAAATCTGTGGTTGCGTGCTGAATGTAATAGCTAGTCATTCACTAGCTTTCTGCAGACGTTTAAAAAAATTCTGGGAAACGGTTTCTTTTATACAGCGCCTCAAACACAAGAGGGGTTGGCCTACTTTTAAAGTCACATTTAACATCTATTTGTCTTGCTTTTCTTTGAAATAGCATTCCTCACATTCTACAAGTTTTAAATGGTTGTAGTATTTGCAAATATGATGATTTGCCAATGTTTTGATCTGGCGGCTTTACCTTATGCCCTCAAATTTTGCAACCCTGAAATTCAAAAACCCATGTCTTATTTTGGTGTTTGTGGGTAGAATTGTGGGCAAAACTAAACAATGTTTACGAACAAGTGAGCCGATAGTCTCTGTCCCAAGCTACTGGTTCATGATAATAACGCTGCGAGGACGCGCATTGTTTGTGCATTAAATGATTTAACCGGTCAATTTCAGCGAAAACGGTAGAAACAGACTTTACACAGCTAATTTCCGCACTTGCATGCTGGTAATTCCATAGAAATGCGATGCGATAGTCGGCAAAAAGTTACACAAATTTGCAGCTGGGTCATTGGACCCACGTTCTTTTCACAGATGGATCTAGATTTGAATGCAGATACCCACGATGATGGGAGAAGGGTGCGACGCCTGCCAGGTACACGTCGTGTAGACTATGAATTAAATCGTGTTGCGGAATATGACATGTCTCGAGGAGGGCGGGTGATGGTATGGTGCGGTATCTGGATTGGCAGCTGTGTGGTCTGGCGCATGCCAGACAGAGGCGCTCTGATTGGTGTTCGAGCTAGGAATGACACGTTTTATCCAATTACGAGACCGTATGCTGAAATTTTTGGCGATGACATCATCGAAGTTCAGGGCAAATGTGGTGGACCAGTACCTAGCGACAGAAACAATCGCCCGCATTGACATGTCAAGTTGATCTCGAATCCAGATCAGCTTCAAATCCGGCTGAGCATTCTTTGGACATGTTACACCGCCAATCCTGATCACGAGAGGCTTTCTGAAACTCAGGGAGAGCTCATTCAGGCTTTTCTTGAAAAATGGCAAGCGAGTCCCTAAATGGGCCTCTCGGAATTTACCAGAAGCATACCAAGTGGCTGTCATGCAGTTATTCAAGCCCTTGGAGGTCACACTGAGAACTGAAAATGATTTTGCAAGGATAAGCCAAAATTAATGGACATTAAGTTTTGTGTTAATGCCAGTTTTAACTTTGATGTTAGGAGTATTCCTGTTTATTCATTTCTGCCGGTGTGTCATGTGATCAGGTTCCAATATGTGTCGTACAATCTTGTGCAGCATTGGTAGATGTATTCAACGGAAGAAAATGATTTTTTGAGAATTACTTTTTTCGAAATAAAAAGTTCAGTCTAATGTTTGATCCTCAACTTTTTTTGTCCAGTATATATAGCTGCTACTCCTGGATTTACCTGCTTATGTGAATCAACGTTTTTGAAATATCTACATGTTAACGTCCTGGGTGCGCCATTCTACTGGTGGGATTTACAGATTGAAACTGAAACAGGTGGCATGTGCGCCCAGCGAACACTCAGATCAGCTTTGGCACCCGCCAATTCTGATCAGATTCTTTCCTGTGTACTTAAAGGCTAGCTAAGGGTCTATCTAGGTCCACGCGCACAGCGAGCGTCTGACCAGACTGGGCGGATGCCAAAACAGCTCTGAGTGTTCGCTGGGCGCATATGCCACTTTGTTGTTTGTGTCGTATCGCGGCTCCGCTCTGCCCTCCAGTCCCGATAAATACCTTCTGGGTAGTAAGATCCTCTGGAATAAATGCGGAAAGGAAAAATGCAAGGTCGTAATTTAACGATTTAATGCCATTAATTCAATTTTCACTTCATATAATAAATATCTTTTTGTAAAAAATAGTAAAAGATACAGAGAACAAATGGATAAAAAAGGCTATTCCTAGCATGCCCGTAAAAGTGCATTAATAAATAATACACTGAAAACATTGACAGGAGCATGGAGTAAATTCATTATGAACAAAATACAGTCTGTCTAGGATTACACGTTTTACAATAGAGCCCATTGTATGCACTTGCAAAATAATTGTCGCCTTACAATACAGGGCAAAAAACTGGGTAACGTAACTTTGCTCAAAAACGGAATACTTGTTCATGTAGTTTATGTCTGTGTGCGGTGCGCGAACAGTGT
Source organism: Ctena decussata (assembly GCA_963989385.1). Classification (NCBI taxonomy): domain Eukaryota; kingdom Metazoa; phylum Mollusca; class Bivalvia; order Lucinida; family Lucinidae; genus Ctena; species Ctena decussata. The sequence continues at coordinate 37,518,916 of OZ022512.1, read as the reverse complement.
ATGTTTGTATTGTCAACTGAAAATAAGAACGTTTGACTCTTTTGCGTTGGAACACATTTTGTTCACTTCCATAATGTATCGCAATCCATTGAATGTCGCGTGGGTGCCGACGTACGGAGATGACATACCGCAAAATTCAGTCGTCGGCGGGAACGATAATACATCGCATGAAGGATTATTCATCGGTAAGTATATCTGTTCCTATACAATAGCACTTAAACAAACTGTACAGCTATTACCCTTGAGTATATTATTGCTATATTTTATACCCCTGCCGTGAAATGGCGGAAGGGCATATAGATTTTATCCTGGCCGTGTGTGCGTATGTGTGTGTGTATGTATGTATGTATGTGTGTTTGTGTGTTACCGAAATCGTGTCCGATCCATAACTTTGGACCGCATGGTGGGATTCAAAACATATTTGGCAAAACTGATCATTATGACAAGACGGTGTGTCGCGTGTAAGAACCATGTCGCTATCTCAAAGGTCAAGGTCACAGTCCGCACTTAAAATTTATACACAGCCTATAAAGAAATATGTTCGTGTCCCTTGAGTCTATTGCTGCTATATTTTTATGCCCCTGGCGGAAGGGCATATAGATTTTACCCTGTCCGAGTGTGCGTATGTGTGTATGTATGTATGTATGTATGTATGTATGTATGTATGTATGTGTGCGTGTTTGTGTGTAACCGAAATCGTGTCCGATCCATGACTTTGGACTGCATGGTGGGATTCAAGAAATATTTGGCAAAAATGATCATTATGACAAGACGGTGTGTAGCGTGCAAGAACCATGTCGCTATCTCAAAGGTCAAGGTCAAACTCCGCACTTAAACTTTTATACATAGGCTTTAAAGAAATATGTTCGTGTCCGATCCATAACTTTGGACTGCATGGTGGGATTCGAAAATTATTTGGAAAAAAATCATTATTATGAGAAGACGGTGTGTCGCGTGCAAGAATCATGTCGCTATCTTAAAGGTCAAAGTCACAGTTCGCACTTAAACATTGTACATAGGCTATAAGGAAATATGTTCGTGTCCCTTAAGTATATTGCTGCTATATTTTTATGCCCCTGCCGTGAAATGGCGGAAGGGCATATAGATTTGACCCTGTCCGTGTGTATGGATGTATGTTTGTTACCGAAATCGTGTCCGATCCATGACTTTGGACTGCCTGGTGGGATTCAAGAAATTTTGACAAAAATGATCATTATGACAAGACGGTGTGTAGCGTGCAAGAACCATGTCGCTATCTCAAATGTCAAGGTCAAAGTCCGCACTTAAACTTTGTACACAGGCTATAAAGAAATATGTTCGTGTCCGATCCATAACTTTGGAATGCATGGTGGGATTCAAAACACATTTGGCAAAAATGATCATTATGACAAGACGGTGTGTCGCGTGCAAAAACTATGTCGCTATCTCAAAGATCAAGGTCACAGTCCGCACTTAACCTTTATGCACAGGCTATAAAGAAATATGTTCGTGTCCCTTGAGTATATTGCTGCTATATTTTCATGCCCATGCCGTGAAATGGCGGAAGGGCATATAGATTTGACCCTGTCCGTGTGTGCGTATGTATGTATGTATGTTACCGAAATCGTGTCCGATCCATGACTTTGGACTGCATGATGGGATTCAAAAAATATTTGGCAAAAATTATTATTATGACAAGACCGTGTGCCACGTGCAAGAACCATGTCGCTATCTTAAAGGTCAAGGTCACAGTTCGCACTTACACTTTGTACATAGGCTATAATGAAATATGTTCGTGTCCGACCCATAACTTTAGACTGCATGGTGGGATTTGAAAATAAATTGTCACAAATGATCATCAAGACAAGACGGTGTGTCGTGTGCAAGGACCACATGACTATCTCAAAGGTCAATGTCATATTCCGCACTTAAACTTTGTACATAGGCTATAATGAAATATGTTCGTGTCCGACCCATAAATTTGGACTGCAAGGTGGGATTTAAAAATAATATGGCACAAATGATCATCAAGACAAGACAATGTGTTGCTTGCAAGAACCATGTCACTATCTTAAAGGTCAAAGTCACAGTCCGCACTTTAACTTTGTGCATAGGCTATAATGAAATTTTCATGTCTGGTCCATAACTTTGTCCTGCTAGGTGGGATCACAAAATTAATTTGCATAAATAATTGTCATGACAAGATGGTGTGTTGCGTGCAAAAACCACGCTGCTAGCTTGAAGGTCAAGGTCACAGTCAACACTTAAGCTTCTTGCATAGGATGTAGTGAAATTTTGTCATGCATGGTGGGATTTCAAAATTATCTGGCATAAACAATTATCATGACAAGTTGATGTGTCACATGCAAGAATCATATCGTTAGCTCAAAGGTCAAGGTCACATTCTGCACTTAAACTTTATGCATAGGCTTCAGTGAAACATGTGTATGTCCTGTCCATAACGTTATCCTGCATGGTGGGATTCAAAACTATACTGCATAAATGATCATCCTGACAAACCCTAGCTTGAATGTGAAGGTCACACTGCGCATGTAAACTTTATGTATAGGCTATAGTGAAATCATTTTTGTGTCTCGCCTATAACTTAGTCCTGCATAGATTGTTTGAATATTTCATGATTTGCCATTTATATTGTACAAGTCTGCCTCTATGAACTTAGTTCTCTTACAAGTGCCAGTAACTTAATCAAGGTGCCATCTTACTCAAGGCACTAGGTGGGGGCATCCGTGTCCTATGGACACATTTCTAGTTTTTAAAGCGTCTATATTTTGCTTTTCTATGGCCTCAATACATTTAAAAGATCATTTGTTATTTTTTTATTACTAAACATATCAGATCTCTGTTAAAAACTCAGGGACCAGTTGTTGAAAACTAACGACGTCGTTAGTTAACGAGACGTTAAAATTTCAAATGTTTTAAATATCTGAAATAAACCATTACCTTTTGTTGAAAATGTGAGAAGCTTTTGCAAAAACACCTCACATTTTTGCAGCAAAAATATCAGTGCATTTGGTAAAAAAAGTAATAAACACTTAACGAGCTGACATCTTAATGAGCTCTCGCTAAGCTAACGATGCTTTGAACAAATGGATAATTTTCAGTGTGTATATGTGTACGTAACTTAGTGACATGCGTGTTGTTGTATCACTTTCTGTTTGCAGGACGTGCTATGTATGAAAAATGTCTGATTCCAGGAAAGGTTCCGAAATCTCATTCCTGCTTGTATGTACCATATGGTGGCAAAGAGATTTCTATCAAAGAATACGAAATTCTTGTTTCTGACAACCACAGTGGCTTGCACTGGGTACCTCAGTACAACGGTATTGCTTTCTTATTTTGATAATATTTTCCTTTATTATATTTGCTAATTTGACCTATTTATTTGCCTTTATTTTTACTATTCCCCTCAACGAGAAAGTTCATGTTTGGCTTGGGACCAAACACGTGAAAAAAGAGATAAGGGGTCCTTTGATGTCCTGTGCCGTCCACAGAGAACTCACCAACGCCACCTCTAATTCGGACCACATCGCCATGCAGACTTCAAATCTGCTCAGACCGTGAGAAGTTCAGAGACACATGCCTCTTGAAATTTTGTTTAAAGCTTTTATTTTTTTCTGTTGTATGATGCTAAAATCTAGAGTTTAGTGTAAAAACGTGGGGCTGCGTCGATTAGTCTGGGAATGTACTTTTTTGTCAGCAATCATGGACATCTATATAAAATCGGTATAATCCGAGAAATATTTGATGAAAAATCTCCCGACAATGGAGCTGCCCTGTTTTAGTTATCGCTACTCTGTTGTAGTTATCAGTTTTATCACAGTCTCTTACATGTCTTACGCTGTTTAACTTATCTGACAATGCAACCGAAATAAAGAAGCACTAGACTACGTTCATCATTTTGTTGGGTAAATTTAAGGTGTATGGAATACCCCGTCTTTTTCAAGTTTTACAAAGGGGATATTAAAGCCGCGAAGTGACAAAACCAACAAAGTGGCATTGCGTCCAACGAAGACTCAGTTCCACCTAAGCTTCCGCTTAGTTTGATTAGAATATTTACTGTGCTCTTAAAGGATGCCCAGGCTGATCTAAGTCTTCGCTGGACGCACATGCCACTTGGTTTTGTCGTGTTAGGCTCATTTGTTGTGTTTATCTGTTTACTAAATATACCCTTGTCGTCAAAATCCTTCGATAATAGGGACAGCTCTAAATATCGCTAAAAGGGAGCAAATTCTTTTTTTTTTTTTTTTTTGAAGTTAACCTGCTTTGGAAAAGGAGGCAGATTGAAAAAGATAGACTTGCTTCTCCAGAAAATATATTCGTTTGCCTAAATGTCTCCATTTGCAAAATTAGTGCCTTTTAGCATTTAGAAATATTTGCCTGAAACAGTATGGCGCCATTTTGTCTTTCAATACAAGCGTGTTTGCAATGTTTAATAGTTGGATGGTTATGATGGCTATGATGAAAATATTATGAATCATTTATAAGCAATATGTTTATCACCAATTTTTTTTTCTTTCAGGTAACTACCCACCAAACGCGATAAAGGGAGGCTTTGAAGGTGACATGGTCCTGTATGTAGCACGCGCCAAAGCGCCTGATGGGGGGCTGTGTATCGGAAAGTTACACCCGGAACACAGAGTGTGCTATATTCCCTGGGGAGGAAAAGAACACGCCTGTCACGAATACGAAGTTCTGACATGCGTTTAATGGACAAGTTTAGATATAAGCTTTGAAACAATATCAACAATATACGACACACAATAAAACGTTTTGTACAGACTAGGGAAATTTAAGACACAGAATGTCCCAGTGGGCAAATGACGTCGAAATGACGTCATAATGAAGTCGATGCGACGTCGTCACGTCGCATCGACATCATTTTGACGTTATTATGCCTGCTGGGATGGATCTGCAAAGAAAACACAACTGACGTTTTTGCTGTACCTGCTATTTTAGGATGCGAAAAGCTTAAACATTGGTTTAAATGACATATGAGCCGCGACACGACAAAACCAACAATGTGGTTGTGAGCCCAGCGCAGACTCAGATCAGCCAGGGTGTCCGCCCAGTCTGATCAGAATCCTCGCTTTGCACTTAAAGGGTAGCTAAGGGTCTAAGTTACCTCAATGCGGACAGCGAAGGCTCTGATCAGACTGGGCGGATGCCCAGGCTGATCTGAGTCTGCGCTGGGCGCACAACCACATTGTTGGTTTTGTCGTGTCGGCTCAATTATGTTTGGCCAGGCTGGTTTTTTGAGTGTTCTTAAAATAATATATAATTCACATTTCACTAGCATTTGGTTAACCTTGTACTGTTGTCAGTTCCAAAACCATTTGGGCGGCGGGGCGTGTGAGTGTGGTGGGGGGGGGGGGGGGGGGATGGATGGAAGAGAGGGTTTTCGGGGACCGGGTTGCTATATAAGTAAATTACTTGTTCTTTAATTCTTTAAGATTTAAATTCTTCTGTTAGCTATATAGGTGTCATGAATTATCCCATTTATGTCTTGTAGACTATTTTTACCGTCATTAAGTTGGTGAGAACAGGTGTCATTTTATGGTTATAAGGCTCAATCAATAGAGTTTGCAAAAGGTGTCCACTCTGATCAGACACAATTTTGTTAGGCGTCTGATCTTGGCCTACACTTTTATCCTTTTCCTTTTATGGTGCACTTGCAATAAATTGGTTAATTATTTAACGGGCTTTAGTGTCTTGGTGGTTAATAAGAGCGCTGACTGAAACATCAGGTCTCTTAGCTCTGTGGTTAGACCCTCGGTCGCCGCACAAGTGAGAAAGCCAAGTTCTGTTCGCGCAATGGTCATGCGTTTTTTGCAGGAGTACTGGTTTTCGCCCACCTTTGTATAACAATTGGCTCGACATAAGAGAACTATTCTTGATAGGGTCGTAAAACCCATATAAAGATAACTATGCTTGTTACTTTGTCACCGATTGTATGTGTCGCCATATAAGAGAAACTGTTTGAAAAAGAACAAAAACAACAGCTGCTTATTTTGCTATTTATTCGCGTTGTCTTACTACTTGAGTTACTTGTAATGCTTCACACTCTAGTTCCCTTCTGATGAGGGTGGGATGCGGATTTGATTGCATCAGTTCCTGCCGGTTAACGTAACTATAAAGTGTGGTGACCCTTTTTATTGAATCATTTGCACTATGATGCGGCCGTTTCCTACGCTCTGACCTACTCATAAGTTTGAGATTAAATCATAATTTCCAAGGACTTTCCAGATTATGTCATCTTCATAATCTTTTCACCTAGGAATAATAAAAAAAAAAGATAAATAAAAAGAAAAATGCCGAAAAAAAGATACTTAAGGTGGTGATTTATGGTAAATTTAAAAATCTGCATAAAACCATAAAAAAGTACTGCATCTCCCTGAAAGTTAGCAGACTTCTTATTTTTGTTGTTCTTTACAGTTTAGAATACAAAATAGACGTACATGCTGCTTAAAAAAGTGTTTTTATAAGGAAAGATCAAAGGGTAATTTTCTGCGAATAAATCCGAAAAAATGATATCGTTATTGAAAATTTACGTAGTGCTGAAGGTGCATTATTGCATAATGAAGAGCGTCCTAGCAATTATTTATTCCAATTCTTTCTCAAATTGTAATATAGACCAGATGAAAACGGTAGCTTTTTCTCAAATGTTCAACCATGTACAAAGTAAATGTACACTGGACGCATTTATTAAATATAGGGTAGGCAAGCATACCTATGTTAACACCTACAATATAAATAATACATTACTGACATGATCAGTGGTGTGTAGATGAAATTGTTCAACCTTGTTAAAATAGTCTCACCTGTCTCACCTGTGTGTTGTGACAAAAAAATTTGGACACAGACTGCATCTTTTTTCATCTGCTCAGCCTGATAATGTGTGAAAGAGTCTGAAAAAATAATTGCTAGGACGCTCTCCATTATGCAACAAGGTACTCTAACCACTAAGTATATTTTCAATTATGGTATTATTTTTTCAGATTTATTCGCAGAAAATTACCGTTTTATCTTCTCTTATAAAAACACTTTTTAACATTAACAAATGCTGCATTTTGGGATTCTAAATTATGAGAAACAACATAAACAAGGCCACTGCTAAGTTTTGGAAAGATCAGTGTTATTTTAAGTTTTTTATGCAGATTTTTGTCTTTGTCCCAAATCAGTGATTATCACCACCTTAATTAAACATTGTTTTAACAGCCGTAAAAAAACAACGTGCTAACTTGGGTAAAACTATCAAAAGGGTATTTTAAAAATGTTTGTTGGAAATGCACTCGAAAAGACTTGACGGTCTGCTATGTTTGACATTGACTACCGAAATAATTTTAATTATTAGGACAGATAGGTCTGAGCAAACAATGCAGAAGCAGATCAGACAAGGAGCAGTCTAATCACGATCTACACTGTTTGCCTCTCCAAATGCATTTTTGTATGCATTGCAAAAACAGATTGTTTCGTTTTTTTGACAATTGCTGTAGTTATATCAGGTGTCCCATCCTTTAAAATAGTTTTATAGTATAATATCCGAAATGTTTTCACAGACCGGTATTTAGCATAATATCCTACATTTGGGTGACCTCTGGTTCTATTTCAGTGCGATCGTATCCAATTAAAACCAGTTTGCTCAAATCCGTGTGAAAAGTTTGGTTGTCGGATGTACAAATATAATTGACCTACTGCATCTATTTTAAAAGCACACTTATGGTGCCAATGCTCCCAAAAGACAAATAAAAAATAAATAAATGGACCAGTGAATGACATGTGATTTTATTACCCTTTCAACAGTAGTTCAGTCATATTGAGCCGATGGAGGTATGATAGTTGCTTGTTTTGGGTTTAACGGCTCTTTGAGACAGTATTTCAGTCTATATCGAGCCGTCTAACAGAGAGAGAAAGAAAAGAGATATAATAGGGAAGAGAACAAATGTCCACACAACCCCCAATCGCACCTACGGAAAGCACAGTCGGCCCTTGTCCTACTATAGTCCAAATTAGTAGGACGCCCGGCACTAAAAGTAATACCAATCACCATCGCCCGACTACCACCACCCAATGGAGGTATGCAATGGAAACCCGTTAACGGTTGACAATTATTATGCCATCAGTGGAGTCGAACCCAGAGACTGAAAAGTCTATAATTTTAGCGTTCCAGAGGTTTCTATATGCGCATATTAAACCAAATGCTCATTCATGAGTTGCTCTAATGTGCATTAGAATTCCACTAAAGTCTGTGAATTTCAAAAGTTTATTTTCAAATGTGCACGGCTTTCTACTGCACATTGTAGAAAAAAATCCTCTAGATGAGCGTTTGCCGCGAGAAAAGAAGAGGTATATACACTTTACTGCATGGAAATCGACTGGTTATTAATAGAACTATGATCACTACTTTTTCCTGTTTTTTTATTCTTTTCCCAAATATTCTGTGGACCCTATCAATCAAATCACATGCTTATCTACCTGGTTCTCCTGTAAACGACAGGAAAGGCATAGTAACTGGTTATGTTTAAGGAGTTTCTTGTTTATTTTCTCATGCATATCAATACAGGCTAGGTTGGGAAGTAAAGTCTCTATAATTCATGTGACAGCACATATACCAGCAGGCACATGATGTCGTACTGACGTCGATACGACGCAATGACGTCGCATCGACATCGGTACGACGTCAATTCGACGCCATGTGCCCGCTGGGAAGAGAAATAATGTAACATATTTAATCAGGTATAAGACTGAGTTTTCCTTTCCTAAACAATACAAAATATCTAGTTCCGTCTTCCAAGACGGGTCTAGATCTTTTGGATTGTTATTATAAGACTGATTTAGATCTTTGGGATCGTTTTTCATAAAACGGGTCTAGATCTTCGGGGTTGTTTAGGAAGAGAAAACTCATCTTTTTGCTGAATAACATAAGACTGATTTACGTTTTTGTGGTAATTCAGAAAGGGGATAACCCCGTCTTATATCCGGATAGATATGAAATATTTAAATAGAGGATTTTTTACTTTTTCAGTGTAAGATCGATTTTTATTTCAACGTATGAACACCAAAAGCAGTATTTTAACGAGTGGCGAAGCCACGAGTGAAAATACCATTTTTGATGTTCATGATGAAATAAAAATTCATCTTACACTGAAAAAGTCAAATTTTCTATTTCTTTTATGCTTGAAAATCGCAATAATTCTATTCATTCAAGAGCGTCAGCTATCACGACAGAAACACAACTTTTTTCTAGCCGTTTTGCGTCAAATTTGATGCTTCCAGAGTGTTTATTGGGTATGATATTGGTTGGAAACAAAATTTGCAACTGAAAAATAGCTTCAAATATCATTTTGATAAACAAATCTCAAAACGAATGCCAAGAAAGAATGCCTACAGGAGACTGAAGAGACCTGATGTCGCGTGCAGTAACAATGTAACGCGGACGCTTTTAAAAGTGGCGTCATTTACGTCGTAATGACGTGCAAACATGCGTGACGTAATTTTAGTCAAGCCAGATAAGATTTAGCCAATTAACCAGCAAAAGACTTGAGGCTATTTTAAAAAAACAACTATTTTTGGAACAGTGAAATCGAAAGTGGTAATTTCACTGTTTGAAACAGTTAGATTATCAGTTTCGATTTCACCCAGCCATTGAAAAGTATAAAAGAAATATCTCTTCTTCCGTAAAGACCCGACGCTTTTAATCAATACGAAAGATACATGTAGGTCAGGTCAGGTCATTGTACTAGTGTATTTGTAAACTACACGTTAAACACTAACTCGGTGTATCCTATTTATCTAGTAAAAATGACGCTTTTATGAAAATTGTGGGAAATATACATGTATATCGTAGGGTACTGCTTTGTCATTACAGTCATTTTATATAAGGTCCGCTTTTCGGCAACTTGTAGCGCTGCTAGAACAGGAAATTAGTTAACCATAATATAGACAAGAGTATGTACATATAGTGGGAATTTCATCGAGTTGTGCTAAATTCAAGTTGTGCGAAAATTGTTGCATTTAATGACCAGTATGCAGCGGCGTAAACAACTGACGGTGGCATGGGTACCAAGTTTCACAGACAATTATATACCGCAAAACGTTTTTGTCGGCGGACACGACAGTGCTTCACATGAACAATTATTTATCGGTAAGTTAATTTTCTTTGCTTATTTGGAGCATTAGTGGTCATGACAACAACAAAAATACAGTGTCTTCTTATTCTACCATTTATTATCACGCCGCAATACAACACCGTTTATCAGACTATAGACTTTGAGTAGTTAGATAAATACCTGATAATCAGTTTAATCAACTTGATGCTGGGTGGGTATTATTCATGTACCGCCATATGATGATGCTCTCGAATCTGAAATTAAGAGACAGACAGAGAGAGAGAGAGAGAGAGAGAGAGAGAGAGAGGAGTGCATCAGCCTGGTACATGTATTTATCGACAGTCTCTTTCACAAGTGACACACAAGTCAATAAGTCTATAAGTTACAATTATTAATGTTTTACTCGTCACATTTCTTCTGTGACTAGGTGGGTGGAATGATGGTGGTAGAGCAGCGTGACGTAGGAAGCTTTTATGAAAGTTAGATAGGTGTACATCCTGCATTCAGTTGTTACTGCCACGCATTTCATAAAGACGACAGCATTTATGCTCGTGAAGTTAGCAGTACAGCATTTTAGCAGTTCTGCAGTATAGCAGTTTGCCAGTTCAGCAGTATGCCAATACAGCAGTATAGCAGTATGGCAGTTTAGCAGTACATGTACAGCAGTAAAGCAGTATTGCAGTACAGTAGGAGAGCAGTGCAGCAGCATGGCCATACTGCTGTACAGCCATACTGATGTACTGCTACTTCACTGTACTGCCATGCTATTCTGCCATACTGCTCTATGGCTGACTTCAAGCACATCATTTGAAAACATTGCAGACATTGCTCAGACTCTGCAGAAATAGAAAAATAAATAAATAAAATTCAAATCACCCCTTATATTGCATGGATGACTTGCGCTTTTACGTCCTTTTCAAACAGTATTTCAGTCACATCAGGACGATGGGAGGGTGGTATTGAATGGTTGTGAACCCTGTTTACGGTCGGAAAGTATTCCGCTTCTTGCCGTGTTTGAACCTGGGTCGCTAGCAGCTTTGCAGGCTTGCGCTTAAACCACTGAGCTACCAGGACTTCTCCTTATATTGGAAATGCATCTTTACGATCTCTGAGGTAGAAGATTCCACAGACAATATAATATACTTAAGGACAAAAGTTCTGCACGGATGTTCCTTAAAGACCCGTGCAGAACTTTTTTCCTTAAGTATATGTTAACATTTATGTACCCTTTTTTGTTGCAGGACGTGCTATGCATAAACAATGGCTCATACCAGGAAAAATTCCGAGGGGTAATACCACTTTGTACATACCATACTTTGGCGAAGAAATTCCTGTCCACGAATTCGAAATACTTGTCGCAGACGAAAAAAGTGCTTTACAATGGGTACCTCAGCGAGACGGTTAGACCCTAGTTTACTATTCTCTATTTTCACTTATTTGAACGCGACACGAGAAAACCAACAAAGTGGTTGTGCGCCCAGCGCAGACTCAGACCAGCCTGGGCATTCGCCCAGTCTGATCAGAGTCTTCGCTGTCCGCATGGAAGTAGCTTAGACCCTAAGCTACCCTTTAAGCGCATAGAGTCTGAGCCGGCTGGACGGGTGGTCAGGCTGACCTAAGTGACCTGGGCGCACAACCACGTTGTTGGATTTCTCGTGTCGCGGCTCAAAATTTTATGTTTTCATCTGTTTTATCTCAGTAAATAAAACACAACAACAGATAATTCTACCAAACACTGCTCATGTTTGGATCCAGTTTGAAATGCAAAATCTCTATTCATTTATTTATGCTTCATCCACCCATTTTATCTCTGACAGGCAAATTGAATCAAAAAAAAAGAAAAAAAAAAAGAACAAAAAAAAAAGATACGGTATTAGACACTACTCTTGTTTTGATCCAGTTAAAAATGCCAGTTCTCCTTTCACCAATCTTCACACCTGAAAACGAATCCCGATCAACTTAGAAATGTATACTTAGTCAAAAAAAGTAACGATACCAACTTTTGGCTACATTTTCAAAGAAACCAGTGCATGCTGGAGTTACTTGGGGCTCATGTGTGTTTCGGGAGACGCCAAGGAACAAAAAGTTTTGACAATCGCCAGCCGATCCTTTTTCACAGAAGAGTTATCTGGCAATTTTCGATAAGTGGTAATTGGAATGCACCTCATCAGTGCGCATACGCCGAATTAAATTTTGTAGCGCGCAGAAAAGTCTATTAATCAGGAATCTCGAAAAACACTTAAAATGTCCAATATCTTGTACACAGGCTATATATACATGTACGAAGTATGACTTGTTCAAATTTTCAGATTATCTCCCTTTGAATTAAAACTATAGTGATGTTCAATTGTACCTGTTCGTCTTTTTTCAATGTTTCTTCATAACCATTTTTGTTATGTCATTGTTTTCATTACTTATTGTTTTCATTTCGTTGCGGTTGCATTTGGTTTATGTTCGGTGCTGTCTAATTTATTGTGTTCTCATTTTAACCCTTCTATAATAAAAATAGAAAATAGGTAAAAATAGTTGTTAAATGTTTTTCGTATAATTTGCTTAATTATGTTGTACCCCTTCTGTTGGTCTAAATTATTTAGTTCAATAAAGATAGCTGAGTTGCTCCTATTTGGGAAAGAGCTGCTGACTCGGCTTATCACTTGTAATTTATTGTTTGTTGGGATGTCTTTGTCAATCTTTCCCTTTGATGTTGGGGATAGGGTTTGGGATCTGATTCAGTCAGTTCCTGAAGTGTAGTTACTCTTTAAATTTAATGACGAAATTGGAAGAATCAATACGCGCCCGCCAGCCGTAACGTTTCCGATTTCCTATGGAAATCCCTTTAAATGTCTCATTTAAAACTGTTACAGTTTTTGAAGGAATCATGCATGGTACCTTGAGTTGTGGTTTAAATTCTCGCATCAGAAAGAGTAAAATTTCAATTTCTTTGGCATGCAGCCTTGCATAGGGCCTGGTCTAGTGTATGAAGCACAAATTCAGAGAATTCATTAGTCACAAACTAATTTTAAATGGGTTTGAAATATATCAATTTTAATGATGTTTTTCTGCGAAAATGAAAAATTACCCCTTACATATTCAAATGACGCTTGCAGCATGTGTAGTCTTGAGAAACCAAAAAGAATAGCTCTGTTCAGTAGGCAAATGAATACTTTTTTGAAATGAGTAAAAACTAAACTTTCATAACTTCTGCAGTGGCCATGGCCAGATGAGATATTTCATGTAAAGGGGCTTTTTTGAATCAGTATATCTTTTGTTTGAAATGTCCTTTACAGCTATCCATTAGTGTCCTGGCCTTACAGATGCATTTATCTTATTCAGTAAGCTTTCTGGTTACATAGTTTCATAAAACAGAAAAAATGCTGACAAATCGGATGTAGTAATTTCTTTTTATACAGTACTTTTTGTAAGTAGGAGCCCCGATAGCTCGGTGGGTAAAGTCCTGGCCGGAGGCCTAAAAATCCGTTTAACCATGAACATGCTTCCATTGCATACAACCTGTCATTATTACCGTCCCGTCGTCCTGATATTACTGAAATACTGCTAAAAAGGACGTAAAATCGCAGGTTAGCCATTCATCAATTTCTTAACTTAGCCTGTATGACTACAAACGATGCCGTGAATGCATTGTGAGACCTACAGAAGAAGCAACTAAACCATTTACATTTTAGCTTCCATTCTCACTGGGATCAACTCTTAAAGGATACAATGCTCCCCAAAGAGCAAACACTTGTCTTTAACAGTAGGGTCAAGTCAGGTAAATTCGGACAGCAGGTGAATTCGGACACACCATTGCAAGCAGTGAAAATCCAGATGAGACGGCTCATAATGAGCCGTCTCATCAGGATTTTCACTGTTTGCCCAGTTATTTTTGTTGTAATTCAAAACAACTGACATATAAAGGAAACAATATCACTGTCCGAATTTACATTCTGTCCGAATTTACCCGACTTGACCATAGTCCACAAATTAGAAGAGCTTTATGGCCAGAGAACCAGGTAACAAAAATAGTTTCCCTTTAAAAAATGGTGAAAAATGTGAGTACAAACACACCTTATAAAGCGGAAATAATATGTTCAGATACCCGTCAATACCGGACTTTCATTTTCACTGACATCTCCACTGATACATAGCTATGGCGGGTGTATTATAATAGGCAGGTGTTGCTTACTACTTGCGAGCACCTGATCAGACCTCTGTTTGGAGCCCATGTCTGTGTATTTAGAATATTTCGGAATTGTCAATGTGTAAATCACAATATGAGTTCGGACTTACGATTTAGGTACTATGACCACTTTCATTCATAATTTGAGTCATTTCCTTTCAGGTGAATATCCAGAAAATGCAGTGAAGGGAGGCTTCGAAGGTGATGTTATCCTGTATGTAGCTCGTGTCAAAGATCCTGATGGTGGTGCGTGTATTGCAAAGTTACACACAGGACACAAAGTCTGCTACTTCCCATGGCAAGGAAAGGAACATCATAGTTATGAATACGAGGTCTTGACCTGCATTTAATGTTCGTGGTTTCGATGTTATTAACGAAATGTACATAACAAGAGGGCCATGGTGGCCCTGAATCGCTCACCTGAGCATTAATCAGTTCACTGGCTCTGGTGAAGATTTATAAGAGTTTTTACCATACTAACATTTGACCTAGTTTTTGACCTGACATGACCCAGTTTCAAACTTGGCCTGTATATTGTAAGAATAAACATTCTGACACAGTTTCATTGAGATTGGATCAAAACTGTGCCCTCTGGAGCGTATACAAGGTCGTTCTTATATTTGACCTAGTGACCAAGTTCTTGACCCGACACGACCCAGTTTCAAACTTTACCTAGATTTCATTAAGATAAACATTCTGACAGAGTTTCATGAAGATTGGATCAAAACTGTGCCCTCTAGGGTGTACACAAAGTTTTTCTAAGATTTGACCTTGAGCCGACGTGACTCAGTTTCATAGGGGGCTTAGATATATGGACAATAAACATTTTAGCATAGTTTCATGAAGATTGGATCAAAACTATGCCTTCTAGTGCTTACACAACGTTTTTACCTAGTGACCTAGTTTTTTACCCGACATGACCTACTTTCAAACTTGGTCGATAGTTTATGAAGATAAACATTCTGACAAAGTTTCATAAAGATTAGATCAAAACTGTGTCCTCCAGAGCGTACACAAGGTTTTTCTATGATTTGACCTAGTGACCTAGTTTTCGACCTGACATGACCCAGTTTCAAACTTGTCCTACATATTATGAGGATAAACATTCTGACAAAGTTTCATGAACTTTGAATCAAAACTGTGCCTTCTAGAGAGCACACAAGGTTTTTCTAAGATTTGACCTAGTGACCTAGTTTATGACTCGACATGACCCAGTTTCGAACTTGGCCTAGAGTTTATGGAGATAAACATTCTGACAAAGTTTCATAAAGATTGGATCAAAACTGTGTCCTCTAGAGGGTACACAAGGTTTTTCTATGATCTGACCTTATGACCTAGTTTTTGACTCAACGTGACCCAGTTTCAAACTTGTTCTAGATATTATGAGGATAAACATTCTGACAAAGTTTCATGAACTTTGGATGAAAGCTGTGCCTTCTAGAGCATACACAAGGTTTTTCTAAGATTTGACCTAGTGACCAAGTTTTGACCTGACATGACCCAGTTTCAAACTTATCCTACATATTATGAGGATAAACATTCTGACAAAGTTTCATGACCTTTGGATCAAAACTGTGTCCTCTAGAGCGTACACAAGGTTTTTCAATGATTTGACCTAGTGACCTTGTTTTTGACCCGACATGACCTACTTTCAAACTTGGCCAAGTGTTAATGGAAGTTAACATTCTGACAAAGTTTCATAAAGATTAGATCAAAACTGTGTCCTCTAGAGTGTACACAAGGTTTTTCTATGATTTGACCTAGTGACCTAGTTTTTGACCCGACATGACCAAGTTTCAAACTTGTCCTACAAATTATGAGGATAATCATTCTGACAAAGTTTCATGAACTTTGGATCAAAACTGTGCTTTCTAGAGCGTACACAAGGCTTTTCTAAAATTTGACCTAGTGACCTAGTTTTTGACCCAACAAGACCCAGTTTCGAACTTGGCCTAGAGTTTATAGAGATAAACATTCTGACTATGTTTCATAAAGATTGGATCAAATATGTGTCCTCTAGAGCATACACAAGGTTTTTTCTATGATTTGACCTAGTGACCTAGTTTTTGACCCGACGTGACCCAGTTTCAAACTTATCCTAGATATTATAAGGATAAACTTTCTGATTAAGTTTCATGAACTTTGGATCAAAACTGTGCTTTCTAGAGCGTACACAAGGTTTTTCTAAGATTTGACCTAGTGACCTAGTTTTTGACCCCACATGACCCAGTTTCGAACTTGGCCTAGAGTTTATGGAGATAAACATTCTGACTAAGTTTCATAAAGATTGGATCAAAACTGTGTCCTCTAGAGCGTACACAAGGTTTTTCTATGATTTGACCTAGTGACCTAGTTTTAGACCCGACGCAACCCAGTTTCAAACTTGTCCTAGATACTATGAGGATAAACATTCTGACAAAGTTTTATGAACTTTGGATGAAAACTGTGCCCTCTGAAGCATACACAAGGTTTTTCTAAGATTTGACCTAGTGACCTAGTTTTTGACCCGACATGACCCAGTTTCGAACTTGGCCTAGATTTTATAGAGATAAACATTCTGACAACGTTTCATAAAGATTGGATCAAAACTGTGTCCTCTAGAGCGTACACAAGGTTTTTCTATGATTTGACCTAGTGACCTAGTTTTAGACCCGACGTGACCCAGTTTTAAACTTATCCTAGATACTTTGAGGATAAACATTCTGACAAAGTTTCATGAACTTTGGATGAAAACTGTGCCCCATAGAGCGTACACAAGGTTTTTCTATGATTTGACCTAGTGACCTAGTTTTTGACCCGACATGACCCAGTTTCGAACTTGGCCTAGATTTTATAAAGACTAACATTCTGACAAAGTTTCATAAAGATTGGATTGAAACTGTGCCCGCTAGAGTGTACACAAGCAAAAGTTGACGGACGTCCGGACGTCCGGACGTCCGTCCGGACGTACGACGGACGACGGACATCAGGGTATCCCAAAAGCTCACCCTGAGCACTTTGTGCTCAGGTGAGCTAAAAACAGATTATCTTTCTTTTGATTAGTTCAGTGACCTACAGTCAGCTCTCTATATCTAAAACTACTAATATCTCAGAGATAATTTTCTGGTCCCAGACAATTTACTTTAACATACGAGAAGTTGGAGATAACAGGGATTGAAATTTTAAAAAAAGTAAATGTGTCCAAACCATATACTTGGATTTCAGAGATACTTTGAGATAACGATACGCAAATGCACTTACAGTAAACACCGGAAGAGCACGTTCTCTCTAAACGTATGAAAGTTTTTTACACTTCTACAATGGAATTCTCAAAGGGGCAAACCAGGTCCCATGGTTATAAAACATTTTCTATGCTCAACTCAGCTGAGCATGAAATTTTACCTGCTAATACACTAAAATTACTATAATCTGCTAAATTACCGATCACTGCTTATGAATATGAAATGCCATCATTGGCATTTTTTATATTTATCAGCAGAGAAAATTTCATGCTCAGCTAAGATGAGCATGAAAAAAAAGTTTTATAATCTCGGGGCCAGCTGTAGACCTGAGCAATCTTTAAGCATTCGCCAAGTTCACATGGATGGATGACTTGCACTTTTCGTCCATTCCAACAGTATTTCAGTACACAGGACGATGGGAGGGTGGTCATGTGTGGCAATGTGCCATGGACCCCCCCCCCCTCCCCGCCCCGCCTCCCCCCCCACTCCCCATCGCCTACGGTTGAAAAGAATTCCGCCTCCGGGACCGCTAAATCAGCAGCCTAGCACTGAAACGACTAAGCTACAGAGGCGCCGGCTTCGGAATATTTAGGGTGAGTGCGTGTAAATAACGCAATCAATAACCTTCAAGATGTATGGGTTAATCCACGTGTCTATCCCCTATTTTTACAAAGGGAACATTTTGTATATTCCTGTTTGCTTCCCAGGACTAAGAAACTATTCCATACTGGGTCTGTCCTTGAAAGAAATCATTTGATATAAGTGTTATATAGTCATGCTGATACTTGTTAAGATTTGAAATTTGATTTTTCAGCGTTCATCGTATGCCAGTGAGCGAAGTTTTAGCGACGACCACTGGCTTCTTCACACGATGAACGTTGAAAAATCAAATTTTTATTGTTATAGTTACATGTACAATGTATTTTAGACCCTTCCTGTGCTGTTTTCGTGGTCATTTAATGTAGAATATGCAAAATATGCGTCGATGAAAAGAGAGCAACGACACGTTCGGCCATTATGTAAATCGGCCGTCGCCATAACGTGCTGTCAGTCGAACGTTACGTGAGCCAATCAACACATTTACAAGTTTACCTTTGATGTCTCTTGACGACAACGTCACATGATCAGTTGTCGTTCATCGATGTATAAAGCCAGTTGCTCTAAATGGTTTACCTATGGGAAGTCAGTGGCAAGTGTAAATATAATTATTTAAATATTTTGTGCCATTTATACGTCTAAGGAAATGAACTTTCTAAACAAGGCGCTTTCGTTCAGGTCCTTTTCACTTATCACCATTATATATATTGTTGTCATTATAGATATTGTATAAACCAAATCATTTCTTCGTGGGAAACAAACTCTTTCCTTTAAATGTTGACATCCACTGAGTAACATGCGCTGTAGTGAAATAATATGTTTTACAGTCTAGCTCTCAGTTTCAGCAATTGAATTACGAACCTCATACAAACTAAGGCTGAAGCTTGTTTTAAACCTGATAAAAATTGTGTGTGCATGAATATTTAAAATTCATTACCCCACTTACTGCCTGTAAAATGTTTATTTTCCAGGTTCCAGGGTTCATAGGTTTCGACCGGTATATTGGTATCTATGATGTGTGTGTGTGTGTGTGTGTGTTTTCTTTTTATTTCAGTTTTACTTTTTTATCTGTTAAATTATACATCTTTCGCCTAATCAATTTGCGAATGTTTGTAGGATTTGTTTACTTCTGCTGAATTGTTTTTACCAACATATTACCGAAATTCTGTATTCGTCTTTACAAAGGGCTAGTTGTTAAAATAATACCAGTATGGCAAAATACAACTCTTGTATAAAATAACTTAGATAGACAAGTTACGAAAAACAGACAAGTGTTAAATCATGTAACAGTACGAGGGATGTTCAGAAAGTTCTGATCGTGATGTCATATTTTGATAAGCATCATAAATACAGAGCTTCTGATAGCGAAACTTTATAAAGCCGTAATATGTCAAGACAACTGTGCAAACGCCGTGTAATTTTTCTAAAGGACATATTTTTGAACGTCTTTGAAAGAGGTATACCCTACAGCCACTGCGAATTTTTACTTTAGAAGGTCATAGTTCCCATATAAGCAGTCTTTAATTTTTTTCGTCATGGCCACCTAAACACAAACCCTAGGCAACCATGTCCTGTAAATATCGCAGAAATTATATTTAATCTAGGTTCCATACTGCCCCTTGAATTTGGATTATCTGCATTTTATGTGGTAGCAAATTCCCTCTGTCTGTTAAAGTCATCATTTTTTTAAACAAAAACAAATGCCTTAGCTTTCAAAATCTTGTCAGGAAAACCTTTTGCATGGCCCAATTCGATATAGTCGAATAATTAAAATTAATGTAAAAACCGAAGTTGTCACAGCCTTAGAAAATGACGTTGACGTCGATTTCAACAACGTCATTAGAACTACGCATTGCTTTGCAAGGAATGAATTGGAAACGTTCGCTACCCCTCTAATTTTTAAAATGGATATTGACGGCAACGACTGACAAACAGCTGAAAAAAATTCATTTTGTATTTACGATAATTTTTCTTGAATGACACACTCAAAATAAATTCAAATATGACTTTAACCCAGTGGTATGACTGGGGCCTAATAAAACGCGTTGTACCTCAATAAGAAAATGTATCTTTGTATAGTGTTTGGTATCACTGTAAAGGCAAAATGTAGTGCTTTCAATACATGCAAAGCAATTGCTCCCAGCATGCCGCTAAACAAAGGTATTCGGCGAGAATCAGAACTTTCTGAACAACCCTCGTACCTTTATGATATAATCATCATTTAAAGTTTAAATTCATCATGCACATGTTTTGCATGCTAATACAAATTCCTGAAGAACAGAGGTTTGGAAAAGAAAATTCTAACTTAAACAATAACAGTAGTAGAACCCGAAACTGGAAACAATGTGAAACATATTTTGCAATAAAGACAGATATTAAGATGAATAGATATTTTTTTGGGACAGCAACTCTGTCGTTTCGTGTTTGCCTCCCTTCTGAGTGGAAGTTCAATATTTAAAATCTATTGAAAAAGAAATGAATTTGTTTCCAAAGCGCATTATTGGAAGAGCAAATGACAAGATGCTTCTCTATGGTCTTCTTCAGCAAACGCAACCATCTAATAGATTCAAACTCTTATGAAATACACTGCTACTACAAACAATTCACGAAAACTTACTTTGGACTTACTTTTGGCCAGCAGCAGCAACATGAAGCTGTGTATTTATTGTTATCTGCAATGAGGGGTAATACTACAGAGAAAGCCAGTATGAAAACAATGTAACATATCGTTACAGAGATACAAACAACCATGAAGTAGTTGCTTAAGTCCAAATTATTGACCCCTGGTCCCACCCAAGGGCATGACCTTATAAATTAAATGTTCAATATTAAAGGTTTCAGGAACAAATATGAAAAAAATCGGACACGCCGTTCCAGAGATACAAGTAACCAAAAAAATTTAACGAAAACCATCACCTAAATCTAATCTTTGACTCCGGTCCCACAAAAAAATATCTAAGAGGCTCAAAAATTGCATGTCCCTTCCACTGTCATAGCGTATTTTGCGTAATGCTGATAAATATTTTTGAAAGACTATAATGATCTCATATATTAAAGCATTCTATTTATGTTGATTTCTCGGTATATATCAGTACCATGTCATTGCATGTTCTTAGTATCAGTCATTAAACGTATACATTGTACTGGAAGGACACTAGCAGCTTTCACAATCCGGACATTTTTCGAACAATAAACTTCTAAAATCGATTTTTAACTTGTCTGTTTTCAAACGCCGAACTGATCTTACCAAACAAGCATGGCAAACACAAAATCATGGGATAAATGTTAAATAAAATGGAAAATAAGAAGAAAGGGGAAAAAAAAAGAAAAAGACGGAAAGTTGTGTAGGAAAATAAAAAAAACAGATGACGTGAATACTTCTTGGTAGCGTGACCCCTGCGCCGTGAATTTTGATGTCAGGAGAAAAAGTGTCAGACATCGAGTACATGTAACTAATAATATCTTCAAGGGGTTGCACTTTCGAATTGACTAATCAAATTGATAAGTCATAGTTTAGAGTAAAATATCCGACCCCATCTCTTGTCTCACCGACTTTCATGAAGCCTCCGGCCTTCCCCAGGTATTAAAATAATGCCATAGAAATATCATGAACCAAACACGAAACGATCTGCCATATGGTTTCAGTAAAATTGGCAATCCAGAAAGTTTAATGCAACACTTTGGCATAACAAACAAACGGCCAATGGACAGACGGAGTATTAACTACTAGGCGAACAGACTACGAGTCGATATAAAGTATATAGCACCTCACATGAGCCGCGACACGAGAAAACCAACAAAGTGGTTGTGCGCCCAGCGCAGACTCAGATCAGCCTGGGCATCCGCCCAGTCTGATTAGAGTATTCGCTGTCCGCATGGAAAAAGCTTAGACCCTTAGATACCCTTTAAGGGCTTAGCAAAGAGTCTGCTCGGACTGAACGGATGTCCAAGCTGATTTGAGTCTGCACTGGGCGCACAACCACAGTGTTGGTTTTCTCGTGTCGCAACTCACATACATGAACCGAACCTCAGAAATAACGCACCACTTATTGTTTAAACTTAAGAATTTGAAACCTGTTCTTTAAATAAGAAGTAAATATACAGTTTAAAAGGTACATTTAGTTTCACTGAATGGAATTAATAATTCAACCGTAAAAAGTCATTTAAAGTATGTACCCTCGAAAAGCAAGTCACAAACCATGGAAAACTGGTACATGTATGACCTCCATTGACAGCAATACCGTTTAAACATATCTATGCGTACAATGATAGCATTTTACATATTATGCATACTACTCCATAATATGTGCAACTGCTCATGACGTCATACAGCATACAAAAATCTTTATTGGACGTCTGTGTATCATGTGCTGTCAAACCTGGCCCGGAGGTTATAAAACTTGAGTACATTCTCAAACTCAAAATAAAGCACACTGATTGGCTGCTTCCGAGCACATGCTCGGAAGTAGCCAATCAGTGCGCTTTATTTTGAGCTTGAGATTATTCTCAAGTTTTATAACCTCGAACCCTGTCTTGAGAGGGACAAATACTGCTTGTTTAAAGCTTTACATATTCAGCTCAATTTATACTGTAAACTATACTTTGAATCGACTGCCCAATTAAAGGCAAGAAATTACAGTATGCTCTTCTCTGGTTTCGTCACCAGATATTGCAAGGGTCACTGATGAGGCTTTATTAGCCGAACCTACGTAGTCTGGCCCATGTTCCTTCTACTGAATGTAAGCTCTGCTCTTAAAGGCACTCTCTTAGAGATTTTAATTTGGGTTGTCAACTTTGGCTTCTTAACAAAGGGTTTTGCTTTAATGGGTGGGATGGGAGGAGGAATCTCCTCGCTCCGTTTGCATCCCAGATTTTTTTTTTATAATTACTTTAATAAAACCAAGGTGTTTGAGAATCACAGAAGGCCTAATGTATTCGAAGCACGGAAAGGAAGAAAAAAGAATAACTGCAAGAAGTGATACGCAAAAGAAAGTTGGGTCTCATACCTATATATGGTGGTTCATGTCTGTGTATCTAATTATTTCGAATTGGCCAATGTTTCTGAGGTCAACGATTTTATACTCTTATGATTTTGGCTCTCTGACCACTTCTATTTTTGCGATACAATACAATCCTTATTTAACTAGGGTCGAGTCGGGTAACTTCGGACAGTGGGTAAATTTGATACCTTGTAAACAGTGAAATCGAGATGAGACTCATCAGGATTTTCACTATTTACCGAGTTATTTTTGTTTAATGCCAAACAACAAACATATAAAGGATATAATGTCACTTTCCGATTTAACCTGATGTCCAAATTTACCTGACTAGACTCTATTTTCAAATATGAAAAACCTAGCTACATGTAACAACGTTATGGCGAATTATTTGACAAAATCTATGTTGAGAAGGAAAGAAAAAAAAATACACACAAAAAAAAATTAAGAGACGGCTGCGTCCTAATACAATGAAACAGCAAGTCGTGGTCAGTCAGGCTAGATACTATACACAATTTATGAGCTTCTAGCTTCTAAGGTTTTAGAGAACATTTACCATGTTTACAAAATGATCAAAATGGTTTATGGAGTTACGGAAGAACGGAAAGGACAGAAATTAATTAGCAAACCCCCAAGTTTTTCAACGCGGGAATACAACGAGGCTAGAAGCTTTATCATTTCTGTGTATTTCGTCAACGTAATTGGAAACTGCTATTTATTTGCCCACACACGAGTGCGCTAGCTATCTTCTTTTATGCCGTGCCTTTATATTATTTCTTCCAAAACTTAAGTATACTAAGCAAGCAACAAACTTAACTACAAAATACAGAGATATTAAAAAAGTCTGATGGATCATCGTAAATTACGTTTATTACTTTGGAAAGACCATGACATTTATGTGCGAATTACAAAAAGTTATCCATAAAAAGTAGGTCAGATGCAGCCAGCAAATTAGGTATGAACCTGAACTATGCCAGTCAAAGCTGACAGATTGTAAATTGCAAAACAAAAGCAGCGTGTTCTCTATATATCCGAAAATTGAACGGAAATACAAACATTGTGACTGATATCTATTGGAATTATCACTTCGTCATACGTCTAAGCCATGATAGATTATACAAATGAAAAGTTCCTTCTTTAAACAGAAGCGTGGGATCAGATGCTCTTTATGTAAACAAATGGAGCAATAATAAGAAAAAAAAAAAGAAAAGCATGATTTCAATCACACACAAACTGATATATAAAATTGCACTCAATGACCTTTGACCCGATTTTGACCTTATTTGATGTCTGTTGAGCTTGCAACCGGGCAAAATGGTTTTAGGTAAGTTTACTGACTTCATTGAGCCCGGCTGCTCATCATGCCGCAAAAGTGCCCACAAATCCTAAATTTGACTTATAAACCAACTGACTATAATTCAAAGTCGCTGTTACATACAATGTACGTAGCTTGTGCACCATTTAAGTCCACTCCTGTAGCTTACATGGTCTTGGAGACGTCCTTGTCAAAAACTTTGATAAGAATCACGAACACCGAATAGACTGTCTGATTGATTGTTTTGGGTTTAACGGCCCTTTGAGACAGTATTTAGTCTATACCGGGTCGTCTCTCAGAGAGAGGAGGAAAGATGAGAGAAATGACAGACGAGAGAAAAGAAGCCAAACAACCCCCGTCCGCACCTACTGCAAGCACAGTAGGCCCTTGCTCTACTTTAATCCAAAAAAGTAGGAGGCCCCGGCGCTGGAAGTTACACGCAGCACCATCGCTCCACCCGACCATCCCCCCACCCCCAAATAGAACATAGAGATTATTAGCAGGAGAAGGCTGCGTCTCAGCCTCTCAATACAAGCCATTGACAACCTGCATGCAAAATATGGACAGTCTGGTTTGTAGGTCTTCGGAAAAATCATACTCGTACGCAGACTTTTGAAAAGACGAGTGCGAATTTCAGGAAAATTTCAAAGTGCTGCGAAATTAAGAAACCACAGATTTTAAGGCCATTTTTAAGGTGTGTAAACTCTATTTCTGGCAAAAAAACTGCATGAATTCTGAATACTTTGTCCAAATTTTTTTGTGAAGGGTTGGAAATCTCGCTGCCTGCGTACCCTCCCCACACCCACACGACAGTTTTAATCAATCACAGAAAGAGATCCCTATTCAAAGCATGAAAAGAAAAAACAAAAACATAAAAAATATACTAGAAGAAGTAAAAAATGCAAAAAGTTGGGTTTCACACCTCTGTATGGAGGTTCATGTCTGTGTAAAATATTCAAATTGGTCAATGTTTCAAAGGTGTACGAGTTCAGACTTCTGATTTTGGTAGTTTGAACACTACTACTTTTACTATACAAAATATCGTTATAAAATTATATGCAAAATATAACCATTCTAGCTAACATAGTGGTAAAGAAATATTTGACGAAATCTTTGACGAGAAAGAAAGAAAACAAAAAATAAATATAAAAATAAACGAAAGGCAACTCAGGCTAAGAATCAGCAATTGTCAGTCAGTCTATATGCTTCATACAATATCTGAACTCCTAGCTTGTAAGGTTTTGGAGAACACCAAAATGGTTTATGAAATAAAGAAGAACGGAAAGGACAGAAATGAGTCATTAACCACCCCCACCCTTCCCCACCACACCAACCACCACCACCATATTTTTCAAAGCGGAGGTTTAACGAAACTAGAAGCTATCTAATTTTTGCGAACTCTGTCATCATAATTAGAATGTCCTCATTTTGCTCATACACAAGTACGCTAGCTATTTTCGTTTATACCGTGCCTGTATATTACTGTCCCCCGCCTTTTCGAAGAAAAGCAAGGGGACGTGGAATTCGGCCTTTCATGGTTCTATGGTTCCGTGGGTCTGTGGTTTCGTGGTTCTGTGGTTACGTAGTCCCCCCGCCCGCCCTTCCCTTCAGAGTGGGTGCCTTGTGTGCACAACTCCTCTTACAGTTTTTCATGAATCATTCTGAAACTTTGCAGGCTTCTTCCTCATGGTCTGTAAGGGTGCATGTGCCTTAGGGGTTATCGTCAAATAATTTTTATTTCTTGTTTCTCTTTGCGAACTTACTCATTTTTCAGCATCACAAAACCTCGAAAGTACATACCTTGTGTGTGCGACTCCTCCAGGACCTACAGATTTTCATGAATCATTCTGAAACTTTGCAGGCCTCTTTCTCATGGTCTGTAAGTGTGCATGTGTCTTAGGGGTTATCATCAAATTTTTTCACCATTTTTTCGCTTTGCAAACTAAGTCATTTTCCAGCATCAGAAGACCTTTTGCGTACATACCTTGTGTGTGGAACTACTCCTACAGTTTTATGCCAATTCATTTGAAACTTTAGAGATGTTTTAGGTATGGTATGAAGATATGCTGACTTGTGTACATGTATAGTATAGGGATTATTTTATTGTCACTTTTTTCATGTTTTGAACTTTCGAATAGTAACAACATTCAAAGACTGTGGATATCTTGTGTATGCAGCTCCATCTTCATCAGTGGGATTTTGAACCAATCATTACGAAACTGTTCAGGTGTTTACCAGGGTCTGAGAGCTTGCATGTGGTTTTTGTAGAATCTCCAGATGAGTTTTCCTTACTTTTCATGGATTTCTAACTTAGCCATATTTCTAGTCCAAATCTGTCAAATTGCATTAACAATTCCATGTGTGTATGTCCTAATTTTGTTTTGGACATTGTACATTTTGGGATTTTGCATCCTCCCCTCTTTTCACCAAAGTCGGTGGACATAAATTCTTCGAATTTGCTTGTTTTATTTCAAAACTGCTGGAAATTAAGCAAGCAACACACTTTTCTACAAAATGTAGAGATACTTAAAAGGATGATAGGGCATTGTAAATTACGTTTATTGCTTTGAAATGAACATGACATTGACGTTCAAATTACGAAAACTTATCAATAACAGCAACAAAGAGGTCAGATGCAGCCTGCAAATTAGGTATAAGTGAAAGGAATTGAGCCGCGACGTGACAAAACCAACAATGTGGTCGTGCGTCCAGCGCAGACTCAGATCAGCCTGGGCATCCGCCCAGTCTGATCAGAGTCTTCGCTTTCCGCATGAAGGTAGCTTAGTCCCTCAGCTACCCTTTAAGCGCTTAGCAAAGAGTCTGATCAAACGAGGCAGATGCCTATGCTGATCCGAGTCTGCGCTGGGCGGACGACCACATTGTTGGTTTTCTTGTGTCGCGGCTCAATTTAGTCTGAACTGTGCCAGTCAAACCTGACAGATTGTAAATTGTAAAGCCCAAGAAAACCAGCGTGTTCTCTTTATATCCGGAAATTTAACGGAAATTGAATCACTGTGACTGAGACCTATTGGAAATATCAGTTTATTCCACGTCTAAGGCATGATAGATGATAGAGATATAAAATGAGCCGCGACACGGGAAAACCAAAAATGTGTGTGCGCCAAGTGCCGACTCAGATCAGCCTGGGCATTTGCCCAGTCTGATCAGACTTTTCTCGAAGCTCTTAAAGGGTAGCTAAGGGTCTAAGCTACCTTCATGCGGACAGCGAAGACTCTGATCAGACTGGGTGGATGCCCAGGCTAATGTGAGTCTGCGCTGGGCGCACAACCACATTGTTGGTTTTCTTGTGTCGCGGCTCATTAATGTTTTTCGACTTACAAAAGAATCGGATCAGGTGCTCTGTACGTAAACAAACTAAGCAATAATAAGCACAGAAGACAAGCATGGTTATAATCATACGAAACGTACTAATCTTAGAGTTATTGAAAGTACAAGGATAATTATGACTCCATGTTTTTCACCATTTTTACAAAGAGACACAACTTTCGTGACTTCCTGTTTGTTTTCCTGGAGACGTAGCCTTTCAGCATGAGATCTACTCTTCAACAAAAGAGGAGACATTCATTAATTTAGCTCTACCTTATCCATTTTTTGGGAAGGAAGGCAAAACTAAAGCTGACAGTTTCTTCCCCTTAAGTGTATCCATTCCCCTTAACACTATTGAAATATTTTCCAAGTCAATGAAAGTCTGTATGCGAGTCAATGACATGGATGTGCTACATAATTATCAACTTTTAGTACATGGAGTCAAACAGAAGAAAATACAGAATGGACAGTAACTTTGGAGATATAAACTGAAAAATTCTTTTTTTTAGGAAAATAGAATTGTACAAGCGTCTTTTTATATAAAATAATGCACGGTTTATGACAAAAAATGAGATTTTCCATAATTAAATTTAGTAACCTCTAAAGAAACAGCGTCTGACCTGTGCAAATTTAAGGTGAATGGGTACACTTTCAGAGGAGGAAACTCTACCAAATTCTTTCAGTATCTCTTCCCAGTAGCCCAACTCGTCAAGGAATGGATTTGCTTCCCCGTGAGAGAGTTCTTTCCCTAAAGTGTAATACAGCGCTTGTAAAAATTAAGTCCCGTCCATCCCCTCCCCGACCCAGTAATTTAGAATTGACCGTTCCAAGGTCCAAGGCTGTGCTATTGTTGTGTTTAACTATTATTGTATCATTGTTTGTCGGGTTGCAATTTATGCATTGTTAAGAATAGCTTCGCTGCAATATGCTTGAAAAGAGCTGGGCCCAGTTGTTCAAATCATCGTTTGCTTATCGTGCTGTTAAGAGGTCAACTCGTTACGTATCTTGCGTTTTATTACCAAAAACGCTGATATTTTTGTTGAAAAAAACGTGAGAAGATTTTGCAATGCAAGCTTCTCTCACTTTAAAAAACAAATTTGAGAAAATGTGAAAAGCTTATCTCACTTTTTATCCCCTCGTAAAACAAAGTGGCGAGGGGATATAGGTTTTGTCCCGTACGTAAGTACGTACGTACGTATGTTCACCTTTTGTCATCGCTCTAGCGCCTACATTTCTCAACGGATTTTAAAATAACTTCACACGAATGTAGGGCATGACAATATCTCGTGCAAGTTTGTTTTTCAGGGGGATGCGCCTAAGGTCAAGGTCACTATGGCATTTTTTAGAAAAACTTTGTCAGTGCTCTAGCGCCTACATTTCTCAAAGGATTTTAAAATTACTTCACACAAATGTAGGGCATGACAGTATCTCAAGCAAGTTTTACTTTCAGGGTGCTGCGCCCAAGGTCAAGGTCATTGTGGCTATTTTAGAAAGACTTTGTTAGCGCTCTAGCGCCTACATTTCTCAATAAATTTTAAAATAACTTCACACGAATGTACGGCATGACAATATCTCGAGTAAGTTTGACTTTCAGGGTGCTGCGCCTAA
The DNA here is from genome assembly GCA_963989385.1 of Ctena decussata. NCBI lineage: Eukaryota > Metazoa > Mollusca > Bivalvia > Lucinida > Lucinidae > Ctena > Ctena decussata. Next base: position 37,489,568 of record OZ022512.1, on the reverse strand, counting down.
GGTCAAGGTCACTGTAGCTATTTTAAGAAAAAACTGTCAGCGCTTTAGCGCCTACATTTCCCCATGGATTTTGAAATAACTTCACACAAATGTAGTTCATGGATATATCTCGAGCAAGTTTGACTTTCAGGGTGCTGCGCCCAAAGTCAAGGTCACTGTGGCGATTTTTAGAAAAAAAAACTTTGTCAGCGCTCTAGCGCCTACTTTCTCAATGGATTTTTAAAATAATTTCACACAAATACAGGACATGACAATATCGTGAGCAAGTTTGACTTTCAGGGTGCTGCACCTAAGGTCAAGGTCACTGTAGCTATTTTTAGAAAAAAACTGTCAGCGCTCTAGCGCATACATTTCCCCATGGATTTTGCAAAAAAACTTCACACAAATGTAGTTCATGGATATATTTCGAGCAAGTTTGACTTTCAGGGTGCTGCGCCCAAAGTCAAGGTCACTGTGGCGATTTTTAGAAAAAAAAATTGTCAGCGCTCTAGCGCCTAATTTCTCAATGGATTTTTAAAATAATTTCACACAAATACAACATGACAATATCACAGTATCCGAACGCACTGTACCCTCTCTTCCGGTTTTCATAGCGTCGAATCGAGAGTACAAAATTCGCTTATAACCAGTAGCCGGAAATCATTATGTTTTGAGTTTTTATCCGGAATCTACTGCGTCATTTATAGTTATTCAGCTTCGAAAATGTAAAGAGGTAAGTTTGATATAATTTTCTCTTCGTTCTTTTACTTTATTGCCCTGTACAATGAAAAACTCCTTGCCGTCGCAGATTTTTTTTCCCGAACAGCTTAATTTAACACGAGATTGTGTCGTGCAAAACTTAGCTATCATTCTTTTATCAAAACTAACAAACTGTAGATTGATAACGCCTTCCGTTTATTCTAAAGATTTTTTATAAAACATGTAAGAAAATGCTCAAAATGGTTTAAGAATCATGCCAAGGGCGATTTGAATACTGTACCAATTACTACCCACCCATACACGACATTGTACAGGGTAATAAAGTAAAAGACCGAAGAGCAAATTATATTAAACTTACCTCTTTACATTTTCGAAGCTGAATAGCTATAAATGACGCAGCAGATTCCGGATAAAATCTCAAAACATAATGATTTCCGACTACTGGTTATAAGCGACTGTTTGTACTCTCGATTCAACGCTATGAAAACCGGAAGAGATTGTACATGTAGTTCGGATACTGTGAATATCTTAAGCAAGTTTGACTTTCAGGGTGCTGCGCCTAAGGTCAAGGTCACTGTAGCTATTTTTAGAAAAACTTTGTCAGCGCTCTAGCGCCTACATTTCTCAATGAATTTTGAAATAACTTCACACAAATGTAGGGTATGACAATATCTCGAGCAAGTTTGACTTTCAGGGTGCTGGGCTCAAAGTCAAGGTCACAGTGGCTATTTTCAGAAAAACTTTCTCATCGCTCTAGCGCCTACACTTCTCCATGGATTTTAAAATAACTTCACACAAATGTAGGGTATGACAATATCTCAAGTTTGACTTTCAGGGTGCAGGGCTCAAAGCCGAGGTCACTATAGTCTTGTGCGAGGGGATTTGTATCGCCTGCGATGCCTTGTTCTAAAAGATATTGGCGTATTTGAGATATTCTAAAGCGTTTGAAATTATAACGAAACGCGAATCAACGACGTCGTTAGTTTTGAACAACTGGGCCCTGACCTCTACGCGGTTTACATATCTTGGTTGGCTATATCTGCCCATTTTTATTTTTCACCTTACCAATTTGTTTGTAAGAGCAAGATGTGACGGTTCCTGGCAATTGCTTTCACGCCTACTTTTCATTTGGATGGGCTAGTGTAAAGTCGGGAAAATTCGGACAGCGGGTAAATTCGGACAGTGACATTGTTTCCTTTATATGTCAGTTGTTTGGATTTAAAACAAAAATACTGAACAAACAGTGAAAATCCTGAAGAGACAGTTTGCAATGGTATGTCCGAATTTACACACTGTCCGAAGTTACCCGACTTGACCCTACTTCACTCAGGGAAGCAAACAGGTAAGTTATGTGAAAGTGCAATAATCAGGAACTGATACAATAAAATTCCGCATCCTACCCACGACATCAAGTAGGAATTAGTAGCACGAAGTAACACCACAAGTGGAAAGAAAAAACGAACGGATAGCAAAAATGCCAGCCCTTTCAGCTTGCCTTTATCTGACACAGACGTAAAAGACACAAAAATCTAGTTTACCTACTCGTATTAGTCATTGTGCGTCAAATAAGAATTAAATAAAAGCTCTACCAAGGGTAACAAAACAAAAATATCGATTAATGAAAATTAATATATAAATATAACGCAAAATATCCCTCGTTAGTATCATAGAAATACACTGTATTTTGATAAGTTGGATGCTTAACACAATGCCCAAATACGCCGTATCAGCAGAACCTAAACGCACGCAGCTGTATCATATAAAGTCTCTTAGGCGAACTTTCTCCCACATACATAGACTTTTATTAGAAGATATAGTTATACATACTTTACCCCAACGATAATGTTATTGACAAACATGGGTTATAAATAAACTAAACATAAACATAGGGATGAAAGGTACCAACTGTATTGCAGTGCCATAGTTTAGTATCATAATAACAGTTACTGTAACGCTTGTAACAAACAAATTTAGCTGAGACAGCTAGATATCTGTATGTTGATCTTTTGTAGGCTATGCTAGGGCCTGACTTTGTTGAAAGAGGGAAGCTACTCACTCAGAAACTGTTGAGGCGGGGTTATCATAAAGCAACGCTTGTGTCGACAGTTAAAAAGGTTTATGGAAAACACCATGACCTTGTTGATCCCTACAATGTGGCCGTTTCTAAACTAATCTCCGATTTGATGGTCTCAGCCGAAGCTTAGTTAAGCTTTCAAATACCGGACTTTCATTTTCACTGACTTTTTCCACGGATACATAGATATGGCGGGTGTATTATAATAGACAGGTGATGCTTACTACCCCGCGGGCACCTGATCACACCTCTGTTTTGGGGTCCATGTCTGTGTATCTAAAATATTCCGGATTTGTCTATGTTTAAATGACCTACGAGTTCGGACTTACGATTTGGGTACCTTGACCACTATCATTTGTTACAAGAAGCAAAGGGTCGGAGGTTCTAATCCGATTGATATATTTTTTTTTGTGTGTGTGTGTGGGGGGGGGGGGGGATTTTGTTTTCTTTATGATAAAAGTAACTTTCTTCAATGATTGAATTCGAGTCTTCCTCGAGTTTGTCATGTTTCATGTTAAGTGTGGTACACTGGTACAAGGTTGGAGTTCTTCCGTGAGCATCGATTTTTATCTTCAGCGATTTTAATCTTCATATTCGGTCCCCGCCTAATTAGGACGAAAAGGGCTCACTACATTTGCATTTGCTCTAACAAAACAAGCAAAACTAATTGGCATAATAGTAATCTCAGTAGAAAAAACGAAAGACACGTTTCCACACCCTTTGATATTTCAGCAAGTCTCGCGGTTATGTGTGACAAATTGGAACAAAACAACAACAAAAATGAATAAATAAATAAATAAAGAAAATAAAATTTAAAAAAGAATGAAAAAAAAAAATAGAATAACACTGTGGGGATCGAGCTCACAAAATAAGCACCACAGCGTCTTCTATTTGAGAGTAGAACCTCTTGACTACTGCGCAACTGGAACATGTATCGTAGTCGAGTCAGACAACAAATATAATCCTGGTGACAGGTCAATAATAATCCGTATATGGTTACCTGTCCGCTTTATCTATTATCCTTAAATGGCCGCGCTCTATGATAATGGCAGGAAACAAATTATCTTTGGGTGACAGTATGAGCAAATGTTTAAGTAATAATAAACAGAGTATCACGGCGGCTATATATATACTGGACAAAAAAAGTTAGGGATCAAAATATCCATAACGCTTGGCTTTAACCATGCAAAACCATTGCCAGTGCTCATCGATACCTGCGGGGGTCTGAATAACTGCATGACAGCTACTCGGTACCCTTTTGGTAATGGCTAGAGGCTCATTTGGGGACTCGTTAGCCATTTTTCATGAAAAGCCTGAATTAGCTCTTTAGGAGTTTCCTGAAGCTTCTGATGATTAGAATTTCTGTGTTGTAACATCTGGCAAGCATGTTCAATCAGATTTAAAACTTGCGATCGACTAGACTTGCCCATACTGACGATAGTTTCTGTCATAAGCTACTGGTTCATCATAATAACAGTGTGAGGATGCGCATGTTTTGTCCATTAAAATGATTTAATGACCAAATTAAGCGAAAACGGTTAGAAACAGACTTTAGAGGGACTTTAGTTAGAGGGTTATCCTGCGAACTGAACAACCAACTAAATGTTTTGTACCACTTTAGAAACTGAGGGTGAGGTTGGGCCTGTAAAATCAATTTAAGCCCCCCAGTAATTCATTACTGACCGTTCCAAGGCGGTAGTTCTGTTGTGGTTCTCTGTTGCCTGTTTTTGGTGTCAGAGTTTCTGTGATGTTTTACCTTATGTATGTTCTTATTATTTTTGGTTCGGTTTGGGTTGCTGAGTGGCCACCTTTTGGAAACAAGCTGCTCACTCGGTTGGCCATATGTTCTCTGTATCTTGATTATTTGTAATCTTAGTTGTTTCCAACTATGGTTTGAGGGCTGGATTTGGATTTTGATTGTTTCAGTTCCTGGTCTTTGCATACTTTTTTACTTTTACACAGCTAATTTGCACACTTGCATGCTGGTTATGAGGCCAGGATTGGTGCATTTCCATGGAAATGAGAGGCGACAGTCGACAAAAAGTAACACAAATTGGGAGCTGGTTCATTGTACCCATGCTCTTTTCACAGATGAGTCCAGTTTTTTATGAAGATATCCACGATGATAGGAGAAGGGTGTGGCGCCTGCCAGGTACACGTCGTGTAGACTATGAATTAAATCATGTTGTGGAACATGTGGAATATGACATGTCTAGAGGAGGGTGGGTAATGGTATGGTCCGGCATCTGGATTGGCAGCTGTGTGGAATTGCGCATGCCTGACAGAAGCTCTCTGATCGCTGTTCGAGCTAGGAATGACATGTTTTATCCAATTACGAGACCGTTTGCTGAAGTTTATAGCGATGACATCATCGAATCACAGGGCAAGTGTGGTGGACCAGTACCTAGTGACAGAATCAATAGCCCGCACTGACATGTAAATTTGATCAAAAGATTTGAGCATGCTTTGGACTTGTTACACCGCCAATTCTGATCACGAGAGGCTTCCTGAAACTCAAGGAAAGCTTATTCATGCCTTTCGTGAAAATGGCAAACGAGTCCCTAAATGGGCCTCTGAGGATTTTCCAGAAGGAAACCTAGTGGCTGTCATGCAGTTATTCAGGCCCTTAGAGGTCACACTGAGAACTGAAAACAATTTTGAATGGATAAAGTCACAAATAATGGACATTCACTTTTGTGTATATGCCAATTTTCACTTTGAATTTTGGGGTATGCCTGTTTATTCATTCCTGCTGGTGTGTCACGTTATCAGATTCCAATATGTCTCATGCAATCTTTTGCAGGGTAGTTAGATGTATTCAACAGAAGAAAATGATTTTTGGAAAATTATATTTTTCAACATAAAATTTTCAGTCTAATGTTTGGTCCTTAACTTTTTTTGTCCAATATATATATATATATATATATATATATATATATATATATATATATATATATATATATATATATACTTGAAAAAGTGTCAAATAAGAAACATTTTCCTAAACTTAAGAATCCAAAGAGCCAGACTAACACACCAACTAATACATATGCACGGATGCTCGTACTCTATCACTCAGTCACAACATACACAAACGCATACGCCCCCTCCAACACATATATACATCTTTTAAGGGGAGACTTCAGAATGAATACAGTGCAGATGGAGGAAACATGACTTTAGAGATAGCATGAAATAGTGCTTATAGCAAAAATATGCATTTAAAATGGTTCATCTAGAGAGAGTTAATTCCCCTTTGCAAAGACAGGCCCTTTCGACCCTTACCGAAACGAAATGCAAGTACCACAGGTAAGAACGAGGAATAGGGGAATTCTATAGCCTTCTATTCCCTTATTGCATTTCTTGCCAAATCAACAGCAGTGGTTGCAAGGTTGGGAATTAGAAGAAATATCCTCAAATGCACATTTTTAACATTTATGATTCGATACTTTTTTATGTGGACGGTAATATGTCACTAAAAATATATCCGTATCACGATTAGAAAAGAAAAAAAAATAGATCAAAGCTACTATGAAAAAATCAGCCAGACCAGATTAGAAGGTTCCATTGAAAGCCAGGGAAGGCATGTTGCGGAATAAGCTATTTACTGAAAATGCCTCATTTCAAGCGGCAATCAGCCGTGATCAAATGGAACCGTCCAAGCGAATCGTTGGACAGCGTGCAATTCTGATCAAATTTTGAAGAAGAGATTGGAATATTACAAAAACGGATATTAATTTAAAAAACCATGCTTTTTGAAGTATGTCAAACCGTCCAATCGATTTGTTGGAAAGCGTGCAATTCTGATCACATTTTAAAGAAGTGAATGGAATATTACAAAAACGGATGTTAATTTCAAAAACATGATTTTGAAGTATGTCATATATGATAATTAGTAGGTATTGTAAAGGTGTGCACGACATTTCGTCTAAACCCATTTCGTCTAAATGTTATTTCGTCTAAAGGCCATTTCGTCTAACGACCATTTCGTCTAAATGACATTTCGTCTAAATGATATTTCGTCTAATAGACATTTCGTCGAATGGACAATTCGTCTAAAAAATCGGCCGGATGCGACATTTGGTCGAAAAATAATTTAAGATTTTTTAGACCAAATATCGCACCGGACTTGAAAACACTTTCCGCCATCGTTCTAGTTGTATCCATTTATTGCCCTTTGATCAAGCGTGTCTGCGAGAGCTACCACGATAGAGACCACCTTGATTACATTGTACCTGCGTTGGACTGGCCATAACTTGAGCTACTAAACTATTAGACATTTCAGACATTTCAATGTCTTCAGTTGAATTGATGTGTGACTAAAACTGACGTTCCAAGATATTTGCCTGATGAATTATGTTTTAGACGAAATTTAGACGAATTTTAGACATTTTTAGACCAAGTTTAGATGAAATGTCGTATTCGTATTCAACTAAATGTCTATTTGAAATGGCATTAGGCGAAAAGGTCTTTAGACGAAATGGTCATTAGGAAAAAATTGCTTTTTGACGAAATGACATTTAGACGAAATGGCGTTTAGACGAAATGGCATTTAGTCGAAATGGTTTTAGACGAAATGTCATGGAGCCATTGTAAAGATACTAATATTTTAGTGTTTGAATAGACAGGCCAAAACTTTGAATGTGATAATCAAACAGCCACCACACAAAATAAATCGCCACACCGAGACATCTCAGTAGAATACCAATTGCCCGTTGTTTTATTGTGGCATGTATAACTGCAGATCTAGTGTTATGCTGTTTGTAACCTATTAGCCTAACGTCTGAGATATAACTCAAGTAAACCTAACAAAAGATATCATGATCGACAAATGGGATTGCTTTTACGATACAAGCAGCCTGTGAAACCATCAGCCTACCTAATATGTAAGGATTCCTTCATTTTAATAGACATTAGTAGTTAGAGTAAGGTTTCATTATTTGATAACTGTATTATAACTGTCTGTAATAGCTAGATGAAACTATCTTTGAATGTTATTACAATTATCTTCACATTTCCTCTTAGCATTGTTTGTGTTTCAGCTCCGGCTTCAATACCGTATAATCCAGTTATAAGACTTTTTTGTAACCTACCAAGAGAATCTCAAAAATCTAGATTCGTCTTGTAAGACGGGATTGTTTTGGAAGAGAAAACCCTATAACGGGAGTACATCCCAGCGGGCACATAACGTCGGAATGACGTCATACAGACTTCGACGCGACGTCATCACGTCGCATTGACGTCAGAACGACATCATGTATCTGCTGGGAAAGGACTGATTTACACATTTGCGATTATTTTGGAAGGGTAAACTTCAATCTTATAAACGAATATATACGGTATATGAAAACCGAGACTACTACACCGTTCCTTTGGTGTGTTGTTTTCCATTTAAGTGCTACGTAGTGGTTCACCTCGCATTTGCTGAACACGCTGTCAGCAGACACATGGCGTTGAAATGACGTCGTTCCAGACGTCGATACGACGTCATCACTTCATATCGACGTCAGTTCGACGTCGTTTCGACGTTATGTGCCTGTTGGGCTGTTTCATATGATGCACAGAATCCTCATTTTGGTGTTTCTGCGTATTCTCCTGTTTATTCACAACTATTTTTATTTAACTTTAATGCTTTATTTCAAATCAGTAAGCTTTTTTTTCGAGGACGTTTTTTGTTCGCATTTCGTGTCGACAAAAATCATTGTCAATTCTTCAATGCTTTCGGACATTGTAGTGTTTGATACATGTAACGCAAACTGGCGTCAGTTAAAAAAGCAAACTATGCGAACATTGTATTTATACGGACCAAATCTCGCAACTCATATCAGACCTGGGTCTACAACGCTGCCGTTCTAATCTTATTATACATGTATATGATATGATAGAGTTCGTTTCTTTTTTTCTCCTACTAATCGTACTCTCTCAACACCTTTTATACTGAGATTATTCGAAAATGTTAGAAATTGTCTCTAAGCCATATTATTCATATTATAAACTTTACTGCTTTCTGAAATCTTTATTTTTATCGTACACCGGACCCCAACGTCGGGGGCAGTTATAAATGTATTCTTTTTTATAATGACAACTTCTAACATCTTCAATTGACCAACGTCTAAACACCTTCTGATATCGGAGATCCGTGGTAACGCATCACAATTCAGATCCTTAACCCATTAATGCCTAGCGCTCCCCCCCCCCCCCCCCCCCCCAATGGGATATAGGCAAACAGTGCAGACCAAGATCAGACGCCGCAAACGCGGCGTCTGATCAGGGTCACACTTATTGCATACGACAAATGGGTATTTTTCCTCAAAACAAAACAAAAAATGAACTAAACCTGACACCCCTTAAATGACAAATAAACTCATCCAATATATACACAGATAGAAGAGTCCACTAGGTATTAATGGGCTAAGGTGACTGGAAATACTTCAAGGTGAGATAAATCTTATTATCAAGAATTTGTGTCCCACATCATTGAGGGCTTGTCGTAAAGAAAAGGACCTGATACATCCCCATTTTGGAAAGGCTTCGTCGTCGAGGGAAGTAAGTGACAAGTCACCAATTTCGAAGTTGTCTCCCTTTATAAAATCGACGGAAAGATGGAGGTGTAGCGATTCAACAAATTATGTACATTTTATCAATAATTCAGTTGTATAAGTAAAACATTAAAAATGAACGGGAACAACCGCAACCACTGATCTGCAAATATCCATAGAGAAACGATCTCGAGTAGTCAGAAAATGTCTAGGTTAGTTGGTTTCTGCAAATATGGTTATGCCAAACTAAAATAAATCTATGTAAAAGTAGAACGTAACAAAACAATCTGTTTTCTTAATGTCACAGAAAGATAGGTTGTAAATTGTAAGCGCATCTTAACTAACGTGTTCTCTGTATTACCCGAAGTTTGGCGGAAAAAGATATATGAGCCACGGCACGATGAAACCAACAATGTGGTTGTGCGCCCAGCGCAGACTCAGATCAGCGTGGGCATCCGCCCAGTCTGATCAGAGTCTTCGCTGTCCGGATGGAGGTAGCTTAGACCCGTAGCTAGCCTTTAAACGCACAGCAAAGTCTCAATTTAGACTGGGCGGGTGCCAAGGCTGATCTGAGTCAGCGCTGGGCGCACAACCACATTGTTGGTTTTCTCGTGTCGTGGCTCATATAGAGCCTGAATAGTAGCAGAAGAAAACTAAACGCCTGGCATACTGCACGTAAATCAACTACATATAAAAAAATAAAGAAAGAAATGTCATCTTTATGAAAAAAAAAAGAAAAAAAGGACCATGAGGTCCTTTATCGTTCTCCTGAAAAGCTAGCAGAGCGCAGGCACATTAGATATTTGAGCCGCGACACGACTAAACCAACAATGTGGTTGTGCGCCCAGTGCAGACTCAGATCAGCCTGGGCATCCGCCCAGTCTGATCAGAGTCTTCGCTATCCGCATGAAGGTACCTTAGTCCCTTAGCTGCCCTTTAAGCGCAAAGCGAGGATTCTGATCAGACTGGGCGGATGCCCAGGCTGATCTGATTCTGCGCTGGGTGCACAACCACATTGTTGGTTTTCTCATGTCGCGGTTCATTTGGTTATTGCAAGAAAGCACTACAGTGCAAGGACTGCTGTACTAGAAGCAGATGCGTATTGGAGATTTTTTTCCAGTTTAATGAGTACACTATTACTTTCGGCCTGGGACATCTTGGTGCTATTGGCATCGGGCAAGGGCAGTGGGTGCCGGATACGGCTTTTTGTGACACCATTGTACATTAAAGCACTGTCTTTATAAGATACTAGTCATCAAACATGTATCACAAAAGAACGCATAACGTCTCTGTGTAATGAAAACATGTTAAAGGATGAAAGCTAAATTCTGTTCTGCAAGTTCTTGATAGTTATTTGAATCACTTCATTTCGCAAGTAGTAGCTTTCTGATTTGTTTTTTGCGTTTCTTTTGTTTTCTAAGCACTGGGTATAATCGATTCCGCTAATTTTCGCTTCCTGCAGAGACTGTACATCATATTTGGCTTCCACCGAGACTGTCCGCGATGTCTTGCTTCCTGCCGAGACTTTTGTACATAATAAATGGCTTCCTGCAGAGACTGTCCGCGTGATTCTGCTTCCTTTCGAGGCTCTCGGCAGGAAGCAGTCACGCGGACAGCCTCGGCAGGAAGCCATTTTACGAGGACAGTAGTCTCTGCAGGAAGCAAGAGTTCGCGGACAGTATCGGCGGAAGCCAAATATGACGGACAGTCTCTGCAGAAAGCGAAAATTGGCGGAATCGATAACACCCTGTGGTAAGGTGAACGGGTATGCTGCCATGCTTTTCTGCCAATTTACAAAGGGAAAATCGTTTGTTCCTTCCTGATTGGTTCCAGGGGCGACGGATTTTTTTCCAAAAAGGGATTTACCCTTAGAGGAACGAATTTGCTCCCTTACAAATTACCCCTGGGGTTCAAATCCTCTCCTGTAACAGCTGACTCCAGTTGAGAAGGAAAAGAAAATGTAAACATTCGAAATGCTTTTCCCGAAAGCGTGCACATGCAACTTCAGTAGTTTAATCCTTTTGTCTGATTTTGATACCAAATCCATTTTTGTTCACGTGCATAACTGTAAATTAAAATAATAATAATAATTATCACTATTATTTGTCTGAGTCTGTTTCGGCAAGCTACATGTACAAGCAAAACGTAATATGTCGCGGAAAATCAGATGTCTTTAATTTAATAAATACGAACCTAAATTAACCGACCCTAATAACATAATAGAAGACCAAAAAGGGAAGACTATAGATATGACTTCATCAAATTCATTTACAGGTACAAAATGTACACGTACGGCTTCCTTGTTTGATATAATTAAGATAATTAAATAAACTCTAGGAAATTCACTGAAATCTTACTATACACAATCATTTGTTTATACTGCCAAATCAGCCAGACTCTCACGCAAATATGGGGAGAGCAATCATTATGTCCTGAAAGACGCTGCTGGCCTATACCGGATTCCTTTCTATCGAAGTGAATAGAATCGTAGTTTCATATGTAGACCATGAGAAAATATAACGCCTTTTGGGCTACATAATGCTCACTTTTGCCAAACAAATCACGAAGCCATCACTGAAATAATACCATTTCAAATACGCTAAGATCACCTCACTGACGCCTGGAATTAAGCTTCGAAATCTGTAATCGCAACATTCTTCAGGGAAAGATGATCAAGATAATTTAAAGGCCCTGTGAGGACTTTCTTTTGATTGTGATCTTCCAATTTAATTCTTTACGAAGATGCTAATTTTCATGAAAGAATTGTCAGATGACACTGAATATATAAACGACACCTTATAGCGTAGATGCACCAGTAGATTCAAAGGTCGATCCAGCACCATATTGCTACCAGTTTAGTTGTTGATTTATTTAATGTCTTGTTATCGAATGAGACTCGCTGTAATCTGAAAGCAGAAGCTTCAGTATTACCAAATAAAGTCGCATTGTGCCGTATTCAATTAAACATTTCACAACAGTAGATTTATAAACACCCCATAAAAAGGACACTGACAAATACTGCAGACCCAGAGCAGACGTCGCAACACGCGACGTCTAATAAGGGTCTGCGCTATTTGCATAAGAAAAATGGGTAGATCTCCTTCATAAAATAAAATAAACCAGACACCCCTGAAGCGACAAATTCACTCATCCATTTGCTAAGAATAGAAGAGTCCAAATGGGTTAAGGAACAAATTCAGGGAAAGCAATTCTTACACTTTATTTTTGTCGGCTCCTCCTCCCCTACACCGACACCATATTTTTTACATATCGTGTTATTCTATATACATTATTTATAAATATTTACATTATTGAAAAGCTGCGTATAATTGTTTTTATTGTTTTGTTTTTTTCTGATCCTTTAACACAAATTTGAGGTCAAATAAAACATTGATTAGATACAATGTAAGTATTAGCAGTGAACCTAACCTCTCCGGTGCCTATCGATGTACAAACCACACTGGGCCGTCTGCAAAGCCGACGTGAACTCAACGTAGCCCATACCTCGATTCTTACACTTTTAATTTGCCTCACTTAACGCCTCACTTTTACATGCGGATAATCTCTTAAAGCAAAGAATTTGATCCCGCAGTAGCAAATGATTCCCTCAAGTGTAGATTCCATTTAGGAAGGGATTGGAAGGTGAGCATAGAGGAATTCACTACAAAAGTTGTTCCCCTTTGAACAAATGGTGGAAAAACATTGCTGTGTATCCATACACCTACAGCAGACAATCTACAAATGTAATAAGGCATACATGTAGTCAGTTGTCAGTTACAGGAGGAGGCGATAGCGAATTTATGCCTTTCCCTTAAACGTGTCTGTTTCAGAGCACATGTTTCAGATACGTTTGCAAACAAATTGAACATAGGAGAAAATTAGTTCGCGTTAAAATAAGAATGCAGCCGGTTTTCAATTTAAAGCTAAACAACCTCTCCTTGATTCAGAATACATCAACTGACAAATAATGATTTATTGAAATCACATCACGTGTCAGGGTGTGAGAAAAAAAGGACTTGTTTTCCTGATTCACGAGACGTGTCTAATTTTCTTTGTAAGCCTCCATATAACCTTCGAAGATGTTCATTACTAACAACGAATAGACTACAGGTGTCGCACATTGCATTACTAGTCATGAACAGACTCAATTAAACCGAGTCTACTATTTTCTATTCTTTGGTGTGTTCCCTGGATCTTCCTTTTCAGAATATATTTATCTTCAACGGCCGCCATCTTGCTACTAGAGTAACGGCGGTCCAGACCTCGGCTAACCTTTGGTAAGTTCATGACGTCATTTTAGTAGCTACCATCGCACTTTGATTGGAACTTTGGTAATATAAGCGTATTCATACCTAATTTAGTGCGACAGACAGAAATATAGTAGCTACTATATATAGTTTGATTCGAAGTGGGCCTTTATGTAGTACATGAACCTCTGTTTTATCCTAAAGTACTCAAAGGTGGTATATCTAAAATAGTTACCGCAATTACGCTTAAATGGAACAGGTTGGTTTCACAATATACGCGGGGGTAATACCAATTTGGCTACCTGTGCTTGCGACCGAGTCAGTCAATTACCATACATGCAAAAGTGGCTGTCGACCCAGAAAATCGACAGCAGTATCAGCTCGGTCGACATCCATTAACAAAAGTACCGTTTACCGTTATTGGTAATGCTTTCGATCGTATTCTCGGTCGAAAGCCACTTTGTATAGTACAGACTCGGTTGAAAGCACAGGTAGCCAAATTGGTATTACCCCCGTGATAGAGAAATACGTCCAAAAGATGCACATAGAATTGCAATTAAGTTCCTCATCTGATTGCTCATTTACGAGCAGTCTGATCTGGATCTGCACTGTTTTTTAACCTGCCTGTCCAATTACGTAGAACTTTACGCTGAGGTGGTATAGACGGCATGATACAGCTTTATTTGGTAGTACTGAAACATCTGCTTTCAGATGACGAGCCTCATCTAATAATTAAATAAAGAAAAAAATAAATAAACTAGAAACATGTTAACTAATAGGGCCCCGCCTTTATATGGGACTATTGATGGCATTAAATCATATGTCACCAACTGGATATAACAATGAAACCTTTCAGTTTTAAAGTTATAGACTGGCTACAGTTTCTACACTAAAAATTAGTAAGGGCATAATTCTGTAAAAAATGTAGATGGAGTTACAATTCTTATTCTCTGCAGATTGTCTGATATGCTTTATATCTGTAACAACTTCTGTGAAAATATATTTTGCTGTTTTAAAGCTACAGAGTAGATGGACACAATATCCATACACAAAATTACAAAGGGGCAAAGTTCTGTAAAGAAAAATAGGCTGAGTTATAGTTCCTGTCCTCTGCATATTGTCTGATGATGTTTCATATTCGTACCAAATTTTGTGAAAGTATTTTCAACAGTTTTAAGGTTAAAGAGCCGACATGATTTCTATATAGAAAATTACAAAGGGGTATAACTCTGTAATAATGTAGCTGGAGTTATGATTCTTATTCTCTGCACATCATCTGATAGTGCTTTATATTTGTGCAAAGTATTCATGAACATATCTTTGTGAGTTTTAAAGTTATAAAGCAGACATGACTTCCATACTAAAAAGTACAGGGCAGAATTCAATAGAAAATGTAGTTGGAGTTACAGTTCTTGTTCTCAGCACATCGTCTGATGATGCACTATACTTGTATTAAGTTTCGTGAAAATATCTTAAACGGTTTCAGAGTTATAGAGCAAACACAATTTCGAAATTTAAATTTACAAAGGGGCATAATTCCATAATAAAAAATATAGATGGAGCTATGGTTCTTCTTCTCTGCACATCGTCTGATGATGCTTTATATCTGTACCAAGTTTCGAGAAAATATCTCAAACGGTTTCAGAGTTACAGACCTGACACAATATCATACCTAAAATCACAAAGGGGCATAATTCTGTAACAAGACGGCAATGATGGCACTGGATCGCTAACCTGAGTATCCTATGAACTTAACCTCAGAGACATGCATATGACCGACAGACAGAGTTTCACAAATATTAAATGGAAAATGAACCCTTTATTACGTACCTAAGGAACCTAATGACCTAGATTTTGACCCCACATGACCCAGTTTCAAACCTGGTCTAGATTTCTTGGATATGAACATACTGACAAAGCGTGTACACAATCTTTTTTCTAAGGTTTAACCTAGTGACCTACTTTTTGACCCAACAGGACCAAGTTGCACCCTTGGTCCAGATTTGTTGGAGACAAACATTCTGACAAAGTCTCATGAAGATTAGAACAAAACTGTGTCCTCTAAAGCGTTCATACTGTTTTTCTAAGAACTGACCTAGTAACCTAGTTTTTGGCCTGACATGGCCCAGTTTCAAATCTGGTATAGATTTCATGAAAATAAACTTTCTGACAATGTTTCATGTAGATTGGATCATAACCGTGCCCTCTAGAGTGTACACAAGGTTTTTTCTAAGATTTAACCTAGTGACCTACTTTTTGACCCCACAATACTCAGATTCAAATTTGGCCTAGATTTTATATAAATAAACATTCTGACAAAGTTTCATGAAGATTGGATCATAACTGTGCCCTCTAGAGTGTGCACAAGGTTTTTCTAAGATTTGACCCAGTGACCTAGTTTTGACCCCACATGACCCGCTTTCAAAGATGGTCAAAATTCCATTTAGATAAACATTCTGACAAAGATTCATGATGATTGGATCATAACTGTGCCCTCTGTGTCATTCTAAGAGTTATTTCTATTTTTAGCTCTGGTGGCCATTTTTTCAGCGGAGTGGAACCGTTTTAGCAATTTTTGTTCAGGGCTATGAGTAAAACAATTCTGTAATTTTTTTTTGAAATCGAGCCATTGGCTTCAGAGACGATGATTTTTAAAGCTTTTTTCTATTTTTAGCTCTGATGGCCATATTGTTCAGCAGAGCAAAACCGTTTGCGCAATTTTGGTAGAAGGTCTCCTAAGGAACATTTCTGTGAAATTATTTTAAAATTGGCCCTGCAGTTTTGGAGGAGAAGTCGTTTAAAGGTTTTTCTATTTTTAGCTCTGGTGGTCATATTGTTCAGCAGAGCAGAACCGTTTAAGCAATTTTGGTAGAGGGTCTCCTAACGAACATTTCTGTGGAATTATTTTAAAATTGGCCAAGCAGTTTTGGAGGAGAAGTCGTTAAAATGTTTTTCTATTCTTAGCTCTGGCGGTCATATTGTTCAGCGGAGCGGAACCGTTTGAACAATTTTGGTGGAGGGTCTCCTAAGGAACATTTCTGTGAAATTATTTCAAAATCGGCCCAGCAGTTTTGGAGGAGAAGTCGTTTAAAGGTTTTTTTTCTATTTTTAGCTCTGGCGGCCACATTGTTCAGCGGAGCGGAACCGTTTGAGCAATTTTGGAAGAGGGTCTTCTTAGGAACAGTTCTGTGAAACTATTTCAAAATCGGTTCAGCAGTTTTGGAGGACAAGTCGTTTAAAGGTATTTCTATTTTTAGCTATGGCGGCCATATTGTTAAGCGGAGCGAAACCATTTGAGCAATTTTGGTAGAGAGTCCCCCAAGGAACATTTCTGTGAAATTATTTCAAAATCTGTTCAGCAGTTTTGGAGACGAAGTCGTTTAAAGCAAAAGTTGACGCCGGACGACGGACAAAAACCGATCACAATACCTCACCGTGAGCACTTCGTGCTCAGGTGAGCTAAATCTGTGGGTGGAGTTATGGTTCTTATTCTCTGCACATCGACTGATAATGCTTTATATTTGTACCAAGTTTCGAGAAAATATCTCAAATGGTTTCAGAGTAACGGCCCGGACACAATGTCCATACTTAAAATTATAAAGGAGCATAATTCCGTAAAAAATGTATGTGGAGTTATGGTTCTTGTTCTCTTCATCTGATTATGCTTTATAACTGTACCAAGTTTCGAGAAAATATCTCAAACGGTTTCAGAGTTACAGACAGGACACGATTTCCAGACATAATTACAGAGGGGCATAATTCTGTAAAAATGTAGATGAGGTTATAGTTCTTGTCCTCTGCACATCATCTGATGATGCTGTATAGCTGTACCAAGTTTCGAGAAAATATCTCAAACGGTTTCAAAGTCAGGGACCGGACACAATTTCCATACTAAAAATTACAAAGGGGCATAATTCCGTAAAAAATGTAGGTGGAGTTATGAATCTTGTCCTTTGCACATCGTCTGATGATGCTTTATAGCTGTACCAAATTTCGAGAAAATATCTCAAACGATTTCAAAGTTACGGACCGGACACGATTTCCATACTAAAATCTATAAAGAGGCATAATTCCGTAAAAAAAGTAGGTGGAGTTATAGTTCTTGTTCTCTGCACATCATCTGATGATGCTTTATATTTGTACAAAGTTTCGAGAAAATATCTCAAATCGTTTTAGAGTTATGGCCCGGACACGAAAAGCTGATGGACGGACAACAAAGGGGCATAATTCCGTAAAAAATGTAGATGGAGTTTTGGTTCTAGTTCTCTGCACATCGTCTGATGATGTTTTATATTTGTACAAAGTTTCGAGAAAATATCTCAAACCGTTTCAGAGTTATGACCTGGTCACGAAAAAGCTGATGGACGGATAGACGGACAGACAGACGGACAGACGGACGGACAAGGTGATTACTATAGGGCCTCCGCCGACTTCGTCTGGCGGGGCCCTAATAAAAACTCGTAAGATCGGCTTGGTTCGACTTCTTTGCCTGCAGGCACATCAATTGTCTAACCCACTGATGCCTAATAGGTTCTACTGTCATTGTTGGTTTGATGATTCTATTTGAGCCGGGACGCGACAAAACCAACAATGTGGTATGTGCGCCCAGCGAAGACTCAGATCAGCCTGAGCATCCGCCCAGGCTGATCAGAGTCTTCGCTGTCCGCATTGAGCTAGCTTAGACCCTTAGCTACCTTTTAAGTTGACACCGAAGACTCTGATTAGACAGGGTGGATGCTATGTCTATTATTAATATATTGTTTGTGATGTTTAGGCTAGCCCGGTGACCACCTACATGGGAAATGGCTGTCCACCTGACTGTCCCTGATAATTTCTTTGGTGGTGTCTAATTTAGTGTTGTCTTTTACCGGGTGATGTCTTGGGTGGGATCTGGGAATGAATTGTGTCAGTTCTTGAGAATTTTCCTAGTACTTACTTTTGCAAAGACGGAAACGCACTAAATTAGTGGCACGTTTTTCTTTCTTTGCCAACAATTTGATAATAAAGTCATCTCAGTAAACTAAAAAGAATATAAAAAATGCTATTTTACAAACATTTCAATACATGTACTTTTAACTTTATTTAACATGTGATTGGCGTCGCATTTAAAATTTATCTTACGACATGAGCGAACAAGTTAGATTCAAAGTATTTTTAAAAATATATTCATTCACTGCAAATGATTAATAAATTTCTCTTCTTAAGGCACTAATTTTCTCACTGACATTGTTGGCTGTGCCAGTTCATTTGTAATAGAGTCTCGGATTAGTTTTGACAATTCCTAGGTGTTTACAGGCTCTGACAGACGTTTCTAATTTCCTGTGTAAGTCTTCCAATTATCTGGTGAGATCATCATTATCTCAATAATTATACTTCTGTAAGTCTACTTGTTGCGAAATGAATCTAAATTTTCTCATTATAATAGTAAGGATTCTGCTTATATTAGCAAGGAGGAAAAAGACAAATGACAAGTAACTATTTGAGGAATGAAACATGACGATGAATCACATTTATTCCAATGTTCTTTCAGTTTTATGTGCCCATTGGGTAACAAGATTTTATCATATGACGTCGCATCTGAAATTGTAATAAAGTCATGCATTAAAAACGACAATCAACTAGTTGATTAAATTTGCAAATTATTTCGTAAAGTTATGCGTTGAAGTCCATAAAAAGGTCACATTTTCTAATTGCGAAATCGTGACGTTTCAGTGAAAAAATTTGCTAATAAAATGCAATTTTAGTGTCAAATGATAAATAGAATCTTGCATTCGTGCTCCTGTATTATTGAATTTATTAAACTCGTTGGGAAAAAAAACAAAACGATAAGATGCTCGGCATAGCCTCATATCTTATCTTCTTATCTTTTTCCCAAACTCGATTGATAAATTCAATCGTACATGAGCATTCATGTAAGATCCTCTTTAATAGACTTGATGGGACATTTGGATTGTTGAAATAACATTTAAACAGCACTCATTCAACATCCTAACTTTAAATCAACGTTCGTCCAACGGTGTTTCAACGTTTTGTGTCGCATGAAGACTTCTCTTAGCCAGATTAGCTAAGAACTGCTCTGCAAAATAGCATTGGCCCAATGGGAAACAGCCAAACTTAGACATTCCTACATGTACTACTATGATTTTGGCACCATTTTGGCTGGTCTCGAACTCATGCGATAGAGGCTCGTACATTTCATTAGCTTTATTTGCGGCTTCTACCAGACCGTACTTGTTGTACATCTTTGCAGTTTTCATGTTTTAAGCCATTAATAATCTCCAGGGACGTCAGATACAAATTAGAGCTCATTGATGGACATTTGTGTGGTGGTAGGCAACACCCTGTTTAAAGTAATTTCTTATAAGGTCGAGTCAGGTAAATTCGGACAGTGTCATTGTCTTCTTTATGTCAGTTGTTTGGAATTAAAACAAAATTAACTGAGCAAACAATGAAAATCCCGAAATGAGCCGTCTCATATGGATTTTCGCTGTTTACAATGGTATGTCCGAATTTACCCGCTGTCCGAAGTTACCCGACTCTACCTTAGGGCGCGTTTACACGACCAAAGTTTCTATAACAAAGTAGGTTTGTCACAGAAAAATTTGCTCGTGTAAATGCCAAAATATGACAATGTTTCTTTGACAAATATATATGGTAAAGTTACTTCGATAAATTAAATTTGTCCGTGTAAACGGAGGACTTTGCTAAAGATTATGTAACAAAAAACATTGCTACAAGCGCGGAAAATGTGACAAAGATTTTGTTTCATCGCTGCAGGTAACTTTGACGAATAATATTTGGTCGTGTGAACACTGCAGCAAATATTTCATTGCCAAAGTTTATGTGACAAAGATTCTATGGCACATTTTCTTTAACAAATAATTTGCTCCGTGTAAACGCAAAATGTTTGTCATACTTTCTTTGTTAAAGTTTCTGTGACATACAAACTTTGCTCGTGTAAACGCGCCCTTAGTCTAGAAAGTAAGAACAATGAGCCTGAGGGTTAAATCATTTGAGTGATGACACACTTCAGCGCCTTAGTTAATGTTGGAGCTATAATCACATACCAAATTACCTCTGCGCCCTAAGCGTCCGTTTCTACCTCCTCTTGTGGGTATTTCAACTGCATTTGCCCAGTTAATTTGCCTGAAGAAAATTAATGCCATAATCTGACTACTCTGCCTGTTAGGCTAAGAGCTAAATTGCAAGTTGCTCATCTAGAAGAAACACCATTAGTTAAATTAAACAATCAATCAAAGAGTATTGGCACAAATCTAGTATTAGTAAAACCGGACTTATTCCAGTCCTACCGATCTTTATTCCGATTTCATCTCTCAATCTGTCAAGTCAAAGAAAGAAGGTAACTCTGTCAGAGATAGTTTCTCAGCACCTCATAGTAGTCTTTAGCTCTGAGAAAAAGGGCTAGTTGTCGGGGGATCTGACTAAACCTCCGCTCCATATACGCTTATAAATCATGACATAGAATAAAAGTACATAAGCACATAAGCTATTTTCACACCCATTGCACAAGAATATCCCTTTCTAGAGCCATCTGAGACTTTTCAGCCTCGGCCAGCCATCTCAGCCTAGGCTCAGAAAGCTGTCTCAAAATGTCAATCATTGCTATGTAGTACAGCCAAAATAATTACGCACTTCAATTCAACAAATCCACTTGCTGCCACCTGCCATGTAAATTGCATGCAAAATGCAACTGACATCCAACGATGTGAAGGAACTGTATCTGTAGATATCTGCTGTCAGTCATGAAAAATGCATGCACAAGGTGAATTTAACACACATGTCAGAACTATATTAAAAGACAAGAATTCTGCGAAATGCTATGTCGCACCTGCTGTGTACCTTCACATTAAGAACTCAATGACTATACCATGTGGTTCTGGAGAAAAAAATTGATTTTATTGGTTTTGCTATTTTTAGTAACGGCGACCATCTTGGATTCTCGACCAGCATGAATTTTACTATTCTGAAGCCCTGCAGTCTGATCATGCTGCATGTGAAATCTGAGAACCATGGATGCAGTGGTTTTAGAGAATAAGTCATTTTATTGGACTTAAATGCTAGGGTTGACGTAAATTATTGTAGGGTCGATGTCACTGTCAGCTAATTCCGCTATAGATTTTTTTTTTCATTTTGATAATTGTGATTACCAAGGTCCCACTTATGCTTCATACAAAATTTCAATTAGATATACAAAGCGGTTCTGGAGAGAAACTTGATTTTATTGTTGTTGTTTTTTTCAGTAACGGCGACCGTCATGGATTCTCGACCCGCCTGAATTTTTACCATTCTGAAGCCCTGCAGTCTGATCATGCTGTATGTGAAATTTGAGAACCTTGGATGCAGTGGTTTCAGAAAATAAGTCATTTGAATAGATTTAAATGCTAGGGTCGACGTTAATTATTCTAGGGTCGACGTAAGGTCACTGTGACCTAATTCCGCTATAGATTTTTTCATTTTAATAATTCTGAATACCATGGTCCTGGTCCCACTTATGCTTCATACAAAATTTCAGCCAAATATACCAACTGGTTCTGGAGAAAAAGTTGATTTTATTGGTTTCGCTATTTTTAGTAACGGCGGCCATCTTGGATTCTCGACCCGCCTAAATTTTACCACTTCGAAGCCTTGTTGTCTGATCATGCTGCATGTGAAATCTGAGAACCGTGGATGCAGTGGTTTTAGTGAACAAGTCTTTTGAATGACTAAAATTGTAGGGTCGACGTAAATTGTGAACGGACTGACGGACGGAAAACCGGACGCCCATATCGCACCTTGCTAAAGCAGGTGCGACAAAAACTGGCTTAAAGTTTATAGAAATGGCTTCAACAAGAAGTTGAGGTATTTAATGAATATTCTGTTCTGTTAGATATGGTTGGTGAGAAAAAAAAGGCTGGGGCTTTGACAAGGAAATCTCAGGGTCGTTTTCAGATTATGCTTTATGCTCAGCAAGCCTCGCATAGGACTAAATAATCTGAAAACTGGACTGAGATATCCTTATCTCGGCCTTAAACCAACCATAGATTCTCTTAGTTTCTTACATCACAAGCCTAATCATGGTCCGCCTTTCGTATGTAATGCCTAAGATACGGTATTATGCTGTGCCAAAAATACCGTATCTAGAATACAGCAGATGAAAGGCGGGATCCAACCCTATTTTTTCACCCCAAGATGAAGATACCAATTTGCTGCAGGGCCTATAATACCCACTGCCCCTACGACCTCTAGGTACGGGAAAATTAACCTTTCACTTAACATGATGAGGAGCCGTGGTATCTCACTGGGTTAGGCGCTGGCCTTCTGAACTAGCGGTCTGGGTTAGAATCTCGTTGAAGGCGGACTTTTTGTTTAACCGCAATCGGGGTTCCATTGCACACAGCCTTTCAGTATCACCTTTCTCTGGCTCGATATGACTGAAATAATAGTGAAAGGGTCGTAAAACCACAATATATTCATCTATTTATTTTTACATGGTACTTTGTTGAACTTACTAATTATTTCTGCCATGTGCTTGTGTGTTTTCCTTGGTAATTAATCAGTCATTGTCATATAAACTCAACAGCATTTGCAAGCTCGTATTCCGTTCGTAGTGATACATGAAACTAAAGATCCTGTGAGTTTAGACAGTTCCTGCTAGAAATAGAACAAACTCTGTTTCTGGGTAAGAAAGATTTGTCAAATTGTCAGATATCTATTCCCTGTAACATCCTAAAATAAAGCAGTCGCACTAATTGGGTTTGTCTACGTCGTCAGCTGACAGAAACAAAATGGATGACATCCAATTAACGGTTCCATGCTGACCTACTTAAAATAGATCATACGTCCTGACGCTTCTCTCCTTCTCTCTGGATGACAGTGAAATATAGATTGGAAATACTGTCTCAAAGGGCCGTTTACTAGCGGGTGGAAGGGTAAGCGACATAACGTGCAATTTCGGTATTGGGCTGCTCTATTGCTAAGTGGTACACTGTAGGACAGGGCTGGCTGTGCGAGCAGTTGATACAGAATGGGATTGTTTGGTCCAGCTTTCCCTTCTCTGGAAGACGGCTCAGTATCTATAGACTGAAAATTGTCTCCTGTCCCGTTAAACCCAAAATAAATAACTAAACAAAAAAGTTTACCTTCCTTTGTAGTGATGTAGAGTTCGTCTGCGTTTAAGTTTAATGTTTGTGTCGCTTGCGACGAAGTGTTTATTCTTTTAGCGACACAAACACTTTTTCCATACTCAACCCAGGTGATCATTTGAATTCAAACTTACACCACATAAATCTTATAATAGGAATTAAATGGCTTGAGAATAAGTATTTGTTTGGCAAAATCTGGAGTGTTTCTGATGGAGGTATTCTAGATTTTAATGTCATTGAAAATTTGGCGGAGCATGCATACATTGTTTGCCATGCTCCGGAACCAATGACGTCATATATATGTTACCATATCAGCTAATAGTTCATATTGATGTCTGAGATAGGTCATGACGTCATTCTGCCAAGGTACTGAGCATAGTTATTCCATAGTTACTATGGTGACATATCTATGACTTCATTTCACTTTAATTCGAGAGGAGCAAGGCATACAATCTATGCCATGTTCCTCTCGAATTATAAGTGGGATGCTACCTGAAATTCACACAGTTGGAAAGTGTGATTTTCTCAAATCTGTAAGTATTCTTAAGTCATTTAATTCCGTGTTTAATATACAATTTGCAAAGATATTTGTAGTTTTCAGTGTTTGCTTTAAACATAATTTCTCACACTGTCATGCTCAAATCAAGCCTTGTTTAGTATTTTCAATTAGAAAATGAGCCGCGACTTGACAAAACCAATAATGTGGTCGTGCGTCCAGCGCAGACTCAGATCAGCCTGGGCATCCGCCCAGTCTGATCAGAGTCTTCACTTTCCGCATGAAGGTAGCTTAGTCCCTCAGCTACCCTTTAAGCGCTTAGCAAAGAGTCTGATCAGACTGGGTGAATGCCCAGGCTGATCTGAGTCTGCGCTGGGCGGACGACCACATTGTTGGTTTTCTCGTGTCGCGGCTCAAATGTTTTTGTAAACACTATTCCTCAACAATATGTCTGACCCTAAAAAGGGACATGTCACTGTACTATGTAGAGAATGGTCTGTATAAAAAATAATGGACGGATTTCGTTCGTAATATACTGAACAAAAAAAAGAAACGTTACATGCACATTCAATGCACGTTGTCTTTGAACTGAATTAAGACTTTTCCAATTTTATTTAATATGTAACTGCCAAAAAGTATTCGTATTTAAGAAAATGAATATTACAACATAAGCTGCGAGATTAATGTCTCCAGGTCAGTTTGATTCAATGAGGGATCAGAATTTGAAATTGCTATTTCATGGTGCCTTTTGAAGACTCGTGTTTCACTCAAGTTGTCAGCCCATGTGAGCAAGTCACTTCTGAGACGTTTATCAGGCATTAGTTGTTACGAAAACGGTCCCATCGCCGCTTCCAAGCACAAGGCTTGGAATATCGCTTTTCATGACACTTGACTCTGACTTTCATGCTATGCACTGAAACTCCCATAGACAATTGCAAGGTGATATACCACGGACAATTAACCAGTTTGATCAAACTTTTTCATCATGAACCATTGTCTGGAGAAGCTGGAATAAGATCCATGACTTAAACTTGAAAATTTTATTAAAACGTACTGGTAAATCGGAGTAAATGATTTGCTATACTTTTAATTGCGAGGGAGACAATTTCAAAGACACATTATCTTTAACATCTTATTTCTTTGAGCTGCTGGTTAAGTGTCATACGGTTCATCGGGTTTCTTATTGGCGGTTACAAGGCAAATCCGAAAGTGCAAACATTTAAGCGCTTGCGCATGCGCATTGAGCGTCTCACATTGTCAATGGTATTTTCAGTCAAAGTGGAATAATTCTGTAACAATTTATGCAAATCGCAAACCGATTAGTTCATAAGGCTGTCTGACGTCTGACACGTGGGAGAATAACGTAGCATTATTCGCAAACAGTGTTCTTTAGCTTAAAATTTATGAATTATCAATGTAACGTTTCTTTTTTTGTTCAGTATATAATCAATCAATCAGTCATCGTCTTTTTTTTCAGCTAGTCTATTCTATTCTATTCTATCCCATAACCTTACTAGATCGTTGGGGCACCACAAATGACTTCAAAACAATCCCTTTCCACCTTGTCCTGTCTTCTGCTGCCCTAGTTGAGCTGGCAAAATCCATTCCTGTCCACTCCTTGATATTGTCTTCCCACCTCTTCTGCTGCCTACTCTTCTTCATTCTCCTTTCACTGTGCCCTGAAGAATTGTGTTTGCTAAACCAGAAGACCATGAGACGTGGCCAAACCACCTTAGTTTCCGTTTCTTGACCAGTGTAAGGAGTTCATCATATTCTCCAATGGCATCTTGGATCTTCCTTCGAACCTCCTCATTGGTTATATGGTCGTTGTACGAAATGTTCAGTAACCTTCGGTAGCATCTCATTTCAAAGGCCTGCGTTCTTTTCTCTAACTCTGCTGTCAAGGTCCATGATTCACAGGCATACAGAAATATGGAAATGACAAGGGAGCGCATAAGTTTCACCTTTGATCCAAGAGATATATTGTTATCTCTCCAAATTGGTTTCAGCTTAGTAAGAGCTGAAGTGGCTTGTGCAATCCTTGAGAGATCCTCCTGTTTCGAGCCATCATCTGAGACAACTGCTCCAAGGTATTTGAAGCTGCTTACGGTACCCAGCTTCTGCCCTTTTACCTTGATCTCCCTCTGGATGCCGTCTGCGCTATTCGTCATCAGTTTGATCTTTTCAGCACTGATCTCCATCTTATACATTGTGCAGGTTTGGTCGAGATTTTCAACTTGAGCTTCCAGTTCCTGTTCTTCCTCAGCTAGAGCGTATATGTCATCGGCAAACCGCAGATTGGTAATGTTTCTGCCGCTTATGCTAACCTTTCCTTCATGTTCTTCCAGAGCATCAGACATGATCCGTTCGAGAAAAATGTTGAAGAGGGTGGGTGACAGAAGACTTCCTTGTCTTACTCCAACTGTTGTTCTGAACCATTCTCCTGTGCTGCCATTTATCAGGACTGCACTTGTAGCCTTGTCGTATAGCTGCTCAATGGTGCGGACTAGATTTGCGCTGATATTGTACTTCCGCATGGTTGCCCATAAGGCTGCATGCCATACCCTGTTAAAGGCTTTTTTTAAATCAATGAAGACATGGTACAGATTCTGCTGATGTTGGAGATACTTTTCACACAGGAGTCTAAGGTTGAAGATTTGTTCTGTGGTGCTCCTTTCTGCTCGGAACCCAGCCTGTTCCTCAGCGATTATCTCCTCGGCTTGTGGTTTAAGCCTGGTCAAGATGACTTTCAGCATGACTTTGCTTGAATGACTGATGAGGCTGATGGTTCTGTAGTTCTGGCAGAGCTGTAGGTTGCCTTTTTAGGGAGTGTAATAACCAGCGACTGAGTCCATGGGGTAGGCCTTTCTCCTGTTCTCCAGATCCTCTTACAAATATCTGATAAAACATTAATCATGGTCTCCCCGCCAGCTTGAACAAGTCCTGCTGGTATATTATCAACTCCGGCAGATTTCCCTTTCTTTAGTGCTGCTACTGCGATCTCAACTTCCGCACGAAGGATCGGTTGTTGATCTTCTTCTGGGGGCTGATTGCAGTCCAGAACCGCATTGTCACCGTAAGTCTCATGGTTGTATAGTTCTGAGCAATATTCTGTCCATCAGCTGAGAATCTCTTGTTCCTCTGTAAGGCATTTCCCAGACTTGTCCTGGATAGTTGTGGATCTACCCTGTTTCTCTGAAGTTAGATTTTTCACAAGCTGGTACGCTTTCTTGCTGTTGTTTTTGTTCAAGTAAGTTTCAATCTCCTCGCACTGACTAGCTATCCAGTCCTCCTTCGCTTTCTTCACTGCCTTCTGAATCCTCTTGTTTGCTTCCCTGTATTCTTATGCTCCTCCTGCTTCATACCTCCTCTTCTTCAAATTTCTCCTCCCATCACAGAGGTCGAGAACATCTCTGGTGACCCAGGCCTTTTTCCTGCGACGTTCCTTCCCAAGTATCTCACTGGCTGCCTCAGTCATTACTGTGTTGTAGGTGGTAATCCTGGCATCTATGGCCATGTCCTCATCCCTCAGACCAATGAGTGGTGCAAATTTCCCACCTATTGTTGCTTGAAAAGTGCATGCCACATCTGGGTCCCTTAGCTTCTCAAGATCAAACTTTAGTCTTGGCTGGGTTGGCTTTCTAGCCTTCTTCAGACGAACTCGGAATGTCATCATTACCAGGTCATGGTCACTTCCTATGTCTGCTCCAGGAAAACCCCTGGTCCTATGGATGTTGACTCCTGATCGGAAGCGCTTCCTCACCAAAATGTAATCAATCTGATTGTGGTGTTTCTCATCTGGACTGTGCCATGTCCATCTTCGTGATGGTTTGTGAGGGCCACGGGTGTTTGTCAATACTAGGCTGTTACAGGTTGCAAACTCTAGAAGTCTGAGACCTCTCTCATTTGTCTAGGCATTTCAGTAGGGTCCACAAACGTTTTCCCAGTCTTCCTGTGCATCCTTTCCAACTTTAGCATTCCAATCCCCTTGTACAGCCAGAATGTCCTTCTTGGGTGTTTGGTCTATGATTTCCTGGAGTTGCTGGTAGAAGTGTTCTACCTCACTGTCATCATGCCCAGATGTTGGGTGCATAAACCTGTATGATGGTGATGTTGAAAGGAGCTGCTCTCAGGTGAATTGAAATCAGTCTGCTGGAGACTGGTCGGCATCCCAAGACAGTACTCACCATGTCCTTATGCACAAGAAATCCAACCCCATACTCATGTTTGTCCTCTTCTCCGCTGAAATTAACCTTGTGTCCGTCATCTGTTGACATCTCACCAAAGTTTTTCCAGCGCATCTCACAGAGCCCCAGTATGTTCCACTTGTACCTGTCCATTGCATTTGTCAGCTCCTCAAGTTTCCCAGCTGGCCTCAGAGTCCTCACATTCTAGGTTCCAATTGAGATGTTCTCCGTACCTCTGAACTTCCTAATCTGTGTTACACCAGTTGCATACTTGTCACCTATGTCCCTGTGTCCAACAGTAGGCGCGGTCATTGTTAACCCGGGCTGCGACCGATCCGGTATTATGGTATTGTTTAGGTTGTCAACCATGATGTTACAAGGGCAGAGTTCAGCCTGACGGAGCCCATCCCTCTCCAGGCTATATATGTTGACCACAGCCGAAATCCACGATTATTGTATGGCTCGCCTTGGTCACGAACACATGGCCGTTGACTCAAAGAGTTCTTCCGCCCTGGCCGTTGACTTCTTCTTGGAAGACTTCCGCCCAGTGATGTGTTAACACCACCCCTTGTTGACCCATTGGGTTGGGAGATTCATGGAGGTGGGAGCGTCTTATTTCCTCCCATCAAGTCCTTAACTAGTCCACTTTCTATGATATAAACAACCAGAGTCAAAGAGCCAAGTGGCGGGGGCATATCCCTACCTATCAGTGACCCCTTAATCTAGCTGTTTCACCAAGCTGAGCAGGGCTCGTTCGGGTCTAGCTGCTTGCACTTGAACACCGTTGACTTCTTCTTGGAAGACTTCGCCCAATGGTGCTGTGTTCACAGGTTTGTTAATAGGTTTTGTTTAGAGACCTAGCAATGAACTCCTAGTCCCTAGCTCAAATACTCGGCTGTTCCGGGATATTTTACTGAACAGTTAAATGCTGAAATTTTGAACTTGTCATGAAACAGAATCGTTTAAACGTTCATTAATTAATCTAGTCACAATCTCCAAACTGCTGACCAGGGTTTAAAGTCCATAGCTTAAATACTTTTTGACGAGTTAAAAATGCGGAAATTTTCATAAGCCAAACATAACTCCGAAAAAAGGACGGAATTCGTTCAAAAGTTAATCTGTTAATTTAGTTATCACCTGGATTCAGCTAACCAAGATCCAAGTCTCCAACTAAAGTTTTTTTCGAGAAAGCCTGCAGAGAAAGTTTCAAATGCTTAAAGTTTCAAAGGGCCATAACTCCAAACCAAACTGAAGACATTTTTAAAAGATAATCAATTGATGAACTTATAGTCTCCAATCAACTGACAAGATTCAAGTCCCTAGCTCAAATGCTCTTTGGGATATCTTGCTGACAATATTGATAATCTGAAATGTTCAACAGCCCACAACTCTGTAAAAATTGACGAAATGCGTTCAAATTATCATCTCCAATCAGCTGGCCAAGTTTCAAGTCCCTACCTATAATACTTTTTGTGATATATTCCTTACAAATTTAAAATATAGAAATGTTCAAAGGGTCATCCGAAATAAAAGATGGAATTCGTTTACAACTTATTCAATTAGTCTACGCATCTTCAATTATCTAAAAAAGTTTAAAATCCCTAGCTTAAGTACTTTTGGAGATATCTTGCTGACAACTTTAAAGTGACGACAGTTTCAAAGGGCAATAACTCCGATAAATATGGAATTCGTTCAACCTTTAATCACTTAATCCGACATTTTCAAAGGGCAATAACTTCGAAAAAATATGGAATTCGTTCAACCATTAATCACTTAATCTTCTCATCATGTCCAATCAGCTGACCAAATTTCAAATCCCGGCTCCAATACTTTTTGACGTATCTTGCTGACATAATTACAATGCCTATATGTAAACAAAGAATCTGACTCAGAAAAAATAACGGACTTCCTCAAAAGTTAATCAGCTCAAAACGGCCATGATAGCCGTCATTGCGTGTTTTTTCTGCTTCTTTGTGACCTTTTTGTGGACCTGTCCCGGGTCTTCTCCCTCTCTTTGGGAGGCGGCTCGATATAGACCGTACTAGAAAAGGTGTTTGTAAAACACTATGCCCCTAACCATATGCCTGATCCTAAAATGGCATGGTCAGTACTAGAAAATGTTGACGGAAATCATTTTAGGGTCAATTAGTCAATATATTTATCATCTCATATCACCTGACCAGGTTTCAAGACCGTAGCTCAAATACTTTTCGAGATATCTTGCTGCGAAGTTTAAAATGTCACAATTTTCAAAGAAGTACATTTAACTCCAAAACAAAATGATGAAATTTGTTCGTGAGTTAATCAGTTAATTTACTCATCATCACCAATCAGCATAGCAAGTTTAAAGTCCCTAGCTCAAATAATATTTGAGATATCTTGCTGACAAGTTAAAATGCAAAATTTTCAAATGGACATAACTCCGAAAATAATTGACAGATTTCATTCAAAAGTTGATCAATTCATCTACACATCATTCCTAATAAACTGGCGAAAGTTCAAGCCCCTAGCTTACATACTTTTTGAGATATCCTGCTGACAAAGTTAAAACGCCGAAAATTCTAAAGGGCCATAACTCCTACAAAAATTAACGGATTTTGTTGAAAAGTTAAATAGTTCATCTACTCATTATCTCCAATTAAGGAGTAAAGTTTACTTTTTGAGATTTTTTTGCTGACAAGGTTTCATTTTGAATTTTTCTCAAAAGGCATAACACCAAAAAGGGAGACAACTCAGACAAAAAAAATATATGTGTCAGCTATTTTCTGATGTCAAATCCATATGTGAAATTTCAAAACTCTATCAGGCACAGTTCCTAAGATTGGTATGCGTGACGAACGGACGGAAGGACGCGCGGACAACCCAGAATCAATACGAAGCTGGGGGCATAACTACTGTTAAACCCAAAACAACCAACCAACCCGATCTTTTTGCGATGACAAAGCGCAAATTAGCGCTCCAAGTACACAGCTAATCGCACATCC
This sequence comes from Ctena decussata, assembly GCA_963989385.1. Classification (NCBI taxonomy): domain Eukaryota; kingdom Metazoa; phylum Mollusca; class Bivalvia; order Lucinida; family Lucinidae; genus Ctena; species Ctena decussata. The sequence continues at coordinate 37,458,200 of OZ022512.1, read as the reverse complement.
CATTTTGCGTTTATCGGCGTACGACGAACAAAATAACTTTATATCAATACATGTAGATATATGTTAACAAAAATCCAATGCCATCCCGAACCTATTGCAAGTACAGCATGTCCTGAACATGTATTATGCCACTGGCAGCGGGTCTCCTAAATGCGGGTAGTCTAACGGCATCTTCGCTGCCCACCTATCAACCCACAAAAGGCGAAGTGAAAAAAGGCCTCTATGCGCTGACACAACTTGATTTTTCCCACTAGTCCTTGTTGATACCAAGATTCAATTGACAGATCCAGTGGCTCACGGGCTTTTCAGATATCGTCCAGCAAATGAGCATCAAGGGAGACACGACTATAAAAGTGATGAAAATGCGAATGGAGTTCTTGTTGAAAATCCTAGCCTTGGCATTCACCCGTTTAATACGACACAATTTGTAAAAAATATAAATGCAATGGTTGTCAACGTGCTTTCCATTTCCACGGAAGTAAAAGCAATTGCATTTGCAGATTCAATAATATTATTAGTTATATAACTAAATGTCCAACATTCATCTAGATATTCGGGCTATCAGTTTTGGTTTGCATAGGGTTTGCCTAAATTTTAGATTAGTGGGCAGCTGATTAGATGTAAAAATAAGGGTTCATGTTATATGTATTATTATGCCGAAAAAGCAGCACCTAATCCCTGGAAAGTGCTCTAACATCGCATCCCTGTTCTGTATCATACATGGATGGACACCCCCAACCAATCCCCACCCACTCCCATTCCTGTTTATCTAAATTGATTATTGAGAATCTAAGTGAAATGCTATTGCATGCCCAGGGACATAACCAGAGATTGGATTTATATCTTGTTAGACAAGAGTTGCGAGTCCGCCTGTGATGTTTAAATGAGTACCCCACCCCGAGTAATTCCATTCCCATCTGGAAATTTAATACTTAAGCTTCTGCGAACAATAATGTCAAAATTAACAATACAGTCCGACTCCTTTATATGACAAGCAAATTTGTACACAGTGTTTGCTTTGCTGGCGGAGTTATAACAAAACTCCTGAAAGTGGCGGCCACTTTCAAGAGTTTTTTGACAACTACACCAGTTAATCATTTAACTGTGTAAATTGTAACTAAACGCTTTCGGCTTTACACCTTCTTCAAAGTTAAAACACCCTCTAGGGTAATTGCGGGAATATGGACTGCTAAAGCATTCTCTTGATTATACTGACCTCAGTTTCAAGTTGGGATTATTCTGTTCTTTATTTACAGAAGAAAATATATCTAAGGAGCAATATGATATACATTATTTTTGGTTTACCCAACACTTTCAGAGAGAAAATCGATAATATGTACTTAGAGGGTGGACCATATTACCCCAAACTTTTGAGGTATTGTCCACTCTACTAGCGAATAAGTTTGAACGTAGCATGTCATGATTTTTTATATATGACACTTAGAAATCATTTTTTTCTTTTTGCATTATGTATATGTTTTCGTGTCTAGAAATAAAACATTATACTCAAATGATCAGTCGGACAAAATGTTTGACCACAAACGCTACAGGGGAAAACTGCGCACAAATTAACCATTTCTTGAAGTTTTCGGAATTAAGTCGCCTTTGTGTATTTATTTCACATTTAGAACAATTCTATCGGTGAAATATACATTCAGACTACTTTATAAAGTGGAACTGAGCGTTAGTTTGCAAATATTTCCAACAAACAAGGCATTTTTGACACTTGTGATATGTTTCAGATGTAATGCCATGGTGTACCATACTACCCCAAATGGAATTTCAACACTGTAATTTTTGGAGGACATATTACCCCAAACAGGCCATACTATGACATGAATCAAATGAAATTTCCATTCTCTTTCCAAAAAAATGATTGATTCTAACAGCTTTTAAAGGGACTTTGGTTAATATTTAGGTAAATACCTCGCAAACATTTCGACAGCTACAAATAATTAGCTCATTTAGTTTGAAACTGTTTTCTTACAGCGGCAGGTTTTTGACAGAAAAATCAGGTAGGGTCCCCCTTTTTAAAAGCGTGTAAAATTATTATTCTTTGAAGCAGATTTCAAGATTTTTGTTGGTACGCGAAAGTGATAATACACAAATCTTTTAGTACGGATATAGTTTTATTTTAGTACAGTGTATCATTTTGGCATTAAAATTATTTGTTTGTTCCCGGTGGACCATATTCCCCAACGGACCATATTCCCCCGAATTCTCCTATATACAGGTACATGTAAAGCATACAAACAAATGAACAAAAAAATCACAAAAAGCATAAAATATGGCAAAATGTAATATTTGCAAATCAAAACTACATACATACATGTGATGTTGTAAAGACAAATGTACAGAAAAAACGTTTGATACTCCCTTATCGGGCACATGGACTCACAAGCTTGCGAGCGTGAGAGTACGCCGCTATGTTCAGTCCTTAAGTAACAAAATGCCTTAAACACACCGCTATAAATCGAATTCAAGCGCGCATGGAACCAAAATTTTACGAACGAAAATATGGCCCTAATGGACCTTTGACAAACAAACCACTATAATACGAAGGTCGATTGGTTGGTTGTTTAGGGTTTGACGACCCTTTGAGACAGTATTTCTGTCGGTATCGGGCCGTCTCCCAGAGAGAAGAGACAGGATGAGCAATGATAGTCAAAGAAAGAAAACAGATAAATAAATAATAAATATCCAAACAGTCTCTACCCGCACCTGCTGCAAGCACATTGATTTGATGCTTAACGTCCACGGTAAACAACTATGGTCATGTCGGGACGGTCAGTTTCCCTTACCACACTATTCCTGGGCAGGCTTAGACCTCCTAAGCGATTAACCAGTACTAAGTGCACTTACTTTCGCCAGTAACTGACAACTGCCCTTTTTGAATCAGCGGAAGGCAAACGAAAGTATGTGGCCAGACCGGGTTTCGAACCCAGGCCCTCTGACTTATGAGTCAGGTGCCCTACCGATTGCGCTACGCGGCCCGGCTTGCTGCAAGCACAGCAGACCCCTGCTCCACTGCTATTCAAATACATAAGTAGGCAGACCCCTGCTCCACTGCTATTCAAATACATAAGAAGGAGGCCCCGACACTGAAAGTTACCTAGCACCATAGCCATGATCGCCAACCTCACAATTCGAAGTCAAGTGAAGAAATTTTATCGTGCGGTTAAGTAAACGGAATAATAGCGAAGCAGGGGCCTGCTGTGCTTGCACCCCGCTTTTCCGGTCTTTCGGATGAGACTTTAAACCAAGGTCTCGTCTCCGTATGACCTTTATGTTAGTGGGACGTTAAACTCGAGTTCACTTACTCACGCCAGAAAAATTCAACAATCGACATCAATTAATTTTTCCTTATTATTTGGAGCCATGGTATATCTTGAACGCCAAAATTCAAGGGCGTAGCTACGTATACGGCAAATACGCAAGTGCGTATTGAAATTTTGTCAAAATTGACAAAATTTCAAAACGCACCTGCATATTTGCATGCTGAAATTTCATAAATTAGACAAGATTTCAAAACCAACTCCCAAAGAGGCTGAAATTCGTATTTTCCCTTCAAGAAGTAGTGAATAAAACATGGTTGTGCGTATTATGAAATTGCCCCTAGTTACGCCCCTGAAATTAATCTGCGCCAATTCCTTTTTTCATTAAACCGCGAAATTTTGATATCGCAGATATTAAAGTCTCCATAGTCCTACCAGTGGTATAAAATCGTCAAAATACAAATTATTATGAAACCTGTTTCAGAATTGACGAAAATAGTTCGGTTGATGTGCTTTTTTGTATCATAATTATAACTGACAAAAAAGAAGGAACAAGGTATTTTGGAAAATTGATAAGTCTCTCCATAAAAGTACGGCCTTCGTCTCTGATCCCCGTTAAGCAATGAACTAATGCGACCGCGGAGCAATCGATGGGATCCTTGCTAAACAATTTTGTACATTGTATTTTTATCAATAGTTAAACGCCTGTACCTCGTATTTTATCTCCTGTACCTTGCGCTTTTACCTAAAGCTTGTGAAATTCTAAAGTAGGTCACTTTAGTTGGCAACTGAAATGACCTAGTTATTTTTTCAAATCTATTTTATGGTAAACTCAAGGACGTTTTGATTTTTCATAGCCGCCCAATCACGTTAATAGTCAATGGCAAAACTGTAGTGAGAAGTTTATAGTGATACCTCACGATAAAATATTTCATGCTGATAAAGCTATGGGGCCTTATGTATTTCATGCTGATAGAGCTATGAGGCCTTTAAGTGTTTTACCGTCCCGACATGACCATAGCTGTTTACCGTGGATGTAAAGCAACAAATCGCGGTGATCGACTTGGTGACAGCCATGGTGGAGTCTGTGTTTACACTAACAAAAGTTTGTACGTTAAACGTCGAAATGATTTAGAAATACGAAACGTCGAATGCATATGGCTACAGTAAAGGTTCAGCAAAGAAAAATTCTTATTGGTACCTTCTACAGGCCAACCAATTCCACTAGTGACATTTTATTAGAAATCGAAAATTCAATTGGTTTGGCATATGATACAAATATTCAAGAAATTCTTATTACAGGGGACTTCAACTTGGACCTTTTAAAGTCTCCATAGTCCTATCAGTTTAAAAAACGTCCAAACACAAATCATTATGAAAAGCTCTCAACCTTCACGTTTGATGATAAAATGTAGGTTGATGTGCATAAATTGGTCCAAATAGCTGGCAAAAAGTATGGAAAACAAGTTTTTGAAAAACTACAAACTGCACAACAAAATATGATTTCCTGTTCTGATTTCCAGTTGAGTGATGCAATATAAACAATAGCGCGACAGTGAATAAGGCTCCGGCCTTGTACATTGTATTTTTACCATTTTATTCAAGGACATGAAATCGAAAGTATGTCATACCCTTTTTATGTGAAACTCATGGTTGTGTTGGCTGATCGCGGTCACTTACAACGAAGAAACTATGGTGAGAAGCTTGCAGCGATATCTCATGATAAAATTGTTCATGTTTATAGAGCTATAGGGCCTTTAAACAAAACAGCTTCAGGAAAATTGATGATATTTGTCAATATTTTGGCTTGGAAAGCTTAATATCGGAACCGACTCATTGAGCTATATTCTTTGATGTAAGTAAAGCCGTTGATAGAGTGTGGCATGAAGGACTGCTTTTCAAACTTCGTGCTGTTGGCATATCTGGATCTCTATTACAATGGTTTACTGATTACTTGAGTAATAGAAAACAGCAGGTTGTATTCCCTGGTGCAACTTCTGACCTGTCCACTCTGAAAGCTGGTTGACCTGTCCACTGTGAAAGCTAGTGTTCCTCAAGGTTCTATACTTGGTCCGTTATTTTTTCTTTTATATATAAATGATATTGTTGAAAATATTAATTGTTCAATAAGACTTTTTGCAGATGACACCAGTTTATATAATAAACATGTAGTCGATGATCCGCTGGAAACAGCACAACTTCTCAATTCTGATATTTCGAAAGTATATACGTGGGCCACAAGCTGGCTTATTACCTTCAATCCTAATAAATCTGAATCATTATTATTTTCAAGAAAGCTAAACAGACTCTATCATCCTCCTGTCTGCATGAATAATCAACCAATTGCTGAAGTAAATATTCATAAACATTTGGGTCTTGTATTTAGTAGTGACTGCACTTGGTATGACCATTTTCAAAATATAAAAGCTAAAGCTTGGACAAGGATAAACGTTATGCGCAAACTCAAATTCCAGTTAGATAGAAAATCCCTTCAAATTATACATTTTTCGTTTATCCGACCATTGCTCAAGTATGGAGATGTAGTCTGGAATAATTGTACTACATGTATGTACGAATCTAATGAACTTGAAAAAATACAATACGAAGCCGCGCGCATAGTTACAGGAGCGACAAAGCTGGTTTAGATCAATTCTCTACTCAGTGAAATTAAATGGGAACCTCTGGCCTCAAGAAGACGTAAACACAAACTTATTCTACTTTATAAATTGACAAATGGATTATGTCCGGGTTATTTATGCTCGCTCGTCCCCCAACAGTCGGAAGCGTATCTTCATATAGTCTTCGTAATGCTGCTGATTTGCAAACTATCCATTCTAATACACAGCAGTATTTTAACTCCTTCTAGCCATCAGTAATACGCGAGTGGAATGAACCATCTCCATTTATTCGCAACTCTACTATTACATGTATAACCTCATTTAAATATCAGTTGAACGCGAATCTAGCGCAGCCACCGTCTTTCTTTAACGTGGGCAACCGCCTTGGGCAGATTTATCACTCGAGGCTTCGAACAAACTGCAGCTCCTTAAATAGCCATCTGTTTTCTAAAAATATAATTGACAGTCCGTCATGCATTTGTGAGGTGAATGAGGACACCAAACATTACTTTTTTGCTTGTTCTCGTCTCGGTATCTTGATATAAGACAAGTCTTTAGAATTGATTGATGCTGTGTCTGAAATGTGTGAACCAACGCTTAACGTACTGTTGTATGGGACTAGTGAACTGTCGTATGAACAAAACAAGCAAATATTTTTAAATGTTCAAAATTATATTGTAAAATCTAAGCGATTTCAGATTCAGTAAGTAGATACCTCATATTCAACGTATTGACGAAACACGCAAACCTTCACTGTCTTCTAGAAGCGGTCTAGTTTCTCCTGTTTATCTTCTGCTTATCTAAGAATCTTACTTATATCTTCAACCATCAACGTTTAAGCTAAGTAACGTAGTAACACTATTAGGAACTTTGGCGAGAAAGATAAAGTTCAACAACTTGTATTTCTAATAGCAACCTGTGTCTTACATTTGCGCTTACCACTGTCCAGTCCCCGTGGAGAATTTTCTGTCAAGAAAGTCCGCAATGTCCAAATGCCTTTCTTTATACGATTATTAACAGTGCTTCTTTCCATTCAAATCACTTATACAGTAATTATAGTATGTTGGCATCTTGGGATACAGATTTAGATAAGCCTGTTGACTTTTTTCTGAATCCCATTTGCATACATTACTTGTTGTTTGTAATAGTACAATTGCTGTTTGTATGTAATTTATGCGAATAAAATCAATCAATACATTTAAGTGTTTTACAGTAGTTCCATTCCTTTGATAGATTCCCGCAAGAGCAGACCAACGTATTGAAGGAACGAAAAGCTAGAGAAACTGCAGGTAAATGTATGTGTTACCTATATCCGGCAAATTAAATCACTAGAAGATTGAAAGCGATAGAAATGTTTATCCTGCTTTTCAGTAGTCTACGACAGCCGCCAACAGAATAAGGGTACCAGGGGAAAACAGTATAAAATAGATTTGTGATCTAACAGTATTGAATAGATTTGTGATCTTTGTATTGTACACATAGAGGGCCTCATATGAGTGCTCATGTATTATTGGATTTATTAAACGAGTTTGCGAAAAGGATGAGATGCGAGGCTATGCCGAGCATTTTATTGGTTTTGCACTAAAACGTCACTAATTCGCCATTAGAAAACGCGACGTTTTTTTTAAGTCAACGCATATCGTTATAATGTAATTTGCATTATCTCTAATCCACCAGCTGATTATCTTTTTAAAGCACGGCATTATTACACTCTCAGATGCAACGTCAAATGATATATATAGTGTTCGCTGCAGTAAGAGTGTCCTTTAAATTATTGCTGCGCCTTGAGGTACCTTGCATACGTTGCCTGGCTATTGTTTACCCATCAATGCTTAGCGTCCCACAATAAGAACGTAGACAAACAGTGCAGACCCGGATAAGACGCCACATCATGCGGCGTCTGGTAAGGGTCTTCACTGTTTGCATAAAGCATAAAATCACAGCAATTGCTGTAAAAATAAAAAGAGCTACATCAGGTACACTGTAAAAAAATCTGTAGATTTTACGGTAGAATAACTGGAAACCAGCTGCCAGTCTTTTTCCCGTTATTTTTACGGGCTTTTTCCTGTAAGACATTGTTGGAAATCACGAAATGGAAGTTTTATCTTAACTTGGCGCACTCGATAATTGTATTGTTGAAGGGCTACATCTGCTCTTTTCTGTCCCACTCTGCTTGATGAGTCCTGCAATTTTTACGGGCGCCCGTAAAAATAACGGTAAAAGGAATGGCAGCTGGTTGCCAGTTATTTTACCGTAAAATCTCCCGTTTATTTTTGCAGTGTACCTCTAAAACGATGAATGGACTCATCTAATTTGAGCCGCGACACGAGAAAACCAACAATGTGGTTGTGCGCCCTGCGCAGACTCAGACCAGCCTGGACATCCACCCAGTCTGGTCAGACTCTTCGTTAAGTGCTTAAAGGGTAGCTAAGGGACAGAGCTACCTCCATGCGAACAGGGAAGACTCTGATCAGACTGGGCGAATACCCAGGTTGATCTGAGTCTGCGCTGGGCGCACAACCACATTGTTGGTTTTCTCGTGTCGCGGCTCATTTATCAATATAGAAGAATCCACTGAGCATAAATAGGTTACTCTACCAAGTAAAATGTCATATATCTGTGTGTCAAAATTATAATTGAGTCGCGACACGAGAAACTAAACAAAGTGGTTGTGCATCCAGCGCTGACTCCGATTGCCCAGTCTGATCAGACTCTTCGCTGAGCGCTTAAAGTTATAGTTACCAAAAGACCTGGTCGCTGTAACGAAACGAAAAAAGCTGTTACGAAACGAAAAAAGAGACATAGTTACTAAACGACCTGGTGATCAGATCGTTTGGTAACTACGACTCCTTTTTTGTTTCGTAACAGATCTTTTTCGCCCAGTCTGATCAGACTCTTCGCTGAGCGCTTAAAGGGTAGCTAAGGATCTAAGCTACCTCCATGCGGACAGCGCAGACTCTGATAAGACTGGGCGGATGCCCAGGCTGATCTGAGTCTGCGCTGGGCGCACATTCCACTTTGTTGGTTTCTCTCGTCGCGGCTCCATTGTATATCTGTGTCGAAATTATATGGTTGTTAGCCTTATCCAAATAAAACCGTGACGACGAGTGTACTACAAACAGTCTAAGTATTGGGACAGATAGGTCTGAATAAATAGCGCATACCGAGATCAGGTTGCTCCTTTTACACAGTCCAAACGGGGCAATCTGATTATGGTCGGCATCGCTAGTCATTCCATTCGCATGTTTTGGATTGGGGGTGCATGGTGGTCGGGCGATGGTGCTGGTAATAACTTCCAGTGCCTGGGCGTCCTACTTATTTGGATAAAAATGGGTCAATGGCCTACTGTGCTTGCAGTAGGTTCGGGTAGAGTTTGAGTGTTTTTTTTCTCGTCTGTCATTTTCTTGTACGTCGTCTCTCTCTCTGGGAGATGGTCCGATATAGACTGAAATATTGTCTTAAAGGGCCGTTAAACTCAAAACAACCAACCAAAGCATCTCAAACTGCTCCACTGTAAGAAAACTACGGTAATTATTTTATGTGTCCCAATTTAAGGACTTTTGCGGCTAGGTATTACATTCTTACCTCCCCCATCTGCACCCCTGGTTAACTTTGTATATACAAGGGCTGTTTCGAAACGAAAAAGAGTTGTTACGAACCGAAAAAGTCATAGTTACCAAAAGACCTGGTCGCTGTAACGAAACGAAAAAAGCTGTTACGAAACGAAAAAGAGACATAGTTTCTAAACGACCTGGTGATCAGGTCGTTTGGTAACTATGACTCCTGTTTGTTTCGTAACAGATCTTTTTTCGTTTCGAAACATCCTTATAACATTGTTAACCAGATGTGACCTGCAGGACACATAACTTTTACCTTTACCCTTTAAATATTTTTACGTATTTGCCAGTAGCTCAGACCCAGATCAGACTGATCAGGGCTTACATGGTTTGCCTCTGTTTTTATATTAAATACATCCGCAACAAATGGAGCAAACTCAAAGGTTGCAAATAATAGGTTAATGCAAATCCAATATTGTATGCTCACGAAGCATACCGTGACATAATGTGTAAAGTTCGCGGTATCATATGTTGTTGTTTTTTTTTCTTCTGTTTCAATGATTCGTGTCATTTTCTTACACGGTGTAAATCGATTCATGTTTAAATAGATAATTAAACAGATTATAGGCGGACATTATATGGATATGAGCACTTACACGTATCTACATTTGTTTGATTTATCAGAGATAGCGGTTCATTTTGTCTTTCTCTTGTTAAGATATGAGATTGTATACCTGTAAAAAATGTCTGTACATTGCAGTGATATTGACAGTCATAGCTGTACGCCCGTTTTTGATGTTTTTCATGGACATCGTACAGGAGTATAAAGGATATAGTGGTGTTTGTTTTGACTGCGGAAAAATGAACAGAACAATTGATATTCCACGAGAAATTCATCAGGTATTTTTCTACATATCTGACAAAGTAATTCCAGCCCATTTAACACAGGCGCAACTTTCTTGGAAACGAGAGAATCCAGATTTCAAATATACACTGTGGAATGCGTCAATGGTAGAGTCTTTGATTCAGAAGAAATACCCCGCCCTTCTTGAAGTGTATCATAGCTACGGTCACTGGGTACAGAGGGCGGACTTCGCCAGATATATAATCTTACATCACACAGGTGGGGTTTACGCTGATATTGATATAGAATGTGTTGGCAATCTGTCTAGGCTATACAAGACTTTTCCAGAGAATAAAGAATTTGTAATGTACAGGACTAATCCATTCGGTGTATCCAATGATTTCATCATATCCAAACCAAACCATCCATTCATAACATCGGTCATCGCAGCTCTCCCGGCAGCTAACAGATGGTACCTCATTCCATATCTGACAGTCTTCTTTTCAACAGGACCACTTTATCTTTACTCACGTTATCAAGCCTGGAAGGCAAAAGAGGACATATTAATTCTGGAAAGTACTAAATGGTTTCTAAAACACAAGACTGGAGCGTCTTGGCATGAATTGGACGGAAAGTTAATTTGGTTGTTATACATAAAAAGAGACAAAGTTTTCAAGTATATGCTGATAATATTTGTGATAGTAGTGGCAATCATTATTTTGTATCTATTTTGGAAGAAGAGGACATGGATACGTCCCAAAATGTGTTCTTTGACATTCATATCAAAGATTTGTACGATTTTCAGAAGGAAGCCGTGTAAACGCCAAAGAATGAATGTTTGAAAAATCAACTGACCTGTTTACTATATGAATTTACTACTAGATAAAAGTGTTCATCTCTCTTTTCAGATTTAAGGAGCTAATCTTAAGGAAGACAAAGAGCAAATTGTTTTCTATAAGAATAGCCCGATTCTAAAAGGAAAAGAGTTTGGTCTCTAGAGAGCAAAGTCATCCTTTTTTGCTCACTCTATACAGACCAGATTCTTACCCTTAAAAGTACCTCTTAAGAAAAAGAATTTGTACGCCGTAGAGAGTGAATGTATCCTGTAAGACTCCCATAATTATGGAGAAGGGAATCTGCTACAAGGAAGGAAAATAATATTGTTCCATACAAAAATAAATAAAAACACTAAACCATGGCAATGAAGCTAGTAAACACCTTAAAACATATCGGATGGATGGATGACTTGCAATTTTACGTCCTTTTCATCTGTGCTTCAGTCATATCAGGGCGATGGGAGGGTGATAATGAAAGGCTCGGTGCAATAGAATCCCGTTTACAGTAGGAAAGATTCTCGCCTTAAGCGGGGCTCGAACCCAGGTCCGCTAGATCAGTAGGCCAGCGCTTAACCCACTGAGCTACCGGGGATCCAAAACATATCGTAAGCTGTGCCGTAATAACATATCATAATAAATTGAATTTTCAAATTGGCACATTTATATGAGCCGCGACACGACAAAACGAGCCAAACAGTGCATCCAGCGAAGATTCAGATGAGCTTGGACATCTTTCCAGCCTGATCAGGGTCTTTGATGTGCCCTGTAAGGGTAGCTATTGTTCTAAGCCAGCTCCATGCGTAGGGCAGAAACTCTGATCAGACTCAGTGGTAGCTGCCCAGGCTGATCTGATCTGAGTCTTCGCGGGGCGCACATGCCACTTTGTTGGTTTTGTCGTATCGCGGCTCATTAGTTTTTTTCTCCCACTTTAATGTGTCCCTGATTTTACCGCATTTAAAAAGACCTATACAGACACATAAGTAAATGAGCCGTGGCATGAGAAAACCAACAATGTGGTTGTGCGCCCAGCGCAGACTCAGATCAGCCTGGGCATCCGCCCAGTCTGATCAGAGTCTTCGCTGTCCGCGTAGAGGTAGCTTAGTCCCTTAGCTACCATTTGAGCACTTAACGAAGAGTCTGTTCAAACTGGGCGAATGCCCATGATGATCTGAGTCTGCACTGGGCGCACAACCACATTGTTGGTTTTCTTGTGTTGCGGCTCAATTTTAATGACGATATATAAGTACATATTAAGTTACGATGCTATTGAAGTGAAATATGCAAATATTAATTTATAGAGAAATGTTTTGTCTATTTATCTTTATTATAAATTATTTCCTTGTTATAATGCTTTCCGACAAGTAAGTAAAAATACCGGCAATTATAATGCATTATAATGCATTCGAAACTCCAGGTCCGTGAAATAATTTTTAAGTCCATATTACACTATCCAATTTGTTTGATCAAACATGGGTAAATTTGTGTTCATTCAAATTATTTGACAGTGTTTCATTTCAACCAAATTATCTTAAATGCATGTCAAATGAGTTAACAAACATTGGATGGCGATAGAACCGGTCCATTTTCTCCTCAAATATTTTTTGACACGCTGCAATTCACGACCAGTGCTAAACAGGGAATTTCTCTCAATGGGGGCGGTGAATATGGTAGTTTTTTTTATAGTTTTGATTGATTGATTGTTTTGGGCTTAACGGCCCTCTAAGAAAGTATTTCAGTCTATATCGGGCCGTCTCCCAGAGAGAGCGAGAAAGAAGAGAAATGACGAGAGGAAAAAATGTCCAAACAACCCCACCCGCACCTACTGCAAGCATAGTAGGCCATTGACCTACATTGGTCCAAATCAGTAGGACGCTCCGGCACTGGAAGTTACACACAGCACTATCCCACCACCCGACCACCGCCACGCTAGTTTATGTAGTAACAAGAGGGCCATGAGACCCTGAATTGCTCACCTGAGCAATTGGCAAGGTGGCTTTTTCTTATCATGTCTGAAATTGTCAAAATATGAGTCTTGGGTCAAAAGTAAAAAAATAACCATGACCTCTTGTACTCATAAATCTTCATGAACTCATTAAGACAACCATATATACCATTTTTAGGCCAAAATCTTCAAAACTTTCCATGAAATCTTACATTCTAGCATTTTCCCATATAAGCCCATGCCGCAAAAAAGGTCAAGGTTAACCTAATGTCATCATTTTAACAGTCTTGGTGGTACTCTAGTACTCCATGCTTCTTACCCAGTTTCAAGGCCATAGGTGTATTGGTTCTGGAGAAGAAAAATATTAAAGATTTATACCATAAATGGTAATGGCGGCCATGTTGGTCATGTGACCTAGACCGTTTGAACAAATTTTTATTCAATCAACCCCTGGAGGCTCTATATGAAATGTGTATACAATTGGCCTTTGGCTTTTGTGGAAATGTTTGAAAATGTCAAAATATGAGAGATCTGGATCAAAGGTCAAGAAATGACCTTGACCTCTTGTACTCATAATTTTTCATGACCTCATTAAGACAACTGTATATACCAATTTTTAGGCCAAAACTTTCAAAACTTTCCATGTAATCTTATGTTCTAGCATTTTCCAATATTTGACCTAGCCGTAAAAAAGGTCAAGGTCAACCCAATGTATTAATTTGAACAATGTTGATAGTACTCGAGTACCCAATGCTACATACCAAGTCTCAAGGCCATCGGTCAACTGGTTCTGGAGAAGAAGATTTTTAAAGCTTTTTACCATATATGGGCGTGGCGGCCATGTTGGTCAGGTGACCAGGACCATTAGAAAATTTTTGCATTCCCTCAACCAATGGAGGCTCTATATGAAATTTGGTCACAATTGGCCTAGTGGTTTTTGAGGAGATTATTTATAATTGTCAAAATATGAGAGTACTGGGTCAAAGGTCAAAGAATGACCTCGACCTCTTGTACTCACAAATCTTCATGTACTCATTAAGATGACCGAAGATAACAATTTTTAGGCGAAAATCTTCAAACCTTTCCATGAAATCTTATGTTCTAGCATTTTCTCATATTTGACCTTGCCATAAGAAAAGTCAAGGTCAACCCAGGGTCATAATTTGAACAATCTTGATAGTACTTGAGTACCAAATGCTACATACCAAGTTTCAAGGCCATCAGTCAACTGGTTCTGGAGAAGATTTTTAAAAGCTTTTACCATATATGGGCGTGGTGGCCATGTTGGTCATGTGAACTGGACTGTATGAATAAATTTTCATTCTCTCAAAATCCCTGAAGATTCTATATGAAATTCGGTTTCAATTGGCTCAGTGGCTTTTGAGGAGATTGTTAGAACTTGTCAAAATATGAGAGCTCCGGGTCAAAGGTCAAAGAATGACCTTGACCTCTTGTACTCATAAATCTTCATGTACTCATTAAGATGACTGTAGATACCGATTTTAGCCCAAAATCTTCAACAGTTTCCAAGATATCTTATGTTGTAGCATTTTGCCATATAAAAGCATAAATAAGCAAATTTGACCTTACCGTAAAAAGGTCAAGGTCAACCCAAGGTCATTATTTGAACAATCTTGGTAGTACTGGCGTACTCGATGCTACATATCAACCAAGGCCATCGGCCTATTGGTTCTGGAGATGTTTTTAGGTTTTTACCATATATGGGCATGGCGGCATGTTGGTCATGTGACCAGGACCGTTTGGACAACTTTTCGTTCCTAAGGTTCCAGGAGGCTCCATATGAAATTTGGTAACAATCGGCCCTGCGGTTTCAGAGGAGAGGTCTTGAAATTGTGGGCGGACGGAAGACGGACGGACGGACGATGGAGCCTTACCATCCTATAAGCTTCCCCGGAGCCGCTGGCTCAGGTGAGCTAAAAACGCCATTTGTTCTGATATTCACACAAACACTTTGTTTTAAGCCAGCTATAGTTATAATATTTTAAGAATTCCAGGTTTTTTGTTGAATAATGATGCACCCACTAAATTGATGCTAAACATTTGACAGTGTTTCTTAAATATTAAACCAAACGTGTCATTTGAACAACATAAATGAGCCGTGACACGAGAAAACCAACAATGTGGTTGTGCGGCCAGGGTAGACTAGATCAGCCTGGGCATCAGCCCTGTTTGATCAGACTCTACGTTTAAAGGGTAGCTAAGGGTCTAAGCTACCGCCATGTGGACAGCGAAGACTCTGATCAGACTGGGCGGATGCCTAGGCTGATCTGAGTCTGCGCTTGGCGCACAACCACATTGTTGGTTTTCTCGTGTCGCGGCTCAAATTAAGAAGATTGATCAAAGAAGCAACACAGCCTAAGTGTTTCTGGAATTTACCGTTAAACTTTTTCTTGACAAGCACGTAAATCAAGAATATTTGATCAAAGAAGTTTCATAGTGTAACATAGCCTTTCAGGTACACTAGGAATGCTAGCGGTTAATGCATGGTTCAAGTAATTTCTATTATCAAGCTTTCCCCTTTTGAATAGAAAGTGGGCTGGGCGCATGTATCAAGTAACTACCGATATTTCAAACATCTGACACCCTTTATTTCTTTCTCATATTTCTATCATGTTACAGAAATAATCCTCAAACTTGGAAAAGTGTTAGTTTTTTCGAAATGGCAGAGCAGCTCAGGTCAGACTGTTCCGAAGCAGCAGTCAGATATAAGCTCACACTGTTTACAGGCATACATTGCCAAACTTGCGTTGCGTAAACTTCAGTATGACGTCGCACTGGCGTCGAAACCATGTCAGTTTGACTGTGTGCTTATACTGGGTTGTCAGGCGCAAGGTATGTTTAACCCATTAATGCCCGGCGTCCCATAAAACGGACTTAGGCAAACAGTGCAGACCCAGATCAGACGCCGCAGAACGCGGCGTCTGATCATGGTCTTCACTATTTGCATAAAATGTACCGCTATTTTCTGTAAAAATGAAAGAAAATGAATACACCAGATACTTAATGAATGGACTGATCTAATTCATAA
Source organism: Ctena decussata (assembly GCA_963989385.1). NCBI lineage: Eukaryota > Metazoa > Mollusca > Bivalvia > Lucinida > Lucinidae > Ctena > Ctena decussata. Next base: position 37,442,079 of record OZ022512.1, on the reverse strand, counting down.
GGTTAGAAGAGAGTACACTGGGGCATAATTGGGTTAAAGTTATACTGTCTGCAAGTTTCAATCATTTTTACAATTTTAAAATATTTATTTTAACCTGTAAAAGTTGAGTAAAAGTCAATTTTTATCATAAATCTATTCATTACCCCTGAAAAATGCATGAAAAATATACTAACCTGTATGAAAACGAGAGCCTTTAGCTTTCAAATAATTTAGATCGGACCGAACGAAATTCAAGACAGTTGATGTTTACATAAATTACTGTTATTTTTGTAGCAGTATCTGGGTTGGGTTTGATTTCACCATGAGGGTTTCGTGGCAAACTGGACGCCATTATTGTATTCTTGAAACTTATAAACACTTATTTCCAAAATAAATTACTGAAAGTTGCAGACTTCATGTATATAACTTTAAGATTAGTAGGTATGTGGATGTCTCATGTTATTGAATACAGCTTCAAGGGAGGTCACTCCGAAGTCTTCCTCCTCATAAGGGCACACCCTTGACAGAAAGGAAAGAGGGAGCAAAGTGTTTCCTTTAACATTTTAGCGCCGGAGACGAAAATAATTGCATTTGCAAACAGCATAGATCTTGATGAAGCGGCTCATCTAGATCTACACTGTTTGCCTCTGGTCTTTGAATTCTCGATACGATATAACTTGAGCGTGACCACAGGGTATAATCGATTCCGCTAATTTTTGCTTCCTGCAGAGACTGTACATCATATTTGTTTCCGCCAAGACTGTCCGCGATCTCTTGCTTCCAGCCGAACCTTCTGTACATGATAAATGGCTTCCTGACAGTGTCGGCAGGAAGCCATTATTCGAGGACAGTAGTCCCTGCAGGAAGCAAGAGTTCGCGGGCAGTCTCGGCGGAAGCCAAATATGACGGACAGCCTCTGCAGGAAGCGAAAATTGGCGGACTGGTTTATACCCTGTGTTAACATGTTTTTTTAATTTTGCAGACGTAAATTTTGTCGTGTGATTTTTGGCGCTCAAAGGGTTAAAGTAAATCCCCTCTTGCTGAGAGGAAAGCTCTCGCCTCCCTTAATTAGGAGTCACGGTAGTTCAGTTGGTTAAGCGCTAGCCTGCTGATCTAGCAGTCCCGGGTTCGACACACACTGGAGGCGGAAATCTCTTAAACCGTAGACGCCGGGTCGCGTAGCGCAGTCGGTACGGGGTCTTACTTTTAAACCAGGGGTCCTGGGTTCCATACCCGGTCCGGCAACTTACTTTCATTTCTCCTTCCGCTGATTCAAGAAGGGCGGTTGTCAGTTACTGGTGAAAGTAAGTGCACTTAGTACTGGTTAATAGCTTAGGTGGTCTAAGCCTGCCCAGGAATAGTATGGTTACCTTAGCTGGCCGTCCCAACATGACCATAGCTGCTTACCGTGGACGTAAAACAATAACACACCAAGTTTTTAAACCGTAAACGGGGTTCCATTGCACACAGCATTCCAATCGTCCTGGGAATGGTTGGGTCGGGCGATGGCAGTGGTTAACTTTCAGTGCCGGGGCGTCCTTCTAATTTGGATGATAGTAGGGTAAGGGCCGTCTATGCTTGCAGTATGTGCGGTAGGGTGTTGTTTGGGTATTTCTTTCGTGTCTATCATTTTTCTTTGCTTTCTCCCTCTCTCTGCGGGACGGTCCAATACAGACTGAAATACTGTCTCAAAGGGCAGTTAAACCCAAAACAAACCACCAACCAAATCCAGTCGTCCTGATATAACTGAAATATTGTTAAAAGACGTAAAATTGCAAGTTATCCATCCATCCATCGTCTCCTTAAAAAGTAGCAATATAACTTAGTATGTGACTGAAGTATGATATCATTAATCTTACATTCATGCACTTGAGGGTTGCATTTGGTTTAAACATAGATTACAATCATACATGATTACACTTGAAACGAACACGATTACCATAACAATACTAAAAATTGGGTCTTTACGATTAGTTACCATAAGAAATAAAGGTAAAGTTTCCCATAGTGGTCGTAGGGACAGTTGGGGTTAGAAGTCCACTGTATATTTGAGCACTGCATATGAAAGGCGGAGTTAGAAGTCCACTGTACACTGCAAAAAATAACGGTAGATTTTACGGTAAAATAACTGGCAACCAGCTGCCAGTCCTTTTACCGTTATTTTTACGGGCGCCCGTAAAAATTGCAGGAATCATCAAGCAGAGTGGGACAGAATAGCACAGGTGTCGTTTTGGTGAGATAGCCCTTCAACAATACAAAGTTATTTTCGAGTGCGCCAACTTAACATAAAACTTCCATTTCGTGATTTTCAACAATGTCTTACAGGCAAATGCCCGTAAAAATAACGGGAAAAGGACTGGCAGCTGGTTTCCAGTTATTCTACCGTAAAATCTACAGAATTTTTTTACAGTGTATATTTGAGCATCGCAAATGAAAGGCGGAGTCCGTCCCTCTCCTTTCGTTGCCTTGTCCATCCCTGATTCGAAAACATACAATAATGTTATATTTCTAATGAATGTAGGCGTAAAGATATGAAAAGACCCATTGCTCTATCATGGTAAAAATCATGAAATATTTTATCGTACGGTCTAACTGCAGTTTAGTCATTGCACGGTAAATGATCCTGATTAACCAACTTTAAACAAATAAAACATCCTTGAGTCTCACATAAAAAAATTGAAAACTGATTTCGGTCATTAAAGACCCCATTGCTCTATCAGCATAAAAAATTTATCATGAGGTATCGCTGCAGGTTTCTCACTATAGTTTCGTCAATGTAAATGCCCGTGATTAGCCGGCTTTAATCAAATAAAACATCCTTGAGTTTCACGTAAAACGTGTTTGAAAACGTATTTGGGTCATTTTAGTGGGCAACTAAAATGATCTACTATCGATTTCATTAAGTTGAATAAAATGGTAAAAATACAATGTACAGGCATGGAGTCTCAATCCATATCCCGCCTATGTATATATAGCATTGCAAACGGGAAACCAGAACAGGAAATTGTATTTCGTAGAGCAATTTGTAATCTTTTAAAACTTGTTTTCTCTACTTTTTGCCAGTTAAATGACTCAATAAATGCATATCAACCCACATTTTATTACTAAACGTGAAGATTAGGTCGCTTTTTATAATGATTTAAAGGCCCCATTGCTCTATCAGCATGAAAAATTTTATCATGAGGTATCGCTGCAAGCTTCTCACTATAGTTTCGTAATTGTAAATGACCGTGATTAGCCAGCTTGAAAAAATTAAAACATCCTTGAGTTTCTCATAAAAAGAGTTTGAAGCTTATTTGGGTCATTTTAGTTGGCGACTAAAATGACCTACTTTCGATTTCATAAAATGGTAAAAATACAATGTACAGGCGTGGAGTCCCAATCACTATCCCGCCTATGTTAATATAACATAGGAGGACGGGAAACCAGAACAGGAAATTGTATTTTGTGAAGCGATCAGAAACTTGTTTTCTCTACTTTTTGCCATTTATATGACTCAATATATGCACACCAACCCACATTTTATTACCAAACGTGAAGGTTGAACCGCTTTTTACTATGATTTGAGTTTAGGCGTTTTTACCGCTGATAGGACTATGGAGAATTTAAATTTAGACGTTTTTACCACTTATAGTAATATGGAGAAGTTGGTAACTACATTTACAAAATTTTGATCGCATAAACCCAGACTAAAATGGTAAAATGGGACCCCATGCCTTGTCCCTCTTTTGTTTATATTGAATTGTGTGTTTTCTGTGGAGCTATTCGTTATTTCAAACACATGTTCACCCTATTTTTAGCTTGTTATAGGACTCAGTTTATGCACATCAACACACATTGTATCACTATACGTGAAGGTTGAACCGTTTGTCATAACGATTTTGAGCCGCGACACGACAAAACCAACAATGTGATTGTGCGCCCAGCGCATACTCAGATCAGCCTGGGCATCCGAGTTTTCGCTGTCCGCATGGACCCTTAGCTACCCTTTGAACATTTAACGAAGAGTCTGGCCAAACTGGGTAGATGCCCAGGCTGATCTGAGTCAGCGCTGGGCGCACAACCACATTATTGGTTATGTCGTTTGGCGGCTCGTTTAAGGACTATAGACACTTGAAATGAAATATATACATGTAACACGGGAAGTAGAATAGTCAATGACAAAACGGCACAGGTAAATCAATCAACTTCTCATTCAAAATGGTTATCTGAAAACAGGAGATATAAATAACAAAGATCGTATATCTGTTCTTTTTTTTTCAAGTTTTGTTTTCTTCAAAGCCTTACCGTGGTGCCAACCCCGCCCGAAGCAGTTTAAGGTTCATTTCAAATTCATGTAAATTTTCCTGCCTTCTTTAATATTGCTGGAAAATTAGCTTACCATATATTGCGCAGTCTCCATAGTCCTATAAGTGGTAAAAATCACCAAAGCACAAATCATGACAAAACTGGTACTGCCTTCCGTATTGATGATAAAATGTCGATTGGTACATGCACGCGTTTTCGTGTTACATAACTGGCTAAAAGGAAAAACAGAGGTTTTTGAAAAATTTACAAGTCTCTCCATAAAAAATATGGTCTTTACTTCTGGTTCCCAGTTGAGCAATCAGCGAGGCAATGAATGGAATCCTTGCCGTACATTGTATTTATACCATCTATTTAATACCTGTACCTTGTATTTTTATCTTTTGTGCCTTGTATTTTTATCATGTAAATGGAGTTTGTGAAATCGAAAGTAGGTCATTTTGGTTGGCAACTAAAATGACCTAGATATTCTTTAAATCGTTTATATGAGAATCCCATGGATGTTTTAGTATTTTAAAGTCGTCCAATCATGATCATATACAGTGACGAAACTGTAGTGAGAGGCATGCAGCGAGACTTCACAATAAAATGTTTCCTGCTGATAGAGCAATGGGGCCTTTAAGGTAACGCGTCATATTTTATAGGTCCCTGTGTCTAGTCTAAATCATAATTTTCTGGAAAAAAATGGATCAACGCTCCTGACATATGGCTTTCGTTTACTCTACATTTATTTTTAATCCTGGCTTCTGATATTATATGGGGGGGGGGGGGGGGGGGGGGGTCTGATGGTGCGATGGTGTTTGGAGTAACTTCCAGTGCCCGGGCCGTCCTACTAATTTGGGAAATGTAGGGCAAGGGCCTAATGTGCTTGCAGTAGGTGCGGATGGGGGTTGTTTGGACATTTTTTCTCTCACTTATCATTTCTCTTTTCTTTCTCGCGCTCACAGGGAGACGGCCCGATATAGACTGAAATACTGTGTCAAAGAGCCGTTAAACCCAAAGCAACAACAACTGATATTATACGTATTTCATTTGAGCCGCGACACGACAAAACCAACAATGTGGTGGTGCGCACAGCGCAGATTCAGATCAGCCTGGGCATCCGCCCAGTCTGATCAGAGTCTTCGCTGTCCGCATGGCGGTAGCTTAGACCCTTAGCTACCCTTTGAGCATTAAACGAATAGTCTGGTAAAACTGGACGGATGGCCAGGCCGATCTGAGTCTGAATTGGGCGCAGAACCACATTGTTGGTTTTCTCGTGTCGCGGCTCATTTATATTAAGAGGCATAAACAAGCATACACTTCTTTAATTCCTGTAGTTAAATTATTGAACAGGTATTAGGTAAAGTTAAAAGATAGGCAGTGATCAGGAATTAATATAAGCAAATCCCATGTAAGGCCCTCAAAACCAAATGCAAAAGTTTGACAAAAGTACACGAAAGACACGCTCGGTAAACCGAATGAATAGCTCTTTCCCAAACAGATAGTCATTCAGCTACCACCAGTGAAAACAGCAGTAACATCTATTTTTTTTTATCTATTTTCTATAATTCTAAATTACAAAACAGATCAGTTTTACTGGATGCAAACCCTCGCCCTCTGCTTCTGCTGTGGCTCTAAACATTAAGCTGGATGTTCGGTCTGCGTGAACGTATAAATCATCACAGGAAACAAAAGAAACACGGAAAAGATCCCTGAAGAATCAAAGACATGGATTCAACAGAAACGACGTATTGCGACACATGCGACATTTCATATAGCGTATAACAAAATAAGATCCCTGGAGTGTCAAACAACATCACTGAAATACTGGAGCAAAGGAAAACCACCAGTTGACCCCTAATGGCTAAGCAACACACAAGAAAAGCTTCGGTCCCAATCAACTAAACTAAATAGTTTTATGTCGGGTCCATCATTGAGTCAGATGCCCAACCGGCGTCAAATGAAAGACGGAAACAAAGTTAATAACCTTGATTGGGTTTACTACTAATCAGACAGACTGCTCCATTACGTCTCTATTATTGATTGATTGATTTGGGTTTAACGGTCATTTTAGACGGTATTTCAGTCTATATCGGGCTGTCTCCCAGAGAACGGGAGAAAGAAGAGAGATGAAAGACGAGGGAAAAATGTAAAAAAAAAAAAAAAAGCCCACCCGCACCTACTGCAAGCACAGTAGGCCCTTGCCCTTCAATGTTCCAAATCAGTAGGACGCCCCGGCACTGGAAGTTATACACAGCACCATCGCACCACCGATTATATCCAATACGTTTGTAGCGTATGATAGTTTTTCTGAACTGAACAGGAAAATCAGCCTTATTTTTTTTTTTAATTCTTAGACTAAGACACCATATCCAATACGTTTGTAGCGTGTGATAGTTTTTAAAATCAGCCTTTTTTTTAATTTTTAGACTAAGACTTCATAAACTGCTGGTTCCAATAGGCCCTGCTACAAAAGAGATAAGACTGCTCAGGCTATAAACTTTTGCATTATTTATTTTTACTCGAGGTAAACCAATTTGTTATTGGAAAATCACTGATTGAAACGCTTGAATGGGGGCACTAAACCTACATGTTGATTTTGCAAGTTTTCCACGTCCAGCTTGCTGGACAATAAGATTTGGATGTAAATCTGTATTTGAATTTTGGGTATTTTTTTCTTCACAAACCACAAAGTTTGCGTTTCATTTGCATGATGACAAGACTGTCTCGAGCAGACAAAATACGCAAAGGCAAAAGTACTCAGAGACAAACGAAAGTGTAGATTTCATCGCCAGTCAGTCGTGACTGTAAGCCAGTCACGAACCGCTTTGAGTGGCTAGTCTTACATGTAACGACTTGTCTGCCACTACAAGCACTGTCTCTGTACAAATGAAACGCAAATATTGTGGTTTGCTCAGAAATACAACAGAAATTCAAATAATGATGTACGGCAAAATTGTATTGTCTAATATGTTTCAGATGCAAAAAGGGCAAAATCGACGTGCATGTATAATGTCGCTAGTCACTCATTTTATTAGTAATCTTCTTACACATTTCTTATGTATTTCTAGAAAAAAAAACTACAGCATGTAAAATTTCAGACCTGGTCAATGAAATAAGATAAACACGCACATTTAATTATGACTGAGCCGCGACACGACAAAACCAACAATGTGGTTGTGCGACCATCGCAGACTAAGATCAGCCTGGGCATTCGCCCAGTTGGATCAGAGTCTTCGCTGTCCGCATGAAGGTAGATTGGACCCTTGGCTACCCTCTAAGCGCTTAGCAAAGAGTCTGATTAGACTCGGCGGATGCTCAGGCTGATCTGAGTCTGCGCTGGGCGCACAACCACATTATTGGTTTTCTCATGTCGCGGCTCATGTACACTTTATGCTAGCTGGATAAGCCATGAAGTAAATATTTGTTACCGTTTTAGCATTATTATATGCCACTGTACCAGCAAACAGCTTCTTTGAAAATGTTAATTGTGCGATGGCATCATACAAAATATTTACATGATCCATGATGCCTAACAAAAATACTGCTTTAGTCATAGGCATGTCACTGTGTCAATGCATTTTGTTGAATTGTTTAGAAATGAAATACTACACAGCGACTCGCTGTGCCACATAGTTTGCATAGTAAATATGGTAACTACGGTAAGTAAGATAATAAAAATACTTGAAACCATTAAAAAAATAACTTTTTACTTATCACATATTCAGATTAAAAGTAATGTCACAAGGCTGTCATATACATCATGCAATTTGCTTTTCGTCCGGCAAGGTTTTAGCAACAGGTTAGCTTAGGTCGATACGTCTAAGACAAAAATGTGATAAAAAATGCTAAAAAACAATTTCAAGTATTCAGGAAATTCAAATTCAGTCTAATTTTATTGAAAAGATCTTTAGTATGATGCCTGAAATCGAAAAACACAACAAAAACTAAAAGTATACTGCGGGTGCGGTTTTAAAGATTTCGAAATTACACCAATTTTTCGTAGAATTTTCACACATTTTGAGAATCTTGTAAAATTTCATCTGAGGCCCGAATAATAGGCTTTCGAGAATAAAACACATGAAATCTTGCTCAACACTTTACATTGCTATCAGTATTTGTCCCAAGAATCGCTCCCTTTACAAGCACTTCCGGTTTGAAGGCGCAAACTTTCGTCGGCATATACGCGAGCGGTAGTCTTGGAATTTTAAAGAAATTAACATGCGTACAGAGACTTTGGGCCGTTCTAGAAAACATCAAGAAATTAAGCCCAAACGAGCCAGTGTAAACGTTACATGGAAAGTAAAAAGTATGCAAAGACCAGGAACTGAAACAATCAAAATCCAAATCCAGCCCTCAAACCATAGTTAACATTCATTACAAATGCAGTCCTCATTAATTGGACCGTTGTCAGCATTCCGACAATACTGCATTTAAAAACTAGTGTGATAGGCACCCTGGTTTCCTTGATAAAGAAGCGTTTCTGTGATAAATCCCTACGTGGTCCAAAATCAGAAAGTTGCGTTTTCACTGGCTTCAAGTATATTATACTCACAGAATATCATAAGTGTTCGTGTTGTTATTAAAGCTGCCAGCCACTTCTTCAACATGTTCAAAGCAAACTATAGAAAATCTGCTAGTCAATGAGTTTCCAATCCAAACTTAATAATAAAAAAGTAGCATATTTCTACAGTTCTTAGTGAAAGGCAATTCTACCGATTTCAACATTCTACAACTTTTACATACATGACATAAGATTAAGGGCACGGGACGTGGATTGGGACAGTATTTGCCTATACAAAATTCAATAGTGTTTGTACGTATTAGCTATCCATGATGCATCAATAACGTCGATTAGCCGACGGTTTACCGATGCACTCGGAAAATGATTGATATTTAAAAACAAGTCAATGCTACAACGGTTTGTTTGATCGCAAAGGTGTTAACGTATCTGTTTGAAAATATTTGCTGATCAAAGAAGGTAAATGTTTCAATTATTATTGGATTAATTGCTTTAAAATGGCTTCCATATTGCTGCGTAAAACTGTTTAAATTAAAACAAAAATCAGAATTGCACTTTATAGATAAAGATAGAAAAAAGGTAAAGAGTAATGACGTTTAATTTTGACTAACAAATTTATCAAGTATGTAATTAAATTTTTTTCAAGTATTTAGTTGCTGATAGGGTTTCCTGTCCATCGCATGATATAAATGGGGAAAGGACGCATTTGCAATAACAGCATTAAATGCATAATTATCAGATTCAGCGAAGATCAAAGGAAAATCACATGTAATACCTTAGATCACCTGTGCATTCGGTAATACACATTTTGATTTACTTACAGCAATTGTTGTCTGATGAGACTGTATATCAGGCAAACTTTTCCTGAAAAGTGAAGGGCAAAATTTTGGTTAAATTTTATTACTGCTCAATGAATTTCTTGAATCTTTGCGTAACTTATTATATTATCCATACAAACTCATGCAAAGGAATGCAGATTTATTTTGTACTTTTAAATCAAAATGTGTCAGATCAACTTCATGATGAAAATGTTCCTAATGATAATCTTTGAAGTTTTATGCTTAGTTGGGGTTTATTTTGGAACAGCCAGTGTTGTTTTGACTATAAATAGACATCTCTTATATGGGTATTTACTCCCTTAAATATTGTCTCCCTCGTTTATTTCATATTTTCAGAAACAAATATTTTAAGAAAACTTCGTTAGCCAATATATGTAATAGTCTCATAATTAACCGCACAACTTTTGAGAAAATGCATGTTTTATCAATATTTTATTGGGTATCGATAAATGTGAAACGGAAAAATAATCTTCGAATTAAAATGCAAATTACCTATTTCCTCACGGCCTGTAAGAATATCGATTTTGACCACGTGTGTCATGTGACCATGTATATGTATTTTACTTATTCCTGCACGTGATTGTGACGTATGAATCAAATATTTTTATCCAATAATGCGATTTGGAGCGCGGTCCGCAATCGTTTAAAAATTTATCTTATGTTTTGTTTAAAGTTACTTTTGGCAAATATTACTATCTAAACTCTATTTCAAATGTATACATGTAGCTAGATCATGTCGGAGGTATTGCATTAAATTTTCATCAAATCATATTTGTTATTACTTTCAAGGGAGCAAGTCTTTAAAGAGAATGCTTTAAGAAAGTACTTTTAAGTGATTGGCCCATTATTCAGCAATTAAAATCTTCAAGATTTTCTTCGAGGGCAGAAAACGTTTAAAAGAAGGAGCATGGGTCATACCTCGAAGTTTCGGTTACTCAAGCCTCATCAGTGACTGACAATACCTGGCGACGAAAACCAGAGAAAAGCGTAATGATTTTGTTTTAATTTTAATGGGGTAGTCAGTTCAAAGACTGATTACTACTATCGAAAAAGGTCACAGTTCAAATGATTAAAGAATTAAGAGAGGCTGACTGTAAGCATCGAGCATTAGCCCATAATAACGTGGAAAGTCGAAAATTACGGATTTAGCTGATATTTTGGGAAATTGATATATACCATGCTTGTTTGTGTTTCCATTTTGAAAATGTCAATATCAAGCCCTTAATGTAACATTCCCTCGCTAAAAATTGAACAACTCTGTTTTGTTTGTGTAGTTTGACAATACATAGCTGTGTAATGAGGTTACATAATATTAATGTTTTCTGTTCCATACTATCAACGCAAGAGCTTTTACTGGAAAAATAGACCCAATTTTGAGTGAAAAATACGGGTTTTACTCCATCTGGCAGAAAACTCGTTACGGTGTAAAATCGATAACTCTGTACTACCTGTAAATTTTAGCCCTTGGCCATAAATGGAATTGCTTCCCTTTCCAGTGTTTTAATGGTTAATAGAGAGAACTTAGAAAAATTTCGACCAAGCTTCGAATCAACAGTAAGCAAAATTAGACGTTCAGGGAAGAAATTTCCCAATTAGCTATGTATGTATAAAATACATCATTGTAATCAGTGGAATAACAGCTTCTAGCTCATACGTTATAATAGATTCGCAAATGTTAATTTATATGTGTTATTTAGGTCCACAAACGAAGATTCGCGTAATTTGAATAAATTGTGTTAAGAAACTTATGGTTTATAGAAAGAAAACTATGGGCTCTGATGGAAGAAACTTCTGATTGACACATTTCTATGATTTATACCAGATTAAAGAGCTTGAAATGCTCTTTCGTGCTAGACGTTATAATTTAATGTCGGAAAATATATTAAATAAGAAAATTTAATTTATTTATGAGCTTCTATACATTTCCCTATTAAACTGAGAACCGCATACAGGTAACCGCTTATCTCCGGCCCTCTTGGAGATTATCGGAAAATCCCGTCACTATAACAAGAATACCAGATTAAAGAGCTTGAAATGCTCTTTCGTGCTAGACGTTATAATTTAATGTCGGAAAATATATTAAATAAGAAAATTTAATTTATTTATGAGCTTCTATACATTTCCCTATTAAACTGAGAACCGCATACAGGTAACCGCTTATCTCCGGCCCTCTTGGAGATTATCGGAAAATCCCGTCACTATAACAAGAATTCTTCCCTATGCGCCTAAACCTAAACATGGCAGTCACGTTTGAAAATAAGGCCATACTTCCATGATAAAGCAAGGTTCGAAGTTTAAGAATGTCGAAAAAATAGGTGTAAACTCGCAAAGTTTCAAATGTTATTCATCTTTGAAACGTGTCAATGTTGTAAAATTGTAGCAAGGGAGTTAAGAGGACTATATCTTACCTCCCTTGACGATTACAAATGTGCGAACACTACAGGTAGTATCAATGATCTTTTATAATAAAAGATAGCATCATTAAAAGAATTAGATAACTGTCAACAATGCTTATTACGACCTTTTTAGCTCTATGAAAATGGTCCTTTCACCAAGACTGCAGTTGCAGATATATTTTGTGATGAAATTACTATTGGTTTGGCATGTGATTTTTCGAACCATAAAAGATTGAGCAAAATGATGCTCGATGCTTACAGTCAGATATTCTTAACTCTCTCCGGCTTCGCCCTCGAGAATTTAAAATATTTTGCGATTTGCACTTCAACAGCATGTATCAACCAGCGATTACTCACTGGTAAAAAATATATATCTTAACTAGTACTATATCATACATTTTTTTCACATTTGTACACTCTTTCTCTTCCCCAAATGGTGGTATCGCTAATGCATAATAAATTAGTTAGACTAGCGCTAGTCTGATAGTGAAAAGGTTACCGTAAATAGAAAAAGAATTAACTTTTTTTCATCTTTTTTTTCTGGCCAGTCTATAAAACTTGAATCTGCTCCTTTTCTGATATATACATCAGATAGAACTTAAAAAAAAATCGACCAAGCTTCGAATCAAACTTAGCAAAATTAGGCGCTCAGGGAAGAGGTTTCTCATTTAGCTATGTATGTAAAAAATACATCATTGTTATCAGTGGAATAATAGCTTTCAGCTCATACGTTATAATAGACTCGCAAATGTTAATTTTATATATCTTATTTAGGTCCAAAAATAAAGATTCGCGGAATTTGAATAAATTGTGTTAAGAAATTTATGGTTTACAGTTCTAAAGAAAACTATGTGCTGAGATGGAAGAAACTTCTCATTGACTCTTTTCTATAATTTTTATACCAGATTAAAGAGCTTGAAATGCTCTTTCGTGCTAGACGTTATAATTTAATGTCGGAAAATATATTAAATAAGACAATGAAATTTATTTATGAGCTTCTTTACATTTCCCTATTAAACTGAGAACCGTATACACTATACAGGTGACTATACTTATCTCCGGTCCTCTTGGAGATAATCGGACAATCATGGCCCGTAACTATAACGAGAGTTCTTCCCTATGGCTAATACGTGTGACTTATTAAGTTCAGTTTAAAAGCTAAATGATAAAAATTTAATAACATCATATAATAACATAAAAAATCTAATGAGAAAAAAAAAGCGGTGAGAATCGAACTCACGGCCCCAAGATAATGAGTCGTGTGCTTTAGCTACTAGGCTATGAGGATTACTGAAATATAAAGTTTAAATGGGAAAGACAAGACAAAATTACCGACTCTGCAAAGCTGTAATATTTTCGTTTCGAAATTGTGACCTCCTTGCTTTGATCAGTAAATAAATTTTGTAAGAAAGATTTAAATTAGATTGACACTATCGCTTTTTCATTCTCAGAACACAATTCAAATTCACAGTTTACCGTTTGTTTGAAGACATTGTGAAATACGTACTAATGGGTCGTTCAAAAAGACTTGCGTTTCTAATCTCAGTTTATTGAAGAACCCTCTCGGAGATTATCGGAAAATCCCGTAACCATAACGAGAATTCTTCCCTATGCCTGCAATGTGTGTCCCAGTAGTAAGAACTGCAGGATATTATAACTATTATACTGATCTCAAACTCTCAAATGTAGACTTTGTAAGTGTAAAAAATCGGTACTTTGTTGTCTACGGCCATATCACGTTGAACACCAATTCTCGTCCGATCACCGAAGTTAAGCAACGTCGAGCCCGGGTTGTATTTGGGTGGGTGATCGTCTGGGAATACCGGGTGCTGCAGAGTTTTGTCTGCTTTTCTTGATTTACTCTGTTTTTCTTTATTTATTTTCTAGTTTTATTTTTTTTCTTTGATGTAGTTTTCCCCCAATACATAATACGTATCTGTCAACATGAAAGACCTTTTGATATATTCTACCGTTACCGTCTACTGTGCACTCTCTACTCGCTCTTCGTTTTGGAGAATGCTGAAAGTAGTGCACGCTGTTCGCGGTTTTCTGTATACTATTTACTGTCCAATGAAGTGTTTACTGTCTGTCTACTGCATCCTGGACACTTTTAGTGCGGCCTGTCTGCTACAACATAGACGTGGTGCAAGCACAGGGGCATGGGTACAAGGTCGCAGCATGTGCGCCTGTTTAAGCGCATCCGGACTCTACAATGATGTACCTTCAACCAAATTGGAGTCGCACAAACAGATGAAACCCACATAAGCACCATAGTAAGCTGCACATTATGGGGGTTGAACCTTGGTTGCCCGTAGGAATAATAAATGCATGTCAAAATTTCCATGATGCGCTTACTTATATTTAAGCAGTAAAGCACACACGCAGACACATCTAATAATCTGTACATTTAAGTTCTGCAATAGTTAAAACAAATAAAAAAAAATCTAAATAAATTAAAAAGGCAGTTATGACATTTTTTCTTGTCAGTTGTAGTTGTGTATGATCGAAATGCAGAGCTTATCAAGTTTGGCCATATGCACAAATTTTGGCATTATTTCTTTTTCCTACCGAATTGCTTCCTTCGTCTGAAGATCGATGATAATGAAACATGGACCTAAAATATTTAGTCGTGACTGTGGACAGACTTCCAATAACATTATTTTTTTTCTGATACCTAATAGAAAGCAGAAGACACGGATCAGATCATCACATTGATATATACTACCCAGCTGGCACACAACGTTATAATGACGTCGCATTGACGTCGATGAAACCAGATGACATCATATCGACGTCATTCTGACGCCATGCGCCCGCTGGGAAATACTTTACTGCCCAGCAGGCACAAGACGTCGAAGTGACGTAGTATTTGACGTCGATGCGGCATGGTGGCGTTGCATCGATCCAATTTCGACATCAATACGACGTCATGTGCCTGCTGGGTGTCTTGTAATGCTGTTAAAAAAATTTGCACCGTTTTAATTTACCCTCTCTATTGGGACACCTTAAAATTACTGTAATTGTTCCTAAACTTGAATAGGTGCTTATACTAGCCGACATTTTGTCAAAAATACTGATAGGATATGGCGCATTACACATCTTGATCTGATCTAAATTAATTTCCCAGATACATCTATCCCAAAATATAGGATTACTGCGGCAATTGTTTGTTAATCTTGCAAATTTTGGGTTACATCACTGATAATCCAGGGTCAGTCATATTTGCACGTGCATTTTATGCTCATTTATTGTGTTTCAAGAACGTTATGAGCCTTGTCCGGGCAAAATATGTTTGACACTGTACGCAAACAGTGGTTTTCAAAGTAAGTCTATGCAACTGCGTACTCTGTCAGAGTAATAGCAGTGCACCTTTTGATTCCCAGAAAGCATACTAATTGCGCTTACCTTATTCTGGTTGTGCTAGTGTACAGACTGGTCTGGACATAGGTGTTTTGCTTATACCATAAGGCTGACTTTATCATGACACGACTCAAATGGCCTGCACAAGGAAAAAAAGTGTTTTCAACCCATAATGTTTGCATTGAAATATGTATGTATACGCAACCAGGAGGTACCAAGATATGTCTACGCTCATAAGTAGTCTACCCTGTTCTGATTGCGCATGCGTCTAGTCTACACACGCGTGATTTGCGTATGACATAAGACTGGTTTTATCACGACACGAGGGATGCGCAAGGAAAAATGTGTTTCATCCCATCTTGGTAAAAGTGAATGCAGTCCCATTAGTGTCATTTCTTTTCGCACTCTTTACGGCGCTCCAATGTATGATGCTCAAGGTTGTTTATACATGTTGTGAACGCATAATTGGTACCACAAACTGGTCTGATTCTTCTCGTCCCATGTGGCAATTTTCTGAGGGTGCGGCCCTTGGGTTACATCATCGATAATCAAGGGTCGGTCATATTTGCACGTGCATTTTATGCTCATCTCTTTTGTTGAACGTTATGAGCCTTGTCCGGGCAAAATATGTTTGACGCTATAAGCAAACAGTGGGTACCAAGATAAGTCTACGCAACTGCGTAGTTTGTCGGAGTAAGTGCAGTGCACGGTTTGATTCACAGAAGGCGTACTTATTGCG
Source organism: Ctena decussata (assembly GCA_963989385.1). Classification (NCBI taxonomy): domain Eukaryota; kingdom Metazoa; phylum Mollusca; class Bivalvia; order Lucinida; family Lucinidae; genus Ctena; species Ctena decussata. The sequence goes on along the minus strand of OZ022512.1, from coordinate 37,425,957 downwards.
CTTACCCTGTTTTGATTGTGCTAGTGCATAGACTAGTCTGGACATAGGTGTTTTGCATATACCATGAGGCTCATTTTATCATGACACGACTCAAATGGCCAACGCAAGGAAAAAAGTGTGTTAAGCCCATAATGTTTGCAGTGAAATATGCTATTATACGCTACCAGGAGGTACCAAGATATGTCTACGCTCATGTGTAGTCTACCCTGTTCTGATTGCGCATGCGTCTAGTCTACACACGCGTGATTTGCGTATGGCATAAGACTGGTTTTATCACGACACGAGTTATGTGCAAGGAAAATGTGTTTCACCCCATCTTGGTAAAAGTGAATGCTGTCCCATTAGTGTCATTTCTTTTCGCACTCTTTCCGGCGCTACAATGTATGATGCTCAAGATTGTCTATGCAAGTTGTGAACGCATAATTGATACCACAAACTGGTCTGATTCTTTTCGTCCCATGTAGCAATTTTCTGAGGGTGCGGCCCTTGGGTTACATCATCGATAATCAAGGGTCGGTCATATTTGCACGTGCATTTTATGCTCCTCTATTGTGTTTCAAGAACGTTATGAGCCTTGTCCGGGCAAAATATGTTTGACGCTATAAGCAAACATTGGGTACCAAGATAAGTCTACGCAACTGCGTAGTCTGTCGGAGTAAGTGCAGTGCACCGTTTGATTCACAGAAGGCGTACTTATTGCGCTTACCCTGTTCTGATTGTGCTAGTGCATAGACTAGTCTGGACATAGGTGTTTTGCATATACCATGAGGCTCATTTTATCACGACACGACTCAAATGGCCTGCGCAAGGAAAAACGTGTGTTCAGCCCATAATGTTTGCAGTGAAATATGCTATTTTACGCTACCAGGAGGTACCAAGATATCTCTAAGCTCATGTGTAGTCTACCCTGTTCTGATTGCGCATGCGTCTAGTCTACACACTCATGATTTGCGTATGGCATAAGACTGGTTTTATCACGACACGAGTTATGTGCAAGGAAAATGTGTTTCACCCCATCTTGGTAAAAGCGAATGCAGTCCCATGAGTAGACTAGCGCTAGTCTAACAGTGAAAGGTTGCCGTTGATATAGGAAAAGATTTAACTTTTTTTTCTTCTTTTTTTCTGTCCAGTCTATAAAATTTGAATCTGCTCCTTTCTGATCATGAAGAAGTCGAGCAATAAGCATGATAAGTATAGACTGGCTGTAAAAATACAGTGGTAAGACCTGGGAAAATAGGATGGATGACTGATATAACTTCTTCGCCTAGTGGCTAGGCTATAAATTAGTGGGTGGGGTTTCTTAGCAGCACTTTAAAGGCCCCATTGCTCTATCAGCATAAAAATTTCATCATGATGTATCGCTGCAAGCTTCTCCCTATAGTTTCGTCATTGTAAATGACAGTGATTAGCCAGCTTTAAAAAAATAAAACACCCTTGAGTTTCACAAAAAAAAGGGTTTGAAAACGTATTTGGGTCAACTAAAATGACCTACTTTCGATTTTATAAAATGGTAAAAATACAATGTACAGGCGTGGAGTCCCAATCACTATCCCGCAAATGTTTATATAGCATTGCTAGACGGGAACCAGAATAGGAAATTGTTTTTTAGTGGAGCGATTTGTCATTTTTCAAAAACTTGTTTTCTCTACTTTTTGCCAGTTATATGACTCAGTATATGCACACCGACCCACATTTTATTACCAAACGCGAAGGTTGAATCGCTTTTTCCAATGGTTTGAGTTTAGGCGTTTTTTACCGTTGATAGGACTATGGAGACTTTAAATTTGTTTATTAGAAAAAAAATGAAAACAATAACTGATACAGAAACCTAGTACTGAACTTCTTTTAAACCCTATCGATTCTAATGCAAATTAGGAGGTGTATATCAGTTACATGGTTTTAGGGTTGTTTTGAACTGATTTAACACATTTTATGCATTGTAACCATAGAAACAACATCTGCAAATACGTTTCTACATCGTTATTTGCAAAGATGGAATACAACAAGTCTCATTATTTGTTTTTTGTAGCAAATTCATTTTGGCAGAGTGGTAATTAAGGCAAAAAACTAGAAAACTGTTGTTTTCTGTAAACTTAGAATCGCAAGAGGGAAGACATTTGCACGTGCATTTATTCTTTAGTTAGTGAAAGTTTACAGCTAATTGTTTTTGTTATGAACTGTACTTATGTTGACGTTTCAAGACATGTAAACGGTTTATTCAGGGCAGGCTGCCATTTTCAATAATCTTGATTTAAAGAAGTGCTATTTTCACAAATTTGATTTTTTCACCGACTATATGTACTTTTAGTTGTCATGGTTTCAACAACGTGCAGCGACCGATGCTTTGAAGTTGCAAAGAATAACGATTACATTTAGTCCTAAGCACCATACTAGTCAAGTATTTCATACTTGCACCATGAGAGATACATTTTTCCTTTGAAATTCTTGAAAATATGTAAAATTTGACCGGCCTAACAATGGTTGCCATGGCAACAGTAATTGCTTAGATATCTCGAGAACCGTTTGACATACTTCACTAATTTTTTCACCGCTCTCCATCTTTCGTCGAGAGCTTTAAACCACGAAATTTTGAGCAAAATACAAAATTTTGAGTTTCCATCCAATGCTTACAGTCAGCTTCTCTTAAAAGGCTAAACGAATCAAGGCTCTTGATAATCCGGTAGCGAATCAGCTTTCGGTAGTAAATGAACTTATTTCAGACCACATGTCGCAAATTCTTCGCGATTTTAAGAGCAGATAATCACTTTCAAGTACAATTATCATTTTTAGTATATATAAGGTTTTTTCCATTTCATCCAATTTTATCTTGATGGTACTTGACGCCAACGTCATGATACCGTTGAAGTCAAGGTAAATTACGTTGACAACAGCTTGAAGGAACTCTATCATGTAAAGATGAAAAACAGTGGACATTTAAGGGGAGTTTGGAAAACCTTTCTAACTACTACAACTAAGTGGCAACTACTTCTTTGGAAAAGGGTCTGTCCTAATTAATTGAAGAATTCTATAAAGACTGTTGTTGTACTAGAAACATCTCGTATCAAGGATACAGTTATTGACAGTTTCACATGGAACTTTGTTATGTGGCAGTTAAAAGTAAAATTTCTTAATTATAGGCCCCACAGCTCTATTTTATCGTGAAGTATCGCTGCAAACTTCTCACTACAGTTTCGCCATTAATATTATTGTGATTGGCCGGCTTTGAAAAATCAAAACGTCCTTGAGTTTACCGTAAAATAGATTTGAAAAAATAACTAGGTCATTTTAGTTGCCAAGCAAAATGACCTACTTTCGATTTCACAAGTTTTATTTCATGGTAAAAACACAAGGATCCCATTGATTGTGCCGCGGTTGCATTATTTCATTGCTTAAGGGGGAACCAGAGACGAAAACCATATTTTTATAGAGATACTTACCATTTTTCCAAAATACCTCGTTCCTTCTTTTTTGCCAGTTATATGATACAAAAAAAGAACATCAACCGAAATATTTTCATGAATTCTGAAGGCTGTACAGGTTTCATACTGATTTGTATTTTGACGATTTTTACCAGTGATAGGACTATGGAGACTTTAACTATCATAAAGTAGAATAATCGGGGGTTATTTAATTACAATCTAAACGAACGAACTTGTGGATCGAAACCGCCGCTCTTAAAGACACATTTTTGATTGCACAATGCCCTAAAGACTGTTTAATTGTAACATGCTGCTCAGGGATAGGACCATCTGGGAGATTTGCGATTCAAATACAGATATGGGGCCAGGTAAAGGGGAATCAACTGTCAAGGAAAAAGACAGAATATAGTTCTGAGCAGGTTATAATTGGACCAGACTGTTGTTGAAGACCCATATTGAACTGTGTAAAAAGATATCTATTATTTGCTCGAAGACTCTGGTTTTTATACAAAGTGACAATGAACTCGTGCTGGTACTCGTACACTACAACATTCGCGCACACGGAGGACTAAGAGCAGCCTATACAGTATAATCAGAATCTTCCGCATGAATAGTCGGGTGGTGCGATGGTGCTGTGTGTAACTTCCAGTGCCGGGGCGTTCTACTGATTGGAACATTGTAGGGCAAGAGCCTACTGTGTTACATGTAGCAGTAGGTGCGGATGGGGGTTGTTTGGACAATTTTTCTCTCGTCTATCATTTCTCCTTTTCTCCCTCTCTGGGAGACGGCCCGATATGGACTAAAATACTGTCTCGAAGGGCCGTTAAACAAACCCAAAACAATCAACCAATTCGCATGAATAGTACGGGATTCATGGAAATTCGAATAAAACACACATAAATGAAAACCCTGAATTGTATATACTGATTTGATAGCTTAATTAATCATTTACTGTTCACATGAACTGTCTGCGATTCTTTGAGTTTTAATTAGATATTATTTGGCAGATATTATCAGGGCCACTGATGAGGCTTGAATAGCCGAAACTTCGAAGTATGGCCCACTTTTCTTCTTTCGAGTGTGTTCCCAGCTCTCAGAGGAATTCTTTAAGATTTTAATTTTAAAAAAGCCAGAAAATTTAAATTTAAATTATGTTTAGGTTCCAGACAGAAAAACATTTTTTTGTTTGCATTTACCTTAAATATTAATAAACATATGAATAAATCAAATTGAAAAAAAATGTACGGTCACTACTTTATATCAGATCAGAATAAAATAATTAAATAAATTCACAGATTTCGTTAATTATGATGAATTATTTGTCTTTACCTTAACTATTAACGTTTTTAAAGTAGAGGTACAACCAGGATAATTGCAGATTCCCCATATTAGGCCCCTCTCAGAGGGGTTTATCACTGGCTCAATCCCCTCATAATCACATAGATCAGATACATGCAAGTCTTAGATGTGAGCTACGGTCCTAAATAGGAGATAACGGAAATCCCCGCAGTGACGTCATCGGATGATCACGAGGGTAGCATTAGCCAGTAGACAGTGTTTTTCTATAGGCTAGTCTGAAGTGTAACCACTAAAATGCGCAAAAGAAAATTAAAGTATGTGCGAATAAACAGCTACTGATTTAAAACAATTGGAAATAAAGTCTTAGTCACCTGTCATACGAGAAAGAAATCATTTAATTAATTGAATTCATCTAGTAAAACGCGTATTTGGATAAACCCATTAACGTAACCGGACTGTTTTTCTCAATAACTACGACTGAAAAAAAATAACAGAATAAAACGAAAATACAGCAGATCAGTATTTTAATCTTTTCTACTATCAATTGTATTTATTAGTATAAATAGGATAAGATGAAGAATAAATAGAATATTATATCTAAGAGAACTTATGCGGAATTGCTGTAAAATGTCGATCGGATTTAGGGACAAGAAAATAAAATAAAAATAATAGACATAATAATATATATCGATGGTTGCGATTTCTTAAAATTCTGTGAACAATAAAGAAAGAAAGAAAAAATAAATAAAATAGAGGAAGTCATACGTTTGTGCTAACGGATAATTAGCCGCACTCGGTGCACAAACGGTTTATTTTAGATACATGTTTATTTCAAATTGTCACCACAGGACACCCGCGGCGTGTTTTGAACTATAATAAGACGTCCTTGTTCAAAGGATCCACTAAAGACCGCGAATATACTATTACAATAGGAAACAAACATTTTCAGAAAATTAACATAGGATACAGATTCAGATACTTTTTGTTAGAGTATCTATGATAAAAGGTATATATTGTATTTTGTGAATACGAGATCTAACAAGTTAAGAACAGTTTAATGCTAACAATAATTCAATGGTAAAATTCTATAACAGTACTTTTTGGAAGTTACATGAAGTTCAAAAGCTTGAACTTAGAAATGTATAAGAAAAAGATATGCATCTTGTCATTCATCAACGATTCTCTGCCATTTATTCAGTCATTCATTCATTTAATTGTTGTGTGTCCGTTCGTTCATTCGTTGTATTTTCCGTTTCCCCTTTTACACGCTACATCATCTAGACTTTTATAAATTTGTGCTATGAACATTTGTAATAGAAAGGAAAAACAAAATATACTTTTGAAGCATCTTAGCACGCAAATAAATCGGAAATTCAATTTCATTAAAGAAAATGTAAGCCTTACATATTATCTGTCTAAAACATTAACATTTTGCTGTTTTAAATTCATAATTTACACAAACAATCACGCGTATTAACTATATTCTATAATGCTGTATCAACCTTTCTGCCAACCAGACTCGGGGAATCCCCCAGGTATCTTATCAGTGACGTTACGTTTTTATCTCCTATATTGTTTATTAGGGGCAATTATTTTGTGCCACCACTCTCCTATAGGAGAAAAAAATGTTTCGTTTATGAAAATAAATAACATAATATGCAATCTGGCATTAACGCCGATGTTACAGAGGAAAAAACGATTAAACGATATCATCGACAAAACAACTCTGAATGACTTACTGACCGCGGTCAGCAGTGGCAGCTGTTGATCTTTGTCAAGGCCCTTTACAAATCCAACGTCAGCGTAACTATTTGAGCCGCGACACAAGCAAATCCAACAAAATGGTTGTGCGCCCAGCGGAGACTCAGATTAGCCTGGCATCCGCCTAATCTGATCAGAGTCTTCGCTATCCGCATGGAGGTAGCTTAGACCCTAGGCTACCCTTTAGGATCTTAGCGAAGAGTCTGTTCAGACTGGGCAGTTAAAGATGAAATAATTCTTTGAACACGTCAAGCTCATACATGTACTTAGAGCGCAGATTTCTGAATTGTTAGTATGGTCCGACAGTTATCAAACCAGTACCTAATATCTCAATAGGTAAAAAGTAGTTTTCAGGTCTGCAATCCGTGAATGGTTAAAATGTCACCCCTGGTTAACTATGTATATTCAAGGGCTGTTACGAGACGAAGAAGGTCTTAAGCTAAACGAAATTGAGTGATTGTACCCAAACGACCTGGTCATCGTAGCTAAACAAATTTGTTCAGCAATGCTGACCCAAGTAGTTTTGGAACTAGGACTCTTTTTCCTTTCGAAACGGCTCTTTTTCGTTTCGTAACAGCCATGGAAACATAGTTAACCAGGTGCGTTAGTTATTTGTTAATACTGTTTTTTTTTTTTTTTTTTTTCATGTAGTGATCTGTTTGTTATTCATTGCATCTTAAAACAACCAAGAGGGCCTCTGAAACTGATGAAAATGATCTAAGTATGATACGTTTGTGAAGCGACTAAATGGGAAATACGCTTAAATGGGATAAATAGCGCCTAAGTAGGAAACAAAATATACGCTTATCTGGGAAACAATTTTTGGCACATAAGTCAGAAAATATTTCTGTTTAAGTATAGGTTCCAATTTATCCCTCTTTCGCTGTCAAAGAAAGTGACAGAATCCAAGTGCAACCGACGCATGAGTAAACATACCTCTGCATTGTTATGCAGTTCGGTTATAGACTTCATCCCGGGATTTGCGGTTGGGCGGACCTTAGAAAATTCAATTATTCTATTTACATTCTAATGGTTTACTAAGTAACATCATAATCATATACCCCCTCATATATGAAGTAAAAGTTACTGCTGAAGTTTTACTGAGAACAAGGTACATATTTCTCATGACGCGCCAGAATTATTATGCCTGCTACATACTATTAGCAAGACCGGGAAATTCTTATCAATTAAATGACAGATGTATTACCTCTTTCTCTTTGATTACCGGCTTCTGCCTTTTGCAACTCTGTATTTATTGATCTTTACTATGAGAATGCAGCGAAATTTATGCCCCACACCCCCTCTCCTCCCAACCATAGGCAAGGCGGATATATTGGCGTCAGTACGGATCCCATTGGTGTCGGCGTCCGTGACGGCGTCAGCGTGACAGTTTGTAGCCACTTTACGATTATTTCTTGATTCGAGAATTCGAATTTTATCAAACTTGCACTTATACATCACTACTAGCAAAAATATTAATTTGGTTTTGGCCTTTAATCATGGTCGAAAGGCCAATGTCTCTTGATGCCTCAGTCCAGCAGCAGATTTATTTTAAGATTTTTGAGGCCTTTATGGTCCGAGTACATTGGCCGGATCACGATTCCTCTGCCCCTTTTTAATACTGTCGTTGGTTTAAACTTTATTTTATTTGCATAAACACTGATACATTTATACACATTTCAAAACATAGCATTTTATGCAAATGGGATTCAGAAGAAAGTCAAACGACTTTTTTCAAATCTGTATCCCAATATTGCAATCAAAATGATACTTCTATAGCAAGTGATTTGAAATTATATACAATATAAAAAGTTGATAAAACATGAAAAATCTAATGGTTTACTAGTATGTGACATGCATTTCAAAAGGAACATTTCCATTTCGCAATCATTTCGGCTCCACGGGGATAGGAGGATATATTACAAAAAATTCAATGGTCATTTACATCATCAGACCATACTGAGCTTGAAAAAACACAAGTCGTCAAGATTGGTCAGAATCTGCACAAACTTAAATTTAATCAAGTCTAAATAGATACGCTTAAGATGTATTCGGCTATATTAAAAGGTCGTTTTTATATACGATGAAAGAAGGCAAATAAATTTATAAACATAACAGCAGTGTAAAAACTTCTTGTTTGTTGACGTATATTTAATTGTACTTTATAACGAAAGGTAAATCTAGTGGAAAACTCGTATGAAACAAATTTATGACTGATTTATTTAGAACGGAAAATAACTATCTAATACTTCGTTTGAGATATGCAAGATGGTGAAATGTACCCTCAGTTTATTTGAAAACGCTTAGTTTTTAGCACGAAGTTTTGAACAGCTAAAAAAATATTTTTGTTTTGTTCCATGGAAAGTTCGTCATTGCCAAAAAGTAATACATCTATAGTTGGTCTGCAAATCGTCGAAACTGTGTTAAATAACTCTTGTCTGAAATTATTGAAACGATTACATACAAATAAATAATGATATGTATCTTCGACTGAACCACAAATGCAAAGGGGACTATCGGTTAAATTTTTAGAAAACAGATGTAGATTGAGAGAACTACAGTTAGTTCTTAGCCTCGAATGATATATCTGGCCGAGCCGTTTACCAATAAAGTAATATTTCGGAGGCATCCGTGTTCCCCTGTTTAATTTATACTTAAAGGAACTAAGGCTAGGAGAGGAGCGTATTTCATCTGGAAGCTCATTCCAGTCCCGGATAGCAGACGGTAAGAAAGAGTTAAAGTAAAGTTGTGATCTAGTGCGTATGGTGTGTAAGTTTGTTGAATTGCGTAGCGGGTATGTTGAAGTACTTCCGACTGTTGGTGGTACTAGAGAAGATAAGTAGTCAGGAGATAGATTATTTTGCATCCTATAAAGTAATTGGAGTTTATGCTTTTTCCTTCGGGAAGAAAGCGTTTCCCAACCAGTTTCTAATAATAGAGAATTGATAGAGACAAGTTTAGTAGTACCCGAAACTATACGAGCAGCTTCATTTTGAATTTTCTCAATATCGTTCACTTCATATTGTGTACAGTTGTCCCATACAACATCTGCGTATTCCAAAAGGGGACGTATAAAAGAGAAATAGATAGTCTGAAGAGATCGCCTGTCTAATTTAAATTTTAACTTACGCATAATGTTTATACGACTCCATGCTTTTGCTTTTATGTAATCCAAGTGTTCGTGCCATGAGCAATCGTTTGAGAATACTAATCCTAAATGTTTATGTGAACTTACTTCAGTTACTTGTGTTTGATTTAACCTAACAGGGGGATGGTGGGGTTTGATGTGCTTTCTGGAAAATATTACTGATTCTGATTTTACCGGATTAAATTTTACTAGCCATTTCGTTGCCCATTGATGAATTTTTGATAGATCAGAGTTTAACTGGTTTGCAGCTTCAAGAGGATCATCAACAATAATATACAGGCTTGTGTCATCTGCAAACAATCTTATAGATGAGTTAATGTTTTCTACAATATCGTTAATATATAATAGAAAAAGCAGGGGGCCAAGAATAGAGCCTTGAGGGACTCCAGAGTTAACAGGTGTCCAGTCAGAATTTGCACCTGGCAAAACTACTCGTTGCTTTCTGTTATGTAAATAATCCGTAAACCACTGTAGAAGACATCCAGAAATACCAGCAGACTGAAGTTTGAAAAGAAGACCTCTATGCCACACTCTATCGAAGGCTTTACTTATGTCACAAAAGATTGCCCGTACTTCTTTGCCTTCATCTAGAGCTTTACAAAAGATATTATAGACATCGACTAGTTGATTAACAGTCGAGTCTCCAGGAATAAAACCTGACTGCAGAGTTGTGATGACCTCATGATCACGAAAGAAATTGAAGACATGTTTATGCACTATTTTTTCTAATACTTTTCCGATAGTACTTAAAAGAGAGATAGGTCTATAGTTAGATACATCTGAAGGATCATCTTTTTTATGAATTGGTGTAACATTGGCCAGTTTCCAAATACTAGGAAGCTTACCAGTAGACAAAGAGTAATTGAAAATATCAGAAAGAGGAACAGATAATGGTTGAGCTAGCTCTTTAAGAAGTCGGTTATTAATAGAGTCTGGCCCGGCGGCTTTGCCTAACTGCAACGTTTCCAAGGTTGATTGAACTTCATCGGGTGTGACCGATATAGAATCAAGTTTATAGGTAGGTAAAGGTGGAGTTTGGGGAAGGGTTGCATTATCTTCATCTAATAAAGTTTGTTCAATAAAATACTTATTTAAAATGTTTGACTTTTCAGTATCATTACAATAAATGACCCCTTCTCTATTAAGTGGAGGAATAGAAGAGGCTTGATCAGGTTTAATAAAATATTTCAAAGTTTTCCACCAGCTATTTGGATTTATTTTCGGATCTTTTAACTTTTCAGAGAGATGTTCAAGTTCCGCATTTTTAGACTTCCGAATTTTATTTGTAACATGATTCCTAATATGCTTATAATTTTCAAAGTCGGTCGTAGTATTTGTTTTCTTAAATTTATCATATAATCTTTTCTTTTTCCTAATAAGACGTTTGATGTCATTAGTTAACCAAGATGGATCAGATTTTCGAATTTTTATAGTTTTATTTGGTATATGTTTATTAGCCAGGTCAGTAATATGTTCCGTTAAATTATTTGCGTATATGTCAATATCATTATTTTTTATTTTATCCCAGTCAGTTTCCCTTAAATCTTCTGACAAAGATTGATAGTTGCCCCTGTCATATAAATAAATTTTCCGTGTATATACTGGGGTTTGGACCTTATTAAAATTCAGAACACAATATATTGGACAATGGTATCTCACATTCTGATCAAGAAAAGGGTCGCCAACACCGCTTAATAGCACATCATTTTTATTGGCAGTTAAAAAAAGATCTATAATTGTTGCGGACGTTTCTGTAAAATTCGTTGATTCATTTATTAGTTGTTCCAAATTATAATGTTGACACAAATCTAGAATTGTTTTGTTGGAAACTTGTTTCAAAGTGTCAAGATTAAAATCTCCAGTAATAAGTATATTTTTTGTATTTGTATCAAACGCAAGACCGATCGAATCTTCAATTGTTGAAATAACAAAGTTATTAGAGTTTGGTGGCCTATAGAAGGTTCCAATTAGTTGTTTTATATTATGAGTTTTGACTTCAATCCAAATGCATTCAATATCTGGTAATTCCAGATCATTACGACGACATGAATAAATATTATTGTTAACGTAAACGCAAATTCCCCCATGGCTATCACCAGTTCGATCACGTCGATACAATTTAAAGTCTTTAAAACCTAATAGATCATCAGAAGTTCTTGCGTCTAGCCAAGTTTCAGTTAAACATATGACATCAAAATTTCGAAGTTCTGTTTCAATTATATCTAATTTATTCATAACACTTTGAACATTGTAATGAACTACCGAGAATTTGTCTTTTATTACATTTTCTTCAAAAGTGGTAGAAGAACTTAAAGAACTAAAAGACGCAGTTGAAGTTGGACCTGGATTACGCTCTATACCTGATATAAACAATAATGACATAATAATAAGAAGCTCGAAAAAATTTAAATGCTCTATACCTTTCATTTTAACTTGACGACTGTAATGCAGGCCAATCCGCATCCTATAAATTGCAAGGGCTATCACGTTATACTATCAATAAGACATTGCAGCAGTTTCGAGGATGCGGATAGGATATTCCTTTTGTATGAGGCAGGATAAATGACATTGTAATGTAGATAGTTTTCCCCGTGGAGCACAAGAAATAAATACAAAATCAAGATGTTGAAAAACATATATATAGTCAACTGTTCATCACAGTTGGGAATAGGAATAAATAATTTTCTTTCATAACGAATCTTTCTATGACATGCAAGATAGCACTGCAGCTTGCAAAATATTTAATGACCACCCAGAATGCACATCACGTCCTTATGAAGTCGTACTGCCGTCGATGCGGCGTAATGACGTCGCAACGACGTCAGCACGACGCCACTTAAACGCTGCGTGCCGTCTGGGTGAGATAAAAATATTTATATATATATTATATACTGTGCTGCAGTAAAAATACATAAATTGCGCAAAACACACTGTTCACTGTCTAAACAATTTTTTATACTAATTGAAGAGAACAAGTCATTTCATTTCCATGCAGTCAGTTTTTCATTGTCAAGCATATACCGTACCACACGAAAGCATGTGGCAAGGGAGATAATTATATTCGCTGCAAATTTATTTTGCTACCTCAGTTGCTCCCCCTCAGCTTACAGTTTATGCCAAGATACAGCCATCTCATCTGGGTCTACACTGTTTGCTGATTTGTTATGTAACGAGTTACCACATGCTCACAACGTCGAATTACACTTATCCAAAGGAGCTGTACCTTGAATCTCGTTATTCATAAATGGCACAAAACATGGTTCACTGCATGAATACGTCGTTCATTTTAATTTTATTTTTTTTACATAAAAAAATGATTTATTTTTACATGCAGTCAAATACATCTAGCAATGAAAGGCATCACTGTACCACATGCAAGTAAGGGAACCAGTTAATTTCCTTGCAAAATATTTATCTCTAACAACAGTTGCTCCCCTTCGCAATCCCTATTAATAATGACTTCTTGACGTAATTATTATCAATGTATCCATACACTAAACAATATATAACTTTATATAGGAGAGAGAGAGAGTTATAAACAACTCAATAATGGGACACATCACGCTAAAGATACCCAAGGGCATGCGTAAGCTAAAAAAAAACAAAAAGAAAACACTTGTCATCAAAACATTTTTAGTAAATTAGGGTCTTCCTTTTCTGCATGAACTCTCTTTACAATGAAACATAATGATGAATCTGGCAACATGCTGATCGAAACAAGTTGCGCACATGACCAAGCGCAAATTTTCACGTAACAAGGTTCAAGTCCATAGCCTATTTTAAATGCGGCTAACCGGTTGACACTATACAAATTTAGAAAATACATACAAAAACTAAGTTTATTTTTATCTTAAAGACACGTGACAAGACACGTGAAAGACAGATTCATAACAGGCCGTGCGTCTGCGCATACCAATAAAACATTTTCCATTCATAGAATGAAAGCAAGGAATCCATAGTCAATACAGACGCAGCCGATTTGCGTCGATGGGGAGGTTACCTTCCCAAGGCCGAAGCAGCTGGCAAAACGTCATGACGTCGCGACGTTCGGTCAACGTCGCAACGAAGTGACGTGGAATCAACACTGGTTCACAATCAATTCAATATAGAGCGCCTACTGGGCTTTCATGTGACACAGCCCAAGGAAAACCACTCACACATACAGGTATCCGCAGCAATTTACTACGAGAACTGCTGTATTTACTACGATACGCCACCATGAATGAAAATTAGAATGTAGTAGAACAGGTTTAACAATAACTGGTCAACAAGGGCAATGCCCTTTGACAGCCTCGGTCAACGAAATTTCGAGGACAATGGTCAACCTTCGTGGGCTCAAAAAATTGGTTATTGGAAGCTCTGCCTTATTAAAATTGTAAACCTTCAAAAAGTCCACAAACTGCCATTTTACTACCTGTAGTAATATTAATGAAATGGCTTATGGAAAGCCAGACTGACAATATACGTAACATGAGCCCCAGAGCAGTCAAGGGCGACTTACACTGCGATACCTGATCAGAGTCCACATTGTTCGCCATGTTCGGTCATTTGTATAAGCCAGATCACAAGCATCTGCCAACAGTGCAAATGAAGACAAAGGATCACCTGGTCTAGGTTTTCACCGTCTGCATATGGATGTGATATACCACACTATATGTCATTTAGAGAGCTCTTAAACCGTCCATACCACAGCTTAGACATCTAGCAAGAGTATATACCAGGACGAGGCGACCCATACCCAGTCGCCTAATCCAAGTCTACACCGGCTGCAGATTTCGAAACAACTGATTTGCTGCGATAATACCATCTAATGAGCCGATAGAAGACTTCCTAACAACGAACATTTGCTCACAATGTGACCGAACATGAGGCGACTTGTACAAAGGCATCAGATCCTGTTCTTCTAGGACTGTCATTTTGAGTATCAATAAGGCATCTAATCCTGGTCTACTCGGACTGCCACTTTTTGTATCAATAGCTATATTTTTCTTTTAGTAGGTGTTTTCATCTAACCTAACTGTACAAATATCATTTTAATCTCCAAACTAACAAACCAAATCACAGATATCTGCTTGCAGTATATACCAACACGAGGTCACTCATACACAGCCATCTCATCTGGGTCTATACTGTCCAATGTTAAGGATGTGGTTTGTTGTCATATTGTCAATTAATGTAAAATTTCAGCAATTACATAATGTCAAAACAATACTGAAACATCATTGATTCAAAGTAGCTATGTTGAATCAACATCCTCCCAGCACCCCTCAGGACCCTGTGCGCGTTCCGTAAGACAAACCAAATCATAAACTACATATTACATAACAATACTCATTATAACTAGACGATTCTAACAAAACCATTTGGTCGACGTCTACACGGACTATCATGCTGTTATATGATTAATGATATTTATCATCCAGTAGACATTTCAAACCTGGAGCTAATCGTGACCACTGCCAACAATGTATGTCCAGACGGGGCGACTTATATCAGGATCGACATTATAAACTGTGTTTGTTTGCATGTATTCATTTATGTTTGTATCGTTCAGAAAACCTTTCTAGACAAACAAACGAAATCATAGATATGTAACATTATGCATTCTAAGGCGACTGATACACAACATTCTAACTCAAACACAAACGGTCATTTTGAATATAGTTAATGACATTTGGCGTCCTATATGCGTCAAATCACAAACCTCTGCTAACAATGCATATCAAGACGAGGCGACTCACACAAGCCGCCTCGTCTTGATCTTCATTGCTTGCATTTTGGATGCGATTTGTTGTCATAAGTATATACATTTATAATTGCTAACAATGTAAATCAATCTATGGAAAGCCAAGGCGACTCAAAATTAACTGACTTGTCAGGGTCTACACCATATTTCATCATTGGTGTGATTGATGTCGAGTTTCTAGGTACGTAAATTCGACCTCACACTCCAGTCCAACGATGTAGATCAAGACAGGGCTGCATACAGAGCCGCCCAGTCTGGGTCTACACTGTCTATGACTTTAGATGCACAGTAATTCCTGATCATGCCAAATCGTAAACAACTACTAATAATGACTTTTGAGATTAAACGTCCATTGTTTGATCATCCGAACTGGTTTCCACTATATAGTATTTTTCGGTATACTGTCAAACTCTCTGTCAAAAAAAAAAAACAAACGAACAACAACAACAAAAACGTACAAGATGTGAATGTGAAACTATGTTTCCCACTGGGCACATAAACTTTCAACCAACATTGAATCAACGTTGTTTCAACGGTGTGAGGTTGGATCAACGCTGATTCAACATTAATCTAACGCTATGTGCCTGCTGGTCTATTATTTCAATGCACTGTTCAGCGTTTTATTTATGGTTTAAAAGCATCTAGGTCCTCAATTCTCGTTATGCGATGCTTATTCTCAGCATTGTCCTGAATAAATACATTACCATTATACACCCAGGTTTTGGTGATGCGTGATTGTCTACTTTTCTTCACCTGCCTGCACGCATATGCTAAATCTTTGCGCGTTTTTGTCAAGTCTTCGTTTATGAAGATATTTGCTTTCTGAGCACGTAAAGTTGACCTACCTTTAAGTAAACTGAGACGGGCATTGTAATTATTAAATTTAATGATAATTTCTCGTTGTCTTGATGGCTCGTCACTGATGTCAGAAGGGTTAGAAATTCTGCCGACTCTGTGCGATCTGTCAACATCTTTAGGATCAATATTTGCACCAACCCGTTTAGCTAAATCAAGGACAATTTTGGTCGTGTCCTCATTCGCAGTTTCATTTATTCCAGAAATCCTAAGGCACGACCGCCTAGAATATTGCTCCAATTCATCATTGCGAATATTAGCAAGTTTCAAGTCGTTTTGGACTTTGACTAGAGCCTCCTTCATAGAAGAAATTTCAGATTTGATGGGTTCAATCGCTAAAGCAACCCTTTGCTCCACTAACTCAACAATCTCGTCCCTCAATAACGTTTTAAGTTTCGTAGCTATTCTCAAAATATCTTCCTCAGATATGTGCGCCCCTTGAGAAACTCCCTGAGGAATCTGTGTAAACTGTGGCATGTGTGCAGCTTGTTGCATTGGATGAGCAAAATTAAGCATCTGTTGAGGTGGGAAGTTCACAGTTGACGGCGGGGGCATAACACTAGGATCTATCATACCCGGGCCCGTATTTGCAAAATATTGTTGTGTCCCGTTCACGAACTGTTGTTGAGGCTGAGGTGTAGCCTGAGGAGCTACGCTTGTGTTTCGTAATAAACTCTGTGACATGTCTAGTCCCTGCTCAGAAGCAGTTGGGCTTGCTCCGCTACTTAGTTGTGCTTGACTGTTATCACCAGTTTCCATTACGGAGCTCATTTCCGAATCACCGGCTACGGACTCAGAATCAGTTGGGTCAGTCAATTCAGCAATTTTCTCACACTCCGTAGATTCAATAACCTCAGTCGTGCGATGCTTTTTGGGTGATGAAACAACTTGTGGGGATGACTTATTTCTATGACGCTTTTTGTTTCGCCGGTGATATGGCATCACCGTAACAAGTCAAATTCAAATCCAACTGAATGTCAGAATGTTTACGGCAATTTATTTACTCAGTGATTCCCGCTCTATTCCAATTTCAAATCTTTCTCAATCCAAAAGTCAATAACAGCTCAATAAATTTACAAAGTTTTTGAAGATTCAGAGAGCGGATGCAATAAACGTCACTTACATATCAAAATTATTCCTTAAAATTCCCAGGAAACCAAGAAAATTCACATTTTTACTGGAAGCATTTTTGTTTACTTTTCATTCAAATCACGTGACCAATACTGTCGTTGACTACTCGAGTTTTCAGAAATCACATTACCGGGCTACCGTGCACTACCAAACATTCCTTCCTCTCCATCCTGCCCAACTCCTGGGGATTGTTGCGGTCGGGCGATGGTGCTGGGTAACGTTCAGTGCTGGGGCGTCCTACAGATTTGGATAAAAGTATGATGAAGGCCTACTGTGCTTGCAGTAGGTGCGTTTTTTTTTTTTTTTTTTTTTTTTCGGTTTTTTTTTTTTTTTGGGGGGGGGGGGGGCATTATTTCAATCGCCTTTCATATCTCTTGTCTTCTTACCACTCTCTGTTACACGGGTCGATATAGACTTGAATACTGTCTCAAAGAGCCGTTAAACTCGTACATCCCCTTTACAGACAATTATCTCTGTCCAAGCCCACCATCGACGTCATTTTTCCTTCACAAACGTCCAGCTGGCTTAATCCTATCCTGTTTTACTCTACCTTGCTTTTTCTGGGTCTATCTTTTCTAGGCTATCTTACCTGCTATTTCCTGAACACTTCTTCATCTAACCTGCTGATAACTGATTCTTGCTGTCACGCTGTTCTACAACTAATGCTTCCCGTCTTAGTTCAATCCTTCATTATCCTACAAAATACTGCTGTATAATATCACACAGTGCCTCCCCTACTATCATACAATACCATATCTTGCGTTATCATACTCTACCAACTCACTTGTCCTATTGTATTCACTGCTCTACTATCTGGCCACTCTAACCGAAAGAGCTGGCCACACCCAATCCTATCAGACTATCTCATACTCGGCACAAACTAGCCATCCCCTGCTCCTACATAGCCTTAATACTTACACAAAGTAAAAAAGTAGGCAATGATCAGGTATTAATACAATCAAATCCCACATCCCGCTCCTAAAACCAAACGCGAAAGAAGCACTCACGCAAAAATTGACAAAAGTTCACAAAAGACACGCCTGGTAAACCGAATAAGCAGCTCTTTCCCAAACAAGTGGTCATTCGGCTACCCTAAGTTAAACAGCAGCAACATCTATTTTTACATATTTCATATTTTAAATGATAAAACAAAACAAAAAAAATCAGAATGAGCAGCTATTCAGGTGACCTGACTGCTAAAGACCATAGACAAGCGGACATAACAACGGCCAGCAAAAACCCTCCTCTTATCTCATATTCAGTCCTCTTTGAATCCAATTCTATCATAACCTGGGGCCGTATTCATAAAACATGTTGCCATGTTGTTGCTAAGGAGGAATTTCTATGAAGGGGATTCCCTACAACTATGAAATTTGCTCTGGAGGAACAGTCTGAAGAATTTGCTCTGGAGGAAAGTCTAGCAAATTTCATAGTTGTAGGGAATCTCCTTCAAAGAAATTTAGCCTTAGCAACAGCATAGCAACCACTTAAGTCATTTTATGAATACGGCCCCTGTTCTACTCCTCACTGCTGCTTCCAAACTCTCATCAGCCTACTTTGTCATGTTTTGTCATAGCTTATATAAAAAAGTGCCACCCCATCATACTCATACTCCATCCCAACTTGTGGGCGGTCGGGTGGTGCGATGGTGCTGCGTGTAACTTACAGTGCCAGTGCGTTCTTCTGATTAGGATAATAGTAGGGAAAGGGCCTACCGTGCTTGCAGTAGGTGCGGGTGGGGTTGTTTGGACTTTTTTTCCTCTGGGCTATCGTTTCTCTTCTTTCTCCTTCTCTCTGGGAGACGGCCCGATATTGACTGGAATACTGTCTCAAAAAGCCGTTCAACCACAAACAATCAATCAAAAACCATCCCAACTTATCTTACCGAAGTAAAAAAGCTAACGCGACCCTGGAACACACCGCTTGTATGCCGATCTTGAATAGTATACAACATACGGTACTTCTTTCCTGACGCATCTCAGATTTGTGAAGTAACCCACTGGGCACACAATTTTGAATCAACATTGAATCAATGTAGATTCGGCGTCATTCAACATTGCGTATGGCGTTTAATCAACGTTGATTCAATGTTGATTCAAGGTTGTGCGCATGTAGGCTAGACTTATTCCATAATAACAGTTACTTTTCCCACTTAGCTGTAATTGCTTTTCCCACTTAAGCGGTAACAGTTCGGTTTTCTTATATAGACGCTTAGTCGGTTTCCTATATAGACGCTTGATAGACCTTTTCCGAGATAGCCGTTAATTTATCCCATTTAAGCGCATTTCCCATTTAGTCGCTTCACATACGTTTATAAACTTTCTCATTCCAAAATTCATTAGACCTCTGGATAGGGTCACAAAAAATCTGAATGTGATTTTTTGTATACAGTGGTCGTTTCTATTGAAACTCCGCCAGCATTTTGCATATCCAAGACATTTAAATCTGGAAAGAGTTTGTTTATGTGGTTCTGATAGGATTTAAAAAAAACACCTTAGCAACTAGAATGAGTCAGTTACATAACAGACAAGTCATATATATATTATCAGTTTGAGTCAAAATTTGATTGGAAACTGTGTTAACTGTGCGGTTTTTAAACGTTCAAATATAATTTTTGTTGAGAAAAGAAGAAAACGTTCAAAGGATATTAATTGCTTTTCCATGTATACATTGTCGTCCTATGTTTTTGAACATATCCGTTTTGGTCTGAAACAATGCTATACAAGTTCGAAGATTCTGCCAAAGTAATGACAGCTACGGGCTCTAAGACATAATATAACCTATAGCTCCACGAAGCATGCTAGTAGCCCTTACAGACTTCGAGTCATCAGTTTAAAAAATTGTTGATCGAATGATTCGAATTGGGGTCAGTAGGTTTTACAAGCTCGGGACAGTATCAACGTTCTTCGTCATGCCTTTATTTATGTTTCTGTCGCATAACAAGGATATAATCTGCAATGTGTTGTCCCTAATAATTATGACAGCTTCTTTATTGTTGTAACTGACCTCGATACAAAACATGTAAATTGTGACAGTGACTGATCGTTTTATAAGACAAATGAATCTTCAGATATGTACTCTCTGAGATTTTGTCCAATATAACATGTCAAAAGAGAAAGGGAATACATTAAGTAGACGGCATCTGGCGTTGAAATATCAAATAGCGTGAAACCTGTGGTAAATGTAAACAATTAAAATCTTATCAAGCTTTTCAATGATAAACTGGGTAATTGATTTTTGTTTATGCACGTCAAGCTGAAGTTTTGCTAAAGTGGAATCAAGCTCGTCCTTTTATAATGGCATACTGTAAAATATGGTATGGTATGATGGGTTGGTATGTGGTATGGTATGAAAATCCTATACCATACCAAATACCATACCAAACGGCTATACCAAAAGTGTTATTTGGCCATTATACCCATCATTATCAAATGCATGACAACAATGTTAACAAGATCACCTCTGGGTGATCTTGTTAACATTGTTGTCAAGCATTTGATATCGGGTGTAATGCGTATATAAAGGTGATCTTGTTAACATTGTTGTCATCATTTGATAATAATGGGTATAATGCTTTTATCAAGGTCAGACTGCTATTGATTTTCAGAGACTACAGATCTAGAAGAAAATACAGGTTAATGATACTTTTGGTAAGGCCGTTTGGTATGGTATGTGGTATAGTATGGAATTTCATACCATACCACATACCAATCCATCATACCATACCATATTTTACAGTATGCCTTTTATAATCACACCACACAGATCATCAGGGTTATGAGACGTTGCGATAGCAAAGTAGCACCTCAATGTTTTTGGCAGGAAAAACACCAGGTAAAGATAAAAAATATTAAACACAGTAAAACTTCGGATACCAGGCCCCGATGTTATAAAACTTGAGTACATTCTCAAACTCAGAATAAAGCACACTGATTGGCTGCTTCCGATCACATGCTTGGAAGCAGCCAATCAGTGTGTGCTTTATTTTAAGTTTGAGATTATACTGAAGTTTTATAATCTCGAACCCTGTATCGGTGACTACATTTGTTACAGGAGACTGACATCTAACCGCCAATGTTTTCCATTAATATTTAGTGAAGTCTTAGACGGCAGAACGGAACGTAATATTGTCTTGATGTCCCAATCCTGTGCACTTCTTTGGGTGGGTTTCTGTTTATCTAAGTAAGAGACATGACATGATCGCCGTTTCTTTCTGAAAAAAAAAACACAAAAAAAACAAGAAACCTCCTTCTGGTTGTCAGCTTATACCGATTTCTCTTTGTTCCCATTTACTTAACCTTGTATTTAGATTGTTTACTATATATGTATATAGCATTTAAACATGCGGTGTTATCATAATTAATGTGTTCTCTGCGGTCCGCTGTAGAATACTTTGGTACTGGGTTGATAATTCCCTGTTTCCATACATTCGAAATTATATCAGAAGTAAATTATTTTTAAAAAGCGTTACCAGAGCATTTAACACATTACCAGAGCATTTAACAATCTGCCACACTTCAGATCTTTTGCCGGTAAATCAACTATGCTCATTGCTTTGTTAGATTTTAGATGTTTGATATCAACTTTCGGCTGATATATTCCCCTTTTCAGAGGTCAAGTAGTCTGAAAAATTGCTTCTGCTTTGCTCACGAGGCGTGTTACAAATGTGGCAGCATCTCAATTTTGAATTAATAGCTGTCCAAATTTTTTTTCCAAGTATGTAAAACATCAGTTGTACAATACTTGTGTCTTCAATATCTGAGCCGCGACGAGAAACCCAATAAAGTGGTTGTGCTCCCAGCGCAGACTCAGATCAGCCTGGGCATTCGCCCAGTCTGATCAGACTCTTTGCTAAGCGCTTAAAGGATAGCTAAGGATCTGAACTACCTCCATACGGACAGCGAAGACTGATCAGACTGGGCGAATGTCCAGGCTGATCTGAGTCTGCGCTGGGCGTACAACCACTGTTGGTTTTCTCGTGTCGCGGTTGTATTCTAGCTTTACCTCCACAGGATTTGTTTTTAGTCTGTCTTGACAAATTCTAATTTTGCCTATCTCCTTCCAAAAGATTTTTCAATCTGCTGTTGTCAGTTCTATTTCCATTTGTTGTTTACGCCCCCAAGGTCGAAGAAGCTGAGGGGGGCATATCTTTTTGGCTCCGTGTGTCTGTCTGTATGTACGCCTGTTGCAGCCCTGGCTCAGGAACGGTTGGAGGCAGGATCTTGAAAATTAATCTAGAAAAGGAATATATGCGGATGCTAATTTCTCTGTCGGTTTTGTCGTTGCCGAGATATGACCATTTCTGACGTGGGAACAGATTAGCACGGAATATGAACAGCCTTGCGAACAAACTATCTGAAGAACCGCTTGAGCTAGGGTCGTGTTATTTGGCAGACTTATCTAATTAGCAAGAATGACTTGATTAACATTTGTACAATTTCCATAAATTTTTGACTGACTTATTTCCATTTCGCATTTAGGCATTTTGTCAGAATTTGACAGTTAAATTTCCCGATCATGAACGGGTTGAGGAAAGAACTTTAATTTTTATGTGCAGAATGTAGACATATGAAAAATGAGCGGATGCGAATCCCCCTCGCCGTAAGAATCATCGATTCCGAGTTCTAGTTTTCTTCTTCTTTTTTTACGCAGAAACAGAATAAACAAACTGTAAAGTCTATTATGAACAACCTTGAGAACAAAATATCTGAAGAACCAGTAGGGCTAAGGTCGTGATATTTACTTTACTCAATGATCTGCATAACTTTTGAGCAGTTTTCCTCAGAATCAAAGTTGTGAACAAAATGTCTGAAGGACCACTTGAGCTAGGGTTATTATGTTTTGACATAACACAAAAAACACCAGAAAAAAAACGTAGAGCTAATTCTGTAAATTTTGACTGAACTATGTCCCTTTTCGGAGGTGATCATTTTGTCAGAATTAGCATTGTAAACAAACTATTTTAAAAACAACTTAACTTTAGTCGTAATCCCAAGGGCGTAGGTACCATTACGCAAATACGCAGGTGCGTATTGAAATTTTGTCAAATTGACAAAATTTCAACACACACCTGCGTATTTTCATGCTGAAATATTGTTAATTGGGCATAATTTAAATACTAACTGCCAACAGACCTTTATTATTGCGCTCAAAGAGTATAAAACATGATTGTGCGTACTGTGTAAGTGGCCCTAGCTACGCCCCTGGTAATCCGATTACCATTTTAGTGAGTTGCGTAAATTTGTGACTGAAATATGCCCCTTTTCAGACTGAGGCTGTTTCGTCAGAATCAGAATTGTGAACAAAAATTGAGCCGCGACACGACAAAACCAACAATGTGGTTGTGCGCCCAGCGCATAATCAGATCAGCCTGGGTATCCACCCAGTCTGATCAGAGTCTTTCCTCAGCGCTTAAAAGGTAGCTAAGGGTCTAAGCTACCTCCATGCGGACAGCGAAGACTCTGATCAGACTGGGCGGATGCCCAGGCTGATCTGAGTCTGCACTGGGCGCACAACCACATTGTTGGTTTTGTCGTGTCGCGGCTCATATCTAAGTACAAGTAGGGCTAGGATCGTGATATTTTGCGAACAGATTTTACAAACAGCAAGGATGACCTTATCAACGTATGAGCCAACGCCGTAAATGTTTGACTTAATATTGCCGTTTTTGCTCTGTGACCGATTTTTTTAATTTTCTTATTTTTTCAAAACAAGTCAAGTCAGAGTAGGGAGAATAAAATGTAAAAATTAGAGTGATCTTCCTTTAGTAGGCATTAATACACCTTAATTTACTCTGTTTAGGTCAGAGGCTGGTTCACAACAACGTTGGTTCAAGCACAAACAGTGTAGACAACTAATAAAGATAGCAATGAAGTGAAAGAATCTCCGACCATAAGGCCTTCCTCTGGCTCCAAGAGTCAAAGTCCCCGGCTAAGACCAAATCAAGCCATACTTAACTGGCACGTTCACAGTTATTACTTGGGTAAACAACTGGAAGTTACACATGAATACCAGGTATTCTTCGGGCTACTGGAAATTACACATACCGTAAAGTGGCCCGAGGAATACCTAGATACATATGCAGTAGCACGAGGAGTGCCTGGTTATTGCTCACTTTAACCCAAGTAATAATGCTGAATGTGTCCAAAATAACAAAACACAGAGTAACCAGCCGTATCTTACGATCCCAATAATAAGTACAGTAGACTAGGATTTACAAACATGAAAACACATCACAAAACAGGACATAACGTGGAAAGCTTTGTACTGAGTGCAAACAAGGCTAGAATAACACTGCCAGGCCCTAACTGTATGTACTGCGATCGCAATACTAAACACAGGTAGACTAGGACTTTACAAACATAAGAACGCAATACCAAAACAGGACATAACGTGGAAAGCTTTGTGCCGAGTGCAAACAAAGGTAGAAGAAGAAAACATGGCAGAACCTCTTCTTTAACACTGTCAGGTCTTAATTGTATGTACCAATCTGACCGACCTTGCTAATGCTAACCAAGACCTATTTGCCTATTTTTTGATGCCCCTCCCCCCCCCCCCCCGCCACGAAGTGGGGATGGGCATATAGTTTTGCCCTTGTCCGTCCGTACGTATGTCCGTCCGTCACATTTTGTAGTACTGTTCTTGTCTCCGCAAATCCTCCTACAATATTTAATGCAGGGAGTTGAAACTTGCAACAAAGTTCAGAATTGCATTGAACATGTGCATAAAGGAAACAGAGCTTTGATTCAGGTCTTAATTGCAGAATTATGTCCCCTTGAATAACATACATATTTTGACCATATTTCACACTTGTAGTACTGTTTGTGTCTCCGCAACTCCTACAGTATTTGACCGACCTTGTTAATGCTAACCAAGGCCTATTTGCCTATTTTATGCCCTCCCCCCGCCACGAAGTGGGTAGGGGCATATAGTTTTGCCCTTGTCCGTACGTACGTCCGTCCGTCCGTCCGTCACACTTTATAGTACTGTTCTTGTCTCCGCAACTCCTCCTACAATATTTGATGCAGGGAGTTGAAACTTGCAGCACAGTTCAGACATGCATTGAACATGTGCATAAAGGAAACAGAGCTTTGATTCAGGTCTTAATTGCAGAATTATGTCCCCTTGAATAACATACATATTTTACACTTGTAGTACTGTTCTTGTCTCCGCAACTCCTCCTACAGTATTAGATGCAGGGAGTTATGTCCCCTTGAATAACATACATATTTTACACTTGTAGTACTGTTCTTGTCTCCGCAACTCCTCCTACAGTATTAGATGCAGGGAGTTAAAACTTGCAGCACAATTCAGACCTGCATTGAACATGTGCATAGAGGAAACAGAACTTTGATTCAGGTCTTTATTGCAGAATTATGTCCCCTTGAATGACATACATATTTTGACCATATTTCAGTGGCTTATATACAAGCTCACCTTTTGTTGTGGCTCTAGTGGCCTCATTTATGAACTGATTTTGATATAAGGTCACAGCTATATTGCGTATGACAATACCTCAAAAATGTTTGCGTTTCAGGTTGGAAGAATCAAGGCCAAGGTCACATTTGCTATTTTCCGAAAAACTTGGGCATCGCTCTAGCGCTTTTATTTATGGATCGATTTTGATATAACTTCACACAAATGTTAAGTATGACAATATCTTGAATAAATTACCATTTCAGCACTGCAGGTTCAAGGTCAAGGTCACAGACGCTATTTTTAGAAAAAATCTTTATCATCCCTCTAGCCCCTTTATTCATTGACAGATTTTGATATAACATCACTCAAAAGTTTAGTGTGACAATATCTTGGGGAAGTTACGATCCAGAATTTTAGGGTCAAGGTCAAATCACGGTTGCTATTTTTAGAAAATACGTGGTCATCCCTATGGAATGATTTTGAGATAATTTTACACAAATATTTAGCATGGCAATATCTGGGACAAATTTACGTTTCAGCATTGTCGGTCCAAGGTCAACGTCACAGATGCTATTATAGGTACATGTAAAACTTTGTCAAGGTTCTAGTACCTTTATTTGTTATATGATATAACCTCACACAAATATTAAGTATGTCAATATCTTAGACAAGTTCACCTTTCAGGGTTGTAGAGCCAATGTCAAGGTCACAGATGCTTTTTTTAGAAAAAAAATGTCATCCCTCGAGCACCTTTATTATTGACAGATTTTGATATAATTTCACACAAATACCTCTTAATACATTACTCATCTAGTGAGGCAAATGGCGGGGGCATTCATCACCTTTAGTGATTGTCTAGTTTTATTACAATTCTGACCTATTTATCGGTTGTAAGACGGGGGTTTACCGTGCCAATTTACGACAAAAATGTAAATCAGTCTTGTGTAAAGCAACTATAAAATGTTTTGTTTCTTTTTCTCATCCAAAACAATCCAAAAGATCTAGAGTCGTCTCACAAGACGGGTCTAGATCTTCGAGATTGTTTTGGATATGCAAAACTATCCCAAGACCAAGACCTGTCATCAAAGATGCATCAAGAATTTGAGACTGTTTTGAAGGGAATTTCCGTATTATTACCGAATAAATACTTTATGTATTTTATGATGGATGGATGACTTGTGATTTTACGACCTTTTCAACAGTATTTCAGTTACATCAGGACGATGAAAGGCTGTGTGCAATGAAACACCGTTTACGGTCGGAAGGATTCTAGCCTCAAGCTGGGCTTGAACCCGGTCCGCTAGATCAGTAGGCCAGCGCTAATCACACTGAGCTACTGGGGCTTCTTATGTCTTTCACTAAACTTTGCATCTAATTCTAGATATTGCGATGAGGAGAACACCAGGAACATGGAATGCATGCCTTCTAATGGCACTGATAGGAACAGTTACTGTCATCTGGAGCTTAGATGGATCAACCAACTTTATTTTACATAGCAGTCCAAATGGGGAAAATCACAGGGTATAATCGATTCCGCCAATTTTCGCTTCATGCAGAGGCTGTCCGTCATATTTGGCTTCCGCCGAGACTTCCGCGAACTCTTGCTTCCTGCAGAGACTACTGTCTTCGAGAAATGGCTTCCTACCGAGACTGTCCGCGTGACTCTGCTTCCTGCCGAGAGCCTCGACAGGAAGCAGAGTCACGCGGACAGTCTCTGCAGGAAACCATTTGTCATGTACAGAAGTCTCGGCAGGAAGCAAGAGTTCGCGGACAGTCTCGATGGAAGCCAGATATGATTACAGTCTCTGCAGGAAGCGAAAATTGGCGGAATCGATTATACCCTGTGAAAATGCAAAATATGAAATAAATTTTGATTACAACAAGACTTTGACGTCCTACAACTACACTTCTTCCCGCAGTACTGGAAATGAGAATAAATTAGTTGAGTTGTCGATTGAGGCTATTCATCAAGAGTTATTTAAAGCCTTAAAGCCTCCCGGTGAGACACCTAGGAAACGGTTGCCAACTTGTGTTTTGATTGGTATACATAAGTGTGGAACTAGGGAAGTAATAGAATTTTTACACCTGCACCCAAAAATAGAAATTTATCATAGGGGCACATTTGAAATGACTTATTTTAAACGTAGATACTCCAAAGGCGAGGAGTGGTTCAAAAGCCAGATGCCCACAAGCTACTCCAATCAGATAACAGTAATGAAAAACTCAGTGTATTTCCCTCATTCGATAGGGATATCTGAAAACATACCAGCAAGAATTCAAAAGTTTAACAGTGATATCAAAATGATTATTATGGTTCGTGAGCCCGTGTCTCGGTCTGTTTCGCACTACATGTATGGTTTTCACACGAGACAAATTAAGCCTGGCACTTCAATGGAGGATTTAATTTTCAAAAATAATAGTATCAATGAAGAACACAAAATCATCAAGGATTCAGTATATAATGTGCCAATGGAAAAGTGGCTTAAGTATTTTAAATTGGAACAGTTTCTTATTATTGACGTGAAGGAGTTCCAATACAATCCTGCCAAAGTTATGAGACAAATTGAAGATTTCCTTGAACTTGAGCATTATATTACACCAGATATGTTTGTTTGGAACAAAGAAAAGGGGTATTACTGCATTACGTCTAATCTGACTGACACCGGTATGGCTTGTTATAGCTCTGGAAGAGGAAAGAAGGAAATTACTGTCAATCCTCAAACTGTCGCCATTCTCAAAGACTACTTCAAGGTGAAGAACGAGAGATTTTTTCAACTAATTGGTCGATCGTTTCCTTGGAATTAAAACATGGTCTTAGAAAATAACGATATGGTTCTGCTAATTTTTCGTCAACATTTTGAATACGTATATGTCTGTTCACTTTTTATTCCCGAACGTCTCTTGTCTTTTGACAGCCAGGAGTCAACACAGTTGCAATTCAAATTAACAGAAGATGAAACAATATGGTTGTAAAACACATCTGACATAAGATGAAACGCACGCCTTTAGATGGTTACAAGTTACATCTTACGGAAGCCGAAACCACAGCTCATCAGATTGTTTCAAGTTAGGGTCAAGTCGGGTAAATTCGGACAGCAGGTAAATTCGGACAGTGATGTCAGTTGTTTGGAATTAAAATTAACTGGGAAAACAGTAAAAACCCTGAACTGGATTTTTACTGTTTGCAATGGTATGTCCGAATTTACCCGCTATCCGAAGTTACACGACTCGACCCTACAGCATACTGAAGATAAAACATAATCATTGTTATGTTTTAAGTTGACGTAGTAGGCATACAACGTCGAAAAAGCATAGAATCAAAGTTGATTCAATGCCATGATCTTGACTCAAAGTTGAGTCAGTGTTGAAAAAAGTGTGCCCAGTGGTGATCTTCCTGGGGCCGTATTCATAAAACGACTCAAGTCGTTGCTATGCTGTTGCTGAGGCTGAATTTCTATAAAGGAGATTCCCTACAACTATGAAGTTTGTTCTGGAGGAACAGTCTTTGTAAGACTGTTCCTCCAGACCAAATTTCATAGTTGTAGGGAATCTCCAACATAGAAATTTACCCTTAGCAACAGCATAGCAACGACTTAAGTTGTTTTAAGAATACGGCCCCTGAAGCTAGCGTTAATATGCAAGAGAGCTTCAAGTATCTTTTACAAAAGTTGCAAAAACAAGCCACATAAAATCTAACTTTCTATGACATTGGTTATTTGCAGGTGAACTCTAAATTATAAAATATCCGTCGAAAATTGAGACTTTTACTCTAAATTTATATAAACGAGTTTGAAAATAAAACAATTATAAATTAATTATCAATCGATTCTTGATATCTCAAAATAAATTTTCTGATCCCCGACAGTTAACTTTGAGAATCTGGTAATTTGAGATACCAGGAGTTAAAATGTAAATAAAAAAGGAAATCTATCCAAACTATATCTTTTGATATAAGGGATATCAGAGTTCGAGATAAGTTTCTTATTTCTCAGTATTTTACGTCAAAATATTTTATCCTTTTAGACAATAATTCGTAAGATATAACAGAAAATTTACCCGGGAGCAGAAGTTTTAGGTCCTTTTTTTCGTCTTGCATCTTCTTGTTTGTGGTGATTCTTCGTGCTGTCTTTTGCTGCAAAAACTTGCACCTGATGTTCTTGCTTCAGATTTTATTCCTTTTGTCTTTCTTGTTCTACAATTCGTTTTTTTTTTTTTTTTTCTTTTTTTTTTTGTGTGTGAAAGTTCTAACTCGTCAAGACACAGATTAAGTGTTTCCTGCTGATCAACTTGAACCTCATCTCCAAAATAATATTCTACATCTCCATCTTCAGTCTTTTTAAAACATCCCGTTTCCGTGAAATCTGTTTAAGCAGCATCAGACTCACAAGCTGCCATAAGGTATTCAAGCTGGTAGTCATATAACATTACAAGATGAAATAGTGCTTACTCAGCTGGGGGAGGGGGGATCCACCTGTCAGGGGCCTCAAACTCAGTCTTATCTGGATTTTGTATTGAAAGCTGGCGTGGATCATAACATTTAAGTCAAAATAGATACTTGACAAGGTTTTTGTAAACTTCACAGTTAATGTTTCCCCCTATGAACTGATTTTCACCGTTTTCCTAGACTCTCATTGTTTGCCTGAAATTATCAGTATTCATTACTCACTGTAGAAGTTTGTCATGTGTTACTACTTGAAATTTTGATTTAAAGTCATTACCACCTATACATAAGATGATGCTTACATTCATGCCAATTTTCGGACCATAACTTTCTTCTAATAGTTCAATAAGACCAGTTATATGATACACATCAAGTTTGTCAGCATGCTTTCTTGGAGCAACATAAGCATTGACATTGTTCTTAAACTTTCCGTATTTATTGCGTGGCCACCAGTTAAATAATGCAAATAAATGAATATGCACAGCATCAACATCTCCGCACGTCGTGTAATTTAACACACTTTCTCCAGGTTCAAGTGCATCTTTCATTTTATACAACCACCCTAGGTGTGCCATTTCAGCTTCGCCCTTTGTTTGATGAATATCTGTCAAGTACTTGATTTGTATACATAATCTTTTTCACTTGATTCAGCCCATATGGGTATGGTGTATGTTTTAAAGTCACAAGAGGGGCTTTCATTGCAGTCACATGTTTTATCAGAAATTCACCATAAATATCTATCATTAGGCGTGTACCTATCTTGACTTTGCCTATGTTTTCTGTAAGGTATGTACAGTCAACTACCGATATCTCGAAGTCAAATTTCAGCCCAACTACTGATATCTCAAAGTAAATTTTCTGGTACCAGAAAATTGACTTTGAGATATCAGTAGTTTGAGATAACGGGAGTTCTAATGAAAACAAAAATAGGAAATGTATTCTTTAATACAATAAGATATTTTGAGATATCAATGTTCGACTATCGGGAGTTGCCTGTACGTACAAGACGTTTTCCTTCATCTGTTACGGCAGCTTCTCTATTGAAGTGTTCATCACTTATTACCTCTCCCTCATGACGAAATGTACAATTCCTTTTCTATCGTTCACCTTTTTTCTATTCTTTGTGACGCTGCCTTAACGTTGTCAGGCGGGCGTGTAAGAGTATTTCTCTTCACAGATAATGATTCTTTTCAATTTTCTCAGCTGCCTTTGAATTCTTTTGTTACATCATTGTTCAATAAATTTCACATATTCATTTTCTGTTTGCACATTTGCCTTGAATTTAACTCCAGCGAACTCCATAACTACTGTAACAGCAGTTTCACAAACACCGTCTAGAGATTGTTGATTTTCAAGTTGTATCTTAGTTGCTCCGTTGTTAGGCTCAGGCTTTGTACCTAGTCTAGTTCGCTCAGTCATCAGATTTAGCAATGTTTTTCTCATGCCGATGGACTTCTGGTCACTTGCCTTTGTTCAATCAGGCTTCACAAGTGACTGGCAAGTATTTGTGGTTGAAGTCAAACAGTCATATCTTTTCTTGTACTTTTCTACTTGTTTCATTCTCTTGTCGTCTTGCACTGCCTTGTTAGATTTTTTAACTATGAAACTGGAAGGTGTTCTGTTGAACGTAGTGCTTCTACCGTGTTTAAGTTTATTGACTAAAACCTTTGGACCATTCACTGATTCAAACGTTGGACAGTCATTATGTGTAAAGACACAGAGACAGTCTTGCATATGAATTTCTTCATCATGAAGCAAACAATATCCAATGTATTCCTGTCAAGCTTAGTGTCTTATAGTACTTGGCTATCATTTGCATAGATATTTGACCCGCGAGACGACAAATCCAACAATGTGGTTATGCGCCCAGCGCAGACTCAGATCAGCCTGGGCATCCGCCCAGTCTGATCAGAGTCTTCGCTGTCCGCATGGATGTAGCTTAGACCCTAAGCTACCCTTTGAGCAATTAACGAAGAGTCTGATTAGACAGGGCGGACGCCAAGGCTGATCCGCGTCTACGTTGGTCGCACAGCCACATTGTTGGTTTTCTCGTGTCGCGGCTCATTTCTCAACTCACTATCATCTTCTAGGCAGAAACCACCCCTTCTTATGACCAAAGAAACAGTTGGTATGATGTACTGGATGTCAGTTTGTGACTTTTAGTTGGTAAACACTGACTTCTTCTTTAGCAACAGTCTTGTCATTGTCTTCTAATGATTGATGTTGTGTTTCTCAGTGTAGGAGTCAACTAGTGAGAGCCGTGATAGGAGAGCACTAATTGTTGAACGTGGACGGAACCCTTTCAAGGCGTCTTTGTGATCCATCTCACGTTGAGTATCCAAAGCGTTATTTGCACTGCTGCTTTTGTATGGGGTGTTGAAAGGTGAAGCCCATGTTCCTACTTCTGTATGTATTCTCTGCTCTTGAAGGAGCTTTTAAAGATTTTAAATTTATTTTTTATAGAACTGCCCACAGCTGTAATGCTCAAGAATAAGTCTCACACAGAATGGTTCATATGTAGATGCACCATCAAAAAATGAGAAAGATAAAAATTTAAAGAGTAACTACAAATCAGGAACTGACTGAATCAGATCCCAAACCCTATCCCCAACATCAAAGACTGCTTCACTGTTGACAGTAACAGATTATATTCATCTGGACCACACATTCTTTCAGCCACATATACAGACGGAATTTCATCAGTTTGGGGCATCATATCCACATGAAGCTAAAAATGTTGCATTTCTTTCACAGCTTTTGCTTATGAAATTCTGTGTAGTAAGTATTAAGGTCAGATGCAGGATTATCTGATGTCTTTCTTCGAAGAACTTGTATAACTCTCAGCACGCCTGATACTGATTTCTGTGTTTTCATGATCTGTACCATACAAGCTGTATTCAGAGCCACGGAAATACTTCTGATTGTTCTTGTAGCCTTATCAATCCTATCAACACTGACAAGTTTCGGAAGTCCAGGATCTGTCTCGTCGTTTGTCATGTATTTCAGGAGTTCGACTAGACCTGCTTGTTTGTATGCACTATAAAAAGTTGTTATTTTAGACTTGCAGATACTCTGGTATAAAAGAACGATACTTCTGATCCAGTGACATCAAGCAGAGAAGATTTGAACCAAATTTGTAGTCAGGAGCAAACAGTATTCGGGTACTTGTGTTTGACCCAGAACCAAAATAGCCACATTTCTGAAGAACATTATCCAGGACTTCTTTAATTTGCTGATGGCATCGTCTCTTCCTATAGCTGGAGGTGGATCTGGCACAGGAAATAGGTTGAATCCAAATGCTCCATCAGTAAGATTAAATTGGCTTGAAGAATTGGCTTCGGTTCTAGTTCCCGTGCAGTTCCTTCTCCACCATCCACTTTAGATATTTCTTGCACACCGGATAAGCATATCCGCGTGCTTCCCCTGTACCTACAAATCTTATCTCACCCATGTTATCTCACCCAGGACCGGATAAAAATCACGAGCATTCAATGCATTGGTTGTAATGGAGGTCACGTATCTACGTCGTCAAGTAACGTTGGCTTTTTAGATGATTACGTCACGAAGACGGCAAAATGACGTCAGTTTATGCAAGCCAGACGTTGACGTAAAGAACCGAATGGCGGTCGTTGTAAGCGGCGCCTTCGTTTAAAATCAAATAGAAACCTCTGAGGCTCTAAAATTACGCATTTTAACAAGTTTTAAAGATAATACAACACGTTTGTTTGCAAGAAAAAGGATCTATCATGGGTGTGAGGTGCGGATAGAAAAATCCGTCACTCGGGATCACTGTTCGGCATCACTCGGCAAGCCTCGTGATGCCGAACAGTGACCCTCGTGACGGATTTTTCTATCCGCACCTCATACCCATGAAAGATACTTATAATCCCATCCAGGAATTTTAATGCTTTCGGTTTGTTGAGAAATATCGTGCTGTTCATTATTATACGCCCGACGAAGACGGGTCGTATTATGTCGTGGCCTCCGTCCGACCGTCCTTCAGTCTGTCCGCCCGTCCGTCTGTTAACTTTTCGTGTCCGCTTCATATCTCCTTATCCCGTTGAAAGATATTTTTGAAACTTGGGTAAAATGTTTGTCTTATCAAGACGATGTGCAGAACTTATATTTCAACATTGTCCGACAAAGGTCAAGGTCATTTTAGAGGTCAAATGTCAACAGGTAACATTTCATGTCCGCTCCATTTCTCAATAACCGTTTAAGATTTCTTCATGAAAGTTTGTACAATTTTAACGCACCATCAGATGATGTGCGCAGAAAAAGAACCATAACCCTACTTTCAGTTTCGATAGAATTATGTCCCTTTTATATTGTCGTGTAGTAGTTTCATGATAAGCTTCTGGTCCGCTTCATATCTCGATAACCGTTTTTCTTCATGAAAGTTTGTATATATATAAAGCACCATCAGACGATGTGTGCAAAAAAAAAATAACCCAACTTTCACTTTTGACAAAATTACGCCCCTTTGTATTTTTCGTATTTTAAGTTTGTATTAAATTCGTGTCCTCCATATCTCCTTTACCATTAGAAAGTAATTTGAAACTTGAGCCAAATGTCCGCCTGTTCGAGGCAACGTGCAGAACTCATACTCCAACAGTGTCCAGCAAAGGTCAAGGACACATTTAGAGGTCAAAGTTAAAAAGGTAACATCATTTTTCCGCTTCATATTTCAAAAACCGTATAAGATTTCTTCATAAAAGTTTATACAAATATGGCACATCATCATACAATGTGCACAGAAAAAGAACAATAACCCTTCTTTCAGCTTTCATGGGATAATGCACCTTTGCATTTTTCGTAAGTAATTTCATATTAGCTTTGTTTCTGCTCCATATTTTAAAAACCGTTTTCATGAGAGTTTGTACAAATATCAGACGGTATGCACAGAAAAAGATCCATGACCCTACTTTCAGTTCTGATGGAATTATGCCCGTTTGTAATTTTTGTCTAGGAATTTCATATTAGCTGCGTTTGTTTTGTGGTTTTATATCTGCCCTACTATTGAACATTTAAGCTACTGACAAAGTTCTGTCATCTCTTGTTTCCTTTCAAGTTTAAGTCCCAACAGGCGTGTATTGCCCCGCTCAGCGGAGCTCTTGTCAACCAATGCAAGGATATCTACTTTTTCTTCTAGTGTCTGTCTGTATGGAACTATTAAGATTGTCATCACTTCAGCTGAAATGTTTGATTGTTTTTTAGAAAAGCTGTCTTGCTTAGAACTTGAAATGCTTTTATGCCCTCGGTTTCAGTATAATTCCACACTTTCGTATTTCCCCAGGTAAGCAAGTATTCACATTTTTTGTTTCTAAACTTGTTCGTCATCATTTAGGCTAAAAACAAAACGAAGGTATTTGCACCTTCTTTTTCGCGTCGCAGAGGCGCATAATTTCGATATTGTTCCATATTTCATAAAATTTTATTGGTCAAATAACACGTACGTCAAAACTTAGCCAATCATATCAAAGGTCAATGAATATTTAATCTTTGATTTTCCCGTCGCATGCACTGTGAATACTAGCACTCTGTCATATACGAGGTAATAATTCTAAATGTTTCTCTTATTTATAAATTTACAATATAAATGTTATCGAAACCAGACGCAGATTTTCACAACTTGCCTTTTTTGACGTAGATCTACTTTTGCTTTCTACTTTCGGTTTAATACACACAAATAAACAGTGCACCATGTTTTAACTATTTTGAAATCAAGTCCATTTCAATATTGAACGCGGTCCATTTTTGAATTCCAAATTGGACAGCCCAATTTTGAGATAGGTCTTTGTCGCTATCCAGTGCCAAAATTACGGTTGTGGGTGCCTGCCGACATAGCTCACGTGAGTCATATTCAGGAATGTTATTGTCAACTCTTCAACTAGAGACACAATTACAAAACATACTTCAATTTAATTTGCCACGATTATCTTTTTTGAAAAAAAGATTTTTCTTGTTTAAGCTGTATATGCTCTTTATACACTTAGCTACCATTTGAGCGCAGGCAAACTTTGTTAAGAATCGGTAATGCCCAGGCCCTGAAGTTATACTCGTAGAAACATACTTAACCCTATGTAGTATTTTAGATGGATACTACACACAATCAGACCTAGTCACCACAACCTCCTCCCAAAACAGAGAGAGAGAGAGAGAGAGGTAAACAATAATTCTTGATGCAACTATCTTTACAGAATGAAATCAATTTCACTTTGTTTTCACTGTCCGCCGTGTAATCAGGCCCAGAGGTTTTAAAACTTGAGTACATTCTCAAACTCAAAATAAAGCACACTGATTGAAATGCTCGGAAGCAGCCAGCCAGTTCACTTTATTTTGAGTTTGAGATTATTCTAAAGTTTGATAAGCTTGGACCCAGCTTTATAGACCGTTATTATTCGGTTGAAAGACTTGTTTCTTTCTTAGATCCGTCTTATATGACGGATCTAGTTTTTTTTATCATTTTAGAAGAAAAAAATCTCCCGAAAGCAGAATTTCATAAGAATGATAAATCAGAGACAAAATTGAGCCGCGACACGACAAAACCAACAATGTGGTCGTGCGCCCAGCGTAGACTCAGATCAGCCTGGGCGTCTGTCCAGTCTGATCAGAGTCTTCGCTGTCCGCATGGAGGTAGCTTAGACCCTTAGCTATCCTTTGAGCACTTAACGAAGAGTCTGGTGAAACTGGGCGGCTTCCCAGGCTGGTCTGAGTCTTCGCTGGGCGCACAACACATTGTTGGTTTTGTCGTGTCGCGGCTCAAATGTTTTCATTGCTCTTACAGGAACTCATTTATATGAGCTGCGACACGAGAAAACCAACAATGTGGTTATGCGAGCAGCGCAGACTCAGATCAGCCTGGACATCCGCCCAGTCTGATCAGAGTCTTTGCTAAGCGCTTAAAGGGTGGCTAAGGGTCTAAGCTATCTCAATGCGGACAGCGAAGACTCTGATCAGACTGGGCGGAT
This sequence comes from Ctena decussata, assembly GCA_963989385.1. Lineage (NCBI taxonomy): Eukaryota > Metazoa > Mollusca > Bivalvia > Lucinida > Lucinidae > Ctena > Ctena decussata. The sequence continues at coordinate 37,388,768 of OZ022512.1, read as the reverse complement.
GCCCAGTCTGATCTGAGTCTGCGCTGGGCGCACAACCACATTGTTGGTTTTGTCATGTCGCGGCTCATATAAAAGATGATCTATGAATTCAAATGGCTAAGGATGATTGGTACGCATCATTTAAGTAATACTATTTTAATGTCTGCTTTTTTGTTTTTTGTTTTTTGTTTTGCTAATGAGGATTTGTAGGCAACATTAAAGTCACTTAATTATTTTTTATGTCTTAAAATTTTATTCTTAACTTATAATAAACTAATGCCTTGAGAAAATCGTCAGGGATCAACAATAGAAATTTTGCTCTAAGCAGCTTTTGTGTAAATTTTAAAGCAAATAAACATCTTCGCTGGTTCTAATCTAAACTGGTATTTAAATAAAGACATTGATGTTCGTTATACATTATTATACTATTTCATTGGTGTCCCGTGTTTAGGGACTTTAAGTCCTGCGTATACTTAAGCAGTCAAATCAGCCTGCGCTGCTTCACAAACTAACAATAGTTTTCACTTTTTCACAATTCAATGAGCCAGGCTTTACAGATGACATATGAAATTCATGAAGACTGATCAGAAAGTGCAGATGCGCAGGTTCATCCGAAAATTTTCTGTCCGCACATGCCATAATGTGTTTTTCACCTGAAACAATGATAAAATAGAAGAGAATAAATGAGCTATGACACGAGAAAACCAACACAGCGGTTGTGCGCCCAGCGCCGACTCAGATCAGCCTGGGCATCTGCCTAGTTTGATAAGACTCTTCGCTCGGCGCTTAAAGAGTAGCTAAGGGCCTAAGCTATCTCCCTTTGGCCAGCGGAAGCTCTGATCAGACTGGGCGAATGCGAATGCCCAGTCTGATCTGAGTCTGCGCTGGGCGCACTGCCACTTTGTTGGTTTTCTCGTTTCGCAACTACAGTATCTCAGTAAATTGAGCCGCATCAAGACAAAACAAAGTGGCATTTGCGCCCAGTGGAGACTCAGATCAATCTGGGCATCCGCCCGGTATTATCAGAGTCTTCGCTGTTCGCATGGAGCTAGCTTACACACCTAGCTACCCTTTAAGCGCACAGCGAAGACCATTTTCAGACTTAGCAGACCTGATTATTGCTGGGCACATGTCCCACTTTGTTGTTTTGTTTGTTTTGTTTTCACTCGACACCCATCATTTTAATATTCTATCTATCTAAATAGACAAATCGTAGATTCCGTAAATGTTCGGACAAATTCCTGCACAAACACAACGGCTGCTTTCAGAAGAGGGGTCTGTTTTGGGTATTTATCTTTTGCCTTTAGCAATTATTCCCGGAGTTCACGGACTTATTCGCAATGAGCATGGTACGTACATTTACATTAATCAGTAGGGTAGGGGACAGAGGGCTGAAATGGGGTAAATACGACCGACTGAAAACAAACTAAATTGAGCCGCGACACGACAAAACCAACAATGTGGTTGTGCGCCTTGCGCAGACTCAGATCAGTCTGGGCATGCGCACAGTCCGATCAGACTCTTTGCTAAGCGCTTACAGGGTAGCTAAGAGTCTAAGCTACTTCCATGCGGACAGCGAAGACTCTGATCAGACTGGGCGGACGCCCAGGCTGATCTGAGTCTGCGCTGAGCGCACAACCACATTGTTGGTTTTCTCGTGTCGCGGCTCAATTCTTAAATTTTAAATTCTTCAAGGAATTAGAGATTATGCATCCAGTCATATATTTTTATCATCATTTTACGAGCGAAGTTTGAACAGAACAGTGATTCCTCGGTAATTGAATACTTTGAACTAGGATGCTACATTTAGTCACAGCATATATGTTCTTTGAGAAATAAGAAAAAAAAATGTCTTCGAATTATCCTCAATATCCCCTCTTATCTGGAGCTCTGGAAAAGTGAAACATTTTGACTTGCAGACTAAAGTGTTTCCCTTCAGAATGTATTCGAAAACCCTAAATTACCAGTAGTGATAACATGGATAAGGAGCAGTATTTTGTTTTAGGCTTATTAGTGTACCTAAAATGCGGAATATACTACAAAAACTAAAAGGTGAGGCAACCGTTATACTGTACCAAATCGTTATCATAGAAAATGAGATTTTTTATCTGTTCTATGCTTAAACGATTTTACCAAACAGTTTTCGTCAATGGACCTTCTGCGGAAAACGCAAATTTTGAAAGCTTTACAGTTTTGGTTATTAGTCTCTTATTATTCTGAAGAATTTGATAAGAATCGAAAAATCTGAAAATTTGAATAAAATAGCTGAGTGGGTTTTGCAAATGTTGCTGTTTAAATTTCAACAATTCCAAATATAATTATATCTGGCTTCCGCCGAGACTGTCCGCGAACTCTTACTTCCTGCCGAGACTACTGTCCTCGAGAAATGGCTTCCTGCCGAGACTGTCCGCGTGACTCTGCTTCCTGCCGAGAGCCTCGGCAGGAAGCAGAATCACGCGGACAGTCTCTGCAGGAAGCCATTTATCACTTACAGATGTCTCGGCAGGAAGCAAGAGTTCAAGTACAGTCTCGGCGGAAGCCAGATATGATGTACAGTCTCTGCAGGAAGCGAAAATTGGCGGAATCGATTATACCCTGTGAATATCAAATCATTTAGGTAGAAAATAATACACTCAAGAGAAAAAGAAACGCTACACTTTTTCAATGAAAAATTCATGGGATACTGTTTGAAGTATTAGATAGAGTAAATGGGTCCTCCAGTTTGCACCAAGTGCTTTCGAATCCATCAAACCATTGCTTAGAACGATAACTAAATCAAAGAAAGCACGTGCTTGTAACGGATAACGTCAGTATCATCTTAACGTCAAGAATACGTAAACGACTGGCGCAATTAATTACGTGCGTCGCGAAGGACGTTACGCCACGAAATACTTCCTAGTCAATGCTATTTTCAATATGCGGCCCCCATCGGACATTTAATAAAAGAGTCAAACTTGGAAAAAAACAGGAGTTGTTGTCATTTTTTATTCAAGCCCTCTGCTGATATTCAGTGTTCTTCTTTTCCTGTATTTAAGAAGTTATTTCATCAACATAAACCTACAAAATTAATGAGGGCGAGAGAGAGAGAGAGAGTGTGTGTGTGAAATAGACAGGCAGACCGACAGACAGACAGAGAGTGTTTCGTGTGTGTTACAATTTAAGATTGGCCACAATACATGTTCCCTCCCTACTTTCAGGACTCTCAGGACTTTTAAGACACATATATGAAAGTATGAAAGGCGGAGCACACCCTTTCGCTTCGTTATCCTTCCCTGATTCGAAAAAGTTACCCATTTACTACTGGCTTGACAAAGAGACTTTTCCAGTCGCTGGCTGGCCGAACCCGGATTCGAACTCGCAACCTTCTGCGTTATAACCTAATGTCTCTAATCACTTTCCTGCAGCGCTGGTGGGATTGCGTATCCGAAATAATCAATAAACCAAATAAATGTGTGCCAGCTGATTTTAGAGCTTTATGGGATCGGATTGTAATATTTATTATAATGCCGCTTTTTGCGATTTTAACTATGCATATCTATTCACAAATTCGAATGAATATTTCTTCCACTTGTTGTATGGCTTTGCCAGAGGTACAGCGGGCCTCTAGCCCACACGGCCCCTACAGCCAGGATACAAGAAGCCTTCCGCCGACGGTAGAAGATTGCCGTGTAATTTTTCAGTATGATTCTACCATCATCTTGATATAACTGAAATACTGTCCAAAAGGGCGTAAAAGTCGATGTAATCGGACTACCATGAGCCACACCGAAAGAACGCGAGTCGGCAGTAAATATACATTCACACAGATCAGCCTGCTCATACGCGTAGTTTGATAAATCTCTTCGCTGTTCCTCACAGAATCATTGTTCCAAAGGGCAACAAAGGCTCTGGTTAGTTTGGGCGAATGCGTAGACTGATCCGCTGCCTTACATGCCCCAAGGACCCACTTTATCATGGCACGGCGCATTTTGTGATTTGGTATTACAATATTAGGGTAACGCAGTTTTTAAAGAGGAATTTGGATTTACTCATAGGGCTTTTCCTTTTTCGTTCATTTCGTGTCGGCTGCAGTAACCAAATTTCTGTTAGAAGTTTGTTTTCGAATTTTATTAATTGTTGTTATCACTAACGCATTCATCATGAGAGCCCTATTAGTCGTCATCTTTCCGTATTTTCATAACGGTCTCAGCATGCCTTATAACGTCGCCCGTAAACGACTTCAACATCGCTTATAAATGACGTCAACGAATGGCGAAAATTTATACATACCTATGCTTGCGTATCAAGCGCTACTTAAAAACGAGCTCGGTAGTCAAGGACTTTCTTTACCTAATTTTAATCGACAGATGCTGTGACATAAAATATCAGTTTCTGAAAAAAATCTATGTAGTGGTAAACAAGCTGTGTACGTCTAAGTTTTAAATTCTGAGTATTTTCACCGCTTTCTCATTGCTGTCAATGGAAACGGCCTAAAAATGTCACGTTTTTCAATCTGATCTACCAACTAAACGAAATCGGGGACCTATCTTTTTTATTGCAAATTTCGATGAAACACATGAAAATGCGCTCCTGTGCAAAATTTTAAAAAATTCTATGTATGTGCCATTTACGTATTCTTGACCTTAACGTCAGTTACTTTTGACGTTTATGGCGTTCAATCTACACGTAATAAAACTCTAGTTTTCGTTTTATGACATAACGAATATCTGCGGTATATCTGATTAAATCCCGTTTTCCAGAGATGGAATATTTTTTGGCAAAATACATTTTTTTATGATTTCATCATTGTCGGCAAACCAAAAAAACACAAAGCAAATCTAAGAACATTGCCTTTGGTTACTACATAATCAAGACTGGATGCAAAGTCTGTAGTTATCTGGATTGTAAATCATCCGGCACATTTAAAAATGACGCAATATGTGACGTCACCCACAAGACATAGGAGATGGTGAGAAAAGAAAGGCCAGACGGAAATTATATGATATGTGTAGCATCATATATAAAAATCTGTGTCCTGGTTTTGTTATAAAAGCTTCAAACTTTAAATACTCGTTGTTGCGTTTTTAAATCCCTTGAGTGTAATTTATGCATATTTAATTTGGTAATTTCAGTAGGATAAACATAACTGTATGAGAAAGTTGTTCATTTGCACCCACCTAGGTATTTCATGGCTGTTCGTTATATGGTTTTATATATACGTACTGAGAGGCAAAAGAAAGTATAAACTTTTTGGATGCATATATTTTACTCATGGCGTAGGTCTGAAATTTGGCATAAGTTATTTGTTCTCCATCAACAACAATGTGGTAAAGTAAAACTAATTATTGAAACGCTTGACTGATGACACTGAACGTACATGCCAGATTTGCACGTTTGCGAAATGCAGCGAAATGGACAATACGAATTCGATGATTTTTTTTTTTTTTTTTTTTTTAAATTACGGCTCAGTGTAGTTTTGAAAAAGCCACAGCATTTGCGTTTCATTTGCACGATGTCAAGGCTCTTTGTGTCGAATACAACTCTTACATACAGAGGAAAAGGTAGTCAGGAGCTAAAAGAAAGTATACACTTCATCGCCAATCAGTCGTGACTCTAGTGTACCTTATAGTATGTCCCATTCCGATTAGCCTTCCTACTGTTTACCGATTCGGAAGCGTTTTACTATGTTTTGCATCTTTTTCTAGGAATTGCCATGAGGAAAGCTTCAGGAAGATGGACATCATGGCTCTTAATACCACTGATAGGGCTATCACTTCTTTTCTTATGGAGTTTAAAAGGATCAAACATGTTTCTTGTACATATCAGACTAACCGGGGAAAAGACAGGATATGAAAGTAGACGCAGTCAAAGAACTAAAACACTAGTGAATTACGATGATAAAAAACCTTTGACATACTATGACTACACTCCTGTCTCTAGAACTGGGGATAATAAAATAGTTAATTTGTCAATTGAGGCTATACATCAAGAGCTATTTAAAAAATTAAAACCACCAGATGAGATACCTGTGAAGCGATTTCCTGGTTGTATTTTGATTGGTGTGGTGAAGTGTGGAACAAGGGAGCTAACACAATTCTTGCACCTGCACCCTCAAGTAGAAATATATCACCACATCTCCTTTGAAATGCTGTATTTTAAAAGCAGCTACTTCAAAGGCGAGGAATGGTTTCTGAGTCAAATGCCCAAAAGCTACTCCAATCAGATAACTGTAATGAAGAATTCGGTATATTTTACTTCTGCGAATATTAAATTCAATAATATACCAGCAAGAATTAAACAGTTTAACAGAAATATCAAACTGATTCTTATGGTTCGTGGGCCTGTGTCTCGCGCTGTTTCACAGTACATGTATGATTTCCAAAGGAATCTTATTAAGCCTGGCACGGCCATGGAGGATCTTATTTTTCAGAACAATAGTATAAATGAAAAACATAGAATCATCAAGCATTCAATATACGATAAACCAATGAAAAAGTGGCTGAAGTATTTTAAATTGGAACAGTTTCTCATCATTGATGCGAATGAGTTTAAATCCAATCCAGCCAAAGTGATGACTAAAGTTGAAGACTTTCTTGAACTTGAGCATTACATTACACCAGATATGTTTGTTTGGAACAAAGAAAAGGGATATTACTGCATTAGGTCTAATCTGACTGATACTGGTATGGCTTGTTATAGCTCAACAACAGGAAAGAAGCAAATTAAAGTTCATCCCCAAACTGCCGCCATTCTCAAAGACTACTACAAGGAAAATAACAAAAGATTCTTTAAGCTAACTGGACGATCCTTTTCTTGGGACTAGAGCAGAGCTGTAGATGTTATTATATACCTATCAATGACACACCCTTTGAACTGCCTGTTTTCTGGCCATCTGATACGGACAGCCGTATCAAACTGACGGTTTCTGAATCCGTATCACTATCCCTTAAAACGAGGCTATTTCTGAGTTCCAGCTTCAGGCGCGCCGTTTTTAACGTGCATCGTAGAAACGAGAACCAGAGAAACGGGACTAGTGAAGTAACGTCCACAAACACGTCAAAAGGTTGCATTCCACCATTAAATTTCCATAGACGACAATGTTAACATCTGGTCATTTTATTACAAAACTGTACATACAAAGTTTTCCAAACCTGTCTTGCTTTAAAGTGTCATCCTAGCCTATCAATTTGAGATGAAAACATCCACTGTCTTCCCATCTCAGTGAGCCGCTAAGCTAGGCTGAGTATGGCAACCACCGATTCGTACCAAAAAAAAAAGAGCATACTTTTCTCCCAGGGGATCAGTTACCAAAATCAACCCCATCTCCTTCTGGTGAAATATTTCTCAATTAAATATGCCTTTTTGTAACTATCATTTGTTGGCCTTTTTTATACTGCAAGAAATCTAACATGCATGATTGACAGATGACGTCATCTCTCGTACAATGTAAACCTAACGCTCTCCCCGAAATAGGCGGGGCAAGTCCTCATGAATGTTTAGTGGACTGTACCCAAAAGGCGCGCAACGATAGCCCACTCGGTAGAGTTTGTCTCACGACTGGCTACATACCTCTGCTGTGCAGGTTCGATTCCAGGTCGATGCGTTAGCGCTGGCAAGTATGAATGGTGGACTGTCCCCTAAGGTATATAATAAACAAATTATCATGATAGTAACTTGATCTGGCATACTGTATCACGTCTCGTGGATGAGGTTTTACCATCGGATCACCCTCGACGCAAGCGTCTCGGGTGATCCAATGGTATGAGCTCATCCACTCGACGTGATACATTATGCCAGATCAAGTTACTATTATAGAAACACAGAAATCCCTCATTTCTGCAGTGACAGGAATGCTTTTCTGCTGATGTGTTGGACTTTATACCATCAAGGTATCAACCAATATTTCATGCTTTGTTGACTAAGAAATTTTACGACCAGAATCACATGAGCCTTTTTGTCTTTAACCATGACTCTGCTTCTGTGGAAGTGGGAGGCAGGTCTGACACAGGGATCCATAGAAGTTCTTTGCATTTAGCTACAATTTTCAGAAGTAGGATTTACCGTAATACAAAGTTTATTTAGACCCAGTGTGATTCAAACAAGCTTCCAATCCCCAAATATCGCCTTAACTTGAGCCCTGTCATTGGAATTTTACAGCCCTTTCAACACTATTTCAGTCAGGCCAACAGAGAATGGGTGCCATGATTATCCGAATGATTTTGCCATTATACAGTGTTTGACTCTATCAAATACCGACTTAGTATTTGCTTTGGCCAAAGGTCAGAGAAGAAGTTAAATACAGAAACGCGCGTCTGTCGCACTAAATTAGGTATGAATACGTTTATATTAGAACCACTGGGCCGATATCACTGCTGGTGGACAATTTGTCCCCGAGGATATCATCAACCCAGTTAGTCAGTGTTTCAGTATTGATTCTGGTTCTCAGGCATTGGGGTCACTACTTAAGGTAGACGAATAGTGAATAAAAATATTGGTGGGGCATTCATTTCATTATACCAGCTGAATAACCCAAAGGGCTATAAAACATTTGGATAAGAAAAGAAAATTTTTCACCGTTTTGTTTTCCTAAAAAAACAAATTTTTGTATTTATACATACATTTTTTAACACATTTTCCCGCGAATTACTACGTAGGCGTCTCTTACCTGATGTCTGCAGCTTATGTGTCCCGCGGAATGCGACAGTAAGTGTGGCTCGGAGAGGGATGCTCGTTGCCTGCCGAGACCTGCCATCATCTCTTTTCTATGTAACTTTTGGGGTTTAGCGACACTGAAGAAGTTAAATACAGAAACGCGCGTCTGTCGCACTAAATTAGGTATGAATACGTTTATAATGGTGCCATTCTGATTCAGAAACTGTAAAGGTGTAGAACTTCGTTAATTCAGGTTTTCAGTGAGAATAGTTAAAATTAATGAATAACTGCAAAATAGATTCTTCTAGTTTCGACTTCCATTATACACCTTTCCTATAATTCAGAGTCTGTTCGAGTTCTGTCCCTTGCAACGCTTATGACGTCATCTAAAGGATAGGCTATCGTTTTTCATTGTGTAACCAAATAAATGCCGGTTTTCCGCATATTCAAAACTAACATTCAACGGTTAAGATTAAGACAACTATTTTGTTCCAACTATATTTTAGCTCTTACTTTGTCGGAAAATAAGCTTTATAACTTATAGCTTTTGGAAATTTGACACAAAACTAAAAGATTTCCCACTAAAATTTCGGGCCAAAATTACCGTAATCGAAAGAGTATGTATCACCAGTACAGCTTCCAAAACATAAGGAAAAGAAAGAAAATAACGGAAGATGTTCAGACCGATATTACAAAAGATACAAAACGAACGATTAGCTGATTATAAAGCAGATACACGCTAAATATGACAACAAAGTGTGCTGACACGGAATTCGTTTGTGTAATCACCGAATTGCGCGCATTGCCGCAATAAACAAACACCCATGATTGTGTATTACCTAGACACGTGTTCCGAAGGCAGCTTTAAGAACACCTACCGTGAAATGGAAACGATCAAATAAATAATACCGAAGATAAGTAAGAGATGGAAAAAAAAAATATGAATTCAACCTCGGGTTAAAAATTACGGAAAACTGTCTGGATGCTGATGTTTTTAGATCCGTGTATCGCACAAGAAACTATAAATATCAGCGCTATAATCTGTCCGGTACGTGGTCCGGTAATAATACGTAGTTACTATCTGAATGTCAGAAAAATGGAAATAATTTTTCACATTTACGAAACTTATTTATACGAAATGTAGCTTTTTTATATTGAACAAACGTGAATGTATTGCCGGGTGTTAAAACACGGCGTCGATGAAAGGGGTCATAAAAATCAAAAGCGACTTGTCGGGATTCTCAATATAATATTAAAATAAATAAATAAAAATATATATAAATAAAAATATTACATGAAAACGGGGCAATTATACTTTAATTTGGTCTTTCAATGATTTTTTTTTTGCAGTTTACATTTACAAAACGTCTGCTTTATGCATGTTATGTGTGCTTGCAGTTGTATTGCATTATATGGGATATCCTATAGATGACGTCACAGTCTACTTGGGTAGATAACTCGTGCGCGACTTAATCGATTTATGGGAAAGGTGTATAGGGGGAGTTTAATTTGATTTTCATTTCTTGTAATTTAAACCAACAGTGTATGCCCTGACTGGATGCAGTTTTCTGTGACGTCTGGTCTTGGTATACACGTATTCCTCAAGACTTCTTGTGTTAGAAGATATGTGTAAATTTTATGGGTGCTTTTAGCATACTGCACACAAGTTCAATTACCATAAAGACCCAAAATGCTGGAACAGCCAGTGTAGATCTAGATCTGAGCTGGGTGCTTTAAGCCTACTGCGCTCAAGTTCAGTTTCCGTAATGACCCAAAATGCTGGAACAGCCGGCAAAGACCCAGTTTAAAGCAGGATATTTAGTGCCTACTGCGCATAAGTTTAGTTACCGTAACGGCAAAAAATGCTGGGGAAACCCGTGTAGATTCAGATCCGAGAGGGTGTGCATTTGTACATTGCTTTGGCAATTAAAATATCAGCGTAGACCTTGAAGGATCAGACGTGAATAGTAAACTCTAGAAGGCTATAAAATGAAATTATTACAGTTTTTTTCCCTGTTAAGTATTGTCTTTGGCGTATTTTGGACACAGGGTTGTATACACGGCATTCAGTGTTATCAATCACTGGCGTAGTGATAGACACACGTGCATGCTGAACTATATTTCATTTCGGCTATACTTGGCAGTTAAAGTCAGTTGCAATAGCTGGCCTACAGCAGCAAGAAATGACAGATAGAATCTGTCATTAAAAACCTTGTGTACACTCTAGAGGGCACGATTTTGATTAAGTCGTCATGAAACTTTGTCAGAATATTGATCCCATGGAATCTAGGTAAACTTTGAGACTGGGTCATGTCGGATCAAAAAATAGGTCACTAGATCAAATCTTTGAAAAAAACTTTGTGTATATTCTAGAGGGCACAGTTTGATCAAATCTTCATGAAACTTTGTCAGAATTTTTGTTTGTTGCCCGGCTTGAGGCACTCTTGTTGATTTTTTTTCGATCATTTTGATGGAGGTGTGGCCCTTACTGACTCAGACCTTGTCCCTACTGGGACAACTCCTGCCTTATCTTTGAAAGAATTGACTTGAAACTATGCAAACTGTTTAACCATGACCTGAAGATTTGCATGTATTTTTTTATTTTCAGTTGTCCTATTTTTGACGTAGTTATTGCCCTTTGGCCTTATTTTGGCATTTTTCCAACTTTTGAACCATCTGACAAACAGAAAAAGCTGATTTATGCTATTAGTGTTTGGTATGTTGATTCTTCTGATTATGGTTGGGAGGCGCTAGACTGATTATTTACAGTGTGATTCCCCTTTTGTTGATATTATATATTCTCTTATTCTCTTAAAGGTAAACGGATAACACTAGACTAAAGTATACTAGGAGGCTAACGTGTCATAAACACATTTTTTTCTTCAGACTCATATAAGCAGACTTATGTTCCTCCCTATTTTGTTATTGGGTATACCAGTCTTGATATTTCATACGTCTGTAAGGTCCTAAAGTTACAGTCACCTGATAATTCTTTGGGGTATATTTTGTTAATAATTCAGAAGAATTATATATTTTTCTGATTTTTCCTAAATTTTTGGCCACACAGTTACTCTGAACTTGAATAAAGGGTTGCAGTTTGTTACGTTACAAACGTCTGGTGACACTTGTTCTATGACCTTTTATTCTATATGGATTTAAACATCATTTTATGCATGTATATAGTCCAGGGGCAAATGACCCCCCATGGAGCTTACAGGATGGTAGCCTCCGCCGTCCGTCCATCGTCAACATTTTCAAAGAAATTCTCCTCTGAATCTTTGGTAAAAGCATTAAAAGATTTAATTTCTATTGTGCTCTCTGATATGGAAATGCAATCAGGTCAAATCCGATGAATTCTAGAGGTCAAGGTCATCTAGTGACCTTGGCCATAGGTCATATATATCTGTCGTTTGTTGTCATTTTCAAAGGACCTCCTCTTAAATTTCTTGGCCAATTTCAATTAAATTTCATATGCAGACCTAAACCAAAGGTGGAGGGGGATGGGGGAGGGTATATATTTGGTTTAGGACATACATGTAGGTAATATGGTCGTTATCATGCGAATGTAGGGTTGTTGTCGGATGGGGTTAGGGTCATTAACTATTTTGTCACCTATCTGTTTGTGTGTGTGATGGGGGGTCGAAAAAATCAGGTGAGACTGGGGTGAGGTCAAAAAAAATTCTGTATCATATGAAAATGTACCCCCCCACACACACACACACACACGCACACACACACACACAACTTGATAATAAATGACTCGCCCCTTATGTGCAAACAATATTCGCATCTTCAGGTCATGACCCAAACATCCAAAGGGATTGTCCAACTAATGTAGAAGGAGTTGCACTCACAAGACATCCACTATGGAAGGTATTGTGGAAAAAATGACTAACTTTAACATGTGAAAAAAAGTGCCAAAAATTAATCTGGGAATTATATCCATCAATACGCATATCTACTGTCCATGGCCAAATCATTTGTGAAGTTTCAAAATGATTTGCCAAAAAGTGTAGGAGGAGGTGCGCTCACAAGACAACCACTATGGAAGGTATTGTGCAAAAAGTTGACTAAGTTAAAAGTGAAAAAAAGGAAAAATAATCTGGGGATTATGTACAAATAATATGCACATCTACAGACCATGACCAAAAACACATCTGTGAAGCTTCAAAATGTTTGGCCAAAGAGTGTTGGAGGTGTTGCGCTCACAAGACACCCACTGTGAATTGTTGATGAACGGACGTATGGACGAACGGACGAAAACTTGCACCCCTATACTGCCCCCGCTAGCGCAGGTGCGAAAAAAACAAACAGGTTTTGTCATTAATCTTTGCAACATCGTCTGGTGATGCTCTAAGCATGCTTTTCATGCAGTGTTCTTGGTTATGCACTGGGCACAAGCATAGATGAATTTCCGCGATTGGAAGGTCCTCCTAGTATAAAATAATAATAATAATAAAATGACCCATGACTGGAAAACATACCACCACCCTCTAATTTCCAACTTTGTTTATTTATTTATTTGCTTAGCTATTCATTTATTTATTCATTTTGTTATTATTATTATCTCATTTTATTATTGCATACAGAATCATAAGCACAAGGTCAACGTGTGGGTTCGGAGTCATGGCTATGGATTTTATGCTGAACGCCAGACAATTCATCGGGTAGTAAATTAATATAACACCGACGTCAAATCTCGGCATGCGCAGGGGGATTTGTTTACCAAGGTGACAATTCTGATACAAGGGCCTTAGAAAAATCACATGTTGCGCGATTTTGTGACAGACTTGTAGAAAAAATCTTATTTTTAGTGAACATTAAGATATTTCTCCGACAAGCTGCTGTTGCGCGATATGGGCGGTTGCTAAGGAGCACTATCGCGATTTCAGTAAAAAGTCAATGTAGCTTATCCGGCCGTAGGTTCTGCTTGTCTGAATACCACTATTAGAGATACGATTAGGCCTTTATACTTTATAAGCTGCCAGCTTTCGTTCTAATCCAAAGCCTGTATGTATATATGTTACAATTTTTAAAATGAATAAAATATGTTTAAACCATTAGAGGTGCAACCCGACCGTAGGTATTCAGACAACGCTTACGCGTTCAAAAGGTCGATTTCACCACAACGGAGAGCAATACATTCTGCTCTGTATTTGAAATGCTATAATGGTAAATTTTCTGTTACAATATAAATAAATATATTAAATAGATAAATAAGGTGGGAAGCCAGCGCCTTGACTTGGAAAAGGAACTTATTTCGATATGGGTAAGAAGTTTTACTGTAGTAATGCAACCAGGTGTATTATGGTGGCCTATATGATTAATCTTTTGAATATACATCTTGAAAAAAGCAAGTGTATATATTAAATTATATTTAATTTCTTGTTTATCACATACTTAGTTTTCGTCTGCAGCCCCATATCTCCCTTCTCATAAGCCCAAGAACATTCAAACTTCATCAGTGCATACACCTTACCACTCCAGGTCATCTCCAACAAAACTAGTTCGCTGTGACTTACTTTCATGAAAAAGTACCATATATTTAGTTTTCTAGGTCAGCCCCATACCTGCCTTCTCATAAGCCCCAGAATATTGAAACTTCATCAGTGCATGCATCTTACCACTCCAGGTCACCTCCAACAAAATTAGGAAGCTGTGACCTACTTTCACGAAAATGTACCACATATTTAGTTTTCTAGGTCAGCCCCATATCTTTCTTTTCCTTGGCCCCAGAACATTGAAACTTCTTCAGTGCATGCACCTTATCACTCCAGATCACCTACAACAAAACTAGGTCACTGTGACCTACTTTCACGAAAAAGGATTTTAGCTACTGTCAAAGCGCCAACGGGCTCGACATGCTGACCGCAGCCATCTAGTTACCATTTCCTGTTTGATGCTACTTTCAAACAGAATTCGATTTTATGAAAACATCCACTGCCGACATTAGTGCATCTTTATCAAACCATAAACATTTTTGTGTCGTCTTCATCAACCGGCGACTACACCAAAAGATACGTTCAACAAAAAAAAAAAAAAAAAAAAAAAAAAGTAAACAACAAAAAAAATCGTTGTGCAAAAACTTGTGATTAAGCATACAGGAAATGCTCATACTCCGACCAGTATGCGCATGGGCATTTCAGATCCTTCATTAAGCGTTGAAGGGTAGTTAAGGGTCTAAGCTACCGCCATGCGGACAGCGAAGACTCTGATCAGACTGGGCGGATGCCCAGGCTGATCTTAGTCTACGCTGTGCGCACAACCACTTTGTTGGTTTTGTCGTGTCGCGGCTCAAATAACAAAAGGTGTTGACTCCAGATGAATGGGTATGCCTTGTTTTTTTGCCGTCAGTTTTACAAAAGGAGACTACTTTTGTGACTTCTTGTATGCTTTCCTAGACGACGTAGCCTTTCTAAAAAGGAAATGATTTGCTCATAATGCTTTTAGAGTTAACAAGAAGATGGGTGGTCTTGCTTCCCCTGAAGTGTACCTACTAATCTTAGTGGCTGATTGTGAATACATAGTCCGACCAGACTGGCCATTGACATCCTGTGCGCAGTGGTTCAAAGCACCGTCGTTAGTGAAGGATTCGTTCAGTGTTCTGGCACAAACAAACCTAACTGAGCAATATTATTGTTGAAAAAAGAAATATGAGGCACATGTGCGAAAGCTCCTCACATATATTCGGCAAACCATGTCAGCGCTTTTGTGTTCGGTGCGTTTGAAAATGAGACGTAACAGACATATTAGCCGCCGCAAGCAAAACATCGCGTTATATTTAATAGCAATTCTCTGTAACCATTTAACATTTTACAATTGGGGTTCGGCACGCATGGTCTCAGATTTTTCTCAAACTTTCTCAGTTTGTTTGTTGTCACGCAAAAACATTTAAGTGATGGTCGATTCCTTCTGTTCTGTGTCCGTTGCCATGGCAACGGCCTCCAAAGATTTTGCCCAAAACATAGTAAAAAAAATAGTGAAATTTTCCAATTTTCAAACATTTATATATCATAGAAGACATTATCTTTAGTCTAAAAACATTTTGCTCGACAAAATATGAACCAGTATAAGAATACAGAGGAAAAAATAAATCAGATTTGTTAGCTCTTTGGTACTGTTTTTAGCCTTTAATGTGGGGTGGGGTATCGAGGTATCGAAAAACCCAATTTTGGGGCATTTTCAAGCGCGTACTACCATTTCGGCCGGCCAATCTGATATATAAGCACATGGCAGAATATAAGAGGAGGATCTCTAGTATCATAAACTGAAGAAACATGTTTGGGAAGTTACCTCCTTATTACCGTAACCATGGAGACGAACAATATCCTATTCAAAAACAAGAAAACACATTAGGGCATAAAATCACTTATTTGTTAGCCCAAACAATTAAAATACAGCATTTATTGTATTCAAAATAGTTGTAAAAATATCGGTTTTAGTTTAAAAAATATAAATATCACAAGGGGCAGTAACGGGGTCCTCATAAAAATCATTCATGGGGCTCCGAAAGGGGTTTTAATGGCTAATTTTCTCCAAAATAACAAATTTTCATCATAAAACTGCAAAACAAATTATTGATTTCTCTTTAATATGTTGTGAAAATATATGCGTGAAGTTAACAGATATAAACTATGGCACTGGAATATTCTGGGGTCATTTAGGGGTCCAAACTAAGGGGCAAAAATGGGAAACTCGACCAAAAACCATGAATTCCTTCATAAAACAAAACTTACAACAGTGCATACAATGACAATGGTTTAGAAACCATTAGTTAAATACTTAGTGGTTTAAACATGGCACTGGAGTGTTCTTTTAATTTAGTTATATTCTCTTAAGGGGCCATGAAAGGGGTAAAATCAGCAAAATTACCCGGTAATTACATACACTCTTCAAATAGCATCTGAACCATTTTCCGTTACGTATAAAGGCAAGCATCAGTCTAAGGTTAGGCACGTGAAATATGTTATGGGGATCAAAGTAATTGCTTTTTGTATCCAGGAGGGGCCAAAAAGGGGTCAAAAAATGCAGAAAATTGCACAAAACTTTTAAGTTTCCCAAAAAAACAGCATACTTTATTTGTTACAAGTACACTCGTTCAAAAGCTGTTGATCAAATGAAAATGAATGAATTAAAGCCATACCCATGGCTGCCCGATGGTTCTTTTAATATGGATTTTAAGGGGTCAAAAATGGGTTAAATATGTAATTACCATATTATTCCTAATAGACGCCCCTGCCCCTGTTCCTCCCCAAAAATGTAAGACTGACTTGCCATTAACTTACAAAGGGGAACAACATGAACTCCTGCTTGCTTCTCTGGTGGACTTAGCTGGCTCTTAAAAATGGGGTCTACTCTTCAAGTAAAGAATTCGTTCCTAAAGGAGCTCTTTTATGAGGGTGACCCTTTAAAACACGTTTGAATAAATAACAGTTTTGAAATGTCTCTTATTTGTTGACCAATATGAAACATGGTGTTTCACCTTATACGTTCAGATGTAAGCAAATCCTATCAGCATGCATCATAAAACCATCTACTTAAAGTGCAATCCTTTATCTGAAGAACTCTTCCACTCCAACGATAGGACTGAAACTCAAATAATATTCTTAATGTTAGAATGAGCCCCTTAAGAGGTAACAATAAAAATGCAGATTTGCGACATTATAACCTGATACTGTACCATATACATTGAAATGTTATCAGATCCTGTCAACAGCAGTCACGATATGATCGAGTTGTCTTTGGGTGAGTTGTCTTTGGGGCGAGTTGTCCTGATTCCTTGAAAGAATTGTGGCCGTTTGCATATATCTATCTGCCTATGAACTTTAAAACTATTGAGATTTCCAGTGAATAAGAAGCATGCATAATCAGACATTGTGCAGAGAAAGTAACTGAATCCTACATCTGATCTGACACTTATAGAGTTATAGCCTCTTGTTTATTTCTTATAAAGAATTTCATGTCCGTCTCATAGCATTGTTTAAAACGCTTGAAGGTTTCTTCATGAATTTACCGAAAAACATAAAGCATCATCAGACGAATAGGCCTGATTCTTTTTATGCCCCCGCCATTGAAATTGTGGGGCATATAGTATCACCGCTGTCCGAACGTACGTACGTAGCGTACGTACGTACGAAATGGTTTCCGTTCAATATCTTCTGAAAACATTGGTGTATTGAATTCATATTTTATACACAGCTATATAATCATAAGATACAGGTCAAGTTCGATGTTGGGTAAAATCCGTCGATTATTGTGCAAAATATGGCCCTTTTTCGACTTCATTTTGTATGAAAAAATGGTTTCCGTTCGATATCTTTTGAAAGCATAGGTGTATTGAATTCATATTTTATACACAGGTATATTATCATAAAATACAGGTCAAGTTTGATGTTGGGCAAAATCCGTCGATTATTGTGGGAAATATGGCCCTTTTTTGACTTCATTTTATATGAAAAAAAGGTTTCCGTTCGATATCTTTTGAAAGCATGGTTGTATTGAATTCAGATATTATACACAGGTATATAATTATAAAATACAGGTCAAGTTTGATGTTGGGCAAAATCCGTAGATTATTGTTGGAGTTATGGCCCTTGTTCAACTTCATTTTGTATGAAAACAAACTGGTTTCCGTTCATTATCTTTTGAAAGAATTGGTGTATTTAATTCATATTAGATACATAGGTATATAATTATAAAATACAGGTCAAGTTCGATGTTGGGCAAAATCTGTTGATGATTGTGGGAGTTATGGCCCTTTTTCGACTTCATTTTTTATGGAAAACTGGTTTCCGTTCATCATCTTTTGAAAACATTGTAGTATTGAATTCATATTTTATACACATGTATATAATCATAAAACACAGGTCAAGTTCGATGTTGGACAAAATCCGTCGATTATTGTGGGAGTTATGGCCCTTTTTCGATTTCATTTTGTATGAAAAACTGGTTTCCGTTCATTATCTTTTAAAAACATTGGTGTTTTGAATTCATATCTTATACACAGGTATATAATCATAAAATATAGGTCAAGTTCGATTGTTTCCGGGCTATTTCTTGTGGAAAGTTGCATGGCATCCATTTCTGTGATAAAATACAGAATGTTATCACATATCACAGTCATATGCCCCCTCCAAGCCCTTCACCCTCCCCCCCCCCCCCAACACACACACAAACACTTCTCTTGATCCATGAAGCACAATACATCTGCCCAAGGAAAACAATAAAACATGTTCCACTGTGTGTGACAGAAGTCTGCCTTCGTGAACCTTGTTATGCTACAAGTGCCAGTACCTTAAACAAGGCGCCATCTTACTTAGGGCATCAGGCGGGGGCATCCGTGTCCTATGGACACATTTCTAGCTTCCTTTTTTTTTTTGACTGGATTACATCATTTGTGCATTACCATTAGTTAGTGTATAAACCATTATGAATTTGGACAAGAACATTTCTGTTAATCCTTTGTTGACTAGTGGACTTGTTCATCCTTATCATTTGAATGAGTCCATTTCAAGCTTTTGAGTTTCTGATTAATGCTTTCATTGTAATTTGAATAGAAATTCCTGTAAGAAAACACTGTAGACCCCAACCAGACGCTGCGTTCTGCGGCGGCTGAACTGAAACTGCACTGGTAGCATATTACCCCAAACGGGTTTCCGGTCTAAAAGGGGTTAAAGGCCAGTCTGTTGTAAGACCTACATTAATAGCTGAGGGCGTGGTTATGAAACTGTGAATGTATTCCGCTCAGCTAACAGTCAGATCATCTCAGCATGTATTTACGAAGATGGTACGCATATGTTGAAATCAGCTGACCAGGCATGCCATTCAAATTACCCCTATGTGCTTTTCCATCTAGTGTTTGTTGTGGTCCTTTGATTGGAATCAATTTTAGGTGACATTTTCAACTAATGTAATCTTTTATCGAAGCTTTGAACACTCAAAAGATAAAATTATTTAATAACAGCACTTTGGTGGCAGTTTTTATACGCCCGTTTTGAAAAAGCGGACGTATTATGGCATGGCGCTGTCCGTCCCTCCGTCCGTCCGTCAACATTCTTGTGCACACCATATCTCAGTAACGGTTTGAGACATCTTCATGAAATTTTGAAGGCATATATATTAGGATAGGGCAAAGTGTTGCATACAGTAATGGTTGCTCTCCCTTTCTTAGTTTCCAAGTTATGTCCCTTCGATTATTTTTTAACCTACTAGTCTTGTGCGTGCCATAACTAGATAATTGTTAAGGATATCTTGATGAAACTTCATGGCAATGTGTATGAGGGTCTGACAATGTGTCGCGTATAACAATGGTTGCTCTCCCTTTCTTTGTTTTGGAGTTGCATCCCTTTGATAAGATTTATAGGCTATTTTTGTGTATACTAATCTTGTGCATTCAATAACTAAGTAACCGTTTGGAATATCTTGATGAAACTTTATAGAAATGTTCATGATCAGAAGATGGTGTGTCACATATAAGAATGGTTGTTCCCCCTTACTTAATTTTGGAGTAACCTCCCTTTGATTAGTTTTTAAGGCTAACCCCATTCCCCCATTCACTCCATAAATCCTTAACCCTTTGAAATATTTTTACTGAAACTTTGTAGGAATATGTATCATGTGCATGAACTATAACTCTGGCTTACTTACTTCTTTAATTATCTGCCCTTGCTTCAATTTACGTTTTACTCTGTAACTCCTTAACAGTTGAAATATTTAACAAAAGTTTACGGTGATGTGTATATTGTCAAGGGAATATATTATGACCATATATTATTTTTTTTTATTTAAAAAAAAATGACCATATATTATGAATTATCTCCCTTGTTTGCCTTTGGCATTTCTCAACTTCTGAGCTGCCCTACCCTGGAAGCTGGTTTTTGGTGTACTAATAGTATTGATGTGGTAGATTTTTAATAACATTGAAGTCATTAATTACGGAGTTGTTTACTCTGTCTGTCTGCCTGTCCATCCTTCTATATACAATCTATAAACAATTTTGTTCATTCTGTTACTCCTTCATGACACTGAAACGGGCGTATTATGCGCCCTTGCGAAGCTCCTGCTTTTAGATGTATTCGGGTGGATTTGATCCAGGAACCTTGCCAAAAAGGTAAAAAAATGAACCTTTTTTTCATATCTGGAAAACACTGAATTGAATGATAAAAGCTTAATGGGCAATTATTTCTACCTTTCTCAATCTAAATCTTTCTTTTGCAAAAGGTACCTTCCTTTGCAGAGACAAAATGCGAAGAAGGAAGTTTCCTTTCGCACCGTATCACCCCTCAGTGAAACTGAAAATTACAGTTGTGTCTATACTTTATTTGATAAGAGTTACAGTTGTTGATTGTGGTTAAAATTGTACTTCAAATGTTCAGTTGTAAAAACATCTCCTATTCACAAGTGAAACGAAGTTCCAAGTGCATTCAAAACATTAGAACTCCTCTGGTTTTGCCAAATTACTCTATCTTTGCGTCAGTTTAGCAGCTGGTTTTCTGAGTCTTACCTATCTATATTCATTTGGCGATTCTGTCATGATTGACCTCAAACATATACAGCATATAGGTAAATGGAGCAG
Source organism: Ctena decussata (assembly GCA_963989385.1). Classification (NCBI taxonomy): domain Eukaryota; kingdom Metazoa; phylum Mollusca; class Bivalvia; order Lucinida; family Lucinidae; genus Ctena; species Ctena decussata. The sequence continues at coordinate 37,367,584 of OZ022512.1, read as the reverse complement.
AGAAACTTCAGAATGTTCGCTTTTGCATCAAATGTTTCCAACAAAGAGGTGTTTTATAGGAGACAGCATTTGCCAGTTATTGATCTTCCATAGCTAATACATGTACTTGCTTTCCAATTTGCTACTCTATGTTGTGAAGAAAGCCATGATTTTGTTTGATCTTTCCCCTTTTTGTCCCCTTTTTGGACCATTTGTTATCTCAGAGTATCTCAGTACCATACTTTGTATCTGTTAATTTACAATTAATGCGTTTCTAAACAGTTTAAATTAATTTGTTGCAGTATGAAGAATATTTAAGATTTTTGGGGGTTGGGGGGGGCACAAATTAGGAGATTTTACCCTTTTTGGCCCCTTAAGGAACTGTAAATACTGTAACAGAACACCCTATTGTCATTATTTATACCTGTTGACATTTGACTGACAGTTTCCTAGCCATTGTATTTGGATGCAGTGCTGTTTATGGTTGTTTTGTGAAGCAATTCAGGCATTTTCGTCAAATTTCTTCCCTTTCAACCCCTTTTGGGGGCCCCTAAATGCCCTGCACATATTACTCAGGAGTAACCCATTACCATATTTTGTATCTGTTAACTTTACGCTTACATTTTCACAACCTTGTTAAAGGAAAACAGTTATGACTTTGTAACTGCATGGAGAAAATTAATCATTTGGGGGCAAATTAGCCTGTTAAAACCCCTTTTGGAGCCCCTTAAATAAATATTAAAAGAGTCTCAGTGCTAGTCCTTGTAATGTGGATATTACTTAATGTAAGTCTGATATTTTCACAACAACTATACATGTAATTAATACTGCATGTCATTGTTTATGGAAAAAATGTTTGATATTTTACGGGATTTTGTTTTTTCATTCTTTTATATAGAGTACTGATTGTTTCCATGGTTACGGTCAGAAGGAAGTAACTTCCAAAACATGTTTCTTCAGTTCATAATAGGCGAGGCCCTCCTTCAGAATGTAGTGATGTGTAGATATGTCAGACTGGCCGGACGAAATGATAGTATATGCTTAAAAATGCCTTAAAACGGGGGTTTCAGAAACCTTGATACCCCACCCACCATTGGCAGCCAATAGCAGTACTAAAAAAATTATAAAACTAATATATTTGTTTTTTCTTACACTGATACTGACCTATACTTCTTCAACAAATTAATGTTTAGATAAAATATAGGTTCATTAAGCCTATATAAAAGTGCAAAAAGTGTAATTTTTTATTTATTTTTTGACAATTTTTGAGCCAAAAACGTTGGGGGCCGTTACCATGGCAACGGGCATGCAGCAGACGGAACTAAGTATGAATCATATGGTTTTGAGTGACAACACACAAACTGAGAAAGTTTCATCAAGATCCATGACTATGCGTGCCGAACTTTGGTTGGTGGTTACAGAGAATTGCTATTAACTCTTTCGGCGCCAAAGTCGCAAAAATGCGACTTTGCAAACAGCGTATATCCAGATCAGCAGGCTCTTAAAAGAGCCGTCTGATCAGGATCTACACTGTTTGCCATTCAAATATGAACTTAAAAAGCCTGATTTTATGAAAAATGTCTTTAGATTGTTAAAATTTCCAGTTACAAATCTGTCGTCTGATGATTTGAGCAGACGAAAATTTGTCGTCTGAAAAATTTGGCGCCGAAAGAGTTAATTAAGGAGCCATAGATTATGTCTGAGAACAGAGAAGAATTTGTTCAGACTGCGCAGATGGAGAGGCTAGATCTGCATATTGATATCAAAGGCACATTTTTGTTCATCGCAGTTCCGTAGTAGTGAGTACCGCCAGATAACATGGTTGACTGGGGTGTTGCCAAGAAATTGAAATTGTGACGCACGCAGAGAGGGAGAGCACGACTTGCGTGAGGGAGGGTGGGTATTTCCTAACAATTATTTGAATTTTAGGACGCTTGTATAGATGCGTTCTAAGCCTTTTCTATGGCATATTTTGTAGACTAGAAGATTGATTTGATAGGCTTTTTGTCACGTGATTCTGCTTAAAATATGTGTTGTCTATATGCTGTGGCCCCTCACTGCACAATTCATGTTTATATAAAAATATCAATATGTTTCAATTCTTGTAACAACAGGAACTAATTCTTTCAGTGAAATGTTTTCTCACACCGGAGCTCCACCTACAATTTGCGAGTGTGTGATTTTGATACGCAACTTATGTCGCGTATATTCGAAGCTCCGCCCTTGTCACGTAACCTGTTCCCATAAAGGTTAACTTCAGACAAGCCGGTCCGCTTTGATGATCATTTTTGATGCTATTTCTGACGACCGGAGTCTTTGCATTTCGATTAGCCTGCCAATTATTTGAAGACATAACGGTTTCAAATGTTATTCCGTCCGTCTCTAAATATGATGACTGAAAACTTGCTTTAGGGAAATTGGTGTTTTCATAGTCGTATGTGGAACATCTCTAATGAAACTCTATGTGCATACTGTGACCGCGTCATCATGGTGATACTTATTTTGTTTATGTTTCATGAAGTTTCGGGAATTGTTGGTTTACTGATTTAAGTTAGTTCAAGGGCAATAACCCATACACAACTGAAGCCAGTCTGATGAAACGTGACGTGCGACAGCGCGATATAATGATATAGAATTGTTTCAAGTTTCATGAAACTCCGTCCTGTGGTTTCTTAGTTATGGCTCCGGACAGATGGACGGACAGATGGACGGACGGATGGACATGGAGAAAACTATATCAGCCTTCGGCGGGGGATAATGATTTCGGTTAGCGGAATCGACGTGACAGCGTTTGTTAACCACCCACTAATATTTCTTCCCGTGGTGATAAATACGCAAATGAGCTATGAAAAAAGGGCATATTTTTGGCAAATAGACCTTTCGAAAGCGATACAGGGTCATTTGGAATATAAAAAGTTATCGTTTATGTTGTCAGGCCATTACAATGTCACTGGCTGACTCATCCTTAACGGAACTCATTAATGAGCCGCGACACGAGAAAATCAACAATGTGGTTGTGCGCCCAGCGTAGACTCAGATCAGCCTGGGTATTCACCTGGTTTGATCAGAATCTTTGTTAAGTGCTCAAAGGGTAGCTAAGGGCCTGAGCTATCTCCATGCGGACAGCGAGGACTCTGATCAGACTGGGCAGACGCCCAAGCTGATCTGAGTATGCGCTGGGCGCACAACCACATTGTTGGTTTTCTCGTGTCGCGGCTCAAAAAATTTATGATTTTTATTATATTGATAATATATGAATTCAAATCGCTAAAGAGGATTTGTACGTAACATAAGTCGCTTAATTAATGTCTGGTTTTCTATCATAAAATTTTATTCTGAACTTAAATTAATGCCTTCGAGAAGATCATTAGGGATCACCTAAATAATAGAAAGTTTGCCCTAAGCAGCTTACATGTATGTATAAAAGCAAAGGTTCTTACCTAAACTGGTATTTAAAATAAAGACATTGATATTCGTATTAAGCTGCATTATTCACTGATTCTCGAGAAAGTGTAACTTTTGGGTGGTAAAAAAATCGAAAGAAGTAAACGAGTCATATAGAGATCGCTCACGGTCATTTCACAACTTTGGTATCTCACGAAGCTAAATCTAAAGTATTGCACAGTAAATATCAGGTGCATTCAGATAACGAGAGACAACGTGAAGGTACTATTAGGGATTTCCGACATAAGCTACGAAACCATAACGGACGAACGTTAGCTATGATAGCATACGTTAGGAGCTAATTTCTGGGGAGCGATTATTCTTTATAAAGTCGCCCTGTAAAATTCTTCACAAATTTCAAATCGTATATTAATGTTGGTCTTGTCGTGAGAAAAAGCGTGTCTTAAGGCACAGGAAAACTTCGTACGCTCATATAAGCCTGCACACGTGTGCAGTCTGGTTAGAACGTTCTGAAAGTTCCAATGCCTAGTTAAAAGGGGTAAACTGCGCATGTTAGGACTACAATGTGCAAATGCAGAGGCTCGTATGAGTATGCCTTGTTTTAACGGCCTTAGCTTAGGGGTTCACACGACGCGGCTCATACATGAACTTACAAATATTATATATGCAGTACTGTGCAGCCAACGTTCTGATTTTTTAACTGTGATTACTTGGAGTTGTCTCTCTCTCTCTCTTTCTCTCTCTCTCTCTTTCTCTCTCTCTCTCTCTCTGCCTACCCCCCCCCCCACCACCACCCCGCTTCCCTCCTGGAAAAAAAATCTGAATTCCGCACACACTGCGATCACAGCAGGCACTTACCTCCTGTGTGTGCACCAGTACAAGAATTAGCTTTTAAAAAACATTGTATGCGCGTAGAAACCTTAGCGCACATTGTTTCAAGGAAACCCTCGTAAGTAATAAAGGTACAAGGAAAACAGAGGAGTGGCCTTTTCAGAATGGTTCAGCTTCGATGCAAAACACTGCATGGCAATCATTCATTAAACTTTGTTTTGCAATTGGTGATATCGCGGACACGCGCATCTCCAACTAAAATTCTAAAATTGCTTTCAGAACAAAACAAAGCACTAGTCGACGTCCAAGCGTAGACCCCCCCCCCCCCCCAAATGCTCAAAGGTTTCACTGCATCTTAGCACCATTCTACCATCTCTGCTGATTAGTCTAGGGTCGAGATTAACATATTTTGTAATTATGCCCGCAGAAAATAATGTTTCCACTGGGATTAAATGTTTTACGTCTGTCCATCCACCCAATCTCGGTTACAGTATGAAATGAAATCTTGGAATACGGTGATGAATTGTGTTACATGGTAGGAATGAAAATCGGGCTTATATCTCATGTTCATCCTTGCATTTGTCTATTTTTATGCCCCTGAAGGAACTTTTGGTGGCATATTAAAATCGCACCGTCCGTCCGACTTAGAGATAACTTTAAAACTGCTGAAGCAAATCTGATGAAACTTAAACAAAGATATAGCACAACGGGAAGATGTGTCGCGCACAAGACTTAGGTCGCTACACCCAAGGTCAAGGTCACTAATAAAAAGATGCGATAGGCAAGAACAGTCCACATCCGGCAACTACTGCAAGCACAGCAGGTCCTTGATTTACCTCAAAGCTAATATCGGAAGCCCGTCTTTTACGGCAACTTTGCCCCACAGTTCCATCCTCTCCTGTTAGCCAGCTTTTCAATTTCTTATAGTCGGTAATGGTTATGAAGCACATTTCGGTTAGAAAACGGCAATAATGCCGTATGTCATGAACTCGTACGATATTAAATGAACGTTTGATTTTAGTATTTTGAAATCAGATCTCAGTGAATTCATTTATTATCTTTGGATTATGCCATAGGGTCCATGTTAAACGCAGGCAAAACAGCAAAACAATCAGAGGGGAAAATGGAGATCTTTGCTTGATATGATAAATGTTTCTGTTAGAGAGTTAGAGTATAGCTCCACCCCCAATTCCCTAAAAATGGCTATAGGAGAAACGACTTATAGAGAAATGTCCCCACCTCAAAAAGCCACTCTTACTCCGTAGTCTTTTCCTCTTTTCCCCTACAGGAGTATCTTGATATATAGTGTGATTCTCCGTTTTCATTACAGCTGAAATCCATATTTCTCATACACATGTGTTGGCACGTACATAAGAGCACATTCACGCTGGCATAAGCATAGAGACACATGCAAACACACATTCAAGTTTGGCATTACAGTCTACAGTTTTGTATAGACTTGCCAATACCTACAGAAAAAAAGAATTTGGCATACTATTTTATTCATCTGTTAAAAATATTTCTTCCCAGACAGACAGCTGGGCAAGCATACAGACATACATACGCAACTAAGAATTAACATTACTTTACACTAGATATTCCTTTGTCAACATTTTCGTCTCTTTTTTTCGTTCTTCAACGGAGAAAAGAGAGAATGGATTCATCCGAAACGCGTAAGATAATAAAACGTGTTTAGCAGGCTTTGTCCGGGAAAATAATAGAAAAGGCGTACATGTTTAGCTATATGACATATTCCTAAACAAGTTTTTACCTAAACATGTAACCACTTGTGTTTTATAGCTAAGCGCGATTTTTACAGTGCACATAAGCCTTTGCAATGACAGACAGACAGACAGACACACACACACACACAAACAGATCTTTTGTTCTTAGCTGTTTTTCCCTACTCGGAAACAAGATGGGCACATAGTCAAACGCATGTTTACTGTATGAGGCGGTTAATTCTCATTTCTGTTTAATACCGCTTCTCACTAAATTATGATCGAGAGGACAGGGAGCAAATCCACTACATATTACAGGGGGAAATTCCAATATGATTAGAAAAGGTAAAAAAAAAAAAGAAAAACGTATAGGAAATTTTCCCCAAAGACAATTGGCTGACAAGTCAAATTTCCGATTGTCGGGGAAGGAGGGGGAGGTGGGGATTCTACTGTATAGCCATATATCCGGGGAGAGGGGTGGGGTTTCTATGATAAAAAAAAAAAAAAAAACAGCCATTTTGCAGTGAGAATGATTGTGAGGCGGGGGAAGCTACTCTCTTACAATTTCCAGTAAAAGTAACAATTTTCTTACTGACGGTTGTAATTTAGTAAAATAAAAGAAGTCCGTCTGGACCCTTTTCTCTCCGCTCCTTCCCTTACCCTCTTCAACCTACCGTCGTCGTCTTCTGTCTGAAAATAAATTCTCCTTTTTTTTTCAACAGTTTCATTTTCAACACTTTTCTGTTTAATTTTATTTGACGTTTCTACAGACAATACCCATTAAAAGATGCGCTCTGGTCAAGCGGTTAGAGCGACTCGGCTATGGTGCTGAACTTCCGGTCGCGAGTTCGAATTCCGGCTTTTTAAAATTCGGATTTAACAATACGGAAAGTACTAACACATTGCAGAAATTCTACCACTTAATTGCATTTGCGCAGTATGATCAGAATCTTTACGGTACCCTTTAGTGAATTTCCAAAACATGCAAACTGTATGTGCAAACAGTTAAAGGCTCTAAATTCACTACGCGGGTGACCATCCTGATCTTAGTCTTCCGTGGCCGAAGATGTCAGCCTGTCAGTAGCTGTATATATGTTCTACATGCACAGTCAGTCAAACGGAACTTTTAAGAACGTTTGATATCTCACACTTACAAGTCGTGTACTGTGTCGGAAAACTGCATCCGAATAACCGGATCCAAATACGAAAGTCTCCCCAGTAAACAGCTTCTAACGTCTGCTATCGTATCGCTAACGTAGTTAAGGTTCGTTGGTTGTCGTACCGTATCTTATGTCGGAAATCCCTATAACTTCTCTTGAGTATTTTACGAGTCGTATATACCAATAGACTTGAAGCAATTGCTAGAAGTATAAGGGTATAATCCACCGTAGAGGCAAGTGATTTCGTTTAGGACGAAGCTGAGCTTTAGAAATCTTCACTCTGTTATTTCTGAAAAAGCAAAATGCTCTTCTTCTAACAGAAAGAACAAATACGATCTCATTGTACTTAACTAATATGAAAGAAAACTATTCCGTAAAAACACATAAAGTTAAAGATTTGAAATCCAAAAGGAAAACTCCTGTTTTAAACTTTAAAACTTCAACCTGTCTGTAAAAAAACGCATATGCTTTTTAGAGCATCTAGAATGGTTACACTGCTATTCATGTCTTCTGTACTGTCCCGTAAAATGCACGATCTTAAAATGTGACAGTGAATTAGATACAAATATTAACATAAATGGCCAAATGCGGTATTGTTACATGAACAAGTTCTATGTTTAACCACAGAGAAGTGTTTGCGTTACAATTTGCCAGCCTGTTTGCTTTTTTTTATATCAGCAGTACTGCTTTGCATTTCCAGTTCTTTTTCTCAGTTCTTAAATGGAAAAAACTTGAAATCTCAATAGTTGTAATATTAGAATTTCCGACAAGGATATTTCAAGACACATGCATCTAAAAGTCAAGCATCTTTGTCTTGTGTATACTATGTTGTTATATGACAAAATATTACCATAAAATCATCTTATCAAGGCAGTGAAACTTGTTTTAAATTTGTATTTTACGGGACATTAATGTTTTATTTGATCGCACGATTTCTCCAGTCTTCCCACTAAGACAATATCCAATTTGTGAGGGCAGTAACACTTATATAACACTTATAGATAACTAAACCGCAGAAGAACATCATTTCTAGCGCCATATAAATTGCGACTAAGGCAATTTATTCAGTTTGCAGACTTGAAATTTGACCAGATTTTCCAAGAAAACAAATTGAAATTACAGATAAAGAGAGCTGATTACTCAGTCTAGGGCAGAGAATAAAGACACATATATTTTAATTAATTTCAAACATAATTTCTAATCCTCAGGTTTGTCGGAATGGGTTTTCTTTAAAGAACTGCTATAAAAGGGACTGTATTTTACGAGACACATTTCTCTATTATACGGGACTGCTCGAACGTCGATTTATTGCCTAAAAATAGACCACAGTGCATCACTGCTTCATTTCAATTGCCCATTACAATCAGTGGAAAATATTTAGCACATATATGGACATACCAAATTCAGTTTAAGAAGTAGGTAAATACTAAACGAATATTTTATTGAATCATGAAATCATAATATTAAAAATTATAAAAGCTGAAACTTTCTCCCATGTGTTCAATCTTTTGCAGCTTCCAATTGGCCGTTCATGTGTATATTTTTAAATGAATAAGAAAATGTGCCCCTTTTTAAGAGTGTATCAGCTTCTTGCTGGGTCCATTCCTGTACTACTCAGAATCACTGTCCCGAACAATACGTCCCGTAAAATAATTTTATGAAACGGGAACCTTATTTTCTACGAAGCATATTCGTTAAGGGTTACGATAGTTGTCCAATGACCAGTAGAGGTTGTCTCCTTTCCACGGCAGCCCCCGGGGCAATAGGTTTCTTTCTTGTCTATATACTGGTGACTTTGGCTTGACTCGTAAGATACACTTGAAAAATTACGTTTGTTTTTTTCAGAATACTAAGGACGCGTCGAAACAAAATTTGAATTTAATAGATAGTAAAAAAAAAAAATTATGGCCTGTCAGGGTGACTGATTATGACCTCCTTGTTGAAAAAAAAACAAACTTTGTTAGCCTCATCCGAAAATTTGGAATGCATTGTTAATGCTTGGATTCGTAGAATACAAGGAACGGTCATGAGTTAAACAAAGCATTGTGTTCCAACGTATACCCATTAATCACTAGTCGAAAGAACTCGATAAAAGCAACCTTTCCAGGTCAAGACTATTTGCTTCACGCCGAAAGTCTTCAAAAGAATTGAAAGTAAATATTGACATCTTTAATTATGACATGCAAAGAATAGAGGGGGGGGGGGGGGTCCTTCAGTACCAGGTATGACAACAGAGCCAGGTAGATAGAAAATCAAAGTACGATTTTGCCAAATATCAAAGCATTTAGATAGAAAATAATAATTAATGCATTTTTTAATTTGGTAACCCATCAGGATAAATATAACTATCTGAGAAAGTTGTTCATCTGCACCCACCTAGGTACCTACTTGGCAGTTCGTTATGTTTCAGTTATTGTTTGATATGTACGTACTGAGAGGCAAAAGAAAGTATACACTTTTTGGATGTATATATTTTACTCATTTCTCATGGCTGCGATCTGAAATTTCGCATGAGTCAGAGCCCTAGATAAGAGGGGGTATTTGGTGATAATTAGGGATAATTTTTGTTTACTCTGGATATAAACATATGTTGTGACCCCTCATCTGAACCGTCTCGTTGAGACCGTACAGATGAGAGGTCACAACATATGGTTTCGATGAGAGATAATAAAAATTATCCCTCAATTATCATCAGATACCTCTCTTATATAGGGCTCTGATGAGTTGTTCGTTCTCAATCAACAACAATGTGGTAAAGTAAGATTAATTATTGAAACGCTTGGCTGATGGCACTGAACGTACATGCCAGTTTTGCACGTTTGCCACACGCAGTGAAATGGACAATACGAATTTGCTGAAATTTTGCCTTTTTTCCCCCTTTTTTTAGTTGAAATTACGGCTCAGTGTTGTTCTAAACAAGCCACGGCATTTACGTTTCATTTCCACGCTGACAAGGCTCTTTGCGCCAGATAAAAATCATACATACAGAGGAAAAGGTAGTCAGAAGCTAAAAGAAAGTATACACCTCATCGCCAATCAGTCGTGACTCTAGTGTACGTTGCAGTATGTACCATTCCGATTAGCCTTCCTACTGGACTAGTACAACTAAGGCGACTAAGACTAAAGGCTAAACGCTATGCCAAAAACTAACGATGGCGGATTGTCTGACAAGTTTGCGAAAACGAAATTCCTGACTTCAGAAACCTTTGGAGGCATATATAAGGTCTCTAAGTTCGTGAACAAAGTTTTCCAGTTTCTTTCTTGAATAGTAATCAAATAATAAATCATAATCCCTTCTTTTCAAATAAAGCAAAAAAGGAAAACGAGCTAGATCCGCCACGCTTTGTTATTTATTTAACCGTGTCCAATCACGTGTATTTCACCGTTGCGCATAGTTGTACATCTTTACTAAAACGAGTTGTTGTTATTCATTTGTGTGATTGACATTTGGGTTGAAAATGGCTGAACAAGCCAGTGGAACAAGCATGAGTAGGATGAAAATTCGAGTGGAAAAGTCCTCCGAGGGCGAGAAAGCCTTGGAGTGTTTTCTACCTCTAGTGGGTTGACTGGGCAGTCGGGTCGGGCGATGGTGATGGGTAGCTTTCAGTACTGGTGCGTCCTACTTATTTGGATTATTTTGGGGCAAGGACCGGCAGTGCTTGCTATCTTGCAGTAGATACGGGAAGGGTTGTTTGGACGTTTTTTTTCTCATCTGTCCTTTCTCCTTTCTCGCCTACTCTCTGGGAGACGGCTCGATATAGACTGAAATACTATCTCAAAGGGCCGCGAAAACCTAAACGACCAAAGAACTAATTACCTCCCGCTGTCATTGTCGTAAACAAAGAAATATTTTTTAAAAAAAAATCCTACAACTACATATAGTACCCTGGTGCAATGGTATGAAAGTCGGACCTGTATATGGTCAGTACAGTGTAGAGCCTATATAAATATACTGCGATAGTGACATAGCATACACATTTTTCCCCAATGCCTCCAACAACGGGTCCTTCCCAGCGGCTCCGCGGAACGAATCCATAATAGAACCGTCTGGGTGCCCGAGTCCGTCTGTCATCTGTGTCAAATTCAAAGATAGTGTGCACGTTGTTCCTGGGATCGGTATCCGACCTAGCCGCCCCAAAACGTGCCTGAGTACGATCGATTGATTGGGGCCTCGGTTTAAATTATTATCTGGAATAGAAGAAGAGCGAAACGTCGAAATTTATGACAAGAACGCTCATACGAACGGCTAAGCAATGCTTTGTGTAAAGCGCTCAATAGACTTACAAGACCAGCACCACTATCCAAGGTATAGGTCCAAATGCAACATAATTGCATGTAAAACACTTCGAAGAAAGCTTCAGAATAGAATAGAATGACGACATTAGGAGAATAAGTTGCAGAGTTCTAGATGCGAGTGGGCAATGGGTGACAATTTTTGTCAGATCTGCTAATAAACCCCTCATCCGAACCGCCTCAACGAGGCTGGATGAGGGACCACAAGCCTGTCAGTTCATCTGCCGTCACACTGTGTCTGGGCAGGCTTAGACATACTAAGCGGTTAACCTGGTTACCAATACTGAGTGCACATACTTCCGCCAGTAACAGACAACTACCCTTGCCGGCAGCCCGCTAGCGCAGTCGGCAACGCGTCAGACTGCAGGTCAAGGGGTCCTGAGAAAGATTCCCTGACAGGCCACATAACGCTCGTGGAGACTGATCATGAAATATTTTCTACGGTCATTCATTCCCTTTTGCTGATTCAAGAAGGGCAGTTGTCACTTACTGGCGAAAGTATGTGAACTAAGTACTGGTTAAACGTTTAGGAGATCTAATTAAAATCTTAAAGAGCTTTTTCGAGAGCAGAGAAAACATTCGAAAGAAGGAACATGGGCCATACCATGGAACAGTGTCATGGAATAGTTTGAGTAGGTTAACTGACCGCCTAGACATGACCTTAGCTGTTTACTTGGCCGTAAATGCTCAACAAAACAAACAAACTCACAACTGCCCTTAAGTCAGCGGAAGGGAGAGAATGAGCGTAGAAAATATTTCATGACAAATCTTCACGACTGTTCAGGGGCCGGGCTTTGGAATCGAGCTCGCGACCGCTTGATCTGCAGACCGACGTGCTGCCGACTGCGCTAGACGGTTCGGTAGGACACATGTCAAATTCTGAGGGTACCAAACTCTCTGCATAGGGTAAAGGTGATTTCTAGAATCTCCACATGTAACGCCTTTCGTGCCTGAACTGGTCCTCCATGTATGAACGAGACCTTGGCATGTAAATGGGCGGTTCATCAATGGAAACAACGAAAACAACACAAAATAAAACAGGTAATGTCAATTGAATCTCCTCCAGTGACCGGGTCCTCCATGGTCGGAAAGGATTCACCACGACTGAACGAAACCGTTATAGGTGAACCAAACAAGAAGATGTAAACTTGATCTGCACGTGTGAACATGTATTCTACGTCTGACAGGCCTCCATGTATGAACATTTCTGCTTGTTAGAATGTCTTCTCCAGGTGTGGACGAGATACCCACATATAAACGGGACGGGACGTGTGAACGAGATAGGTACATATGTACGTATGAACGGGACACCCACCTGTGAAAAGGTGCTGCGCATACACATTTTCCTTCGCGGGTCCTGTATTTTTCAAAGATCCAGCACGTAAAACGGGACATGCAGTCTGATTATCCAATTATGCAAGGGATCGCCACAGGCGAACGGACAATCCATGGTTGAACGGGCTCTGCGCCTGTGAAGTGTAAACGGGACCTCCACGTGTTAACGGGATCTGCATGTGAGAAAGGAACCTTCATTTGAGAACGGGTCGTCCATATGTGACCAGGAACTGCATTTGCGAACAGGACCGCCACCTGTAAATGGATCTTCCACAAGCGAACGGACCTCCACATGTGTATTGGACCGCTACATGTGAACGGGGCCTGCACAAGTGAACGACATCTGCAAGGCTGTACCTGCGAAAGGGAACTACATATGCGAACGGGATGTCCATATAGGAACGGGGCTTGCATTTTTCAACGGATCCTCTACGTGTTAATGGGACTGTCCATGTGTGAACGAAACGTGAATGTATGAACAGGACCTCATTCCGATGTAACATTTAGGCTCAGATGCGCAATACGTGAATATTATACAAGTTTCTATCACAAATATGTTTGGACTGTATTGACAAGTTTCAAGGAAACATGGCGAGTTGCGACTCTAGACTGACGCTAGATGAATCCCCCTCCCAAGGAAAAAGTGCTATACAAGATTCTATCACAAATATGTTTGGACTGTATTGACAGGTTTCAAGGAAACAAAGCGAGTTGCGACTCTAGACTAACCCTAGATAAATAAAATAAAATTCAGGTGTCTTGTCTAAGTAATGCAGAAGACAACTTTTAAATGAAGGGACCATTTGCCTTTTAAAATTGTCCAGGGGTAGCAAGTTTTTCATTTTAAAATGGTTCCTAACTGGCTAAGTAATGGCTTTCATCAGACTGCCACTGTTTGGTGTGATGGACTTTCGAATAGAGACAAACTACATCTTCAAGACTAAAATGCTTGCAACAGATCGGCGCGGAGAGTTGGGGAGGGCGGAGGGGTTGGGTGTCCTGTGGGATTATAATTTTCTCTGCCTCGTCTTTGTCTCAACCCTATCTTTCCTTTCTACTATCGCGTTGTGAGACGGCTCGACGTAACTCAAATATTATTACTCAGTAAAACAAACAACAAACCATCAATTTTGAAACCAAATGCCGATTCAAGTATTGGCATCAAGCCAGTTATATTTTAGGTTTTCATTATTTACTGTCACTCAACGTCCAGGACCGCCGTGCAGTGCAAAGTTAATGTTGACGTCGGCTTAACGAAAGCACTCGTACATCTATCACATTTTGAAGTCATACAGGCAACAGCTCTAGCAAAAGAGAGAGCAGTTATCGCTTTGGGCTGGGCCATGTCGTGACGTTACACTTGAACGTTTTGAAGTTGGAGTGATAGAAGTTACGTTTAACAAATAAGAGTCAATGTTTTACCCTAAGGTGAATGGGTATACTTTCAAAGGAAACAACTCTGCCATTTTCATTTTTTGCCTCCCTTTTCAACGAGAGTCAAGTGTTAAACAGAATAACTCCCCCCCCTCCCCCTCCCCCCCCCCCCCCCCCCACGTGCAGAAAAGTTCTTTCCTTTAAGCGCAGACCCCATTTTAATGGAATTTATCTTCCAGGAAAGCAAATAGGAAGTCACTAACATTGTTGTTGTTCCCCTTTCCAAAAATGGCGGAAAAACATCAACGTGTACTCTTTTACCTACATATTTTTTCAGGTGACCTTTAGCCTTTCTTACTTATTGTTGAGGATTGGGGAAATGTTGAGTACAAGTTCTAAACATAATTCACACTGAGGTTCAAACTTTCCACGCGTCTCGTATTGTTACAAAAAGTCCAGGCTTCCACTCGTCTCTGTAGGCCTCGTTTTAATTTAGCCATATACCTAAATCTTGGGCCACTGCTCACACCGGGTAGGCGGCAATCGAAAACGCTCTTAACAATCGATTAACGCGGGTCAAAAACCGTTAGAAACAGCGTTTTCGATTGCAAATTGGGGACAATTTGCAATCGAAAACGCTGTTTCTAATGGTTTTTGACCCGCGTTTGTCGACTGCATTAGCGTTTTCGATTGCCTCCTACCCGGTGTGCTGCTGGTGTAATATTAAAATTTGAACCGGTTGAAAAAAATGACCCAACTGGCCACTTTTCAATATTGAATATCGACCCATAGAGCATTTTTCAGTGTTGAAAATTGACCTGGGTCAAGTTTCAACATTGAGAATTGACGCGTGGGGTCATGTTTTCACGGGGTCAAAATTTAATGTTATCCGGCTCAAGAACCTCGGGGCGAATACCCCGAATTTAAAGTTTACATTGTAGTATACAAATCAGTTTTCCCGATTCAATATGATTTATATTTGATGTGACGCAAAGGATGTAAATTTTTATCAGGTTTGGCAACGTCGAAATCTACAGTCACATTGGACGCTTCAATGGATATATATATAGCCGTTCACTATTCTAAACAGTGAGTTTAGTCTTTAGTCAATAACCGATAGCAGCATTAGTTGTACTAGTCCAGTGTTTACCGAAGCGTTTTACTATATTTTGCTTTTTTCTAGGAATTGTCATGTGGAAAGCTTCAGGAACATGGAAAACATGGCTCTTAATACCACTGATAGGGCTATCACTTCTTTTCTTCTGGAGTTTATACGGATCAAGCATGTTTCTTGTACATATCAGACCAATCGGGGAAAAGACAGGATATGAAAGTAGACGCAGTCAAAGAACTAAAACACTAATAAATTACGATGATCAAAAACCTTTGACATACTATGACTACACTCCTGTCTCTAGAACTGGGGATAATAAAATAGTTAATTTGTCAATTGAGGCTATACATCAAGAGCTATTTAAAAAATTAAAACCACCAGATGAGATACCTGTGAAGCGATTTCCTGGTTGTATTTTGATTGGTGTGGTGAAGTGTGGAACAAGGGAGCTAACACAATTCTTGCACCTGCATCCTCAAGTAGAAATATATCATCGCATCCATCACATCTCCTTTGAAATGCCATATTTTCAAAGCAGCTACTTCAAAGGCGAGGAATGGTTTCTGAGCCAAATGCCCAAAAGCTACTCCAATCAGATAACTGTAATGAAGAACTCGGTATATTTTACTTCTGCGAAAAATAGATCCAACAATATACCAGCAAGAATTAAACAGTTTAACAGAAATATCAAACTGATTCTTATGGTTCGTGGGCCTGTGTCTCGCGCTGTTTCACAGTACATGTATGATTGCCAAAGGAATTGTATTAAGCCAGGCACGGCCATGGAGGATGTTATTTTTCAGAACAATAGTATCAATGATAAACATAGAATCATCAAGCATTCAATATACGATAAACCAATGGAAAAGTGGCTGAAGTATTTTAAATTGGAACAGTTTCTCATCATTGATGCGAATGAGTTTAAATCCAATCCAGCCAAAGTGATGACTAAAGTTGAAGACTTTCTTGAACTTGAGCATTACATTACACCAGATATGTTTGTTTGGAACAAAGAAAAAGGATATTACTGCATTAGGTCTAATCTGACTGATACTGGTATGGCTTGTTATAGCTCTAGAAGAGGAAAGAAGCAAATTAAAGTTAATCCCCAAACTGCCGCCATTCTCAAAGACTACTACAAGGAAAGGAACAAAAGATTCTTTAAGCTAACTGGACGATCCTTTTCTTGGGACTAGAGCACAGCTTTAGATGATATTGCATTTTGGTTGGGCAACCAGTGTGGAGTGATCACACGTGTTATTTTCATAAAACAAACAAAATAATCTTGTTGAGACTATGAATTTATTTTCACTTTTTCGTGGTCCTAAAACGCCAAACCAGGGTCCAGCATATCTGTAATATATATTTTTTTAAAGTAAAACACAATCCTTAAGGTTTTTTTCAAATACATTTTACTGGGGATGAAACACATTCCATCAGATGGTTTTAAAATACATCCTACTGAAACAGGTGAGCTAGCTGATCTCCATGATAGATATGTCGTAGTTCTAGCAGACAAAGAATCTAACCATATTGTGTTTTTTTTGCAAGACACACTACATCAACTGCTTGAGAGAGGAGTTTGGTTCAGATGTGGGTCCTAAAATATTCTAAAGAACTTTTGGAAGGTTTAAAAACCCAAGCACTTTTTGAAGTAGATAGCATAAAAACATTCGACTAATCTACGCTTCTCTGATACATGACAAATTAAAATCTAAATTAAAAAATATTGTTAACAATTCTTTCACAAAACGGAAATCATCGATACAAATACGTTGTGCTAGGTTATCCGGACAGATATTTTGTTGAGGGCCACTCTGATGTCATACAAAATATTCTGAACATGATGTCATTGAAATGCTGGAATTTCTTAACGACAATATTTACGTGGAGTTTAACGGACAGATTTTGCAGCTGACAGTTAGTATTCCAATGGGCACTTATTGCGCCCCCTTACCTGCCTACTTCTTTCTTCACGGGTATGAGGCGGAGTTTAGACAAGGGCTCTTAAAAGAGGGTAATAAACACCTTGCGCAGAAATTCAGCTTCACCTACAGGTACATAGACGATGCTCTGTCTCTGAACAATTCAAAGAGTTCGGAGTTTATTGACCTCATCTATCCATTTGAACTTGAAATTAAATTTACCACAGGGTCTAGTTCATCTGTTTCATACTTAGATTTTTATCTCTATATTGAAAATGGAAAGCTTGTTACTAGCCCTCTAGTGCCCAGTGTATCATATCTGCTACATGACTCTGTTTTGGTGCCGTGACCAGGATATTGACTTGTATGTTGCGTTATACTGCTAGAAAATCAGTTAAGTATCAGGAAATAAGATTAAACCATTCCAGTTGTAATGATATGTCTAAAGCGCGTTTATCAGCCGCCAAAAGTCGCCAAAGTTCGAAAACACAAAATGTATCATATATGATACATCGGGCAATAAAAACAAAATTTGTGATATTGACTTTACTTTTTCAGATATCCCTGATACATATATGCCAATAGATTATTTTTCATACATTCTTTTTTCATCCAAAAAGGTGCCCCGTAATTATTGTTAACACTTGAGTTATTCAACCTGAAAAAAGCTACTATTGAAAAATTAATGCCCAATGTAGCATATATTCTACATATATGCTACATGTATATCTCAGCAACCGTGGACCTCAACACAAATTCATACCCTGTTTTCAATTTGACTTCCCAGAGCTAGTGGCTGGATGGAATATAAAAGTTTTCTTATAGTGCATTCTATGTTTGGGCACTAGAGGGTTAAGCTTTGTGACAAGAGTGACGACTTCAATATTTCCATTTTTGAGTAGTAATATCCCTTCGGCACCTGCATACAGAGTTTATATCTCTCAGCTAGTCCGCTTTGCTAGAGCATGTTTCAAATATCAAGACTTTGTTGAAAGAGGGAAGCTACTCACCCGTAAAATGTTGACACAGGGTTATCATAAAGTAAAGCTTGTGTCAACAGTTAAAACTTTTATAGGCGACACCATGACCGCGTTGATCCCTACAATGTGGCCGATTCTAAACTTATTTCCGATTTGATGGCTTCAGCCGAAGCTTAGTTAAGCTTTCAAATGCCGGACTTTCATTGTCACAGACTTCTTCAACTGATACATAAATATGGCGGCTGTCTTATAATAGGCAGGTGATGCTTACTATTGGCAAGCACCTAATCACACCTCTTTTTTGGGGGCCGTGTCTGTGTATCTTGAATATTCCGGAATTGTCAGTGGTAAAATGACTTACGAGTTCGGACGTACATGTATGATAATTTCTAATAGCATCTTATGGCAATAGACGACCAATTATCCTGATTCTTTCAATTTACCTCTTACTGAAGGCGAAACACAATGCACATGGTGCTTGAAGTTAAAAATTTTACCGAAGATGAAAACAATCCGACAGATGCTTTCAAGTTAGAGTTACGTTGGTTGAAGCACAATATATACTGAAAAGATGAAGCAATGATGAGTTAACATTCGGGGGTGATTGAAGGTTACATATTTGAATGTTATATAATGATTTTTATAACTCTATCAAAGGTTGATTCTTGAGTTGTTGAAAACAACTTGACAGTACTCACAACATCGTAAAGTGAAATCGATCAGTCCGTGTACTGGTCAGTATCGGGTGTGCCAACGTAGGGACGTCAACTGCAGACCCACTTCATGCAATCGGTTCCTTACAGTTTTGAGACCAATAAAATATTGATAGCCGTTTCATTTGCAGAAAGGTGGCGATTACGCAGATGGGCAAGACGTATAACCCTGTCCTGTCGTTGCGTCGTTACGCGCACATCCCGATCGCGGTCGGTCGGTAAGCCTTCCGGTTTCTATAAGACGACGGACTAGACGTTCTATAATGGACACACCACACTGCACAGCAATCTACTGTTGCCTTTAACCACCCCTGGTTGACTATGTATATACAATGGCTATTACGAAGCGAAAAAGAGCTGTTACGAAGCGAAAAAGGGTAATAGTTACCAAACGACCCGATGACTTGGTCGTTTGGTAACTATTACTTTTTTCGTTTCGTAACAGCTCTTATTCGTTTTGCAACATCCTTGAAAACATAGTTAATGAGGGGTGGCCAACATTGCATTAGCAAGGCAATAACCTGAGCCCCAAGAACTTCCGTCAGCCGTACCATGATTACAGGAGATGCAAATCGAGTTTTATCACCTGACATCAGTGTATGAAAGATGTGTTGCCGAATTTGTCCGTATTATTCAGCAAGTTTTTATTTTTTATTCTATTTATTCATTTATTTTTAATTCATTTTATATTATTTTTGATTGATTTATTTATTTATCTATTTATTTAGGCTTTTCACCGCTTGCCCTACCTTATACGTTTTAGTAGTTTTGGGAATTCAGTGAATTGCCCAATGATCCAGAAAATCATCTGACCAGTTTTCATAATTTTTAACACAGCAGTGAAAATATTATTCCAAATTTTCATGCCCTGCGTTTCTTTATCCTTCCAGTATATATGACGTGCATAGTGTAATAAACATATCGGTAAGCCAATATTACATTCATTTGCAAGTGAACGCAAGATTGATTTTTCAGCTGCTTAGAATATTTAAGAATTTTCTTAGACTAAATTCTACGGATGATTTTGATAAACAAAGTTTATATAAAAATTGTTTTGAAATCATGAACAGATGAGGAAATTAAGTCAAAATCTCTCAGAGCCAAATTCAAAGTAAGGTAGACGGATACTGAATAAAAATATTGGTGGGGATTCATTTCATTATAACAGCTGAATAACCCAAAGGGCTATAAAACATTTGGATAAGAAAAACAAATTCACCGTTTTGTTTTCCTAAAAAACAAACTTTTGTATTTTATACATATTTTTTTTACACATTTTCCATTAAAATTCATGTCTCTAGCACATGGATACACTTTCATTTCCACAAACCATATAATCTTTAACATAGGATATTTGAAACAAACTGGTAAGAAAAATTGCAATTATCTTGATAATAATTATATTTTTACATTTCTTAAAAAAATGCAAAAAAATTGAATTTCATGAAAAACGTCATGAAAAATATAGTCAATCGATGGGGCATGCTTATGCATATTGTTTTAGTAAAACTTACATTATATGATACATAATAATAAAAAAACAATATCATTTTACCGTTTCGTTTCATAGAAAAATAGTGTTTAAGTTAAAAAATATCCCCAGAAAAGACTGCCCAAATTCTGCACCTGCAGCAAGCACAGCCGGTTCTTGTCCTGTTATTTATTTTCCTGTTGTTCCGGGTCTACCATAGAGTAATGCCTCAAAAATGCGCAGATGGAATTGAAATTGTAAAGACCTTGATCATTCTGGTTCCTAAGGAACAGTCTGATCACGGTTTCCACTGTTTGTACAGACATATCTGCCCGAAAACTTAGGATCTTTATGGTAGACATTGTAAGTGTGTATATAACTTCATAGTTGATCGATTTCACCACGAACAATAACTCTGTTTTGTGTTTTAACAAGTCAATACAGAGTAATTCTGTATCTGAAGACCCTAAACGAAAAAGTGGCTGTCTCAGAGTCCCATCTCTGGTTAGCTACCGTTGGCATTACAAACATATTCAATTAAGGCATCAACGTAAAATAAGCCGCGACACGAGAAAACCAACAAAGTGGTTGTGCGCCCAGCGCAGACTCAGATCATCCTGAGCACCTGCATAGTCTGATAAGACTCTTCGCTGTACGCATAGAGGTAGCTTAAACCGTTAGCTACCTTTTAATCGCTTAGCGAAGAGTCTAATCAGACTGGATGGATGCCCAGGCTGATCTGAGTATGCGCTGGTTTTGTCGTGTCGCGGCTGAAATGTCACAGACAATGATGTACATGTGATTGAAAATAAAAAGCGAATTTATGATAACTGTCCGCGGACAAGGTATCTCGCCTGTAATAGTGTCATAGAGATTATTTCATGGGGTTTTCGTTATCGCCCGATTTATCAGCCCGAGACTTCAATATCGAACCTCGGGTAAGCCCTCGGTCCGGATATTGGTAGAGGTCTGATAAAACTGGTGATACTTGCCTTGAGCAATCGGCCCTTGGCGACTAGAAGAATGATTTAGGTCCTGGTGAAAACAAGCTGTCATGCTTTATGCCGTACGGTGCATGAACTATTTGGCCTTAGTTTCTGTACTTTTTCACACATCACTCAGCTTGAGCAAATTCGTCTTAGCCAGCCAGCTCAGTACTACCCTAGTCGATAAGTGTGCGGGTTAGCATGTATCGGTATGTGCATTTGACATGTGCGTGGGCATGTGACTGTATTTGTTTACCTTTCTGTTTATATGACTATGATGACTATGTGTAGACATGCGTACGCGCGGGCGTGCATATGTCAACATATGTCTACAACTGCAGGCGCACGCACATGTCTTGGTAAAGAAACATGTAATTTGTGATTTTCGGAGCTGCGCTGGATAGGGGATATGATTTTCTTTATGCGATTTAGGTGAAATGTTGCACTTTAAACCTCCACAATATGTATATTTTTATGACACTGTTTTTTCTTCCATTTTTATTTTTTGCTGTGTTTTTTCGAAAGAAGTTTTCTATGTTTTTCTGTAGTTTTAGAGCAGGTCGGGGTTTATGGTTTGTGAAAAAGGTGTCTTTTCATACTCGGAATGTGCGTCGGACGATGTCTGAGTTGTTTTTGTACTTACTGTTGAAAATTTCATAAATTTAAATAAAAACGTACCGGCCGTCGTCTTGCGCACATACCGATGCCCGTCGAAGTTTGTCCTACTTTAACATTTGTCAATGGTATGTTGTTTACATTAAAACACAGTTAGTTCTCTTGCGGTAACAACGTACTTTAAGCAACAGTTCCTGTTACTCTGGACGTGTACTAAACATGGTTGTTCCAGAAATATGATAACTGGTAAGCATAGTCAATCTAATATGAAATTTACTGTATACTCAAACGTTATCCTATTTTGTAGTGTAACTGCTTTACTTGCCCTGCATCTTCTCTAACTGCAGTCTGGTGACATACATCCGAATCCAGGGCCTTCCTCTGTGACATCTGACACATCTGACAGCTCAGCATCGTCTATCTTGAACTCTATAAACCTATCTCGACATTTATCATTTGTTCATTACAACATCCAGAGCATTGTCCCTAAACTGGATACTCTTATTGCAGAGTTGTCCGATTTTGACATTCTAGCACTTTCTGAAACATGGCTGAACCCTATTATTACTCGCGAAGAGCTTTCTTTCCTATCCTATCACCCCCCTGAGCGCAAAGATCGAATAGGTGATAGTCATGGTGGTGTTATATTATACGTTAAAGACACTTTGCACTACATAAGACGCCATGACCTAGAACCTGCAGGAATCGAGTGTCTGTGGATTGAACTTAACCTAAAACACAAAAAGCTTCTTTTTGGATTGTTCTATAGACCACCAAATTCTGACGCTGCGTATTTTTCGTCTATCGAAGATTCAAAATATCTTGCAGTGGACACTGGCATTAAAGATATCGTAATAACAGGAGATTTTAATTATAACATGCAAAATATACAAACTTCCGCAAAAATAAAGAGTCTTTGTGAGCAATTTTCTTTAGTTCAAACCATCAACGATCCAACTCATTTTGCTGAACACTCCCATTCTTTAATTGACTTAATACTCACTAATAACGTAAATCATCTCATTTTAAGTGGAGTAGGAGATCCCTTTTTAAACCAGGAAATAAGGTACCACTGTCCCATATTTGGTATTTTTAACTTCAGTAAATGTAAACGTAAATCTTACCTTCGTCATACTTGGTCATATGATCGAGGCGATTACACTCTTCTGAGGCAGAAAGCTACAGAAACCAACTGGGAAAATTTGTATGATCTTGATGTTAACAAACACGCACAGAATATATCGCACCATATTATTACTATATCTAAAGCCTGTATACCGAATAGACAAACTAGAATTAGACCTGATGAGCCAGTATGGATGAATTCTAACATTAAACGTTACATTCGTAAACGTAAAAGAGCCAATAAGAAAGCCAAGGGAAGCAACAATAATCACCTCTGGCAAAACTTCAGACATTTAAGAAATACCGTTATTGATATGATTAGAAAATCTAAGAATAAATGTAAGGAGAACATTACAAATAAACTGAAATCACAAACGTTATCATCGAAGGACTGGTGGGCGACCCTTAAATCTGTAATTTCTCAAAGTTCTAAAACTTCTATCCCTCCACTCGTAAAAGATGGTGTCATTATCTCAGATGATCTGGAAAAGGCAAATGCTCTGAATGACTTCTTTAGGGACCAAGCTTTAATAAATGCGGACAATGCTAGACTACCGCAAATTGGTCGTTATAATATAAATTCTGAACTTAACTCTTACACCTACCGAAATAGAATCAGTTTTGAAATCGCTCCCACTAGGTAAAGCAACGGGGCCTGACGGTATACATAATCGCGTTCTCCGTGAATTTTATAAAGGAACTATCAGTACCGCTTACTTCGTTATTTAATCAATCACTCTGTACTGGTGTCTTTCCTGAATGCTGGAAACTCTCAAATGTGTGTCCTATCCCAAAGTCAGGGGATCGTTCTGCGTTGTCGAATCATCGTCCTGTTTCTCTTTTGTGTACAATTGAAAAGTCTTTTGAAAGAGCTGTCTTTAAACACTTTTACAATCACCTACTTGATAATAACATACTTACCTCTTTACAGTCTGGGTTCATTCCTGGAGACTCGACTGTCAACCAGCTTGCCTATCTTTATAATGCTTTCTGTCAAGCTCTAGACACAGGAAAAGAAGTTAGAGTTGTCTTCTGTGACATCAGCAAGGCCTTTGATCGTGTTTGGCATGAAGGTCTTCTTTTAAAATTGGAAGCTGCTGGTAAATGTGGTAACCTTTTAACATGGTTTCGTTCTTACCTTACTAATAGAAAACAACGAGTTGTTCTACCAGGTGTTGAGTCAAACTGAAATTATATAAGGGCCGGAGTTCCTCAAGGGTCAATATTGGGGCCACTCCTTTTCTTGTTATTTATTAATGACATTGTTACAGACATCTGTTCTAATATTCGTCTCTTTGCTGACGACACTAGCCTTTATATAATTGTCGACAATCCTACTACCACTGCTGAAATTCTTAATCTAGATCTTGAGAAAATTATTAACTGGGCAAAAACATGGCTTGTAACTTTTAATCCTCTGAAAACTGAAGCTCTTTTAATCTCTCGCAAACTAATAAAGCCCTATCACCCACCTCTTCAAATGGATAATCAAATTATTGCTGAAGTTGATACTCACAAGCACCTTGGGATTTTTCTTTCAAATGAATGTACCTGGCACAAACACATCGACTATGTGAAAGACAAAGCCTGGGCTAGAATTAATATTATGCGCAAATTCAAGTTCGAACTTGACAGGAAATCTCTGGAAACCATTTACCTTACTTTCATAAGACCTATTCTAGCATATGGGGATGTTGTCTGGGACAACTGCACACTCTATGAGAAAGATAAAATACAAACTGAAGCTGCTAGGATTGTGACCGGAACCACTAAACTTATCTCAATACAAGCACTGTACGATGAAATAAAATGGGAAACCCTAGAAACTAGGCGAAACAAGCACAAACTAGTTCTCTTCTATAAAATGTTTAACAATATCTCACCTGTCTATCTCTCTTCTCTTGTTCCTCCTTCTATCAGTAGTATCTCAACCTACAACTTACGTAATGCAGAAAACATTCAGACTATAGACTCTCGAACCACCCAATATTTTAATTCTTTTCTTCCATCAGCAGTTAGAGAATGGAACAACTTACCATTAGAAATTAGAAGTAGCGATTCTGTTAATAGTTTCAAGCGGCTTTTGAACAGAGGCGCTAGTGTCGTGCCCAAATATTACTATTCAGGTAACAGGAAGTTTCAGATTCTTCACACTAGACTGCGCACAAAATGTAGCTCCCTGAACAATGACTTGTTTCTTAAAAATATTTCAGAATCTCCTCTCTGCCTCTGTGGTAGTGTAGAAAATACTGAGCACTACCTTATGCATTGTCAGATCTATCAAGCGCAACGTGCAGAACTTTCACAAACAGTATCTCAGTTCTCTCCCTTTTCGCTACAAATACTTTTATACGGAAATGATAGTCTCCCATTACATTTAAATACTCAAATCTTTGACGCTGTTCAGAAATACATAAAAGATACAAAACGGTTCTAGAATATTTTGGGAATACGACAGTCCAGTTTTAACAGAGAACTAAATGCTGTAGGTTTGAGAAAGTCACATTTTCCCTATGTATGAATTTGGTTTAAACAATATTTTATTCAAAGATTTTATACATACATATGAATAATAGAGTGAAGCAATGCAGGATCTGTATGAATTTCAGATACCATCTCACTTATAATTCTATTACTTTTGGCACTGGTGCGAACAGATGGCATCATGGAACTGTAACCAATGCAGCTGTATGATAACTAACTGTTGTGATTAGAACCTTTGGCCGAGTGGGGCTAGTTTGACATGAATATGAACTCATAGTTGCTATGGCGATGCAGCCGTCACATCCGTGTCTGAGGGGTCATGTATGGTTTGTCATGCTGTATCATTTTTCCAATGCCATTGTAAACTGAAATTTTTCCGGTGAAGGCTTCAAATTTGCACAAACAGCAATTATTCTCAAGTCATTTAATTCCACTCAAATCAGCTAATATACATTTCCTGAAAGTGGGATACTTGCGGGATATTTCTGATATTAATCTGACATTTATCCCCGACCTGCTCGCTCTTATGACTTTACGTTACGCTCATATAAGAGCTGTGTAATCACCGATGAAGTACCTAGATATTTCTTAGATTTCATAATAATTTATACTATATAACATTCTTGGAACTGGGACACCATAACGTATTGCCATAGTACTCTTAGAAATGAAATATTTTGATTTTCCTGTGTGATGTTGCGTACTTAGATGCAGATGGAATGGCAATCAGTGTAAGCCATGACCAGACTGAACTTGGACTATACTATTTGCTCAATCATGTCTGTCCCAATTCTTAGAACTTTTGCCGTCTTTCTAAATTTACCACCTATTACTGTATCCTGTTTCAACATATATACATGTAGCAATGCATAAATAATCCGCCATTTAATGAGTACTGTCAAGTTCGTAAGGAGAAGAACTAAATAAGCTACTAGCTTCCGTTCTCATCCTAATTAGTATTGTATCTTGTAAAATATTGTATATCTACAGTTTGTTGAAATAAAATATGTTTAAACTAACTGGTGATAACAAAATACCAATGTTATGATCTGTTTATAACTAGTGAAGAAAAAAATTACAGAAAAAGTTGATAGAAATTAACATCTTCTGAAGGCCAAGGCCTAATAGGGATTCCAGCAAACACAACAGCATGATGAAATGAGGCAGGCATCTAACGGGAGCGGCGGTGGTGTAGTCACGGGATATCACGCTGGACTGCCAATACAGGGGTCGCAAGACCGATCCCCTGCTTCTTCGGTCTTTCGGATGAGACTTTAAACCGAGGTCTCGTCTCTGAATGACCTAAATTTTGGTTGGATAAGGCATCTTACTATACGCTGGTTAACTTTGTTTATATACAAGGGCTGTTACCACACTAAAAACGAGTAGTAGTTCCCAAACGACCTGGGGCCGTATTCATAAAGCCACTTAAGTCGTTGCTATGCGGTTGCTAAGGCTAAATATCTATAAAGGAGATTCCCTACAACTATGAAATTTGGTCTGGAGGAACAGTCTTTGTAAGACTGTTCCTCCAGAGCAAATGTCATAGTTGTAGGGAATCTCCTTCAAA
The DNA here is from genome assembly GCA_963989385.1 of Ctena decussata. Classification (NCBI taxonomy): domain Eukaryota; kingdom Metazoa; phylum Mollusca; class Bivalvia; order Lucinida; family Lucinidae; genus Ctena; species Ctena decussata. The sequence goes on along the minus strand of OZ022512.1, from coordinate 37,340,503 downwards.
GAAATTTAACCTTAGCAACAGCATAGCAACCACTTAAGTCGTTTTATGAAAACGACCCTGGCCATTGTAGCTAAACAAATAAGGCTTTAAGCTTTATGTATTTTATTTATAAATGGTACAGATCATGTGATTTCCAACAATGTGCCATCGGTGACAAGCAAAGTCTCAGATCAGATTGCACATAAGTGCAGACTGGTCAGACAGCCTTTGCTTGTCACATCAGCCATCTGCGAAAGTGGCCCAAGCCATACAGCCAACATGGAGGTCTCTGATTACCTTGTACAAATGAGAAGGATGAGCTGAATCTCACATGACAAAATTGCCTTATTGTTTGGAGTCACATGACGTGGCACATTTAGAGACAAGTTTTATGCTAGCATGTTTAATTCCCTTAACGACCGTTCCAAAACAAGTTAAACCTTAAACAAAAGAATTAGCTCAAATAATTGAACTCCACTGCCACAGTAGGACAGCGTTGCTTCCTCTGAAAGTTAATAAAATCAAATCGCACAGGCTTTGAATCCTACACTTTGCATCTTCGTGAGCTGCTTTCGGCAGTTGAGCCGCAACACGACAAAACCAACAATGTGGTTGTGCGCCCGCGCAGACACAGACCAGCCTGAGCATCCCCCCAGTAAGATCAGAATCTTCGCTTAGCTCTTAAAGGATAGCTAAGGGTCTAAGCTGCCTCCATGCGGACAGCGAAGACTCTGATCAGACTGGGCGGATGCCCAGGCTGATCTGAGTCTGCGCTGGGCGCACAACCACATTGTTGGTTTTGTCGCGTCGCGGCTCATTTGAAGTCCGAGGCAGCTCAAATGTCATCTGTTTATGCCATAGTAATTCCTGGAATAACCTCCGCCTCGCAGAAGTATCTTCTACAGTCACAGTATCTGGGGACATAGCGGAGGAGAAGCTTGAAGGGTCCAATGCCGTCGTCATGAGAGGGGCAGTAGGCCCAGAACTGAATCGGAGTGTAGTTGGGTCTACATTGGTAATACACCTTGTTGGAAAATGTGTAAGCGCATGTTTTTCTGAAAATAGAACATTAAGTTAATAAGAAATGCATTTGCAAACTCAAGGTTAAAAAGTGGGTTGGTATACTTTCTATGACACAAAACTGCAGTTTCAGTGACCCAGATATGAAAGAATAACAAGGGAAAAGGTAATGGTAAAGGTTTTCATAGCCTAGTGGTCGTAGAGGGGCAGTAGGGGTTAGAGGCCAACTGTATCTTGGACAAAGCATATTAAAGGCGAAGCCCATCCCTTCCTTTTCGTTGCCCGAATTCGCAAAAAAGTATCCAGTTACTGCTGGGTTGAGAGGAGGATTTTCGCTCAAACCACACGGCCACGGCACCTTTCTTCGACCACGGCGCATCTCTGGGATGAAAGGGATAATTAAATGATAATTTTCCTTTCTTCTCTATAAAGCACACGTTCTGACACCCCATTAGAACTGTCTCTCTCCGAAACGGTTCAAATGACGAGTCACAACACATGTTTTCATTGGGAAAATAAGCAAAAGATACGAGGGGCATTCCAGAAAGAGTGTAAATGAGTCTGCAATTCCTACGAATGTTGACCGATTCTTGAAAGTTATGTCCTAACTCTTTCAGTACCAAAAAGCAGACGACAAAATTTACGTCTGCAAAACTTAAAAAAAAATGCCTTGTCCAAGACCTTTTATATTGAGAATTCAAAGACTAGAGGGCAAACAGTGTAGATCTAGATGAGGCGGCTCATTATGAGCCGCCTCATCAGGATCTATGCTGTTTGCAAATTTGGCTAATTGCGTCACTGGGGCTTAAAGAGTCAACCTTTAGGTTTACATATCAACCAATGACCTTCAATTAAAAATTTCAGTCGCTGGTATTTTCTTCAAAATATGCCTTGACAACTGTTGTAAGGGTAGGGACACTAAGTAGAAATGAATGAAATATTTATGTGAAGACAAATTCATATTTTCCTAACTCTGGATACAAACCGCTCTGAATTGATACCTATAATATCTCTTATATTGAAAATTTTCAGGTATGAAAGTCTTTATATCACCTTTACTGAAACATAAGATGTCCTTTGCAAGATATGCTAATCATGGAACAATGTGCATTTCTTATGACGTCACTTCCTGTGCTAAATTGAAATGTAAAGTAAGCTTTGTAAACTTCGGTTTTGAGGTCAATTAAAGTAAAAGTGTATGTTTGATGGCAGCTATGAAACAAAAAAATGATTAGAATTTAAATCGTCATGCTTGTTTTTTGTAATACATGTAAATAATCTTTTACGGCACCTTATGCTTTTTTGTGAGGAGCCTACCTGAATTTTTACGATAAGTTATCCCACTCACCCACATATTTCAGTGGCAGTATTTCATACTGCCCCGGATCCAGGGGGTGGGCTTTGGGGCTTAAGCCCCGCCACCTGGGGCTTTGTGTCCAAATTAATGTAGGAAAATGTAAGTGAAAAGGAGCGCCTGTTGAAGATTTTAGATGATATTCACAAGATAAGATGGAAATATATGTTTTGACATTTCATTGGAATCGCCTCAGCGAGGCGATTCCAATGAAATGTCATAACATGTATTTAAAGGTAAGCATGATATTATCTTGATTTTTCATGGACTGTTCTATATTATTTGGAGCCCTGATTATGGCCTCTTTCTTAGGGCCCTAAGCCCCACCACTCGTCCAGAGAGAGCCCCGCCAGCTGGTTGTGATCTGGATCCGGGCCTGTCATATTTAAAATAACACTCTTTCGAATCTTTATGTATACATTTTGTTTCAAATATGTCCTTCTAACTCTTGACATTAGACAACATCAATTATATTTAGGTGGTTACTTTTTATAAGGAGATGATTTCATTTTATTGCTTTGTATTTTACATGAATTTCTGCTACTTTGCAACGTCCGGCGTGGAGATTACACTTCTATCATCCAGTTTGAACAGGAGTCATATGATGCCAGTCGTAACAAAACAGAGTGACCTAATCATTTCCGAAGTAAAATGCCTGTCATGTGTTGAAATTTGTTGCGCCAAAAAGCGCAATACAGTAGAACCTCACTGGCTCGAACAGGCTTGGTACCATGAAAATAAGTTCCAGCCAAGGGTAGTTCTAGCCATCCAGGGTTAGTTTCCATATAAAGTGACCTCTAGGGTCTAAGAAAAGAGTTCTAGCCAGGCAGGGTGAACGAGCCATCAGGGTTCGAGCCATTGAAGTTCTACTGTATTTATTGATATAATGCATTTATAAAAACTTTGCATTTATAGCCGCATAGCAGAGGAAAAAGCTCGTTTATTATGTTATTTGTGTAGGATCTTGAAATGATTTCTGTATAACATTTGAAAGACAGTATTACGTGTTTCTTTATCAAATTTATCATTGTCTCACTGAGCAAATGGCGAAAGAACACAAGAGACTTTCAATGAAAATGCACTGTTCCTTTGGCGTATAACCACACGCTGTCAAGCATGGGTGACCATATCAGTCTAAAGCACTTGAATTTATCTTTCCAATGATATATCAAAGGGCCAATTGCCCTGGAATGACAGATTCTATCAGAATAAAGTCATGGTACGTCGGTTCAAAAGTTCAAACTGCAGCCCTAGTATGGTCTAACTTTGAATAAGCTATTCCGCCTAAATCACTTCATGCACCTGCCAGGATACCATCTCCTGTATACAAAGAAAAATTTTTAATTCCGACAACGATAATCAAAATCTTAAAAAGTTTCTTCAAGAGAGAGAATACACTTAGAAGAAGGAACTAGTTTTCACTGACTTTTAAGCACTCTGTGTTCGCGGTATTTCGCATTATCGATGGTCCAAGAGGATGTCCACTCCTATAATTTCAAAATGGCACAGTGTGCGTATTGGTCTACAAATAGCCAGCGGTAAACATACAAATACCGTAAGATATCCAGTAAAACACTCGCGAGAGACATTGCTATAAACCTGAAGCATTTCTTGTACAATAAATTCTCTGCAATGATTGACGCACTCCGAATACTGCACTGTAGAAAAATCCGTAGATTTTACGGTAAAATAACTGGCAACCAGCTGCCAGTCCTTTTACCATTATTTTTACGGGCGCCCGTAAAAATTGCAGGAATCATCAGGGACAGAATAAAGCAGGTGTCGTTTTGGTCAGATAGCCCTTCAACAATACAAAGGTTTTTTTTTCGAGTGCGGCCAGTTAACATAAAACTTCCATTTCGTGATTTCCAAAAATGCCTTACAGGCAAACGCCCATAAAAATAACGGGGAAAGGACTGGCAGCTGGTTTCCAGTTATTCTACCGTAAAATCTACAGATTTTTACAGTGTGTTTTAGGTAAGTTTTACACTGTATAACAGTAGTTTAAAGGTTGGTTCCTGGAGTATGGAATGTATCATCATTTTCATGATTGTTTTTTTTCTAAATTATCGGATAGCACTTATAACAAGGAAATAAATAAGTTTCACTGAAAAGTGTAAAGCCATAAGTATTTGGCAAGTCGTTTTGCGAGGGGTTCCCTAACTCTGCTTCGCACACCAGATAGCGCATTTTTAGTTCATGCCAAAAATAGATAACGCAGCTTACACAGTGCTGCACTGCATTTTGGGCTAGTATTAAACCATTTGTCATGCCGGGACCTCTAGGAGAACTCACATCAAGAGAGAAAATGACCTTTAGGAGAATAACTCTAGAAATTACGCACTTATAGGCATAAGACAAAATGATTTTTAGAACTGGAATTCCAAGGCATTGCTTAAACCAAAAAAGTAAACCAGAGAAATACGACAATTTTCAACAAAATCCAACGGTTTTCTCACAAGCAACAATTTTAGAAAAATAAAAGTATTCAATATCACACAGAAAAAGTCTAAATTATTTTGTGAACAGATTCGGTATCTTTAGTTCAGGAACCTACCTTTAAGCGGCAGCTAATTTATTTTACTAGAAAAAGTATAAGGAGTGCTTAAAGGGACGGATGCGCTTAAAAGGATGAATACGGTAATTGGCGGAATGATTTTAATATGCCTTTGTTATTTTTCTGGCCGCTGAACCCATTCTTCGAATATGTATTTATCATTTTACAGAACTACATAAATAATTTAATATACATGCACAAAAATGTGTTTTCTATAAGTTCTCATAAGCTTATTTGTAAATCCAGACGTTTTTTTAGCGAGATGAACTTACGATCACTTCATTTCGGAGCGACAGAATACAGTTGTGAAAGTCACTTTCTAAAATACGCTTGTGACAGCCTTGAACGACTGATAGAATCAGTCATTAAAACCATCCACCACGGAGGTAATACCAATTTGGGTACCTGTGCTTTCCACCGAGTCTAGTATTCAAAGTGGCTTTCGACCGAGAATACGATCGTAAGCATTACCGATAATAGTAAATGGTACTTTTGTTAATGGCTGGAGACCGAGCTGATACTGCTGTCGATTATCTCGGTCGACAGCCACTTTTGCATATATGGTAACTGACTGACTCGGCCGAAAGCACCGAATTGGTATTACCCCCGTGTCCACTCCAAGGCTCTACTCCAAAGGTTGAACCCACTTCAAGGTTTAGTATATGCCTCATGAACGACTGTCTTATCAGAGTCTCCCTTATTTTTATCTGCACACTAAGCATCATGAAGACTATACCTCGCCAGTTTCTGCTACATACTGTATCATCTGCATTCAGAAACCTTGATTTTGGGTAGCCCATCAGTTAGATCAGAATGGTGGTTTCTCTCTTATCGGTTAAGAAAGGAAGCAGACAGCATTGTGGGATGGTATATATGGTTTTGCCATTATGCAATGTTTGACCCTATCAAATGCCGATTAAGTAACTTATTCGGCCAAAGGTCAGATGATTAGATTCTCCAATATAAGAGGTGTTTAATTTGATTTTTATTTTTCTACAGAATTTCCTGTAATTTAAGGCCATCAGTGTATGACCTAACTAGACGCTGTTTTCTGTGACGTCTGATCTTAGTATACACGTATTCCTCAAGACTTCTACTTGACGATATGCGTAAATTTTATGAGTGTTTTTAGCCAACTGCGACCAAGTTCAGTTACCGTAATGACTGGAACAGCCGGTGTAGACCCAGACCTGAGCAGGGGGCTTTAAGCCTACTGTGCACAAGTGACCCGAAATGCTGGAACAGCCAGCGAAGACCCAAATAAGTTTTTAGAATACTGCACACAAGTTCAGTAACCGTAAAGACAAAAAGTGCTGGAACAGCTGGTGTAGACCCAGATCCGAGCAGAGTGTGCATTTGTACATTGCTTTGGCAATGTATCAGTGTATACCTTGCAGGATGAGTTTGAAAGAGAGTGGAGATCCAGATCAGGTTTCATGAAATGAAAACTCTAGAAAGCTAAAACTGAAATTATTACAGTTTTTCCTCTGTTGAATATTGTCTTTGGCGTATATTGAACACAGGGTAGTATATACGGCATTCAGTGTTATCATAACTGGCGTAGTGATATACGCAAATTCATGCTGCACTATATTTCATTTCGGATGTACATGTATACTTGGCGGTGAAAGCCAGTTCCAATATTTGGCCTACGACAGCTAGAAATGACAGATAGAATCTGTCATTAATAAAACCACTGCTACACTGTAAATATCAACCGATATGATACCTTGAGCTCATTTACATTATTTGAGCCGCGACACGAGAAAACAAACAAAGTGGTTGTGCGTCCAGCGCAGACTAAGATCAGCCTGGGCATCTGCCCAGCCTAACCAGACTCTTTGCTAAGTGCTTAAAGGATAGCTAAGGGTCTATGCTACCTGCATGCGGACAGCGAAGACTCTGATCAGACTGGGCGGATGCCCAGGCTGATCTGAGTCTGCGCTGAGCGCACAAACACATTGTTGGTTTGCTCGTGTCGCGGCTAATTTCTGTAATGCCCTTCGTACCTTGAATTATCCCTGTTACGGAACCCTTTCTTATCTGGCGCTATGATGTCTTTAATGTTATTGCATCTCATCGTATTTAGAAAGCAACTTCGAAAAGTAAAGTCCTTATGACGCCTCAGTGTGTTAAGCGCTGGCCTACTGATCTAGCGGACCGGGTTCGAATCCCGCTGGAGGCGAGAATCTTTCCTACCGTAAACGGGGTTCTATTGCACACAGCCTTTCATTATCAACTTCCCATCGTCCTGATATGACTGAAATACTGTTGAAAAGGACGTAAAATGGCAAGTCATCCATCCATCCATCCTTATGACGCTTGCCTCCTTTCATCACAGGGTATAATCGATTCCGCTAATTTTCGCTTCCTGCAGAGACTGTACATCATATTTGGTTTCCGCCGAGACTGTCCGCGAACTCTTGCTTCCTGCCGAGACTTCTGTACATGATAAATGGCTTCCTGCCGAGACTGTCCGCGTGATTCTGCTTCCTGCCGAGGCTCTCGGCAGGAAGCAGAGTCACGCGGACAGTCTCGGCAGGAAGCCAATTTTCGAGGACAGTAGTCTCTGCAGGAAGCAAGAGTTCGCGGACAGTCTCGGCGGAAGCCAAATATGACGGACAGTCTCTGCAGGAAACGAAAATTGGCGGAATCGATTATACCCTGTGTTCATAGAGAAGCCGATGCTTATCCCGTAAAGTCATGTCACTTAGAGATAATGTTGAGTGAGTGAGTGAACTCGGGTTTAACGTCCCACCAACAACGAGGTCATATGGAGACGGGACCTCGGTTTAAAGTCTCATCCGAAAGACCGGAGAAGCGGGGGATCGAACCTGCGACCCCTGGATTGGTAGTCTGGAGTGTTATCCACTACGCTACAGCCGCTCCTAGATAATGTTGAAACAACACGGGTATGGATGGATGAATTGCGGTTTTAAGTCCTCTTCAACAGTATTTTAGACAAATAAGGACAATGGGAGTGTGATTGTGAAAGACTGTGTGCAATAGAAACTACATGTAGTGTATGGTTTAATGGATTTCCGCCTTCCGTGAGAATCGAACCTGGGACCGCGAGATCAGCAGACCAGCGCTTAAACCCAGAGCAGTACCAGTTCTCTGAAACAGCATGGAATGTATCTACTAAATCTAAGAAATATTGTGGTTTCAGAAAAAACACAATATTTGCATAAACGCCGTTTTCGAAAATGCTGATGATACTAATCAAAACAACATCAGGGCCATGAGCCCTGAATAGCTCACGAGTAAAAAAAAGGTTCACAGATGAATCTGGGGCCTTCTAGGAACAAATCACTCTTGTGGTACATGACCAGGGTGGCTGTCATGCTCATTACGATAAATTCTGTTGAACTTGGTAAAACTACAGCCATTCAAGCAAGCTTTTGAATTATTCCCCACCCCATATGGCAGCTATGTAAATTTGCTCAGACCTATCTCCCCCAATACTGGCGGAGCAGTCCGATCAGTGTCTGAACTAGTTCCATGTAATCTGTATCCTACCAAACTTTAGTACAAGTACGGTAATTATAACCAACTCCCGATATCTCGAACACTGATATCTCGAAGTATCTTCTTACATGTATATTAAAGAATATATTTCCTATTTTTATTTGCATTTCAACTCCTCTTATCTCAAACTACTGATATCTCAGAGTAAATTTTCTGATACCAGAAAATTTACTTTGAGATATCAGTAATTTTGCGGCTGAAGTTCGACTTCGAGAGATCGAGAGTTGACTGTAATTTAGGTGTCCCAGTATTGAGAATTTTTCCGGAACATATATCCAGCCGCGAAAAGCAAAACGGGCGTTTATGGCATATTAAAATAAACGTACCTAAACCAAATTTAGTATCACATTGCGCGTTTCTGTATTTAACCTGTTCAGTGTTGTTAACCAGCCCCCACCCCCACCCCACACACACACATATACACACAAAAAAAAGAGAGAAAGAAAGAAAAATGTGATAAGCATGTGATATGCGCGAGACACAGCAGTTTCAGACATCGGATAAGAGACGTCTCTGTATTAACGCGCGAGCGCAGGCGTCCTCCACCGAGCCACCCCACCCTCTTCCTCCCAAGAAAGACGACAGACAACGGCATCAGGAATGAGATGTCCGATGCAGCGAAAGCCTGCAAAAGCTATAATAATCCAAAAGAATGAAAACCGATCTTCAGCAACATTCAACTTGCACATTTTTATACCAGCTTGCGCACCTGAGCAACCTTATCATAGCCTTTGCGGTGAAAAATAAAACAATATGTATGTAAACAAACCCTAAGGAATCTGTAGACTCACAAAGGGAACTCCTGTTGCACTTTATGGATACACTGTTGGATTGCTTCCAGTTGGACACACAGCGTTGGTTCAACACTGACACTACGTTGATTCAATGTCATGACGTTGAATCAAGGTTATTTCAATGTTGTGTACCTGATAGGTGCTTGTAGAGGGCGTAAAGCATTCCGTTTTGCGTGTTGTGGTTTAAACATACTTACTTAGCACACTCGAAGACCCAGAGGGGTGGGAGAACCCAACACAGCTTCTTTTTCTGCTTTACACCGTAGAATTGGAGATTTGTGGACTTCTCCGGACAAGGCAAATTCCAGTCTGTATCATCAATATCATTACCAGTTTGTGGGTCATCTCTGAAAAAAGTAACCCAATTATACCAGTGGGCTCTTCCGTCCTTATCAAATGGATGAGTCCATTAGTCCGTTAAGGGGTTTGGTTAATTTCTGGTTTAATTTTCAGGAAATATACCCATATGAGCCGCGACACGAGAAAACTTACAAAGTGGTTGTGCGCCAAGTGCAGACTTCAATCAGCCTGGGCATCCGCACATTCTGATCAGAGTCTGATCGGACTGGGCGGATGCCCATGCTGATCTGAGTCTGCGCTGGGCGCCCAACAACATTGTTGATTTTGTCGTGTCGCAGCTCAATTATGTTTTATGCAAATAGAGCAGACTCGGATAAGATTCCGTGTTTTGTGGCGTCTGGGCGGAGTCTGCACTGCTTGGGTGCGTTCTTTTTATGAGACGCTACTAGGCATTAATTGAGCCGCGACACGAGAAAACAAACAAAGAAGTTGTGAGCCCAGCGCAGGCTCAGATCAACCTTGGCATCCGCCCATTCTGATCAGTCTTCGCTAAGCTCCTAAAGGGTAACTAAGGGTCTTAGCTAACTACATGCGGACAGCAAAGAATCTGATCAGACTGGGCCGATCCCCAGGCTGATCTGGATCTGTGCTGGGCGCACAACCACTTTGTTGGTTTTCTCGTGTCGCGGCTCATTGTTTCTTACTGCGTTTTAAATATAGCCAAAGAGCAGGCAGACATAGGATAAATAAATATATGCAGGTAAACAGACTTACAAGAGAAGGTACAAGAAACATTATAATCAGAGGGTTCATTCTCTCTCTCTCTCTCTCTCTCTCTCTCTCTCTCTCTCTCTCTCTCTCTCTCTCTTAAAGTATTTCTCAATCCTTTGCAATAATCCAAACTGAGATCCCTTACTTCCATTCGCACCCCTATGGGAGTGATTGCTGGTCTGTGCGAGTCTCAATGATCACAGCATGAGGGTACATCGAAAACTCAGAGATAATTAATGAGCGGCGGCACGACAAAACCAATAAAGTGGCATGTGCGTCCATGGAAGACTCAGATCAGCCTGGGCATCCACCCAGGCTAATCAGAGCCTTTGCTGTGCACTTGAAGGGTAGCAAAGGGTCTAATCTATCTCCTTGTGGAGAGCGAAGACTGATCAGACTTGGCGGATGCACAAAGCTAACTCTCAGGCGCGTATTTCATTAATAATACATTGGAATCTTTAGCGTGTTATTCGAGCTTCTATTACTTACTCGGTTAGTTCACCCTGCAGCCTCAGTGCCTCCTGTATTTCAGGGTAGAGTTTTAGAGCCTCTTCAACATCTTCCCTGTAAATACGAAAACGTCTTTTCTGAATTTACTAGATGAAACTTCACACATTGACAGAGGGCAATGAGAGGAAGTGCAAAACACAAGAACTATAACCATGTCTCAAATAGTTACAGAGTTAGCTCCCTTCCTAGTTTTTCTCAATGTTTATACCTCTGGAAATATTGAAAGGAACTCAAGGAATCTTATAGATAGATAGAGGGCAATTAGAGAAAGTGCAGAGCACAAGAACCATAACTCTACTTCAAGTAATTACAAAGCTAGTAGTCCAAGGGCATATGTAGTAAATGTGGGATCCCGTGAGCATGAATGTTAGTTTTATCCCTTTATTATAGTCAGTTAGGGCAACCTTTTAGAAGCTGAAAAATGGTTATTGCCATTTTTTTTTATCATTTTACCCAGACAATTGCCAGAGTAGTGGTTAGGGTACATGTAACACTGGACCATTACAGCACCCAATTGAAACAAGCGAGACGTTGAAATTATTTTTGTCATGAATATGCCCTTTTGAATATCCTTACAATAAAAAGCAAAATGAAGTCTTAAAACATTGGTCAGCTGTCACGATATATTCATAACGTAAATAACTGTAATTAAAATACGAATGAACATTGAGAATCAGACCAAATCGGTGGAATGAAGTTTATACATGTTATCCAGAACGACTATAATATTTCGCTCGTCTTCGAATCTTGCTCCCCTCAGCTTTGAGAGAAGTTCTAGATATATTTTGAAGCAGTTAAAAGTTGCTATTACCAGCGGCAATATCAGCTCTGAAGATAGATTGTAACTTATTTCTTAAGAATTCCCAACACACTAGCGAGAAGAGCAAACAGATGTTGTAGTCTGTATCATATGAAGGATGAAAAGTGTACGTGTAAGCTTGAAAACACCATTCTTACATTCACCCAACTATAATAACATTGGTGTTATATCTGAATAGACCCAAACAGCAACATTACGTTACGTAATTGTGATCTGACAAAGGGATAATAATTCAGGGTAATATGCAATAAAAATGAAGCCCTGTAGAGATATATGATGATTTTATGTCTTTATTATTGTCATCAAGTGCAGCCTTTAGAAGCTCAAAAATGTTTGCTGCCATGTGTAATACCTAGAAACTGGCCAACGCAGTGGGTGGGGTAACGTTTACCTGTTACAGGCCCCAGCTGTTGAAAATCAAAATCTGGAGAACAGTTGAAGTCATAAATATGATTTAAAGTTATACATATGACTTTTTAAAAAAAGATTTTTTATCAGCCACGCAAGACCTGTAACGTATATAACCATAAGTAAAATACGAATTAACAATCATGATCAGACTGCATCGCTGGAATGAATTTTACATGTGTGGTCTTTAACAACCATATTCTGTCACTTCTCTTTAAACTATTTCCCTATTGGAAGGGACTGCTTTCATATTTTGAATTAGTTCGCCAGCAATTAACAGTGGTATTGCTAGTTGAAGATAGAATGCAACATTTTTCTGAGGAATTTCCCCAAAATGCAAGAAAATAACAAACTGTAAATGATGTAGCCTTTCAGTGTAATTGTTTATGTCTTAAGTTAACAGACGTACATGTAACCATGAAGAACCACCATTGTTATATGCTTTCAAACTATGATAGTATTGAGTTGTCCCGTATTTGAAATCAACAACTTATTAATTGTAAGGAAAGACAAATCAAATTTTGATCATTCGACTTTTAAAATATAATTGAGCCGGACACGACAAAACCAACAAAGTGGTTGTGCGCCCAGCGCAGACTCAGATCAGCCTGGGCATCCGCCTAGACGGATCAGACACTTCGCTAAGTGCTTAAAGGGTAGCTAAGGGTCTAAGCTACCTCCATGCGGACAGCGAAGACTCTGATCAGACTGGGCGGATGCCCAGGCTGATCTGAGTCTGCGCTGGGCGCACAACCACATTGTTGGTTTTGTCACGTCGCGGCTCAATATTAAATGTTTCTTCAGTTGTTGTATTGATATTACCGGCATAAAAACTGCATAGTCCTACCGTATATGAAATATGAAGACAAAGATCATTCAGATTAGCAGTAGGACCTCGTTAATGAACAATTTACCCTAATAATTGTTGCTAAGCGAGAGAGTCATATGTTGAAACTCGAGGAAATCATTAAGGTTAGCCCTTGAAATGTACACTATACATTACTTGTATAATTTGCCTATTTTCATATACAGAACTGTAGTTTTTCTGCTTGAGTGTACAAAACATGAAGAAATTATAAATTACCCAGTATCTGGTTGTATACGTTACTCTTTTCATTTCACCTTCTCTTCGTTTTGTAATCGTGCTGCAAAATGAAATTACGGCTCAATGCATTCTTTAGAACGACTTGGATTCGCCAGGAAATATCTTAGCTGCAATATCTTACATTAAATATTCTTTTTTTTTTTAATTTGCCATTTCCAAAAAAAAAAAAAAATAAATAAATAAAATGATATTGCCAGGTTATCGCATACGCAGTATACTTACGCAAAATAATGTTAGATATCTTACCGGGGGTATTTTTTCACCTGGCCACGGATGAATCCCCTAAATCTTGGTTCTTTAGGAACTGTACAGTTGTCTTGGGCGGTGACTACAGTGTAGAAACAGCAAGCTACCACACAAACTAATACCTGAAAGTAAGTAGCACTCACATGAGACGTTTCATGTAAAAAAAATATCTTGAGGCATGTGCCTACAGCAAAGACAGAGACAGCCTACGGTTTAACACTTTATCCCTTTTTATGTCAAGGTTTGGTTTTATTTTGCTACAAAATATACTTGATGATATCTGTTTCTTGGGATAAAATGAAGCTTTCAAATTACGTCTTCATTTATTCCATTAAACGAGCCGCGACACGACAAAACCAACAAAGTGGCATGTGCACCCAGCGAAGACTTAGATAAGCCTGGGCATCCGCTCAGTCTGACCAGAATTTTCACTGTGCGGTTGAAACGTAGCTACGGGTCAAAGCTAGCTCCATGCGGACAGCGAAGTTCTGTTCTGACTGGGCGGATGCCCAGGCTGATCTGAGTCTTCGCTTGGCGCACATGCCTCTTTGTTGGTTTGTCGTATCGTGGCTCATTTATGCCTACACTGTAACAAAAATCCAAATATTTTACGGTAGAATAATTGGAAACCAGCAGCCGGTTCATTTCCCGTTTTTATTAAGGGCGCCCGTAAAATTTGCAGGAAATATGAAGCAGAGTAGGATAGAATAGAACATGTGTTGTTTTGGTCATAATGCCTTCAACGCTATAAAGGTATGGTCAGTTAGATCTACCAATCAGACCTTTGCTTAAGTAGCGTTTTTTTCTGACATCGAGAACGGCCCGATATAGACTGAAATGCTGTCTTAAAAGGCCGTTAAACCCAAAACAACCAACCAAATGACATCGAGGGTCCATTTCTTGATTTACATTTGAATAATTTTAGATGGTGTTATTCCTCAAAAATTTTATTACAAACGTGATGTCTAGTCTATCATATAACATGTACATGAATAGACTCAATTAAACCGAATCTGCTATTATCGTTTGTTTGAGATGCTTCCAGAGGATCTCACATCAAAATGTGTTTTGTTTTCAGAATTCACAGTGGAAACGCAAACACTGGAAACTATAAATATAGAGTAGAGTCGGTAACTTCGGACAGCAGAAAAATTCGGACAGTGACATTGTTTCCGTTATATATCAGCTGTTTGGAAATAAAACAAAAATAACTAGACAAACATTGAAAATCCGGATGAGACGGCTCATTAGGAGCCGTCTCATCTGGATTTTCAATGTTTGCAATGGTAGGTCCGAATTTACCCGCTGTCCGAGGTTACCCGACTTGACCCTATCTGCAGATTGAATATGAATCTTAAGTATACACAATAATTATTATGTTTCACGATCAGATGAGTTGAGAATGAAATGAAGTTTTATAACCCTGGCGACAAGAAAGCAAACAGACAGTCAGAAAATGTTGTTCTCTTTGTAAAACTGGGTGAAAAAGATATGGAGGTGTACCCATGCACCCTACATCCAGTGAGGACTCAGATCAGTCTGTGTCTCCTACCAAACTGACAAGTGTCATCAACTATCGCTACATGTACACAGATTCTTCGAGATATTGCAGTTCTTATGTGTATAATCGAGGAAGCATAATAATAATAATAATAATAATAATATTAATTATTATTATTATTATTATTATTATTGCTGTTGTTATTATCATTATTTTATCATTTTTATTTTTGTTGATTTTATTATCATTATATTATTATTATTATTGTTACTATTATTATAATAATACTTATAGTGTTACATGTACTATTTTCTATTATTACTAATACTATTATGATGAATATCACCCTTATTGTTTTTATTACTATTATTTTTGTTAATTATGTGGCGATTTAGGGAGCCTCAGATGTTGATGATAATAATTTATGTTTATTTTTATTACTATTTTATTATTATCCTAAATATTATTTTATAGATAAAATGATAATCATAATTATTGTTGAGTAATAATAACATATGATCATATAAAATATTGTCTCTACAACTGCTGATAATAAAATAAGAGTGGCAGTAGTCGTAGTGCTAGTAGTAAAAAAGATAATATTTACTAAGATAGTCATGACAACAATAACATTACGTTTATCTAAAATATCATATAATCCTGCATAATACGTACCAGCTTTTCCATATACATATTGCATCAACCGTTGTCTCTCGAAACAAATATTAAAATCCTCATTTTTAAAGTTGTCATTTTTATTTTCTGCCCAGCTCCGGTTCGATTATGTCCGGTCACTGTTGGCCATCGTCTTGACCAATAAAAGACATTGTCACAAATTTCTTCAGGATTTTACACTTTTACCAGACGATAGTCATCAAACCTCCCGCTATTTTACGGTCAAATAATTCCGTGGATTGCTTTAAGAGCATATTAAATGAGCCGCGACATGAGAAAACCAACAATGTGGTAGTGCGCTCATTGCAGACTCAGATTAGACTGGACATTCACCCGGTCTGATCAGACTCTTTGCTAAGCGCTTAAAGGGTAGCTAAGGTTCTAAGCTAACTTCATGCGGACAGCGAAGACTCTGATCAGACTGGGCGGATGCCCAGGCTGATCTGAGTCTGCGCTGGTAGCACAACCTCATTGCTGGTTTTCTCGTGTCGCGGCTCAAATGTAAAAGCTTTAGGGTATAACTTATGAACAATAATAAATTGTTTACGGTCCTGTTCAAGGTCAGGTGAGCGATATACCCTATTAACTCCCAAGTTGAGGTCAGTTTTATTCCCTGATACTTCTACAGACAGATAGATAGATAGATAGACCCTTAACCTTTTTCTTCTAGAACCGCTGGCCCCTAGAGCACAACATTACTTTGAAATGTATACACGCAATAGGGGTCGGTTTCAGGAGCCTTTGCGAAAAAAATGTGCGTGTGTGTGTGTGTCGGGGGGGGGGGGGCAAAATTCCTTCACAGTTACCTATGCGAAAAACTGTTTGATCCATGGTCCAGCCTGGTTAAATCTGAGTCATGCAAGTTCCATTTCGGCTTGCTTTTGTTTTCATGGCACCAGTCACTGAGAGACCCGTGCGGCTCTATGGCGGTCCGTTTCGGTTTATACTCATTCAATACAGATAATTTCATTTAAAATGCAGATATTTGTATTTAGATAAAGATACCTGCATTTAGATACGGATATCTACATTCAAATGCAGATATCTGTATTTGAAATACAGATAGTTGTATTTGAAACGTAGATGTCTCGATTTGTTTATTAAATAGAGTAATCTGAAGTTGATTCATGGATATTTGCATCTTAATTACAGTTATCTGTATTTCAAATGCAGATAACTCTATTTAAATCAAAGATGTCAGTATTGTTTTAGAAACTCAGAAACTTAGAAATTAAAATCCAAATACCTCTAATTTAAAAACAGATATCTTTAGTATTCATTTAAATAAATGCATCTGCAATTCAAATGGAGATATCTGTATTTCTAATGCAGATATCTGCATTTCAAATACAGATTATATGGATTTATAGAAGATACAGATATTTCTTGTTTAAATAGATATATCGGTATTTAAAATGCGGATATCTCAATTTTTGAAACTGATTATTCTCATTCTTTTTATTTTCAACAAATAATCGGAACTCCCTTGCTCAAGATTTTTGGCATGCTTGCTGTATAGCAGCAGATCCCATCTCCATATGACCTTGTTGTTGGTGGGACGTTAAACCCGAGTTCACTCACTCACTGTATAGCAGCAAGCTTTAGAGTGTTCTGACTTCCAAAGCATTTTGACTTTGCAATTCTATTAGTAGGTCATATTTCCAGAAAGTAGGTCATGCTGACCTAGTTTTTCATGGTGATGATCCAGACTGGCTTGGCGCAGGCACCGATGAACAGATGAAGTTTGTTGGAACTTGCGCTAATAGGAAGTCAGGTACTGATTTGACTTTGAGAATCTAATAGTAGGTCAATTTTCCAGAAAGTTGGTAATTGTGACCTAGTTTTCCTTTTTGTGATCCAGACTTGATTGCTGTATGTACTGATGAAGTTTGGTGGAGCTGGAGCTTTATGGAAGCAAGATACTGGCCTGACTTTGCAATTCTAATAGTAGGTCTATTTTTCCAGAAATTAGGTCATGGTTTCGTGCTGGTGATCAAGACGTATTTTGTGCATATATTGATGAAGTTTGTTGGAGCTGGAGCCTTTTGTTTCATCTGCAAGAGCGCGATCTATGGCCTCCGCCATATCGGTAGTCGGTGAACTGATATGGATTCTTTCAGCGGAGTTCTTAGGCTATGCTACCCAATGCTTGCATACATTCAACCCCTCTGTCCTGGCTTCCGATTGGTCAAAAAGGAAAAGTTGTATGTTTCAAGTTGTTTGGAAACGAACATGCTCTATATGAAACCGAGTTATATACAACTCCAAAAAAAGTATATGAACAGACATTTAGCATACGATGATAGATATTAAATGAAATACATAACAAATAGGTCGTGTAACATGTCCTATGAGCCTCCAGTTATTGCCAATGAAGTCAGAATTAGACCAACACGCTCCGCAAGAAAAAAATTTATTGCTTCTCTTGGCGCGCTATGCTAGAATTTGTTGTTTTATTCGGCAAGACGTTGTTCAAATGACACTTTGTCGTGATTTGTACCATGTATGGTAAATGGGAACACTTCTGGCGAGACTGCATTTTTAACCCATTTCTTTGAGATTAATCTTATTTGAAAGAGTCGTATCCATTGGAGAGAAAATGTGTTCCCTTGAGAAGCAAACTGTGTCTTACAAGGTAGCTCACATTTGGGAAGGAATATGTTGTTCAGGAAAGAAAAGCAAGAAATGTAAAAGAATCTGAAGGAAGATCCTCTGGAAGCAAGGAACACATAAGAGAAAAGAAAATAGCAGAATGTTTAACTGAGTCTGTTCACTGTACGGAATGAAATGTTGCAATACTGCACCACCTCCACGCACACCACTACCACCACCACCCGCCTAGCACCGACTTTAGCTTTTCAAGCTGACTCAGAATGAGGCCATTGATCCCAAAAGATCAAACAATATATGATATATAAGATAATATACTAAAAGTCGAAAATAGCGAAAAACCACGGACGTGTATCATCTTGCATTTTACTTACTTATTTATTTATTTATCATCACAATAATCGAAATATTTTCTTCTTCTTATTATTATTATTATCATCATTATCACTATCATTAGTATCAATATTGTCATTATTATTATCATTATCATTGTGAATAGTTTTGGTCCGATGTTCAGAAGGTTATAGCCAATATTTCAAAATAATTTTCATGAACAGCCAACAAGTTATCATACTTAAAAGGAAGCGTTATGGGTATAGTCTCAGCGCTCTAGATAAGAGGGAGTATTTGCTGATAATTAGGGATAATTTTTTTTAATGCTCCGTCAAACCATATGTTGTGACCCCTCAGCTAAACCGTCTCGACGAGACGGTTGAGAAAAGGGGTCACAACATATGGTTTCGATTAGTAATAAAAAAATTATCCTTAATTATCATCGAATACTCCCTCTCATCTAGAGCTCTGCAGTCTACCAGTTACTTCTTTTAACCAAACTTGGCTCATCGCATTTTCGATTGAAAAGAGAGTACCCCAATTGACAGAGAACGAAAACTGACATCGGGAAAGTTGCTTCCCCTGAAATGTACCGTAACTGCTTGCAGTGCTAGTGTGTTGGTTGTGTGTTCAGACGACTGATTAGCCCAGTTTTGCTCAGACGCAGCAACATACAAATAACTCCGGGGATGGAAGCTCTTCTAATAATGCCTCAGTTCTGGATTTGCGCTCTTTAAATTATCTTTCCATCTTCAGGAGCCCCGGTAGCTCAGTGGGTTGAGCGATTGCCAGCTGATCTAACGCCCCCCCCCCCCCCCCGGGTTCGATTCCTGCTGGAAGCAGAGACCTTTTCAACCGTAAATGGGGTTCCATTGCATACAGCATTTCATTATCACTCTCCCGTCGTCCTGACATGACTGAAGTATTGCTGAAAAGGACGTCGAATTGCAAATCATTCATCTTTTCATTTGCATCCTCTAGGGTAGGACACCTAGTTAAAGGACGATTAATTTAAAATTAGTCGACTTCGCTGCCCTTTTGTCTTCTTCTTTAATTATTCACAAATTTCATCTAAAGTTTTGTTTATATCAGAAATTCGAAATTTTTTCCTTATGGTCATTCTGTTTTTATCTTTAACCGAAATGCACTTGAAACTATTCAGGTGCATGGATACACTTTCAGGGGCAACAACTCTTCCATTTATATATACAGTTTTTTCATCCTTCTCAATAGAGGTCAATTCTTAAACGACAGAATTTGCTCCCCTAGGAGCAAATTCTGTCCTTTAAGAATAGACCTTTTTGGAAAAGTAATTTTGCGTACAGAAGCCAAACTGGAAAGTCACAAAAGTTGTTTCCCTTCGTTAAAATGGTATAAAAAATACAACAAAAAGATGTATCCATATACCTTAAGGTAACAATTAAACCACAGGACAATAGATTTGTTGGTAAGGTCAGGTATAGCACGGAGATACAATGTACAGGACTGCCCTCGGGGTATTGATCAGACAAAAACGGACCTGCCGCAGTGAATCTAAATATTGAAATGTAGGGACTAAGCTAACAGTAAAGACAGCGAAGACTCCAATCAGACTGCTTCTTGGTTTGACCAGGATCTCTTTTTGGTTCCAAGTATGCTCTCTCAATTTTTGACCAATTACCGGGTAGTAAATTAATTTCAGATTTAAGGAAAATTGTTATTCAAATATTTGGCTGATATGTCCAAAGATTCGGGGTAATGTGAGGTACCCTAAAATAAGGACAATTTTCACAATAACAACACTACAATGACCGTGAAATTTTTGGTTTAATTGATCAGATTATTTTCATTTCGCTCCTAATAATTGTCACTTTAATGGTCAGTGATTTGGTCAAGGGTAAAAAATCAACCGGACTTAAGATGCTTGTCATGATGTAAACGTTTGTTTCATTGGTCAAAGTTTTGACAGTTTGTGATTGGTGCCAGATGAGTCCGGTATGGCGGGGATAAATACTGGGTTTCTGCGACGGGAGTTCATGTTCCAATCGTGGCAGAGAAAACACAAGATATCTTCAAGATGCGAGCATTTGTAAGTATTGTCTTTATTCTATTTCATATGTTTTTTGTTGTTTTTTTGCTAAACTGAGCATGCAAGTGCTAATCTTTACAGATAAGCAAATGGCACTTGCTTATTTTGACAAGATTTCATTCTAATGTTATAGAAGAATCCATTGTTAAACGGCTTAAACGGTTGTACTAATATAATTTACTTTAATGACTATCAAATTGGACGTTAACATATAAAGATTCGTGTCAAAGATATCTCACCAACAACTTTTGAGCGTGCACTAGCTTGTTTTTTTTTTTTTTTTTTTTTTTTTTTTTTGCTTTATTTGCTGAGCGAAAGAGCTATACATGAGTACGCAAAATTTAACACAAACCGAAATAATGCGTCTGTTATGGTTTCCTATCCAGGGACTGTTGCCTCGCTAAACAAACATGACTGTACATGTACCAGCAACATAAAAGAAACCTAATGCTTATTCTGTTTCATTCCTTTAAACAGGTCTTTGTTCTTCTGACGTTTGCGTTTGCAAGCGCCCAAGTGAAGGAGGAGTGTAATATTCCACAGACGTGTTCCGACAACGAGCTCGATGATCAAGCGGATTTCGACTCCACTGTCGAGTTTCCAGAGTAAGTCACTTTACAAATTTTCTAATTGGTCAGTTTTCTACTTTGCAGAATTACCGGTATTACTTTTATAGCGTATTTTCGAATATTTAGGAATGTTATCTGGTTATCGCAAGTGATTGTTTCAGTTTAAAAATACGTCTCGACTATTTTCTTATGCTGCATCCATGGGATAAATAGAGGATCTTACATGAGTGCTCATGTATTATTGAATTTATTAAACGAGTTGGGGAAAAAGATAAGATGCGAGGCTTTCCCGAGCACCTTATCGGTTTTCCCCAACGAGTTTAATAAATTCAATAATACAGGAGCACGAACGCAAAATTCTATTTATCATATGACACTAAATCGCATTTTATTAGCAAAATTAGCACTAAAACATCATGATTTGGCCATTAGAAAACGCGACGTTTTTATGGACGTCAACGTATAACGTTACGACGTAATTTGCATATTTAATCCACTAGTGGATTATCGTTTTTAATGCATGGCTTTATTACACTCTCAGATGCGACGTGATATGATAAAGAACATTCTTCGTAAATCATAGGATGTTTTGTAAACGCACTGAAAATGAGACAAACGGCCACAGACTCAACAATAGTTTAGAAGTGATTTAAAAGGCCTGGTTTGATTTTGGCCTTTTTTTTTTATCTCCATTCCCTGACAAATGTTATGTTAACTTGCCTATAAAATTGGTAAAATTTTATTAATTTGTTCTCAACTTTCCATTGCTGGCTATAAATTCATTTTCTGATTTTGTAGCACATAAACTTCATTTTTTTGCGGAAAAAGCCAGATTTTATAATTATTAAACATAAGCTAATTTGCATGTATGAGTTTACTATCGTAATACATTAGTATATGTGAGGGGGATGCTGAGACTGGAGAGGGTGGGGGATAGTCTACAGCTGAAAAACTAAAAAAAGTGGGTGGGGTGCCCACACCCTTTGTGTCTAAAAATAGGCTAAAGTCATTATTAGTTTTTAATCTTTTTTAATCTATGGCATAATATCAGCAACTATATACACCTTTCCTATAAATCGATAAAGTCGCGCACGAGTTATCTACCCAAGTAGACTGTGACGTCATCTATAGGAACATCCCATATAATTCAGTACAACTGCAAGCACACATAATATGCATAAAGCAGGCGTTTTGTAAATGTGAACTGCAAAAAATACATCGAAAGACCAAATTAAAGTATAATTGCCCTGTTGTCATTATGTGACATTTTTTATTTATAATTTTTTTTTATTTTAATATCATATTGAGAATCCCGACA
Source organism: Ctena decussata (assembly GCA_963989385.1). Lineage (NCBI taxonomy): Eukaryota > Metazoa > Mollusca > Bivalvia > Lucinida > Lucinidae > Ctena > Ctena decussata. The sequence goes on along the minus strand of OZ022512.1, from coordinate 37,318,037 downwards.
AGTCGCTCATGATTTTCATGACCCCTTTCATCGACGCCGTGTTTTAATACCCCGGCAATACATTCACGTTTGTTCAATATATAAGAGCTACATTTCGTATAAATAAGTTTCGTAAATCTGAAAAGTTCTTTCCATTTTTCCGACAGGTAAAACGGTCAGCATTCAGGTAGTAACTACGCATTATTACCAGGCAGATTATAGCGCTGATATTTATGGTTTCTTGTGCGATACACCGATCTAAAAGCATCAGCACCCAGACAGTTTTCCGTAAGTTTGAACCCGAAGTTGAATTTATATTTTTTTTTCCATCTCTTATCTTCGGTACTATTTATTTGATCGTTTCCATTTCACGTTAGGGTGTTCTTAAAGCTGACACGTGTCTAGGTAATACACAATCATAGGTGTTTGTTTATTGCGGCAATGCGCGCGATTCGGTGATTACATAAACGAATTCCATGTCAGCACACTTTGTAGTCATTTTAAACTTGTGTCTGCTTTATAATCAGCTAATCGTTCGTTTTTGTATCTTTTGTAATAACGGTCTGAACATCTTCCGCGATTTTCTTTCTTTTCCTTATGTTTTGGAAGCTGTACTGGTGATACATGCTCTTGATTACGGTAATTTTGGCCCGAAATTTTAGTCGGAAATCTTTATATTTTATGTTTAATTCCCATGTGCTATAAGTTGTAAAGCTTATTTTCCGACAAAGAAAGAGCTAAATATAGTTGGAACAAAATAGTTGTCTTAATCTTAACCGTTCAATGTTAGTTTTGAATACACGGAAAACCGGCATTTATTTGATTACACAATGGAAAACAATAACCTATCCTATAGCTGACGTCACAGGCGTTGCAAGGGACAAAACTCGAACAGACTCTGAATTATAGGAAAGGTGTATAGTGTCTACAACTATTTAAGTATAATCATCAGACAAAATTTTGATATATCAGAAAAAAAACTAAATAGTTTTATGTCGATGACAGTTTAATGTCCATCTGGTGTTCTTAAATGTAGGACCATTCATTTGGTCTTCAGTTCAGTGTGTGTATTCGACTAGACGATTCATGTTTCACGATTCTTAGAGTGAAGTACTTTTTCTACAGAAAAAATACCTCACGCTAAGAATCGTGAAACACTAAACGCCCATTCGAATACGCCCAATGAGATATACTCGGCATGTTTAACTGAGTTTTACTTTTTCTTCAGAAAAGAGTATATGAAAGAAATTGGCGGTAATGAAACAGTGGGGAATATTGTTGCTGCCTACACACCTGCTGATCAGATCAGAGAGTAAGTTACTTTTTTTTCCTTTTTCTGTATTTGCGACATAGGCACACCTGGTTCATTATGTTTCCAAGGCTGTTACAAAACGAAAAATAGTCATAGTTCCAAAACTAATCGGTCATCGTGGCCAATTAAATGTGTTTAACCACGATGGCCAGGTCGTTTGGGAATCCGGACTCTTTTTCGTTCGGTAACAGCCCTTGTATATATATGATATGGTGTTTCGGGAACGTTCAGGGGCACTGATTCTTACCTAGAAAAGTGTGTCTCCAATTTCACTGAAGGCTTGTTTGAAAAGAAAAAAAATCCTCTTTGGAGTAGAAAATTATTCTTTTTTAACCTTTTACTGCCCAGTGGACATTTCTAGTTTAAACTATATACATGTAGCATTTGATAACTATTGAATGGATTCTATGTTTTCTAGAACTTACAATGGCTTTCTAAAACTTATGCACGTGCAACACGAACTTATCTGTATAGATAAGTATTTTCCAGCCTGATTATCTAATAATCCATCGGCTCATATACTATTATATATGTCAGTAAAAGTAACTATTATTATTTTGTATGCATAACAGAAAAGAATTGCATCACAGATAGTGCACTATCACAGGTACCTACAGCGGAGGTACTTGTGGTAGTTTTCTGGGCGTGAGCATGAGTATTTCGATCATTTCGCAAATAAACCTTTCCAACGCCACGCCTATTTTCAACAGGTATGCATCTCTTCGTTAACTGTAAGGTAAAACATGGATTTATTGTGGGAGATTAAACACGTGGGATTTTGTCTGTGGGACTACGTCATGTGCTAAGTTGTCGCTGCATTGGTCAATTGAGCCGCGACACGACAAAACCAACAATGTGGTTGTGCGCCAAGCGCAGACTCAGATCAGCCTGGGCATCCGCCCAGTCTGATCAGAGTCTTCGCTGTCCGCATGGAGGTAGTTTAAACATTTAGCTACCCTTAGAGCACTTAACGAAGAGTCTAGTCAATCTGAGTGGATGCTCAGGCTGATCTGAGTCTGCGCTGGGCGCACGACCACATTGTTGGTTTTGTCGTGTCGCGGTTCAAATTTTATATACGAATCAGGTGTCTTTTAGATGACATTCTGGGTGTGGCTCGGAAAGGTCTATTAACCTTACAAGTTAGGCTGGCTGTAATTTTTTATATCCGAACATATTTTTGTCTTAGAAATAGCTTACAGAAATATAAAAAAAAACATTAATAATAATAATAGTAAATAGATCTCTTTTATGCTTGATATATCGGTGATTAAACTGACGCGCCTGTATTTTATTATGATAATTCTAGGTTTCGACAACTCACTATGTCTTTATGATATTTCGGTGTTTCTGTTTTGATAGCTCATTGATTCTATTTTGATGTCAATGCTTCAATTTTCATATTTCAGTGTTTCAATTTTGCTGCCGAACTGGTTCAACACGTGCCCCAGCTACTACTACACTATCTACCGCTGGAGCTTCTTGGATTCTGTGCACGGCAGATGCTATGTAATCACGCCTATTAGAGCCACTAGATGTGCCTCGTAAGTGCTACTAAAATGAGCCGCGACACGACAAACCAATAATGAGGTTGTGCATCCAGCACAGACGCAGATCAGCCTGCGCATCTGTTCAGTTTGATAAGACTTTTCATTAATAGCTCAAATGGTAGCTAAGGGTCTAAGATACCTCCATGCGGACAGCAAAGACTCTGATCAGACTGGGCGGATGCCCAGGCCGATCTGAGTCTGCGCTGGGCGTACAACCACATTGTTGGTTTTGTCGTGTCGCGACTCAAATTCATTTTCATCTTAGATTGTTCAATATAGCGTAAGAGTTTGCATTTGCGAGCTTTATTTTTTGAGCGTCCAATGCACTGTAGGTATTTTATTTATTTATTTTGTTTGTTTGCTTTTATTTTATATATATATTTTTTTATTATTCACGAATGATAAGAAAGCGAAAGGAGAGAGATTGGCTCCGCCTTTCATATGATCTTTCTGAGATAGGTGGGTTACAAGACCCCCACTGCACCTGTGACTACTAGGCTTATTAAAAAAACTTTTTAAGATGCAGAATTTCTTATGAAAGTTATAGAGCAGTTTTAATGAGGTTCACAGCATATTTCGATCAATGGAGAATTTGATTTAAGAAATATAAGACTGACTGTGTTTTAGATTTTGATGCGAGATAGGAAACTCTTCACATGTGATAATGTAACGCTTTAGGGACATAGTATCAATGTCCCCAGGGCAAGAGTGCAAGGGCAAGAGTGTTAAAATACATTAAAAAATAGAAAAGCTCAAAGCTAGGTTTTCCTATAGCAATGAAAAATAAATAACTAAATATTTTCATTCAAGAAATTTATACAAGATATGTTAAAGCTGGTGCAAGAAAGCCGCGCCAGTGAAAGCTGAAACAGTTTATGATCACCTGACTTTTCAAGTTTTCGGTAGATTTAAAATTGAGCCTCAACACGACAAAACCAACAAAGTGTGATGTGCGCCCAGCGAAGACTCAGATTAGTCTGGGCATCCGCCAAGTCTGATAAGAGTCTTCGCTGTGCGCTTAAAAGGAAACTAAGGGTCTAAGCTACCTCCATGCCGATAGCCAAGACTCTGATTAGACTGGGCGGATATCCATGCTGATATGAGTCTTCGTTGGTTTTGTGATGTCGCGTCTCAGTTGATCAGCAAAAGTTAAAAAGTTCCAGTGATCTGATTGGTTAATGATCTGGGATAAACACTAAGAAATAATATAGAGATCATAAGAGAGCTAGTAAGTTTAACCATAAATGATTTCTCAGTTAACTTTGTCGTTTCAGACGTTACTGTCGCTATTATGTGTTCAACAACCCGTTCCAGAAGTATTACCGCTGTTTCCCCTACTACCGCCGGGTCTATTTCTGGGCCTACTGCCCCTTCTCCCAGACCTCAAGATTCATCATCACCTACAGATACGTACCAGGGGGATGTAACTGCCGACGATATCTGTGTCCAACCTTTGTAGCCCCAACCAAGTAGGATGGGAGTTGTTGATAAAATACTGTGCAAGATGAGATTAAAATTACGAAATGAAAATGAACTTTTTTTTGTTTCTTTATTTATCTATCATAACTATCAGCACAACATATGGTCCAAACTATGGACTGTGTTGTCAAAAGTTTTCAATTTTGTAATTTTTTACAGTTCTTTTACAGTTTTTTTACAGTGTGTGTAATTCAATTTTCGTAATGATGTTTCCCCCGCACTTCAGCGGACCATATCCATGGCCAAAGTGCGGGACACCGTGCGTCCATGTGTTTTAAAGTACTTTTTTTTGCAAAGAGGGTTCATATATGACTCGTATCGTGTGCAACGTGACCTTAAGCCATGTGCGTAATGCCAAGGCCTATATTTACATAGCATTTATAATAGTCTTCACCTTTCATTTGCAGATTTCCCAGGATACATTTAAATGTACTCGATTATGCGATCAGGGGTGACTCTCATCAGAATGTGCTGGTGCGCAGGCTGATTTCAGTCTTCCCTGTTCGCACATGTCTTAAGGTACCTTTTCATGCAAAGCCAGTCATATATAACCTCGTAAAGATGTGAAGACTGTATTTGTTGGACGGACACACGGCGCCAAGTGTGTGCAACTATGGTTACGTACCGCTGAGCCACTTGGGGAACGTCGTTAGGAGAATTCAAACTGAACTGAACTTAAGACTGTATTTGGCCTTGTTTGGTCAGTCATTGCTTCTGGAAATTATGCCTGGAATATGTTTAAAGGCTTAGATCCTGCGTCGTTCGGCAAAGGATAAAACTATCTGTTTGAGGCTATGAGTGAGTGGAGCTATTTTGAACTTACAGTCTAAGATACAGGGTAAAATCAATTTAAGCCAGGACACGAGAAAACAAACAAAACGGTATGTGCGCCCAGCGAAGACTCAGATCAGCCTGGGCATCCATCCAGTCTGATCAGAGTCTATGTTGCCGTCATGGAGGTAGCTTAGATCCTTAGCTACCCTTTAAGTGCACATTGAAGACTCTGATCTGACTGGGCGGAAGCCCATGCTTCGCTGGCCGCATATGTTACTGTGTTTGTTTTCTCGTGTCGCAGCTCATTTACAGCTCTCCATTTAGTTGCTGCAGCAAACTGATTAAATCGGATTTACCTATTTACCCTTGAGTAACAGTGCTTCCTGTTTTCCTGAATGCTATCGGTCAGCTGTCAGTCGCTTCCCAGGTATTTTCTTCAAACATGTGAGCAACCAATGTTGTCCCGAATTGGGATACCTTCGAATACCTCTCTTCGGAGGAAGCCTTCGAATACCTCTATTCGGAGGAAGCCTACGAATAGAGCTCTTCTTGTACGAATAGAACTATCATGCCGAAGAATATCAGTATTCGGAGCATGACATGTTTTTCTTCGGAATAGAGCTACCCTAGGCTCGGTAATCCTAGATTACAGAGACAGCAAAGATTCAGACAGGATGGACGGAAACACGGACAGCCAGCGGGAAAACATGATACCTCATCAAGTATGTATATCAGCGAGGCATTACAATGGGAGACAAGGAATTGTACATTATCTCCTAACTGTCCTTTATCAGCGAACTAATTTTCATAAGATTAGCTTTAAGAGTTTCCGTAGCGCACGTAATTTCTTCTCTTTTGTTGCTATAGTAACCAGAATTTATGGCTGGTTGAAAAAAGATGTTGATTATCTTAATTCTTATTGCTTCGATTCATAAGTTTATCTTGGACACTTTACCAGATCGCATGACCCAGTGTCTCCGGATGGACGGACGGCTATAGCCTTTTCTCCCCTCAGACAATAAAACTACCTTGTCATAATTTGTGAAGCAATAACCGTATTCGCAGCGACACATGCCTCGTCTATGAGTACAGCTTCAAATACACAGAAGCTCTATTCGTATGAGAGCGAACGGAATAATGTCAAGTCGGGTAAATTCGGACAGCAGGTAAATTCGGACAGTGACATTGTTTCCTTTATATGTCAGTTGTTTGGAATTAAAACAAAATTTACTGGGCAAACAGTGAATATCCTGATGAGACAGCTCATAATGAGCCATTTCATCTGGGTTTTCACTGTTTGCCATGGTGTGTGTCCGAATTTACCCGCTGTTCGAATTTTCCCGACTCGACCCTAGCTGTATTCGAAGGCAGCCCTATGCGGCACCACAAAATTGGCGTTTTATGACCTACTGTAGATCTTTACTCTTTGGCGTCCAGAGAAAAACTGAGATAAGTTTTGTTCTGTTTCAACTCTCGACACCTTTCGAGAATTGAAACAGAACAGAACTTATCTCAGTTTTTCTCTGGACACCAAAGAGTAGGTCGATACTTAATTCTGCCTTTTATAGTCCACTTTGGCCTTTCAGGTGTAATGGTACACCTACATGTTTATCAGACATTTTTACAACGAAACAACTTTCATGACTCTCTGTTTGCTTTACTGGGCAGCAAAATGAGTTAAAATTATTTTCTTTAAGAGTTGAAGGGAGTCAAAAATGAAAATGGAAGCGTTGATTCTCCTGAAGTCGCACTCCGTTCACCCTAATACCAGGAAATATACGAGTTTAATTTTCCGGATATAACACAGCTTCCAGTAAGTATTCAAAATAGAATAATAAAAAAAATAAATAAACAGTGTGGTATTAGTTTGATCTCTATCTCTTCTCTCCTCGTTGTTTTGTCATGGACCAATGTTTGTTTCCCCGTGAAGGAGGATGGCTTGATTGCTCTTGGGGATTTGACAAATTTGAAAAGGAAGCCCTAAATTTGGTTCTAGGTATAATGTACCCCTTGACAAGCTGACAGGCCGGTAAATTTATGAGCATACGGTAATAATGCTATATATTGGGATAGATAGGTCTAATTAAACAATGTAGATTGTTCCATTTTATGCCACTCACGGTACTAATTATATCCGGTGTCCCAATAATTAAGATGTTTACGGTCACATATTCTGTACGTTGTCTAATGTGATACGTCACTGCTGTGCTTTATCTTTACAACTGCAAGTTTCACAATGCGGGGAACCCCCAATTGGTATTAATCCTTAATGCGCCAAAATGCAGACGACAAAATTTATGTCTGCAAAATTTCTAAAATGATTTCATCCTAGCTATATCATCATGAAAATTCAAAGACTAGAGGGCAAACAGTGTAGATCTAGATGAGGCGGCTCATTATGAGCCTCCTCATCTGGATCTACACTGTTTGCCAATTCAACAATTTTTATTTTTGGCGCTTTAAGTGTTTAAAGGAAGTAAATAATCTGTATAGGGGAAAATATCGCCTTCATTTGCGAAGTGCATGTATCCTATGATGATTCGTTCCCTACCTAAGTTGAGACACTCCTACTACTGTTGGTTTGGTAAGAATTCAACATTTCATTCAGGAGATAGGTAGCACACAAGACATTTTTAACATTTTAAGAGCCTCTGTGACATTTAAAAATAGGTCCAAGGTCCCCTTTGCGCTTCTCCTGTTGACGATTCCACGCAACTTTGGTGAGGATAGTCCAGCATTTGATTCAGGAAACAGGGTGCGGACAAGACAAAAGCCTTTTTATGATCTTACAAATATATGGAATAGTGAATTGAAACTTATCAATTTCCTTTTATAAGTGCTTTCCGACAAAATCGAAAAAAAAATAATGCATTCGAAACTCCTAATACATGTAACAACCGTTTAATGGCAAGAATTTGCTCCTTAGGGATGGTCGCTGTGTTCCCAGCGGGCACATGACGTTGAAATGACGTCGCACTGAAGTCGATGCGATGTAATGACGTCGCATCGACGTCAATATGACGTCATTTTGACGTCATTTGCCTGCTGCGTTAGACATTTCCTTCTGGCAAACATTTTTGTGACGAATGGAAGTCGCGTTACATTTCGCGTAAACGTCATTGAACTTTACAGTAGGTCGGTAACTAAGGCTTTCCAGTTAGTTTTAAAAACAGTAAGCATCCGCCGAAGGGATTATTTTTTGTTAAAAAATTTTCGAAAAAAAATGTCACCACTTCCGGCATTTTAACCGCAGTAGTTCTGCTTTCTGCTTACACTACGGGGAAATTTAAAGATTTAGAGATAGAGAGCAACCTTTTCTGTATGAAACAAGCTGGAGTATTGGGGCTATAAATTGAAAATAAACTCGTATCGACTCTGTCAAAAGAACGCGTCACAGTTTCTTTTCCTCTTCCGGTGAACCCTTGTTTCGTTAATTTTGGCCAAAAAATGGCCATTAAAAATAACCGCCAATAATTCACTAATTTAACAATTAAATATCAGTCTATCTTACGGCTGAATAGCGAAAGGTGACCAGATCTATTTATGAAGAAAATCAAATTTGAAATGGCAAGTATTTTAGACGCTGATGTGTTTTTGCGCTTGCGCAGTTGAAGTTTTTGCCACATGTGTAAGCGGCATGTGTCCGAAGAAATGCCAAGCTGTTTTCAACGAACAGCACTTCCTTTCATCGGCTCATTCAGTAAAAAAGAAGCTTTAGGCTTCGAACTACGATTGGGCTGTCGATATGGACCGTTTAAAGATAATGGGATGTCCGGGGTGTAGAGTTGTTCGCCGTGAAACAGACTATACCCTACTACGTAACACCTACGTTGATCAGTCTCGAGTGACGTAAACAATCAGTTGTGTAGAGATTTATGCAAAATGTTGTAAACCTGTGTGAAAGTTTATAAATGTGGACACAACATTTACGGTATGTATAAAACCTTATTTATTTGCGTAAGCATATGAAGAAGCGAATCAGAAACAGATACTGAGTATGTTTACTGTACTCCCATAATATGAGATATCGGGTATTCTGATGTCCATATTTTATGTTTTTATGCTGCTATTTACATTTATACTTTCATTGAATACCCGATCTCTCATCTACCATTGATGTTTTTCATTTGCATCTTTAACCATCGGTTGATGTCGTGGAAAGAAATCGCCTTTAACAAGCCAAACAGACCTGCTTGTGTTTAGTGCATGTTAAACCTGTTTAGAGACATACCAATTATCAACTTACCATGAACTGTTAACTTGAAAATTGTGAGAAAGAAAGATTAAAATCATCAGAAATGAGATTTCCCGTAACTGGCAATGGCCTGTTATCCAAACAAATCCCACAATGCAACAGATTCCTAAAGCAAGAATTTTTTTCTTTGGCGAAACAAAATTAATATAGATTTGATTAGAATATTTCATCCCATTGAATATATGTGTGTAAAACAACTACATATCACATATTTAATGTTTCTTTCCGCAAAAATACATATTTGTACAACATATTACATTGTTAGGTGTTTCTACAGACTGTTTTTATTGTATTTGTTAATTTCGTTCAAAATTATCATTTTTGTATTTACCGACTTTTCTCAAACAAAATGGATGCCAGAGGAGAGTGAAAACCCCTAATAAAAGAATCCAGATCAATCTGACAAAGTGGAGCAATCAAATCGTTGAAGTTTAATGATGATTAACAGCTTATAAATTGATCTTTATTATTCAGCTGTTATTTTCTCCAGACTTGATCAAAAGTGTTTGCTCTGGTTTCAAGTAGATGGTAGATAAAACGTCACTCTCCAAAAAATGAAAATGAAAGTAGAAATGAAAATGTCAGAATAAAAATAGGAATAATAAAATGAAATATTAAATAAGAGAGTGGCAAGTTTTATGTTATAGAACTATGTTTACTGGTGATACGTCCAAGGACAATCATTCACCAGGCCCTGTGAATAGGCCAGACAGAGATGCGTTATATCGCACCCATGTTAGATATTATTTACGTTCAGATTGATCAAATTGCAAAGAAAAGTATATGTTCTGTTTTGAGTTTACTTATTTTTAGTGCCTGTAGGCTGTGAGCCAGATCATTGTCTCATAACTGGATGATCTGTTGATGTCTGTTTGTCGCCCTCCAGGACTCCGCTCCCCCCCCCCCCCCCCCCCCCCCCACCCCGCCCCCCGCTCCACCCAGCACACACGCGCACGTCCTGTATGTTTTTATTTTTTTCATCTCTGTTTCTCCCCTCCTCTATCTCAAACTGAAAGGCTTAGAGTTTGGCTGTGAACCTTGGATGATTTAAAAGCTGGGGCGGGGAGGGGGGGGGGGAGGAATGCTAAAGGTCTGTAGGACCTTGTTGGGGGTCGGAAAAGGGGGCATGCCAAAGGTCTGTAGAACCTTTTTATGTTTGTTTACTTTTTATTTGAATTTTACATGTGTAAAAACTCCTATTCAAAGTGCTTGTAGCAGTATTTCTTTTAATATGAAATCCCCATGTTCTTATCATGCCTGTGCACATGTAATGGCTTTTTCATTTATTTTATTTTGTATTATTTTTGCCAATGGCATTTGGGAGTCTTTTTATTTCAATAGCAGAAATATACTGCATTAAGTTTTTTTTTTTCTTTTCATTGTTGTGTTTATTTTATTGTTGATTATGGGTTATACACATTATATAGGCTATTGGTTTAATTGTTATTGAAGTTATCATGCCCTACCCTCCCCAAAACATAATTATTATGAGCTCCCACTTACAGCCAACCCTTCCATCATCATGATGAATCCCATTTTGAAAAGTTTATAATTCAGTAAATTTACTAACCTAGAAAGTGAGAAACTTGGCCTAAAATTATAAAAATTAGGTTTGCCATTTCCTAGATTGTACCAAATTATTTACCCCCAACCCTAAAAAATCCTATTGTCTCAGAGTGAGGATTTTGCTAATTTTCATTTCCTCAAATGTCTTCAAGATAAACCAAAACTTGTTGATCTTAGGTCAAAAATAAAATTTTGTTTGTTTGCAATTGCCTGCCTACATGTACCCACCTAAAACCTCCCTACCCAAAAACATACTTTGGCCATTTGAGGCAGCCTTTTTTTTTTTTTTTTAGAAAATGGGAAATTTACTGCTATGAAGATAAAGGGTAAGACAAATAGGCCTGGGAAAACATTGCAGACCCAGATCAGACTGCAGTCTGATCTTGGTCTACACTGGTTGCCTTTCCACTAGCACATCATATGTACTCCATTTGTGGGTAAATTAGGTTTGTTTATCTGTAGGATACTGTTATTTTGGTATGTAATATGGGTAATTAATATAATATTTTTATTATTTCTGTAAAATTTCATCTGGATAAATCAAAGCTCTTATTTTATATAGATTTTCCCCCAGATTTTATACATGTATATGTTAACCATGTGTCAGGGGCAAATAAACCAGTGGAACAACTATTGATCTAATAATTTGTTGCAGGTTGCAGGAAAATAGTCTGAACTCTTTTATATAGGTTTTTAAAAATAATATTATTCATGCATATAGATATTGCTGAGGCAGGGGCACATATATGGCACTGGGGGCAAAGTTCTGCTTGCAACACAAAGCTTATATTATTTCAATTTTTCCATGAAATTTCATCCAGATATGTCAAAGTGTTAAGGAATTATGGACAAACTTCACCTTAAGAAATGAAAAAAGGGTTATAAATCAGTCAGAAGAAATAAGCCCATTAACAATATAATTGCAAGCGAGATCTTCCCCAGACCAATACATACACAATTTTGAGTGTGAAGAATACTCATCAAGTGCTCATGGATGGACAGACAGATGGACAATGGATAGATATGTGATGAAGATACACACAAACAGCTAGCAGAAAAACATATTATCCCATCACTAATGTGTGTGTGTGTGGGGGGGTATAAATGCACAAAACTTAAGATGGCACTTGTACTTCATATAGATAGTACATCAGTACATGTGCAGCCTACACTGAGAATGTTTCTTTTAACCATGGGCTGTGGAAAGCCATGCCTGACTTGTCCTACTTGTCCCATTTAACTCAGGACAAGTGAAAAAATTTAATTTACCATCACTGGGACAACTTATTTCAGTTATAACAACAAATTTTTTGTTTTAGAAAAATACTAATGCAAACAATGTGGACCCAGATTAGACTGCCGGAGCAGTCTGATCAGGGTCCACAGTGTTTGCCATTCCAATTTCTACAGTTACCTGGAAAAAGTTTTATATGTGAAAAGTAAGGGAAAAGATGCTTGATTTTTTGGGACATTAATAATAGAAAAGATGCCTTTATATTCATTTTGAAGGCTTTGAGGCTATTTAGAATTAAAGATGAGATTGTAAAAATACTAATTATTTGAGATGAATGTTTATGACTGAATATGAATCTTAAAATAATGCAAACATCATAATTTGTGGTTTCCGACAAGTATTATTTTGCTGGACAAGTTGAGTTTGACTTTTTACTTGTCCCTGTGCAAGTAAAATTTTTGCTGTTTCCACAGGCTTGTTTTAACCAATCATACACTCTGTTTTCAGGCTGGCTTTTGGCAACTTGGGTGTGCTTTTTTATAGAAAAGAACCCACCAGACATTTATTACTGTATAAATGTCAGAAAAAAACATTCAACGCTGATCAAAGATGCTAAAAAGAAGAGAGCGAAACAGCTAGATGATATTTGCTGTCATGCAGGAATTTCCTTCTTCGCAGTCTTGAGACATCTGAAGGTATGATTTTGCAAATTACACCGGTGTCATAGACTATTGCTTTAGTTAGAATTCAGAGCTCCAGATAAGTAGGGGCATTGGGAATAATTAAGGTGGTGATAATCTTTGTTTTGAGGCAAAGATGAAACTCTGCAAAATGCTGATAATAGAACAGATCTTCCCAAAACTTAGCAAATGCCTTCTTTATGTTGTTTTTCTTAATTTAGAATCCAAAATGCAGGATTTGTTGATGTAAAATTGTATTATATATGAAGAAAGATCAAAGGGTAATTTACTGCACAGAAATCTCAAAAAGTAACATCCTTATTGAAACTGTACTTAGTGCTGACGGTACCTTTATTGCATCACAAAGAGAATCCTATCAATTTTTTAGCTCACCTGAGCCAGCGGCTCCGGGGGAGCTTATAGGATGGTAAGGCTCCGGCGTCCGTCGTCCGTCCGTCGTACGTCGTCCGTCGTCCGTCGTCCGTCCACACTTTCAAACAACTTCTCCTCTAAAACCGCTTGGCCAATTGCAACCAAATTTCATATGTAGCCTCCTGGGACCTTAGGAACGAAAAGTTGTTCAAACGGTCCTGGTCACATGACCAACATGGCCGCCATGCCCATATATGGTAAATACCTTTATAAATCTTCTTCTCCAGAACCAATTGACCTATGGCCTTGAGGCTTTGTATGTAGCATTGGGTACTTGAGTACTATCAAGATTGTTCAAATTATGACCTTGTGTTGACCTTGACCTTTTACAGCAAGGTCAAATATGGGAAAATGGTAGAACATATGATTTCATGGCCTAAAAAATTGGTATATACAGTTGTCTTAATGAGTTCATGAAGAATTATGAGTACAAGAGGTCAAGGTCATTTTTTACCTTTGATCCAGATCGCTCATATTTTGACATTTTCAGCCATTTCCTCAAAAGCCAAAGGGCCAATTGTGAACACATTTCATATAGAGCCTCCAGGGGTTGATTGAATGAAAAATTTGTTCAAACGGTCCAGGTCACATGACCAACATGGCCGCCATTACCACTTATGGTATAAATCTTTAATATTTTTCTTCTCCAGAACCAATCCACCTATGGCCTTGAAACTTGGTAAATAGCATGGAGTACTAGAGTACCACCAAGACTGTTCAAATGGTGACCTTGGGTTTACCTTAGAACATAAGATTTCATGGAAAGTTTTGAAGATTTTGGCCTAAAAATGGTATATATGGTTGTCTTAATGAGTACATGAAGATTTATGAGTACAAGTGGTCATGGTCATTCTTTGACTTTTGACCCAAAACTCATATTTTGACAATTTCAGACATGTTAAGTAAAAGCCAGCTTGCCAATTGTTCAGGTGAGCGATTCAGGGCCTCATGGCCCTCTTGTTTCAATTCTTTCACACATTATTAGAGTGAGTAGATAAAAAAAGACGTAACCTATGTCCCATTTTTGGTCAAAACACACTGGTGAGACTATTTTGACTAGAGCAAGTGAGCAGGGCCTCAAGTATACCCCTGACCAGTGCCACCCCCTATTGAAAGCATACTTTACCACAAAGCTACACTGCAAATACATACGTGTACAAACTTCAAAGTCTGTGGCCTTGACCTTATGTCAGCAGCAGCATTCATGTGTAAACTAGTATGAAATAAACCTAGTCATGTATCATTAGGCTCCATTCATGTACATGTACATAAGAACTATAACCCAAAACTATTAAACAAATGGCAAAGTCCTAGTTTAATATTGATCCCTGGCCCCACCCATGAGCCTGACCCTGCAATGTAGATAGAATGCTATAGAGATATCATGAACAAATATAGAAGAAATCTTCAATGCAGTTACAGAGATATGAGCAATCAAAAAGGTTTAAGGCAAAACTTTTACATAATGAAAATGCCTAAGTCCTAATTACTGACCCTTGGCCCCACCTCGGGGCCTGACCCAGGGGCTAAAATACTTTACACCAAAGGCGGGTTAGAATAGTTTACACCAAAGGCAATGCTCTAGAGATGTCATTTATAAACCAAATATGAAAAGAATCTGATGTGTACAAAAAGGTTTAACCCAGAACTTTGACATAATGAAAATGCCTAAGTCCTAATTACTGACCCTTGGCCCCACACTGGGGCCTGACCCAGGGGCTAAAATAGTTTACGCCAAAGGCAATGCTATAGAGATATCATAAACCAAATATGAAAAGAATCTGATGTGTAGTTACAGAGATATGAGCAATCAAAAAAGGTTTAACGCAAAACTTTGACGTAAAGTTGACGAACGGACGGACAAACAGATGAACGAATGGACGGAATGACAAAAACTATATACCCCCTGACATACTTCATATGTCGGGGGTATAACAAGGTTGAACAATCCCATTTACACACCTGTCTTAGTATCAGTAATGTATTATTTATATTGTAGGTGTTACATGTATAGAGGTATGCTTGCCTACCCTATATTTAGTGAATGCATTCAGTGTACATGCACCATATTTGAGAATAAGCTACTGCTTTTAGCTCACCTGAGCCATAGGATTAGGGTGAGCTGTTGTGATCACCCACCTTCTTCTCTGAAACCGCTAGGCCTAGGGCTTTGATATTTGGTATGAAGCATTTTCTAGTGGTCCTCTACCAAGTTTGTTCAAATGTTTGCCCCAGGTCCCAAAATGGCCCTGGGACAGGGTGTCTTGGGTTCGAAACTAAAAAATACGTAAAAATCTTCTTCTCCAGAACTGCTTGGCTCAAATGCTTGAAATTTGGTATTTAGCATTGCCTAGTGGTCCTCTACAAATTTTGAACAAATGGTGGCCCCAGGGTCCAAAATGGCCCTTGGGCAGGGATCTTGGGTATGAAACTAAAAAATGCTTAAAAAACTTCTTCTCCAGAACTGCTTGGCTCAGATGCTTGAAATTTGGTATGTAGCATTGCCTAGTAGTCTTCTAGCAAGTTTGTTCAAATGGTGGCCCCAGGGTCCAACATGGCCCTGGGGCAGGGGGCCTTGGGTTAGAAACTAAAAAATACTTTAAAATTTTCTTCTCCAGAACAGCTTGGCTCAGATACTTGAAATTTGGTATGTAGCATTGCCTAGTGGTCCCCTAGTCTATACCAAGTTTGTTCGAATGGTGGCCCCAGGTCCCAAAATTGCCCTGGGGCAGCTAGGCTTGGGTTCAAAACTAAAAAATACTTAAAAATCTTCTTCTCCAGAACTACATAGCTCAGATGCTTGAAATTTGGTATGTAGCATTGCCTAGTGGTCCTCTACCAAGTTTATTCAAATGGTGGCCCCAGGGTCCAAAATGGCCCTGGGGCAGGGGGTCTTGGGTTTGAAACTAAAAAATACTTTAAAATCTTCTTCTCCAGAACTGCTTGGCTCAGATGCTTGAAATTTGGTTTGTAGTATTGCCAAGTGGTCCTCTACCAAGTTTGTTCAAATGGTGGCCCCAGGATCCAAAATGGCCTTGGGGCAGGGGGTCTTTGGTTCGAAACTAAAAAATACTTAAAAATCTTCTTCACCAGAACTGCTTGCCTCAGATGCTTGAAATTTGATATGAAGCATTGCCTAGTGGTCCTCTACCAAGTTTGTTCAAACGGTGGCCCCAGAGTCCAAAATGGCCTCGGGGCAGGGAGTCCCATGTTTGAACCAAAGAAATACATGGAAAAATAATAAAAATCTTCTTCTTCAGAACCGCAAGGCTCAGATGCTTGAAATTTGGTATGTAGCATTGCCTAGTAGTCTTTTATCAAGTTTGTGCAAATGGTGGACCCAGGGTTCAAAATGGCCCCGCGACAGGGAGACCTACGTTTGAACTATAGAAATATATAGAAAAATCTTCTTCTGCAGAATAACTTGGCTCAGATGCTTGCCATTTGGTATGTAGCTTTGCCTAGTAGTCTTTTAACTAGTTTGTTCAAATGATGACCCCAGGGTCTAAAATGGCCCCAGGGGGTCCTGGGTTTGAACCATAGAACTACATAGAAAAATTCAAAAATCTTCTTCTTCAATATCACTTGGCTCAGATGCTTGAAAATTGGTATGATGCATTGCCTTGTCCTTTATCAAGTTTGTTCAGATAATGGCCCCAGGAGCAAAATGGCCCTGTGGCAGGGAGCTCTGAGTTTGAGCCTTAGAAGTAAATAGGAAACTATTAAAAAATCTTCTTCTTCGGAACCACTTGGCTCAGATGCTTGAAATTTGGTATGATGCATTGCCTGGTGGACTCTTACAATGTTTGTGTAAATGGTGGCCCTGGGATCAAAAATGGTCCTGGGGCAGGGAGTCTTGGGTTCGAAATTAAAAACCTTCTTCTCCAGAACCCCTTAGTGCAGATGCTTAAAATTTTGTATGATGCATTGCCTAGTGGTCCCTTACCAAGTTTGTTCAAATGATGGTGACAGGGTCAAAATGCCCCCCCCCCCCCCCCCCCCCAGAGAGTCCTGGGTTTGAACCATAGAAATACATAGAAAAATATTCAAAAATCTTCTTCTTCAGAACCACTTGGCTCAGAGGCTTGAAATTTAGCTTTAAGCTTTGCCTAGTGGTGTTTTACCAAGATTATTCAAATGATGGCCCCAGGGGCCAAAATGGCCTGGCCCCAGGGGGCTCAGGGTTTGAATCATAGCAATACATAGAAAAATATTCAAAAATCTTCTTCTTCTTCAGAACCATTTGGAAATGGTTGCAAAATATCAGGTTTGTTCAAATTTTGACCCTAGTTTGACTTTTAACCTTTTGTTTAGATGAGCGATTCAGGGCCTCTTGACCCTCTTGTTAGACTTTTGAGAAAGAGTTGGAACAAATAATTGCTAGGATGCTCTTCATAATGCAGTAACATACCTTCAGCCCTAAGTAAATTTTCAATAACAATGTTAGATTTTTAGAATTTCGTGCAGAAAATTACCCTTTGATCTTTCCTTATAAAAAAACACCCTTTTAAGCAGCATGCACCTCCATTTTTGTCGCACCTGCTTTAGCAAGGTGCGATATAGGCGTCCGGTTTTCCGTCCGTCATTCTGTCCGTCAGTCCGTTCACATTTACGTTAGCCCTGGGGTTAAATATAAATTTCTCCAAAACTACTGCACCCATGGTTCTCAAATTTCATATGGAGCATGACCAGACTGCAAGACTGTTCAAATGATGACCTTGGGTTTGCCTTGACCTTTTTTTGCGGCATTGTCAAATATGAATAAATGCTAGGACATAAGATTTCATGGAAAGTTTTGAAGATTTTGGCCTAAAAATGGTATATATGGTTGTCTTAATGAGTACATGAAGATTTATGAGTACAAAAGGTCATGGTCATTCTTTGATGTTTGACCAAGACTCATATTTTGACAATATCAGACATAAGAAAAGGCCTCTTTGCCAATTGCTCAGGTGAGCGATTCAGGGCCTCATGGCCCTCTTGTTAGCTCACCTGAGCACGTAGTGGTCGGGGTCAGCTATTGTGCTAGCTAGATATTTGTCCGTCGTCAACAATGTCTTCAAACGACGTCTCCTCCTAGACCAGTAAGCCAATTTCAAAATAATTTCACACAGATGTTTCTGTTATAGCCCTGAACCAAACTTGCTAAATGGTTCCCCTCCGCTGAACAAAATGGCTGCCAGAGCTAAAAATAGAAAAAACCTTTGAACGACATCTCCTCTGAAACCAATGGCTCAATTTCAAAATAATTTCACAGAAATGTTTTACCCATGGCCCTGAACCAAAATTGTTAAAACGGTTTCGCTCCGCTGAACAAAATGGCCGCCAGAGCTAAAAGTAGAAATCTAAAAATAGAAAAACCTTTAAACGACATCTCCTCTGAAGCCAATAGCTCGATTTCAAAATAATTTCACAGAAATGTTTGGCTCATGGTTCTAAACCAAAATTGCTAACACGGTTCCACTCTGCTGAACAAAATTGCCACCAGAGCTAAAAATAGAAATAAATCTTAGAATGACACAGAGGGCACAGTTTTGATCCAATCATTATGAAACTTTGTCAGAATGTATATCTTGTAATCTAGACCAAGTACGAAACTGGGTCATGTGGGGTCAAAAACTAGGTCACTAGGTCAGATCTTAGAAAAACCTTGTGTACACTCTAGAGGACACAGTTATGATCCAATCTTCATCAAATTTTGTCAGAATGTTTATCCTTATACAATTTAGGCCAAGATGGAAACTGAGTTATGTGGGGTCAAAAAGTAGGCCACTAGGTCGAATCTTATAAAAACCTTGTGTACACTCTAGAGGTCACAGTTATGATCCAGTCTTCATGAAACTTTGTCAGAATGTTTATTTTTATACAATCTAGACCAAATTTGAAACTGGGCCATGTGAGGTCAAAACTTAGGTCACTAGGTCAGATCTTAGAAAAAAACATGTGAACGATCTTGAGGGCACAGTTTTGTTCCAATCTTCATGAAACTTTGTCAAAATGTTTATCTCCAACAAATCTAGACCAAGGGTGCAACCTGGTCATGTTGGATCAAAAACTAGATCAGCAGGTCAAACCTGAGAAAAACAGTATGTATACTATAGAGGGCACAGTTTTGATCTGATATTCATGAAACTTTGTCAGAATGTTTATATCCAAGAAATCTAGACCAGGTTAGAAACTATGTCATGTGGGGTCAAATACCAGGTAATTAGGTTAAATCTTAGAAAAACCTTAGGTACACAATAAAGGTTTCGTTTTCCATTGATTCTTAGTGAAACTCTGTCTGTCGTACGTATGGAAGTCTCTGAGGTTAAGTTCATAGGATACTCAGGTTAGCGATTCAGGGCCATCATGGCCCTCTTGTTTTCATTACCTTCTGTTTTTGTTATCATGGTATATAAATCATATACGACAATCACGTTTATGTAGAAAATTTATGTTATTGCAGTCTGGGATACTGATTTAAATTAGTCCCTGAACTGTCTTCTCACTTCCATTTGTATGAATTTGGTATTCTTTGTGCTGTGTTTGTTGTACTGAAAATGATTATTATACGAATAAGATAGTGTTTATTAAACCAAATGTTTTTATCTGTTTCTTTACACTTACCTTAGCTGAGCTTGATTTCTTCTTTTTCAGCGTGGGCTATGGTGAAACAGTGGAAATAACCAGATTTGGTCATAGTTTGTTATTCAATGTGAATTTGAGAATGAAAAAAATAAATACCATAATTTTCCAGAAGGCTTTAGTTTCTTTAACAAAAGTACCATAAACCCTTAAGTATTTGGGCAGTCAAGCGGCCTATGCAGGCAGTTCAGACATGGAGCAGACTTATCAGGGCCTAAATGTTTTGTCATTCAGTCATCCTTAATCATATAACAAAGTACCTATTTATGAATAAACGATCTTTGTAAATGGATGAATCTATTACAGAAATGAACAAATTAATAATAGTGCCCAAAGACATAGGGTTATAATGGTGGCCCTCTGCTGTGAGTATAGGTTGATGTCCATAATAGCAAAGAAGAAAATGGTGACTGACTTCATCTTGCAGGAAATAAGCCAGAGGGCGATGTGGGACATTGTACCTGACATCGCCCATTATTGTCTGACGCCGTGGGTTCAATGCCTAAAAGTAAATTTTGTAGTAGCTTCCATCAGCTATTGGCTCCAGAGGAGCTTATAGAATAGGCAGTTGGTTGGAAGTCCCTCGTCCGTCGTAAACAATTTTCAAACATATTGTCTCTGAAACTACATGGCCTATTGTAGCCAAATTTCATATTATGTAGCAGTAAAGGCTACCTTTTTGTGTCAATTGCTCTAAATCTTTGGTTGTTATGGCAACTTAAAGTTTTCATTGACTTTCTGTATGAAAATTAAATGATTATGGCTTTAACTGCTTTAGCATTGAAGATGCAACAATCACTCTTTTATATAAGATAGATGGATGACTTGCGATTTTACGTCCTTTTGAACAGTTTTTCAGTCATATCAGGACGTTGGTTGGATGATAATGAAAGGCTGTGTGCAATGGGACTCCGTTTACGATTGAAAAGATCCACCCCTACAGCGGGGCTCGAACGCGGGTGCGTTAGATCAGCAGGCCAGCGCTTCACTCTTTTACAGAGGTAGCCGTTTATCAGACATGAGCAGCCGATAACTGAGCAATTTTATAGTTCGCGTGACAAGTTGATAACAGATGAATCTAGTGTACAAATATCAACACCAAATTAGCGGTTTTATAAGTTTTACATGAATACACTAATGTTACGCACGCAAGTTGAGCCTCCTTCACACGACCAAAGTTGATTCTCAGAAACTGTCAAACATTTTGCGTTCACATGGAGCAAAAATGGACTTGGACATAAAATGTTACAAAGTCAGCAGCCCTTGAAATAAAGTTTAAGCGCAGAAGGAAGTCCAACATCCTTTGAGACCTTTTTAGCTCCACTGTGTACGAAAGTACAGAGCTTTTGTTGTCAGTTGGACGTCGGCGTTGGCGTCACAATTTAAGGCCTTACTATGAAGACATATTTTGTCGGGTCTGATGACTCTACCCAGCAGGCACATGACGTTGAAATGACGTCGTACTGACGTTATGACGTCGCATCGACGTCAGTACGACGTTATTTCGACGTGATGTGTCCGCTGGGTAGGTATCATACTTTCAGAGAAATGGACTTGACAGCTAGGGTCAATGTAATTTTTGACGATCTTTTACGAATTCAGCTGAGGGTTAAATATACGCCAAAGGTAGAAAAAGTGCAACATGGCTCGGGAGCATTCTAGGAAAATGCCAGGTTTAATGATTTTGGTGTCATAGTTTGAGAGAAATGGACTCAAACACTAGGGTCTAGGTAATTTTGGAAATGAAATTTTACGAAGTCAGCACAGCATGTCAAATAGGTTAAGGGTAGAAAAAAGTGCAACATACCTTGAGAACAGTCTATGAAAAAACTTGATACCAGGTTTAATGATTGAAGGTGTCATAAGTTGAGAAAAATGGACTTTAATACTAGGGTCGAGGTTATTCAGGACATTAAATTTTACGAATTCAGCAGGTCAAGGGTAGAATAATAAGTGCAACATACCTCGAGAACATTCTAAGAATCATTAAAAAAAACAAGGCATCACAAGTGATTCAATCCCCTCGCACTGGACCATTCATCATACTGGTTTCATAGCTGGAAGGGTACCCATTTGCTGATTATTATGTCCCAAGTTAGTGTACAATTTAACATCTCAAAAACTAGCAACTGTGACCTTGACCTTCAACACAGACCATTAAAACGTGAGCTTGTCCAATATACCTTCATACTTAATATTTGTGTTAAGTTATATATAAATTAGTCTACAGAAGAGAGGGTCAGAGCAATCTCAAGTTTTTTTGAAAATTGCAGTTGCGCCCTTGACCGCAGCCCTAGAATACTGAAACGCGTACTTGCCCAAGATACTCTTGTACATTACATTTGTGTGAAGTTAAATCAAGTCGGTAAAAAAATCTGTAATTCTGTCAAAATTATTTACCAAAAGCCACACGCGCATCTTCATTATTTTCTCAACATGTGTACAAAGTTTAAAACTCCATATCCTATAATTCGAAAAAAAAGACCCAACTTCAAACGCTCGTGCTTCGGTTACACATCGAACTGCCATATGCACATCTTCATCATGCACCAAACATGTGTGCCAAGTGTGAAAAAGAATCCAATAAAAAGACCATAGTTCCGTTAGAATTATCACAGGGTATAAACCAGTCAGCCAATTTTCGCTTCTTGCAGAGACCGTCCGTTATATTTGGCTTCCACCGAGACTGTTCGCGATCTCTTGCTTCTTGTTGAGACTTGTAAATGATAAATGGCTTCTGCAGAGACTGTCCGCGTGATTCTGCTTCCTGCCGAGGCTCTCGGCAGGAATCAGTCACGCGGACAGCCTCGGCAGGAAGCCATTTCTCGAGGACGGTAGTCCCAGCAGGAAGCAATAGATTGCGGAAGTCTCGTCGGAAGCCAAATATGACGAACAGTCTCTGCAGGAAGCGAACATTAGCGGACTGGTTTTCTGCTTCATCACAACAAGTGTGCAATATCTGAAACAGATCCATTTAAAACGCAGAGGAGTTGATTGCATTTAATTTGAAAAGTTGCCCACTATAACTGAGTTCTAAAAGCCGTAATTCTGTCAATTTATTTCCATCAGAAATTCACATTCACTTCTTCATTAGGTCAACAAAAATTATTCAGGGTTTGAAGAAAAATCCATGAAAAACTGGAGGAGTTATTGATTACACAAATTCTGAAACGTAAAATGTGACGAGCATACAGAGAGACAGACGGGCAAATTTTAATCGTCACGTGAGCATAAAAAATTAGAGCTGCTGCTTCGTAAATGTTCGAGTTCAAAACTCGGATGATCCGCGTGATACAGGAAAACAGGAATGTACCTTACTTTGGACACGCGACGTTGAATCAATGCCAGACAAGATTGGAACAACGGTGATTCAAGGGTGTGTATCGAGATTCAACGGTGTATGGTATTGACCACAGTGTAGGGACGCATCTGCAAACGCTTTTTTCTCTCTCAAAACAAGGGTGACTACCCCCGTGCAGTTTAAATGTATAAGAAAGGTTTATTTCCCATCTAAGATTCTGCCTCATTGGAGTCCCGAGAGCCACTGTAAGTTAGTGAAGACGTATGAGCCGCGACACGAGAAAACAAAGTGGTTGCGCGCCCAGCGCAGACTCAGATCAGCCTGGGCATCCGCTCAGTCTGATAAGAGTTGCAGTGCGCTTAAAGGGTGGCTAAGGGTCTAAGCTATCTCCATGCGGACAGCGAAGTCGCTGATAAGACTGGGCGGTTGCCCAGGCTGATGTAAGTGCTCTTGGCCCACAACCACATTGTTGGTTTTCTCGCGTCGCGGCTCAAATGACAAACGGGTACCAGTTGAGTATGTTGTATTATATACTCGAATGAGATATTAGCAGGGAGAGATTAATAAGTAAAGTTCTTTGGGGAGGGCGGGCATTGTGTGTGTGTGAGAGAGTGTGGGTGTGTGCGTGTTAAGGGAATTTACAAGAGGTGGGGGTGGTAAGAAAACCTGGTAGCGCAGTGTTGAGCACTGGCCTCTGTTGATGTAGAGCTCCCGGGTTCGATTCCCGTAAACGGAGAGCCAATGCTCACAGCCTTTCATTATCACACTCAATGGCCAAAGAAGAGCTTAGAAGGGAGAGTTTGTCGTGTGTTAAACCGTTAAAACTGGTAGTTGTTTAGGAACCGTGTAGTTTGTTATTAGGTACGGTGTATTGCGGTTATTTTTTTCCATTTTAAAATTTACAAGACCAAGGCTGCGGGGGATGTGGGGGTGTGTGTAGACAATCAGGCCGATTGGAAATGGAGAAGAAGTATTTCTATTTCTACTTATTTCTACCTCACGAAAACTGGCCGGAATGTGAGCATGTGACTGTTTTATATTAACAAATTGGTGCAAAATCTTTTCTGACAGGTACAATGTAAAAATTCCATAGATTTTACGGTAGAATACCTGAAAACCAGCTGCCAGTCCATTTTCCGTTATTTTTACGGGCGTTTGCCTGTAAAACATTTTTTTTTTGAAATCCCGATATGTTAGAATTATGCTAACTGACCACACTCGAAATTACATTTATACTGTTGAAGGGCTATATGACCAAAACAATACCTGTCTTATTCTACTCTACTCTACATGATGATTCCGCCAATGTTTACTGGCGTCCGTAATAATAACGGGAAATGGACTGGCAGCTGGTTGCCAGGTATTCTACCGTAAAATCTTCTTTTTTTACAGTGTACCCGTCTTGGCCAATAATCAATTCAGAATATCAAGGAAACATTTTGCAATAAACACCAATTCGAGAGACATAGAGAGATTGAGTGGGGTAACTGTTCTAGCGGACCGGGTTCGAGCCCCGGTTGAGGCGAGAATCTTCCCTACCGTAAACGGGGTTCCATTGCATACAGCCTTTCATTATCATCCTAACATCGTCCTGATATGACTGAAATACCGTTGAAAAGGACGTAAAATCGCAAGTCATCCATCTATAACCGCTATCTCACTCACTTTCACGTGTTTACACTGCAAAAATAAACG
Organism: Ctena decussata; assembly: GCA_963989385.1. NCBI lineage: Eukaryota > Metazoa > Mollusca > Bivalvia > Lucinida > Lucinidae > Ctena > Ctena decussata. The sequence continues at coordinate 37,293,156 of OZ022512.1, read as the reverse complement.
GTAGATTTTACGGTAAAAATAACTGGCAACCCGCTGCCAGTCCTTTTACCGTTATTTTTACGGGCGCCCGTAAAAACTGCAGGAATCATCAAGCAAAGTGGGACAGAAAAGAGCAGATGTCGTTTTGGTTAGATAGCCCCTCAACAATACAAGGTTATTTTCGAGTGCGCCAAATTAACTTAAAACTTCCATTTCGTGACTTCCAACAATGTCTTACAGGCAAAACCCCGTAAAAATAACGGGGAAAGGACTGGCAGCTGGTTTCCAGTTATTCTACCGTAAATTCTACCGTACTTTTTACAGTGTACGTATCTATCCATACGCACGTGAAAATGATATATTTCTGATTTATATTTTCAGTTTCCGGTATAATTTGAAGCCGCTACTTCGCTCATCAATTACTCGAACGATCGGCGTGATTAAATGAGGCCACACAATGTTCAATCGACGTGGAATTAACGCCATACAACGTTGAAACGACGCCGAGTCATCGTCGATTCAACGTTATGTGTCCACAAGGTCGGAACGCCTGTATATTACAATACAGAACCGACAAACAGCGCAGACACTGATGAGATGGCACTTCTCCTGTAAGAGGAGCAGACTGATGCGGATCAGCAGTGTCAGGATTTTTCTTAAAACAAGGGTGACCACTTTCTCACACTTTAAATTATAACAACCACTGGAAGTTTAGCTTATTGCAACATATGGCAAAAGGTGGGGGTGGGGGAGGCTGGGGTTGACACTTGAAGCTAGCCTATTGGAGCAGGTGTGAGAAGGAAAAATGGCGTCAGACATGAAAATACAGGGGGGGGGGGGGGAGGGGAGGGGGAGGAGAGTGCGATTTTTTGTGTTTTCTTTCCTTTTTTGTATCATAACCCAACAACATAAAATCTCCTTCAAAAGACGAAGAAGCGTGGAATGGAACCTGCAGCACCCGGGTTGGTGATCAAGTGCATTCTCCTGACGAGAGGTGAGAGAGAGAGCGATTGCTGAAAAAATGCAGTCATATAGTAAAAAGGAAGTCAGCCTATGTGAGAATCGTGTTCTTCCTCTCTTTTTTTCGTGGCACTTGCCCCTTATATAGGCATCGTTAGTTTTCTCTCTCTTGACATGTAAAACTGGCAGGGAAATATCTTAAACTCTGTCAGTCGAAAAAATGGCCGAAATTTTAACGAATTTGTTACAAAGTTTTCCAGCAGGTGCCCGTTTTGATTTTGAAAAGGCAAACCAACAATCCAATGATGTCATCGAAAGTTCTCGCAACAACCTCCGATTACAGAGAGGGAGCTCTAGTTCTAAGCAGAGGGCAGTGATAGATCCAGCGCTTTTTTTTGTCAAAAAACAACAAAAAAACCTTGTTTGCTTTTTTAATTGCATGCACTTCAGCACGTGCTAAAATTTAGAATTAGTACCATCCTTACGGATATGGGACTCTAACATTGACAGCCGGCACCTCGGGACGGAGGGAGTTGGGGTGGCTAAAAGTTGGTGGGGTGTCGTAGATGTGTGAATGAATGTACCGGTAAACTTTGCAGAGTCGACTTTAAGTGAAAAATGCAATTATGCCGTGAACTTTGGCACGCGCCCTAACTGAACATTCGTTGAAAATTAAGTAGGCCTTACAACTTAAATATCGATTTTATCCGCAATAATTTCAGTATGTGAAATAGACTTTAACTATTTAAATCGTGTCAGCATATTTTGACGTCATTTAATTTTATGTTTATGTTGAAATGTGTAATACACAAAAGGTCAGCTGTGAAGGATTTTGCCTGGAGAATTTGCGTTGATTCTAGTTCACATTAGATGCTTTTTAGCATGATAAAATAAATAAAAACTTTTATCATCCGCTTCTATGGTTGATCTATGGTTGTTTCACACGAGGTTTGAGTGGTATAACAGCAGATACTGAGAACTGAAGGCGAAACGGGTAAGACACTGCAGTTTGATGACTCAGAAAACACTGCCATCTTTGATCTCTCCGAGAGAAACTGCAACCGGAAGTAGTTAGTTAATTTTGGCACAAAAAAATGGCCATAAACAGATTTTGCCCAAAATTGACATAACGAAAGAAAATTCTATGCCGGATTTGATGGAACTAGTGAGAAAAAGTGACCTTGTCGCTTATTTTATGTATTTTGTAGTTTTCTGAACCCTCTCAAGTTGTCAAATTTTCGCTATCTTTAGCATGCAGATACGATCCTCCGTTGCGCCGTTCGCTGTTTGTCTGCAGTATTTTTGACAGAAATCTTTATGATCTTTGATTTTTATGCAGTATTTGACATTTTCTCCATCAAATAACGGCAGAAATAGAGTGCAAAGATGGGTAGTGGCGGTTGCTAGCCATTTAAAAAAGTAGTGCGTTAGAACGTTTTCTCGAGAAAAATGTTTTTAGATTTCCTGCGCTGGGCCACTATTCAGGCCTACTGTTAGGGTTTTTAGCACTTTAAAATGAGTGGGGAACGGTTGTGAAAGTATTTGGTTTCTTTCTACATGTATATGATTTATTTATCTGATTCAAATGAACAGCACTGCTTTAGTTTTCTGGTAAAAATCCTTAAAACATGGAGAAGAAAGAGGACTCTTACTAAGGGTGACATACTGTTTATTAGATTTCCGTGTGTTTTCGCATTTACATTTTCCCGAAATGGGAAATAAGGCTGTATAAGCGACATGAAAGAAAAGATTATGTCCCAAAACAAGTTTTAAAAACTGCAACGGATTGAATAAAACTGTTTTAGTTTGTTTTCACTTCCGGGTTCACTAAGTCCATTATGCAATCGGAGCACGCTTGGCCAATTCTGTGAATCACGGAATTGGCCAAGCGGTGTTCCGATTGGTCCATTATGGTGGCCAGGCAAGGCGGACAGACGCACGGCTCTAGGTATGCAACTATGGATATATTCCGCTGAGCCACCTGGGGCCATGTTTATAATAGTTGCTAAGGTGTTGCTAAGGCTGAATTTCTATGAAGGAGATTCCCTACAACTATGAAATTTGCTCTGGAGGAACAGTCTGAAAAGACTGTTCCTCCAGAGTGAATTTCATAGTTAAAGGGAATCTCCTTTATAGAAATTCAGCCATAGCAACAGCATAGCAACGGCTTAAGCCGTTTCATAAATACGACCCCTGGGTAACATCGTTATGGGAATTGAAACAACGACAAAACGGCCAGGCAAGGTCTGTCTTATACATAAAGTTTAAAAACGCAACCACTACTTCGGGACAACAAGCAAAAACTCATGATTTTTGGTTATCTCCTCGGGATAACCATATTAAATTAGGAATTCGTATTCGATTGTACGCCGTTTCTTTTTGTTAAAATACGGGTCCCACTATTTCCCGGTAACGTTACTTCTACATTTGGCGCACCCTGTTGCATGGTTTTTGCCAGCATCGCTAGGGATGTCATTGCATGCCAAGACTTACCCATCACTTGTATTCTTTCAAATTTTGGGGCTGAGTGACACTGAAGAAGTTAAATCTGTCGCACTAAACTAGGCAACACTAATACACACTATCTGGATATTAGTGAAAAATAAGCTTGCAAATAGCGCAAACCATCACTATCCGACTGCTTGTAGGGAGCAGTCTGATTTTTTTAGTCATTTGATTTTTCAAATTTTTTCGATCTATGCTGTCTGCACAGCAACTCTGACCCAATACTTAGTGTCTTTTTAACAGTTCAGTTCAGTTCAATTCTCTTATTGACGTTACCCAAGTGGCTCAACAGTACGTAACCATAATTGCACGACACTTGGCGTGTTGCACACACCGTGTGTCCGTCTAAGATCCTATTTTAACTCCACTCTTCTATCATCATAAATTGGATGCGTCTATTTGTCATTTGTGGGGTGTCTGGTTAAGTTTATTTGTATCTTTTTTTTATCTTATTTTGAGAAGACATACCCATTTGTCTTATGTGAGTAGTGTAGACCCTGTTCAGACTCCGCCTTCTGTGGCGTCTGATCTGGGTTTGCACTGTTTGGCCTAGAAATAATATTACTATCTTAGTATTCACAGGCACCGTAGTTGGCTTTTCAATACTTTAAAAGATGCAAGTTGATTCGTTCACCTACGTTTCGTACTAAAGTCACTTTCCTTAAAATTGTTCATTTCTAGAGGTGAAGACTGAGTTTAGATAGACCACCATACTGCAATAGCTCATTCAAGAAGGGCAGCTGTCAGTTACTGGCGAAAGTATGGGCACTTAGTACTGGTTAACCGCTAAGGAGGTCTAAGCCTGCCCAGGAATAGTGTGGTTAGGTTAACTGACCGTCCCGACACGACCATAGCTGTTTACCGTGGACGTTAAGCATCAAATCAACCAACACCATTCTATTAATCTCTAAGTGACCTTACGTGGAAACTTATAAAATAACGATTTTGTTGATCACATTTCCACCGCAGTACTAAACTGATCCCAAGGAATTACTACTGTGTCCAGAGGACTAAGGTAGTGATATTACCACTATGTTTGCCCATGTCCTATTTATGGGACACTAGGCATTAATGGGTAAATTTTGCTATGCTCATCCCGGATGTAGAATGTGTATCTAATAGAAAGTTGTAAGTATATGCGGAAATTAAAGAAAAAGAATGACACGCGTTTAAAATATATGAAAAATTGCTATTGTTGACAGAGGAGTGGAAATATACAGATTTAATGGTTCAGATCGTCTCAAGTTTAAGGTCAGTTTAAAATATTTAATGATATTAGGTTGAGGAATTGACGATTTTACATTTTCAATAGTATTTCAGTCATACCAGGGCCCAGGTTCACAATAATCCTTTAAACTTGAGGATGACCTTGAGTTTACGGTCGAAAATTTCATGTGTAAACAAAAGTTTACGAAAACAAAATTTAGTTTTTTTGTTTGTTTTTTTCTGTCCCATTAAAATTTCATGACAACTGTCAGCAGGATCATGCGAAATCTTCCATTCTCAATATGATTTAAACATATATTTTCTAAAGTGGAATTTCGATCTTAAATGTTAGCGGACTGTCCTTGAATGATTGTCACGGTGAACCTGGGCGCAGGTGTTTAACCATGTTTAGATACTAAATGGACCACAAGCCTGTTTTACATTCCTTTCAAAAGTATATTTGAGCCGCGACACGACAAAACCAAAAATGTGGTTGTGCACCCAGCGCAGACTCAGATCAGCCTGGGCATCCGCCCAGTCTGATCAGGGTCTTCCCTTAGCAATTAAAAGGTAGCTAAGGGTCTAAGCTACATCCGCCCAATCTGATCAGAGTCTTCCCTTATAGCGATTAAAAGGTAGCAGAGGGTCTAAGCTACCTTCATGCGGACAGCAAAGACTCTGATCAGACTGGGCGGATGCCCAGGCTGATGTGGTCTAAGCTACCTTCATGCGGACAGCAAAGACTCTGATCAGACTAGGCGGATGCCCAGGCAGAGTCTGCGCTGGGCGCACAACCACATTGTTGGCTTTCTCGTGTCGCGGCTCATTTCAGTCTTATACCACACTGCAAAAATAAACGGTAGATTTTACGGTAAAATAACTGGCAGCTGGTTGTCCTTTTACCGTTATTTTTACGGGCGCCCGTAAAAATTGCAGGAATCATCAAGCAGAGTGGGACAGAAAAGAGCAGATGTCGTTTTGGTTAGATAGCCCCTCAACAATACAAATGTATTTTCGAGTGCGCCAATTTAACATAAAACTCCCATTTCGTGATTTCCAACAATGTCTTACAGGCAAAAAGCCCGTAAAAATAACGGGGAAAGGACTGGCAGCCGGTTTCCAGTTATTTTACTGTAAAATATACAGTATTTTTTTACAGTCCACCCTTACCAGAAAATGCCAACTTTAGTACGGAATATTTTTTAACGAGCAAGGTCTACACTGGTAAGGGTGGTATAAAATAATTATACCATGGTTTGTCCGCCTGTACGGGAGATAATACACTCGCTAAAGCTCGTGGATTATCTCCCGTACAGACGGACAAACCATGGTATAACTACTACATATCAGGACAATGGGGGTGTTAATGAAGGGAGCAATGAAGCGCCAGAATCTTGCTTCCAGCGGGACTCTTACTCGCGACCCAGCTAGTGTTTCGAAGTCGGGAGATCTAATCACTGTTTACATCACTTTTATTTTAACTTCTGCTGAAATCAAAAACACTTTAAGAGACATCGCGTGTTAAACTCAGCGGAATGCACATGTCTGGACCTGCCCGGCTCAATTCACAGTATGGTCATGACGTGCGCGGTTGGTTCTGAAAACTCTTTGATACTGAGATCACAAAAGCTTGCGTTGCTTCAGACTTATCAATGGATCATGATCCTTGTCGTGGCTACGACTTTTGTTCCTTCCTGGTCATCGCGGCGTATTGAAAAATGCTATATGCCTTAATCATTTTTCTAAGTATTGAAGAATACAAGGGGTTGTATTGTTTATTTTTCTTTTTTTTTTTCTTTTTCTTTAAGTTTAACCCACCCTTACCTTATGACACTTAATATATGCTTATTCCAAAGGTGGAAAGCTAGCCCTATGTTGCGTGTCATATTCCAAGTTTTGCATTTTGACAAACTAAGGAATTTCGACCGCTTGGTTCGAAGAAAGCAACTCGACGGGTGCGGATACATCATTTCCCACTGAAGATATACATGTACACTGCACAGAAATATCAAATAATATATGTCAAGAAGACCTTAATTACACATTCTGACAAGATATGTGATAACGTCGAAGAAAAATATCATTGACAAGTTATACCGAACTATTTTTGTGTAGAACTGGGAACGTACTGAGAGTGCTCGACTCCATTTAGGCACCTCAGACCTACAAGTAACTCAGATGTACGCTTCAGTCGGATTGTTATGCCCCCCAACTTTGAAGAATATGAGGAGCATATAGAGCCGCTCGAGGAGATGAGATCGTTGTATTTAGCATACTGTTTCCGAGCAAGATGTGAATGACCTAACTTTCAACATATTTTGAAATATTTGGTCGAGTTATATGCCTATTTTACATTAAAACAACATCTGAAAATTACTTGGGCATGTCATACGATTACAGGCTGAGGTGTGGATGACCTGAATAACTATTTGGGTCAGTTTTTCTCCTTATTTGACCTAAACATACAGGGATGAGCCTTCTTGAAAGGCAGTCATATAGTTGGCGGGGCATAGCTTGTTTGGAAACTCATTTTCTAGTTTATCTTACAGTCATTGTCGCAAATAAAATGAACACTGATAAAGTTGAAACAATCTTCAATTGACAAGCTTCTTCTTATATTTTATTTTTATTCTAGTTTTATGTATATGTACTTTTAGAGGAAGAGGGTTTGTCCGTCAGTCGACTGAGCAGAGTTGAAAATCTGTGTGGTCATGTTTAATATCGGCTCTCAATCCGCCATTTGTTTCGAAAACAAACAAAAAATGAATAAGAATTTACCAATTTATGTTGTTTTTTTTTCTCTCTCTATGATTTTCAACAGCAAAATGGCCATTAAAAGTTACGCATATTCTTTCTCAACTTGATTTTGAACGAGGTTAGAAGTTCGGAAATGTTTTACCCTTTTTCCTTGTGAAGGAAGACGACTAACGGAAGTAGTGCGCCCTTGAGAGTGAAAAGGATAATACTATTAATAGACTTTAACTCTTTCAGTACCAAAAAGCAGACGACAAAATTTACGTCTGCAAAAAATTTAAAAATGCCTTGTCCAAGACTTTTTATCTTGAGAATTCAAAGACTAGAGGGCAAACAGTGTAGATCTAGATGAGGCGGCTCATAATGAGCCGCCTCATCAGGATCTACGCTGTTTGTAAATTTTGCTGATTGCGTCACTGGGGCTTAAAGAGTTAAGGAATGCGCTATATACTTCTTACGTACGCATTTAGATGTGCGATAACTACATAAATTGAGATGACTACCTCAATTACAATAGATAACACGGGCATTTGATTCTACGGAACCTCTTTCAGCTAGTATACAGCGTCCAAATGGCATGGTCTCGACGTTGATGTGCTGTCATGACATTTCATCGACGTTCGTATGACGCCATTGCGACGTCGACACTGTAAATCCCGAAACCTGGCAAATCGTAACCGTCAGTATGTTAGAACTAGAACATCTGTTTGTGAATCACTATGTCCGCAACCCGGTATATTCTTGTCCCTAAAACGGTTTATCCCTGGATGCTTAAGTCAGAAAAGTGGTATATCTCAGTATCAAAAGAAGCTGCAGAACAATTAATCAGGTCATCTACCCCTTAGTGTGATTGAACTAAATGCTAAATATTATTATCCTCGCCAAAAGCGTTCTAAAATATTTTTTCACACGGTTGTAATTGTCTTAAATGTCTAGGTTGAAAACGGGGTATAATTCTTCCAAATAAATACGGAGCCCAATAAAAGTTAGCCATTCATTAACATCTATGCCAATGCCAGACCGGCTTATGTATTCTAAGTGCAGTGCAATTTAAATACTCATTAGCTTCATAATCATGATAATACGGAAAGTAATTATCTAATGCATGTATTCATATATATTTCAATAATTTCAGGCCATAAAATGACAGGCCCAGATTGGTAAGCGATTTAGTCAGACCCAGGTTAGAACCATCTACGATTACTTTGTATGGTTAATATGGTGTTTTGTTCTATATTTCAGGAAATGGCTGAAGGAGAGACGTGCTTAGAAACGCCAGATGAAATAGACAGTCAGTATCATGAGATAGAAAACGAGCTCAAGAAAGATGAGTTTTCTAAAGCAGGCTCTTTCAGCGATACTTGGTGCGATCCGTGTCATAGAAGACATATATACATGCCAGCGTCAGAATACTGTCCCGAATGCATGGAGTACTACTGCACTGATTGCAGTGATTATCATGGTAGATTTGCTTTGGGCAGAGAGCACAAAACTCTGGCTGGAGCGGACATGCCAAACAGTTGTCCTGAGAAGCCGCTGGAGTATGAGCAATGCAGCTTTCATTTAAAATATTCTGCTGACAGGTTTTGTGTTAAACACCGAGAAATGATATGCAGTCGATGTGCCAGTGATTCCCACATTGGCTGTGACATAAAATCGATTCCAGATGTCTCTGTTGAGGTTGACCCCTCAGCTGTTAACAAATTCAAATGTCTGCTTCAAGAGACTAGAAAAGATGTTCATTCCAAGCTTTCGGTATTTGACCAAAATATATCAGAACTCGAAAATCAACGAAAACTTTCGATTCACAAACTCAAATCTGCGTACGATGCCGTGAAATTCAAAGTTGATAAACTTTTCAAAGAGGCTACCGATGAACTAGACAGAGTTTATAACAAGATAAAAACCTACTTACTTTATCAGACTTGTTCATTAAACAAGTTCATAGCTAACATAGAGAATTCACTGAAGAACCTTGACAAGCTTAAGCAGGTTGACGTGAAAGCCTTTCTGCACCTTCAAAACATTGCCAAATCAACTAGAGAGGATGTTTTCAAAATAAATGAAATAAGCAGAAATATCCGAAAGCGTGGTATGAAAGCATCAATAGATCAAAAGCTTCAAGATTTCGTGGAAGCAACACCCCATCTGGGACTAATTGATGAAGTCACATCAGACTATAAAATAACAAAATCTATACCTCTTGTAACATTTCCCGTGTCAACTTCGGTGGATGACCAAAACAATGGCTTAGCAGGTCTCTCTAAAGCAAACACGACAGGAATGAAGCGGTTCAGTGCGAAATTATCTGACGACGAAAAGGAGTGTGGTATTGTTGGTTTAGACGTTACGCCAGATGGTAGAGTAATTGTAGCAGATTTTTTGAACATGAATATAAAGTGCTTTGAGCAAGACCGAAAATATCACTCATGCCTGACGATGCAGTATCAGCCTAGTGATTTGGCAGTGATGAATAACGATGAAGCTATTGTGAGTTTATGGTGTCAGAATCGGCTTCACTTATTGGACATTAGAGATGAAGACTTAAAAGTCAGAAAAGAAATTAAAGTAGAATCGCCTGTTTCAGCTGTTTCCGTATACAAGGATAAAATTATTGTGAACTGTCGAGAAGGATCTGGTTCTATCAAACTGATAGACAAGGCCGGGAAAGTATACTGGTCAAGAAGCATCGACTGCGAGGAAAATGAACTCTTTAAATACCCAAGATGTAACACGTGTTTTTCATATAAAAAGAAACTTTTTGTGGTTATAACGGACTATAACAAGCGGACCATAACAAAGCTAAGCGGGAGAACAGGGGATGTCAAAACCGTCTGCCGGTTAGACGAGAATAAGGACCCATTTGGAGTCACACATGACAAAAAGGGGAACATATATGTATGTTATAGGGAAACAAACGAAATAGCTATTTGGTCCGAAGATATGGAAACTCAGAAGATAGTTTTGTCAGAAAGTGAAGGTTTGGGGATGTGGCCCAATTGTATTAAACATGTTGCTGCCACGAATCAGTTGTTTGTGTGTTATAGTGGTCTGAAAGACACAAGTAGTAGGAATTTTATTGACTGTTACCAGCTTCTAGAGACTGTGAAACATTGTTCCGAACAGTGCAGCTCCAGTGTGTCTTGGTGACCTTTGTTGTGTCATATTTATACTACGTTGTAGGTTCGTACGTAGGAGGGGTAGGGAGTGGATTGTGAGACATCATGTCGACATCACATCGTGTTTCATGGCGCAACTGACACTAAAGGTTTTATCATATAATCCAACAAGCTCTTTTATTGCCTTTATGTGCGACTGAAATTCGCCTAGACTGATTTCAGTTGAAGATGTTAGAAATTGCCTCAGCCACATATTCACATTTAACATTTTTACTTCTCTCTAAAATCTTTAGTATGTACATGTATTAGACTCCTGACTCCAACATCCTCAAGGTGTTGGAGGGAAGTATAAGATAGTATAGAGGCAAGTAAGATTTGATATGAATGTCTAACATCTTGGACTGGCAAAAGTCTAAACTTCGCCGTCAGACATTCCAATACATCAAAATGTCCATGAACGTTAGCGCCTGTATTCATATCGTCCATGGCATCACACGTGTACGAAATGTTTTACGTCATAAAAGATTGTCGTAAAACCGTCCCTAGTTTTCGGATGCAAAAGACAATGAAACAGCAGCGCCGAATAATGCAGTCTTAAAGTTGGAATACTTCCAAGTTATCTATTTTTTAGAAATTAATATCCTACGGGAAAAAAAGCCAGAAGACCTCAAATTAGTCACGCTCTGCACCAATGAAAGCTAGTTTATGTAAATTAGTAATGCATAAATAAATAGAATTTCAAAATGTTATGAATATGTATCTGTAGACCAAACTGCCACACTTGGGTAACGTCGATAAGAGAATTGAACTGAACTGAACTGAACCAAACTGCCACCTGGGCCTCTTGGAGACTATCGTTACGAGAATAAGAGCAACAGGAACAAAACTGCCATGACGGATAGACTCGGCGACAGGAGATGCAAGTTATAGAATTGAGCCGCGACACGAGAAAGCCGACAATGTGGCTGTGCGCCCAGCGAAGACTCAGATCAGCCTGGGTATCCGCCCAGTCTGATCAGAGTCTTCGCTGTCCGCATGAAGGTAGCTTTGACCCTCAGCTACCTTTTAAGCTGTTAGCGAAGAGTCTGATCAGACTGAGCGGTTGCCCAGGCTGATCTGAATCTGCGCTGGGCGCACAACCACTTTCAAATTGTTGGTTTTCTCGTGTCGCGGCTCAGATTCGTTCTCTTGAGCATCTTGGGCGCATTGTTATGAGAATTAAAACAACAACAACCAAACTGCCATAGATATATATCGTAAAGCGTCACGACTAGGAACTTTTGATGTCGTTTCTTAAGCTGCACACCGTATAAAATCCTTTTAGGTTTTACGATAAAATACCTGGCAAGGGTTTGCCAGGCCTCTACAACATAAAAGTTCGGGACAGTGCCATAACCTTTTTTTTAATGTAAACTGACTGCATTATACAAAAACCTTGCTCTTACCCCGCAAGGTTTGTATACAATGCAGTCATTTTTGTCGCACCTGCTTTAGCAAGGTGCGATATAGCAGTTCACTTTTCTGTCTGTCTGTCTGTCAGTCATTCCGTTCGTCCGTCCGTCAACAATTACGTCGACCCTAGCGTCGACCCTCGGTTTAAGGCCATTTCTCATAAACTATGATACCTACAATCATCAAACCTGGCATAAAGCTTCTTCTTAGAATATTCCCGAGGGCTGTTGCCCTTATTTTTATCCTTTACCTATATTTCATGCTCTGCTGACTTCGTAAAATTTTATATTCAAAATTACGTCGACCCTAGCGTTTAAGTCCATTTCTCAAAAACTATGATACCTACAATTATCATACATGGAATAAAGCTTCTTCTTATAATGATCTCGAGGGCTGTTGCTCTTATTTTTACCCTTGACCTATATTTCATGGTCTGCTGACTTCTTAAAATTTTATGTTCAAAATTACGCTGACCCTAGCGTTTAAGTCCATTTCTCTCAAACTATGATACCTAGAATCATCAACCCTGGCATCAAGTTTCTTCTTAGAATGTTCTTGAGGGCTGTTGCAATGCATTTTACTTTTCGCATCTATTTCATGGCCTGCTGACTTAGTAAAATTTTAGATCCGAAATTATGTTGTCCCTAGAGTTTTAGTCCTTTTGTCTCAAAATACGATACCTACAGTCATCACACCTGGCATAAAGTTTCTTCTTAGAATGTTCATGAGGAATGTTGCAGTTATTCCTACCATTGACCTATATTTCACGTTCTACTGACTTAGTAAAATTTTTCATCCAAAATTGGGTTGACCCTAGCTTTTTAGTCCATTTCTCATACACTTTCTTTTAACTATAGTCTTTACTACTGTAAGCGCAAGGCAGGTGCGACATAGCATTCCGTGAAATTCTTGTTCATATTAAAAGGCCACGGCACTATGTCACAATTTTAGGATTGAGCCATTTGCCAGGTCTTTTGATGTTTCACAGTGTTTGTGCTGTAAATATGACAATAATCCATTTTTTTTGCTTGAATGCGAACACACTCCTTATGCTGACGATTCTTCAGATTTAATAGAAAAGAGGTAAAGGCATTCTTGTGATCAGTTTACGAAAATAATTCCCTGAAAACAACTTTTCATCAAAGAAAGTCCTGACATCGATTTCACACACTATTCCTGCTTCTGTCTACATTTACAGTAAAGTAAAAAGATGGGCAATGATCATGAATTCATACAAGCAAATCCCACATTCCGCTCTCAAAACCAATAGGTAATGCGGTGTTTCGTGCTTCAAGTTTAGGTGGGTGTGGTACGTTACGTGGGTATATCTTGGCAGAAGCACACGAATGCAATCCTGAATAGGACATAGTTTTAGAATGCCATTGAATCAGCCATATATAGGGGCTGGTCGGGTCGGGCGCTGGTGATGGGTAACTTTCAGTGACGGGGCGTCCTACTATTTTGGATAATAGTAGGACAAGGGCTTACTGTGCCTACGGTAGGTGCGGTTAGGGGTTGTTTGGACATTTTTCCTTTCGCAGTCATATGTCTTTTCTTTGTCCCTCTCTCTCTGGCATACAGCTCGAAACAGACTGAAATCCGTAAGACATACCGTAAAATTCTAAATAGTGGGACACCAAAACATTCATGCGCATTAGCTGTATGCTATAATACTGTATCAAACTTTCTGCGAATCATACTCGGGGAACCCCCAGGTGTCTTGTCAGTGACGTCACCCTTTTATCTCCTATTATAACTATTATACTGCTCCCAAACTCTAAAAAGTAGACTTTGTAAATGTTAAAAATTGGTACTTTGTTGTCTACGGCCATATCACGTTGAAAACACAATTTCTCGTCCGTCTACTCGCTCTATGTTTTTGAGAATGCTGAAAGTAGTGCATGCTGTTCGCGGTTTTCTGTACACTATTTACTGTCCAGTGAAGTGTCTACTGTCAGTCTATTGCGTCCTGGATACTTTTACTGCGGCCTGTCTGCTACAACATAGACGTGGTGCAAGCACAGAGGCATGGGTACAAGGTCGCAGCATTTGCGCCTGTTTAAGCGCATCCGGACTCTAAATGATGTACCTTCAACCAAAGCGGAGTCGCACAAACAGAGGGAAGCCACATAAGCACCATATTAACCTGCACTTTATGGGAGCTGAACCCTTGTGGCCCAAAAGAATAATAAATGCATGCCAAAATTTCTATGTAGCACATACATATTTGGGCAATAACACACACACTCATACACATCTAATTATCTGTAAATTTAAGTTCTGCAATAGTGAAAACAAATAAAAAAAATAAATAAATTAAAAAGGCAGTTATGACATTTTTTTCTTGTCAATTTTAGTTTTGTATGATCGAAATGCAGAATTTATAATTTTTGGCAATATGTACAAATTTTGGCATTATTTCTTTTCCTTATTGAATTGCTTCTTTCGATGAAGATCGATGTTGATGAAACGTGGACCTAGAATATTTAGTTGTTACTGTGGACAGACTTTCGATATCATTTTTTTCTGATACCTAATGGAAAGCCCAAAGAGACGGATAAGATCTTCACATTGATAATACTACCCAACTGGCACACAACGTAATAATGTCGTCGCAACCAGATGACATCGCATCGACGTCATTCTGACGTCATGTGCCCGCTGGGAAATATTTTAGTGCCCAACAGGCATAAGACGTCGAAATGGCATAGTATGGACGTCGATAGGCATGTTGGTGTCGCATCGACCCGATTTCGACATCATTACGACGTCATGTACCTGCTTGGTGTCTTGTAATGTTGTCCAAACAATTTGCATCGTTTTAATTTACCCTCTCTATAGGGACATCTTAAAATTACTGTAATTATTCTAAAATTTGAACAGGTGCTTATACTAGCCGATAGATGGATAGTGTGTCAAAAATACTGATCGGATATGACGAATTGCACATCTTGATCTGATTCTAAAGTGATTTCTCAGATACACCTATCCCAAACAATAGGATTACTGTGGCAATTGTTCGTTAATCTTGCAAATCGTGGGTGACATCATTGATAATATAGGGTCGGTCATATTTGCACGGGCATTTTATGCTCATCTCTTGTGTTTCCAGAACGTTATGAGCCTTGTCCGGGCAAAATATGTTTGACGCTATACCCAAACAGTGGCTACCAAGGTAAGTCTATGCAACTGCGTAGTCCGTCAGAGTAAGTGCTGTGCACCGTTTGATTCCCAGAAAGCATACTAATTGCGCGTACCTTGTTCTGATTGTGCTAGTGCACAGACTAGTCTGGACATAGGTGTTTTGCATATACCACAAGGCTGATTTAATCACGACACGATTCAAAATGGCCTGGGCAAGGAAAAACGTGTGTTCAGCCCATTATGTTTGCAGCGAAATATGTATGTATACGCTTCCAGGAGGTACAAAGGTATGTCTACGCTCACGTGTAGTCTACCCTGTTCTGATTGCGCATCCGTCTAGTCTAGACACGCGTGTTTTGCGTATGACATAAGACTGGTTTTATCACGACACGTGGTGTGCGCAAGGAAAAATGTGTTTCACCCCATCTTGGTAAATACGAATGCAGTCCAATTAGTGTCATTTGTTTTCGCACACTTTACGGCACTCAAGTGTATGATGCTCAAGATTGTTTATACATGTTGTGAACGCATAAATGTTACCACAGACTGGGCTGATTTTTTTCGTCCCATGTGCCAATTTTCTGAGGGTGCGGCTCTTGGGTTACATCATCGATATTGAAGATAATCAAGGGTCAGTCATAATTTGCACGGGCATTTTATGCTAATACCTTGTGTTGAACGTTATGAGCCTTGTCCGGGCACAATATGTTTGACGCTATGCGCAAATAGTGGGTACCAAGATAAGTCTATACAACTACGTAGTCTGTCAGAGTAGGCGCAGTGCTCCGTTTGATTCCCAGAAGGCATACTTACTGCGCTTATCCTGTTCTGATTGTGCTAGTGCACAGACTAGTCTGGACATAGTTGTTTTGCATATACCCTAAGGCTGATTTTATCACGACGCGACTCAAATGGCCTGCGCAAGGAAAAATGTGTGTTCAGCCTATAATGGTTGCAGTGATATATGTATGTATACGCTACCACTATGTACCAAAATATGTCTACGCTCATGTGTAGTCTACCCTGTTCTGATTGCGCATCCGTCTAGTCTAGACACGCGTGTTTGGCGTATTACATAAGACTGGTTTTATCACGACACGTGGTGTGCGCAAGGAAAAATGTGTTTAACCCCATCTTGGTAAAAGCGAATGCAGTCCCATTAATGTCATTTGTTTTCGCACACTTTACGGCACTCAAGTGTATGATGCTGAAGATCGTTTATATATGTTGTGAACACATAAATGTTACCACAGACTGGGCTGATTCTTCTCGTCCCATGTGCCAATTTTCTGAGGGTGCGGCTCTTAGTTTACATCATCGATTTTGAAGATAATCAAGGGTCAGTCATAATTTGCACGGGCATTTTATGCTCATCTCTTGTGTTGAACGTTATGAGCCTTGTCCGGGCACAATTTGTTTGACGCTATACGCAAATAGTGGGTACCAAGATAAGTCTATGCAACTACGTAGTCTGTCAGAGTAGGCGCAGTGCTCCGTTTGATTCCCAGAAGGCATACTTACTGCGCTTATCCTGTTCTGATTGTGCTAGTGCACAGACTAGTCTGGACAAAGTTGTTTTGCATATACCATAAGGCTGATTTTATCACGACGCGACTCAAATGGCCTGCGCAAGGAAAAATGTGTGTTCAGCCCATAATGGTTGCGGTGATATATGTATGTATACACTACCAGTATGTACCAAAATATGTCTACGCTCATGTGTAGTCTACCCTGTTCTGATTGCGCATCCGTCTAGACCAGACATGCCTGTTTTGCATAGGACATAAGACTGGTTTTATCACGACACGAGGTATGCGCAAGGAAAAATGTGTTTCACACCATCTTGGTAAAAGCATTTCGCACACTTTACGGCACTCAAGTGTATGATGCTGAAGATCGTTTATACATGTTGTGAACACATAAATGTTACCACAGACTGGGCTGATTCTTCTCGTCCCATGTGCCAATTTTCTGAGGGTGCGGCTCTTAGGTTACATCATCGATTTTGAAGATAATCAAGGGTCAGTCATAATTTGCACGGGCATTTTATGCTCATCTCTTGTGTTGAACGTTATGAGCCTTGTCCGGGCACAATATGTTTGACGCTATACGCAAATAGTGGGTACCAAGATAAGTCTATGCAACTACGTAGTCTGTCAGAGTAGGCGCAGTGCTCCGTTTGATTCCTAGAAGGCATACTTACTGCGCTTATCCTGTTCTGATTGTGCTAGTGCACAGACTAGTCTGGACATAGTTGTTTTGCATATACCATAAGGCTGATTTTATCACGACTGACTCAAATGGCCTGCGCAAGGAAAAATGTGTGTTCAGCCCATAATGGTTGCAGTGATATATGTATGTATACACTACCAGTATGTACCAAAATATGTCTACGCTCATGTGTAGTCTACCCTGTTCTGATTGCGCATCCGTCTAGACCAGACACGCCTGTTTTGTATAGGACATAAGACTGGTTTTATCACGACACGAGGTATGCGCAAGGAAAAATGTGTTTCACACCATCTTGGTAAAAGCAAATGCAGTCCCATTAGTGTCATTTGTTTTCGCACACTTTACGGCGCTCCAGTGTATAAGGCTCAAGACTATTAATACATGTTGTGAACACATAAATGTTACCACAGACTGGGCTGATTTTTCTCGTCCCATGTGGCAATTTTCTGAGGGTTTGGCTCTTAAAGAATGCGCATTAATATTACAAAAAAGGAATTTGTTCTTTTCGCGTAGTAAACAACAATTTGGCTAACAACACTATATATTTAGACCATCATCCGGCTGGTTGGATGGACTCTTAAATCTGTTGGATAGTAAACATCAACCGATTTACTATACTAAAGACAAAGATGGCTGGATGGACGACGCAATTTCACGTCCTTTTCCATAGTATTTCAGTTATATCAGGAAAGGCTGTGTGCCATGGAACCCCGTTTACGGTAGGAAAGGTTCTCGCCTCAAGCGGGGCTCTAACCCGGTCCGCTAGATCAGTAGGCCAGCACTGAACCGACTGACCTACCGGGGCTTCTACCAAAGACAAAGATACAGACACACAACACAAGTTTTCAAATAAACATACAGACAGAGATACACATTGATCAAAGTTAACTTGTTTCAGCTATCCCATCTTAAGGTCACTGGTGATTTGTGGTAAATACAAAACACTGCATAAAACCATAAAAATTAACGTACCTCCCTGAAAGTTTGTTGACTTCTTATTTTTGTTGTTCTCTACAGTTTTGAATACAGAAAAGAGAGACATGCTGTTAAAAAAGAGTGTTTTATATGGAAAAATCAAAGGGTAATTTTATGCGCAGAAATCTAGAAAATTTACTTCATTCTTGAAAATATACATAGCTCTAAAATATCTTTAATGCATTAACAAGAGTATCCTTGCAATTATTTGTTCCAACTCTTTCTCAAATTTGTAAGTACACCAGATGAAAACAGTCATTTTTTCTCAACTGTCTGATCATGTTTGGTGCATGTACACTGCAATCATTAATTAAATACAGGTAGAGCAGTTATACCTTTATCATACTCACAGTATACCATAAATATTCTATATATTGGGACAGTTAGGTCTGAGCAATAGTGCAAACCCAGATCAGACAGGAGCAGTCTGATCAGGGTCTACACTACTTGCCATCCCATTTGCGTTTTTTTGTACACATTACTACACAGTAAAATCAAACTGTTCCAATTTTATGACAGTTATGGTAATTATTTTTGGTGTCCCAATATTTCGAATTTTTACCATGTCATGGGTGTGTGTATGAAATTGTTCAACCTTGAAAATGGACTCTACTGTGAATGTTGGGATATTTTTGGACACAAAGGAGACCATTCTTTTATCTGCCCAGCCTGAAAATGTGTGAAAAAATGGGGGAAAATTGCTGGGACGCTCTCCATAATGCCTTAAAGAACCTTCAGACCCTACTACAATTTTAATTACGATGGTTATTTTTCAGATTTTTGCGCACAAAACTACCCTTTGGATTTATTTTATATAAACCCATTTCAACTTCAACAAGTCCTTCATTTTTCGATCCTGAATCGTGAGAAACAACATAAAGAAGGCATGTGCTAATTTTGGGGAAGAATTCTTATATTTTCAGCATTTTATGCATTTTTTACTTCGCTCTAAATCAGTGATTATCACCACCTTAAACAGACTAAACTCAGACTAAGACCAACAAGATTGATTAATTAGCCAGCAATAATTTGCACCAACCTTGACGAGACCAAAACCAGGCACATGATGTCCTATTGATGTCGCACTGACTCCGATGCGACGTCATCACGTCGCATCGACGTCAGTATGACGTCATTTCGACGTGATGTGCCTGCCGGGAAGATGCTTTTCATAAAATGTATTACTGAGCTCCATGTTAAAATGGTGTTATCTGCCATCGTCCATACAGTCATTGTTGCAAACAGTCGAAACTTTTCGAAATGTTGCATTTCTCGCGCGAAAACTGATTTTCTCCTCAGCTATTCTCTTTAACTAGTCTGTCAAGCTTTGTTCACCATCTTCATTCACTACCAGATGATACTCCATATGAGAAGACATAACTAGCTGACTTTGCAGCGAAAAAAAACAACAACAGGGGCCTCTTTATCATTTCAGTCACTTGCCAGTGGAGTCAAATGTCTCTGTCGCCGATTGCGATTAAAATCATGTAGCTCATATCCGAATGTATAACCTTGCTAATTATCAGTGTGTACACAAAGCAAAACTTTTAAAGTTATGAGCTGTTTTATAGGTGTGAAAAACATTCATTCCGAACCTTTTTACGAGAGAGCCTGCACTGCTTAAACTAGTCTGCGTAAATGCGCATTCTAGTCTAGCAGTATTATGTATTGAGAGATCTAACAAGTTAAGAAGCGTTTAATGCTAACAATAATTCAATAATAAAATTGAATTTCGCAGTTCATCTCGTTTCAGTGTAAGTTTTCAGCTATATCCTAAAACAAGTAAATGACACTTAAAATGTTGATTTAAAACTGTTTATTAAATTCTCTAATCAGCTAATAGAGCTAAGCCGACAGTACTTTTTGAAAGTTACATGAAGTTCAAAAGCTTGAACTTTTGAAATAGAGAAAGAAAGAAAAGAAAAAGATATGCATCTGAGTCATTCATCAAAGATTCACTGCCATTTATGCAGTAATTCATTTATTTAAAGGCTTGTTTGTCCGTTCGTTCATTCGTTGTATTTTGCATTTCCCTCTTTCAGACGCTACATCATCTAGACTTTTATAAATTTGCGCTATGAACATGTGTGATAGAAAGGAAATATATTTGTATATATTTTGAAGCATCTAAGCACGCAAATAAATAATGAAATTCAATTTCATTAAAGAAATTATAAGCCTTACATATTATCTGTCTAAAACATTAAAACTTTGCTGTTTTAAATTCATATTTTACACAAACAATCATGTGCATTAGCTGTATGCTATAATACTGTATCAAACTTTCTGCCAACCATACTCAGGGAATCCCCAGGTGTCTTATCAGTGACGTCACACTTTAATCTCCTATTATAACTATTATACTGATCTCAAATTC
The DNA here is from genome assembly GCA_963989385.1 of Ctena decussata. NCBI lineage: Eukaryota > Metazoa > Mollusca > Bivalvia > Lucinida > Lucinidae > Ctena > Ctena decussata. The sequence continues at coordinate 37,272,453 of OZ022512.1, read as the reverse complement.
TAAAAAGTAGACTTTGTAAATGTTAAAAATCGGTACTTTGTTGTCTACGGCCATATCACGTTGAAAACACCATTTCTCGTCCGATCACCGAAGTTAAGCAACGTCGAGCCCGGTTAGTACTTGGATGGATGATCGCCTGGAAATACCGAGTGCTGCAGCCTTTTGTCTGCTTTTATTTTATTTTTTCTATTTTATTCTCTAGCTTTATTTCATATATTTGATATAGTCCCCCCCATACATGTTTTTTTAAGCAGTGCGAAGGAAAATACATTTCTTCCACCGTGAAAGACCACTTTGATATAATCTTCCGTTTACCGTCTACTGTGCACAGTCTACTTGTCTACTCGCTCTTCGTTTTGGAGAATGCTGAAAGTTTGCGGTTTTCTGTACACTATTTACTGTCCAATGAAGTGTCTACTGTCAGTCTATTGCGTCCTGGATACTTTACTGCGGCCTGTCTGCTACAACATAGACGTGGTGCAAGCACAGAGGCATGGGTACAAGGTCGCAGCATTTGCGCCTGTTTAACATGTTTAAGCGCATCCGGACTCTAAATGATGTACCTTCAACCAAAGTGGAGTCGCACAAATAGATGGAAGCAACATAAGCACCATAGTAACCTGCACTTTATGGGGGCTAATAATAAATGCATGCCAAAATTTCTATGTAGCACATACTTATATTTGGGCAATCAAACACATACTCTGACACATCTAATTATCTGTACATTTAAGTTCTGCAATTGTGAAAACAAATAAAAAAATAATACATAAATTAAAAAGGCAGTTATGACATGTTTTTCTTGTCAATTTTAGTTTTGTGTGATCGAAATGCAGAATTTATAATTTTTGGCAATATGTACAAATTTTGGCATTATTTCTTTTCCTTATTGAATTGCTTCTTTCGAAGAAGATCGATGTTGATGAAGCGTGGACCTAGAATATTTAGTTGTTACTCAATATCATTTTTTTTCTGATACCTAATGGAAAGCCCAAAGAGACGGATCAGATCTTCACATTGATACATACTACCCAATTGGCACACAACGTTATAATGACGTCGCATTGACGTCGACGCAAGCAGATGACATCGCATAGACGTCATTCTGACGTCATGTGCCCACTGGGAAATACTTTACTGCCCAGCAGGCATAAGACGTCGAAATTGCGTAGTATTGACGTCGATAGGCATGTTGGTGTCGCATCGACCCCATTTCGACATCATTACGACGTCATGTGCCTGCTGGGTGTCTTGTAATGTTGACCAAACAATTTACATCGTTTTAATTTACCCTCTCTATTGGGACACCTTAAAATTACTGTAATTATTCTAAACTTTGAACAGGTGCTTACACTAGCCGATAGTGTGTCAAAAATACTGATAGGATATAACGCATTGCACATCTTGATCTGATTCTAAAGTGATTTCTCAGATACACCTATCCCAAACAATAGGATTACTGCGGCAATTGGTCGTTAATCTTGCAAATCTTGGGTAACATCATTGATAATAAAGGGTCGGTCATATTTGCACGGGCATTTTATGCTCATCTCTTGTGTTTCAAGAACGTTATGAGCCTTGTCCGGGCAAAATATGTTTGACGCTATACGCAAACAGTGGCTACCAAGGTAAGTCTAAGCAACTGCGTAGTCCGTCAGAGTAAGTGCTATGTACCGTTTGATTCCCAGAAAGCATACTAATTGCGCGTACCTTGTTCTGATTGTGCTAGTGCACAGACTAGTCTGGACATAGGTGTTTTGCATATACCATAGGGCTGATTTTTCACGATACGACTCAAATTGGCCTGGGTAAGGAATAACGTGTGTTCAGCCCATAATGTTTGCAGCGAAATATGTATGCATACGATAACAGGAGATACCAAGATATGTCTACGCTCATGTGTAGTCTACCCTGTTCTGATTGCGCATCCGTCTAGTCTAGACACGCGTGTTTTGCGTATGACATAAGACTGGTTTTATCACGACACGAGGTGTGCGCAAGGAAAAATGTGTTTCACACCATCTTGGTAAAAGCAAATGCAGTCCGATTAGTGTCATTTTTTTCGCACACTTTACGGCGCTCCAGTGTTTGATGCTCAAGATTGTTTATACATGTTGTGAACGCATAAATGTTACCACAGACTGGGCTGATTCTTCTCGTCCCATGTGCCAATTTTCTAAGGGTGCGGCTCTTAGGTTACATCATCGATAATGAAGATAATCAAGGGTCAGTCATAATTTGCACGTGCATTTTATGCTCATCTCTTGTGTTGAAAGTTATGAGCCTTGCCCGGGCACAATATGTTTGGCGCTATACGCAAACAGTGGGTACCAAGATAAGTCTGTACAAGTGCGTAGTCTGTCGGAGTAAGTGCAGTGCACCGTTTGATTCCCAGAAAGCATACTTATTGCCCTAACCTTGTTCTGATTGTGCTAGAGCACAGACTAGTCTGGACATAGTTGTTTTGCATATACCATAAGGCTGATTTTATCACGACACGACTCAAATGGTCTGCGCAAGGAAAAATGTGTGTTCAGCCTATAATGGTTGCAGCGAAATATGTATGTATACACTACCAGGAGGTACCAAAATATGTCTACGCTCATGTGTAGTCTACCCTGCTCTGATTGCGCATCCGTCCAGTCTAGACACGCCTGTTTTGCGTAGGACATAAGACTGGTTTTATCACGACACGAGGTATGCGCAAGGAAAAATGTGTTTCACACCATCTTGGTAAAAGCAAATGCAATCCCATTAGTGTCATTTCTTTTCGCACACTTTACGGCGCTCCAGTGTATAATGCTCAAGATTGTTTATACATGTTGTGAACACATAAATATTACTACAGACTGGGCTGATTTTTCTCGTCCCATGTGGCTATTTTCTGAGGATGCGGCTCTTAAAGAATGCGCATTAATATTACAAAAAAGGAATTTGTTCTTTTCGCGTAGTAAGTAACACTTTGGCTAAAAACAGTATATATTTAGACCATCATTCGGCTGGTTGGATGGACTCTTAAATCTGTTGGAACTAAACATCAGCTGCATTTACTATACTAGAGACAAAGATGGATGGATGGCCGACGCAATTTCACGTCCTTTTCCATAGTATTTCTGTTACATGAGGACGATAATGAAAGGCTGTGTGCCATGGAACCCCGTTAACGGTAGGAAAGGTTCTCGCCTCAAGCGGGGCTCGAACCCGGTCCGCTAGACCAGTAGGCCACCACTTAACCCACTGACCTTCCGGGGCTTCTACCAAAGACAAAGATACAGACACACAACACAAGTTTTCAAATAAATATACAGACAGAGATACACATTGATCAAAGTAAACTTGTTTCAACTATCCGATCTTAAACAAACTAAACTTAGACTAAGACCAACAAGATTGATTAATTAGCCAGCAATAAGTTGCATCAACCTTGACGAGACCAAAACCAGGGACATGATTGATGTCGCACTGACAACGATGCGACGTCATCATGTCGCGTCGACGTCAGTATGACGTCATTTCGACGTGATGTGCCTCCGGGAAAATGCTTTTCATAGAATGTATTACTGAGCTCCATGTTAAAACAGAGTTAACTCCCATCGTCCATACAGTCATCGTTGCAAGCAGTCGAAACTTTTCTCGCGCGAAAACTGATTTTCTCTTCAGCTATTCTTTTTAGCTAGTCTGTCAAGCTTTGTTCACCATCTTCATTCACTACCAGATGATACTCCGTATGAGAAGACATAACTAGCCATCGTTTACATCGAGTGAGAAAAAATTTGCAGCGGAAAAACAACAGGGGGCTCTTTATCATAGTAGAGTCGCCGATTGCGATTAAAATCATGTAGCTTCTATCCGAATGCATAACCTTGCAAACTATCACAGTGTACACAAAGCAAAACTTTTAAAGTTATGAGCTGTTTTATAGTTGTGAAAAACTTTCATTCCGAACATTTTTACGAGGGAGACTGCACTGCTAAGACTAGCCTGAGTAAATGCGCATTCTAGTCAGAAAAAGTGTAGTACGCACTGGAATTAGTAAGATGTTACGTGTTTTGACTTTCTGGGCACTTACTAAGCAGCCTGTGTATATGCGCAGTTCGCAAAGCTCATCTGAAGACTTTTTCACGTGTCGCAACCTTAAATATTCCAGCCACATATAATGATAACAGATTTATTCCTCATGCTCAGCTGATACACAACGCTGAAACAACGGCGTGTCATTAATGTTGGTTAAACGTTACTATGACGTAGAATTAACGTTGATATTGACGGTTATATGTTACTTTAGACATAGCCGATTATATGAGGCGCAAATTTATACTCAGTAATAAAGAGGATTATTGAAGATGTTCTGCTATAGTTTACCCACTGATCACAAAACTTTGAATTACATTGAATCAACGTTGATTCAATGATGATTCAACGTTTTGTGTTCGATGGCTAGATGAGACTGAACTGCAAACAGCGAAGATCTGATATGACTGCTCTACTAAGAATCTGGCAGAAAACGCGTTACGGTATCAAATTGATAACTCTACACTACCTGTAAATTTTAGCCCTTGGCCACAAATGAGATTGTTTCCCTTTCCAGTGTCTTTATGTTCAATAGAGAGAACTTTGAAAGTTTTCGACCAAGCTTCGAATCAATACTTAGCAAAACTGAGACTCCATATGAAAATTGGCTTCAATCGGCCCGGTAGTTTCAGAGGAGAAGATGTTTGAATATCTTGACGACGGATGGATGGACTGAATGACCTTGACCTTTAGTGACATAATATATTCATTTGTTTATTTAGTTGACCGTGTAAACCAAGTTTAGTAACTTCGACTTAAATAGTTTCTGAGAAATTCACTGTTTAAGCATTTTCCCATATAAAAGCATAACACACCAATGTTGACCATGTCATAAATTAGGTCAAGGTCAATGCAAGGTCATCATATGTATAAATTATGATGGGCCCGCATGCCCGATGCTATATACTAAGATTCAAGATTATATGCCTTTTGGTTCTGGAGTAGAATATTTTTGAAGGATTTTTACCATATATGGGCATGACGGCCATCTTGGTCTTGTGACCCAGATCCCGCATACAAACTTTCATTCCCCTATCCCACTGAGACTCCATACGAAATTTGGCTTTAATCGGCCCAGTGGTTTCTGAGGAGAAAATGTTTGAAAATCTTGACGACGGATGGACGGACCGAATGACCTTGAACTTTAGCGCCAGAATATCTTCATTTGTTTATTTAATTGACCATGTATACCAAGTATTGTACCTTAGAAAAAGTTTCTGAGAAATCCACTGTTTAAGCGTTTCCCATTCAAAAGCCTAACGTACCAAAGTTGACCATGTCATAAATTAGATCAAGGTCAGCGCAATGCCATTATTTGTATAAACTATGATGGGCTTGCATGCCCGATGCTACATACCAAGTTTCAAGGTCATAGGACCTTTGGTTCTGGAGAAGAAGATTTTTGAAGGGATTTTACCATATATGGGCGTGGCGGCCATCTTGGTCATGTGACCCAGATACCCCGAACAAACTTTCGTTCCCCAAGCCCATGGGGGCTCCATATAAAATTTGGCTTTGATCGGCCCAGCGGTTTTGCAGAAGAAGACCTTTGAAAATGGTATAAGGACGGACGACGGACTACGGAGCATTGCCATATTATAAGCTCACCTTTGAGCCTTCGGCTCAGGTGAGCTAATAAATGCATGCCAAAATTTCTATGTAGCACATACTTACATTTGGGGAGTAAAACACACACGTAGACACATCTTATTATCTGTACATTTAAGTTCTGCAATAGTTAAAACAAATAAAAAATAATAAATAAATTAAAAAGGCAATTATGACATTTTTTTCTTGTCAATTTTAGTTTTGTATGATCGAAATGCAGAATGTATAATTTTTTGGCAATATGTACAAATTTTGGCATTATTTTTTCCCTATAGAATTGCTTCCTTCGTCTGAAGATCGATGTTAATGAAACGTGCACCTAGAATATTTAGTTGTGACTGTGGACAGACTTTCAATATCATTATTTTTTTCTGATACCTAATGGAAAGCCTAAAGAGACGGATCAGATCTTCACATTGATACATACTACACAACGTTATAATGACGTCGCATTGGCGTCGACGCAACCAGATGACATCGCATCGGCGTCATTCTTACGTCATGTGCCCGCTGGGAAATACTTTACTGTCCAGAAGGCACAATACGTCTAAATGACGTAGTATTGACGTCGATGCGGCATGATGGCGTCACATCGACCCCATTTCGACATCATTACGACGTCATGTGCCTGCTGGGTGACTTGTAATGCTGTTCAAACAATTTGCATCGTTTTAATTTACACTCTCTATTGGGACACCTTAAAATTACTGTAATTATTCTAAAATTTGATTAGGTGCTTATACTATACAGTGTGTCAAAAACTGATAGGATATGACGCATTGCACATCTTGATCTGATTCTAAAGTTTCTCAGATACATCTATCCCAAAATATAGGATTACTGCGGCAATTGTTTGTTAATCTTAGAGATCTTGGGTTACATCATTGATAATCAAGGGTCGGTCATATTTGCACATGCATTTTATGCCCATCTCTTGTGTTTCTAGAACGTTATGAGCCTTGTCCGGGCAAAATATGCCCAGGCTGATCTGAGTCTGCGCTGGGCGCACAACCACATTGTTGGTTTTGTCGTGTCGCCCAAAATTTATCCTTTGTTTATGCGAGCTGAGAAGATTATAATCAGACTTTTCACACTGATCTTCGGCCTCTGTGAGCATACGCAATAAAATATCTTGTTACGTGACGCACGCACACAGTTAAGGCACAGTCTGGTTTGTGTCTGTATGTCTGCTTATGCTGTTGTACTGCGACGTCGCAAATTTTAGCAAACGCCACAGATTGATTGGTTGATTGTTTTGGGTTTGCCTTACAATGTCCTAAATCAGTATGACGCCCCGGCACTTGAAGTTATACACAGCACCGTCGTACCATCCCCGCAGGCTAATGCCAAAGATGCTAACAACGAGGACTATGGTCAGTCATCTGCGACGATAAATAACTTAACCCAATTATAACGAATGGATTCTTCAACCCTTATGAAATGGATGATTGCATTCATCTTTTTAGAGGTGTCTGGAAAATTTTCACTTTTAATTCTTTTACAGAAATGCTGCATTTTATAATCAGTCGGTGGAGACCCTGATCAGACGCTGCATAACTCACCCTGATCAGACTGCGGCGTCTGATCTGGACCAGCAATGTTTGCCTGTGTCCCATGTGTGGGATGCATGGCATGAATCTTTTAATTATGCGCGCCGCTGGTAAGTTTAATATTAACGCGAAAATTATCATTACTTGAGCAAACCGTCAGGTCCAGATCAGACTGCTTCTAGATGTTTTGCCATTTCCAACTTTTGCACGCAATTCTGCATTGTAAAACTTAACTGTTCCAATATTAAGGACATTAATAGTGCCCTTTTTTCAGTGGTGTCCCAGTTTCTAGAATTTTTACGGTACACAGTGTTGCTCACGGGAAAACTTAGTTGGTAGGTCTACAGGTAGGTCTACATGTACCAATGCCTAGATCAGCATCCACATCTGTCCAATCTGTTCTTGGATGTTATGATATTCGAACACTCTTCACTGTAGTGACCAGCGTTGACTGCGGTTTGGTCTAGATCTGTAATGTCTTTTCCCTTCACCATGTTAAAACATATGGACTTTCATATCCGCGGTTCCGGATCGCGCGAGAAATGTGGGACAACCCTGCAATAAGGAGTATGCGAGCTGCGCTTGCCCTGAATAGCCTGCACAAGCGCAGGCTGGTCTGGGTAAGCCCAGTTCGTTCAAACTGATCGATTACCTTGTAGATTTTACATGCCCTCTGACCCTGCACAGTAGTCGCAGTTCTAATATATGAGCCGCAACACGAGAAAAAAAAAACAAAGTGGTTGTGCCCCAGCTAAGCGCTTAAAGGGTAGCTAAGGGTCTAAGCTACCTCCATGCGGACAGCGAAGACTCTGAACAGACTGGGCGGGTGCCCAGGCTGATCTGAGTCTGCGCTGGGCGCACAACCACTTTGTTGGTTTTGTCGTGTATATCTTAAAACAGGTTTTCTCATGATGCGGCCAGTGTATTGATACATTTCGTACATCCTTTACCTACTATTTCATATGTAGCAACTATACACATCACTAATTACTATGCCTCCTTCATCTAACGTGTAAACCTTGGAAATATACAAAGTGAGTAAAACCTTTCTTTCTTTCATATTTTCTTTCTTTCTACGTATACTCATACTGCTACATTTTCTTCCGTCTGTCTCTTTCTTCTCAGCGGGCACATGACGTCAAACGGCGTCATTTCAAAATCATGTGCCTGCTGAGTGGCTACGTATACAGCTATATTCTCTCTCTCTCTCTCTCTCTCTCTTGAACGTACATATCTGGTGCGATACGCTTTCATGCGACTAGTTCTTTATTAATTGTCGCATGCCTCTTTGCTGTGCGCACACCATTAGGGACCGACCATTTGATATTCTGGGGGGGGGGGGGGGGGGGGGGCCTGATATATTTATCAAAAAAAAAATAAAATTTCCTGTCTTTGGATATGCAAGAAAAAAAATAACCTGGCTCATAAGGGGGTTCAAAAAAATAATCTGGCCTCAAAAGTAAAAGAAAAAAATAACCTGTCTCCACCCAAAATTTCAAAAAAAAAATATATAGTCTGCAGATAATTCCATTGGAATTGAGTTTTTATAATGTCTCTGGCTTCTGGGGGCGCAGCCCCCCAGACCCCCATATTTATACTAATAATTTAATATTATCTACAATTGGTTTACACCAGCGGGCCCGCATGTGCATACATTTACAAAAACATCCTATATAACATTCACATACATGTATTATTGATCTGCCACATTACTAAGTAAATGTTTCCACTAAAACTGAATTGCAAAAGAGTCACTAGCTTATGGGAGACAAAACCATTATGGCAAAATAAACACTCTAAAAGGCAAAAGTCCTAATATAAAAACCCTTATTTTTATCATCATTCCTCGTTTTTCTCTATTGTTTCCAGTCTTAAAATTGCCATTGAAATTGGGAAATTGCTTGAGCTTCTGGGGGGGCAACGCCCCCCAGACCCCCCTTTGTTAACTTCTTAGCACATAACTTTCAGCCATTTTATTAAATGCCATTCATGTGTAATGTGACTCTATCATGTAAGTAATGTGACTCTATCATGTAAGTATTTATCAAACTTTCTAAAGTACGAGTAAAGCATGTTTGGGCATATATTGGGATAGATAAAAAACTTAAATTCCTAATGTTAGCCCTAAAACTTTGCCGAAATAGCCCTAAATTTTGGCCAAAATATCCCTAATTTAAGGCCTAATTTTTTGCCAAACTCATTAAGGGATGTTTGTATCTGTACCTTAGATGAAAGGAGTTACATGCTCCAGGCACTGGTTTGCAAAAGCAAGCTAAGCCATGCCCTTGGCCTGGTTCTTTTTGTGAGAAAAAAAGGTGTAAAAAATACTGATGTGGGTAAAATAAAAGGATATTAAGGTCAAGTAAACAAGGATCTGATAGTTCAGCTATAAACTTAAAAAAAAAAAAAAAAAAAACCTGTTTGAGTTAGTTTGTAAAAAAAATAAATTAGCTCCCACAAGGTGAAAAAAAATTGTTTCCAGAGGCCAGTGAAATAAAATGTCGTGTCTCCATCAAGAATACCAGCCCCCCCCTCCCCCCCCCCCCCCCCCAGAATATCAAATGGTCGGTCCCTCACGTATCAACAGGAACAGAAAGAAGTCTCTAGCTAAACTGCACAAATTCACGCTGTTCGAAAATGTGACACGGCTCGTATAATAGCCCATAGCCCATTGGGCACGCAACCTTGATTCAACATCATGACTTTGAATCAAGGTTAAGTCAACGTTGATTCAACTTTGTGTGCCCAATGGGAAGCGTCTATGCTGACACAACGTCGAACTGAAGCGTCAATGCAACAACATTAACGTCGCATCGTCGTTGAAACGAGTTTATTTCAACTTTGTATTCCTACTCATGTACATGTATACTGGGCTACTGGCATTTTGCGTTTTAAAATTACTGAATGTGTAGTGCTTCAATAAATAATTCATACATTTTGCAACGATATTAAGTTCGCAAAGAACCGTAATTGCTGTAAATATTGGGGCCAGGCATGTCAGAGGAAACAGCGTAAACCCATTTCAGACTGCTCCCAGATCTTGAGGTAAATTGGTACACTTTCAGGGGAAGCAACGTTGCCATTTTCATTTTGGCTCCATTCTAAATTATTGGGGTAAATTCTTGAAGGAAAGAATTTTGCTCCACTAAGAATACATTCCAAAGCACTTACGTATGTAACGCAACGTCTGATTGGATAACGCTAAACATTTGCGACAGTATATCCTGCGATATACTGTCGGAAACCCGACTTCAATACGTAACGTCGCTTTTCATCAGTTGACGTCTGGTTTTACGTAGCTGAAGGCGCTTGAAATGGGTGCAACTAGCACATTATGAGAGGCGAAAATGTAGAAAAACGCATTAGAATGGGGATAACTGTATTGAAAACTGTCATTTGGGGAGGTAAATCATCGGTTTTATGGACGCAAATTGCGTTTTACGGCTCCGCTGGCGCGTCGCCGTAAAACGAAATTTCCGACCATAAAACCGATGATTTACCTCCCCAAATGGCAATTTTCAAGACAGTTATCCCCTAATTCTTTCGATTAAGAGTAGACACCAATTTGGAGAGCTTTAATGTTAAATGAAGCAAACAGAGAGCCTCAAAAGTTGTCTCCCTTTGTAAAACTGGCGGAGAAACATGAAGGTGTAGGGGAGAGTCGGGTAACTTCGGACAGGCGGGTAAATTCGGACATACAATTGCAAACAGTGAAAATCCAAATGAGACGGCTCATAATGAGCCGTCTCATCAGGATTTTCTCTGTTTGGCCAGTTAATTTTTGTTTTTGTTCCAAACAACTGACATATAAAGGAAACAATGTCAGTGTCCGACTTTACCCGCTGTCCGAAGTTACCCGACTCTCTCCTACCTATTCACCTAAAGGTTGCGGTCTGACCAGGGTTTGCCATGTTTTCGTTTCTGTCAGCAAGTCCCAAGTCGGCAATTCTGTTCGGTTCTTCTTGGTTGTTTAATGTGTTGTTAGTCGTGTTAGTTGCTATTTCTGTTTATTGGTAATTGAGCCGCGACACGAGAAAACCAACAAAGTGGTTGTGCGCCCAGCCTGGGCATCCGCTTAGTTTGATCAGACTCTTCATTAAGTGCCCAAAGGGTAGCTAAGGGTCTAAGCTACCTCCATTTGCACAGCGAAGACTCTGGTCAGACTTATAGTGCAAACACTGAGTAGACTGCTCTTATCTGGCCTGCATTTGCATTAATTGCTCAAACCTGTCTGTTCTAATACTTATAGTTTACAAGATGCAGTCAGTGGCTAAGGTGTTTCAGTATTAGAAATATTGTGGACCTTGCCCTTTACAGGGTGTCTCATGCTAAAGAGTTTGGGGCCGTGATGTAATAATCATTTCTTACATTTCTAATAATAACTTCGAAAAGGCTGACAAAAAGGGTAATCTGTCACTGTTTCATCTCTTTGACCTTGCGCAGGCATTAGACGGTGCCAAGAAGAAAAGAGTTAGAAAAATAGGTCCAGGTGCAAGGGATCTAAATGGACTCTGATCAGACACTGGGTATTCACTATGTATTCACTGGCCCATAGCTCTGTGTAAAAAAATGTAATCGAAAGTATTCAGTCGGTTGTTTTCCTGGCCTTTACCTTTACCTTTACCTTTACCTTTAGTTTTATGGGGAATGTGTATTAGGCCATTGCCTCTTCTGCCCCATGTCTCATCTTCAGGTACTTGTCCAAACGATTCTTGAACATATTAGTTGTCTGTGCTGATATGACGTCATCCGGTAACCGATTCCAGGCATTTATTATACGAATTCTGAAGAAATTAACTCTCTGTAACACACTTTTGTTAAGCCTTGGCTTATAGAGTTTCATACTATTCCCTCTTGTAATATTCTGGTTTAAAGAGAAAAACTTATCCCTGGGTACATTCTCTTTCCCAGTCAAGATCTTGTAAGTTTCAATTAAATCTCCAAGTTCTCTTCTTTCTTCTAATGTAGATAATTTCAAGACTTTTAAACGCTCTAGATAGGGTTAATTTCTTAAACCTGGAACTTTGTAGCTCTGTTCTGAATTATTTCAAGGATCTCAATATCCTTCTTAGGATAAGGGTTCCATGCCTGAACACAGTATTCCATTTGACTTGTATATGTGTGAAAAACTATCTATATAGAAGGTTGAGAATGTCCGTTTTACCGTTCTTAAAGCATAACTAGCTTTTCGTGCAGCTTCAATACACTGTTTACTTGGTTTTCCATTTTCAGTTACATAAACGCCAAGATCCTTCTCTTCAGTTACTTTCATTAGGTTACTAGTACCAAGGACATAATTATGCCTAGGGTTTCCTATTGCTAAAATGCATGACTTTACATTTGTCAGTTTTAAACTTCAACAACCATTGTTTGGACCATTTCTCAAGGTTTTCTAAGTCTAATTGTAAACTTTTATAACTAGCACTCTTTTCATAAACTTTAGTGTCATCAGCAAACATCCTTATCTTAAGGCCATCCAAACACATTTAAAATGTCAAATACTAAATAAATGTCATTTGGATCTTTAAAGGCTTTTTAACTGCGCTGTCCTTGCTTTATCAGGATTATTTCATGGAAGGCCATTCTGTGTTTCTTCCTTTCAGAGCGCAAAATGGTTTTCGACGACATTAGAAAAGTTGTCCTTGGACAACTGCCAGTTGAGGAGTTTGTCTCACCGCTGAGTGCATCTCTTATGTACTTCATAATAACCATGACGTCAGGATGGCTCCTTAGAACAATAAACAGAGCTATAACACCTGAACCAATCAAATTTTACGTAGCAGATTTTTCGGCAACGCTAGAAATGTGTGCATATTTTTTCGAGAATAACTTCATTTTCAAAAACTATGGCAGCTTATGGTTGTTTATAGCTGTTGTAGTTGAATGTTTCATTGCAAACCGAACATTTTACGGCGCCTCAGAAAATCCTTGCCACGCTTTCCTGCAGTTTATGGAACGCAGTATACCAGTTACTACAGCCGTATTGAGAATTGCATTGCAAACCCTAGCTGGCTTTGCATCATATCGTTTCGCTAAAATGGTTTGGTCTTTAGACATGGTACCCGATCACAGAGATCGGTACATGGAAACTCAGTGTGGATCTGATCTGAATGTTGCCCTCATCACCGGTTTTGCCATTGAGATGGGAGCCACGCTGGTGGACACGTGGTTTGGTCGTCAGACAGTTGCAAGATACTCGACAGTGGATGAGATTATAAAACTGGCCAATGGTTCCTTAATGATTGTAATAGGTAGGTGTTGAACTGAACCCAACCCACATTTTATTACCAAACGTGAAGGTTGAACCGCTTTTTACAGTGATTTGAGTTTAGGCGTTTTTTTTACCGCTGATAGAACTATTCTGTTCTGTTCTGTTCAATTCTCGTATCGACGTTACCCAAGTGGCTCAACGGTACGTAACCATAGTTGCACACACTTGGCGCCGTGTGTCCGTCCAATGATAGAACTATGAAGAGTTTCTTTTTAATTTTATCTGTGTAAACTGTGCAATTAGTAATACATACAGAGGAACTAAGGGGCAGTAAAACGTGTTATAAGCAACAATTATGGCTGTTATGACTTCCATTTCTGTAGGCCTGTAATGAAATTACTATAAGCTACCAAATTAATAAATGACTACCGTATTTATCATATTAAACACCCCTGCTATAATAAATGCCCGCTGCTTCTTTTCCGAAAATAATGTTATGAGTGAGTGAGTGATTTGATGCTTAACGTCCACGGTAAACATCTATGGTCATGTCGGGACGGTCAGTTAACCTAACCACACTATTCCTGGGCAGGCTTAGACCTCCTAAGCGGTTAACCAGTACTAAGTGCACATACCTTCGCCAGTAACTGACAACTGCCCTTCTTGAATCAGCGGAAGTAGAAACGAAAGTATGTGGCCAGACCGGGTTTCGAACCCAGGACCTCTGACTTATGAGACAGGTGCCGTACCGATTGCGCTACGCGGCCCGGCCAAAATAATGTTATGTTAAAACTTGTATAAATTCCTGTTTACTTCTCTTAATGAGCTAGTTCTTTGAACTGGGGTCGACTCTTGGAGGAAAGAATTTGCTCCTAGAGGAGCAGATTAATGTTATCTGTTATAGTCGATCAAACAGACTAATAAGTTATCTGTAATAATCGATCATGCAGATTTATGTTATCTGTTATAGTCGATCATACAGACTAATAAGTTATCTGTAATAGTCGATCATACAGATTACTGTTATCTGTAATAGTTGATCATACAGATTAATGTTATCTGTAAAAGTCGATCAAACAGATTTATGTTATCTGTAATATTCGATCATACAGGTTAATGTTATCTGCAATAGTTGATCATACAGATTAATGCTATATGTAATAGTTGATCATACAGCTTGGTAGGTTATCTGTAATAGTCGTTCATACGGATTAACGTTATCTGTTAATCTGTAATGGTCGATCATACAGATTAATAAGTTACCTCTAATAGTTGATCATACAGATTGATAAGTTATCTGTAATAGTCGATCATACAGATTAATAAGTTATCTGTATATCTGATTATAATTTACTGGAGCACTTTAGTCTAGTCTAAAGGCTGGGAAACTTAATGTATTTACAAGCAACTCTGCCATTTTCACTTTTGCCACCCATCTCAATAGGCTATACGCCTGGTTTTGACTAATAAGTATTTATCATTTTTTCAGGAATAAACATGACGGGCATGTATTTCAACCCAGCCATGGCCTCAGGGCATACATTTGGTTGTCATGGTACCGCTGCGTGGGAACACTTCTTTGTGTACTGGCTAGGTCCGTTTCTTGGTTGCTATGTCGCTACTGTCCTCGACAAAACGATTCATATTGATGTGACGGAGAAGAAGAAAGAAAAGGCGAAGAAGGAATCTTAGACTATATATGACACTCTATACATTTAATTATTCCGATCAATGCCAGTCTTGATAACAATCATACCAGTCCGTTTTCACAGCAAATGAGCTTCGACACGAGAAAAAACAACAAAGTGGTTGGGCGCCCAGCGCAGACTCAGATCAGCCTGGGCATCCGCCCAGTCTGATCAGACTCTTCACTAAACCCTGAAAGGGTAGCTAAGGATTTAAGCTACCACCGTGTGGACAGCGAAGACTCTGATCAGACTGGGTGGATGCCCAGCCTGATCTGAGTCTTTGCTGGGCGCACATACCACTTTGTTGGTTTTGTCGCGTCGCGGCTCAAATAAATGTACGCTTCTCTTAAGTCCGATATTTGGACTGGCATTGGGCGTATCAAGGATTGTTCTCAAATCGGACTGATATCGATTGTATCATGGCCGTTAAGGATCGGATCTCTTATGTCCTTACATACGGGATGAGAAATATTCCAATGTTGTTTTTTCCTATAGATCTCAAGAAGCCCACTTTAGGCCATGCTTCGTGTGTATTTTCCACAACTCAGTTAAATCAAGCATGCGATTGACCTGTACATATCATCAGAATCTCAAACTATGTGATAAATTTATAAGTTTATGCGTGCATTCGTGTGCGTGCGTGCGTGCGTGCGTGCGTGTGTGTGTGTGTGTGTAATTAAAAATAGCGGGAAAATTGAGATGTTCCTATCCACATAAAAAGAGGGCAAGCACACACACAGAGCAAAAGTTCTGACGAGACTGCGCATGCGCAGTCGGGTCTGTAGACTGATCTCAGTCACAGATTTTAGATATACACTACTCAAAAGATTTAAAGGGCCTTATGATTTTTCCGTAGACGTCAGTGCAACGTATTCCCACTACTTTCAATTGAAGAAGACACAGAATTTTCAATCAATTTGCCAATTTTGAAAGAGGATCGAAATTACTAACATCCAATATCTATCTTGCCCCTGTTCATGGACTGATTTTTGTAAAAATTGGCATTTTGGTAAAAACTTGTAATTTTTCAAACAGATGAAACCCATGAAAATTTCAAATACAATTGAAAACGACCGTTTTATATGAAACTGAATGTCTTACAAAGTGACCCGCTTGAAAACATCACTTTTAACTCATGTTTATGCGATTTATACACTTCTAGAAAAATGCTTCAATTTCAGAAAATTCGAAAATTGCCAAATTTTGTTCCATTGAAATGATTAAGGCATCAGTTCTATTGAATTTCTTGTCGATTAATCTTCGATCCTTCTTCAAAATGCTGAAAAAGAATGGAAACTTTTCGGCCACTGGCGGTCGAATTTATGTACCGTTGTACTGGGTATATATTGTAGTAATCTCTATAGGAAAATATCAACTGCTCTTTTGAATATTTTGAGTGGTGTATTAATAGCTATATCATTTATATAAAACAAGAATTCCGCGGAATGCTATGTCGCACCTGCATTGCACTTCCACAGTAGCAGAGGTCATGGCCCACAGATGTTCCATGCAATATTTCAACCAAATATACCAAGTGGTTCTGAAATAGAAGCTGATTTTGTTGTTTTCGCCATTTTTAGTAAAGGCAGCCATCTTGGATTCTCGACCTGGCTGAATTTTTACATTTATATGAAGTCTTGCAGTCTGGTCATGCTCCATATGGAATTTGAGAACAATAGGTGCAGTGTTTTTTCATTAAATAGAACTTAACGCCAGAGTTAACTTAAATTAATGTGAACGGAAATTTGTTGCAATGGCGGCCATCTTGGATTCTCGACCTGGCTGATTTTTATCATTCTGAGGTCTTGCAGTCTGGTCATGCTCCATGTAAAATTTAAGAACAATGGGCACAGTGGTTTTTAATTTATTAGAATTTAACGCCAGGGTTAACGTAAAATTAATGTGAACGGAAATTTGTTGCAATGGGGCCATCTTGGATTCTGGACCTGGCTGATTTTTATCAGTCTGAGGTCTTGCAGTCTGGTCATGATCCATATGAAATTTGAGAACCATGGGTGCAGTGGTTTTGGAGAAATTAATATTTAACGCCAGGGTTGACGTAAATGTGAACGGACGGACGGACGGACGGAATGACGGACGGAAAACCGGACGCCTATATCGCACCTTGGTAAAGCAGGTGCGACAAAAATCACTTCTCTCTGAAATCAGGTTTAATAATGAATGAGGTTTAATAATGGGAATCTCTAACATCTTCGACTGACAAAAATCTTTCGAGTCTGAGAAGTTACTCACAGCACATCGCATATGCATTAAGTACCCTAGGTAGCTGTTTGCCCGCGGTGCAAAGACTGAATATGTTTGCAATCGTGTTGCTTAAAATAGAATTGACTGATGTATAATTAGGCATTCATTTTTGCAGAAAATGTGCCAGAGAACTCAGTTTCCATCACACTTCATGCCTTGTAAACATACGATTCTATTCCCGTCTGGAAATAAAAATTCAAGCTTTTGCTAATAGTCAGCCACAATATATAAAGCATGGTATTTAAGCACCGTTTTTTTCTTCGAAGTGAAAAAAAATGATGGAGCTTTTACAAAACTTCTGAATGTGGCCAAACCGAAATTTCGGTTTGGCCACATTCAGGAGTTTTGCGATAACTTCACTAGTTTACCTTTTACAGAGCTAAAATTGTACCAGTATGTTCCAACTTCTGTATGTATTCTCTGCTCTTGAAGGAACTTTTTAAGATTTTAATTTTACATACGGGGTCGAGTAACAGTTATATATTTGGCTATATATCTGCAGCACTGGATTTTTGTGTGTGTGTGTGTGTGTGTGTGTGTGTGTTTTCAATTTCCAGATGGGAACACCAGGCTTACACCGTGTAACTCACATTTGCAAGCCTAGCACTTGCACTTTTCCGTCCGATGAAAGGTCTTGATCAAAACATCGCATTTTTCTTCTTTTTCTTCTACTAAATACAAAGGACCTGGTATGTTAAGGGCCGTTTTCGGCCCCCATTCAAATTCTCTTAAAATTGCATGGTTTCTATTGCTTATCATTTGTGCATATGGGAACAAACAGAAATAATGTGTTTCGTCTGTGTGAATTCTCAGAAAAACATGATTTCTGACATGCCTGTGTTGTTTCAATAATATTACAGAAAATTGCCACAAATTGTCCAATAGCTTTTCTTTTAAAGAAATAATAGTTACAATTGTTACAGCTTTTGAAAGCTCTTGATAATAGGATTTTGGTGAAATGCATATAGATTGGATAGCAGTGCTCATCACCTGCACACTGCACCAGGCCTGTCCAGGTACCCCACCCACTCAAGTTTGCAAGTCCAGAGACGCTAACCAAAACAACCCAACATATCAAATTAAAATATATACCAAACTATTCCTTGTGTTCTAACTAAGACCGGACTGCCAATCCAGGGGTCGCAAGTTCGATCCCCCGCTTCTCCGGTCTTTCGGATGAGACTTTAAACCGAGGTCCCGTCTCCGTATGACCTCGTTGTTGGTGGGACGATAAACCCGAGTTCACTCACTCACTCCAACTAAGAAAATGAATACCCACAACATATGTTTATTTTGTGCATGAGAGGAGGTATGGGCGTTTTTATGTTGAGAGAGTCAGAGTTCTAAATGTACCAAAAGCTACAAGTTTGGTAACTAAAAGTAAAAAATTAACATAGAGCCTGGTCTCCAGTACATTTAATATTTCCATGGCATGTTAATATATCAAAATTTTGTCTGTATACAAAATTTGAAATGTGCTGGAGGGCGGGCTCATTTTTTGAAAGCCTCAAAGGCAACCAAATTCGTCAAAATCAGCTGCGGGTATGGGTATGTTCAAGATAGAAACACAAATAATTCATGCAAGGACTGGTTAATTTTTGTTTGCTGATATATTCTGGGTTGGAACTTTCTAATTGTATGTACACATTTTTATTATCTAAATGGAACTTTTGAAAAAAATGAATTTTCTGGGGAGTGGGGGTGGGGTGGGGGGGGGCAAATATGGGCATTATCATACCAGGCCCTTTTGAAAAGAAAAACGTAGCAAAATGCAAAGTGATGATACAGACCTGCATGAATGTAATCCGACGTAATATTGAGCCGCGACACAAGAAAACCAACAGTGTGGTTGTGCGCCCAGCGCAGACTCAGATCAGCCTGGAGATCCGCCCAGTTTGATCAGACTTTTCGTTAAGCGCTTAAAGGGTTGCTAAGGGTCTAAGCTACCTCCGTGCGGACAGCGAAGACTCTAATCAGACTGGGCGGATGCCCAGGCTGATCTGAGTCTGCGCTGGGCGCACAACCACTTTGTTGGTTTTCTCGTGTCGCGGCTCCATTATGCATTTGCACATCCTCATAACTTTTTCTACATTGTCCAAAGTGTTTATGTGATTGTTATTATTAAATATTTTAAGTTTTTGCCAGTGTTCGTGGTATCTTTCACAAAAATATTCTTAAAACTTATTGACATATGTATAATGGGCCCATTTCGGATTTACTGTGTAAATATTTCATAGAGCCATCTACATACAGTAAAGACTTATATCAGGCTGTTCAGTGGCGCAAACTTTTCAGTCTTCACTTTTTTTTAGATTCCCCAGTATTCATAGACAGTTCGTGCGAGAAGGAAGACTCTACTCGGACTGCGTGGATAATCTGAGTCTTTGCTGTTTGCAAATGATGTAAGGTACTTTTCCACGCAACGTCAGTCACTTGAGCCGCGACACGACAAAACCAACAATGTGGTTGTGCGCACAGCGCAGACTCAGATCAGCCTGGACACCGGCCAGTCCGATCAGACTCTTCGCTAAGCGCTCAAATGGTAGCTAAGGGTCTACGCTACCTTCATGCGGACAGCGAAGACTCTGATCAGATTGGGCGGATGCCCAGGCTGATCTGAGTCTGCGCTGGGCGCACAACCACATTGTTGGTTTTGTCGTGTCGTGGATAATTTATAGAGTATTTCCAATGGGCGCTTTTTCAATGAAACATTAAAAGAACTTCAAACCAACCTTGATGCAACGTTAACCACTAGAAATATGGCGTAAAAAATCCAAATATTAGGACAGATAGGTTTGCGCAAAAAGTGCCGACTCAAATAAGGAGCAGTCTAATCAGTGCCTTCACCGTTTGCCATTCAATTATGAATCTTCTGGACACATTTCGGACGCAATACGTTTGCGCGACTTTTCCGAAATTTTCTTTTGCGCGACCCATACGAATGCGCACCTTTTTAGCATACGAAAGCGCGACTTTTTTTCCCTACGAATGCGCGATATTTTTTCTACGGATGCACGACTAGTTTAGTTCATTAAACTTCAGACATTTCAATGTTCCATAGTGTAACCCTTCCGTTAGCCAGCCAGATAGAATATATTTTATCTGTTGAGAAAATATATGAGCCGCGACACGACAAAACCAACAATGTGGTTGTGCGCCCAACGCAGACTCAGATCAGCCTGGGCATCCGCCCAGTCTGATCAGAGTCTTTGCTGTCCGCATGGAGGTAGCTGAGACCCTTAGCTACCTTTAAGCGCTTAGCGAAGTGTCTGATCAGACTGGGAGGAGTGAGTGAAATGTAATCAGTTTGAGTAAAGTATTGGCGGAGGATCTAGACGAAATTTCGCCTTATCCAACCTATCCGTGGATCTAGATGAAATTTCGACTTATCCAACCTATCTGCGTACCTAGGTAAACTTTGAGTCGCGCAAACGTAGGCATATTTTCGGGAAAAAGTCGCGCAAATGTATGCTACAAAAAGTGGCTCGAACGTAGGCATTTTTCAGGTATAGTCGCGCAAATGTGCTGCTCCCCACATTCCATCGTAAAAAAATAAACTGTTCCTGTTTAGGACGACTACGGTGATTATTATTTGAGCCGCAACATGAGAAAACCAACACAGTGGTTTGTGCACCCAGCGCAGACTCAGGTCAGCCTGGGCATCCGCCCAGTCTGATCAGAGCCTTCGCTGTCCGCGTGGAGGTAGCTTAGACCCTTAGCTACCCTTTAAGCGTTTATCGAAAAGTCTGAGCGGATCAGGCGGATGTCCAGGCGCACAACCACTTTGTTGGTTTTCTCGCGTCGCGGCTCATTTTAGGTGCCCAAATGTTAAGAAGTTTTTGGGTATGCTACTTGTATACGCATTACCTATTTGAAATAGCTGAAATGAGCCGCGACACGAGAAAACCAATAATGTGGTTGTGCGCCCAGCAAAGACTCAGATCAGCCTTGACATCCAACCAGTCCAATCAGACTCTTCGCTAAAAGCTAAAAGGGTAGCTGAGGCTCTAAGCTACCTTCATGCGGACAGCGAAGACTCTGATCAGACTGGGCGGATGCCCAGGCTAATCTGAGTCTGCGCTGTCCGCACAACCACATTGTTGGTTTTGTCGTGTCGCGGCTCAAATAATTAAATTTCTTTTGCTTGGTCCAGTTCCGGTTTATAACGAAAAACTTCTAAAAGCTGGTACACCTGAAATAATTTCCATAAATGTCCTTAAAATTAAACAGTTTGGTTATCAAAGCAAAAAATGCGTCCAACGTATGCACATGGAAGGCAAAAGTGTAGGCCCTGATCAAACTGCTCCTTTAGAAACAGACTGATCTAGGCCTGCACTGTTTGCTCATACCTGTCTATCTCAATATGTAGAATTTTTACGTTACTATGAAAAAAAAATTCGTTTTCTCATATTTGCACAAATGGATGTATTATACAAATGTACAATTTCTTGTTGTTGTCTTCCACGGTAAACAGCTACATGTATGGTCCTGTCGGGACGGTCAGTTAACCAAACCACACTATTCCTGGGCAGGCTTAGACCTCCAATAACTGCCCTAAGGCTTCTTGAATGCATTTGTGCAAATATGAGAATACGAAAGTATAGTCCGTTTGCTTCAAAGTGCAAACGGGGTTTTGCTTATTTTCTCGAAAACGATGAAAGTTCCATCAAAAGTTCCAATGTCCTAATGATTCCTATAACTATACATAACAGAATACGGAAAGTCCAAATTTTTGGATGCTTTTGTAAAATATTTTCCATTGACCTTAATGCAAAAACTGAGCAGTTTCACTAAAGGGCGTCGTATGCTTGTTAGAACAGCCAAAATATTGTTGATAGGCAATAGCGTAAACTCGTTGTTTACTACAGGTGTGGGCGTATATGAATGAAATAGTAAAATGTATTCACCTGTCCTCACGCGTAACGCATGGTGTAACTGGTCAGGTGATTCTATGTTGTAAATAAATATTGAACTATTATATTATTTTGCTAGTAAAAAATTGTATGTTTTAAAATTTGATAATATATGGGTGAAACAAAAGTATAAAAAATGGATTTATAATAAAATTTCAATTAATTATCCAAATTGCGTTCTAGGGATAGCATACATTGGTCACATGCTCTAACACGTAAAACTAAACGGGAATTCCAACAGCCAACTTTTACTCCCTTGTAATTAAGAGGTGAAAATGACATATTTTGGTCTCGTTTTTGTATAGAAACTTTTTTATGCAAAACCATTTATTTCTGCAAAATTATAATTTTGTTATGTATAGGATGAAAATTAAGAATGAGCGATTCTAAAATCTTTTACCTCTCACCAATTTTGAGAAAATATTGGGGATGCCGTTTGCATTTGGGAGCAAACGGACTATAGTATGGTGTCTTTACTATTTAGGTAGATATTCAGTAACAATACGCTACGGTATATGACCAATATGACAGTTGTATATGACATATAATATGTGCAGGTTACCCTGTGCAAGATAAAACTAATACGTGTTTACTCAAAAGCTAAATACTTGATAAGATTACACGTGAACAAACGGAGAAATTGTGAATTTACTTTGCAAATAGGTATGTAATATTATATTCGTATGCCTATATAGATGTATGCTATACATCGGTGGTAGCCGCCTGTATTTCCCGCCGCCTGGTCCCGAGGTTATAAAACGT
This sequence comes from Ctena decussata, assembly GCA_963989385.1. Lineage (NCBI taxonomy): Eukaryota > Metazoa > Mollusca > Bivalvia > Lucinida > Lucinidae > Ctena > Ctena decussata. The sequence goes on along the minus strand of OZ022512.1, from coordinate 37,249,385 downwards.
TTTTCATGCCCAAACTGAGAATGTTCTAAATTTTGATTTTATATTGAGAGCATTAAAGAAAGTATGTGAAAAAAACAAAGAAACAATTAAAAATAATCCACATAATGCAGGTTTAATATGTTACAGTGGAAATTTAATGCTCAGCTGAGGTGAGCATGAAAAAAGTTTTATGACTTCCGGGCCAGTCCCCGAGGTTATTTAACTTCTGTTTTCATGCTCAACTCAACACACACTGTTCCGAGCCACACCCAGAATGTCACTGAAAGTCAACTGATAGTGTATAACTGGCCAATGCAACGATAAATTAGCACGTGACATAGTCTCACAAACAAAATCCCACGTGTTCAATGTCTAACATAAGTCCGTGACTTTACCTTTTTACCTATGTTTACCTAAAGTAGGCGTGGTTTTCGGAACTCTCTTTAGAAATCATTCTAACTAAATCTTTTGCAGCTTGCAGAGATCTTTGTTGCTTCCAGTGCTTGCTTTTTACATACTTTATAAAATTTAACTGCTCGAAACAAGCCTAATTATCCCCCGCCGAAGGCGGAGGGATATAGTTTTCTCCATGTCCGTCCGTCTGTCGGTCCGTCCTTCCTTCCACCCTCCGTCCGTCCGTCTGGGGCCATAACTAAGTAACCACTGGACGGAATGTCAAGAAACTTAAAATAAATGTATATCACTATAACCCGCTGATGCACATCAAGTGTCATCAGACTGGCTTCAGTAATGCATGAGTTATTTCCCTTGAATTGTTTTAAAATCAATAAAATGAGCCATAACTAAGTAGCCACTGGACGAAATTTCATGAAACTTAAATATATATCTTTATAATCCGCTGATGCAAGTCACGTTTTACCAGACTGGCTTCAGGAGCGCATGAGTTATTGCCCTTGAACTGACTTAAAATCAATAAAATGAGCCATAACTAAGTAACCAGTTACCCAAACTTCATGAAAATTAAACTTAATATGTATCACCATAAGGCGGTTATGCACATCATAAGTTTCATTAGAATTGCATCAGATGTGCATGAGTTATCGCCCTTGAATCAATTAAAAATTGACACATTTAGCCATAACTAAGTAATCAATGAATAGAATTCTATGAACTTTTTACTAAATACGTATCACCATAACACGTTGGTGCATCTTACATGTACGTTTTGTCGAAATTGCTTAAAGTCTCCATAGTCCTATCGGTGGTAAAAATCGTCGAAGCACAAATCCTTATAAAATTGGTACAGTCTTCAGAATTCATGATAATGTGTCGGTTGTTGTGCTTTTTGTGTCATATTAATGGCAAAAAAGAAGGAATAAAGTATTTTGGGGGGAAAATGACAAGTCTTTTCGGAGAAATAAGGTTTTCGTTTCTGGTTCCCCGTTGGGCTATTAACTTACACAACAGCGAGACATGGAATGAGATCCTCGCCTTACATTGTATTTTTATCCACTGTAAAAATAGTGTACATTGTATTTTTACCTCTTGTACCTTGTATTGTTACCACTTGTACCTTGTATTTTTACTATGTAATGAAACGTAAATTCGAAAGTAGGTCATTTTAGTTGCCAACCAAAATGACTAGATATTTTTTTCAAATCGTTTTTATGAGAAACTCATGGACGTTTCATTTTTCAAAGCCGGCCAATCAAGATCATATACAATGAAGAAACTGCAGTGAGAAGCTTGCAGTGATAATTCACGATAAAATATTTCAGCTGATAGAGTAATGGGGCCTTTAAGTTAGCAATGCGTTATTGCCATTGACTTGGTTTAGAATCAACAAACTGAGTCATAACTAAGTAACCAGTGAATGGAATTTCATGAAACTTAAAACAATTATGCATTGTCTTGACAGAGCAGTCCACATAAGTTTGAATTAGCCATAACTTAGATACTGGATAGAACAAAATTTCTTAAAACTGAATTAAAAAGGTATCATCATAGTGCAGTGATGCTGAGGCAAGTGTTTAAGAACAGATTCAGCTTAGCTTATGCCTCACTTATGCCAGAGTAATAGTCCTTGATTTGATTTACAAGTTCAGCCCAGTGAACGAAATTATATGAATCTTAAAATAAACCATAATAAACGAATCAATGCCACTTCGGCGGGGATATAAATTCACCGAATTTGCTTGTTTTGTATTTTGAATTGTATTCGAATATTGAAAATTGAGCACATTCACAATGGAGCATGTGAAAAGTTTCGCATAATTTCACTTTTGATTCGCATTTCACAAGATTTCATCGGTCTATTAACGCGTGGTCAAAATTTAGCCAATAATATCAAAGGTCAATGAATATTTAATCTTCGTTTTTCCCCGTTGTACTGCACTGCGTCGTACTTGCACTCTGTCAGATCTTAATTCAAAATGTTTCTCTAGTTTGTAAATGTGCCGAATGGAAATTTCATCGAAAAACAGATGCAGATATTCAAAGCTTGCTGTTTGTTAGTGAAGATATACTTTCGATTCCTACTTTCGGTTAAATGCACACAAACAAACAGTGCATCATGTTGGTAACTATTTTGGAATCAGGTCAATCTCAAGAATTTCGCGGTCCATTTTGGAATTCCAAATCGGAAAGCCCAATCTTGAGATAGGTCATTGTCGCTACCCAGTGTCAAAATTACGGTTGCGGGTGCCGGCCGACATAGCTCATTTGAGTCATATTCATTAAAGTTATTGTCAACTCTTCTCCTAGAGACATATTACAAAACACACTTCCATTTAATCTGCGCCGATTATCTTTTCGAAAAAAAGATTTTCCTAGTTTAAAATGCTGTTTTACACCAATAAGAATCTTATTCATGTGTGCATCACAAAGCCACTGACTTAACATGCCTGACCGAGGTTTTTGCTCGATTTACAAACTAAACGGCAATAAAATTCTTTCGTCCCAAAGACGATTAAAATAATTGCTGTTGTATCGACAGCCAACTCCAACTTAGTGAATGAGAAGATTTAAGGTGTTGGGTAGTCTCCACTTGCTTGAGTAATATCAAGTACACACTGTAAAAATTTCCGTAGATTTTACGGTAGAATAACTGGCAACCAGCTGCCAGTCCATTTCCCGTTGTTTATACGGGCGCCCGTATAAAATTGCAGGAATTATCAAGTAGAATAGGATAGAATAGAACAGGTGTTGTTTTATTATCAAGTAGAATAGGATAGAATAGAACAGGTGTTGTTTTGGTCTTATTGCCCTTCAACACTATAAAGGTCTTTTCGAGTGCGACCAGTAAACGTAACACTACCATATTGTAATTTCCAACAATGTTCTACAGGCAAACGCCCGTAAAAATGCGGGAAAATGGACTGGCAGCTGATTTCCAGTTATTCTACCGTTAAACCTATGGATTTTTTTACAGTGCATGTTGTTAGTGGTCTCGCATTGCTTTAACACGCCAGAACGACTTATTCGAAAGTGACACCAATACCCGTCAACATACATGCAGCTTTTATGCACTGCACCTAAGCTGTTTGGGTAATATATCAGTTGATTCTGAAACAGTTATTTAATAGTCAACTGATATATTACCCAAACGGCTAAGCCCCACCTGTTGTCCAGAGAGAGCTCTGCCAGCTAGTTGAGATCTGGATTTGGGCCTGGCCTCTCCAAGCCCCACTTTCCGACGTAAAAAAAGGATTGACCACCATTTAGAAAATTGGCAGTGTGGAAGAGACGATTTTAAACTTCATAGCGCAGTCATTCAAAAGAGTGCATTGAAGCCAAAGTAGGATTGAGATAGACGATAGTTTTATTCAGCTAAACTATAATTTCGAATCAAAAGCATAACTGCTTTTGTGAGCTCTAATGTCCAGAAAGGATACACTACGCTATGATAATGAAGAATGCGTTTACGGCGCCACACTACAAGGTGCATGGATACATTTTAGGTTCTTTGCCTTCCTTCTCAGTTGATTTAATTCGTAAAGGAAAGACTCGCTCCTGCAGACAAATCAACGGTCACCCCCTTTTGACAGCGCTTCATCCGCCAAATGATTCACGGTTACTAGCGACCATGGATAAAAACGATCACAGTTTAACCCATTTATGGCCAGTGGACTGTTCTATGCTTATCAAATGGATGAGTCCATGTGTCAGTTAAGGGTTTCTGGTTTAATTTACCTATCATTTCAATTGTATTTTTAAGAGAAATACCTACTTGACTTTAATACGCAAATAGTTTAGACCCAGATCAGACGTCGCGTTTTGCGGCATCTTATATGAGCCTGCACTGTTTGCGTACGTGTTATTTATGGGACGCTGGGGTCGTATTTATAAAACAACTTAAGTCGTTGCTATGCGGTTGCTAAGGCTAAATTTCTATGTTGGAGATTCCCTACAACTATGAAATTTGCTCTTGAGGAACAGTCTTTTTTGCTCTGGAGGAACAGTCTGAAAATGACTGTTCCTCCAGAGCAAATTTCATAGTTGAAGGGAATCTTCTTCATAGAAATTCAGCCTTAGCAACAGCATAGCAACCACTTAAGTCGTTTTATAAATACGGCCCCTGGGCATTAGTGGGTTAATAACTCATTTCTGCTCTAACTGAATTAAAAGAACATAATTATTGATTGATTTGTTGCTTTCCGTCCACGGTAAACAGCTATGGTCATGTCGGGACGGTCAGTTAACCTAACAACACTATTCCTTGGCAGGCTTAGACCTCCTAAGCGGTTAACCAGTACTAAGTGCACATACTTTCGCCAGAAACTGACAACTGCCCGTCTTGAATCAGCGGAAGAAGAAACGAAAGCGGGTATCGGTCTAGCCACATACTTGGTCTGGCCACTAAAGAACATAGTTACTTTTTCCATGTAGCTCTCCTCTTTTTCAGATTTACCGCCTTCAAAATGGTGATTGAGGACCTCAAGAAAGTTTTTCTTGGTGAGCTATCGGCTGATGAATTTGTTGCTCCTCTAAGCGCCTCGCTCATATATTTTCTACTTACAATGACCTCGGGATGGCTTTTAAGAACTGTAAATCAAAATATAAGTCCCGAACCAATCAAATCATATATAAGAGACTTCAGTGCAACGCTGGAAATGTGTGCGTATTTCTTCGAAAATGCATTTATTTTCAAGCACTATGGTACATACTATTTAGTTCTACTTATTATAGCTGAGCTATTCATATCAAACAGAACTTTTCTCGGAGCATCTGTGAGTCCCTGTGTTCCTTTCTTGGGTTATCTGGAAAGAAGAGTATCATTGTCCACGATGCTGTTTCGAATCGCTATTCACACAGTAGCCGGTGCTGCGGCCTATCGTTACGCTCGCTTACTTTGGTCTTGGGATATGGTTCTCGAGCACAGAGATAGATATTTAGAAACTGGCTGCAACTCTGATTTAAATGTTACACTCTTTGTTGGAATTGCTGTTGAACTCGGTGCCACTATGACAGATACCTGGTTGGGCAGACAGAAGACAGCGAAAGTCCCGATTGTGGATGAATTCATCAAAATGCTCTTAATAGCGATTATGGTCGTCACGGGTAGGTACATCAGCCTCAGTCAGCAAAGCTCGTATGATTCTGATATCCTCCGTCGAAAACTACCGGAATCGTACGAGGTTTGCCGATGTATCCCTGATAGCGACAATAAATGTCAATGGATCCATTCGGAACACCGCTCGGCCAGTTTCGTGAATCACGCAATTGGCCGAGCGGTGTTCCGATTGATGGTGGATCCTGATGAATTTACTCATGCAAATCAGAGGCGTATCTGACGGTAATTTCATGAAATGCATACTCAAGTTTAAGCCTGGGACATTTGCCAACCTGTTGAAATCTAGTCTGATTTAATAAAAATGCGAATGCAGTCTGGCAATTTTGTTAGTCCGACAAAATTTCAATCTGAGTATGTGATTGATTGATAGATTGATGTGTTGCTTTACGTCCACGGTAAACATTTATGGTCATGTCGGGACGGTCAGTTAACCTAACCAAACTGTTCCTGGGTAGGCTTAGACCTCCACACTGTTCCTGGGCAGGCTTAGACCTCCTAAGCGGTTAACCAGTACTAAGTGCACATACTTTCGCCGGTAACTGACAACTGCCCTTCTTAAATCAGCGGGAAGAGTGAGTGAGTGAGTGAACTCGGGTTTAACGTCCCACCAACAACGAGGTCATATGGAGACGGGACCTCGGTTTAAAGTCTCATCCGAAAGACCGGAGAAGCGGGGGATCGAACTTGCGACCCCTGGATTGGAGCGGGAAGAGAAACCTACGCCGAATCTGTTGGAAAGAGACTATATATGCAAGGGCGTAGGTACGTGTACGCAAATACGCAGATGTATAGTGAAATTTTGTCAAATTGACAAAATTTCAATTTCATTTTGAAATGTGGTAAATTGGGCAAGATTTCAATACAAACTGCCAACTGGCCTTAAAAGAAAAAACAATCTAAGGGGCTAAAACTCTGGCTTTCCACTAAAGGAGTGTGGAAACCTTATTATACGTATCGTGTGATTTCCTCTAGCAAAGACCCAGAATGACCCAATTAAATTTATTTAATAATCAGAAATTGTCTTTTTTTCTTACCAATTAGCTCAAAATATGATCTTAAGACGTCAGTCTAAGATAGTGTTTTCGACAATTTTTACATCCAAACGTGATATTTAAATCTTTTTAAGTATGATAGAATACACAGCTAGCAATTTTATACATTATAATTTGAGCGTGACGCGACAAAACAAGGCATGTACGCATAGGGAAGACTCAGATCTGCCTGGGCAGCCGCCCAGTCTGATCAGAGTCTTTGCTGTCGGCATGATGGTAGCTACGCTTTAAGCGCAGAGCAAAGACTCTGATCCGACTGGGCGGATTCCCAGGCTGATCTGAGTCTTCGCTAGGCGCACATGCCACTTTCTTGATTTTGTTGTGTCGCGGCTCAATTTTCTCCTTTTCGAGTCTAAGTTGGACTACCCTTTGTTATTATAGCCCTTTTTGGTAACATATATTTACGGCATATGTGCCTACACGTCCATTCCCAGCAGGCACATGACGTTGAAATGACGTCGTACTGACGTCGATGCGACGTAATGACGTCGCATCGACGTTAGTATGACGTCATTTTGACGTCATGTGCCTGCTGGGTTCTATATACAGTATTATTTCTATTTTCAGGTATTCATACAACTGGAATGTACTTCAATCCGGCGTTTGCATTTGGTCATACATTCGGTTGTCATGGCACTGAAACCTGGGAACATTTGTTTGTGTACTGGCTGGGGCCATTTCTCGGTTGTTACGTTGCTACATTAATAGACAAGGTCATTCATATAGACTTTGGTGGATCAGATAACTCCACAACAAAGAAAATTTCCTGATAATTCAGTCAATCACTTTCTTGATCAATGCATAGTAGAAAAAGTAGGTCATTTTAGTTGCCAACCAAAATGACCCAAATACATATAAGTTTTCAAACCCTTATGTGAGAATCAAGGATGTTTTATTTGTTTAAAGCTTGCTAATCATGGTCATTTACAATGACGAAACTATATTGAGAAGCTTGCAGCGATACCTTATGATAAAAATTTTCATGTTAATAGCTCAATGGGCCTTTAAATGAACCTATTTGTGCAACGATAAAGGATAGTCGCCCGTGTGTCGTGCCATCAAGCTGGCGTTCAATCGGAACACCGCTCGGCCAATTTCGTGAATCAGCTGATTCACGGAATTGGACGAGCGGTGTTCTGATTGGCTGACGACGTGATAACTGAGTCGAATGACGTCCATCTATGACGTGGCCGTTACTACAACGTTTCTGTGCCAATGATTTTACATGTTGGAATAAGAAGCAAATATGGAAGCATTGTTATTTTACTTCTCGACTTCCATGAGGTCATGAAGCTGGTGGTCGTCGCTAAATTTCGCGCTTGACGGAAGTTTAGCTCATCGCCCGACGTACGTCGAAAAGTACAAAATCAGTTCTTTAAACGGAAATTTCTCCGAAACAGGTTCATCTAAGGAAAATAGAAGGGAATGTAATCATTTAATTATGATTTCATTCTCTTTGAATTTGCATAGATGGAACAGTGATCATACTTCCGTGAACAACAGTCGGTCACGCGACGTCACATGAAAACAAAACGGACGCCATTCTATTTGAGGTCACGTCATGGTGATGGCCGTTTAACGTAAGCGATTTACTCGGTTAGTGAAGCTTTTCGTCATATATTTTACAAAAGTTGCACTTAAAAATCGAAATTGATGCTCATAATAATTTTGATATGGAATGGTAATTATAAGGGCCGCCCTCGGGCGTCACTTGCGTTGCATGAGACCCATTGTGTTCATACTTCCATGAACAGCGGGAAAAAATCGAAATTTATTTCTTAAAAGAGGAAAGCTCTGAATATACTCAGAGGCAATAAAAAGAATACAGATTTGATTTTGAATACTGGGTTTTTGTCGCACCTGCTTTAGCAAGGTGCGATATAGGAGTTCACTTTTCCGTCCGTCCGTTAGTCATTCCGTCCGTCCGTACGTCCGTCCGTACGTCCGTCCGTCAACAATTACGTCGACCCTAGGCTCTCTAACATTTAAGTCCATTTCTCGCAAAGTATGATACCTACAATCATCAAACCTGGCATATAGCTTCTCCTTAGAATGTTCTCGAGAGCTGTTGCTCTTATTTTTACCCTTACCCTGTATTTTATGCTTTGCTGACTTTGTAAAACAGGCCACCAACAATTATGTCGACCCTAGCGTCGACCCTAGTATTTAAGTCCATTTCTCGCAAACTATGATACCTACAATCATCAAACCTGGCATAAAGCTTCTTCTTAGAGTGTTCTCGAGGACTGATGCTCTTATTTTTACCTTCACCTTTATTTTATGCTCTGCTGACTTTGTAAAACCGTCCTTCAACAATTACGTCAACCCTAGCGTTTAAGTAGATATCTCGCAAATTATGATACCTACAATCATCAAACCTGGCATAAAGCTTCTTCTACGAATGTTTTGGAAGGCTGTTGCTCTTATTTACGCCTTGACCTATATTTCATGCTCTGCGGACTTAGTAAAATTTTATATTCAAAATTTAGTCCATTCTCACAATTTATGATACCTAGAATCATCAAACCTGGCATCAAGTTTCTTCTTAGAATGTTCTTGAGGGCTGATGCAATTAATTTACCCTTTACATATATTTCATGCTCTGCTGACTTTGCAAAATATTAAACCCCAAAATATATATCGGCCCTGGTGTTTTAATCCTTTCGTCTGAAAGTATGATACCTGCAGTCATCACACCTGTTCACGAGGGATGTTGCAGTTATTCCTACCCTTGGCCTATATTTCATGCTCTTCTGACTTAGTAAAATTTTACATCCAAAATTGTGTTGACCCTAGCATTTTTGTCCATTTTTCATAAAGTTCTTTTAACTATATAGTCTTTACTACTGTGAAAACGCTATGCAGGTGCGACATAGCATTCCGCGGAATTCTTGTGTGTAAATGGCTGTCGTGGAATTATTAATACCCACGTTCATTTTGGCAAACGTCTAGCTGTGCGAAATACATACAACTTGTTTTGCAGTATTTTATAATGAAGTTAAGTTCCCTCAAATCCAGCGGCTTCAGTCAAAACTCACTTTGCACATGTTAAATGGCATTCTGCTCATCGCAAATGTGTAGCGCTTATGTCGGTGAGTAAATCACATTGTCATTTATCTGAAACTCCATCCAAAAGTTAAAAATGCGTCAGGTCTCAAATAAGCTCCCTTTGAATTAAAACTATAGGGAATTAAACGTTTCTCTGCCTTACCTGGTGGTAAAAGTCTTCACTTGGAACTTTCAGAAAAGTGTTGTTGGGCTTCATGCCTTTGTGCGCACTTGAATGAAACCATAAAGACTTGTTTATTTGAAAGAAAATTGCAAATGAACTTCCCATAAGAACTCAATGCAAATTCAATGCATGTTACAAGACGCCAAAAACATCAATTCTTGGTACAAAAATTTGATACTTCATCCCATTTTTGATTTGAGAGTGCAGCATGTCCTTGACACCTTTCATCCTTTTTTCGATGCAATGCATAAAATGCATTAAATTAATCTTCTACAAGTTTCCAAAGTGTGTGTGTTAAAAGGGGGCTACTCAAGCAACAATGTTGACTTACATCCCTTATCCATTTAAAACAATGCCGTTTTCTTTTCCTATGACCGATGGTACTGAAAATTGTCGCAAATTATGCAAAAATGATTGGAATTATCAACAGCGCCCAGCTTTTATGCAGATATGTAGACACCTGTCGAAAAATAAAGACTAAGTTGCCTGTATAATTTCTTTTGCCTTTAGATATATTTCAAAGATTTTTATCGCACATAACAACAGAATATATCATGGGACTATTTGCCAGTGCGGATGATACTGGCTATTCGCCTGCAGTCCTTGCCGACAAGTATTAGCCTACATGAATACAGCAGGCAAACCCATCCGTAGACTAGCCCTAGTCTGATAATGAAAAGGTATACCGTTTATAGGAAAAGAATTTTTTTCGCTTCTTTTCACTGGCTAGTCTATAAAACTTGAATCTGCTCCTTTTCTGATATATACGAGCTATATGTATAGACTAGCTGTAGGATCTGGGAAAATAAAATGGCTGACTGATATAACTTCTTCACCTAGTGGCTAGGCTAACCCATTCGGAACACCGCTTGGCCCATTCCGTGAATCAGACGTTGATTTACGGAATTGCCCGAGCGGTCTTCCAAATCGGTAGGCAATTTGACCAGACTACGAATAAACCACGTAGATCCTTACGATACAATTTTTTTTTGAATATGAAAAAGTTAGCAAATACAGTCGGCAGTTTAATCCAAAACCAAGATGATATGAGCAGCGACACGACAAAACCAACAATGTGGTTGTGCGAACAGCGTAGACTCAGATCAGCCTGGGCATCCGCCCAGTCTGATCAGAGTCTTCGCTGTCCGCATGGAGGTAGCTTCGATCCTTAGCTACCCTTTGTGAACTTAATGAAGAGTCTGGTCAAACTGAGCAGATGCCCAGGCTAATCTGAGTCTGCGCTGGGCGCACAACCACATTGTTGGTTTTGTCGTGTTGCGGCTCATATGTTTTGCTTCTTATAGTATGAGCCACTCATCGTGGCATTTCCTAATACATGTACTGTACAAAGAGCATGAGCGCCAAGAGGGTCCTACATTTAATGTTCTGTGATTTTTTTTGCAAAGAACATGTTTTTTTGACAATTCATCTCGGTTGGAATACCATATTGCTTCTAAAATTTCAATCTAAATATAGGGACAGCAGTATCTTTGCAAACAATTTGTAGAGCCTCGTCAGACTGTTCCTAAAGAGCACAGTGATACATGGAGGTGATGCAGTGCTCGTAAACTATTGCCTGACAATGAGTAAACCCTACATGTCCTCTTATTAAACAAAGTCACGATAGCATTTAACATAGCCTCCTTAGGGGTCAACAAGTAGCACGCTCTTGGGGTCAACCCTTAAAGAGAAGAATTTGCTCCTTTAGAAGAGTAGACCCTTTCTAGAAGGGGTTTGTTGCCCAGGTAAGCAAACAGGAAGCCATGAAAATTGCCTCCCTGGAAAAAATGGTGAAAAAATGGTGATGTTGTGAGACCGCAATATTCACAGAACGCATTTTTCACATGCGTGAGAAATGCGTTCGCATTTTTCACACGTGTGACAAATCCGGTCGCATTTTTCACAGACTTTGAAAGCATTTTTCACATATCTGTGAAAGCTGCGTTTGATATGTACCATGGAAACGTAATTTTCCAAACGCATGCAACACCCCTAAAATATGACAAAATATCACGAAAACGCATTTTTCACTTCTTGACATTTTTATAACCTTGTTATTACGAAAGTTATGAAAGGTATGAAAGTTATAGTGGACGGAAAAACGGTACAGCAAGCGAAAAAAAAAAAAAAAAATAGAAATATAGAAATCTGCTCTTCTCTTCTGCGCAGAAGGTCGCTGGTTCGAGTCGCCAGCCAGGCCAACGACTGAAAAACTCTCTCTGTCAACCCAGCAGCAAACTGGATACCCTTTTCGACTTAGGGCAGGTAAAAGGCAACGAAAGGAATGGGATGCAATCCGTCTTTCATATGCTGTGCCTAGACACGTTGGGTTCTAACATTAACTGCCCCACGGCCACAAGGCTACGGGAAAACTTTACTTTTGCATTTTAGTCTACTTTTGCGTCGCAAAACGCTTCTTAAAGGTCGACACGAGAATGAAGACGATAGGCTGAACAAAAGATATAATATAGGCATTTCCCCGAAAAAGGGGAGAGGGGGTTGGAGAGAGGAAATGTCCTTAGAATAACCACCGTGTTATACTAGGGGCCTCATGGAAGATTAGTTAAAGGACTTCTATGCTTAAGGGCGCGTTTACACGACCAAAGTTTCTATGACAAAGTAGGTTTGTCACAGAAAAAATTGCTCGTGTAAATGCCAAAATATGACAAAGTTTCTATGACAAATATATATGGTAAAGTTACTTCGATGAATTAAATTTGTCCGTGTAAACGGAGAACTTTGCTAAAGATTATGTAACGAAGAACTTTACTATAAGCGTGGAAAATGTGACAAAGATTTTGTTTCATCGCTGCAGGTAACTTTGACGAATAATATTTGGTCGTATGAACACTGCAGCAAATATTTCATTGCCAAAGTTTGTGTGACAAAGATTCTATGGCACATTTTCTTTAACAAATAATTTGCTCCGTGTAAACGCAAAATGTTTGTCATACTTTCTTTGTTAAAGTTTCTGTGACATAGAAACTTTGCTCGTGTAAACGCGCCTTAAGGCGTGAATTTTCCCCATGATTAAAAAGTTATACGGATCATTGACTTCTGCTTTGAATTTATGACTATGACATGTAACTTGCATGACAAATGAATTTTCAACTGTTTGTGTCTATGTAAAGTACGTTAAACATACGTTGACGTCATTGTTGAGATAAATTGTATAAATCATCCTCAAACTGATCGTTGAAATAATGATTTATTGTATACATTTCACCCTTTTTTGACTTACAGAACTTACATAACAGACACCACTGGATAGTTTTGACTTCATGTTTGTGACCTTGACCTCATTTCAAGGTCATGGTACACAATATAATCCTTGAAGATCACAGTGTTACTGTTGACCATTCTTCTTCTTTGGCTTACTGAGTATCGTTCCCCCCCCCCCCCGTGACCCAGCTTCCCACTCATATATATTACGTACTTGCATCGCATAAGTCTGCTGCATGAAGGAAATGCTGGGTCACGGGTGTGTGTGTGTGTGGGGGGGGGGGGGGGGGGGGGGGAGTACTTGTACTTTAATTATAGTGAAACGTTCTATTTTGGCCGTTTTGACCGGAAGTGTAACTATGATTTTGCATGTTTAAATGCCAGTCAGGCGTAACAAGAAGAAAATCATTGCTTTGTATTGTGATATGCGTGTATTTAGCATGCAATTATGACAAAAATGTATGGAATGAATGACTGGTTTCAATACTTTTATTACCTCAAAAGATGAGGTATGCGAAAACCTTGAATTTAGGGTAGGTAGGGTCAGAATGGATTATCTCCCCATGTCTTTGGGTCTGAATCACATATGATCTGATTTCATACGGTTTACATATTTGTGGAAGCTCTGCTAAGAAAAATTTGCACACTTTATACTTTTGAAAATTCGGACCTGTCGCGCCGGTCTAATGGGGGAAAATCCTCGCCTTAATCATAGAAGTCCTTGCTAAATGTTGTAACCATCGTTAAAGAAAGACTTTACTTACTTTACTTACTTACTTACTTACTAAATGTCCTAACATTTAGGATGATACGGTGATTATTATCAAGACATTTTCTCTCTACACCCCACTGCCCCACCCCCACTTTTTCCTTTTTGTTATCTATAATGATATGCCGTCGTGATGTCATGACGTCGTGACAACGGTGTTTTAACGTTCTTAGCGCTGCAGGCAAAATTAAAAGTAAAATAGAAATAAAGCAGAACATCATTGTGGTTTAAAGCATTCTATATCACTGAGAAAGGGATTTACCCCCGAAAAAAATTAGATGCTGAGTTAAAAAATATTCAAGCAGTACATACATACATGTATATTGTATGATTTATCTTCCCTTTTGGAAAGGAAATCAACAGTCGAAAAAGGAAGGTGTTAGGCTTGTCAAGAGGTCAATTATAGACTTCATCGGCAATCGTGGGGACACATAATTTTGACGTTGTCGGTTGGATCTGAGCAGTAGTCAGTTCGTCTGAGATTTAAAGCCTGTTAGTCATCTGCAAGTTTCAAGAAGCCAGGCTGATCAGAAGCATCTCTCAGTTATAAGTCTTCGGGATATTTCATTTTCCATAGCAACCAAAATCTCAAGTAACTGACTTAAAGGACATGTCATCGTTCCCCAGCCTTGTGAATGCTATATATGAAATTTGGTTGTGATTGACCCAGACGCTTAAAGATACATTGTAAATAGAAGCTCAAAGGTTTTGACAGACGACGGACAACGGGAACTGCCTTTCCTATAAACTCCCCAAGAGCCGAAAGTTCGCGCAGTTGGGGCTCAAAGTCATAGTTGTAGTTGGAAAGGGACAACAAATCATTCATTCTAAATCTTCCCTTTCCGAATGTGTGAAAAATACGTTTCTATTAAAAATCGCTACAAAATCCGAACGCATTTGTCACACTGGCAAAATGTGGTGAATACGACCGTATTCAACACACACGTGTGAAAAATGCGTTCTGTGAATATTGCGGTCTCTCAGATGTACACATACACTTTAACATTAAAAATGGAATCACAGCAGAAGGCACATGGCGTCGTACTGACGTCGATGCGACGTCCGTATGACGTCATTTTATCATGGAGATGTCGATACGACGTCATAGCGTCGCATCGACGACTGTACGACGTCATTTTGACGCCATATGCCCGGACGCTTATGCGATTAAAGATATAGTCAGTCTAACAGAGAAATAGAGAGACAGTGCAGCAGAACTACCGCCTTAGAATGGTCAGGCCAAAAATAAAATTTTGTTTGCAATTGCCTACCTACCCTACCCCAAAATGTTTTGGCCATTTGGGACAGCATTTTTTCTTCTTTTTTTTCAAAACTGGGAACGTAAATAGTAAGACAAACAGGCCTGAGCAAACAGATCAGACCCTAAATCAGACTGCTCCTGGAGAGCAGTCTGATCCAGGAGCAGTCTGATCTGGGTCTACACTGGTTGCCTTTCACTGGTTTTTAACATTATTGCAAGTTTATGTAGTTTTTACCAGAGTGCATATCCGACGGCGTAGCTGCCTATACGCAAATACGCAAATGCGCAGGTGCGTATTGAAGTTTTGTCAAAGGACCTCTGACAGTAACAATGCATATTTGCTTATTTTTCGACAAATTATTATTGGGCAGCCAAAGTTGAAATATTTGGCATTAATGTGTAGACGTATGTACTATAAAAGACATTTTAACAGTAATTTTGAAAAATTATCATGCCTCTAGACTACATTAAACCGATTTTATCAAGAGGGGTACGTGAATTTTTCGATCTCTGAAAATAAGTCCATTTTTTTGGTTTTCTATTATATCGAAATTTTAATTGATAACGATGCTAAAACTGATGTACACTCTACTGTCACTGATATTATGCAATAATTTTTCAGTAATTAGGACTTTAGCCTATTTATAGATATAAAGAGTGTAAGTACCCCACCCACTTTTTCAGTTTTTCAGCTGTAGACTATCTTTCCCCCCCCCCCCCCCCCCCCCCGTTCCTCAGCAAGCCACTCACATATAATGTGTATAATGATAGTACACACATACATGCAAAGTGGCTAGCTGAGGCACGGGGGGGGGGAAGTATCGTTAAAAATCTTTTCCTGTTTCCATTATGTTTAAATATAAAATTAGGCTTTTTCCACCAAAAATTGAAGTCTGTGTGTTAAAAAATCAGAAATTAAATTCATAGCCAGTTAGGGGAAGTTGAGAGCAACAAATTTCAGGAGAAAATCTTGGGTATATCAAAAATTTAATTTTGACTAATTTTATAGGCAAATTAACATTACAACCGTCAGAGGTCCTTGACAAACTTTCAACACGCACCAGTGTACTTGGATTCTGAAATATTGCAAAATGGGCAACAATCAGAACTGACAATTGACCTGGCAAAATGAAACATCTTAGAGGCTAAGCCCCTTGATTTCCTTTCAATGCATATAAGACCTGATTGTGCGTATCTTGTAATTGCCTCTAGCTACGCCTCTGAATTTTCGAAACACAGAATCGAAGGCATTTTTCAGGCCTACGAAGGCACAGTATAAATGTTAACCATTATTCAGCAAATGTTCAGTCAAACTATGTAAGGTTAAAACAGCATCAGCTGCCGAAAATCTTTCCCGAATCCAAACTGTGCGTCTGATATTTTGTTATAGTTTTCACTCCAATTATTTATTCTGTTAGTAAGTACTGCTTTGAAAACTTCCGACAATTAACTTACCAAAGTTATCCCACGAAGATCATGATGAAGTTATCTTACGAAAATTGTTGAAAATTATTCTCTGTGGGCATGGAATTACTTACTTTTACTGGACGCTTCGCAGAAAGGGAGGAATTTGTTTTATTTCAAAGCATTTCTTGGTTTAAGGTGGCACAAAAAACTTGGCCCAGAGTGAAATTTTTGCGTTGGCTGATTGTAAGCCATGTATGTTGGCGCAACGTTCGCCCAACATTGTAGGAAAAAACTTACAACGTAGGGCCAACGTTAAGCCAACACGTTGGCTCAACGTTCGCCCGATGAGCAAAGTGACGTTGGCCCATACTTGGATGCCAACGTTGGCCCAACCAAACTGACCACCTTAAGCCAACGTTGGCCCAACGTAGGCATGCTGTCTGGGAAATGTGTCCCCCATCTTTAAGGAAGGGGACAAAGCCGACCCCTCCAATTATAGGCCCAATTCTCTGACCTGTGTCGTTTGTAAGGTACTAGAGTACAAAGTTGCTTCTAGTCTTTCTAAACACTCCACTCAACTGAACATACTCTACGAACTTGGGTTCCGATAAAAGAGATCCTGCGAGACGCAACTTATCGTGCTAATTGACGAATTGTCCAAATCTGTGCAGATGGGCAAACAGACTGATCTGATTTTATTAGATTTTAGTAAAGCTTTCGATAAAGTTGCCTATGAAAAACTACTCCAAAAATGCATTACTATGGTATCAGAGGATATACTTTAAATGGATTAAGGGCTTTTTAGATAACAGGAAACAAGCAGTGGTAATAAATGGTGTAAATTCAAATTGTATCCCTGTCTCCTCTGGCGTCCCACAGGGCTCATTTCTCGCACCAATTCTTTTTCTCATGCACATCAATAATCTGCCAGAGCAGGTCAAATCTAGAGTAAGACTCTTGGCTGATGACACTGCAATGTACCTTGCTCTCTGCTCACTCACTGAAGGCCAGGGGCCGTATTCATAAAACAACTTAAGTGGTTGCTATGCTGTTGCTAAGGCTAAATTTCTGTGAAGGAGATTCCCTACAACTATGAAATTAGCTCCGGAGGAACAGTCTTACAAAGACTGTTCCTCCAGACCAAATTTCATAGTTGTAGGGAATCTCCTTTATAGATATTTAGCCCTAGCAACCGCATAGCAACGACTTAAGTGGCTTTATGAATACGAACCAAGGTCCTCCAAAAACGGCCTACTTAGTCTTGAAAAACAGGAAAAGATGTGGGATATGAATTTTAATCCCTCTGAATTTCAGGTCCTCCATGTTACTCGTCTTAAAAACCCTATTGATACCAAGTACTTTCTTCATGAAACTGAGCTGAATAGTGTTTCATCTGCAAAGTTTCTAGGGGCCACCATTTAGGACGACCTATCATGGAGTACCCACATTGATACCAAGAGTGCTAATCAAACTCTTGGCTTCCTTAAAAGAAATGTACGGGTCCATAAGGATCTATATCTGTCGCATATAAAACACTGGCTAAGCCGCAGTTGGCGTATGCTTCAACAGCATGGTCCTTAAGATTGTCATTGATATACAGAAACTGGAAGCAGTCCAAAGACGGGGTGCCATGTGGGTGTATAAAGATTATAATTACACTTCCAGCGTCACTGCTATACTGAAGGACCTAGACTGGCGCCCCCTGGACCAACGACGTATAGATAGACGTCTTGTAACGGTACGTAAATTCACCGGATCGGACCGGATCGGACAGTCACCGGATCGGACCCGAATTTTGCCATTTGTAGCTGTTTTATCATACTTTCTTTGGCTGTTAATGTTTATATTTTACATAAGCTAGATTGATTGATTGATTTGATGCTGAATGTCCACGATAAACAGCTATGGTCACTGATGTCGGGACGGTCAGTTAACCTAACCACACTATTCCTGGGCAGGTTTAGACCTCCTAAGCGGTTAACCAGTACTAAGTGCACAAACTTTCGCCAGTAACTGACAACTGCCCTTCTTGAATCAGCGGAAGGAGAAACGAAAGTATGTGGCCAGACCGGTTTCGAACCCAGGACCTCTGACTTATGAGTCAGGTGCCCTACCGATTGCGCTACGCGGCCCGGCTATGCATAAGATAGTGTATCCAACATATATATTATAGTGGGGTTTGAACTAAAATGAACTTACTGTTGCTATTGGGTTAGCATGTTTGACATTTCACAGAGACAGGTACGTAAACATGCATATATGAAATACAGTGTGGTTTAAATCACACATAAAAAAACAGCTTGGCTAGAAAAAATGCATATACCCTGATGCGGACAGGTCTTCATGCTGGAAATGGACTGATTAAACCTTTTTGTGCGTATTTGTGGACAACTTATGTGATCCCGCGGCTCGTGTATGGTCTTGAAGTGCAGAAAACAACAAGAACTGATATTGAGGATTTAGAGAAATTCGAAAGGAAATGTCTACGACAAATGCAAGGTCTTCCGGATAAAACTCCAAATTGTGCTGTCCTCTCTTTACTGGGGGTACCCCCAGTTGAGGTCATTATACACAAGAACATTTTTAATCTATTCGTGGAATCTGCAAGATCACAGAACTCTGTGGAATATGACATCATAGAAAGGCAGTTGGTGATGAAATCCGCTGCGGAGAACTCCTGATGTAACGGGGCCAAACGTATTCTGAAAGTTTATGACCTTCCTAGTGCATATGAACTGTTCTCGAACCCACCATCCAAAGATGGGTGGAAGTCTATGCTAAATTCTAAATTGGACTGTAATGTAGACTCCTGTTGGGAACAAGAAATTCGGTGTAAGAAATCTCTAAAGTACCTAAATCCTCGGTCAGTAGTTATGGGAACTCCACACGTATGCTGGACAAGTGTGAGACACAATGTACGAGATAGGAGAAGAGCAGAATTGAAAGTTAAGATACTGACTGGCGCATATATATTACAAGCGAACAGGGCAAGCTTTAAAGGAAAACACTCACTAAATGCTGTTGATCCTACGTGTAAAAAGTACAAGAAAGAACCAGAGGATATAGAGCACTTCATTGCCATATGCCAGATGTGAGTCGCTGGGGCGTGTGAGAGAGCCATACAGACATAAATTGAAGACATGTTTACAGACATTATCCCAAATATGATGGTAGATAATGCGATATTCACACAAATAATTTTGGATCATTCTGTTGTGGCACAACCAGTCTCATGATAGAAGATGCGATTCCTGGCCATATTCGAGGTTACTGTGATTCCTGAGACCCCCAAAACGTCAAATGCCTGTGCTTACACGAAATATTAGGCTATCTAGACATATTCATCCACTTTCATACAGACAGATTCCCACTCTTAAATACTATTACTGGTTCACATTCTTCCCAATGTCTATTATTCATTGGAATGCCCTACCAATCCATATACCGGTCCCTCCAACCTTGGCGCAGTTCAGCAGTGCTATCTGCCAGGGCCCAGTTGTTCAAAGCATCGTTAGCCTAACGAGCTTGTTAAGAGGTCAGCTCGTTAAGTCTCTTAGGACTTTATAACAAAATACACTGATATTTTTTGTTGCAAAAATGTGAGAAGCTTTTGCAATGCAAAAGCTTTTTTTCAGCAAAAAATATTGGCATATTTGAAATATAAACGTTTGAAATTTTAACGTCTCGTTAACTAACGATGTCGTTATGTTTGAACAACCGGCCTGGTGATCCATGTCTCTCCCTGAACACCAACTTCTGTTTTATCTGTAACTATACTAGCTAACACTCAATCCACGGCCTCGACGGCTCAGATGTTCTCAGATGTAGGGGTCGTCTCGAGGGTAAGTTCTTTCCACACAGGTAACTTTTCGCAATTGTACGTTGGAAACAAACATGTGGACTGAGGATCAGGCCTGAGTAGAGGGGCCGGTCGATGTCCTCCGACCAAAGCGGCAAGTGGCCTCGATGTAGGCTGCCACCTCTTCTCTTATAGTTTCTCTCCATTCAGGGATCTCTGGATGGTCATCATAGCTCATTAAGGTGTAGTAGTCTGGGCAATGTAGTCCTATCCTAGTGGCCAGGTGATGATAGAGTGTCTCTCTGTACAGGTCGTATATGGGGCAGTGGAGCAAGTAGTGTTCTGGGGTTTCTGGCTCTCCACATGGACACTTGTTGGTGTCGCACTGGCCCAGTTTGTGTCTGTAGTCGTTGAGCAATGATATCCGGTTTGTAGTTGCAGGATGATACGATAACTTTTCCTGTTGGGGATATCCAGGTACTTCTAAAATATAAAGTTGTCTTTTATCTATCAATCTATCTCTCGATACTGAGACGATCATTTTCTGATTATTACCTCTTCTCGCGCGGTACAAACTCATTTCACTTCCTTTATCTTTGCGTTTTTATTTCAGCTATCCCCTTCAGCACTTGGTTAACGGAACCCGCCTGATCCCTCGGGGAAAGATTGATTACCTCGCGGTACCGTGATTGGCACGAGTATCGGACAAACAGTCAGAGCTTTGACAAGCGCGCGCAGCAGCTTGTGTGTTTCCGGTGACATTGGTTATTGCCTGAAATATAACCGGCCCCAATGTTTTGAAGAAATTCTGCGAGTGTGCGAGTCGTGTATTAAGATTCACAATGTCGTTGGGACGGACATATAATGTCCTGCTCCTTGTCAATAAGTCCAAGTTGTTTCTTCGACCTGTAGCTGCTGGGTCGGCATCTTGTCTGCAGCAAAAGAGGCTCCTAACATCTGACCCCCATAAACTTGCAGACATCAGGGAATTAATAAAAGATGACAAAAAGCCATGGCCTTACAAATGGTTTCCTGGAGTTTTTCAAATGTATGACAGAGCCGTGGATCGTCAAACTGAAAATAGTAAAATAGTTGTTATAGACGGCCCGCCGGCAGTAGGAAAGACGGAAATTGCAAAGCACCTTGCAAAAGCATTTGAAATGAAGTTTATTCCTGATGTAACTTGTGATGACGTTTTCAAACTCGAGAATGGGTTTGATCTGAGGGATCTCAATGATCAGTTAAAGCCACACATGCAGTATACAGATTTTGAAGCGTTGTATAAAGCGCCAGATCCATCAAAAGTACCAGGAATAGGGAGGACACAGATACAGCTCTATAGGGCACGCTTCCTACGATATGCAGAGGCAATGTCACATGTAATGAATACTGGTATGTCTCTTGACTAAATAGAGTCCATCTTGCATGTCTGTTAACACACACCACTTTATTAAACACTGATTACACAGATAGCTCAACCAGTGACCTATAGATACAGTGACTTGCGTCTTCACCTTTTGGTCCAAAGCAGCCTGTCGCGCATGTGACTGCAGCGCCTCACACAGGAGGGCCATTGTTATAACAAGCTGAGGAGGCTTGAATTCTGTCAAAAGTTAACGGCGTGCATCGCTCATTTTATCGGTGATTTCATGGTGAAATTATTATTCAGCAATAAGGTTAGCTTTGAATCTTATAATAATGTGTTAGAATATAAGTGTTATGATGATTTTGCTTCGTTTTGAGTTCATTTAAATTTTTAACAATGTAAACTGAGACACTTTGGTCACTCGAAACAAAATGACGACAACACAGTGAGAACCATCAATTCTTTTTCAATGTACTCCGTCGTTATGAAGGTTTGAGGTAATATTTAAGCATTAGAAAACGAAAGGGAAAGGACCAAAAAATTGTTTGATATCATTTTTATGACAATTATTTACTATTAATTTGATGGTCTTATGACAGTATAGAAATAGGCTTATTTTGTGAAAGTAGCGAAAACCGCCAAATCAGGATGTTCAGAACCCCACTCCTGTGTTTTTGAATAAGGCTCCCAAATAACTTTTTTTGAGCCCAGCAATGATATTTTTCATTAAGTTGAATGTCTTACAAATTGTTTGATTCAATTGCTATTGTACCAGGGCTCTCAATCACCGAAATTCGGGGCCGAAATTCGGCCCCATTCCCAATGCCAAAAAGTATGTTTTCTTCCCAATTCCAGATGCAAAATTCCCAATCTGACCAAGTCTGTTTGGTCCAAGAATACTGCAGTTGTATTAATTCAGAATGTAATAAAAACCACCTAAAAGTGAAAAATGTTAACATAATTTATAACTTTAAAAAAATCAGAAAGTGTTTACATTTTCAATCACGATCGTCATCTTTTGTTACCAGAAACCGGTACCGGGTTTTATCATGTACTGTGAGCAGGGTCTTCCCTTGGCTTTGTACTATAGGAGCAGGGTTCTCACTTGAATTTTAAAAATAGGAGTCCGGGACTCCTCCTTTTCCAAAAATAGGAGTCCCATCTGAAAAGTAGGAGTCCCATCCTGAAAAATTGGAGTCCCATATGTTTTAACATAAAATTTAGCTTATAAAGAAACTTATTTATCTAGTTAAAATTGTCTTTTGATATTGTCCTTGAGGGATACAAAAGATGAAAAGGGCCTGTACAGGACTGGACGGGGGAAGGGCAATGCTTTTGTGATTGGACATCAAATGATTATGTTATAGAAATGTAAGAAGATATGACATTGACAATTATTCTGCAAATCTTCCATTTTAAGTCAAAGCTAGTAATTTACTTTTCCCCCCTTCAGCAGAAGTTTAATATGCAATAGCTGCAGTTCAGCACCACCATCTCTCCCCCCCCCCCACCCCCCACCTTGGCGCACCTTACCCCACCCGCTGACAGCAAATGCCCCCCCCCCCTCCCCCCCCCAATCGGCGCACCTAAACCCACCCGCTGACATCAAACGCAGAAATCCGTTTACATGTATTTTGCCTTTCTTAATTTGAGACACAGACTGATTGTTTATGTCCAAATCGAGTTTGATTTTACACTTGAATGAATGCATACCTTCCTTTGAAAATTGTTTATTGAATTATACATTAACTGCAAATATCTGCGCATATTGTATCAATAAGCGTTCCTATACCGCGTGTTGAAATGTCTGTTTAGAACTCGCGGATTTCCCAAAGCGTTATTTATAAATCTACACTGGTACTCGTTCAGCATATGGCGGGAAACAGACTAAAATCGGTGGGAAAGAATTTTAAAGTGCACGAACCGAAAATCTAAAAAGTCACCGGTTTCCGGGAATTGCAACAACTGGCCTTGCTGAAATATAGTATAAATACTTCTGATGGCCGCTTCTAGCAACTTGAAATTACCGATTGCATTTTTTCAAGTTTAAAAAACAAACTGATTTTATACAAGATTCAAGATTTTTTTTTATTTATTTATTTTTATTTACCGTCAGATTTAGAATAACAAATAACATTAGCTACATGAGCTATTTATACACACGTGTAACGCCCATCAAGCACAGCGCATGAGCGTATTACAAACAGTCGGGAAATAGAAAACGTGCGTTAGAAAAGGCTAATACTTCAGCAGGCTAGATCTACCTGAAAATCAAAAATTTTCTCGTTAAAGATTCTATACCGCGTGTTGAGACCTCTTTTATGAGACGGCATTAGCCCCTCTCGGGCTCTCATCCCATTGGCGAGAGTAATATATTATAATTTTAATTTGCTGACACAGCCACTGTTAAAGTCCCACCTTCTGTCAATTAATGCGATGCGGTACTTCTAAAGATGTAAACTGACCAATCATGCGAGGCGGTAGATCTAAGACAAAGATACCGTGTTGACCCAATTTGTTTATACTGATCAAAAGATCGCCGGTTATTAGCTGACACGTGCCCTGCTACGGTAGTGGGGATTAAGAATGTGTGAAATTTCAGGTAAATAACAGGTAGCATTTACGACGATTTTATTGATTATCGGTTCAGATAAATGGCTCCGTCAAAGGTGTGAGCAACTTGTGTCACCTCCACAACTTGTGAAAACCGACATTTTAGGAGATTTTAAAGGAGTACAGCCGGAAAAATACCGCGTCCGCGGGAATCCTCGGAAGGCAATTATTGGCGTCCGGGCCGGAATTGTCGCGTCCAGGGACGCCGAATTCGGCGTCCCCGAGATCCCTGAGGAGTCCCAGGGACTCTCGCCTTTGGCGCTTGAGAGTCCTAGTGCAAATTGTAAGAGTCCCATATAAAAACATAACTCTGTATAATGATTAAGAGAACTAATAAACAACTGAAATGAAAAAAAAATCAAATCTAGATTCAAAGCAGTAGCACATGTAAGCTATTTGTTTTCTAAAACATCTATTTATAAATCAAAATCAACTAAACTGCAGTTTCCTTCTCAATTTTTGAGAGTCCTGTAGGACCCTCAAGATTATTTTTTGAGAGTCCCAGACATCATTTTGGGAGTCTGAGACTCTCAATCTTGAGTCCGGGAAAACCCTGCTGTGAGAGTTACTTCCCTTACAATAGTGGGTGAATAGCATAGCGGTTTGGCTATTAACATTTTCTTTTCTTGAAGGGCCAATATTGTTGTGGTGAACAATGGTTTGACTTATTCTTTAAATTAAAGCCTTCCAATTCTAAAATTTGATGGGAGTTTTCACTGATGGTGGATAATTAGGCCGTTTTTGTGTTTCATACCTCAATCAATTTTCACAGACTTTTTCGGCCATATCCAAAATTTCAAACAGGATCAACGGGACATCCAAGAGTTATTAGAGTGATAGTGACATACCATGATGATTTTGTACTGGTAGGACTGAAAGTTTTGTCATATTCTGCTGTGTGAAATTCCACTTTCTCTCAACTTCACACACTTTGCCACATGTATTAAATATGGTACTTTGTTCTACATAGCAAGTCGTGGCAGTACTAGAAAGGATTCATATTCCACAGTAACAGCAACCTAACAGGGCTACTGAGGTGTCTGAGATTATAATTTTTTTACCTCTGATATCGTTTTCAGGGATTTGAAGAAAGAGGGATATTTTTCTAAGTGCATTTGTCATATTTTGCAACAATAATATTGAATAATTTGAAAATAAGACATCCAAATTGTTCCTGAAATTGCATGAAAATATATACTATTGTCATAATGTAACTCTTTTAATCTCGGTCCCAGTCTTGTCTTCAATTTGAGAGTGGCAAGATAGGGAAGTTGTCAAGTTCAAAGGAAAGAAAGAAAAACTCAACACACACATAAAGTTTTGTTATTATCTAATATCACAACTATTTGATGAAATCTATTCTGATTCACTATCTGCTATGTCTGCTTATAGACTGGATTCCTCTGAAAATATAACAGTACCATGTGTTAGTTGTGTTGGTCTGACAATAAATTTTCCCAATTTTAGACAAAACGACGCTATTTTTCCCAATTCTAAGGGCCCCGGCCCCATTCCCAAAAAGGGGTGTGAGAGCCCTGTGTACGCAATTTGGTGTTGATTTAATGGGTCAAAATAATCTTAAAACTTGTTTTTCACAGTTTTTGCCATACAACAATGAGTTCAGAGGGTTGTTTACTTATGCATTGAAGAATTTGTCAGCGACCAAAGTTTCTTATTTCTACGATGGCCCAATTGGCTCACTTTTCATTTCCATACTATTTCACAATTCTGAATTCCGAATTCCGAAATTCGTAGAACAAACTGGACGCTTGATTTTTCTTACTTATTTCATATGGTCAAACCTTCAAATGAAATGATTGATGTATATAGCATTTAACAAATAAGATTCAAAATACAAAATGACTCTTTGGAACTTAAATTCAATTAAAAGGTCATGAAACTCTAGATACCCCAAAATAAAGCGGGGGATAGGTCAATAGAAAACTATTATTCTTGATTTTTAGCAAGAAATACTTACTTAAACTTAAAAACAAGACCTCCGTTGATGCCTGTAGTATATAGGAGACCCGGTAGCTCAGTAGGTTAAACAATGGCCTGCTGATCAAGCAGTCCCTGGTTCAAGCACCGCGGGAACCTTTTCAACCATGAACGGGATTTCATTGCACACAGCCTTTCATTATCACCAATCCATTGTCCTGATATGTCTTAAATACTGTTAAAAAAAGGATGTAAAATCAAAAGACATGCATCCATTCTTTGGTATATGTAAGTTATAGCATTATACATCTCCATCTGTTCTGTTGATTATGAAGAGTTCCAGTAGCTCAGTAGGTTAAGCAATGGCCTGCTGATCTAGCGGTCCTGGGTTCGAGACCCGCTGGAGGTGGGAATCTTTTCAGTTGGAAAGGGGTTCCATTGCACACAGCCCTTCATTTGCACCCTCCCATCATCCTGATATGACTGAAATACTGTTGAAAGGATGTAAAATCTCAAGTCATCCGTCCTTCTATAAGTTGATAAACCTCTAGATAAATCATTTTCCTGAACAAGCCGATACACCTTGCTCTATCTTCTATGAGGACTGCCTTGAATATTAATAAAGAAAAGATATGACACATAGTGTCATATCAAAAGACTAGACGAGTCTATAAAAAAAACTTTATTTTTCTGTCAATTTAAGTCATGAACGGAACGGAAAATTGAAAAGATTTCCACCTCGAACCCAGGACCGCTAGATCAGCAGGCCATTGCTTAACCTACTGAGCTACCGGTACTCCTCATTATCAACTAAACAGATGGAGATATACGAGGGGTGATTGATAAGTTCTGAGCCTCATCACGTTTTGAAGAATTTAGAGTGGATTGGAGTTATTGATTTTAAACAGCCATTCTACAGAGCAACAATCACCAAATTTCGGGAATTTCTCTTATATAAATATCAATTGGAGGACACTTGACCTTTTACAGTTACCCCCATGAGTGCACTGTATAACTCTTTGACCGACCATAACTTCAGCAGAGATAAACATTTTTGAATTGTTTTTTTTTTTTTTTTTGCAAATATATGTCCTAGAGCATTCCAGTAATTGATGATATGCGCAAACATAAATTTATTCCGTTTCAGAATAAAAAGCAAAACTTTAATTTCCAGGAAGTGTCTATTTTGAGAGTTGCTGCAGATAGTGCACGTTGGAATCGCATGCTCTGCCTGCACAGGAGTGAATATTTTTTTAACTCTTTGTGACGAAAATCATGTAAGATGTCAATGTTTATTTGTGTGTAAACATTGTTTAGTTTTGCTCATAATCTTCCTAATAAACAGGAAAGTAGTATATAGGTCATTAAATTTCAGGGAGTTATATTGAAGGGTTTACGGTAAGTCACCAGATGACAAAATATTTTGGTTTTTTTTCCATCAAACCATTGACAAATTATCAAATTTGCATGTACTAAAACAAGAACCATTTAGATCTTGTAGAATGCAAACAATGAATTTTCAAAGTAATGCAAGGCAAATAGATTTTAAATATTATTTCAAAAATATGCCACCCCTCTTATAGTTAAGGCGCTGTCTAAAAGAAAGCTTTTGCCAAATATTTTCAAAACTTCCACTGAAAGCTAGTGAATGACAACTAATTGCATTCATGTTAAGCACGCATGCGCAGATTCACTAGAAGTACCTTAGGCTCAGTACTTATCAATCACCCCTCATATAATGCTGTTACTTACATATACCAAAGGATGGATGGATGTCTTGTGATTTTACGTCCTTTTATAACAGTATTTAAGACATATCAGGACGATGGATTGGTGATAATGATAGGCTGTGTGCAATGGAATCCCGTTCATGGTTAAAAAGATTCCAGCGGGGCTTGAACCAGGGACCACTTGATCAGCAGGCCATCGTTTAACCTACTGAGCTACCGGGTCTCCTATATACTACATGCATCAGTGGAGGTCTTGTTTTTAAGTTAGTAGTTCTTGCTAAAAATCGGGGGGAGGGGAGGGGGGTATCTAGATCTAGGGTCTGTGATGTAAGATTCTTCATATTAAGAATGATAGTTTTCTATTGACCTATCCCCTGCTTTATTTTAGGGTATCTAGAGTTTCATGACCGTTCCAAAGAGTCATTTTGTATTTTGAATCTTATTTGTTAAATGCTGTATACATCAATCATTTCATTTGAAGGTTTGACCAAATGAAATAAGTAAGAAAAATCAAGCGTACAGTTTGTTCTACGAATTTCGGATTCGGAATTCAGAATTCGGAATTGTGAAATAGTATAGAAATGAAAAGTGAGCCAATTCGGCCATGGTATTTTTCATATCAATAAAAATTAACTCCAAAATCAAGCAAAATCATCACAAAACTTATATTCTAATACGTCATCATAAAATTCAAAGCTTTACCTTAAGGTTAAATAATAATTTGATTACGTAAACATTAATGAAATGGGCAATTCATGTCGATAACTTCTGATAGAAATTCCAGCTTCCTCAGCTTGTTTAAATCTTGGTCACTGACTTACTTCAATTTTCACTGCATGCACATTCTCCTATATTCTTTCGCTGTTTACTTTCCAATTCTCGAAACTATTCAAAATATCATACAGGGAAACTTTTTTATATACATATATGAGCCGCGACGTGACAAAACCAACAATGTGGTCTTGCTTCCAGTGCAGACTCAGATCAGCCTGGGCATCCGCCCAGTCTGATCAGAGTCTTCGCTTTCTGCATGAAGGTAGCTTAGTCCCTCAGCTATCCTTTAAGCGCTTAGCAAAGAGTCTGATCAGACTGGGTGAATGCCCAGGCTGATCTGAGTCTGCGATGGGCGGACGACCACATTGTGGTTTTCTCGTGTCGCGGCTCATATTTTGCATTTGGATGAGAATTTTGATCTTGACTCTTTCTTAAGTAAGAAAGAGTCAATATCAAACTTTTTTTATATACATATATTTTAAGTAAGAAAGAGTCAATATCAAACTTTTTTTATATACATATATTTTAAGTAAGAAAGAGTCAAGATCAAACTTTTTTTTAAATATATTTTAAGTAAGAAAGAGCAGTCTTCGCGAAACCTTCTGAAGAGCTGCAGGACAGCTGTCAGACAGTCAAAAAAAATTTGCAGGACAGAACAGAAATCTGCCGGACAGAAAAAAAAAATTCACATTCGAGCCAACAATAAAATTTTAGTCATAAAAATGGGAACCATTTTTTAATTACTTAAATACTGTGTTCATTTTTACTCTAATTCCCATTTAATCATTCATTCTCTACTTCATTTTAATTCAATTCCCATTCTTGAAAGCATCTGCTATATCTTGTATTCATCTACGCATAGGTTGGGGATAAACTCCAATGCTTTTTCTAAAGCTAAACTTGTTACAGGAAAAAATGTTTTGATTATTTCCCTTGGTTAGGCCTTGTACCATTCACAAAGTTCGGCCATATTAAATTCGCTACCAGAAGCACCAAAAATACAGTTACAGTAAGCAGAAAATAACCTGGCGCAGCAGTCATTAAACAAATAATATGGATAAATAGTTTAAAGTTCATTTCATTTTAGCCGAGTCATCGAAATAAAAAAAAAAAAAATTGAAGATGAGATTGTTACACATTCCGAGACCGAAACCAACCGTTGCGAGCACTCTTTGGGCCGAAAACTATAACGCTCGAAATGATTGGTTGTATATAAATAGGGGTCCTACTAAAGACAGAAAAGGACTTTTGCCACCGAAAAGGACCGAAAAGAACTTTCGGGCACCGAAAAGGACTTTTTAAATGCCATTTTATGCTATAAATATCATTTCCAAACATAATTTTCTAGTTTATCGAGGGAAAAATGCACTGTTTGGTGCCAGAAATTCGGCATTTGAAATCTCCTTTTCGGTACATGGCATCTCTTCACTGACCAGAAGTGGAGTCCTTTTCGGTGCTGTAATTTTAGGATAAAAGATACTTAAATTCATAAAAAAGGACCATTCAAGAGCTGATTAATGTAATAATGATATTAAAATTTTTAAAACATATGTTTTATATGGCATTTAATGGCATATAAAAGTCCTTTTCGGTGCCCGAAAGTTCTTTTCGGTCCTTTTCGGTGGCAAAAGTCCTTTTCTGTCTTTAGTAGGACCGTATAAATAGAAAGGCATATATTGACCAATCAGATGTCGTCTTGCATAAGCGCTTTTGTAAATATGAAATGGCGAAACTTTCGTTTTTGTTTCGGCCAAAAGAGGACTAATTTGATTTTACTGAGTTGAAAAATGTCAACTTTTATCAGTGTCGGACAGTGGGACCGGCGCCCTGGCAAAAATCGCCGGACATTTTCTGAATTTGCCGGTTTTGTCCGACAGACCGACGGTTTTCGTGAAGACTGAAAGAGTCAATATCAAACTTTTTTTATATACATATATTTTAAGTAAGAAAGAGTCAAGATCAAACTTTTTATATACATATATTTTTAGTAAGAAAGAGTCAATATCAAACTTTTTTTTATATACATATATTTTAAGTAAGAAGAGTCAAGATCAAACTTTTTTATATACATATATTTTAAGTAAGAAAGAGTCAATATCAAACTTTTTTTTATATACATATATTTTGAGTAAGAAAGAGTCAAGATCAAACTTTTTTTTATATACATATATTTTGAGTAAGAAAGAGTCAAGATCAAACTTTTTTTTATATACATATATTTTGAGTAAGAAAGAGTCAAGATCAAACTTTTTTTATATACATATATTTTGAGTAAGAAAGAGTCAATATCAAACTTTTTTTTTATATGCATATATTTTGAGTAAGAAAGAGTCAAGATCAAACTTTTTTTATATACATATATTTTAAGTAAGAAAGAGTCAAGATCAAACTTTTTTTATATACATATATTTTGAGTAAGAAAGAGTCAAGATCAAACTTTTTTTTATATACATATATTTTGAGTAAGAAAGAGTCAAGATCAAATTCTCATCCAAATGCAAAATATATGTATATAAAAAAAGTTTCCCCGTATGATATTTTGCAGGGCTTGACAAATCAAAATTTTATCCAGTTGTCCGGTAATTAGCTTCTACAAGAAAATGCTGAAATATATCTGTTTTCCCTATGTAACATATACATTTTTCTGGGCAAGTAAGAAAATATTTTACTTGCTCAGCAAAAATTTTCACTTGTCCCGGGCAACCGGACAATGGATTTGTCAGGCCCTGTTTTGAATAGTTTCGAGAATTGAAAAGTGAACAGCAAAAGAATTAAAATTTGAAGAGTACACAAACGTGCATGTAGCTCATTATCATTGAATTGCTAGAGTAATCAACCTGACTATTGCATTGGTCTCTATCCTATAATCTTCCTGCATAATTAGGGCTAATGCAATGCTTTTTACTCACTGGCAGTAAGAAAAAATGAAAGCAACATAAGCAGATTCGCATCATAGACTCAAACTGTCAATGATACGCATGAATTATGTAAGTGCATGTCTTGATTATCCTTTTTCATATTGTTTTAGTTCTTATTTTTTGTTGAAGTTCGTATCACATTTGTAATAAGTTTATGCTTCAGTATCCACAAAATTAATATTGAAAAGCCGGCCAGCCCATTTTTTCTCTACGTAAAGTAAAACTACTATATAAAAACTTGGCAAGTTTGGTATCAAAATTTTGGAAATTAAGTAGGTACACAATTTAACTCAAACATTTATAAGAACACATTATTTATACAGATAAAATAAAACAATATGAGGGGAAATTACATGCAGTTACAATAAGTCTAGGTGCGAAATAAGCGGTCTTATTGTCGCTTGTTCAGCCACTCACCTGTCCAGTGGGGCGACAAGCGTCATTTGGAAAAAATATCTATATTTAACTGGAGATGCGAGTCACTTTATATAGGTCACTGGCTCAACAAACTTTTTGCATTCTCAATATAGCCAAAAAAAAAGAAGAACAACAGAAAAATTGGCCTCTTCATGAAGGTGAATCCTTAATAGGGGCTTACAGCAAGTTTGCTGGAGTATTCATGTAATTGATCTATTTTCTGATTGGTCTCTGTTCCAGTTTCAGAGCTCCAGATAAAAAGGGGTAACAGGGATAATCTGTGGTTAATTTTCCATATTTCCCCATAGAAACACATGTTGCGACCCCTTGGTAAAACGGTTCTAATGAGGGGTCACAAGATATAATTTTATGGAGAAATATGGAAAATTACCCCTGTTACCCCTTCTTATCTGGAGCTCTGAACAAGTAATTAGAAAAAAGTGTTCTTATCTTAAAAAGCATTTGTTGAAGAAATAATTTGTGCCCTGGAATGTGACAACAAACTGTTTCATCACTGCTGAGGTCAGTTTTAGAAAGGTGTGCGAATCTGTAAAGAAGACTCATGCTCAAAGGTACCCACGTAACAAATATGTTATAAAAACAAAAAAGAATTTGATATCACTTAGCACTGAGAGTTTACAGGATCGAACCTGGTAAAATGATTAAAATGTACTTGAAAATTCTGTAAATTTTTACCAGACCAAATGAAATTTTACCAGACATGTCAGACGGTCAGACAGAATTTCATGAAGACTGTGAGAATGAAGCATACAGTAGATACTCTATACAATAAGAGCATTAAACTGAATTTCCTGTTGTAAAGATTATACCCAATCTCCTACTTCCGTAGTTTCCGCTATTTCCGTAGTTTGCCGGCGTCTATGTCAACAGCTGATCACGTGACCTCCCATTGCTAGTACAATATCTATAGCCCAGTTCAAATCACCAGATATTGGAATTTTCTGTTTTCGTTGCACTGTTATTCTTTTATCGTATGTGTTAATAAAAGTATAGGGCCTGAGTTCAAACTCATATTAGTAAACAAACATTTTCACTGAAACAGATTTTTTTTACACAATGTGAATTAAGCAGATCCACTTCTTCGAACTGCACTATAGTTTACAAATTTTTCCCACCTTTTGACCTCATGAGCCAAAACTTCCGTTTGTCCTACGGACGTCAGGAGGAAGTCCCTTACAGTGGGCAGTGATTTAAAAGAAAGATTTAAAGTTCTAAGATTTTTTTAATGCTGTGACTTTATTTTTGACATGTAAAACCTCTGGTATCCAGACATTTTATTTCACACTATTAAACTGTTACAACGGGCTAGTGAAAACATTATTTCACTGACTAGTGCTACAGAAATAGGAGCATAGGGCATACATATTTTGAACAGTAAAGCCATTTAGTGCATATCAAAATGATATTATTAAGTTTGTTTTTTTTTTGTTGCTGTATGAAGCCTTTGTTAAGAGGGTTGACTGTAGTGTTTCACAATACTTGGCTTGTTCTGCTGTTTACAACGGTTTGTATCACAAGTAACATATCATATTAATCCTATTAAAACCACAGGGGCACTGCATTTTGTGAAAGAGGTTGTTATTTAGAGCCTAAAGGGAAGCAAATCAGCCACTACCAAATACTTCTGATAACCAGTATACTATTAAGGTGAATGGGTATACTTGCAGAGGAAGCAAATCTACATTTTTTGCCTCTCTTCTCTGTTGGGGTCAATTCTTAAAAGAAAGAATTTGCTCCTATAGGAGCAAATTCTTTCCTGTAAGAGTTGACCCCATTTCAAAGAACTACCTTATCGAGGGAAGCAAACAGGAATTCATGCCAGTTAAGATAGTACTAATTTTCAGAAAAGAGGCAGGGGGCGTTTATTTGAGCAGGGGCATTTATTAGGATTCATAAGGTACTTAACTAGTAAAATGTGAGTCAAGTTCTATTTTTGGCAATGTGGCGGCACAAACTTTTGTTGAGCTTTCTGGTTTAGCTCTGTGAAAATGTATAGACATGCAAGATACAGCATGCCACAGAATTGTGGTTATATGTGCAGGGACATGACAAAACCAACTAGGTGGCATGTGTGCCCAACAAAGACTCAGATCAGCCTGGGCACCTGCCCAGTCTGATCAGAGTGTTCGTTGTGCTCTTTAAGGGTGGCTAAGAGTCTAAGCTTGATCCATGCAGACAGCAAAGACTCTGCTCAGACTGGGCAGATGCCCAGGCTGATCTGAGTCTTTGCTGGGTGCTCATGCCACTTTGTTGGTTTTGTCATGTTGCCGCTGATATGTTGTAGTTTACTGACTTGCATTAATAGATTTTTTAAAACCAAATACTCTCCTACTTAGCATTTCTGTTTCTCTTCCAGGTCAAGGCTGTGTAATGGTGGGTGGAATTTATCAGGAAATTGCATATGGTAGACTCTTGTGGAAAATGGGGTACTTCCCAAGAGAAGGTAAATTACCAGAGCTCCCGTGAAGCAGGCTTCTGATGATGTACTTCTGCTAGTATATGCTGAGAGCATTATGCTGATTATAAGGGCCACAACATAGTTTTATGAAGAATAAAGGGCAATGGGCTTACGGTCATGTTTTAAGTGATCTTCCTTGGAGTTTGGTTCATATTTACAGAGTTCTGTATAAAAGGGTATCTGATGATAATTAGGGATAATTTTGGTTAATTCTGCATATTAACATATGTTGTGATCCCTCATCTGAATCGTCTTGATGAGACGGTTCAGATGAGGGGTCACAACATATGGTTTCAGTGAGAAAAATTATTCCTCTGTTATCATCAAACTATCCCTCTTATCTAGAGTCTGAATATACGGCAGTATTCAGTGCTCCAGATAAGGAGTAAGAGGGATAATTTTCTATATTTCTTCATAAAAAGATACATTGTGTCATACTGTCCCCTCATCAGAATTGTCTTGCCAAGATGGTCCTAATGAAGGGTCACAACATATAATTTTGTCGAGAAATAAGAAAAAAATACCTTTAAATTATCCTCCCTTAAATACTCCCTCTTATCTGGAGCACTTATATTACAGAATTAGCATCTTAGCCCTCCCCACCCACCCCTTCCATCTGGCTCTGAGGAGCGGCGGTAGTATAGTGGATAACGCGCTAGACTACCAATCCAGGGATCGCAAGATCGATTCCCCGCTTCTCCAGTCTTTCGGATGGGACTTTAAACCGAGGTCCCGTCTCTATATGACCTAGTTGTTGGTGGGACGTTAAACCCGAGTTCACTCACTCCATCTGGCTCTGTAATTTGTTGTAACCGTCAATTTTAGTAGAAATTTGAAAATAGCATGTTAATTTTTATTAAATTTCTTTTTTTCTTACATTTTACAAAAGAGGATTTAGTGCCTAAATGGAAATTAATCACTCACCAAAAGAATTATTAAGTAATCTTTGACTGTTAAAGAAAGATCTGCACTTTTGTCATCAATAAATCTGGCTGACATTTACAAAAAAATACTTGATGGGTTATTAATGACCATTCTTGGTGTACAACATCTGAAGATTTTATTCTTGTAATTATGTGAATTATGTCTCCCCCCTTAAGGGTCGGGAGACATATTGTTTTTCCCCGGGCGTCTGTCCGTCTGTCCATCCGTCCGTCTGTCACAAATCGTGTCCGTTCTATAACTTGAAAACCGCTCAAGCTATATTCGCGAAACTTCATATAAATATCAATCAACATGAGACGACGTGCAGAGTGCAAGAATGGTAACTCTGGCATTTATACTTTTTGGGTTATTTCCCTTGAAACTTAGTCCATCACAAAATCGTGTCCGTTCTATAACTTGAAAACCGCTCAAGCTATATTCCCGAAACCTCATATAAATATCAATCAACATGGGACGACGTGCAGAGTGCAAGAATGGTAACTCTGGCATTTATACTTTTTGAGTTATTTCCCTTGGAACTTAGTCCATCACAAATCGTGTCCGTTCTATAACTTGAAAACCGCTCAAGCTATATTCGCGAAACTTCATATAAATATCAATGAACATGAGACGACGTGCACAGTGCAAGAATGGTAACTCTGGCATTTATACTTTTTGAGTTATTTCCCTTGGAACTTAGTCCATCACAAAATCGTGTCCGTTCTATAACTTGAAAACTGCTCAAGCTATATTCGCGAAACTTCATATATATATCAATCAACATGAGACGACGTGCAGAGTGCAAGAATGGTAACTCTGGCATTTATTCTTTTTGAGTTATTTCCCTTGGAACTTAGTCCATCACAAAATTGTGTCCACTCTATAACTTGAAAGCTGCTCAAGCTTTATTCACGAAACTTCATACAAATATCAATCAACATCAGGCGATATGCAGAGTGCTCAAATGGTAACTCTGGCATTTATACTTTTTGAGTTATTTCCCTTGGAACTTTCTCCATCACAAAATGGCGTCTCAGTCGAGTCCGTCAATAACTTTAAAACCATTCAAGCTATATTCATGAAAGTTCATACAAATATCAATCAACATCAGACGAGTGCAGAATGCACTCTGGCGTTTATCCTTTTTGAGTTATTTCCCTTGGAACTTTGTCCATCACAAAATTGCGTCTCAGTCGAGTCCGTCTATAACTTTAAAACCATTCAAGCTATATTCATGAAAGTTCATACAAATATCAATCAACATCAGACGACGTGCAGAATGCAAGAACCATAACTTTAGCATTTATACTATTTGAGTTATTTCCCTTAGAACTTTGTCAGTCACAAAATTGTGTCAGTCGTGTCTGCTCTATAACTTGAAAACCATTCAAGCTATATTCACGAAACTTCATACAAATATCAATCAACATTAGAAGAATTGCATAGTGCAAGAACCATAACTCTTGCATTTATACTTCTTGAGTTATTTCCCTTGGACCTTTGTCAGTCACAAAATCGTGTCTCAATCGCTTTATTACTTGAAAACCGGACAAGCTATATTCACGAAACTTCATACAAATGTCAGTCAACACTAGACAACCTGCAGAGCACAGCATTTATACTATTTGAGTTATTTCCCTTGGAACTTTGTCATTCACAAAATCATGTCTCAATCGTCTAAGCTCTATAACTTGAAAACCGTTTAAGCTATATTCATGAAACTTTATACAAATATCAGTCAACATATAAATAGACGAGGTGCAGAGCACTGTAACTCTTGCATTTATATTTTTTGACAAAAACTAAATATGAATATCAGTCAACATTACATGACATGCAGAGCATAACAACTATAACTCTTGCATTTATACTTTTTACTTATTATGAATTCCTGCTTCAGGGTAGGGAAACATATTGTTTTTCCTTTGGCGTCTGTCTATTAGTCTATCACAAAATATCTTTACTGGATACGAGCACATTGGTTGCATGAAAAATGACCAGTATTTGCATTAGAAATTGTATTTAAAGTTTCCGTTTGAAATTGTATTTAATGACTGATCCTTTTGACATCAGAAAGGGGGGAGACATCTGTTTTTTCGTAGAAAAACAATTCTAGTTGTGAGTCAGAAGGCAATTGTGATGAAAAAAAGATTGAGGGAGGCATTTATTAGATTGGAACCATTAATTAGAATTACCGTAACGACCATAAAATTTTGGACACATGAAAGTCGGGCAGTTCTTGTTCGAAAATTCTTAGAAAGTGGATTTTACAGGTTAATGCATCGGAATGATGCTTAATGAATGGCAAACGTTGTAGACCCAGATCAAACTGCTCCTCGAGGAGCAGTTTGATCTGGGTCTACAATGTTTGCCCAGGCCTGTCTTTCCGAATATTTAGGGTTATTACTGTACATTTTTACTGACCATTGCTTTCTTCTGAACTAAATATTTATGTTTCACAGTATCCCGTAGTTAAGGTGTCTCTTTGTGACATACATGTAGGTGAAAGGCCAGACCCCTCATTTTACTGTCTTCATGTTACAAGATGGAGCAAGCTGGATCTAGGCAAGCTGTCCTGTGTGCACATGAACTGTCCTGCAGATGTGATGTGCAGAGAACAAGAACCTTAACTCCACCTACTTTTTATCCCCCGACCGAAAGGTTCAGGGGATATAGCTTATCCCCTGACCGAAAGGTTCGGGGGATATAGCGATGAGCCTGGCGTCCGTCCGTCCGTCCGTAAACATTTTCTTGTCCGCTCTATATCTTGAATACCCTTTGGAATATTTTCATGATACTTCACAGTTATGTAGAACAGGTCATGACGCTGTGTCGCGTACAAGAATGGTAACTCTTGCTATTGTACTTTTTGAATGATCTCCCCTTTGGTGATTTTTTTGGCAGATTCGTGTCCGCTCTGTAACTTGAATACCCTTTGGAATAATTTCATGATACTTCACAGAAATGTAGAACAGGTCATGACGATGTGTCGCGAACAAGAATGACAACTCATGCTTTCTTACTTTTTGAGTTATTTCCCCTTGATAGTTTTAGGTGTGATTTTTGGGCAGATTCGTGTCCGCTCTATAACTTGAATACCCTTTGGAATATTTTCATGATATTTCACAGATATGTAGAACAGGTCATGACGGTGTGTCACGAACAAGAATGACAACTCTTGCTTTCTTACTTCTTGAGTTATTTCCCCTTGATTATTTTAGGTATGATTTCGTGTCCGCTCTATAATTTGATTACCTTTTGGAATATTTTCATGATACTTCACAGATATTTAGAACAGGTCATGACGATGTGTCACGTACAAGAATGACAACTCCTGCTTTCTTACTTTTTGAGTTATTTCCCCTTAGTGGTTTTAGGTGTGTTTTTGTGTCCGCTCTGTAACTTGAATACCTTTCGGTAAATTTTCATGATACGTCACAGATATGTAGAACAGGTCATGATGATGTGTTGCAAACAAGAATGACAACTCTTGCTTTCTTACTTTTGGAGTTATTTCCCTTTGATGATTTTAGGTGTCCACTCCATAGCTTGAATACCTTTTGAAATATTTTCATGATACTTTACAGATATGCAGAACAGGTCATGACAATTTGTCTCATACATGAATGATAACTCTTGCTTTTATACTTTGTGAGTTATTTCCCTTTGGTAGTTTGAGCTGCTGTTTGAGTCTCTGCTCCATATCTGTATAACCCTGGCCAGCTCCAGAATTTGAATAACCGTGTACCTTTTAGAATATTGATGATCATGCTGTGATATCTTATCAGTGTTCCTAACTCTCTTTTACCCCTCCACATTCCCTAACCCCCTCCCACACCCCCCAAATTCACTTACTAGAGAGCTCAAAATAAGCTTTGTAGGGCTTGTACTTTAGAAGTTATTCACTCATTTTGAAAGTTGAATGTATCGTATGCTATGCATTTGTGTATATGGTGGCTGTTTGAGATATTACCTCTTTGTAGCAGTCAAGCATACTGTTTTAGTCTGAGTGTTAGATAATCATGCATCTGTTAACAGTTTATGTCAATCAGAAGCATAAAAGAACGACAATACATTATTAATATGTGTTTTGAAGTGCACCCTTTTTACCAAGGCCCATGGGGGTCTTCGGTCGGGGGATTTGCCATCTCCTCTGATGGCTATTTTTTTTACGGAATTATGCCCCTTTGAAAATTTTAGTATGCAAATTATGAAATTGTGTCCTCTCAGTAACTCTGTAACCGATTGAGATAATTTTACGGAACATGGTACAAATATAAAGCATCATCAGAGGACGTGCAGAGAGCAAGACCCGTAACGCCACCTACATTTGTTACGGAATTATGCCCCTTTGAAAATTTTAGTATGGAAATCGAGTCTGCTCAATAACTCTGTAACCAACTGAGATAATTTCATGAAACTTGCTACAAATATATAGCATCATCAGACAACGTGCAGAGAGCAAGACCCATAATTCTTCCTACATTTTTGTCTCGCCTGCGAAGCAGAGGCGAGACATATGTATTGCTTTTCCGGTGTGGTCGTCGGCGGCGGCGGCGTAAACTTTGTCGATGTTTGGTGTTTAGGTCATTTTCTCAGAAACTATAAGGGCTAGAGCCATGAAACTTGGGTCATGCGTACATCTGGAAGAGTACAGCTGAAAGCCATCATCAATGTTGAGTCTTCACCTAGATTTTACGGTTGACTGACTTCGCAATTTTTTGCCAAGTTTTCGGGTTTAGGTCATTTTCTTAGAAACTTTAAGGGCTAGAGCCATGAAACTTGGGTCGTGCCTACATCTGGAAGAGAACAGCTAAAAGCAATCATCAATGTTGAGTCTTGACCTACATTTTATGGTTGACTGACTTAGCAATTTTTTCGGGTTTAGGTCATTTTTAGCGCGCCTTTGCGAAGCAAAGGAGAGCTTATGCTATACCCCCGGCGTCGTAGTCCAAGTATGCGTTAGCGTTAGCGTTAGCGTCAGCGTTAGCGTACCTGTCAGCGTCCTCGTCGGCGTCCGTGATCAGGTTAACCAATGTTAACAATTGCGTTTAGCTCCATGTTCAACTCTGTATCTTAGAAACTACAGCAGCTACAATCATCATACTTGGTACATATATACATCCATATGACTGCAGCAGCTGCATGACACAATTGTATGTCCTTGACCTATATGTTACGGTTGACTGACTTTGCCGTTTGGCACTGTTTTTAAGGCAAAATTTTTATGTTTGATGAAACCTTTGACAGAAGAGACTTAAAACTTGGTCAAATAGCATATCCCTATAATTGCAGCAGCTGCAGAGCTACCATGCTGACACCTGTGCCCTTGACCTTTGTTCATGGTCCAGTGATTTTGTCTTATATTTCAAGCACTGTTTGATAGATTAACATCACATCTGGCATAGTTCATCGGTCTGACATCCTGAATGACCTCATATTATTTATAGATCACTGTGACCTATATTTCATGGTCCAGTGATTTTGCCTTGTGTCTCCAAAGCTGTTTATAGATTAACATCATATTTGGGAATTTGAGGTCACTCTAACATAAATTTTATCATTCAGTGATTTGCTTCATATTTTAGGTGTATCTAGTATGTATTCATCATATACCTGGGATAATGGCTCAGTCTGACACTGCAGATAACTTGATATATTTGTAGGTCTTGGTGACTGTGAGAATCAGGCACCCATAAGGCGCGCTTTGTTGTCTTCTGACAACTCTTGTTTCAGAAACTATAAGGGCTAGAGCCATTAAATGTGGGTCGTGCATACATCTGGAAGAGTAGATCTCAAAGTCATCATCAATATTGAGTCTTGACCTAGATTTTACGGTTGACTGACTTTGCAGTTTTTTGTCAAGTTTTCAGGTCTAGGTCATTTTCTCAGAAACTAAAGGCGCTAAGGCCATGAAACTTGGTTCATTCGTACATCTGGAAGAGTGAATGTCAAAACCATCATCAATATTGAGTCTTGACCTACATTTTATGGTTGACTGACTTTGCAATTTTTTGTCGAGTTTTTGCATTTAGGTCATTTTGTCAGAAACTATAAGGGCTAGAGCCATGAAACTTGGTTCATGCATACATCTCGAAGAGTAAATTTCAAAGCCATCATTAAGAACAAGTCTTGACCTACATTTTACGGTTGACTGACTTTGCATGCAATTTTTTTGTCAAGCTTTGCAATATTTTTGTCAAGCTTTAGGTCTTTCTCAGAAACTTTAAGGGCTAGAGCCATGATACTTGGTTCATGCATTCATCTGGAAGAGAACTCAAGTCATCATCAATATTGAGTCTTTACCTACATTTTGTGGTTGACTGACTTTTCAGGTTTTTGTCAAGTTTTCTCAGAAACTGTTAGGGCTAGTAGAGCCAAGAAACTTGGTTCATGCATACATCTTTGCTGATTTAGCTCTGTTTTGTGACAAAGCGCCAGCAGGCGAGACACCACATTCCGCGGAATTCTTGTTTATGGAATTATGCCCCTTTGTAAATTTAAGTATGGAAATCGCATCCGCTCCATAAATATAAAACTATATGAGATACATATAGTTTCATTAAACTTAGAACAAATATAGAGCATCATTGTCCTGATATGACTGAAATACTGAAAAAGGACGTAAAATTGCAGGTGGTTTATCCTCCTAGCTGTCATCTACTGTTTATATTTGCAGAATATTATTACTATAGAGAGTTGAGACAAAACAGTTTATGCGAGCTATGGAAACCTCATGTCATAGTCCATTATGATGCCCCCATCAACATGATTATGGAAAGAATTAATGAGAGAAATGCGGTAAGTACTGATTATAGTAAAATTCTAAATATATTGGGACAGATAGGTCTGAGCAAACAGTGAAGCATGTAAAAATCTTTCATGGGTGTGAGGTGTGGATTTAAAAATCAGTCATGAGGGTCACTGTTTTGCATCACGAGGCTTGCCGAGTGATGCCAAACCGTGATCCCGAGTGACAGATTTTTCTGTCCGCACCTCACAACCAATGATAGATACTGTTTCTTGCACACCGCATTTTTGTTTTAACTTGAGAACTTGTTAAAATGCATAATTTTATCCTTGGGAGGTTTCTGTTTGATTTTGAAAGAAGGTGCCGCTTTCAGCGACTGCCATTCGATTCTTTACGTCAAGTCCGGCCTACATAAACTGACGTCAATTTTGCCGTCTTCGTGACGTCACCTTTTAAACATCCAACGGCACTTGTCCGCGCAGATACGTGACCTCCAGTAGAACCAATGCATTGAATGCTTGTGATTTTTATCCGGTCCTGGGTGAGATAAGATTTGAAGGTACAGGTGAGCACGCGGATATCCGTATCTGGTGTGCAAGAAAAAAGTTGTCTCCTTTAGCAAAAATGGCAGAAAAACATGGAGATATGTCCATACACCTTAAATATTTGTCTATTTATAAAAGTTTTATGTGATGGTGTTCATTAGCTCTTTTGTACAAAAGTGAAGGAAGAGGTATTGTCCTTGTTTACTCCCCCCCCCCCCCCCCCCTCTGTCAGGGTTCCAATGGGACACAGTTGAGCTGTGACATGACAAAACCAACAATGTGGTTGGACACCCAGCACAGACTCAGATCAGCCTGGGCATCCCACCAGTCTGATTAGAGTCTTTGCTGTCCGCACTGACATAGCTTAGACCCTTAGATACCCTTTGAGCACTTAACTGGGTGGATGCCTGGGCGGATCTGAGTGTGCCTTGGGCACACAACGGGGTTGAACTACGTTGTTGGTTTTGTCGTGTTGGGGCTCATTTTTAGTGTGCCTTTGCAAAGCATTTAGCCTTATGAAAAAATATGGAAAATTATCCCAAAAATCCTAAAAAAAACAAAAAAACATCTTATCTGGAGCTCTGTTTAATGAAGCTGATGAGTGAAGGTAGTTCTTATGAGGGTGTACAACTTTCGATTACTTTTGCTTATTAAGGGACAATATAACAGGCAAACAGTGAAGGCTCAGATCAGCCTGCACTGCCAGGCAGTCTGATCAGAGAGCTTCCTTTTGTATTCCTTTGGAATCTAGAAAGTGAAATGTAAAAATTCTGATCAGTCAGTGTTGATGTGCAGACAGTATTCCATCACATTGAGCTGTTTGAAGTATTATTCCAGTCTAGAGTCGTGACAAGTCATTAGCACAGGGTATAATCGATTCCGCTAATTTTCGCTTCCTGCAGAGACTGTACATCATATTTGGTTTCCGCCGAGACTGTCCGCGAACTCTTGCTTCCTGCAGAGACTACTGTCCTCTTAAAATGGCTTCCTGCCGAGACTGTCCGCGTGATTCTGCTTCCTGCCGAGAGCCTCGGCAGGAAGCAGAATCACGCGGACAGTCTCTGCAGGAAGCCATTTATCATGTACAGAAGTCTGTACAGGAAGCAAGAGTTAGCGGACAGTCTCGGTGGAAGACAAATATGATGTACAGTCTCTGGAGGAAGCGAAAATTAGCGGAATCGATTATACCCTGTGATTAGCTCGCCTTTCGTACAGAGAGCTGTTGTTGTCACTTGGATGTCAGTGCTGGTGTAGGTGTGGGCATCACACTTTAAAGTTTTACGTTAAAGTTTTTTTATGTGATGGGCAAGGCGTTGCTGGTGAGCTATCCTGTATGCGGGCGGAAAGGTCTTGTTTTTCATCAGGTGTGGATGGGGGGAACATTCAGTGGGGGAGGGAGTGTGGGGAGCAATATTGATTTTGGTGTTCTACTGGGAGAGCCAAAATTAATAGGCCATGGAGCAGGGGGTCATTAATTTTCACATAACACACTAGCTTAAAAGCCCTATTGCTCTATCAGCATAAAATAGTTTATCGTAGAGGTATGGTTGCAAACTTCTCACCATAGTTTCGCCATTGTAAATGACCAGGATTAGCCAAATTTAAACAAATAAAACACCCATGAGTTTCACATAAAAAAGTTTGGAAAATGATGTGACTCACTTTAGTTGGCAATTAAAATGACCTACTTTTGATATCATAAACTGGAAGAAAATGGTAAAAATACAGTACAATTCCCAATTCATTGTCCTGCTTTTGTTTATATTCCATCACGAGAAGGGGAACAGAAAAGGGTGAGTGAGTGAGTGAACTCGGGTTTAACATCCCACCAACAACGAGGTCATATGGAGACGGGACCTCGGTTTAAAGTCTCATCCGAAAGACCGGAGAAGCGGGGGATCGAACCTGCGACCCCTGGATTGCTAGTCTGGAGTGTTATCCACTACGCTACAGCCGCTCCTAACAGAAAAGGAAAATTGCATTTTGTGGACTATCGAGTGATTTGTCATTTTTAGCTCGCCTGTACAAATGTACAGAAAGAGCTATTGCACTATCCCCGGCATGAGCTACAGCGGCAGCTTT
Source organism: Ctena decussata (assembly GCA_963989385.1). Lineage (NCBI taxonomy): Eukaryota > Metazoa > Mollusca > Bivalvia > Lucinida > Lucinidae > Ctena > Ctena decussata. The sequence goes on along the minus strand of OZ022512.1, from coordinate 37,204,594 downwards.
AGGAAAATGTTTAAGTTTTACGTTAAAGTTTTTTAGGTGATGGGCAAGACAGCGAAAATTTTACGTTAAAGTTTTTTAGGTGATGGGCAAGGCGCTGTCAGGCAAGCTATCCTGTCCCACTGACAGGTCTTGTTCATAAACTTGCCAGTTATATGACTCAGTATATGCACATCTAGCCCCATTTTATTGTCAAATGGGATGGTTGAAGAGTTTTTATATGCCCGTTTTGAAAAGAACGGACGTATTATGGCATGGTGCTGTCCATCAGCCCGTCCGTCTGTCCATCCGTCAACATTCTTGTGCGCACCATTTCCCAGTAACCGTTTGAGATATCTTCATGAAATTTTGTAGGCAGATATATTAGGATGGGGCAAAATGTCATGTACAGTAATGGTTGCTCCCTCTTTCTTAGTTTCCAAGTTGTGCCCCTTTGATTATTTTTTACCCTTCTAGTCTTGTGAGCGCCATAACTAGCTAACCATTCGAGATATCTTGATTAAACTTCATAGCAGTGTGTATGAGTGTCCAACAATGTGTCCATATGACAATGGTTGCTCTGTCTTTCTTCATTTTGGAGTTGCATCCCTTTGATTAGATTTTTTAGGCTATTTTTGTGTAAACTTACCTTGTGCATCCAATAACTTTGTTACCATTTGGAATGTCTTGATGAAATGTTATAGCAATGTGCATGATCACAAGACAGTGTACTACATGTAAGAATGGTTTTTCACCCTTTCTTAATTTTGGAGTAACCTCCCTTTAATTAGTTTTTTTAAGGCTAGCCCCATTCCCCCATTCACTCAATAACTCCTTAACCTTTTGAAATATTTTAATGAAACTTTGTAGGAATGTATATAATAATGAGGCAATGTATCATGAGCATGAACCACAACTCTGGCTTACTAATTTCCAGAATTGTCTGCCCTTGCATCAATTTCTGTTTTACTCTGTAACTCCTTAACGGTAGGAAATATTTTAAAGAAACTTTATGGTGATGTGTTTATTGTCTAGGGAATATATTATGACCAAGAATGGTACTCTTGTTTACTTAGTTTATGAATTATCTCCCTTGTTTGACTCTGGCATTTCTCAACTTCTGAGCTGCTTCACCCTGGAAGCTGATTTATGATATACTAATAGTATTTGATGTGTTAGATGTTTTAAGAACATTGCAGTCATTAATTACGGAGTTGTTTCCCCTGTTTGTCTGCATGTCAATCCTTCTTTAAACAATCTTGTTCATTCTGTAACTCCTTCATGATACTGAAACGGGCGTATAATGTGCAGCTTGCGAAGCTCTTGTTCATTGTGATTTGTGTTTAGACGTTTTTACCACTGTTAGGACTATATGAAGACTTTGAGATTAGTTTTAAGGCATTGCTAGTCTTATGTTTGTGATGGAACGAGACAAAATTATCCCAGAATCATCTATAAATATATTAACATTATTTCAGCCTGGAGAAAAGAATAGTCCTGTTCTTAATGATGAGTACCTAGATGCTTTAAAACAAGAGATAAGAAGAAATCATTATGATCTCAGGTAAGGCAATATTTGTGCTGTGTGATTTCAGAGCTCTAGATAAGAGGGAGTATTTGGTGATAATTAGGGATATTGTTTGTTAATTCTGCATAAAAACATATTTTGAGATGCCTCATCTGAACCGTTTCGATGAGATGGTTCAGATGAGGGGTCACAACATATCATTTGGATGAGAAACAAGAAAAATTATCCTTAATTATCATCAAATACTCCCTCTTATCTAGAGCTCTGGATTTGTGATAAGAAGGAATAGAGGGATAATTTAGGGATTATTTTTCGTATTTCTCCAGGAAAACATGTTGTGACCCCTCATTAGAATCATCTCGCTGAGATGGTTCTAATGTATGTATATGACCACACGTGTAATAACACTTTGGCGCGTCCACATAACGTCATTGACAACGACCAAGTCGGCAATGCTTTGTTGTATTGAAATAATGTTCAATTTGAAATGTTCAGTTTAAAACCCTTTTGTGAACGCTCATATGATAGACAGAATCTTACACTCGTGGTCATTTCATACGAAATTTTGATATGAAACTGGCCAAATTCTTGTTTCACAAGTTTCATATGAAATGAACACTGGCATAAGATCCTCCCCTATTTCTTTAAATAAAACTTTTTGATCATCACTCTTTAGGTGAATGGGTACACTTTCAGGGGAAGCAACTCTGCTATTTTAATTTTACTTCACTGCTCAGTAGGTAAAGTGAGTACTCTTAAAGGAAAGAATTTGCTCCTCTAGAAGCAAATTCTTTCATTCAAGAGAGAACCCAGTTCGGAAGGGCTTTGTTCTCTAGGGAAGGAAGCAGGAAATCACTAAAGTAGTTTCCCTTGGTAGAAATGGCAGAAAAAACATGAAGGTATACCCATACACCATAACAGTTGTAATTAAGGAATGAATTTCATTTATCTGATGTTTATCGAAGTATTAACTACATTGGGTCGCATGCAAAGTAAGTGAACTCTGAAGGGGTACATGTAAACTTTGCTAGCCACCCAATGTAGTTTATACTTCATTAAACACCAGAAAAATTAAGTTCATTGCTTATATTTACATTCTTTTTTTGTCTGTTAATTGACCACAAATTTGCGTTAGGGCTACAGTTGAAGCAGAAAAACATTTATACGCAGGTTTAAGACTAGCAACAGAACAGCTTCAACCACGTCATAACGTGGCCTACGCCCAGTCAAATTGGAGTTCCATGGTTTATTTTGACATGACTTAAGCTTATTTAACGCCGCATGAATCGATATAGTTATTGAAGTATTAACTATATTACATTCTAATGCCTTACCATAGGGCTTTTCAATAAATGCACTGAGAACATTTATCTTGATATTTTTAAGTTTCATCTGGTTTCAGAAAGAATGTCGAGATCTTGAAGTTTGATGCTAGAGGTTTAGACATGGAAATTGTAAGTTTGATGTTTAGTGTATGAATCACCTTTTATACTGAACAAAAAAAGAAACGCAACACTAAGCTTGACATCACATTTTGTACTAACCACTGAATATTTTTACACTTTTTTCACCACAATCAATGAAAGGCTATGCAGTCAGTAATGACTAATCATTATTTTGAATTTCAAAATTACGGTTGTCCGAAAGCAGGAGTCCATAACACTGTACCTGGTACAAACTCTGAAAAAAACAAAAACTTAAGTCTGCATTTTTAGTTCCCCTTAGCCTTTAGGTCACATGACCAAGATGGCCTTCAGGCCAAAGGCCAATGATCTTGAAATTTTGTGTGTAGCATTGGGGACTCAAGCCCTACAAACTTTTTATTACAAATGATGACCCTGCATTGATCTTGACCTAATTTATGGCGAGGTCAACTTTGGTTCCTTAAGATTTTATATAGGAAAAAGCTGAAACAGTGGATTTCATGGAGACTTTTTAAGCCTAGAATCTGATATGATAATTATAAAATATGGTTAATAAATGAATACATGAATATGTAAGATCAGCAAAGGTTATGGTCATTCTGTGAACTTTGCTCATGACCACTGAGATTTTAAAATTAAAATATGCACTCCTCTAAATCCCACTGTTTAAAATTTGTATCAAATGAGAGAAATCGCAAATTGTGTCTGTTGACAGTAGAGTCTCAGGTGAGTTACAGGACCATTGGTCCTCTGGTTTAAAAAGAATTCTGAAAATGGTATCGACTAAGTGTGTTTCCTCTTTGCAAGTAAAGTGCATTCAATTCTGGTAGAAAACCTTTCTTTTGATGTCACTGTCATTTCTTATCTGATGTCATTTTCATTGCTTGCTGAGCTAATAATTTTACTTCTATTGAAAACAAGGCTTTGAATGTTTTCTTCCCAATTGTTTACTGTCAATTTGAATATGATTGGAAAGTTTCAGACGAGTCTGGGATGACCTTACATCTTTTTGACGTCAAAATCTAAAATGTTTAGAAAGGTAACGTTACCTAGATGACATTTTTTATGAGTAAAAAAAGGATATGTCAAAAATGATATATTGTTTTCTGGAAAACATTTGAATACTCTGTGGCAATTACATCGGTAAATTGACGTCTAAGGCCTCTAATTTGACAAACGTCTTATCCCACATGAAATTTTTAATCTTTAAGTGGCTTACTTATTGTTCAAAATGTGTTCTTATGAATATCTGCATTAAGGAACAATTCTTAATATCACAATGCCTTTGTGTACTTGATTTACAGCGTGATTACACTGACATTGTTCCTTAATGCAGACATTCATGCAATATTTCTAGCGCTCTGTAGTTTCTGTCATTAAAAATTCTCCAGGGCTAAAAATGGACTTTGGATGTCCTCACCCCAAGCTAGAAATCTGTCACAAAAGACAACAGGATTTTACAACTCAGAAACATTGACGTCATATCTTAACATTGACGTTATATCACGTCTAATTCCTATGGACATCATTTGATGATTTATGTCTCATATAATCAAGAAGACAGAAAACTATAAGTAACTTTTTAGTATAAAATTCCACAAGAATCCTCAACAAATTTCTTTTTTTGTTCAGTATATAAATAAGGGCCTAGTTGGACCTAATACTGCATTAATTCCATTGCTAACATTGTGTACAATGCTTTCAATTTTAAGATTAAGGTAAATTGGTACTTTCATGGGGAGCAACTACCATTTTCACTTTTAGTTTCCCTTCTCAATGAGGGCCACCTTTTATAGTAAAGAATTTGCTCCTCATGGAGCAATTTGCTCCAAGGAGCAAATTCTTTTATACAAGATATCATCAATAATCCCCCCCATCCTCTCCCCCCACCAAAAAAATGGAAAATAAAAAAATGGAAACTAAAGCAGTTTACAGCATATAAGGACCTAAAATATGGTACAGAAACATCATAGTAGGGTTCAGCTTGTTCCCAAAATGGGTCTTAGTGAGTGCAGAAAACATGTTTGTCTTGCTGAGCTCCAGTTAAAAATTTGTTGATTATCCAAGATAATTTCTGTTGAATCTTCATTTAAAAAACAGATCAGCTCTAGCAGTGCATTAATGTAATAATTCACTGTTTAGAGTCAGTCTTAAAGTAGATCATATCATGAGCATGAAGCATGAGTGATATATCTGTTTACAACTGACCGACAAACTGAATTATTACTCAATAATTCACATCTAGAAATGTACTGTTTTGACTCTAACACTCAAAAAGGCTAAAAACATATTCTTTTAATTCAATTTCTGCCAACCTTCCTGCCAGCTTGTTCATGATGCGGCCAATATTCTTAACTGTATTAATATTAAATGTATGATTTTATGATGATAGAGACGTGACACCCTTTGACATCAAGGAACCTCATCAAAACGTCACAAAAATACGTCAGTAATTGCCAGTGATGTCAACAATTAGACTCACATGCTCCGAAACAGGAATTGTTTCAGAATTACTCCCAGAAACTTTCCATAGCGTCTATAGGCGCACTGTGTTTGAATATTGTAATTGACCTTATTAGCGCACATCCCCAATAAGCATACATCATGGGAATTTCTGAAGCATATTATTATTAGTGCACATATTTTTACTGTTTTATCCCTTCGATTGTGTGTTTACAAGTGCTGAAAACACTATAAACTTTCAAAGCGTCTCCATCCTACAAGACTATAAGCAGCTTTTCTCTTATGCTTTAAACATTAAATTCTGTTTCTTTCAATATCTAATAATTCTTTGAAATGTGCGCTTACATGTACTAGGAAGAATGTCCAATGCGAGTATTAAATGCCATTTTGAAAATGTTAAGTGCACAGTGTGCTAAAAGGGTCAAATAGGGTAAAACATAGTTACCCGTAATCTGAACTGCCTTGTTGATGCTGTTCAGATGAGAGGACACAACTTATGTTCACAAGGAGAAATAAGCAAAAATACCATGCTCTTACCTGGAGCTCTGCAGGTGGTCCTTTAAATCCATCATCCCTTTTTATACGCCCGTTTTGAAAAAAAAAACGGACGTATTATGGCATGGTGTTGTCCATCCGTCCGTCTGTCAGTCCATCCACCAACATTCTTGTGTGCACCATATCTCAGTAGCCCTTTGAGATATCTTCATGAAATTTTGTAGGCATATATATTAGGATGGGGCAAAGTGTCGCATACTGTAATGGTTGCTCCCCCTTTCATAGTGTCCAAGTTACTGCCATTACTAAAAATAGCTTAAAACATGAAAATGACAATCTCTTAGTAACTGCTGAATGGATTTTGATAAAATTTGTGGCAAAATGATTCTTGCATTGAGGTGTTTCAAAAGTAAATATATAAAGTCCAGGCAAGTTGGCCTCTGTTACTAAAAGTAGCAAAATGTGAAAATGAGAAAATCTCAGTGAAATTGGACCAGTTTTGTATCAGAATGGTCCCATGGCAAAATAGCCAGGTGAGCAATATCAGGCCTGTTTGGTCCACTTGTTAAGCTCATTTCATGGAAGCTGAGCTAAAAGTTTGACACCCTAGTGAAAAAAAGAGGAGCAAATTTTTGTCGCCTAAGCATTGCTCAGACCTTAGAACATTGCTTAGAATCAAATATTTTCTCCCTTTGAAGATGTTTATTGACACACTAATAATAATGTCAACTTCTTTACATCGCCTGGGGCCTAAACACACGTTCTTAAATCTGCCAAGTGCAAGTCACATGTGGTGGCAAGGCAATGTCATTGGCTAGGGTCATTCTTTTAAGAATTTCAAGCTACAATTTATTATACAGCTGAATATAAACTTCTTTTATCTAAAATAAATTAAGATAAACACCAAGAAATGAGTTTACATAATTCTATGATTATTATTTGCTGCCAAAACAAAATTATTTTGTGAGTAATACATTTTCCCGCCAAAAATATGATGTCAGTTTTGGAAACGTTTGTCTGCAAGCAGTGTAAAAATGCAATAACTGCAACAAAATAGCTGCAAAAAAGGGTTGAATTATGGATATTATATACACAGTGCTCCAGATAAGAGGAGGTATTGAGGATAATTCAAAGATAATTTTTCTTATTTCTCAATGAAAACCTATGTTGTGACCCCTCATTAGAACCGTCTCGACGAGACGGTTCTAATGATGGGTCACAAAATATGTTTTTATGGAGAAATATGGCTAATTATCCCAAAATTATCTCTGTTGCTCCTTCTTATCTGGAGCACTGATACATACATGTAGTTTGTAGAAAAGTCTGTAACTAGTGTGAGGTAAGCATTTCTTGTGAATTCCCCTCAGCTGCATGGACTGCGACAGTGTTGACCTGAATATTTGTTTGTAAATACGGACATATGCTGACTGGAGTGGAAATCATGTTTTTGGATATCTTAGTTACACTGATAGACGGGAAGCTTCTCACAAGTTAAAAAGAAATGTCGTCTACAAAAAATGGCAAAAATGACATCGAAAAAGGGCATAATCTTTGATCTTCTGTTCACGCTAATAATGTGCAATGTAACAGCGGCCGCGCAATGTTACCGGACTCGACTGTAATTGTTGATTAAGAAGATGCTTGAAAATTCTAGGTTGGTTGTTGTTTTGGGTTTAACAGCCCTTCAAGAAGTATTTCGGTCTGTATTGGGCCGTCTCCCAAAGAGAGGGAGAAGGAAGAAAGAAATGATAGATGAGGGAAAAAATTTCAAGCAACACCCACCCGCACCTACTGGAAACACTGTTGGCCCTTGCCCTACTTAATATCCAAATCAGTAGGACTACTTGCTGTCCAAATCAATAGGACACCCCGGCACTGGAAGTTATACCCAGCACCATTGCACCACCCAACCACCCCCTTCTAGTTTGGTCAGAAAGCCATAGTATGAAATTATTTGTGGCTAGAAATGGGATGTATTTTCTTTATAAAGCCTCTTTCACGTGACCAAAGTTTCTTTGTCAAAGAAACTGTAACAAAGAAAGTTTGCCAAACATTTTGCATTCACATGGAGCAAATTATTTGTTTTATAGAAAAATGTGGCATAAAATCTTTGTCAAATAAACTTTGGCAATGAAATATTTGCTGCCATGTTCACACGAACAAAGAATTCTCTTCAAAGTTACCTGGACAAACAAACTTTGCTTGTGTGAACAGCCAACTGTGCCACATTTTCTTTGTTAAATATACTTTGTTCAAAATAAAACTGATTTGATTATGAGCAAAGTTTTCTGTGTTCATCTCCATAGCTAGTTTTTGTATTACATATTCTATGGCAAAGTTTCTGTTCAGGCGGACAAAAATTGTATGTCATGTAAACTTTACCATATAAATTTGGCAATGAAAATGGGGCATATTTTTTCATTTACATGGGCAATTTTTTCTGTGCCAAACCTTCTTTGTCACAGATACTTTGTCCGTGTGAATGAGGCTTAACAAATCCTACTCCTAACTGGGGCTAACTCTTTGTTCTAGATGATAGAGAAGCTTGAAATGTTGAATCTTACACCTGATATACTGTTCGAAGAGATGCTTGAAGATTGGAAGATGCCAATGTCAGAGGATTATGACAGGATGAGAATGTTGTAAGTCAGAGCTGTAGATAAGAGGGGTATTTGATGATAATTGAGGGGATATTTTTTCTTATTTCTCATTGAAACCATATGTTGTGACCCCTCATCTGAACCGTCTCATCGAGACAGTTCAGATGAGGGGTCACAACATATGCTTTTATGCAGAAGTAAGAAAAATTAACTCTAATTATCAGCAAATACTCCTTCTTTTCTAGAGCTCTGTAAGTAAACTTAATTTCTCCTCTACATCTACAGATAATGGGATACTAAGTCTTTGAAGATATGAAATTTTTGTGACTACAGCCAAACCTGCTTATGTGATCACCTCTATTAAGGAGTCACCCGTCTTTAGCGTTCACCTTTTCCAGGACCCTTGAACCAAAATACAGTGCAAATGATCCAGTATTAAGGGGTCACCTGTCTTAAGCAGCCAATTTTAGGGTTTCCCTTGGATGACCCCTTAAGACAGGTTTGACGAATTATTTTTGTGAAGCACCGTTAAAAGAAATATTTGCGTAAAAATGATGTAAAGCCATTATCTTGATATTCTTTTGACTGATACATGGCTTGTGTTAATAAGCAGCTACGTTTTCTCAGCACATATTTTCATGATCGTAATTAGTTCCAAAATGTTACAGTGGACGTGCTGCTGTGCCCAGAGATATTTCTTTCATTCATAATTGATGAACTTGCAGGGCTCCAGATAAGATGGGGTATTGAGGATAATTCAAAGATAATTTTTGTTATTTCTCAACAAAAACATACATTGTGACCCCTCATCAGAACCATCTCAGCGAGATGGTTCTAATGAGGGGTCACAAAGTATGTTTTTTTATTCAGAAATATGGAAAATTATCCCTTAAGTATCCCTGTTATCCCTTCATATCTGGAGCACTGTGAGGTATTATAAAAATGTACAAATTAAACATAAAAAGCAGAGCTTGTGATACATCCATCGAAATGATAGACAGTGGAACATTGTAAGCACGACTTTGGAAAGCAAAGCAGTGCATATGCAATACTCGTATTTCCACGTTCCATGATGACTCTAATGAGTGGTTACAGCATATGTTTCAATGAAGAATAAGAAAAGAAAAATTATCACAGAGTTATCCTCAAAACTGCACCTTATCCGGAGCTTTGTAGAGCCGCAACAAGAGAAAACTAACAAAGTGGTATGTCGCCCAGTGAAGACTCGGATCATGCTGGGCATCTGCCCAGCCTGATCAGTCTTCATTGTTCACCCAGTGATGACTTAGATCAGCCTGTCTTCTGATGTTGATTCACCATCTCATCTTCTTTCCTATTATTTTCCAACTAAAATTACGTGGCTCACCCACAAAACAAATGGCGGCCCACAACAACAATTGTTAAAATGAGGTAATAAGATTTATTTATGGATTATTGTCAAAATCTTGCTAAATTGGAGCATTGCTAACAACAGGGTTTATATTTTTCAGGGTATCCAACAAGCGAACACTTACAAGAATTTTAGGTGCAGCCGGGCCAATGGTATCAAGTGCTTTGTTATCTGATGAAGATGCCAGAACCTTTACGAAAACTGTGCTTCACGTAATTATTATAGACTGCTCCAGATAAGAAGTGGTAATAGGGATAATGTTGGGACAATGTACTGTATTTCTTAATAGAAACACATGTTGTGACCCCCCTCATTACCCTCATGTCTTGCTGAGATGGTTCTGATGAGGGGTCACAACATGTTTTTATTGAGAAAAAAAAACCACAGGGTATAATCGATTCCGCTAATTTTCGCTTCCTGCAGAGACTGTACATCATATTTGGCTTCTGCCGAGACTGTCCGCGAACTCTTGCCTCCTGCCGAGACTTCTGTACATGATAAATGGCTTCCTGCAGAGACTGTCCGCGTGATTCTGCTTCCTGCCGAGGCTCTCGGCAGGAAGCAGAATCACGCGGACAGTCTCGGCAGGAAGCCATTTTACGAGGACAGTAGTCTCTGCAGGAAGCAAGAGTTCGCAGACAGTCTCGGCGGAAGCCAAATATGATGTACAGTCTCTGCAGGAAGCGAAAATTAGCGAAATCGATTATTCCCTGTGAACCCCAAAAACTCAGAATTATCCTGAAAACCCCAACCTATTTGGAGCTCTAATAAATATTGGTAATTTTTTTTTTTTGCTTAGCAATCTTTGAAAGGGGTCTTGACAATGTAGACCCAGATCAAATGAAGCAGTTACAAGAGCATCACTACAGTCGGTAGGGTCTCTGACTTATAAGCCAGAGGTCCTGGGTTCGATACCCGATCCGGCCATTTACTTTCATTTCTCCTTCTGATTCAAGAAGGGCAGTCAGGTACTGGTAAGAGTAAGTGCACTCAGTACTGGTTAACCCCTTAGGAGGTCTACCCTTGTCCAGGAATAGTGTGGTTAGGTTAACTGACCGTCCCGACATGACCATAGCTGTTTACCATGGACGTTAAAACAATTACAGAGCATCAAGGGTTGGACTGCAACTGGCAGAAAGGGAAATAAGCAGGGTTGCCTGTGACCTGGAAAAGCCAGGGAAATTTGAAAAAAATTGAGGTCACTGAAAAGTCAGGGAATTTGCAAAATGGTCAGGGAAATTTGAAATACCAAGAAACTCAGGGAAAGCGTCAGGGAATTCTAATATTTTTGCCTTTGCATGTTGCAGCACCTGCAAAGCATCCATGCTGACTCCTGTGCCCTTGACCTTTATTCATGTTCCAGTGTATTTGCCTTATATGAGATGTGACAAAGTGAAACCAACAAAGTGTTTGTTTGCCAAGCAGAGACTCAGATCAACCTGGGTATCCGCCCAGTCTGATCAGACTCTTCCCTAAGCACTTAAAGGATAGATAAAGGTCTAAGCTAGCTCAATGCCAACAGTGAAGACTCTGATCTGACTGGGCGGATGCCCAGGCTGATCTGAATGCGCTGGGCGCACTACCACTTTGTTGGTTTTCTCGTTTCGAGGCTCATATTTCCAACACTGCTTGATGGATTAACTGGCATAGTGGATAAGTCTGACTGCAAATGACCTCATACTATTTATAGATCACTGTGACCAACATTTTTAGTTCAGTAATTTTGACATATCTTGAGCACTATTTAGTAGATTTCCATCATACATGGGATAATGGTTCAGTCTGACTCCGCAAATGACTTCATCCTGTTTGTAGGTCACAGTGGCCTATATTTCATGGTTAAGTGATTTTGCCTTATATCTCCAAAACTGTTCAAGAGATAACATCGTACTTGGCAACATGGATAAATAGTCTGACACTTTGAAAACCTCATAGGAGTTTAGGTCACTCTGATATACATATCATGGTTCATTGAATTTGCTTTATATTTTGAGCACTATTTAGTAGGTATTTATCATATACCTGGGATAATGGTTCAGTCTGACCTTGCAGAAAACCTCATATATTTGTAGGACTTTGTTTCTTTGAGATTCAGGCACCCATGAGGCCATGAGGTGGGCTTTGTTGTCTGCTGACAATTCTTGTTCAGGAGGGGTGGGGAGGGGAGGTAGTGGAGGTGTGTGTGTGGGGGGGGGGGGGAGGGGGCGGCTTTATTGGAGAGAGACATTCATGAAGAAATACGATAGCTTTTAGTTAAAATCAAGTTAACATAAAGTTTGCTTCATTGTCTTCTGACAGTTTCACTTGTTATTATTCTAATTTTTTTTTTCAGCACCCGATGGTAAGATATAAAGGAAAAGGAGTTGCTCCAGGAGGTGGTAAAATGAGCCAGGACTTGCTCTTTTCTTAACGTAGATATTTTCTAGCAGAGTTAAAAGTTTGCAAAGACAGTATGAAGCTATATGTTAGAGAACACGTTATTGCTTTTGACATCTCCTCCTAAGTGCTGTAGAAAAGTAAAATTTGGGTATTTCTTATTTATTTAGTGTTTTTTTATCTCTGCCTCCCCTATAAAACAGATGTTTATGAGAGTCTCAATGCAGTTGCCATGTTGAGGAGAGAAAGGTGAATGGTTACCATAATCGCCCCATTTACCGCACATGCCCCTATAACCGCACACTAAGGCCATTTCCGGAAAAAAATTCACAAGCGCACACTGCTTTTTCCTTTTGAAACTCACAAAACGCATCAAGTTCAACTTACCATTACCGTTTCAACAGCGACAGTGTTTTCAGTTTTGTTTTCCCGACGCAATGTGGGAAGAGAGCAACTCTATCGGTCTAAATGTCAATCGGGCATCCTTGCCAATATTTACGGAGTTGGCTGAAGTGTTATGATCTGTACGAGTGTGAACAGCGGACTCGGATCAGCTTACACATCTGCGCCGTCTGATTAGCATATTCTCTATCTGCATCAACAATGGGAATGTACATGTTGATCGGAGAAGGATCGAGCTTACGAAGTTGTGAGGTTGCGGGGGTGCGCAGGCTGAACTGAGTCTTTGCCTTTCGTACATGCGAAAAGGCGCCATTTCTCAAAGCAATGCTTGTCGTATAAAGCAATAATGTGCACATGCGCCAAAGTGCATTTGGGAAAGATACATGAACGACAGATGAGAAACCCTGGTGCAAAAGAAATAAATTGTCATAACGACAAACTCTTGTTTCCTGACAAAATCAGTCTGAATACATGCGCAAACTGAACGAAGGGACCAGCCTGTGCATATGCATGGTCTGTGCATTTAAACAAAGTTCGCGGTAGCCATAAGATAGGTTTATCATTGGCATAGCTGGCCCATGGGCCTCAAAAGGGCCTCAGGACACACATCCGATCAGGAAACACCCGCATCATACAGTATATTTGCGAACATTGACCAGTCTAACAAGTCTCCAGGATTCGCCGATAGTTTGCAAAATAATTGTTTGAAGATGCGCAGACTGGTCTTAGGCTTTGCTGCTTGCACATGTATTACGGTACCTTTCACCTGACAGGTTGCCAATATTTCTGCACCCTTGGACGTAATATAGGACAGACAGAAATAGGGAAGATCAAAAGGACCGCATCTTCCAGAATTAGAATGTGTGTGTTATTAATAGAAGCCCGTGAATTTAAAGCAGGCCACTTCCGGTGAATGAATAGCCAGAGCACTCACAAACTTACATGACGTGTTTAAACAATCACATATTAGGTCATCGTAAATGTGTTGAAATACTTAACTTTCTTTCGGAATATTTATTTGGAATATTGAAGAAGGATGAAGAGAATGAAATACATTCATAATTACTGAGAGGTATGAGATATAATTTGCGACTTGACATGAGATTGTTTTTCTCCCGAAAATTGGCAATTCAAATAGTTCGAACACTAAATATTTTCATGACACTTCGAACACCCCGATTAACTGTTCGAACTAAATGAGAATTTACCGTATCGATTTTCCTTAACATCTTTAAAGTAGACAATGGCCGTTTGTTGTTTTTTCGCTCTGAGTGTGCGGTTATTAGAAACGTTTTTAACCACAACTTTTTGTTGCAATTTTGAAAAAGTTTAGCGCACCGTGCGGTAAATGGGGCGATTACGGTATATCTTCATATTTTCCTTTATTTTTGCAAACGGACTTTTGTGACTTGTTTGCTTCCCTCGATTACATAGCCCTGCCAAAACGGGATCAACTCTCAAAGGCAAGAATTTGCTCCTAATGGGTACTCTTAAAGGAAAGAATTTGCTCCCTTGCTCCTAGGGAGCAAATTCTTTCCTTTAAGAGTACCTATATTGTGAAGGGCGGCAAAAATTAAAATGGTAGAGTTGCTTCCCCTGAAAATATACCCAGTTGCAGGAACCAGATAACGTTAATAACATTAAGGAAAACAGCAAGGGAGGTAATTAGTTCAGAATACTATTAAGACAGAGCTAGTAAAACTGTTTTGGCCTGAAAAACATGGCCTTCAGTTTGTTAGGCCCCTGGTAGTATAAATGTTTGTTTTAAACTGTGAAGAACGTTAATAAAATTTTGAAATACATGTGTGAAAGTTTTATATTGCTATACAATACTGAGTGGCAAAAAAATGTTGCTGTTTGGATTTATACATTTCTAACAGTAACTTTTACATTTGATAAAAAAAGGGAAAGGTTTCCCATAGCCCAGTGGCCATAGTGGCTGTGGAGGTTAGAGGCCCACAGTGTCTCGGGCACAGCATTTGAAAGGCGGAACCCATCCCTCTTCTTTCCCTGCCTTATCCTTCCCTGATTCAAAGCAGGTACCCATTTACTGCTGGGTTGACGGAGTTTTCCAGTTGTCTGGTGGCGAATCCTGGGCGCAATCTCGCAACCTTTTGGCGACTTTCTGCACCATAACAGACATGTCTAGCCACTCGACCTTGGCACCTCTCTAATCTTTTTTTTATTACTCGCCATACGTTAGTGGCAGGGTATTATGTTTTCATGGCTGTCCGTGTGTCTGTCCATCCGTAGTACATACATCCTTCTGTCCATCCTCACTTCGTTTCCGTGCGATAACTTAAGTATGTATTAACGGTTTTCATTCAAATTTTGCACATGCATTTGTCCTAAGAATGTCTCGCTTGGCATTGTTAATGGGCAAATTTTGATAATTTCTGAGACAGTTATGGCACTTGTAAATGTATAGAAAATGGTTTTTGGCCTCTAGTTCCTTTACTATTATGAGTATCATGATGAAACCTCACAGAAATGATCAAAGTGACAAAAGCTTAACATTACCATAGAAATTTTGTCCTCTAGGGCTATCTGCCCCTGCCTGCTATATACATGTATAAAATCATGAAAAAAATCTTTATAAATCTGAGTTCAAAGCAGTTCTTCTGAAACTTACAGCAAATGGTCAGCATAATAAAAGCCTCCCATGATGCTCAAAATTTACCCATTAAGGGTTATCTGCACCTGCCCACGCATTTTTAAAATCATGAAAAAAATCAATATAAAATCATAGTTCAAAGTAGTGTTTCTGAAACTTACAGCAAATGAGTTTCCTGTGTTGCTTGAAATTGACTTCATGGGGATTTTCTTCCCCTGCCCTTGGGCTATATACATGCATACAATGTTGATAATATCTGTATAAAATCATAAGCTAAATCAATTTTTTCTGAAACCTACAGCTGCTCTGCCCTCAGGTAATACAGAGATGAGGAAAAAATGTATCAGTGAAAGAGGTATTCAGTGGCAGGGTATCACACAGTCGTTTGCGATGCTTTTATTTGTCTCTTACATTTGGTACATTACCGTAAATAGTCTAAAAATCGGGACCCTTAAAATGATTACCGTAATTGTGTAAAAAGTGAAACATAGAGGATCTTACACAAGTGGCCATTTCATATGAAATTTATGAAACAATCCTTCAGTGAGTTTCATAAATTTCATTTGAAATGACCAGGAGTGTAAGATTCTGTTTATCATATGACCCTTTATAATGGGATTTTAACGCTTTTAAACTGAACATTTCAATAAGGAAATGCATTATTGACATGGACGTTGTCAATGACGTTATGTGTACATGCCAAAGTATTATTGAGGTCAAGAATACGTAAATGGCTGGCGCAATTTATTACGTGCGTCTCGAAGGACGTTACGTCACGAAATACTTCCTAGTCAGTAATATTTTCAATATGGCGGCCCCATCGGACATTCAATAATAATGTCAAACATGGGGAAAACGGAGTTGTTGTCATTGTTTATTCAAGCCCTTTGCTGATATTGCAATATTCTTTTTTTTTTCCTGTATGTTTTAAGTTATTTCATCAACGTATTTGTATTCAAACAAAGTTAATGAGAGAGAGAGAGAGAGAGAGAGAGAGAGAAAGACAGACTGACAGACAGACAGAGTTTCGTGTGTGTAACAATTTAAGGCTGGCCGGAATACATGTTCCCTCCCTGCTTTCAGGGCTCACAGGACTTTTCAGATACACAAATGAAAGGCAAAGCCCATATTTCTCCTTTCACTGCGTTATCCTTTTCCTGATTTGAAAAAGCTACCCATTTACTGCTGGCTTGACAAAGAGACTTTTCCAGTCGCTAGCTGGCCGAATCCGGATTCGAACCCGCAACCGTCTGCGTCATAACCAAACATCCGCGGCGCCGATGGGATTGCGCATCCGAAATATTTAATAAACCAAGTAAATGCATTTCGGCTGATTTTAGAGCTTTATGGGATATGTATGTAATATTTATTATAATGCAGATTTTTGCGATTTTAATACAGCTATCCTTTCTGGACATCGAAAATTTTATTTTTGATTACAAAATAAGAATGATACAATATTTCTTCCACTTGTTGTATGCCGTTGCCAAAGATATAGCGGGCCTCTTACTCACTCTGCCCCTACGGCCACTACGCTACAAGAAGTCATTATTTTTACATATCCCGCCGACGGTGGATTTGGAAGTTGACCTTGTAACTTACCATCATCTCGATATGACTGAAATACTGTCCAAAAGTCAATTTTATTTGACTACCATGAGCCACACGGACAGAACACGAGTCGTCAGTAATATGATACATGCACACAGTTCAGCCTGCGCATATGCACAGACTAATGAATCTCTTCACTGTTCCTCACGGAATCATTTTACCAGAGGACAATGGTCAGGTTGGGCGGGTGCCACTGATCTGAGCTTCCGCTGGCCGTATTTATGCCCCAAAGAACCCATTTTATCATGGCACGGCGCATTTTGTGACTTATGGCAACGCAGTTTTTTATGTGCGGCTCAGTCGTGTCGGCTGCAGTAACCATATTACTGTTAGAAGTGTGCTTGCAATTTTTACCAATTTTTGTTTATGAGAGTCTGAAAAATAAATTCTTTCACTTAAGCCTCGTTCACGCCACCAAAGTTTCTTTGTCACAGAATCTTTAACAAAGAAATTTTGCAAAACATTTTGCGTTAACACGGAGCAAATTATTTGTTAAAGAAAAATGTGGCATGGAATCTTTGTCAAATAAACTTTGGCAAGGAAATACTTGCTGCTGTGTTAACACGATCGAACATTATTCGTCAGGCTTACCTGGACAAATAAACTTTGCCCGTGTGAATGGCCAATTATGCCACATTTTCTTTGTTAAATATACTTTGTCAAAATCAAACCGATTTGATTATGACTAAAGTTTTCTGTGCTTATTTCCAGAGCTAGTTTCTTTGTCACATAGTCTATGGCAAATTTTATGTACACACGGACGAATTTTGTTTGTCATTAAAACTTTACCATATAAATTTGGCAATGAAAATGTGGTATATTTTTTCGTTCACACGAGCAAATTTTTCTTTTCCAAACCTACTTTGTCACAGAAAGTTTGCCCGCGTGAACGAAGCTTAGGGCATTCATCATGAGAACCCTATCAGTCCTCATCTTTCCGTATTCTCATAACGATCTTAGCATGTCTTAAAACGTCGCTAGTAAACGACTGCAACGTCGCTTATAAATGACGTCGCTGAATGGCGTAAATTTATACATACCTATGCTTCCTTATCAAGCGCTACTTGAAAAACAAACTCGGTAGTCAAGGACTTTTCTTACATCATTTTAATCGACAGATCCTGTGAACTTAACTTTCAGTTTTTGAAAAAAATCTATGTAGTAGTAAACAAACTGTGTACGTTTAAATTCTAAAATCTGAGATTTTTCATCGCATTCCCATTGCCGTCAATGGTATCGGTTTCAAAATTTCATGTTTTTCAATCTGATCTAGCGACTAAACAAACTCGGTGACCTATCTTTTTTATTGCACCATTCGATGTAACACATAAAAATGCACCCCTATGCAAAATTCAAAAAAATTCTATGTATGTGCCATTTACGTATTCTTGACCTTAAACATGTTGTCACACGATTTTTATGACACGATGTTATCCACTGAACAAAAAGGAACGTCATATGAGCCGCGACATGTAAAAACCAACAATGTGGTTGTGCGCCCAGCGCAGACTCAGATCAGCCTGGGCATCCGCCCAGTCTGATCAGAGTCTTCGCTGTCCGCATGAAGGTAGCTCATACCCTTAGCTACACTTTGAGCACCTAACAAAAAGTCTGATCAAATGGGGCAGATGCCCAGGCTGATCTGAGTCTACACTGGTCGCACAACCACATTGTTGGTTTTGTCGTGTCGCGGCTCAAATGTACTACTGCCATTCTACAATGGGAAACAGCTCATGCGGCTTTCCTGTTTTGTTTCCCTGGATGACAGACCCCTTCTAAAATGAGACCAACTGAAAAAGAAAAAAATGTCAAAATGGGGTCAAAGTCATTAAAATCTAATCAGCTGTTAAGCTTGACTCAATCTATACAAGTTGAGAGACAATCCATCTCTGGTTCAAAAGATATCCTACATACAAGACTATGACATTGAAAAGGGGTCAAGGTCTGAAGCAGTTAAGCATGTCTTAAACCTGTCACAATGCTATATCCATGCAAGTCTGATGACTATCCATCCATTAGTTCAAGAAATATATCAATATTTTAGGGAAAATTTAACATTTGTAAGTTGGCTATTGATCTCGACAATGGAGTCAAGGTCACCAAGGTCACCAAATCACAGTCAACTCTTGGGATCTAATTTCTCCTGTGACCTTGAAAATGAGGTCAAGGTCACCAAAATCTAATCTGCTCTCAAAGCTTATCAAAATTATATAACTATGCAAGTTTGGAGAATATCTGTCCATTGGTTCAAAAGATATCCTACACACAGGACAATAACAGTGAAAAATGGGTGAAGAACATTAAACATGTCTTAAACCTGATACAATGATATATCCATACTGGCCTAATTAATATCCATCCATTGAAGAAATATCTCATTTAAGGAAAACAAATAACATGTAAGTTGGCATTGACCTTTAAAATGGGACCAAGGTCACCAAAACATAGTGAACACTTAATATTGTCCCAAAGGTAGATCTATGCAAGTTTGGTGGAAATCAAGCCAAGGACTCCAGAGGATTATCCATTTTAGTGAAATTTTCAAATATTTAGGTCCTCCTTTGACCTTAAAAATGAGTTCAAGGTCACCAAAAGGCCCAATGACCTTGTGGCTTGTAATGTAGCTTTGGAGACTCGAGCCCATCATAGTATGGACAGATCATGACCATACGTTGACCTTGACCTTATGTATGGCAATGTCAATTTTAGTTCATTTTGCTTTGACATGGCAAAATGCTTAAACAGTGGATGTGCCAAAAACTATTTGTCAAGTTATAGTATTTGATATATATATGGTTAAAATGAGCAAATTAATACATTCTGTTGCTAAAGGACAAGGCCATTCTTTGACCTTTGTTCAAGGTCACTGAGATGCTGTCACCAGTCAACATTTTCAAACATCTTTTCCTCTGAAGCCACAGGGCCGACTGAAGCCATATTTCATATGGAGCTTCACTGGGTCAAAGGAACCAAAGTTTGTTCAGACGGTCTTGGTCACATGACCAAGATGACCACCATGCTTATATATGGTAGAAACCCTTCAAAAAACTCCTTCAGAACCAAAGGCCCCATGACTTTGTGGCTTGGTATGTATTATTTGGGACTCGGGGCCCCTTATATTTTGTACAAATCATGAATGTGCATTAACTTTGACCTAATTTATGGCAAGGTCAACTTTGGTATGTTATGCTTTTATATGGGAAAATGCTTAAACAGTGGAATTATAAAAAAACTATCTAAGTTGAAGGTGTAATATATATTTGATATATATATGGTTAACTAAATGAGCAAATGAAAACATTATGTTGCTAAAAGTCAAGGTCATTATTTGATCTTTGATCAAGGTCACTGAGATTCTGTCACCAGTCAACGTTTTCAAACATCTCCTTCTTTGAAGCCACTGGGCTGATTGAAGCCATATTTCTTATGGAGCTTCACTGGGTCAAAGGAACCAAAGTTTGTTGAGATAGTCTTGGTCCCATGGCTAAGATGGCCACCATGCCTTTTTTTAGAAACACTCTAGAAATCTCTCTCCAAAACCGAGGGGGGGGGGGCCATGGGGGCCATTATAGTTTATACAAATCATGAATGTGCACTGACTTGACATAATTTATGGCAAGGTCAATTTGGTGTGTTATGCTTTTATATGGGAAAAATGCTGAAACAGTGGATTTCTCAGAAACTATTTAACACTAAGGAATAATATTTGGTATATATGGTTAAATAAATGATAAAATGAAGACATTATGTTGCTAAAGACCAAGGCCATTCTTTGATCTTTGCTCAAGGTCACTGAGATTCTGTCGCCTGTGATTATTTTCAAACATTTTTGAAGCCTCTTTGTTGATTGACGCCATGTTTCATATTGAACTTCACTGGGTCAAAAGAAACAAAGTTTGTTCAGATGGTCTTGTTCAGTGACCAAAATGGCCACCATGCCCATATATTATGGTAAAAACCCTTCAAAACTCTTCTTTAGAACCAAAGGCTCAATGACCTTGTGGCTTGGTATATAGCATTAAGGATTAGGGCCCCTCATATTTTGTATAAATGATGACCGTGCATTGACCTTGACCAAGGTCAACTTTGGTATGTTATGCTTTCATATGGCAAAATGCTTAAAAACGGTGGATTTGTCAAAAACTGATTAAGCCTTAGATATAATATTTGGTATATGAGGTTGACTAAATGAGTAAATTAAACATTATGTTGTTAAAGGTCAAGGTCAGTCTTTGACCTTTGTTCAAGGTCATTGAGATTCTGTCACCCATACACATTTTCAGACATCTTCTCCTCTGAAGCCACTGGGCTGATTGAAGCCGTATTCAAAATGGAGCATCACTAGGTCAGAGGTGCCAAAGTTTATTCAGATGGTCTTGGGCATATGATCAAGATGGCTGCCATGCTCATATATGGTAAAAAAAAATCTTCTTCTCCAGAACCAAAAGGCTATTGACCTTGAAACTTTGCATGTTGCATTAGTGATTTGGGCCCTACAAAGTTTTTTATTTTCACAAATGATGACCCTGCATTGATTTTGACCTAATTTATGGTGAGGTCAACTTTTGTTATGCCAAATTCGAAGCAGGGGGCATATTGCTTTGGGCTTGTCCGTCCGTCCGTTCGTTACGTCCGTCCGTAACACTTTGGGTATGCTCTGTAACTTAGGAACTGTAAAGGCTGGGGTCTTGATATTTCATAGGTGGATAGGTAATAAAAAATTAGTGAACCTGTATTTTTTTTCTTTTCCGTCAGCCATGCACTTTCAGAGTTACGCCCCTATTTCGAAAAATCAAATGTAAGTTTGTTAGCAAAATTTTGGAAAAAGTATTTGAGCTAGGTTGTTCATATTTGGCATACTGGTAGGACCTAAGGTGTAGATCACCTGATTAACTTTTGGGCTAATTTTATAAAAAATTGACTGAATTATGCCCCTTTGTTAACTTGGGCATTTTTCCAACTTTTGAACTGTTTGACCTAGAGACCTGATTTTTGGTATACTTCTGGTATTTGATGTGTTGATTATTTTGATGATACTTACATTGTGTTGAGTTCATTATTGACAGAGTTATGCCCCTTTTTCTTATTTGTACAAAACAGCGTAGGTATGATCCATTACTCAAGAACTGTAACTGCTGGAGCCTTGATAATGCATAGGTGGAGAGACCATAGAAAATAAGCAGACCCATATTTTATTTCTTCTCCATCGACCATGTAGTTTAAGAGTTATGGCCCTTTTTCGAGAAATTAGATTTGAGTATGTTAGCAAAATTTTGGAAAAAGTATATGAGCTAGGTTGTTCATATTTGGCATACTGGTAAGACCTAAGGTGTAGATCACCTGATTAACTTTTGGGCTAATTTTATAAAAAATTGACTGAATTATGCCCCTTTGTTAACTTTGGCATTTTTCCAACTTTTGAACCGTTTGACCTAGAGACCTGATTTTTGATGTAGTAATAGTATTTGATGTGTTGATCATTTTGATGATAATCAAACTATATTGAGTTCATTATTGACAGAGTTCTGCCCCTTTACGAAAAATAAATGTAAGTTTGTTAGCAAAATTTTGGAAATAGTATTTGAGCTAGGTTGTTAATATTTGGCATTCTGGTAGGGTCTAAAGTGTAGATCACCTGATTAACTTTTGAGCTAATTTCGTAAATATTTGACTGAATTATGCCCCTTGATTGACTTGAGAAGTTTGTCAACTTTTGAACTTTTTGACCTTGACATTTTGTTTTTGGTATATTAATAGTATTTGATATGTCGATCAATCTAATGATGGTTACGTTATGTTGCATTCATTATTGACAGAGTTTTGTCCTTTTTTCTTGTCTGTACATAATATTTTAGGGTTGGTCTATTACTCAAGAATTGTAGCTGCTTTGGCCTTGATATTTTATAGGTAGGTAGAAAATATTTTCATTGACCTTGTTAGGGTCAGGCATATAGTTGGGGGCATAGTGTTTTACAAACACATTTTCTAGTTCCTTATGCTTTTATATGGGGAAAATGTTTAAACAGTGGATTTCAGAATTCAGATTTCAGCCCAGAATATCATATGATAATTGTAAATTATGGTTAACTAGTTGAATACATGAAGACATAAGGCTGGCAAAGGTCATGGTCATTCGTTGAACTTTGTAACAGTCACTGAGATTTCAAAAATAAAACATGCACGCCTCTTAAACCACTGTTTTAAAATTTGTAACAAATGAGAGAAACGACAAATTATGTCTGTTGACAATAAGGTCTCAGGTGAGCTACATGACCATTGGTCCTCTGGTTACCATATATGGGCGTTGCGGCCATGTTGGTCACGTGACATTGACCACTTGAACAAATTTCCGTTCCCGCAAGCCCTGGAGGTTCTATGTGAAAATTGGTCACAATTTGCCCAGTGGCTTTTGAGGACTTGTTTTAAATTGTCGAAATATGAGAGACATGGGTGGGTCAAAGGTCGAAGAACGATTTTGACCTTTTGTACTCAAAAATCTTCATGTACTCATTAAGATGACTGTAACCAATTTTAGGCCAAAGTCTTCAGCAATTTCCATGAAATCTTGTTTTAGCATTTTCCCATACAAAAGCACCAGAAAGCAAATTGACCTTGCTGTAAAAAGATGAAGGTCAACCCAAGGTCATTATTTGAATCTTGGTACTACTCGTGTACCCGATGCTACATACAAAGTTTCAAGGTCGTCGGTCTATTGGTTCTTGAGAAGATTTTTAAATATGGGCATGGCGGCCATGCTGGTAATGTGACCCAGACCATTGGAACAATATTTCGTTCCTGCAAGCCCTGGAGGCTCTGAAATTTGTTTACGATTGGCCCAGTGGTTTCAGAGGAGAAATTGTTTGAAATCATAGACGAATGGATGGAGTTTCAGAGGAGAAAATGTTTGAAATTATAGACGGACAAACAAATGACGAGGACGATGGAGCCTGCCTACCCTATAGCTACCCCAAAGCCTTCGGTTCAGGTGAGCTAAGCTTAAGAATTTCTGTTGAATGCAGAGTCTTCCAATGATAGCATGGTGATACCCCATGTCGCGTGCAATAGTCCATACCCTCGTATTCTTTATTGTTATCTTTTGTATCTCGCACACGATCGAATGACTTTAACTTTATAATTTGTGGAAAATGATAAAGCAAAATGGTTTCTGAATAGCTATCTAATGATAAAAAGCTTGCGATCTTCTGGAACTACACCCGAAACGCATGTATCATCTGACGGCATTAAGAAAGTTCACAGGCCGGGTAGCAATTCAGGTTCATTTTGACCTCTTGTTTTCACGCAGGGATCAAATGACCCGCGACGCGAGAAAACCAACAATGTGGTCGTGCGTCCAGCGCAGACTCAGATCAGCCTGGGCATCCGCCCAGTCTGATCAGAGTCTTCGCTGTCCGCCTGAAGGTAGCTTAGACCCTTAGCTACCCTTTAAGCGCTTAGGCAAGACTCTGATCAGACTGGGTGGATGCCCAGGCTGATCTGAGTCTGCGCTGGGCGCCTAACCACATTGTTGGTTTTCTCGTGTCGCGGCTCAAATATTATCAGTTTCACCAATATCTCTGTTTTTATCTACATCGAAGCTCCTTAAGGAGAAAGGTACATTAGGGCATGTGCGAATAGGACGTTTAAACTAGCCTATACGCATCCTTGCAAACCGATCAGACCTCCGCTTTCCCGGGATCCACAGATTACCTGTTTCCTGTTCAGCGAACAGAAAAGACTGTGGTCAGACTGTGCAGATTTAAATCTTTCCGGTACGCAATGTTTTAGCTTACCATTTCACGTGACGCGGCCCAATTTGTAGATTTTACATTTTATTACTGATAATAACTAAATATTATTAAAAATATGATATCATCCATTGACCCAAACATCAGCGTATAATGTCAACTCGACAATGGTAACTATGACTCAAAATGAATCATAACAGAATGATAATAGTGCTATGGCAATATTTTGCAATAATTTCACTGTGTGATATAGGATTTATCAACGGGGAGGAGTGTAGTAAACTGTCCACGTGTTCATGCGAGTGTGATGGGAAGAAAATTGATCTGAAAGACTTAGCAAGCAAAAACGGGCCAAAGTAAGTATTGGATGACGAACATTGTGATCAACTGGTAATAAAGCCCCAAAAAGGATTACCTCTCAGCATCATCTATTTCTCAACTGTAGGAACTGTGTCGTGAGGAAACATGTCTTAGGTCAGTAAGCAATAGGTCTGGTTTGAAGGAGCAACTCTGTCATTTAATTTTTGTCTCCCTCTTCAATTCGGGTCACCTGTTAGAAGATTTTCTTCCCTGGGAACAAATCCTTGCATTTTAGAGAAGACCAAATTTTACAATGGCTTTGTCCTTTAAATAAGCAAACAGGAAGTCTGATAAGTCTATAGCGAACGGCGCATGCTATAAGTGCAAAATCTGGCCCCGAGGTTATAAAACTTTTTTCGTGCTCAACTCAGCTGAGCATGAAATTTTCGCTGCTGATAAATATGAAAATGCCAACTAATGTTGGCATTTTCATATTGATAAGCAGAGAAAATTTCATACTCAGCTAAACTAAGCATGAAGACAACTGTACTTATTTGTAATTTGCTATTTATTAGCAGGTAAAATTTCATGCTCAGCTGAGTTGAGCATGAAAAAAGTTTTATAACCTCGGGGCCAGGTCAGAGCACGCTGGGTTAGCTTTGAAATCTATGTTTAGTTATTCTCAAAGCGAATTACGCAAACGCTAACTAGGCTGCGCATGTGCGAAGGTTAGTAGGACCACGTGCAGTTCGCAGTCTTCCGGGCGAAACACACCAGGGCTGATTGACAGCTCAGTGGGAGTCAAGGAATGAATGGGATATATTTATAATGTACCTGGAGATGTCATTGGTACTGAATCGCTTATGTTCACCTGTGTTCTCTTTCAGGAAAAGGCAAGTTTAAGAATTTTCCATACTTTACACGTTTGGTATGAGGATCACATCTAATGAGTCCCGCAAACGGCTAGGCTTAGACATGTGATAATTGATAAGCGAATCCGGTGATTTACATTTCTCAAATGCGTCGTCCCTTCTTGCCATTTATTTCCAGGATGTTGATGATCTTGCAAATCCCGTTGCTATTGTATCTTTGGCACTTGAAACGAAACACATTACAGTATATGACATACTGCGCTAAACTGTACCCGATTTTGTTTCAGGTACAAAGATTTTGAATCAACCCAGACAGGAGACGTTTATAAGTATTCATACAACCCATGTGAACCCTTCACTGAGACAGACCCTTCCGCATTCGAGGATCACTGTCAGTCTGTCGCCGTAAGTAGTGCTAGTTTACCTGATTTCGTTTTGTAACACATGATAAAAATTCATTGTACGAATAAGTGTGTGATATCATTTTCCAGATGACAGCTTTATATCATTTGAAACCTTAGTCTGTAGACTTAGGACTAGGGCTGATATGTAATCACCATTCTGAAACTATCCACGAAAGGACAGTCAAAGGCACTGACATCTGTAAGTGTCTCTCATTATTATTCAATCGATACAACACCAGTTTAGTCCATCCAGCCCCGGATCCAGGGGGTGGGCTTTGGGGCTTCAGCCCCGCCACTTTGGCCTGGTTAGATTAAAATATATGTTGTGACATCTCATTAGAATCGCCTCGGCGAGGCGATTCTAATGAGATATCACAACATATATTTCAAGGCAAAAAATACATTATCAAATATTTTCATCAAATTGATCCCTTATTATGTCATATTTCAAACCATTCCCCCCCGCCCCCTCCCTTCCCAAATACATCTCGGAACCTCCCAGCCCCACCAGTTATCCAGAGCCCCACCAGTATGTGGTGGTCTTGATCCGGGCCTGTCCATCTACACCGAACAAGACGGGAAAACTGTCTTATGCCATTCTAGCTAAGTTGACTCTTAATGGGGACACTACAACAAATAAAGCTAAAACACACACACACACACACACACACACACAAGAAGAAGAAACAAGGAACAAGGCCGATTGTTCGAATCAGCAATTTTATTACAGAAAGATTCTGCTATCGGTCGCACGTTTTTGTTGTTGTGTTGTTTTTTCTGTGACAGTTTAATTGATATGCATAATGCATGTCGACTTTATGGAAAATTTGCTGCCAGCAGCTGTTGAAACTTTATAAAGGTAAGAAAATGTATCATAATAGGACCACTGGCCTAATCGATCATTTTGCATCTAGCCTCATTAAATTTTCGAGTTTATGTTATGATATATTTGTTGTTCTAGGCATGTCAAATTATCGACATCGGTGGTTCGTTCCAGTTTTATGACACCGGCACACAAGAGTCGGTGAAATTTCTCAGTGTTAGTGGAAAGGAAGTTGAACTTGATACTGACGACACCGTGGTGGTTGCCCAGTATGAATCCCAAGATAAAGGAAGGTACAGTTTACATTAGGGTCAAATCGGGTAAATTCGGACAGCAGGTAAATTTGGACAGTGACATTTTATTTCCTTTATATGTCAGTTGTTTGGCATTAAAAAAAATTAATTGGACAAACAGTGAAAATCCTGTTGAGACGGCTCATCTGGATTTTCACTATTTCCAATGGTATGTCCGAATTTACCCGCTGTCCGAAGTTACCAGACTCGACCCTAGTTCAGATTATCGTTTTGCATGATTCCAACTTTCTTCAATGCTGTGTTTTTGTAGAACTTACAAGAGTAAGGACAAAATTCAATCCCAGATCCAACCCAAGACACCATGTGGGAAAGAGACAACACAAAATTAGTCACCGCCAAAGACAATACCAGCGGCAGCCATGCGAACAGCCATTTCCCATGTAGGTGGTCAACGGGCTAGCCTCAACATTACAAACAATATATCAGTAGCAGACATAGCAACTAAGAACACATAAAACAACAAAGAAGAACCAAAACAGAACTGCCTGTCTCTTTAATCGAAGAGTTTCTACTTTATGTAATAGATTCAGCGTTCAATGTTTGTCTACTTTTACTAGGATTTTCGTTGGTATTGCCTATAGTAACAGGTTTTTTTTCTATTCGGTGAATGCGTGCTATAAGCAATTGATAGATAAATATTAAAAAACAACAACTTTGTTTGAAAATTAGAACTTAGCTTATTTATTTATGCGTGTTCAGTTTTTACGGGTATTTAACATAATGTGCTTAAGTATTGGGACACCTAAAACTATTTTAAGATTTTCCATTATTCCCAAATGGAATAATAATGGTTTTAGCTGTCCCGACACTTAACCACATTAACGTTATAATAATGAGCCGCGACACGAAAAAACCAACAAAGTGGTTGTGTGCCCAGCGCAGACTCAGATCAGCCTGGGCGTTCCCCGTCTGATCAGAGTCTTCACAGTCCGCATGGAGGTAGCATAGACCCTTAGCTACCCTTTAAGCGCACAGCGAAAACTCTGATCAGAACTGGGCAGATGCCCAGGCTGATCGGAGTCTGCGCTTTGTGCATAACCGCTTTGTTTGTTTTCTCGAGTCGCGGCTCAGTTATGTTTTCTGGTAAATAGCTCACCATATATGTGCTTTTGATTGTAGGAAAACAGACGTGGTGCTCCAGTGTACCGACGGTGAAACAGCATTTGAGGCGTATGGTGAATTATCACTTCCAACACCCACTTATGTAAGCATGTTATTACTATTCCTATACAAGCGGCATATTGTGCGACGGCTGATCTGTTCTCTCCGTTCACAGACTAATAACTGTTTTTTTTTAAACACCACTGCTTGGCGTACAACGGGTCTCACTTTTCAGGACTCTAATCAGGGCCAGAACAGTAATTTCAGTAGTTTCATTTTATGTCGCCTCTATACGGGGTCTCTTAGCAATTGTCTGCGCAAATTGTATTAAGGTTCTTGCGTTAGAGAATAGTATATTGTTGTTCCATTGATTGTTTAGGATTCAGGACCTCGTAGACGCGTCTTTTTGATTTTATATTTTCGTCTACACACATGTAATAAGTACATCAGAATTACAGAGAACAAATCTACAAAACAAAACCGAATTTTCGACCACTACAGTTAAGCGGACACAAAACAAACAATAACACCGATAAACAACAAGGAACTTCAACGGAAGTACCGCCCTGGAACGGTCAGTATTAAATTACTGCGGATATGTCTATTAAACTTCTTGTTTATTGGATATTATAATCGTATTATGTTACAGTCCAGTGACACTGCTTTTTCATCAAAGGAATATCCTATCTTACATAGGTAATGATATAACAGGGTCATAAAACCATTTAAAAATTGGTACCAGCTTTTGCCTTACTTTATATATCCCTTAAATATCTTTGTCATTCCATTCTTTTGACCACTCAGATCTCTTATTTAGACCCCCGCATTCGCATTTCAAGACTGCGAATATTTTGTACAGGCATATTATGAGCCGCGACACTAGAAAACCAACAAAGTGACACTGTGCACTCAGCGCAGACAGATCAGCGTGGGCGTCCGCCCAGTCTGATCAGAGTCTTCGCTGTGCGCTTAAAGGGTAGCTTAGGGTCTACCTCCACGCCGAAAGCAAAGACTGATTAAACTAGGTGGATGCCAAGGCTGATCTGAATCTTCGCTGGGCACACATGCCACTTTATTGGTTTGGTCGTGTCGCGGCTCATTTACAAAGACCGCTCCTCATTTCCTTGTTGACTACCATAAATATTCTGTGTATTGAAAGAAATAGGTCTGATGAAACAGTGCAGACTCATATCAGACTGCCCCTGAAGACCAGGGTCTACACTGTTTGCCATTCTATCTGCATTTTTTGACGCTCTGTTCTGTTCCGTTCTGTTTCGATTCTCATAACGACGTTCCCCAAGTGACTCAGCTGCACGTAACCATAGTTGCACACACCTTGCGCCGAGGCCCGTCCATACTTTTGACGCCTTTCGGCATTGTAAAATTATACTGTTCCATTTTCAGGACTCAGGGGTTTCATTTACGGTGCCTTTTTTTACGGGAAAGCTACTTACTTATTCATTTATCTATTTATTCCTGTTCTTTTCAGCGATTTATCCTCAGCTCACCATACTGTTGTTTTGAGAAGAGTGGACTTAGCGCAGGATCCGTTCTCCTTATCATGTACGTGTTTGTTTGTTCTTAAGTGAATGAGTGCACTTTCAAAGAGAAACAATTCTGACATAATCAGTTTTGCTGCCCATCGAAATGGGGTCATTTATTAAAGTAAAAAATCGCTTCCATTGGAGTAGACTCGTTTTGGTAGGGCTCTGTCATCCATGGACGCCAGCAGGATGTTGTTTACCTTATGTAGAAAATATGACAGAAACACATGTCCTATACACCTTAAATGAGTTATTTCCTTCATTTCGGTTCCCTGAATCACATTACGGCAAACAACGTTCTGGAAGTAAATATTTTTCTTTGCTTAGGTCCCTTTTTAGCTATCTGAGCCGAAGGCTCGGGGGAAGGGGGGCTTATAGGATAGGCAGGCTCCATCGTCCGTCGTCGTCGTCCGTCCGTCCACAATTTCAAACAACTTCTCCTCTGAAACTACTGGGCCGATTGTAACCAAATTTCTTAAGTAGCCTCCAGGGGTAAAGAGAACGAAAAGTTGTTCAAACTGACTTCAAGGGTGACAACCTACTTCATAGCGCTGGCGTCATAATCGTTTTATCAGCGGCCTTAATAAGGTAAACGCTTTGCATAATGAAGGCTTGGCAAACACTGAAACAACCAAATATCTAGTCGATCTGGTTTCTATAGATGGTTTTGACTCATTTTTACCAGAATTCACCATAAAATACTTGCTTAATCTGAAAACACTTTACTATAGTGATCCTTATCGACCCTGCCTTAATGCATGTTTAGTTCAGCTGTCCACATCAAAAATTGTAGTGAGGTATTTTATAATATCTCATCCTTTGAAGAATCATGCCCTATATATCTGGACCATATGTACATGTAAGCACCGACTCACCGTTTTACCTTGTTAACCTTGTGTTAAAATCCCGTCTCTTATATGTTACAAACGGAAAATCTGTCAGAGTTTCTTCAAAATGGCCGTCGAATGAGTAATTCTGTCACGCGCGCTATAACGTAGGTTGTTACCCCTGGGACTTGCTCACATGACCAACATGGCCGCTATGCCCATATATGGTAAAAACCCTAAACAATCTTCTCCAGAAACAATAAGCCGATAGCCTTGAAACTTGGTATGAAGCATCAGGTACGTGAGTACTTCCAAGATTGTTCAAATTATGACCTTGGACTGACCTTGACCTTTTTTACATTTACTGCACGAATTTGGCGCAAAAAAATAACAAGACCATTTTTGTAAGCTATAAACATTTGGCTACATGGGTACAAAGTAACACACGTGCCAATCAATAGACTATTCAATAGACTAGTACAGGCAATACAGTTCCTACAGCTAAATTATAAATTTATCTACAACCTATATGCATAACTGTTACATATAAACAAATTGGCACACGCCATATTTTATGCCTAATATTTATTATTGTGTATCTCAGAAAATATACCTCGAAATATCTGCTTACACTGCGTACACTGCGTACAAAGGGCAAATAGAAGAGGGCAAGTTTTGAAAAGGCTATATACATATAATACAGTCTATCTACATAAGGGTACAAAGTGGCACACGCCTTACTTGATGTCTTCTGCTGATATTTTATATTGTGCATCTCAGAAAACCTGGGTACCCTGCGCACAATGCTTACAAGTGAAAATAGAAAAGGCCACCTTTTGTAAAGTCTTTGTACATTGTCTACAGCCTATCTACATAGAAGTTACAGGTCGGCACAATCACATACTTGATGATTATAGATAATAATCTGATGGAACACCTCTAAATATCTGCTTACACTGCGCACACTGCGTACAAAGTGAAAATAGAAGAGAGCATGTTCTGAAAAGGCTATATACATATTATACAGCCTATCTACTTCAGGGTACAAAGTGCCACACGCCTTACTTGATGTCTTCTGCTTATATTTTATATTGTGCATCTCAGAAAACCTGGGTACCCTGCGAACATTGCTTACAAGTGAAAATAGAAAAGGCCACCATTTGTAAAGTCTATGTACATTGTCTACAGCCTATCTACATAGAGGTTACAGGTCGGCACAATCACATACTTGATGATTATAGATAATATTCTGATCCAATACCTCTAAATATCTGCTTACACTGCGTACACTGCGTACAAAGTGAAAATAGAAGAGGGCATGTTTTGAAAAGGCTATATACATTTAATACAGCCTATCTACATAAGGGTACAAAGTGGCACACGCCTTACTTGATGTCTTCTGCTAATATTTAATATTGTGCATCTCCGAAAACTGGGTACACTGCGTACATTGCTTACAAGTGAAAATAGAAAAGGCCACCTTTTGTACTGTCTATGTACATTGTCTACAACCTATCTACATTAAGGTTACAGGTCGGCACAATCGCATACTTGATGATTATAGATAATATTCTCATCCAATACCTCGAAATATCTGCTTACACTGCGTACACTGCGTACAAAGTGAAAATAGAAGAGGGCATGTTTTGAATGGCTATAAATATTTAATACAGCCTATCTACATAAGAGTACAAGTGGCACACGCCTTACTTGATGTCTTCTGCTAATATTTTATATTGTGCATCTCCGAAAACCCGGGTACACTGCGTACATTGCTTACAAGTGAAAATAGAAAAGGCCACCTTTTGTAAAGTCTATGTACATTGTCTACAACCTATCTACATAAAGGTTACAGGTCGGCACAATCGCATACTTGATGATTATAGATGATATTCTCATCCAATACCTCGAAATATCTGCTTACACTGCGTACACTGCGAACAAAGTGAAAACAGAAGAGGGCATGTTTTGAAATGGCTATATACATTTAATACAGCCTATCTACATAAGGGTACAAAGTGACACACGCCTTACTTGATGTTTTGCATCTCCGAAAACCTGGGTACACTGCGTACATTGCTTACAAGTGAAAATAGAAAAGGCCACCTTTTGTAAAGGCTATGTACATTGTGTACAACCTATCTACATAAAGGTACCAGGTTGGCACAATCGCATACTTGATGATAACAGATAATATGCTGATCCAATACCTCGAAATTTCTGCTTACACTGCGTACACTGCGTACAAAGTGAAAATAGAAGAGGGCATGTTTTGAAAAGGCTATATACATATTATACAGCCTATCTACATAAGGGTACAAAGTGGCACACGCCTTACTTGATGTCTTCTGCTAATATTTAATATTGTGCATCTCCGAAAACTGGGTACACTGCGTACATTGCTTACAAGTGAAAATAGAAAAGGCCACCTTTTGTAAAGTCTATGTACATTGTCTAAAACCTATCCACATAAAGGTTACAGGTCGGCACAATCGCGATATTCACAATATTTCGAGGTATTGGATCAGAATATTATCTATAATCATCAAGTATGCGATTGTGACGACCTGTAACCTTTATGTAGATAGGTTGTAGATAATGTACATAGACAGTACAAAAGGTGGCCTTTTCTATTTTCACTTGTAAGCATTGTACGCAGTGTACCCAGGTTGTCGGAGATGCACAATATAAAATATTAGCAGAAGACACCAGGTAAGGCATGTGCCACTTTGTACCCTTATGTAGATAGGCTGTATTAAATGTATATAGCCTTTATAAAACATGCCCACTTCTATTTTCACTTTGTAGGCAGTGTACGCAGTGTAAGCAGATATTTCGAGGTATTGGACCAGAATATTATCTATAATCATCAAGTATGCGATTGTGCCGACCTGTAATCTCTATGAAGATAGGTTGTAGACAATGTACATAGACTTTACAAAAGGTGACCTTTTCTATTTTCACTTGTAAGCAATGTACGCAGTGTACCCAGGTTTTCGGAGATCCACAATATAAAACATTAGCAGAAAACGTCAAGTAAGGCGTGTGGCACTTTGTATCCTTATGTAGATAGGCTGTATTAAATGTATATAGCCATTTCAAAACATGCCCTCTTCTATCTTCACTTTGTACGCTGTGTACGCAGTGTAAGCAGATATTTCGAGGTATTGGACCAGAATATTATCTATAATCATCAAGTATGCGATTGTGCTGACCTGTAATCTCTATGAAGATAGGTTGTAGACAATGTACATAGACTTTACAAAAGGTGGCCTTTTCTATTTTCACTTGTAAGCAATATACGCAGTGTACCCAGGTTTTCGGAGATGCACAATATAAAATATAAGCAGAAGACATCAAGTAAGGCGTGTGCCACTTTGTACCCTTTTGTAGATAGGCTGTAGTAAATGTATATAGCCTTTTCAAAACATACCCTCTTCTATTTTCACTTTGTACGCAGTATATAATCATCATGTGCGTGATTGTGCCGACCTGTAACCTTAATGTAGATAGGTTGTAGACAATGTACATTAACTTAACAAAAGGTGGCCGTTCTATTTTCACATTTTTTTTACTTATTTACTGTCTACAGTTGGAACTATATTGCTTGTACTTGTCAATTGAATACTCTGATGATTGGCACGTGTGTTATTTTGTACCCATGTAACCATATGTGTATAGCTTACAAAAATAGTCTTATTAATTTTTTGCGCCAAATTTGTGCAGTATCTCTTTTTTACGGTAAGGTCAAATTTGCTTCTTTGTGCTTTTATATGGCAAATGCTAGAACATAAGATATCTTTAAAACTGTTGAAAATTTTGGGCTAAAAATTGGTATATACGGTCATCTTACTAAGTACATGAAGATTAATGAGTACGAGAGGTCAAGGCCTTTCTTTGACCTTTGACCTAGGTCTCATATTTCGAAATTTTCAAACACCATGATCTCCTCAAAAGCCACTGGGCCAATTGTAACCAAATTTCATATAGAGTCTCCAGGGGTTGAGGGAACAACAATTTGTTCAAACTTTACAGGTCACATGACCAACATGGCCGCCACGCCCATATATGTCAAAAAGCTTAAAAAATCTTCTTCTCCAGTACCAATAGACCAATGGCCTTGAAACTTGGCATGTAGCATAAAGTACTAGCGTGCTACCAAGATTGTTCAAATGATGACTTTGCGTTGACCATAACCTTTTAACGGCAAGATAAAATACAGAAAATGTTAGAACATAGATTTCATGGAAAGTTTTGAAGATTTTGGCACAAAAATTGGTATATACAGTCGTCTTAATGAGGTCATGAAAAATTATGACTACAAGAGCTCAAGGTCATTCTTTGACTTGACCCAGGTCTCTCATATTTCGACAATTTCAAACATCTCCTTAAAAGACACTGGGCCAATTGTAACTAGATTTCATGTAGAGTCTCCAGGGGTTGAGGGAACAAAAACTTGTTCAAACTTTCTAGGTCATATGACCAACATAGCCACCATGCCCATATATGGTAAAAACCTTTAAAAATTTCCTTATTAAGAACCAATTGACCGATGGCCTGGAAACTTGGTAAGTAGCATCGGGTACTCAAGTTCTTTCTAGATTGTTCAAATAATAACCTTGGATTGACCTTGACCTTTATACAGCAAGGTCAAATATGGGAAAATGCTAAAAAAAACAGGGTTTCATGGGAAGTTTTGAAGATTTTGGACTAAAAACTGGTCTATACAGTCGTCTTAATGAGGTCAGGAAGCATTATGAGTACAAGAGGTCAAGGACATTCTTTTACCTTTGACCCTTTGACAGTTTCAAACATTTCCTCAAAAGCCAAATTGTAACCAAATTCCATATAGGGTCTCCAGGGGTTGAGGGAACGAAAATTTGTTCAAACGGTCCAGGTTACATGACAAACATGGCCGCCATACCTTTTTATGGTATAAACCTTTCACATTTCTCTTCTCCAGAACCAACACATCTATGGGCTTGAAAATTGGTAAGTGGCATGGAGTACTGGAGTACTACCAAATACTGTTCAAATAATGACCTTGGGTTTACCTTGACCTTATTTGCGTTGGTCAAATATGGGAAAATGAGATTTCATGGAAAGTTTTGAAGATTTGAGCTAAAAATGTTATATATGGTTGTCTTATTGAGTACATGAAGATTTGTGAGGTCATGGTCATTCTTTGACTTTTGACCCAAGACTCATATTTTGACAATTTCAAACATAAAAAAGCCACTTTGTCAATTGCTCAGGTGAGCGATTCAGGGCCTCACGGCCCACTTTTTTAGTCATTCTTTTTTATGCCCCCGTGACGATAGTCAGGGGGCATTAAGATTTGCCCCTATCTGTCTGTCTGTCCGTCTGTCTTTCCGTCTTTCCGTCCGTTCGTCACACTTTATGGTATAGAGTTTGTGTAATCAACTACTCCCACAGTTTTAAGTGGATCTTTTTCAAACTTTGCATACATGTTGTGGACATATTGAAAATGTGCCTGTGGATTTTTGATGGAGCTAGAATTAATTTCGTCAGAATTACGTCCTTTTGAACTTAGTCATTTTGGCAAATTTTTGCATTGTAGGGTATGGAGTTTGTTTAATCAACTCCTCCCACAGTTTTCAATGGATCATTTTCAGACCCTGCATACCTACTGTAGACATATTGGAAATGCGCATCTGGATTTTTGTTGATGCTAGAATTAATTATGAAAGAATTACGGCCTTTTGAACTTAGTCATTTTAGGCAAATATTTGCATTGTAGGGTATGGATTTTGTGTAATCAACCTCTCCCACAGTTTTCAATGAATACTTTTCAAACCTTGCATACATGCTGTGAACATATTAAAAATGTGCATGTGGGGTTTGTTGGGGCTAGCTTTAATTTTGACAGAATTACGGCCTTTTGAACTTAGTCATTTTAGGCATATGTTTGCATTGTAGGGTAAGTACTTTGTTTGGTCAACTCCTCCCACAATTTTCAGCCGCTGTTTTTCAGACATTGTAAACTTGTTGTGGACATGATGAAAACATGCATGTTGGGCTTTTTATGAAAAAAAATTTTTAATGGAATTATGGTCTTTTAAACTTAGTCATTTTGGGCTACATTCTTGCACTATGTGTGAAGTTTTCAGTGGATTCATTGTAGATGGTGTTTGCACTTAAAAGGTGCTTTACGGATGTTCACATGTCCTATGACAGGCGCTGCACGGGGGGATCATTAGTGTCTTACAGACACAATTTATAGTTTCTTTGTTTATTGCAGTCCTGCTATATTATGCTCACCGTTTGTCTAGTGTCCTTTTGTTATAGTTGTAAAAGAAGTGTTAACGACGGGTTCAAAAGTAATTTGAAGCAGCGGAGTAAGAGGCTGAAAACTTCTTTCCTGAATTTGGCAATACAATTCACACAGTTTAAGAAAATGATCACCCTTAGTAATGTCCTACCTACTGTATACATGCACTTGTAGTAACTGTTTGAGCAGTCCTTCTGCGTGGAGGTTTGTTGGTTAGACACCGTTTTGGGTTAAAAAAAAACACACGGAATAAATAGAGCATGATTAAACAATATGAGGCTAATACTTTTTCTTCATTACAGAGCTGTTGTGCTGTTAGTGGTTTCCCAGCAAGCATGGCTAAATGGGTCCCATATGGGCAGAACCTGAGCATAATGCCCAAATAGGACCGATGTGGGTCCCATATAGGAAATTTAGCCCATGTGGGACCCACATAGGGCCATTATTGGTTATCTTATTTTCTA
Source organism: Ctena decussata (assembly GCA_963989385.1). Taxonomy (NCBI): domain Eukaryota; kingdom Metazoa; phylum Mollusca; class Bivalvia; order Lucinida; family Lucinidae; genus Ctena; species Ctena decussata. The sequence goes on along the minus strand of OZ022512.1, from coordinate 37,167,029 downwards.
AACACATACAATTTTGTTGTGGTGAAAGGAAAATATATATAAAGGGTGCTATTTGATTTTCATGTATACTGTTTCTCTTTACAAGAAAGTTTAAGTGGTTATTTATGGACCTTTATTTCAAATCATTACCAAACGGGTCCCATATGGGCAAACCCACATTTTGCCCACATTTTACCTGAAAAATATCTAGTAATGTTTTAATTACAATCAATATACTCATTCAATTACAAAACTGAAATAAATTCAATCAAGTTTAATACTTCTTTCACCATTTGCATCTCTTTTGTTGGCCATTTACATCTTATCTCTTACAAATGTGCCATCAAAATTCAAAACCTACTGGAAATAATATTTTCCTGCAATAAGTTTACCTATGTAGTATGGATTTAACATCTCGAAAAACTTCCCACAAATCGCTCAGTGAGCGATGATGGGATACTTCATTTGGGCATTTGTGCACATTTGACATCTTCTACGTCTTCGTGGAAGATATTGAAATAATCAGTAACACAAAAGTATCAGAGTTAAACCAGTAATAGATGTACAAAAGTGGGCTGGACATGGGCCAAATCTGGGATGGGGCCCATATGGTTCCCATATGCCACCCATATGGGCTTGCCCATGTGGGTCCCATATGGAGCCCGGTTGCAAAACCCATGTTGGTCCCATATGGTTTGCCCATATAGGACCCATATAAATACCCACATGGGGCCCATATGGGTCCCATATATTTTGCTGGCTGGGTTATATCATTTTTGGCGTAGTTTATAACGCCGCCCGTAACAACGCAAGAGGAGGCGCTTTATTTACCCACGTTCTAGTTATAACAGCCTTTCCTGGACTTGTAAAGGTAATGTTGAACATAACAAAGGCCACTTTTCTGATCCTAGATTTCTAAAATTCAAAGAAATGTTCGAAGTTTTTGATGTGGGATCGAGAGCAGTCATCTCCTGCTTCTGCATATTCTTCACTGTATGTATTTATTAATTTTTCTTTCTCTCCATGTGAAAGTTTTCATCCTGTATTTCATAAAAACTGTTAAAGTAGACTATTCGATATAAGGTACAAATGTTGATAATGAGTTATTTCTCTCCATGCTCCATATGAGCTGTGACACGAGAAAACCAACAAAGTGGCTGTCCGCCCAGCGCATACTCAGATCAGCATAGGCATCCGCCCAGTCTGATCAGAGTCTTCGTTGTCCACATGGAACAAGCTTAGACCCTTGGCTACCTTTTAGCGCAAAGCGAAGACTGGTCAGACTGGGCGCACAACCACTTTGTTGGTTTTCTCGTGTCGCGGCTCATATAATAAAACAATACATTGTTATTAAAGCTTCAGGCGGGGCTTAGTCAGATTTTCGACTGTTCTAGTTTTCTTTCTGATAAAATGCCCTTTTCAACATTAAATGACAGTTTGTTGAATAGGTTGTCTTGTATTTTTGTCCTGAGTGCTTGTTAATTAAGGATTGTCTCCCTCGCTTATTTCATGTTTTCAGAAACAAATACTTTAGCAAAAATTCGTTAGACGATATGTAATAGTCTTATATTAATTTACCGTACAAGTTTTGAGAAAATGCATGTTTTTTCGATAACTGTGGAATGAAAAATAATTTTCAAATTAAAATGCAAATTACCCATTTCCTCAAAGCCTGAAAGAATATCGATTTTGACCACGTGTGTCATGTAATCATGCACAGGTATTTTGTCTTATTTTTTGTCGAAATCGCATTATTGGACAAAACTAATTTATTTATACGTCACAATCACGTGCACGAATACTTCGAGGAAATGGGTAATTTGCATTTTAATTTGAAAATTATTTTTCATTCCACAGTTATCGAAAAAAACGAGCGCGGTCCGCGATCGTTTAAAAATTTATCTAATTTTTTGTTTGAAGTCACTTTTAGCAAATATTACTATCTAAACTCTATTTCAAATGTATAGTTAGATCATGTCGGAGATATTGCATGAAATATTTCATCAAATCTTATTTTGTTATTATTATCAAGGGAGTGAATCTTTAAATGTAGCTGGAAATGAAGTAGTCATACATCTTACATTTAATGCCTTACACTAGAGCGGGCTACATGCTTAAATGTATGAAGCTGAAAGCAAAAGGAAAAAAGGCAGGTCCTGTGTTTTCATTATTTATGCTCGCCGATCCGAACGTCATATCTGGGCTGGTCCTTATTTTTATATATTTATTGTTGTTGTTTTTTACACTGTACCTATGGGCTGGTTAGGCTGACGCTGTTGGGTTTCGTGTTATAATTTTTCAATGGAGGTGTTGAAATCCTGTGTGAGTCTGATCTATTAGAAATATCATAAATCATACCATACCTCCAGAAATCAAAAGAACTTCACCGTTCTGTCAGAAATTGAGACAAAAATACGAGTCGGGTAACTTCGGACAACTGGAAAATTCGGACATACCATTGCAAACAGTGAAAATCCATAATGAGCCGTCTCATCAGGATTTTCACTGTTTGCCCAGTTTATTTTTAATTCCAAACAACTGACATATAAATGAAAAAATACCACTGTCCGAATTTACCTGCTGTCCGAATTTACCTGACTTGACCCTAATGTTAAACAAGTCGCCTCATCAACAACAATAGTTCCAAAAGTTCACTAACTTTTTTTTCTTCTTTTTTTCAGGATGGGTGTCTGTTCATATATTCGTGTGGAAAGCGGTCTTCCTACGACACGGTTAAATGAATAAGTTGAACAGATTTTTCTGTTGACTCGAACTGATTTCTGAAATAGCAAAGGAAAGAATTCGGGCTGAGCAGTTTTCATCATAATACTATCGGCATCAAAAGTCATGTTTAGCCAACCATTGAATCAAAAACTGCATGCAGACTGAAGTGTAATATTTCGTGTAAAATATAAAATGTTTATTACAGTGTATTAAGTTTTAATTGTTATCGTATCGTTGTTATCGTATCGAGTACCCATATCAGGCATGGCATTTTGTTCGTCGTTAAACAAAGAATGACTATGTTTTGTTACAAAGGGTTAATTGAGAATTCTAATACGCCTGTAGAAGCAATGAAAAGTTTCCGTGTTTTATTCTGCAACACTGTTTCGGAGCGGTGAGTCTAATTGCTGACGTCAGTGCAAATAAATACTTATGTATTGGTAACGTTGACGTTTTGAGACGTTAGATGGTGTGACGTCTCTTTTTGTCTACCGCCTTTTCGAAGAAAAGCAAAGGGGACATGGTATTCGGCTTTCTGTGGTTCCGGGTTACGTGGTTCCGTCCCCCAACCTTGTGAGTGGGTACCTTGTGTGTTTATCATGAATGATTCTGAAACGTTGCAGGCTTCTTTTTCATGGTCTGTGAATGTACATGTGCCTTAGGGGTTATGGTCAAATAATTTTTACCACTATTTTCGCTTTGAAAACTTGGTCACTTTTCCAGCATCAGAAGACCTTTAGAGTACATACCTTGTATGCGCAACTCCTACAGTTTTTCATGAATCATTCTGAAACTTTGCAGGCGTCTTCCTTATGGTCTATAAATATGTATGTGCCTCAGGGGTTAACGCCAACTAATTTTTATTACTGTTTTTGCTTTGCAATCTTAGTCATTTTTCAGCATCAGAGGACCTTTTGAGTGCATACCTTGTGCGCGCAACTCCTCCTACAGTTTTTCATGAATTATTCTGAAACTTTGTAAGAGTTCTTCTTATGGTCTGTAAATGTGCATGTGCCTCAGGGGTTATGGTCGGATGATATTTTTACTACTATTTTTACTTTATGAACTTGCCACATCAGGAGACCTATTGACAGTATATACCTAGTGTGCACAACTTCCTCTACAGTTTTGCATAAAGTATTTTGACACTTTACAGGCTTCTTGTGTGGCGGCCGTAAAACGTCTCCCCGTACATCATCCATAGTGCAGATTATATTTTATTTACATCCTTTGAGATCAGAGGATAGATTCTTAGAAATCTAAAATTTGAGATCGATTTAGACTATTATTCTAGATCATCGTCTTTTATATTATTTGGATCCTTTTGAAACTAATCAGTCTTTGAATCGACTGTCCAATTAAAATTAAGAAATTACAGTATGTTTTTTTCTGGTTTCGTCACCAGATATTGTCAGGGTCACTGACGAGGCTTTATTAGCCGAAACTACGTAGTCTGGCCCATGTTCCTACTTCTGTATGTATTCTCTGCTCTTGAAGGAACTTTTTAAGATTTTAATTTTACCTCACTGCAGCTGGTGTTGTGCCGTGTGGCGGCCGTAAAACGTCTCCCCGTACATCATCCATAGTGCAGATTATATTTTATTTACATCCTTTGAGATCAGAGGATAGATTCTTAGAAATCTAAAATTTGAGATCGATTTAGACTATTATTCTAGATCATCGTCTTTTATATTATTTGGATCCTTTTGAAACTAATCAGTCTTTGAATCGACTGTCCAATTAAAATTAAGAAATTACAGTATGTTTTTTTCTGGTTTCGTCACCAGATATTGTCAGGGTCACTGACGAGGCTTTATTAGCCGAAACTACGTAGTCTGGCCCATGTTCCTACTTCTGTATGTATTCTCTGCTCTTGAAGGAACTTTTTAAGATTTTAATTCTTATTCATTGCCTTTAGATGTGCATGTGACTTTAAGTTTACAGTCTGATAATTTTTGTCACTTTTTTATTCATGTTTCAAACTTAGTAGGCCAAGTACTTACAAAATGTATAGACAGTGGGTACCTTGTGTGTGCAGCTCCTCGTGGGATTTTGAACCAACCATTTTGAAACTGTGCAGGTGGTTTTTAACATGGTCTGAGAGCTTGCATGTTTTTTTATTGTTTTTTTTTAGAATTTCCAGATGATTTTTTCTTACTTTTCACGGATTTCTAACTTAGCCATATTTCTAGTTCAAATCTATCAAATTGCATTTACAATGGGTACTTCATGTGTATATGTCCTCATATTGTTTTGGACATTGTACATTTTGGGACGTAACCCATTGTGTTTCTTACTTCCATGAACATCGGGAAAATGAAATATATTTTATTTTCCCCAATTTCATGGAAGTATGAACACAGAGGGTCTCGTGCAAAATTAAAGTGAACGCCCTTCATACTTCCAGGAACATCTGTTTCTTAAAATAAAAATTCATCATCGCTTAAGCCGGTACCAGCGGATGTATGCAGCCTAGAAAACAACATTGCTGTCATACGGAAATACTCATTTTTTCACACCAGATAAGGATATCCGCGTGCTTCCCCTGTACCTACAAATCTTATCTCACCCAGGACCGGATAAAAATCACGAGCATTCAATGCATTGGTAGTATTGGAGGTCACGTTTCTACGTCGTCAAGTGACGTTGGCGTTTTAGATGTTTACGTCACGAAGATGGTAAAATGACGTCAGTTTATGCAAGCCAGACATTGACGTAAAGAACCGATTGGCGGTCGTTGGAAGCGGCGCCTTCTTTCAAAATCAAATTGAAACCTCTCAAGCATTAGAATTACGCATTTTAACAAGTTCTTAAGTTAAAATAAAATTTGGTGTGCAAGAAAAAGTATCTATCATGGCTGTGAGGTGCGGATAGAAAAATCCGTCACTCGGGATCACTGTCCCGCATCACTCGGCAAGCCTCGTGATGCCGAACAGTGATCCTCGTGACGGATTTTTCTATCCGCACCTCACACCCATGAAAGATATTTACAATCCCAGCAAGCACACGACGTCGCACATGACGTCGCAATTAACTGTAACGCACATATATTGGAAAGTATGGTATCGCTGTTGAGCCTTTATGAGCTGCCTCATATAGATGCTGTTTGCAAATTCAACTGTTCAACTTTAAGGGTTAAGGATGAAAAAGACAAAAGTGTAGTCATTATATGAGCCGCGCCACGACAAAACCAACAATGTGGTTGTGCGCCGAGCGCAGACTCAAATCAGCCTGGAGATTCGCCCAGTTTGATCAGACTCTTCGTTAAGTGCTCAAATAGTAGCTAAGGGTTTAAGCTATCTCCATGCAGACAGCGAAGACTCGGATCAGACTGGACGGATGCCCAGGCTGATCTAAGTCTGCGCTGGGCACACAACCACATTGTTGGTTTTGTCGTGTCGCGGCTAAATTATATAGCTAAATAAGTCTCGAGGATTGCTAATATCATCCATGATTAATATTGATTTGGCTTTAAGCCAGGCAGTATACTTGATTAATAATATTCTAAGTAATATGACACTATTTTGTCATTGACTATTTTCTTCTAAAAAAGCAGGTTTCAAATGCCTTAACAGTGGTACACATTTATCTAAATATTTCAATCGTTAGTTAGTAGTCACTTCAAAGATTTGGTCGCCTCACAAGAAAATATTTTCTCGATTAGAGGACCAGGTGTGATAGTGTTGGATTAAGGGGATCAAAAGAGCTATAACGTTTGATCCAACTTGTGAGAAGTGAAATACTTTAAAGTCAGATGTTCGCTAAAGTAACTTGATAAATCATCTGAAGGTTTGCCTAAATTTAGGTTCAAATTTATCGCCAAAAGTTATGTAGAAGCTTTAACATAAGGCGCAAATAAGTTGTTGGCTTAAGATAAACCAGCACTGCCTTTGCAACTTACAGGTCTACGAAATATTTCAAATGCTACATGACACTTTGTAGTAAATCAAAAGAAAAGTGTTAATGTAACCCGTAGACGCTTGTCCTACCTAGGCCAAAAATCAGTAGCACGCCCCAATGTTAGAAAAAGTCACTAAAGTATTTTAGCTACATCTTACCAACGCAATAAATATGCACGGACTGATCCGTTGGTTCATGCTGATTTTTCATTCCCAGTTCTATAATCCAATTACGCCAAAAGTAGCGCTTACGGAGTAACAGTTTAGTGGATAATCTAGGCTTATCATCAGTTGAACATTTTGGTATGGACACCCCTTCACCTCTTTTTTCGGCGCCTTTTCCGACCTTGTAACAAGAAGAAAACGTAAGTCGACAGCAGTTGAGGCTTTATTGCCAGATTGACAATATCGTCTGAAAAGTTGATCCGCCTGAAACTGATCAAAGAAAAACTAGAACCTTAGTGAAGTGCATTGTTTGAAGATTCGATAGTTCTCTATATATAACTCTTGTTAATTTGTTTCGTCGAAAAACTAGGATTCGTGCTTCTTAAAGGCCCAAGTATGCTTCGATACACCATGGGACCGGCAAATATGCAATATTAAGTAGAAAATGATAGATATTCCAGCGTAATTCGATATAATAATTTAAAGCTTTTACAATTAAACATGGGAAAATATTTACACTTCAGACTCGCACTTAAAATAAATTTGAAGTCATATTGAAACTTTTTTGAAACCTAATGAATTGTAATTTTAGCAATGGAGTGGGATGTAATTAATAAATTTGCCAGATAGTTCACTGAGTGCTAAGTTAGATAGTCTTTTATGAAATTATATATTACTTCAGCATCTAGAAATATAAATGAACGTACACTTTAAGAACCTGACTTTTTCCATGTACGTTGTTGTCATAACCGATGGGAACGCTTTATTCGAATAACATCGAAGCCGAAAGTTTTCAAAAGAATATTAATGCAATTATGAGACTTCCAGTACAACATATCAGCTCAATAATCCCAGCTGTTATGATTTTTAGAACTTTTAATTGGCATTGATCGGAGTCTTCACTGTCGGCGTATAGATACCTAAGACCCTTAGCTACCCTTTAAGTGCACAGTGATGACTCTGGTCAGCTCAATTATGGTTTAAACAGTATTTTATTCGTCAGTAATTACATACATTTGTACATGTGCAGATATTCAAATCAGAAGAATACAGGATCTGACAGTAAGCGTTTACAAAAATTCTGACATGATTCTAGCAGGAGTCCTGCTGGACATCGGCAGGAATTTCATTTTCAGGCTGGAATGTAACAGTACGTGGAAAATGATAAAAAATCCACTTGAAGAATGGTTGAGATTCCAGCAGGAAATTTTGAAAAAAATCAAGCTAGGAATTTTAGCAGGAAAAACAGAGCTGAAAAGAACGCAAAATAATTGAATCTAACATATAAATTTTAATTTTGGCGCTACAGACTTCCCCTACACAGTGAAGCATTATAAGTGATGAATTCATCTTGATGACAGACAATGCTGTTTGTTTATACTTAAACACTTTTAAAAAATCTGTGTTATTTGGAGGATGAATTAGCAACAACATGGACAGAATGTGAGTTTAATTTTTTGCATCATAAATGCATAGATTTCTAAAGGCAGATTTAAGTTTTGTGGTAAAATATTCAATGTATACACAGTATCATGTACCCCACCCACATCCTTGGCCATAAAATTGAAAATGAGTTCAATATATGTGTGATGGTAACATAATTACTTTCTGCCATTAAATTGTTTTAAAGATCTATGGCAGCACTGATCTATGTCCATAATGTAATCATTACACCCAAGATATTGACAAGGTTTGAGGTCTGTTGTGTTCTATGTGAATGTTTTAAATATCGTGTAGAAAGAGTATGTCAAGGTCGTAATATGCAACAGAAACTTTTGTTGGACCAAATTCCTGCCAAAAATCCTATCCATATTCCTGACAGGATTCATGCCAGGAATTTCAAATTTTACAGCATGACTACTGCTGAATATTCCTGGTGAGAATCCTGCCTGAATACATTCCTGAATTCCTGCTTATATAAATATTACACATAAAATTCCACACTGGGTCCTGCTGGACTCCTGCAGGGAATTTTAAATTATAGTGAAAATTCTACATGGAAAACCCCGTTACAATTCCTGCAGGAGTACTGCTGCTGTCCTGATGGACAATTCCGTACAGGTTATATTAAATCGTCTCCTTAAATTTTGGCTCAATTTTGATAAAATTATGTTCCGAGATCACGTTATGACTTTTGGAAGTAAATTTACCATTACCATTTAGTGCAACAATTGCGCATTTCTGATGTAACTTCTTCCGTGCCGTTTAACCCAAAAAGTTTGAGTTACAAAAATAGTGATGGACAGGCCTCGGCAGGCAACGAACATCCCTCTCCGAGCCACACTTATTGCCATAATCCAAGATCAATCGGAACGCCGCTCGGCCAACTCCATGAATCTGTAAACATACCAATTTGGTATATATCTGTGGACTGGCTGTTGGGCAAAAGTACATGAATTCCATGATGATTTTTTTAAGTCCTACATTAAGTTTGACCCTGCAGATGGCGTCTATGTCACCAAATCATAGTCAATGCGCTATTAACTCTTTGCAATGTTTAATTTTAGCCTCAGTGTTTATAATAGTTCAAGAGATAATGGTCAAACTTTGACTTAAACTTGATTTACAAGTCTTACTTTGACCAAGAAACTGAGATCAAGGTCACCGCAACTCAATAAAGTGAAATCTTCCACAGGTGAAGCCATATAAGCCCCGGCACGACAAAAACCAACAAAGTTATTGTGCGCCAAGCGCAGACTCAGATCAGCTGGGCATCCGCCCAGTCAGATCAGAGTCTTCGCTGTCCGCATGGAGGTAGCTCCCTTTCAGCGCACATGCCACTTTGTTGGTTTACTCGTGTCGAGGCTCATATTTGTTTGATAAGACTCCCATCTTTTGGTAGAATAAAGTAAATTCAAAGTATCAAGATTAATGAAAATTGACAGTTTCTCTTAAAGGTAGGTTCCTGGACTAGCGATAACAATTATGCCCACAAAATAATTTCGTCTTTTTTTGAGCAGTATTGAATTCTCTTATTTTTCTGAATTTGTTGCTACTGAGACACTCGTCAGATGATGAAGAAAATAGCCGTTTTCCCTTTTGGTTTTAAAATTATTTTCTTTCGTTGGAATTCCAGTTCTAAAAATAACTATGTTTATTATGTCTATAAGTGCGCGATTTCTGATGCCATTCTCCAAAGGTCAATTTTCCCTTGCCGTGAGCTCTCCTAGAGGTCTTGGCATGGCGAATGGGTTATAACTATCCCAAAATGCAATGCAGCATGACGTCAGCTGCGTTATCTATTTTTGGCGCGAACTAAATATAGCGCTAACTGGTGTGCGAAGCAGAGTTAGGAAATCCCTTGTAAAACAACTTTTCTAAATTTATTTGATTTACACTTTTTAGTGAAACTTATTCATTCCCTTTTATAAGTGCTTTCCAACAACTTGGGTGAAAAATCATCAAAATTATGATGCATTCCAAAGTACAGGAACCTACCTTTAAAGAAGAACTTCAGACATTAAGATTTATTTTGAAGGGAAGAAAGATCTGAAACCAAAAGGCGAAAGTTTCTTTTTGCTAGTACTTAGTACTAGTACTAGTACTTAAGATATTTGCATGTTATACGGAAATGACATCTCAAAGAAGTGAGTCAGCCGCTCAACCAACGTATGCAACTTGAACCATATCAGAGTAATAGCACCACCGAAGGACAAGTAAGCGCTTAGTCAACAATGTTATGTCATGCTTTGATATTGGAACAATAATATTCGTCAAAGTTGATGACGTTGTTAAACACATTGCTAATTAATACCTGGTAATAATCAGCTTGTTAACGGACGTGTCTGGAAAAATATATAAAATATTTACATGTATATATAATACGATCTCAAACACCAGCGAATCCTCTAAGAGAGCCTTAATACGGCGCTTTTATCCTTTTCAGCTGAGCCTGTAGATTTACCAGACTGTGTATGTGCGCCTGCTGGTGTGAGCTGTTTCTGTTTGCATAATCGTAAAGGGCTATTAATTAATCTGTGTTACGGCTAAACTTATATACACTATTTCCTCAGAAATCGTCAATCAAAGTAGTGAAACTGTGATGTCCCTTTTTATGGCTTTGATGCACGATATGTTTACAGCATGCGTAGGACAATTGTTTACCTTTCCATTAGTCAGCTGTGCTTTTTAGCACTTTTATGTCGTAATGTTTTATCACTTGAGGGATAAAGATCTCAAGAACTGTGTAAAGCATCGTTATGACTCAATGCAAATTCTAACATGACGTTAATGTTTTCCCCATTGAGCGTATGGAAAGCGACGTCGTGTGAATTTATGATAATTATAGGTTATTGAATTTATATTGTGAAATATTCGGCACGAGTTCATATGGCGAAGGACAAACGAGCTTGCGAGTGCGTCTCCGCCATATGAACGAGTGCCGAATATTTCACAATATAAATTCAATAACCTTTTTATTATATACCTTTGATATTAGTCTGCTAGTTTGATCAGTGCTCTCTACGTATGAAATCAAAATATTATATCGATATAACAACCACAATTTGTTTTAAATTTGAAATTACATTATGCCATTGTGTGTCTTCATACACGCTAAAAGCCACGCCTTATGGCGCGAAAGTAGAAACGACGTTACGTTATCGGACGTGACGTCAGTAAACAAACGCTGACGTTTACAAGAACTGGGCGCCATTTTCGAGTCTTACTCTCAGCAGTTCTGACGAAAATCTCCGTTATTATCGCAAAATATTAACTAAATGAGTGACGGATCAAAGGTAAATTATACATAATTGTCTTTTGTATAATTTTTACACCGAAACCGACATTGTTGTCATTATTCTACTCGTTTTTGAATCGCAGTCGACGACAAAATGGCCGCCAAACTTTTCTTCTTTCAAAACAAAAGTAGTTCTTGGGAACGTGACTCCTTAACTCCGTGCAATATGCACTTGACTCCGTGCAATATGCAGAAAATATTGCACGGTTACTCTAATGTTAAGTGAATGGGGGAACTTTTTAGGTATATAATAAGTCAAGTTACGAACGTCATGGCATGCAACTTTCGCGCCTTGATGACGTCGGATGTAAACATTTACTTCTGTCGACGTTCGCCTCAAAAGAGACATTAAGAAAAGTCGCAATATCGTTGCATTTTTATCCTATATTATATTCTTTCCTAACGGTGAATTATCGCTGATTAACACGGTTTGTCCGGCAGATGCGAATATTAATACTCTAGGCTTCGCCGTCGTGAGTTTATATTTCGGGATCTGCCAGACAACCCCATGTCTAAGTAAGGTTACCTGTGAATTATCGCTGGTTTTAACACTGGTCGCCTATATAGCCAATGGTAAAATCTAGTGGTATATTGCGTGACAAATCACTGAGCGGACTAGCGTGACTTTATTTAGCGCCATTCGGACGTCTTTTTGATTCCTGTGGTGACGTCAATTTTCATTTCCATGAGGCTGGACGGTGTAATGTCGTCTTTTCGCATCAAAAACTTACGAAATACACGTAAGTTACAGTCTGTTACAGTCAAAGTTGTTGGCGGGATTTCTTCATGTAACCATGGCTGATAACTGGAAAATCCGAAGGAAACACTTGCGTTTTCGTTGTGTCTGGTGTTAGAATCGAAATAGAGTCTTGCTTATAGTGATCTGTTACCCGAATATCACTGGGTGTCGGTCGGTCGTCAGTGCATATCCACTTGACGACTGACCTCCAGTGATACACTGTATATTGGGCAACAAATCACTGTAAGAAAATCTCTATTTCTTGAATACAATTATTATTCTGGTAATTGTATGGACAGATTAGGGGCAAGAGAACAAGATTAATTCGAAGAAAAAATAATCAAAAAAGTAAATATGGAAGAGGACTGATGCATCAAAACCTGCTTTAAGCCTCCCGGTAAAATCTTTTGCTGACCGCTCCAAGGAGGTGCTTCTTCTTTGATTTATCTTTTTATTTTATTCTATTACATGTATTATAATTATTTCTTTTTCATTTGTTTTTGTCTGCTTTTCAGTTTATATTCGACTCTTTATAGGTTATACTGAGGCTAGCTTAGTGAGCAGCTGCAATTCACTTAACTTTCCGCATGCGTTGCTCTTTTGTGTAAAAGCGGTTTGTTTACTGTAAGTTAGTTGTGCTACATAATACAGAGCCTCGACACAACAAAAGCAACAAAGTGGCGTGTGCACCTAGCAAAGACTCAGATCAACCTGGGCCTCCGCCCAGTGTGAACAGGGTCTTTGACGTCGGCCTGGAGGTAGCTTAGACCCTTAGCTTCCCTATAAGCTGTTTTTGTCGTGTCGCGGCTCAATTATGTCTCTTAATTTTTATAATTTTAGTCTTTGGTGCAAAGAGTGTGCCAGCTCATGAGACGAAAATTATAGAAATAATTTTCATTATTCTATCGTTCATTAGTTGATCGCTAGCACAATTTATATGAATCCCATGAAATTCTATTTGTGTTGCATGCAACTTGTCTTCCATACCTTCATGAATGTCACAGATTTAAATAAAATCTTTCTCTTATTTGTATCAACAGCTGTTAGCCACAAATCTACCACTTTGCTTTACAGGTGGAAGTGTTAGCTTTCCAGAATCAGAATCTCGAGGTCCATTACTTGAATTCCGCGGCATTTAATGCACGAATTTCGCCCCTAAGCAGACGGGGCATTTCATTGCTCAAATTCTACTCCGGGGCAGACGAGGCATTTTTCTCGAATTCCGCTCGGAGCGGACGCGACATATGTATTGCTCTAATTCCGCTCAGAGTGGACGCGGCATTCGTTTTGCTCTATTCCGCTCGTAGCGAACGCGGCATTTGTATTGCTCTAATACGCTCGGAGCGGCACGGCACTTGTATTGCTCTAATTTCGCTCGGAGCGGACTTATGTATTGCTCTAATTCCGCTCGGAGCGGACGCGGCTTTGTATTGCTCGAATTCCACTCGGAGCGGACGCGGAATTTGTATTGCTCTATCTATCTGTCTGTCGGTACTGAGACGATCATATGTCATATGTGCTCAAATTCCGCTCGGAGCTGACGCGGAATTTATCGCTCGGCGGCATATGATATATCACCTTCAAATTCTCCAAGAAAGTGTCCCCTACGTTCTGCATTGGCACGCCAACTGAAAATATATATTAGACTATATAAGATAATTCTAACCCTTAAAACGAAAAAAAAAAACGCAAACGGCAAAAAATTTATACCTGCAAAACTTCAAAAAATGTTTGCTCTAAGCTGTTTTATAAAGAGATGTATTAAACTACAGGGCAAACAGAGTAGATCAAGATGAGTATGCTCATTCTAAGCCGCCTCAGCTGTTTACAAATTCAACTTTTTCGTTTTTAGAGCTTTAAAGGTTAATAAATTTTGAAACAATTTTTCCTATTAGTCTGATAGATCAGCATCTATCGTGAGAAATGTATTTAGAAATATTTTACTCGTGTGAATCGTACCCTATGACCCTTAAACCTTTTTAAATTCTTGCTCTTAAAACTTTCATTCATATTTACCTCCGTTCAAGCCTTTTTCGGGCAATGCTCAATTTGCCTTTAATTCGCATTGGATTTTATAAAAGAGTGATAAATAGTGTGCTCGCGTGCTATTGTTAAAATATTCGGCCTCGTTTCAAGAAAGTATAGCTTTGCAGTAAGTGGTACACATTGTGGGAGAAGACACAGATCAGCCTTTTTGTATTTCTCTCAGCGGATTCCATAAAATTCATAACTTGTGTATGAGAACACAGAAGACCCTGATCAGATTTCACAGATACTGGGGCTGATCTGAGTCTTCGCTGTTGGCACATGGCTCACGGCACTCTTCTGGTAATATCAATGTATAGGAATTTAAGAAATTCTTTTTTTCATGTCCAGTTTCATTCTTATTTTGAGAAGTCATTCGACAGTATTAAGCCAAAGACCAATAGATCTACAGTCCCAAATGACTTGCAAGGTAATTAATGAAAATCTGTTTTATTTACGTAACCCCCTTACGATGGCGGCAAACATCAAAGACTGTTTGACTATACAATCCCTCACGCTTTGTAGGACTAATTTAATCTGATAATACTTAAGTTGTAATCTCGATTAAGGCTTAGTCTAAGTAAACTTTAATAGTTTATGGTTTTCTGATGAGTGTTTGTGGCAAAACTTTGATACTAACATAAGACATTGTCATGTTTATGAAAAACCACAAAACAAATATCGTTAAACAATACATAGCCTTAGTGTAGGACTTAGTGAATGATATGGTGTACTAAAAGAGTGAAAAAAAGTATCAAACGAATACAAAAACACAGGGAAAAACTTTAGTATCTTAGGACTGTATTGTAGTATAATTGTGCGTACATGCTAGCGTACTAACAAATTAAATCCATACTCTATTGCAACATCATCGTAATGTATCAAAATTTGTCAATGTAGCAGGGTGCTATATTTTACTGAAAACAATGATACCATACTTGCATGTACCATGATGTTAATTAATCATGTACGGATAAAGTATAACATATGTATCCCTTTTACTCTAGTAAGTTTGAAATAAAACCTAGCTCATATATTCTCGAATTGTTCGTTCTTAATATTCTTATATATAAGCAAACCCTAAGAATTTAAAAATACGCTGTTATTATCATTATTATCATTATTTTTTTTTTAATTTTCAGTGTAAAAAGGCACCGTCTCGTGTGGCATTGAACTTGAAGCATCGACTCTCTTCTTTGAATTGGAGTGGACATATACAGAATGTATTTGTAATGTTATTGTATGTATATGCTAGGGTACTAACAAATTAAATCCATGCATTATTGCTGTATTAAAACGCAGAATAAGTCTTTGTCAATATATCAGGATGGTATATTATTTAACAATGATACCATACTTGCATGCAGCATGATGTTAATTAATTATGTACGGTATTATAATTATTGATAAAGTATGATAACATATTTATCCCTTTTACCCTAGTACATCTGAAATAAAAACTAGGTCATACATTTGTATTTGTCGAATTGTTCATTCTTAATGTTCTTTTATATAAGCAAACCCTAAGAATTTAAAAATACATTATTATTTATTTATCTATTTATTTATTTTATTAAAATTTTCAGTGTAAAAAGGCATCGACTCGTATGGCATGGAACTTTGGGCATCGACCCTCTTCTTAAATTGGAGCTGACATGTATAGAATAGATGCCAAGATGTGCATGTTATTGATTCGTTCCTTTAATCATGGGGAACAGCTGTATGAGACTTGGACAAAACAAAGGAATGAAATTTGACTGTTAACTTTCTGTATGATTTGCATAACTGATTTAATGCTTATTTCTAACATGCTTATTCCCTTTGTGTCCGTTCTTCATCATTTATCTTGTCCTATTAACTTTAACTTTACAAGGTGCATAAAAGTTTAGACATACTGGTAAAGCATAATATCATGTCAAAAGTAATAGCACGTTTTGTGCATGAAAATACTGACTGATTTATACCATTTCGTTCTTATACACTCAGGGCTGGAGTAACTTAAGAACTATTTAATTTCTACATTGCAGATTTAGCGGGAAATATCTTATAGTTGCACACAAGTATTCGGAATTTCCCTTATCTGTGTTAAAATAGTTTGGCATATAATTCTGGACATTTGCATCGTTATCGGCAAGTTCGTCGTTTTCGAGAACAAAAAAGCAAAATCGCAGTTGCATTTGGCCAGCTTTCCACTGAAAACTCCAATGCTGCTTCAGTTTGTTCAGTCATATACGATGAAAATGGCACTTAAACTCCATGTTAAGATAAGATAATCGTGCGGATTGCTCATTTGTACTATCACGCCATACTGAAGGTCTCACTTCCAAAACAATTTTTGCACTTTCCGCACAAATATGACAGCTACCAATTGACGGTGGAAAAATGGTTGTTTGTTAAAAATCACGTACGCATTGCCATCTTGTCAGTGCCCTGCAACGCCTATAAGCTGATCAAACTAAAATGAGACAAAAAATAAAACAAACAAGTAAATTCATTGAATTTATATCCCCCGCCGAAATGGCTGTTTATGGCTTATTTTTTCAGTTTGATAAAATTTTGTTCACTATTTACTTAGTTATGACTGAAGCTGTGGACTTTAAATCAAGGGGCAATAACCCATGTATAAGTGAGGCCATTCTAAAAAACTTGCTTCAGCATCATCTCACTGTGATGATATATATATTTATATCAAGTTTCAAGAATTTTTTTTCATTTGCAACTTACTTATGGCTTATTTGTGTATTTCAAATCAAATCAAGGACAGTGACTCATGCATTACTGAAGCCATCATGACAAAATTTGACGTTAGCTGTCATGCTTTGATGATACATAATTGTTTTAAGTTTCGTGAAACTCCGTTCGCTGGTTATTTAGTTATGCCTCAATTTGTCTATTTTAAAGCAATTCAAGGGCATTAACTCGTGCATTACTGAAGTAAGTCCAACAAAACTTAACATGCATCACCCTGTTACAATAATACATATTTATTATACGTTTCATAGAATTCCATTCATTGATTACTTAGTTATGGCTAAATTTGTTGATTTTAAATTGAGTAAAGGGCAATAACTCATGCACTACTGATGTCATTCTGACAAAACTTTATGTGCACAACTGTTTAATAGTGATACATATTCATTATAAGTTTCGTGAAATTCTGATAATTGGTTACTTAGTTATGGCTCATTTTATCTTTTTAAAGCAATTCAAGGGCAATAACTCAGGCACTACTGTAGCCAGTGTAACGAAACTTCATATGCATCAGCGCCTTATAGTGATATACATTTATTATAAGTTTCATGAAATTTTGGTAATTGGTTACTTAGTTATGTCTCATTTTATCATTTTTAAAGCAATTCAAGGGCAATAACTCAAGCACTACTAAAGCCAGTGTAACGACACTTCATGTGCATCAGCGCCTTATAGTGATATACATTTATTATAAGTTTCATGAAATTTTGATAATTGGTTACTTAGTTATGGCTCATTTTATTATTTTGAAAGCAATTCAAGGGCAATAACTCATGCACTAATGAAGCCAGTGTGATGACACTTCACGTGCATCAGCGCCTTATAGTGATATACATTTATTATAAGTATCATGAAATTCCGTTCAATGGTTACTTAGTAATGGCTCTGGACGGACGGTCGGACGGAAGGACGGACATGGAGAAAACTATATCTCTCCGCCTTCGGCGGGGGATAATAAAACAATGACAAAAGTGACTTTGTACAGCTAAAAATGGTTCTCGATGAACTAACACAACATATTTTTACATTTATTAAATAAATACGAAAAGGCAATAATTAGTTGATATAGTTTATGCTTTCCCGAGTTCACTAACCTGTCATTTCCACTAGTAACCTATGCCGGGTTAAAGGCCAGAGTTGCCAGTTTTGAAATTGTAACAACTGTGTTATGTATATGGGCGGCGTTGCGGTCAAATGTCTAAATGGAGAATATTCTTATAAATAATGAAAAAGAGTCTGACCAGTTCGTAAAAATATGTAAAAAAAATTGTGTGTGAGTATCCCTTTTAGCTACCTTTGATTTTCGTCGTAGGCCTGTTTTATTTTTATTTTAGTCAAAGGTTGCAAAGAGGGACGACCCACTTTTGTATATGTTAATCTGTGATACTTTGTATAGATACTCGTATTTAAATTGTATTTAATCTGTGCATGAATTTACCTTTATCTACATGTATACGTGCATGCTGAGATATATCGAAATAAAAGCCTTACAGGGCTTATGTTATATTTTGTAAATATTCGACAAAAAAATAAAGTTTCTGTGTTGTATGTCTATGTCTTTTGCGAACACGGCTACATGTTTCTTTGCCTGCTTTGCGCTCGCATATGATCTGATCCGATATACTGAGTGCGTTCTGGTTGATCTTTACATGTTTCATGTTATCCTACTGAAATAAAATTGAATGATTATGAAAAGAAACAAGACCCAAGTTTGATAATTAGTAATTTGCCCCTGTCACAGTCCCTTAGCAGGTGTTTTGCCTCATCCTTATTGTCAAACTATTCAAACCCTGAAGATATGTGCGATGTCTCAACACAAACCAAAAGGTCAAAGAATTTGTTTCGTTAGTCATTTCTGCACTTATAATTATATAAATTAATTAATACTGAGCAAATGTGTGCGTCATAAAAACAAAGGTGTTTTCATTCATCGATTGTCTAGTTTATTAAAGCCAATATCTTGATACTAGAATGGCAGGTATACTCAGTTTAGGTGGGGGCAGATTGTTATACAGTTGTAAGCGGAAACGCTTTCACCAGACCATGATCGTGTAATTATCGTCATGCGACTGAGAGATACAGAACGTTACTCTTCTATTGAAAGTTTATGAGATCTTCATCAAATAAATTGCTGACCAGATCACAGCTTCATGTTGCTAGATTTTCAGTACTATTTTCACCAAATCAAGGTGACCCGTTGTTACGACATTGATTCATCGGATTGTTGAATTGAGATTTTATTGCAAGCTTTCAGAGATTCTTAAGCTGTATTAACTGAGGATATGTACGTTTACACCCTGCCGCTGCCTTTTTTTACAAAGTAAAATGATAGGCAATGATCAAATCCCACATTCCGCCCTCAAAAACAATAGGGAAAGAAGCACACACACACACACACGGAAAAATTGACACAAGTTCACGAAAGACACGCACAATAAATCGAATGAGCAGCTCTTTCCCAACCAGGTAGTAACTCAGCTACCCTAATCAAAAACAGCATCAACATCTATTTTTATCTTTTTTATTTTTACCTTACAAAACAAAACAAAAGGCAGATTGGGTAGCAAGGCAAGTGACCAAATCACCAAAGAACATAGACAAGCGGACATAGCACAATGTAACATCTAGTAACCACACCAGAAGTACCGCCTTGGAACGGTCATGTTTTACTGGTACCAAACCTTGCCCTCTGCTTCTGCAGTGGTTCATTTAGTTAGCTGCTTGGTCCGCATGAAAGAATACAAGAATACAAGATCTCTTGAGGGTTTCTTGACTGTGTCCTGTTAATTAAGAATTCAAATGTCATTTTTCAGCGTTCATCGTGTGATGAAGTGAGTGGGCAGAGCTAAAATTCCATGAAGCGCAAAGCGTAGATGACGTTGGTTTACCAAGTGTTGATGTAACATTCATGTCCGTGTCTCTTTTGGGCGGAAGTATTTCACAGTTTTCCTTACAAAAAACTGCATGCTGTGTATTATAACAGTTTTTGCTAGGTCATGCTCTACCACTACGCTTTCACTGGTCAAGTTTTAACACCAGAATTTTCCAAAATCACCCCCAAAACTGTAAGTTTCCTAAGTGCTATTACAAACATTTGAGGTATTCAATTTATATTGATACTGTTGAATTTATAGTGATACTGTGAAATATGCTATGCATTCCAAAAAGCTGCGCGCTGGTATTAGACCCCTTGGTACATGCACGGCATGGTGGGTTATAGTTTTGTTAAAATCAGATTTGTACTTTTCTAAATATTCAGATTCGCTTTAAATCTATATAAGATATATTCTGCGGAGTTTGCATTTTAGGAAGTGCTTGATTCTGTCTAGAGGTTGCACTTTGGTCAATAATAATTGTGCAGCTATTTCTGGGTTGATAAAATATCACAAAGGTGCTTCATCACAATATAATGCAACAGGTAGTACAGGAACTAATTTCAAATTAGCGAGAACATCGTTTACTTAGCTCCTTGTAACGGACTCTAGAAAAACGAATAACGTTAAACATCTCCAGTTCACTCCCTGCTCTCCCACCCATAAGTAATCCTCTCGTGGCAGACTGCATGCCAGGATTTTATTTCAATCACGGTCGACAGCTATATGCTTTATCCTATCCTTTAATTGCACGGCGGCAGGTGGTGCCTCAGTCTCAGTGGAACTCCGACCTGTATCTTTTACCAGTCTGTTAATACCTGTTGCTATGTCATCGTGATTGAACATATGGTTTTCCTTAGCTTTGGCTGTCAATTCAGTCCGCAGTATTTGCTACAAGTCCTCATCTCTGTTCCATCACAGTAACTTAACTTGACAAACAGCTTTTCTGTGATATTAGTGAACTTCTATGCGAGTAGAATATAGTTTAGCATTCTGAATAATATCAGATTAGGTCTATCATACTAATGTAAATCTCCAAAGGGTTATTAATACTGACCGTGCTAAGGCGGTGGTTCTGATGTTCATCCTTTGTAGCCCTCGGCACTGGCTTTAATACGCTTTGTTCTGTTTGATGCCGAGTTATTATGTATGTTTTCGTTATTTTGTTACATGTTTACTGTTCCTTGTTTGTTAACTGTTCATCTTGATGCCATTGGTAAGATGTGAACTGTAATTGTGACAGTTTCTTGGCATTACATTATTACTTTATGCTCACAATTCTCTACAATCTTCTGGGATCTTTACAGCTGGAGATACGCAATGCAGACCACCTTCATAAAGAATGGCCCAAAGCAGACGCAAACCACGAAATAGAATAGTGTGGGAAAAACTTCTTGGAGCATTCATGAGTAAAGGAATGTAAAGGGCAAAATCAGAAGCTGATACAATCAAAAGCCACACCAAGCAGGAAATAATAAATACACAGCTTAAGCAACAGACAACAAAATAGACAGCTCTCTCCCAGGCATTTGGTATCACAGGCAGCATTAATCAAACATAAATATATGAGGTATAAAAGGATATAAACGAAGTACCCAGCAAAGGCCACAGTCACAAAGCATATAACCTACCCAAGACACCAATAGAAGAAGCAGGTAGAAACACAAACAAGATAAGAAAACGGTATATCTTCCGTAAGACGCAAACCAGAAAGTTAATAGAAAGATCCATGCCACAGTCACAAACCGCAGCCAACCCTTGACACCAGGACAAACAAAGATGCACAAAACAAACAAATGCACGAGAAGCACAAATACTAGCTCCCTCTTCCACAAGCGAGGTGATCAGAATGCTAAAACAAACGCAGAAACGAGGACTAAGTGCAAGAGGAGACTTTAAAGCAAAACCGCCCCGTGGTATAAACCACCAAGCTATATAGAATTAAGGAGAGCATCGGACTGCTGCCTTAGAACGGCCAGTAGCATAAACTACCGAGGGGAGAGGTAGGGGTAAAAATAACTGTACATCAATACAACAAATATCAAAAGCCATATAAAGTACATTAAAACATACAATGCATCTTTCTAGGAAGCCAAGTGGACACTATGCAGGTACATGTAACCGCTATGCTAGAAAAAGCAAAGATAATACAGGGTCGGCATCAGGAATTTCCACTCTGAACAGACACTCCTCAGTCAGGGTCGCCTTAATCCCCTGGAACACTGCCTTGATTAGAGTTTCTGAACGCTAAACACAACGTTACTACTGTTTCAGTTTGCATTTTATTTATGTTTTTCTTTCTTACCTTCTATATCTTTTTTTTTTACTTTGGTGCGAAAATTTCAGTTGTGTACCTGGTTGCGCCATCCTCATCTTTGATGTGGTCTCAGGATCATTTGCTAGCACATGAAATCTTCTGACATTCGAGGTCCACAAGCACGTACAACGATCTAAATTTCAATTTCGAAGCGTGTATAAGTCTTTCAATGGGATAGGTTGCATGTGTCGATATGGAGAGAACCCTTCGTCTAATATTCAAGACTTTCTCTAACAAAAACAAACAAAAAAAAAATAAAATAAAAAATAAACATGCTATAAAAATATTAAGTTAAGAATGAACATACGTAACCCAAAAGTACTCTCTACAATCCGCCTGAGACAACATACCATTGTAGGATTGATAGTGTAAATCTTGTAAAGGATATAACTAACATTTAACTACCTGGCTTAATACAGGTAAACGTTAATCAGACTTCAAACAGAAAACTTTGATGTTTACAACACACAAATACACACACGCTGATAGATCTAAAGGGCCAATCAAATTAGCTTATTACTTCAATCGTGGTATTTCATTGGTCGCAGTGATTTTAAGCGGATAATATTATTTTCTCTTTGTAATTAAGGACGGTGATATTCTTTATTTTTTCGTAGTGTCGGCACCCTTTGATTTACTATTGAACTGAACATGATCAAAGGGTATTTACCTGTTGACACTAGTTAGAAATTGGATAGCTGTTCTACTATATATACGGTTGAAATGAATGTTTACTGTCAGTCTTAAGCTGATTATTGGAAGAATGAAGTAGCATTAATTGAATTAAATAAAATAAAGCGTATTTTCAGGAAGCTCTGTGACATGAACTCAGTTAAAGAAATAGGAATTTTCGAACATTTTTATGCAAAAAGAAATAATCGTTTTTTAAAATAAAGAAAATTGTGTGAAAAAATACAATATATGTACTTATACTGCCGTATTGTATTTCAAATAACAAGAGAGTATGCAGAGAGTCTATGCAATGTACATTACAGGAAACTGAATTTTAACAAGCCTCTATACTAGAAGACAAACAAGAAAAAAGGGAAAACTTGACATTTCCATGAAAAAATCTATTAATAAGTAATTTTGCTAACAAGAGGTAGTGTGACTACTAATTAGCTAATATTCCTGACACAGGTGCGAGAGATGGTTTGTCGATTAGTTCGAAATATTAAGGAAGCTGAAATTTGACAAACGTGCGTAATCTGGACGCATAGATATGCTTGTTTTGGAAGCCATACCATATACTATTAATGCATTTGAAGTTGGTGTAATTTTGGATGTGATAGTATAACGATGACTTCGACTTGGAAATCTCGATTATTCCTATTTTTCTGGGAGATGTGGTTAATATTACGGACAGAAGGGGCGCTGCAATACTTAGACAATAGTTCTGAGCGAGCCGAGCTGTGGGACTCGGCGCTGAGCAGGGAGGACAAATGGGCTGATGCAGCCTATAAATATATAAATAGAATAAATTGTAACGACGGAACGGATGCCTTCTTCACAACGAAACGAGAGTGTAAGGACTTAGTGACAACGTTACGTTACAGAATGAATGTTTATATAGCAAGTCCATCAATATTCGGAGATAAATATAAAGCCTTTTTACCTGATGAGCCACTCAGTAGATCAAGCAGTCATGATGCAGTTGTAGTGGTTGATCCATTTCCATTAGCAAACTTTGGTCATTTAGTGATCGTGTTCTACGTAGACATTAATTCAAATCACAATGAGTGCATAAAACGAGAAGGCATTTATGTAGGTAAGTAATAGATTGAATATCTTGCATTAATATACTGATCTAACATCTTAACTTATTGATCTCCATTGGAATAACTATGTTCAAAATGTAAAGGTAAAGATTTCCCACAGCCTATGGGCCGTATGGGGCAGTAGGGAGCTAGAGACCAACTGTATCTTGGACACAGCATATGAAAGGCGGGGCCAATCTGCGTCTGAACGGTTTGCCTAAGTCCTTTTTTGTGGGATGATAGGCATTCTGTTGCCGTTCCTTTCATACGTGGTAAACTGGATGTGTCTGATATTGTTAATATGGCTTTTTAACTCTTGTTAATGTTTCACAATTGCTTCTTCTCTCGCTGTATTTGGTGGTATGGGGTGTGTGATCGTGGCCATTTTTTGGATAGGTAGCATCATTTATATTGTTTTAATCGACTGCTGCTTCTTTGAAATCTGATACATCTTTTTGTCTTGTCTGGATGGGTCGCCAACATCCCGTGATTTATAGCAAATTCAGTCAGTCTTTCACAGGTGTAAGCAATATTGATCGTAAATGTTTTTGCACACTCGATCATCGATGATCGAGATGTCTAAATCAATTGGGGGTGGTGGTCCGGCGATGGTACTGGTTATAACTTCCAGTGCCGGGGCGTCCTACTTTTTTGGATGAAAGTAGGGCAAGTGCCTATTGTGCTTGCAGTAGATGCGGGCGGGTGTTGTTTGGATTTTTTTTCTCACTCTCTTTGGGAGACGGCCCGATATAGGCTGGAATACTTTTTAAAAGGGTCGTTAAACCCAAAACAACCATGCAACCAATCAATCTGAATCCATTGACCAAAAACATTTTAACACTGTGCCGGTCATTAGATTGAAAATGGTTGTATAACGTATGTCTCGTGAAGGTTAGTGGAGCCTGCGAAATCCAGTCACAGTTTTGGGGATAGCAACAGAGCTAATCGATAGGCTCCAGAATGTTACAACTGACTACTACTGGTACCGACCTTACAACCTGCAGCTGGGGGAAAACCTCTGAACGCACGGCGATTGAATATATTCCGTTTGACATTGTTGTACATATTGACAGCATATTGACAACATTGGTAGCAGACAAAACTTCGAAGACAGCGAAGTGGAGTAAATTACTGTATTCGGATACTTTAGCTAGTTGGTTTAAATAATATTTTATTCAATATAAACTACATATTAACTCACCAAACTGTATACTAGTCTATAATGATATGAAACAGGATCTAACGGCAAGGAATAGTCATCACTCCTCATAATATATAATCTAAATTTTAAAAAAGTCAAATTGTCGTGTAGATGCATGTTTTATCTTATCTTATTTATTTTTAAATTTTTTTTCTTATTTATCTTTTTTGCGCGGGGGAGGGGGGGGGCGTTGAGAAGGTGTGTGTGTTGGGGGGGGGGGGGGGTGAGAAGGTGTGTATGTGTGTTGGGGGGCTGTAGAATTGCCGGTGTTGTTTGGTGTAAATCTATTGGTAAAAATGTAAAGTGCGTGATAACCTAATGGAAGTAAAAAGTATGCAAAGACCAGGAACTGAAACAATCAAAATCCAAATCCAGCCCTCAAACCATAGTTGGAAACAACTAAGATTACAAATAATCAAGATACAGAGAACATATGGCCAACCGAGTGAGCAGCTTGTTCCCAAAAGGTGGCCACTCAGCAACCCAAACCGAACCAAAAATAATAAGAACATACATAAGGTAAAACATCACAGAAACTCTGACACCAAAACAGGCAACAGAGAACCACAACAGAACTACCGCCTTGGAACGGTCAGCAATGAACCACTGGGGGGCTTAAATCGATTTTACAGGCCCAACCTCACCCTCAGTTTCTGAAGTGGTACAAAACATTTAGTTGGTTGTTCGGTTCGCATGATAACCCTCTAACTCGTCAATGAATCATCACGGTAAACACATAAATCAAATTTCAACACCATGAAGAAGCAAAGACAAGGACTCAACAGATACAACGGGCCGTCTGACAGGTGGAGATCCCTGTCCTGCCAAACAACCCCACTGGAAATCTGAAGCAAAAGAAGGTCACCAGTTGAGCCCCGGTGTCTAACACAAGTCTTAAGGTATATTCTGTCCTTAGTATGGTAGTTGTATGGGCTGTTTTTAATGCGTACAGATACTCTTCTGTGTTTTCTCGTCATTTTTACAAAGGGAGCCAACTTCTTGTTTGTTTTCTATGGAGACGCATTCTTATTTAATTGGGTTTTCTCTTAATGGAAAGAGTTTTTTTTCTGTAGGAGCCATTATTTAGAAGGGAAACAAAACATGAAAATTGCAAAATTGCTTCCCCTGAAATTGTACCCATTTACCTAATACAAATGAGGAACATAATCTTTTAACCAGATATATTTATAGTAAAGCGGAATTTATTTATCAGATAAAATACCTTTTTGGCCTACTTATTGTCAACTTGCGAGTCCCTTGAGTCTCGTAACTGAGGTATTCTTCTGGTGGTGTTGAAAGTCCATTGCTGTGCTTTTTTCATTAATAAACTTGAAAACGTAAAGACTTCAGTCACAAGGCATTGAAAATAGTAGAACCCAGAAACAAAATGGAAAAGTATATATTCAATAATTGCCCCAAGAGGAACCGCAAGGAAAACCGCCATGAACGGTCTGGGAAAGAAAATTGATTTACCGTAATAAAAAATGTTTTTGGAACAGAGTGACTTCAGCAACTTGTGCGGACCCGAGTCAGACTAATCAGTCAACGCTGTTTACATTTCCATCGGCACCTTTTGGACGCATTACTGCATCGTATAAGCAAACTTTTTAGGACATGTATGGTGACCGTTTAGGTGTCCCAATATTTCGAATTTCTACGGTATGCTATTTTCCGCATATGTCCGATTCAAGAATACGCAAGAAATTAGGATATAACTGTCTTGAAAATTGTCATTTGGGGAGGTAAATCGTCGGTTTTATGGTCGGAAATTTCGTTTTACGGCGACGCGCCAGTTATCCCCATTCTAATGCACTTTTTCACCTTTCAGAGCGTACTTCTTCGCACCCATTGCAAGCGCTTTCAGCAGTGTAAAACCAAACGTCAGCCAATGAGAAGCGACGTTATGTAATGACGTCGGGTTTCCGACAGTATATCGCAGGATATATTGTCGCAAATTTCTGACGTTATCCAATCAGACGTCGCGTTACATACGTAAGTGCATTAGAATGTGTGTTCTGCTCTGGAAGTTCACTTAGAAACGCATGGTAAGTAAATCGTGAGTGCAAGTGCATATCAACGCATTACTACGTTCATTGATTTGGGATGGCACTCAGTCAGGAAAGAATTATAGGGGAGAAAATTCTTCCCTGTATGCGTGCCCTCCCAGGCTCTGGTAGCAAAAAATTGTTGCCAGGGAAGCGTATATTTTCTCTGTCATTCCATTTCAGCCAAGTTCTTTCCATTCAAGGTTAAAACTACACAAATATTCAAGCATCATTCCACGTTATGCACGCACATAAGTACCGCATCATTTACTTGCGCTCTTGAAAAGTTGGGACACCTATATGAGCCGCGACACGAGAAAACCAACAATGTGGTTGTGCGCACAGCGCAGACTCAGACTAGCCTTGCTATCCACCCAGTCTGATGAGAGTCTTCGCAGTGCAAGCAAAGGGTAGTTAAGGGTCTTAGCTACCTCCATGCAGACAGCGAAGACGCTGATCAGACTGGGCGGATGCCCAGGCTGATCTGAGTCTGCGCTGGGCGCACAACCACTTTGTTGGTTTTCTCGTGTCGCAGCTCAATTATTATTATCATTACTGTTTCAAAATTGAACAATTTGGTTTATGCGTCGAAATATGCATATGAAATGGCATACGGTATGGTCCTTGACCAGTCTGCTACTGTTTGCTTGGATGGTTGGTTGGCTGATTGATTGTTTGGGGTTTAAAGGCTCTTTGAGACAGTCGAGCCTTCTCTGAGAGAGAACGTGAGAAATACAGGAAACAGATAGGATAGCACCATCGCTGGTTTCCAAACACTCTACCTCTGTGTCCCAATATTTAGATTTTTAGGGTATTGTATTGACTGTTAGTAGAGTACGAAGGTTGGCCGGGAGACAGAGAGCAAAAAGATGGAGAGGAGGGGGGCGGGGGGGGGCTGGGGGAATTATGTTACATGCGTCAAAGAAATAGGCATTTGCTCAATGGCAATACAGAAAAAAAATCAACCTTTGAGTATTCGTAAGCAACACTGGCACATTAAAGTTAACAAACACCGTTTTCATTATACCTTTGATATATTAAACTTTCAATTAATAGAATTAATGTGGAATTTCGTGAGGACAAAAACAAGTTCGTGTTTCACATACCTATATGACTAAAGCGTTTTATTATTAAAGATCAGAAAACATGAGGCTTTTGAAATTAGAGGATAATCGCAATCTGCAACTGAAATCTAAAAGCATTTAAGATATGAAGTAAATAATAATGCGTCATGTTGGACAGTTACACAAAGCAGTGTTGTTCACTCTTGGAAAATAACATCATTTAATTGCAGTTAAAATATTGCGATCTAATATTTCACATTATCTGTTCTCCGAATGCAACCATTTATTCCTAATAAATGGCGACCTCAGTTTTAAAGCCGTGCCAGGAAAGAATTGCCACGTAGCCGATTCATAATCATAAGATAAAGACTGACTTATGCATCAGTACAATCTTACCTAATAACCTTTTTGCAATAACTATTCAGATTTCACTATATTTGCTTATAGTAACCTATCAATTATAAATAGTTGCCGGTGGATCTTCAAAGCAAACTGGAAAAAGAAACTACGACGAGTCTTTACAGTTTGAAATATACAAGTAGTTATCATGGAATTTGCATGTGGTCATCTTATACAGCCTGGAGAGGGATGGGCTCCGGCAGGATGACTTTGCACAATAAACACCATGAAAGACATTGAGAAGTGGCATGAAAATTTCAAGCAACAATAGGTTAAATATTTCCACCACTCATCGATCTGAGAGATGATGGTATGGGCATAGATACCATGATTCTCACCTACAATGCAGCAATGACTGACACAACCTGTGAGATACTTGGGAAGGAGCGTCGTAGGAAAAAGCCCGGGGTCAACACAGATGTTCTCGATCTCTGTGACGAGAGAAAGGATTTGAAAAATAGGCGGTTTGTAGCAGGAGCGGAAGAATACAGGGCAGCTAACAAGAGGGTTTAGAAGGCTCGGAAGAAAGCAAAAGAGGACTGGATAGATTCTCAGTGTGAGGAGACTGAAAATGTCCTGAACAAAAACAATAACAAGAGAGCTTATCAGCTGGTGAAGGATCTAACAAACAGGACAAGTCTGGGCAACGTCTGACAGAAGAACAAGAGATTCTCAGCAGAGGGACAGAACATTGCTCGAAGCTAAACAATCATGATAGTTGTGGGACAGTGAAGTTCTGGACTGCAATCAGCACCCACTGGAAGATCTACAACCAATCATTCGTGAGGAAATTTAGATTGCAGCAGCAACAATGAAAAAGCAAAAGTACGCCGGAGTTGATAATATATCAGCAGAAGTTATTCGGAGATCTTCAACAGGATCGCGAATGGCCGAATTCCATCGACTCAATTGCTGTTTATTACACTTCCTAAAAATGGCAACCTACACCTCTATCGAAAGTTAGGCAGAGAAGCAGGAAATATACAACTTTTAAAAGGGAGACTTCTCCGTATGTTACCGCCTTGACAGTAAAGAGAACTAGGAAGATACACCTTAAACGCATCAGTATATCTGATACTCCTTTGAAGACGAGAACATCTGTCATTAGGCGAGTTACGCTAATTTATCGTCTTATTGTACTCCTGATGATAAATGTTCTTAAATTTCTCCCTAGATTATAGTGTTAGTTAAACACACATGGAGCGTAGCTAAACTCCCTGTAATAACAATATTATCACCTTCTTAATCAGGTTATAAGACAGCATTTCAACAAGTTTCATGAATATGCACAGCTCAGTCTGCTTAAGGAGGATATTTGCATTCTTTGAACGGTGATATTCCATCAGTGGTGTTTGAGAAAATGCTTAGGTCTCACCGCGCTGTAAGTGCAAACCTTGGCAAAACATATTTTTTTTTTTTTTTTTTTTTTTGTAATATTTTAGTTTAGTTTATCGACAATGTATAAATGCATACTTATTTCCAAAGGCGTCATACAACAAGTTGATTTCGACATTCCGATACATTTGAGCGTCCTTCACTGAGAAACCCGAGTTGGTTTATATTAAAAGCAGCATTTACAGACACTGTTCGCTTTTGAAAAATGAAAAATGGCGGAAGAACATGGATGTGAACCCATTACCGTATCGTATTCACCACGCACTTTTAGAATTATGTATATGTGATGTACATATCAAAATTATATCGAAGATATAATTTTGATATGAGCATAACATACACTATATGAAATTTTATATAGCATCACATATACATAATGATTTGGTCAAGCCATAGCATAAGCAACTTTAATTTAAGCCATTTGTATTTACAAAATTAAGTCAAGTCATATGTTCTTATCGACATGATAATTTTCAATACGGAGATTTAAGTTGGAGGTTTTTGATCATGCGAACATTTGTAGTCGATTGAAGGTTAGTTTATCGGAATTAATTGAACATTTGGTCAATTAAACATCAAAGGGCCGACTAAAATCTTAAACAGGTGAGAAGGAAGGCATTACAGAATCAAACCAACGTGAAAAATTGGTTCACACCTTCAACTTGTACCACTGCATGGGGCTATTTGGGTTCAAAAAGCCTGCCGCACGGAGCTGTTGTCAAGCCCTCTTCAGCTATTTTGAGCCACCTGGTGGGAATATGAATCTTCTGGCTATTTGCAAGCTATGTATATGTTCACAGCATGCGAACATGCAAAAGTGGGCTCGCCATGTCAAACACTAGACTTGTAGAATAGAAAAACGACATGCGCATGCCATGACTAAATTCATATAATGTATGCGCAGCTTGTCTGGACATGCGCAAATTGCATGTTCCTTAAGACAGGTTTGCTCACCACGCGGCTCATATTTCTTTTTATCTCGCGTAACTTAAAAGTGCTGCAAATCGTTCACACCATGGGCATAAGACGTGTGGTATATTTCGAATACCTCCGTAGTGCATGTATTGTTTTAACATCCATACGAGGATGTTGAAACGATGCATGCACTACAGAAGTATTCAAAATATCTTAATAAGAATAGATCAATGTTGTCTACGTCGAAGAGATATTGTCCACTCTGAAATGAACCGTCTCGTTTTCAGTCAGGGATATACTGAAAAAGATAAAACTCAGCTTTATAGATCTTGACTTTTTTCACCCTTGTTGCCTCATTTCCGTTCTATAACAGAAATTCTTTTTTGAATACATGTAGTTTGACTTCACTAAAAAGTGGTCATTTAGACAATGTAAAGAGAATGTATGGTAGCTAATATAACGATAACTCTTTTCAATTTTTTCTATTCTGCATTTTCTTGTTAGATTTAGTGCAGTATACTGCAGCATTGCTTTTGATTCTATTGATGCTTCGTTCTTTACACTGAAATATTTTGTCTGACATATTCTTTTTCCGCTTCTGCTTATATTTGTTTCTCTCTGTTTTCTTTCTTTGTTGTGCTGACTATGAGGTTTCATGCCTTTTCCTCTTTTTATTCTATGTCTCTTTAACTCTGAACCTTTTTTGTTTCTTCTTCTTCTTTTTTCCTTCTACTGTTGCCTCTTGTTTGTTTTTTCTTCTTTTTTATCACTTTTTTATTTTGCAAAACTCCTTCTTTTGATCCGGATTATCTTCATTGTGCTTTCATTTTCTTTCCTTTAGTTCATTCTTTATCTTTTTATTACTTGTGTTTCCTTTTTTCTGTCTCTTCTTATTTTCCTATTAGATTTTACTTTATCGGTCTATTTGTTTTTCTGTCCTTCGTCATATCTCTTTCAGATATTTCTTGTTGTACTTCTGTTTTCCTTCCTTTATCCGTTTTCCCTCATTATTCTTTTTTCTTTTATGTTTCTTTTTTCCTTTCCTGACCTTCCTTTCTCTCTTGGCTCCTGCCTTTATTTGTATTTCATTTTCGTTCTCTTTTTTCATCCCTCTTTCATTTCTATTTCTTTAAGAATATTCTTTTTTGTTATCTTCATTGCATTTTATTCAGTTTGTGCTCATGTTTTAATGTGTGTTTTTTTCTTTCATTGCTTTCATATTTTCTCTAGTCTTTTTTCAGTCTTTCTTTTTATTCCTCTTCCTTTTCTAATTCGTTCTTTAGTTTTTTCTGGTTTTCTTCATTCTTTTTCTTCTTGTTCTTTTTTAATACTTTTATTCTGTTCTTTTTCTTCCATTGGTTGTTCGTTTTCCATTTTGTTTTTCTTTTTTATCAATTTCATTTTTCCTTCCATTTTAGTTTACAGTTATACGTCCCTTTTTTCGTCTATATTTCTTGTTCTTTTGGTTCTTCTTTTAGTTCTTCTTTTTTCAGATTTTCTTTTGTTTTTCTTTTATGTTCCTATTTATTTATTTTGTCTTTACTTTCTTTCCTTTTTAAGTTTTTTCCATCGGTTTTTCTTTCTTAACATTTCTTTAGTGCCTTCCTTAATTTAAATTTCTTTCTTTTTATTTGATTTCGTTTCCTTCATTTTTCATTCCTTCCCCTCATCTTCTTTTAATTTTCATTCACTTCGTCAGTATATTTCTTCATCTTTGTTTCTTTTTTTCTTTTCTTCGTTTGCTTTATCTTTTCCCCTGTTTTTCTTTCGTTTTATCTTCGACTACTTGCTTTTTTTGCCCGTCCTGTTCAGTTTCTTTTTCTGAAATGAGATACTAAACTTTAAAACTAATAAACATGCACGACACTTTCAGAAATAGTTTATTTTTTTAGGCCGATGGATAGATTTGTGAAATGATGCCACTGACTAGAGCAGAATCACGACCTTACCTGATGTCAATCACGTCTGATTTGTCACTGATACTAACGTGCCTGATAAGTAATTGTTTATATAGTTGGAAATACTGAATATATATCATCACAGAAACTTTTATCACGCTTGTAGCATTTCCGTGCTGATATATCAGGCTATTACATACACTGTGAATATTTCAAGCTGGTTTTGGCTCATCTCTTGGATCCAGTAGCTTTAAAATGCAAACGTTTGTTGACCGAGGTAGAATAAATCGCCTGTCCTCTAACACCACACACCAACTTCTTAGGCACACACACTCACTCACGTTATTTGAATATAAGTATACAGACATTTCCATTAGCAAATTATGAATGGAAGAAAACATCAATTTGGGTGCAACATAAATGAACTCTTCGCTTTTGGTTCACCTCTTTCGTAAAGGGAATTATTGTGTTGTATCCATTCTATTAAAAAGTTATTTTACTACTTCAAATGAACAATTTTTACAGTCCAAATTATCAAAGTTACATATTTAGAACTTCACATTATTTCATCACGTATTGAAGTTTATAATCATTTAGCTCTGCCCTTTCATATTGCTATTTAATGCAGCAGAAGTTATATGCACCATCCTTTGAGTATATGGTGAATGTCGGGCAAACACTGGTAGGAATCCAACATGGTACGACCATATGCGTCATAGATAAACAAGTCCATGGTCAACAGCTGGAATAAGGTCGAGGTTAATAACAGAATGAGAGAGAGAGAGAGAGAGAGAGTGAGAGAGAGAGAGAGTGGTACATGCACTTGAATTCGCATGCAAGACATTGAGCTTTCGTGTCGCTTAACAGATACCAAATTGAGCCCTGTCATGAGAAATTCTGACAAAAGACGAGAAAGAGATCACTCGGATTTGGAACTTCGTAAATTTACCTCCCATGTAACATGGGGTGTGCTCTCAGAGACCCACTGAACAAATGTGTCTCTGACAGGAAAGCAGTTTTGAAAGGCTATAAATTTTGTGACAACCTGTTCGCATTCTTGACGACAAAACGCTTCCAAAATGAGGTCTTCTTTTCCAGAAAACAATTTTCGACTGGAGTTGATCCTAATTAATGCGAAGGGAACCTTAAGTGAAAAATCGCATATTCTTTTTCCCCAAAAGATGATCCTATTTATCTGAATTTGTGCATGTGCGCACGTTTGTCTTACCTTAGTCAGTTCATATTTACTGTAAGATTTTCGCCCAAATGTAAGCGGAAGAATGCAAACAATTTACAAGGATATTTTTTGGTAATTATTATATTATCGAAAGCTGTTTATACCTCGGTCCCTTTTCATTCGTTCATCATTTACGCCTAAACACTCATTAACCTTATAGTCATTCACAAAATCTTCGCTGTAGGTATGATCAAAATGGATACATCTTGAATGGGCGAATTAAAATCCTCCAAAATTAATCTGATTCAAAGTTTATACATTGTTTTCTCGGTTAGAATTAGCCAAGATTGTAACATTTATTTGATTAATAGTTTACAACATGCAAGTCTTCGGAGCAACAAGTTTTTCTAAGATTTTATCTAATAAAAATATTCAAAATCAAATTTACTCATTACATTGATGAGGAATTTTATCACGCAACTTGCGGTAATTCACTTGTTCAAATTCAAATCGCCGTAAAACCACAACATACCGCCCGTATAATTTGAGATGTATTGAGGGTACTAGTGGTAAGACTGATAAGACTCCAGTGATTTATAACACCTGCACAGGGTATAATCGATTCCGCTAATTTTCGCTTCCTGCAGAGACTGTACATCATATTTGGCTTCCGCCGAGACTGTCCGCGATCTCTTGCCGAGACTTCTGTACATGATAAATGGCTTCCTGCAGAGACTGTCCGCGTGATTCTGCTTCCTGCCGAGGCTCTCGTCAGGAAGCAGAGTCACGCGGACAGTTTCGGAAGGAAGCCATTTTACGACGACAGTAGTCTCTGCAGGAAGCAAGAGTTCGCGGACAGTCTCGGCGGAAGCCAAATATGACGGATAGTCTCTGCAGGAAGCGAAAAATGGCGGAATCGATTATACCCTGTGACCTGGTCGTGCCTCGCTTAAATTTGGTGTATTTCGAATCACTACAAGTCATGCTATTCAACGTCCCGTTGCTCAACAGGTTCTTTAAAGGGAAATTATTGCCCATATTTATATCATTTCGTGTGGTCAAATTTAATGATAAATCCTGAGTTTTGAAATACGAAGAACTACTGTTACCATCAGGTACTCCCATGTTTTGTAGATAACCCCTTAACTTTATCTGATAGCGAAATAGAATGACTCCAGTGAAATTCTAGACTCATTTTAATTCAAAGATATTAGAAATTCTTTCACCATCATATTCATAGATTTATACATATATAATTCAACTTCTGTCTGTAAAGTAAAAAGATAGGCAATGATCAGGAATCCCACATCCCGCCCTCAAAACCAACAGGAAAAGAAGCACACACACACACACGGAAAAATTGACACAAGTTCACGAAAGTCACCTTTCTAGACTCATATATCTTTGGGAGTCATATATAAAAATAATTTATATATTTTAGATGCTGGCATGTGAGATTTAATAATATCTTCAACTAACAAAATTCTAGTAAAACCCCCATCGGACGCATTTTAAAATGATGCATTACGTAATTAAAAGTAAAACAGTGTCTCAGCTTCTGATATCAACAAGTCTTCGTGTAGTTATTCTGCCGAGATATTTCACAGTCTCAGCTTAACTGGAATCTCAACACCTCTAGTCCAGTGATCTAACGCGATAGCCATTTGTCAATGACGCAGCTAGAGATTAACTCATGACACACAAAATCATGTTTCATGCCTTTGAAGGGGATGTCCTTGTAGGTAACCTACGAATATGGTCAAACCGTAAAATAATTAGAGTGCTTTTGGCGAATTTCCAGACTTAGTTAAGCAAACTATTGCGACAAACTAATAAAATATATTTTGAATACTCATCTTTTTATGCATGTATGTCCTTTGGTACTCGAGAGCGACTTCTAGCAGAGCTGCTTCATGTTTCTGTTAAGAACTATGCATACTTTTAGGACTTTTCATGGGCATCCAGAATATTGCCAAAACCTACCCTTACAATAGACTGTGTATCCTAGACCCATGAAAATCTTAATTAAACACAAATGAGATATTCAGAAAGTGCCATAACGACATTTATTTTGCCTTCCAGTTGCTCCAAGACGAGTGAATAAACAAAGACATACGCATTATCTACAAACAAAATATATATAAAAAGTAGAAGGTACGAGCCCGTTTTAACCCTATGAGATGACCACAATGCTAGGCCGGAAAAACGCACATGGCACAAAACAGGACATTTCATGGAAAGGCCACCAAACCATACGAATAACAAATAACCTCAGACCAACCTCATTTGCACCAAACAGGTTAAAAATATTTAAACTAAGCAAAAAGACAATACGATACGTAAATTTACGGGGAAAACGATAGGTTCCTGTCATGCCATTGGCCTTGTTAGGTCAAAACATAAAAAATGCAGCAAACGAGCGGGAACGCATGATCAATATATGATACTAAATTGATATTGAATTGTTCTTTTTCAGGTGAGGGAGAATGTATGACGCTGGCGTTACGGAAACGCTGTAGAAATGCTCTGGAGAGACGTTCACGGCGGCGTAACTTCGCCAGACGATGTGAGATTAACTTTCTGCCAGTTGTGCAAACAGATAAAAGTGATATTCAAAAAGACCTTGTAGATATAAAACGAGAAAACCATTTGACTTGTAGGCCTAACATAGCCGGGTACGGTCCGTGTCCGCAGTTACGGACAGAAGAAGAGACAGCGGAATTAATATGTAATCCATTCCGTGATAACACCAAACGGTGTTCAACTACGCATGAGACCGTTCACACAAGTTGCAGAATGTTTGAAATCTGTGATCAAGCTGTGCTTATATCAGGTGGCTGGAATAGACAAACGTCTGGCACAAGACATAAAAGAAATGTTGAATTATTTTACTGGATGTTACGAGAGAATGGCTTCAAGAAAAGGAACATTAAAATTTTCTTTGCAAACGGAGCTCAAGGAATACACAGTAAGTCAAGTCCATAGTACATTTGAGCCGCGACATGACAAAACCAACAATGTGGTTGTGCGCCCAGCGCAGACTCAGATCAGTCTGGACATCCACCCAGTTTGACCAGACTCAAAGACCAGGCTCAAAGGGTAGCTAAGGGTCTAAGCTACCTCCATGCGGACAGCGAAGACTCTGATCAGACTGGGCGGATGCATTCATTACATAACGCCATATAGACTGCCAATAGCTGTTCTTTTGCGATTAACTGGGTTGTTGTTCTGATACAGTGTTTTTGTCGACTATTGATTCATTTGTTGGCTACTTTGACCAATCTTCCTTTGGAATCGCATTTTCTTGCTCTTCTTTGTTTTGCCGGGCCTTTAGCTTATTAGTTCATATAAATATTTCATCCCCTCGTATACCAAATGAACACTGAAAATAAAGAAAACATAAAAGCTTAAAGGGTTCCTTCAAGAGCAGATAACACATTCAGAAGAAGAAACATGGGCCAGACATAACAAAGTGAATAAAAATAAAAAAAATAAAGGGTCTGGCTCCAGGATTTTATCATTTAGACTGATTCCATCGTTCCTTTAAAGCCAAATTGACTTTAAACTAAACGACCTTTGATATTAATGTAGTAAAATAGACCGTACGATCAAACGTAAAATATAGCTAAGGAGCGTGACTGCTCAAAAACCGAGCGTGAAATATAGCTTTTGATCAAAACTGTGCTACTCAGTATTAATATGTAAGATAAATCGATTTGAACAGTAGCGTTACAATTTAAGGTTTTAAGCCAATTATGTACAACCTTAGGCGCCGTTTTTAGGTGTTTCACATCATTAGAATCAGGGTCCGTATACGTATAGCACACAATTAAGTCAACTTTCGCCTAATGAGGCTCTTTTATATTTGAAATATTAAGTACGAC
This sequence comes from Ctena decussata, assembly GCA_963989385.1. Lineage (NCBI taxonomy): Eukaryota > Metazoa > Mollusca > Bivalvia > Lucinida > Lucinidae > Ctena > Ctena decussata. The sequence continues at coordinate 37,129,084 of OZ022512.1, read as the reverse complement.
ACGCGGATGATTTTATGTGATCAAAGAAAATATCTCATATCTCCAAACAGGGTTTGTTCTTTTCAGGGCTCGAATGGCGTAAAATAATAGGTGGGCCAACTTGAAAATACTTTCAAGTCTCCTTTATTTCAATTGCTTTTTGTAGATAAGAGTTTTATCAAAATTATGGGAGCCAGAACTGAAATTATATTATTTGATATCTGCTGAAATTTCTTCTAATTTTGAGAAGGGTTTTTGGTTTGAAAGAAAATCAACGTAAATATATATTTTGTCAAAGGAATTATAGAAAATTAAATAAATACTGAATGTAAATAAATTAAACACACTCATTTAATAGTCCATCTCCAAACGATTTGTTCCACAGCAACAGAAAATATGGGAAAATAGATACAATCCCACAAAACATACTGTGGGAATGCAGAAATTTATTGGGAGATTGAATAAAACTCCAATTAAGTACTGCGTACTTATATGCTTAAACAAAAGGCCTTAAAAGACGTTTGAAATAATAATAAAATAAACGTCGTGTTTAACGTCTTTAGATCAACTCTTATGCGTTTCTGATTCTATAGGGACTCTTGAAATATGTATGCAGTTTGAATAAAATCTATTTATTTTTTTTGCCAATTAAAGGAGTTTTATGTTGTCTCAAACATGTATTAAAACAAAAAAAACATTTTGGACATTTCGACAATGAAAATTAAATTTAAAACTTAATTAATCTAGCTCTTTCTGTGATGTGTGGGGGGGTGGGGGGGGGGGGGGGGGGGGGTAGCTCATTCGCTATTTTTAGCTCACCTGAGCCGAAGGCTCACAGGTGAGCTTATAGTATAGGCAGGCGTCCGTCGTCCGTCGTCCGTCCGTCCGTCAACATTTTCAAACAACATCTCCTCTGAAACTACAAGGCCCATTGTAACCAAATTTCATATATAGCATCTATGGGCAGGGGCAACCAATAATACTGTTTTTTTTTTATCCAAATCACTTCATAACTTTGGTTGCTATGGCAACTTAAAGTTTCCATTGACTTGTATGGGAAAAATTGAAAATTTGCATTTATTGCTATGTCACTGCAGATATTTTGACAAAACTTTTGCAGAAATGTTCCTTGAGTAGTTCTCTATCAACCTCATGAAATTCATGTAAATTACACAATTTGGCTGGTTGCCATGGCAACCGAATGGTTAAAAATAGAAAAAATATTCAAAAATCATCTTCTCAGAAACTGTACAACCAATAAAGCTCAAACTTCACAGGAAGGATCTTAGTACTAGCCTCTATAAAAGTACTGTTTTTCTTGGCTATTGCTCTAGTAGTTTGGTTGCTGTGGGAACTGAAAGTTGCCATTGACTTATAATGGCAAAATGGAAAATTTGCATTTATTGCTATGCCACTTCAAATATTTTGACAAAACTTTCTTAGAAATGTACCTTGAGTAGTCTTTAACCAGCCATGTTAAATTTATGCAAATTGCGCAATTTGGCTGGTTGCCATTGCAACCGAATAGTTAAAAATAGAAAAATATTAAAAAAATATCTCCGCAGAAACTGTGTGGCCAATAAAGCTCAAACTTTACAGAAAGAACCTTAGTACTAGCCTCTATAGAATAACTCTTTTTCATGGCAATTGCTCCAGCAGTTTGGTTGCTATGGCAACTAAGAGTTTCCATTGACTTATAATGGGGAAAATGGAAATTGGCATTTTTTTCTGTCTATCTGCAGTTATTTAGATTTTTTTCTACAGAAATGATTCTTGAGTAGTCTTCTACGATACATATGAATTTTCTCCAAATCGCTGAATTTGATTGGTTGCCATTGCAAAATATAGGGTAAATTTTCGAAAAAAATATCTTCTGCTCAGAAGCCATATGGGGGATGAAGCTGATATTGTGCAAACGTGTTGATGACAGTAGCCTCTACATGAATTTTATTCTTTTTCTTCCAATCCCATAAGAACTTTGGTTGCTATGGCAACTTATAGTTTCCATTGACTTATTATGGGAAAAATGAAGCCATGAGGGGAAGCTGATACTTCGCATACATATTGATAACATTAGCCTCTACCTACAGTATGTCTTAAATTATCATTGCCTGTGTGAATTCGTTGCTATGGCAACTTAAAGTTTCCATAGACTTATAATGGGGAAAGTGGACATTTGCTATTTATTTCTGTGTTACTGAAGATATTTTGACAAAACCTTTACAGAACTGTTCCTGGAGTAGTCCTCTACCAGCCATATGAATATTTCCCAAATACCTGATTTTGATTGGTTGCCATTGCAGCCAAAGATCTTCTTCTGAGAAGCCATTAAGGGGGGATAAAGCTTTTTTTCATAAATGTTTGTGATATTATCCTCTACAAAAATGGTGCTTTTTATTGCTGTTGTGCATGGTGTTTTGTTGCTGTAACCTCAGTGCTCAGGTGAGCGATATAGGGCCATTGGCCCTCTGGTTATATTTCTTCTTTATTATTCTATCCTAATTTCAGTGAAATTGCAGTAGGTAAAGAAAATTTTCAAAAATGTTTATAAAAATTAGAAGAACAATCAAAGTTCAAATGATAATATAAAGCGATTTGCGTTTTTCTTTTCTTGAAAATCGATTAGGACTGGAATTTTTCTTGCTGAAAAAAGATCAATGCTACAAGCAGATATGTGGTTAATAAAGCGTGTTAGAACCAAGAACAAACGCTTACTTTCATTCTGAATTACCCATTATTCTGTAAAAGTTTCTCTTATTGTTAAACAGTGGAGTATACTGGATTATCCTTGTCCGTAGTTCTGAAATTTGACCCATGACAAAAATTTATGAGAAATTTCTCAGCAAGCACTTTAGCTATAGTATTCATATTTGGTCGTCAGAGTAACAGCTACTTAAATATATTATGAAAACTGAAACCCAGCGTTTCCCCACTGCATATTCTTCAATTTATTCATTCATTGGTTTCTTACCTAGAAAATTCTTGCAACTACGTTATTATATATGTAAGTAAATTTCATTTATGTATGGAAGTTGATAATGACTTGATGACTTGTGTTGTGAGACGAGATTTAGGCTTCTTTTGCTTATTCTTTCTTGTATTTATTGTTTTCTTTTTCTCATTGCTGTGCTAATGATTTGTTTCACAACTGTTTTTGCAACAAGTGTTAAGGGTAGAAAATTAAAGATTTGATATACAGGTTTACAGATGTTTGTGGTATTGTGGATCTTAGAATCAGCCTTTTTGTATTTATCATTTTTTTTGTTTTTCGTTTTCAATAGTGAAATGCGTCATAACAGATTTCACATAAACTTGTTGTATGTTGCTTCCGATACTTGTGTTTATTTTTCTATTTTTATCATGTCATATACATAATTTGGCTTTTTACTACCTATATTTTTACATATTTCTTCCTTTGTCTCTCTCTTGAGCTGGACTGTTGGAAATTCATTTTAGAGTTTCAAAAAGACTTGAACCAAACAAACTTTCCATTACAACAGTATTTTCACCAAAAGCAATCCTCTTTACTTAAGTTTCAAGTAGGGGTGTATTGTATTTCCCAACAGTTCTAGTTTAAACGTTATCATGACAATCATGGTTCAGTAATGTTGCGTTTTCCCGAACTTGAAAACTATTACAGTTTTATAAGATCATAATATATTCCTTTAGTTTCCAACAGTAGAAAGAGAAGGTCAATGCCAACTCCTGAAACTGCTTAATGTCAAAATCATTTATCAAATATTGGTACTCAGTCATTATTACATCAAAATGTCAGATAAGCAATCAATAACCAATATCTAACCAAACGAATAAAACTGTCTTCTTCTAATATTGATTAAAAAGAAACTGACATATACTCAATCACAGAAATGAAGTTAATATAGAGGTCTGATAAGAGAAACATAAACTTCCTTTTCGCATTTGAATAACATCAAACAGGCTTCAATGTACATAATGGAATATCACTTTATTTCGATTATGCATACAATCTACTTAAAAGGATTAAACATAAAAGTCATCTACATGTATGTACACATGTACGTTTGTGATCAAACACGACTGATCAAAGAAACCGATAGAAGTACGCTTTGATCTTGAAGGATTTGCCTTGTCATCTTGGTGGGAAAACACGTCCGTCTCACGGACACACCCTTTTAATTCTGATTCTAAAATGTACGACAAAATCATAATACACAATACTCAAGCATTACTGATGTAAATTTGCTTAACCAAAAAAAAAAATGAAAAGAAACAATAAATAATTGATAGAAGTTATCAATTGATGACGTCGATAAAATATGAAAAACGGTAATAAAAAGTAACGAATTTTGCGTGACGAAAAAAAAATCATAACAAGCGTGAATGCATTGCATCCATTATTTTCTATTGGTCATCTGACGTTCAGCTTCTAATATGGCCTCTTTTACAAGTGCATTTTCATTTCCGTTTTTCATCTGCTTTTATAATTATTTTGTCTTGGTCGATGCATTTTCTAATTAATCGCTGTTTGTCTTAATTTTCAAATCAATATATATTTTGCACCCTGTTTGGCTTCTGTGAGTAAGAAATTTTCATCTTTCTTGTTTCGTCCCTCTCCGTATATTAGAATTAAAACTGTACATTTAAGTGCTAAAATATGCTTATGACAAACTTTTAACATATAGATGGACTGTAGAAGATGAAAAGACTATCCAATCGCACGTAGTTACTTTTTCTTTGCAGAAAATATAGTTATACCCAAGGCAAACCAAAATATAGACATAAACGACTAGGGCAAGATTTAATAAGATTTTTGGCGATAATCTGATAATCATAAACACATCTGCGAAAAAATTGCAGAATTTGACAATCTGACCAAAATGTTTTCTTGCTGTGAAGCGTGGTTGATTTCATTACTTCTTTTATTTTTTATATCAGCTACTTTTTTTCTTTTAATTTCAGTACCAGGCGAAGATATTCACCAAGTGTTACCAGCAGCAATGAAGTTGGCATTCAGATATCATCTTCAGACCCTGTGTGGAACTCAACATTGTGTTGACTCTCTTGTCCTGTATATGAACAGCCCAACAAAACTCGACGGCACTTCACTACTATGGGACGTCGATGGCAATGGAATGGTAAGTGTGTTGGATTGATTTCATTTCCTGTTACTGGTACCGTCCTTAAACAAACGATCTTCAGCAAGGCGGAACAGTTTTTGTGGGTTCAAACAATAATTTTTGAGATAATACTTGGTAGTTTTTCAGTAGTATAAAACCTCCAAATAGTTGCCGGGTCCAGATAAAATTAGTAGGAATTCTACTTTGAACTCTTATTTGACTCCGTGAACAACGAAAGCTGCAGATATCCCATTAGGCAGAACTATGCGCATTCTTAATTCCAAACTTGCAGAAAATTCACTGGCTTCATTCTATGTGCTTGAACCTTGGAACCCTCTTTGCTCTTGCTGCATTTTGTGCAAAATAAGTGTGTCGTATTTAAATGCAAGAGTACAAACTTTGATTACATTGCAAGATATATTTAAGTAATACAAGCCCTGAACATCTCATGTTTCCTAACCCGCCAATAATTAAACGTTTCTCCAAGCAAACATCGAGCACGGAAAACATGTCAACAAACTTAAGTACTAGTATGATGAAACTGCTTAGGCTAGTTAAGTTCTAGAACGAAATTTTGAAATCCATACTATGTGTTATGCTAAAGATATGTCTGTTTTTCTCCCCAGGCTGAGGAGTCAGAGATGTACACTCTTGATGAACTGAAGTATGACATTGGTAAATGTCTTGCCAGAAAAATTCATATTGTGATAGACCAAAGCTATGCTGGAGAAATCGCGCAGGCTTTCAAGAACTCAGAGAATCATAAAAATGTGATAGTATTTGCTAGTGGGAAAGATCATGAATATTCATATAATGACGATTACACGCTGCACTGGGTCCAGGCCAATCACAAACAGGATTGTACCAGACAAGTGCACGAGGTTAGTGGATTTTGATTTTAGCAATTAGCATTTTCATACAGTATATACTTCAGTAGCAGGTACTTTGGAGATGCTTCACGTGCAGACTATCTTCTCTGCTCCGTATCCTGTACTGCGTTATCCTGTTCTGCGTATATAGCAGTGTTTTATTTAGACAGGTGTAATTGCTTTAAATCAGAGTTTGAAAGAAAAATGCAAAATTGCGACGTATCTTGATTTAAATGTTGATGAAATTTTCATTTGTTTTCATGGATTGACGTAAATGTGTTTTAAAGAAAAGGGTACACCTCAGTTTCTAATGTTTATTACATGATCATATGTAGGCTTTCAAATACCGGACTTTCATTTTCACTGACTTTTTCCACTGATACATAAATATGGTGGCTGTATTATGATAGACAGGTGATGCTTACTACTCGCGAGCGCCTGATCACACCTCTGTTTTGGGGACCCATGTCTGTGTATCTAGAATATTCCGGAATAGTCAATGTTTAAATGACATATGAGTTCAGACTTATGATATGGGTACTTTGACCACTTTCATGTATTAACTGTCATGACTGTATAGGATTTCTATTTTTCCATTTTTCTTCGTTTAATTAATTCATCTGTATTTATTGTCCTTCTTTCAGCATAGCTCAAATGAAATTAAAAGCTCCTCTCCAATCATGAAGGAAGGCGAACAAGGAAAAATTAAAAGCACAATATTTGGCGCGCCATGTGACGTCACACCAGAGTTCAGTGATCAAGAACTACGTGAAAATTACCTTGGATGTCAAAATTTACCAACTGCTGAATGGCTTAAAGTTTTAACTGGTGACAAAAGAAGACGATGATATCTGTAAGATAATTACGAAATCAAGAAGGTAGACAGTGAAAACACACACTGGCTTGAAGTCATGCAGTTTATTAAAATGATTGAGCGCAAGTTTCGTATTTTGCAAATGTTTATTCTGTGGTTGTATGCTTCGTGTTTAAGAAAATCGTTTCAGTCACGTTTGAAGAATTCGTCGATTCCCTTTACGTAATTGATGCTAAACTGAGTCTTCTGATTCAGACATATCCAGTGTACATATCTTCAGTGAGAAAGCGAAGACTGTCATCAAAGGTTCCATTTTCAAATAACACTTTCTGCATTTCTTTGAACTTCAGACATGCGTGGGGCGCAACCTTGAATTGTTGTTTTATGGAATGACCATTATAGCAATAGATGCTCTGTAAAGACGTTTCGATAAAACGTCAGTGATTCATATTGGTTGAATGATGTTATTGAATGTGTCGTTATACAGTCTTTATTACTAAAAATATACTTTGATCATGCCAGATCAAAAGTATTCTAGGAGTGGCTTAGGTAAACACTTTAATTAAACTGTTTCCGAGAAAGGAAAATAAATGTTACGCTGTGCGCAAACATCAAAGAGCTGGACTATTAGGAATATAAGTGTGGTCGCTGGCAAAACTTAAAACATGCTATATTCAAGTGTTGTTGCTGTTTCATAATAGTTACTGCCTTATGGGAATAATGCGTTGAAATCATGTCATAGTGGTCGTAATCGAAGTTGTGAAGTTGTGTCAGTGCTGGGGCCGTATTCATAAAGCCACTTAAGTCGTTGCTATGCGGTTGCTAAGGCAAAATATCTATAAAGGAGATTCCCTACAACTATGAAATTTGGTCTGGAGGAACAGTCTTTGTAAGACTGTTCCTCCAGAGCAAATTTCATAGTTGAAGGGAATCTCCTTCAACGAAATTTAGCCTTAGCAACAGCATAGCAACCACTTAAGTCGTTTTATGAATACGGCCCCTGCTGTCCTCTGAATAACAATGACAAGCAAACTCATTTTTCTTGCTTTTTTGTGTTTATATCGCACGAGGACAGTATGGTGTAAATAAGTGGCTGGCGCATGTCTTTGTGGATAAGTAGACAAATGTCTGTTGGACTGCCTTGGAACATTTTGAAACTCATTCATTGTTATTATATCTGCATTGTATATATACATGATATGGTTTACGATATTATGCCGTTGGTAAGCGCTGATATATAAGAATTGTGCGAGTGACTTGCTGACCAGTGTTAAAAGAGTATGTCTGCCTTTACTTCTATTCCGTTATTGCATAACAGGTAATTGTTAGTTTATTCAAGCGTCTCTCTTGTCTAATAGACATCTGTAAGTGTATAAATAAGTTCTGAATAGTTAGATCCTTTGGAAGGAACGACAACACCGTCTGTTCATGACCAGTAATGAAATGTTTGACACTAGCCACAGCCCCTAGCACTGCCTTTATAAGAACTCTATTTGCGAAGAGGGTGACTCACTTACAAGGTTCGAACAGATATCCCGAGGAATGGACTTTTCTTTTCCGACATCCATTCTTTTCTTTGCTTTTACTACACATGTTTTTATTTTTAATAAAGCTGAGCCATGCTTTCGAAGAGTGTCATAGCAAATAGCATTCAGGACACTGCATTGACATTCGTTCTATATTTGACATCACTAAGCCTTATGGTGTTAGAGAAAATCATAGATGACGCCAATCAACAGTTTTTTTTTTGTTTTTTTTTGCTGATGATACTGAGCATACTGATGTCAAACACCTGCTCGTACATCAACCAAAACATGGAAATACTGTCATATATACAAAAAAAAATGAATATTCATTGTTGCTTATTGTACACATGTTAATGAAAGTTAAGTTGAACCGCTGGTGAATAGTTATTGATTGAATGAATCAAATGTTGATCATGTTTCACATATTCTATGTTGTTTATCGAGATTAAAGACAAAGTGAAACTACAATGAGTCTTTTAGTTGTGTTTTTATACTTCCCGTATATATCTGATCAGCTTATCATGCATACCAGTTAGATCCTTTGGAAGCAAACAATATACTAGAGACACGAACGCAGCAGACTCAGTTTAATTGAGTCTGTTCATGGCCAGTAATGAGATGTGCGACACTGGGCGTGCCCCCTAGCATTTAAGCAGAACTCTATCTTCAAAACGACTATAAATGAAGTCGAGGCTCCCAAAGGACCAAAACTATATGAGCCGCGGCACGAGAAAACCAACAATGTGGTTGTGCGCCCAGCGAAGACTCAGATCAGCCTGGGCATCAGGCTAGTTTCACTAGACTCTTCGTTAAGTGCTCAAAGGGTAGTTAAGGGTCTAAGCTACCTCCATGCGGACAGCGTAAACTCTGATTAGACTGGGCGGATGCCCAGGCTGATCTAAGTGCGCTGGGCGCACAGCCACATTGTTGGTTTTGTCTGTCGCGGCTCATATAATCTGCACTATCATGTACGGGGAGACGTTTTCCGGCCGTCAAACGGCACAACACTAGCTGCAGTGAAGACAAATAAGTTCTTTTTTAGTTAGACCCTTTGGAAGCAAAGAATACATCCCCAACAACCACCATACAAATGAAAAAAAAAAAACCCGCAGAATCGGTTGAACTTAGTCCTTTCATGACTTTTAATGACACCTGCCACCCTCCTTCACCACCAGCTTCAGCAGGACTCTTATTTTCGAAATGACCCTAAATGAGATCAATGATGCCAAAGGCCCAGAAACTAATTAAATAGAGGATCTTACATGAGTGCTCATGTATTATTGAATTTATTAAACGAGTCGGAGAAAGAGATAAGATGCGAGGCTCTGCCAAGCATCTTATCGTTTTCACCAACGAGTTTGATAAATTCAATAACACGGGAGCACGAATGCAAGATTCTATGTATCATATGACACTAAAATTATTAGCAAATTTTGCACAAAAACGTCACGATTTCGCCATTAGAAAACGCGACGTTTTATGGACGTCAACGCATAACGTTACGACGTAATTTGCATATTTAATCCACTAGTGAATTATCGTTTTTAATGCATGGCTTTATTACACTCTCAGATGCGACGTCATATGATAAATAATCTGCATCATGCTGATGGACGGGGAGACGTTATTGTAGGCCACCCTTGCTGTTTTCAAATGTTTAGTGTTCCCTTCATTAAAGGGATCCCACTGTTTTTCGGATAGTTGGTATCAGTATAAAACAATGGCGAAGTAACGCCATAACAGGTAAAATGAGATGGCAACATCAAACATAAGAATAAGAACAACACAGTTGAAACGACTTTTATTATTTGCTCCCATGTTCTGTCTTCATGACGGTCTTACATTTTGAACGACTTATTTTGGCATTGTCTGTTAAGATATCTCTTAAAATGAATCACATGTTGTTAAAATTTTAAGTATTGCGACAGGTAGGTCTGTGCAACAGTGCAAATCAAGATCAGACTGTAGTCTGATCGGGGATCAAACTGTAGTCTGATCGGGGCCTACGCTGTTCGTCGCTGCATTTGCATCTTTTGTATGCATATAACTGTATTATAAACCAAACTGGTCCATTTTAGGCCAGTTCAATTTCTCTACTGACAGTTCTTGGGTGTTCTTCCTGTTATGTCTTAATTTGAGCCGCAACATGACAAAACCAACAAAGTGGTATATGCGCACAGCGAACCCTCAGATCAAATTGGACATTCGCCTGTCTGTTCAGAGCATTTGCTGTGCGCTTACAGAGTAGCTAGTGATCAAAGCTATCTCCATGCCGTCAGCAAAGACTATGATCAAACTTGGCGGATGCTCGGGCTGCTCTGCGTTTTTCCTCGGCGCACATGCCACTTTGATGGTGTTGTCGAGTCGAGCTCATTATTGACGACACACACCTAAGTTGGTCGCTGATCACCCAGATTTTGGTCAAAATAGCGGTTTAGTTTGTCTCTTGCTTCGAATTTCACAGAGTTCTCAAATTTGTTTCATCATAGTAGTTGATATTGTATGTTTTTCTATGGTGTCTCGCTGGTGCGTTAGAAGGCCCCTATGATGTCTCAGAGAGGCGCCGTAGTCGAGTGGTTAGAGTGGCTCGGTTATTGTGCAGAAAGTCGCCGGAAGGTCATGAGTTCGCGGTTCACCGTCGCCATCCGGCGACTGGAAAACTCTCGTCAACCCAGCAGTAAACGGGTACCGTTTTCGAATCAGGGAAGGATAAGGCAGCGAAAGGAGAGAGTTGGGCTCCGCTTTTCATCAGCTGTGCCCAAGATACAGTGGGTCTCTAACCCCCACTGCCCCTACGGCTATTAGTCTATTGGAAAGCTTTACTTTACCTTTATGATGTCTCACTGATGAGTTAGAAGACTGATTATCTAGGTGTGATAGGTGTGAGTTTGTTGCACAATATGAACTTAAACGTTCAGTGATTTCTCTACTGACCGTTCCTCGGTGGTTCTTCTGTTGCGTTTCTATTAGTTAAACTGACGGTGCCTGCTGTCGAAAAAGCCAGTTCTGTTTAGCTGTCCGGTGTTCTCTTCTTCTTACAGGGTCTTTGTTCGGCTGTACTTTGCCGGATATCTTAATTCATGTTTGAGCCACAACATGACAAAACCAACAAAGTACCAGGTCCAGAGAAGAGGTTCATCTGCTACCGGAAGCCTTCAACTGCGAGGCAAGCAAGTCTGAAAATATTCAAGTAAATGACAGTGAACAAGAGTTGATCATCTTTACTACACGTATTAACTTAGAATGCCTCTGTAGTGTAAAGGTGCTATTTACGGGTGGTTTCTTCAAGTGTTGTCCAAAATACTTTTAACAAATGTCACTTGTAAATATGTTGCTGTCCGGAAAATCTGAAATTACATAGCGGAAGGGGCTTCAGCTAACGTGTAACCTTTACTTAACCTTTAAATTTATCTAAATTCCGCTCAAAAATTTAAGTTTCTTCTCGCTCAAAAGAGCACTTTTTGCTGCTCAAAAGGACTGGTTCACTCAAACATCTCTCGCCGTGTTGTAGGAATGTGATGATGGAATGGTAGTCACTTTTGAAAATACTGAAATTCGCTTTAAGGTGGTGAGTTGTGGTAAATATAAAATTCTGAATAAACCATGCAATTTTAACATATCTCGTTGAAAGTAAGCAGACTTCCTATTTTCGTTGTTCACTACAATTTAGAATACAAAATAAGCAATGCAATAAGTTACCTTCAGCACAAACTATATTTTCAATAACGATGTTATTGTTGTTGTTTTTTCTTTTAGATTTCTGTGCAGAAATTTACCATTTGATCTTTTCTTTGAAAAATAGAGTGGTCGAGTTTCATAAATTTCATATGAAATGACCACGACTGTAAGATTCTGTTTATCATATGACCCTTTAAAATGGGATTTTAACGCATAGTTGGCATGGACGTTATCAATGACGTTACGTGTACGCACCAAGGTGTTATTACACGTGTGGTCATACGATTTTTATGACACGACGTTATCCACTGAATAACAGCGACGTCATATGATAAAGAGACTTATGTTAAAAATATACATACCGCTATTTTGAGCAATGCAAACGCTTAAGGTGGTGATAATCACTGATTGGGGGTGAAGACAAAAATCTGCATAAAATGCTGAACATACAGTTATCTTCTCAAACTTATCTGACGCCTTTTTCTGTTGTTTCTCACAACTTAGAATCCCAAAATGCAGTACTTGTTGATGTAAAAAGTGCTTTTATCATATGACCTCGCTGTTATTCTGTGGATGACGTCGTGTCATAAAACTCGTATGACCACACTTTGTAATAACACTTTGGCGCGTAGACGTAACGTTATTGACAACGTCCGCGTCAACAATATGTTTTCTTATTAAAAATATGTTCAGTTTGAGGGTGTTAAAATCCCATTTTAAAGGGTTATATGATAAACAGAATCTTACACTCCTGGTCATTTCATATAAAATTTATGAAACTTGCCAAAGGCTCGTTTCATAAATTTCATATGAAATGACCACTCGTGTAAGCTCTTGCATATATAAACTCTTCATCATCAAAACCAATAAATACGTATGGCATCAATTTCTTCTTGACGTCGTTAGTAATGGACAGGTATGATCTAACAGCATTAGGTAAGTATTAGGTCTTCCTATGTTGTCTGTCCGTCCGTCTGTTTGTCTGTCTGTCCGTCACACCGTCTTTCTGTCCATCATAAAATCGAGTCTTCTCCATAACTCTAAAACGATTGAATGTATTTTCACAGAACTGGGTACACCATAAATATCATCAGACGATGTGAGAAAACAAGGACCATAGCTCCACCTACAAAATGTACATTTCTAACGAAATTATGCCCCCTTTGTGATTTTATCATGGTAACGTGCACTGTAACTTTAAAGTCGTAGAAGACATTTTCACGAAACTTTGTACAAATATAAAGCATTATCAGATGTGTGCTGAAAACAGGAACAATAACTCCGCCTAGATTTCACCGGAATTATACCCCTTCGAAATTTTTAATGGAAATTGTATCCGCTTTATAACTTTAAAACTGTTTACGATATTTTAACGAAACTTGGTACTAATATAAAGCATCATCAGACGATATGACCCACATTATTGGCAGAATTATTTCCCTTTTGATATTTTAGTATGGAAATCATGCCCGCTCTATGACTTTAAAACTGTTGAAATTATGTTCACGAAACTTGATACAAATGTACAAAATCCGCAGATAAAGAGCAGAGAATAATGGAAATCGTGTCTGCTCTATAACTTTTAAGCCGTTGGAGATACTTTCACGAAACTTGATGCAAAAAAAAAGCACCACAGGCTGATATGCAGAGAACATGAACCCTAACTCTACATGCGTGTTTGACACAATTATTCTCCATAACTAGCTTGATAACTGAAAAAACGTTGAAGATGTTTTTATGAAATTTAGTACTGATACAAATCATCATCAGACAATTTGCATAGAATAAAAACAGTAACTCCACCTACATGTGTATAATTTTGATGCAATTTGCCCTTTTGGTTAATTTGTGAAAATGTTATAACAAAACTCAATTGGTACTAGTATTGACTATCATCACTGTCTGGCATATATGAGCCACGACACGAGAAAACCAACAAAGTGGTTGTGCGCCCAGCGCAGACTCAGATCAGCCTGGGCATTCGCCCAGTCTGATCAGAGTCTTCGCTGTCCGTAGACCCTTAGCTACCCTTTAAGCGCTAGCGAAGAGTCTGATCAGACTGGGCGGATGCCCAGGCTGATCTGAGTCTGCGCTGGGCGCATAACCACTTTGTTGGTTTTCTCGTGTCGTATCTTGGTGAGATTTCACGCAAATAGTCACATACTTTTTTATAATCATAACTTTCCCAGAGACCACCTGCCCCCGCCACAAGAAATGATTGCCTTTACCAAAATTTGGATATGCAAAATTGAAGATAGGGGTGGGAATGGGGTAGTATCGATGAGTTTAGGTGAGTTATAGTATAGGGGTCGGAGTGGGGTAGTATCGGTCGGTTTAGGTGAGGTGTTGTCGGGGGAGACATCTGTTTTTGGTTAATCTTTTGCTAAAAATTGAGATAATCCCTGGCTTATATTTGAGTTAAGTTGAACCAGGCCCCTTGAAACAGCGTAATAATGATGCAACATTGCCTGAACTTCCTGTACCTTGTAGGAAATGTTTTAGGTATGGAATTCTTAATGCAATTGTGCATTTACCCTTTAGAATCAGTACGTACATGCACTTTATCACAATCTAAAAGTCAAACCCAAAGTTCATCATGGGCAAAGTGTAAATAATTTTATATTTGATTTAACACATACAATTGATCAAACGAGTCACTGTCCATATTTGATGTTCAATATTCCTATTTCAATTGTTTTGAGCAGAAAAGTATAAAATTGACCTTTAATTCAGTAGTTAATTTGCAAGGGCGTTTCTTTGTACTTTCTGTGGTGAGCCATGACGCCAGAAAATAGGCATTTGCGCATGTGTTAACGAGCGCGACAAAAATCGGATAGCGCTTCGCAGCAGACTAAGTAGTCTTCGTTCTTCACTTCAGCGATGCCCCAAGAATAAGACAATGTAAGCGTGAACAGGGAAGACTCAGATCAGCCTGCGCATTGGCGTAGGCTGATATGAATTTTAACAGCTCGCAAATGCCATGTGCCAATTTTCTTGTGTCGCGTCTCAGATGACAGGCGCATGAACAGTGTCCAATATTTCCGTTTCTCTTTGCTTTCTCGACTTCAAAGCGGTTTCTGGCTTTGATAACTGCGTGAAATGATCCTATCTATATCTCTCTGGACATATGTAGTCGGACATCAAAGTGTCAATATCCCTTTAAAGTTATCGTCAATTTACACTTTTCTGTTTCGTACCGTTTGTTGTAAGGATAAACATTTGATGAACCTTGCTTGTATTGAGTGGACTAATGATTAATCTTTACTTTGATTTTAGCGCATCTATTGCAGGTATTGCTTTCTCTCACGTCCGAAGTAATGGTGTTTACTTTCAGGTCCGATACCAGTGTGTCATAACTGTTATGTGACTAAGCGCTGTTGTTTTAAGCAAAGAAAATAAAACATAATGCCGCCTATATAAATGGTATTAACCCATTCACAGGCAAAGACTCAGTGCAGACCCAGATCAGACGCTGCAAAACGCGGCGTCTCATCAGGGTCTACACTATTTGCATAAGGTATTTTATTTACAGGACAATATGACAGCAAAGATAAAAGAGAAGAAAACACTGACACCGTAAAGCTTCTAAGTATTGGGATAGATAGGTCTGAGCAAACAGTACAGGCCCAGATCAGAATGCTCCTAAACGACTGGGCCCATTTGTTCAAAGCATCGTTAGCCTAACAAGCTCGCTAAGGGGTCAACTTATTAAGTGTTTTGCGACTTCATAGCCAAATACACTGATATTTTTTGGTTTAAACAATATTTTATTAATCAAAATTTCAACTAAGGTACAGAAGCAATAGATCAGGATTTGGTCGAAAGCCCAAGGCTTGTGAGGACCATCTCCTGCTAGCAATTAAATACTAAACAAAGGTTGAATGTACAAATTAACATAGACTACAAATAGACACATCTTAATCTAGAATAGTCATGCAGTGAGTAGAATTATCCTGAATATGTTTAGACATATGGGCAAAGACTGTTGTATGTTTGCATGAGAAGAAGCCGCTATTATGCTAATTAACTAATAACACTAACACAAGAATAAGAGAGAGAGAGAGAGAGAGAGAGAGAGAGAGAGAGAGAGAGAGAGAATGACTTCCTCATCCGGTCAGTCCCAGCTGCACATGTATATAACAATTTGTTTATTAGGTAGATGCACTGTCAAATGCTACGAATTAAATCTTTTAGAGTGTATAATGAAATTTTGCACCCGTGTAAAGATGTCTTCGTTTATCGCCGGCGATACCCCCTCTTTACCGTACATTAGATCCCTCAGTGTGCATTCTTGTACTAGGCCTGCGATGTAATTCTGTCTTGCATGACGACATGATAAATTATTTGAGATATTTAACCCCAGATGTCTGTAGATATTGGTCTCTTGGATTTCAGAGGTATGTAGAAAAAGAGGAGGATGAGTAATAGGATGAGGCTTTCGAGATATAGTCATAGAGAAAGTTTTCGAAGGATTAAAATCCACAAGCCACTTTTCAGCCCATGCATGTACTGTCTGCAGGTCTCTGTTTAACAACGAGGCGGCGCGTTCGGGAGTCTCTACGGTGATGTATAGGCTTGTGTCGTCAGCAAACAGACGAATATTGGTACCAATTTGATTAACAATGTCAGTACTATAAATAAGGAAAAGGAGAGGACCAAGAATGGATCCCTGAGGAACCCCTGCTCTGACGCTAGCCCATTCAGAAGACTGTCCGTTTAAAACCACGCGTTGGGTTCTGTTTGAGAGATAACTGGAAAGCCATCGTAGGAGATTGCCTTTAATACCTGCGGAAGAAAGTTTATATAGAAGACCCCTGTGCCAGACCCTGTCAAAGGCCTTACTTATGTCGCAAAACACTACTCTTATTTCTTTTCCACTGTCTACAGCTTGACAGAAAGTATGATAGAGAAAAATTAGCTGATTCGTTGTAGAGTCGTTTCGTGTAAAACCAGACTGAAAGGGTGTAATGAGGTTATATTCTAATACGTAGTTGTATATGTGTTTGTGGACGCATCTTTCCAGACACTTACCCACATTGCTTAGGAGAGATACAGGCCTATAATTACTCGGTAGAGTTTTCTCGTTCTTTTTGTGAATAGGGGTTAGATTTGCCTTTTTCCAGGCTTCTGGGAACTCGCATTGATTCAAAGAATAGTTAAAGAGATACTTTAAAGGAATTTGGAGATATTGTGCTCCTTCTTTAAGAAGGCGTGAGTTTATTAGATCAGGACCACAAGATTTAGAAACGTCAAGCGATTGTAAGACATCAAGAATTTCTTGTTCATATATATGTATAGATTCTAGGACGGGGCGATTTAGTGGGTTTTCTGGTGGCAGGGTCCTATTAGCGTCATTTACCGTTGACTGTGAAGCAAAATAATTGTTAAGGGCTGTTGCTTTTTCTAAATCTGTTTCAAGAATTTTTCCGTCTGCATGAAGGGGTGGCACTGTACTGGAGGATAAATCAAGCTTTAACAGTTGTTTTGATATTTTCCAAAAAGACTTTGTATTTACTTTTTCTGCATTTAGTTCATCGGTTAGTTTGTTGAAGTAGTTTTGTTTGGATTTTCGAATTTCACTAGTGACAGTATTGCGTATTTTTCTAAATTTTTGCCATATAAGCTGATCATTAGTTTTCTTAGCTTCCCTATGTAATCGTTTACGTTTTCTGATAAGTTTCCTGATTATGCCATTAATCCAAGGGTATTCGTTTTGCCTAATAGTAGCTATTTTGTTAGGTATTGATTTCTCAGCCGTGTGAATTAACATATCATTGAAGAGTTCCACCGCTTTATTGATATCTGGTTCATCGAGAATGCAAGTCCAGTCAGTGTTTGATAACAAATCTCTGAAAAGATTAAAATCAGCTCTATCATAATTCCATATACGCCTTTTATAACATTTATGTAAAGATTTAGTGAATTTGAGTACACAAATAATTGGGCAATGATATCAAAAGGGGCTATCAAGAAAAGTATCATATACACCGCTGGTTATAATGTTGCTGGGATTGCGAGCTAAAATGAGGTCTATGAGAGATTCAGAAGATTCCGTATAGTGTGTAGGTTCCTCAATCAATTGCTTCAGGTTATACTCTTGTATTAAATCGAACATCTTATTATTGGTTGAGTTGAGCATATTATAATTGAAATCACCTAATATTAATATATCTTTAATGTTTGTATTAAATGCCCTGTCAAAGCTTTCACTAATCAAATTATGATACTCAACGGTACTATTTGGCGGTCTATACACGCCGCCAATCAAAACTGTTTTACTCTTTATGGATATTTCGACCCAAACGGCCTCTAGATTATTAATTTCTAAATCCTGTCTACGTTTGAATGAAATGTTGTCCCGTATGTATATGACCACGCCCCCTCCAATGCGGTCAGTTCTGTCATATCGGACGGGTTCATGAAAGTGTTCTATAGAAATTTCTTCGTTGGATATAGTAGGACTTAGCCAACTCTCTGAAAAGATCATGACATCGTAAGCAGCAGACTCACCTCTGACAAGATCAATTTTTGGTAAAATGCTTTGTATATTTAGATGAAGAATACTAAATAAGTCTGAGTATTGTTCCAAGGAAAGGATAGAGGAGACACTAGACATTGAAGTACTTCTGACAGAGTCTGGCCCTGGGTTTACATGAACGTCTCCACATAGAAGTATGAGGCAAGCCATCCAGACAAGGAGCAAAACAACAGCGAACTCCGTGAGCAACAAACAGAAGAAATCTTTGTTCCGTTTTGTATTATCAGAATGATATTTTTGGTATGATGTCCTAATCCGTTTAAACAGTTCTAAGTTGTGTTGAATGTTAAGTATGATGCTAAATGTAGCAATGTTGTATAGGGATAAATGTTGTAGCATATACAGCATGATAACTGGTAACACTAGGATCAGTGTGCATTTACACGGTTGTTTTTGTCCTGTTCTAAACCTCAAGGACTGAAATATGCCGTCCGAACCTCCGAGGCCATCAGAAGTATATCGTGGGTGTCTTAGGTGCATGCTAATAAGTATAGAAGAAACAACTGGAATAGCCCAAAAGGATCGGACAGCAACTCAAACACAGCAAAGATAATTGTATCATGCATCGAGATAATGGTTTCTTGCACTGACAATGACCGAACGAGAAGTCGAGTTTCTTCTAGAGAAGGATAATAGGAAAAGGAGAAAACAGGATAGTAAAGGAGAACTAAATACAGTAATGCATACATGTATAAAGACATACTATACTAAATGCCACTTGGTAGTTGCGAGGATAGTCCTGGCAAACATCGTATGCCAGCCACGCCGAAACGGTAACCCGCTCAGCCCCGAAGTCATCTCTGCAAACACTTTATACAATTCATATGGTAAGTATATAGTTATATTTTACAAAGTATTTGCACAGCCACTCCAGGCAGGCCAGAGCCAGGCCGCCCCCACATGGCTAGCCCACGGTGTCTCAGCGACCTTCATAATAGACCATCTACTAAACTAATATGGAGAACTGATAATAATACTGAATCTTATAGATATTATCCTAGGTATTAAATAGTTGATAATATTTATAGGATTTTATCAAATTTCGGGCTCTGTCAGACCAATCCAACAGAAGTAATGAATTTGGCCCATCTATGCATGGTGTCACAAAAAAGGGACTTTGGCGAACAGTGCAGACCCAGATCATACGCTGCGGTACGGCGCGTGATCAGGGTCCACATTGTTCGCAAGAACCAAGATGGGCACTTTTCTTACGAATGTAATTACAAGTGCATTTAACCATACATCCCTTAAATGAGAGTGTAAGAAAGTCTCGTACAGCACATAGGGTTAGAAGAGTCCAATAAACACAAGTGATTTAAACTGAAACACTTGTTGGTTGTTGTACACATAATTATCCAAAGTTCCAGATACGACAGGCTTTTCACAACAATTGAGTAATATTGTTTTTTTTTTCCATTTCGCAACAAAAACATATGTTGTGACCCCTCATCAGAACTGTCTCAATGAGACAGCACCAATGAGGGGTGGCAACATATGTCTTTGTACAGAGTTAGGGAGAATTCCCTAGCCGCTATTACCTCTCCTTATCTGAAGCACTGGCTATTGCAAGGGTTACAATTTGTTCGATGTTCATGAGTTAACAAGCTTACAAAGCAAGAATGCGAAAGAGAGTAGTAGTCGGTTATTTGCAGTATTCAAAGATACAATAAAGACAATGAAAAGAAAAATGTTTTAAGACCGACTCCTG
Source organism: Ctena decussata (assembly GCA_963989385.1). Lineage (NCBI taxonomy): Eukaryota > Metazoa > Mollusca > Bivalvia > Lucinida > Lucinidae > Ctena > Ctena decussata. The sequence goes on along the minus strand of OZ022512.1, from coordinate 37,108,873 downwards.
CTTACATATTTAATTTTTTGTCATTTTACCATGTCCCATACATCCCAATATATACAAATCCGACATCTACCAGTCATGATACGGTTCGCACCAGCCTAGGAACAATCCTTCATAAGATGCGTGCTTGTCCGAAGTAACTACCCGCCCAGACCGCACAAACGAGCGCCCAGAAAAAGAGCAACAAGAACCATCACATGACTGGCGCTGTTCGGACCTACTCCACTCGAGCATACAAGGAACACCGTACATTAATGATGTTAAAACCGTGATCAACTATACCAGAACAGGCACTGTGAACCGACATCAGGCTGCCAAATGACTGCAATGTTTGACCTTAGAAAACTTCTACAGATCATCCACCACACAGTGGCAGAGTCCACTGACAACTGGACGGTAGATAACCATTAGAACAATTCGTATGATATATTATTGAGAGTTGCTTCCCTTCAAGAGTATGATGTATAATAATTACAAGAACAGAAGTATGGGAAAATGTGTTTGATGAGGCTTGAGCCGGAAAACGCTTCTGTAATATCTGATCAGACTGCACTCTATTTTAATCAGGTTCACGGCATAGTTGGCAAACCGGTTGGCAAATAAAGGTCCCTTCATTTGAACTGTTACTAAGTAGCTGCACAGAACGCACACTGCACAGCTTCTCCCACGGAGCCTGAAAAGCCTTCAGAGGCATTGATTTACATTGCACTTACAAAATCCGACCACGATGGCAGCACGCGTGGATATGTTAATCTGTGGGTATTACGCAGTGCAGTGTGTTTATGAGTCAATCGTTCGAAACGCATATCAGTCCGCGCACATGCGCAGGCAGATCCGATAATTTGCATTTCCTATGTAAGCCATAATACAATATTTTACACCACTTATGGTAACCTTCCGAAAATCATTAAGAAGCTACACAGGTTTGTCTTACAGAGCCCGTAGAGGCATTGCTGTACATCACACCTGCGTGCTATGTAAGACCGAGACACACCAGTGAAGCTCTCAGCCGTTTAGTTATATAGAGCTGTACAGACATTGAAAACTAACATTAGGCTCAAATACAATGTTTAACCCTTTTATACAAATTCTTTCAACAGTTGGAATTGTATAACTTTGTTTTCAAGCAATACACCGACTCGATAAGAAATTGTACTGATCCTAACCAGAATGCTCGCTACAAGCAGTCTAGCTAGGATCAGCACCCAATGACAAGCAGTGCTGATCCAGACCAGGCGGCTCACTATGTGCAGACTGGTCCGGATCAACAGTGCTTGCAAGCGTGTCGGGCAGAAAGAGAGTACCTAATAGTAAGACATAATTACATTAGTCACGTGACATAATACGCTGAAGCGAGACACTGAAAAAGCGTTAAGTCGCTAGTATACTGCTCATGATTTTTAAGGCAGTAAGTTCACCAACACCGAGGTTCATTATTTAAACACATCAAGGTCATTCTCAGAATCTATAGTACGCCGCTCGTCCGAATTGTCTATAACAACTATTTTTCCTCCAGATGAATACGCCGCCTTTAACTTCTTGGCACGTTTTAGTTGTCTAGCGTCAAACAGTAGCTTGCTACGTCTAGCTGTCAGGTCTTCATTGATAAAGATGCAAGACCAATTGGGAGACTCACCGAGTTTTTTACGCTGTGAGAAAAGGTTCTGTCGCGCTCTGTACGTAGAGAATTTCACTATAATCTTTCTACCGCCTCTTGCTTGCTTGCCCACCCTATGTGAGCGATCTATATCAGATAGAGCTAGTTGCACATTCAGATCCTCAGCCATCTTTAGTACAAGCTGATCTGTGTCTTCATTTACCTTTTCGGCGATCCCAGATATGCGGATGCAATTTCGCCTGCTGTATTGTTCTTGCGCATCACTGGCTTGCTCAACAGTTTCAACGCGTTTTTCAAGACTTTTCACTTTCACTTTTGCCGTCAGGGAAACGTTTTCGGCTCGTAAGGAAGCGTTTTCAGTTTTTAGAGCCGAAATTTCTGACTTCAGCGACGAGACTTCAGACTTTGTCGTGTCGTTTATACTCTTAACTGCTCTGTCAATTAAAGCCTGTAGGTCATCTTTCACTACCTCTCTCATCTCTGGTATCATAATTGGTCTCAGTTCAAATGCAATACGACTGATATCATCAGGCTGCATTTGCACAGAAACAAGCTGAGAGGCCTCAACTCCTGACATTGCCATCTCTTCCTCTGCCATGATGCTTAAATTGGATATATCTGATTCTTCAGAGACACCGGAGTCGGATTTTGCTTTAGTTTTCTTGGATGGATTAGCGAACTGGACCAAAACAGGAGAGGTTATAGCTCTCTTGACGCTTTTCCTGGATTCAGTTCTAGAATCTGTGACGATCTCTTGTTTCGGCGTTTCCAACGTTAACCTAGAACTTTCGTGACTGTCATTCATTACTTATAGCCTTTAGGCCCGTTTCTAATTTTGTTCAGTATAGTTCAAAATTCCATTGACGAGGACTGGCCTACGAGCGTACCGTTAATACCTTTACAAGCTCGTGTCTATTATGTGTTCATACTTTGCATGTTCATGTGTGTTATCTACTGATGCATTGTTATTGATATTGAAAACTAGATTCTATTTCAAAATCACTCACAGTTTATCATTCCGAAATTCCATAATTTTCAAGTTATCCAAAGTATCATTGAACACAACTACCAAGTTCTAGCACCAAAAAATGTCTTTAATATCACATTTTTTAAACAAATTGTCTCTAGATGTGAACGGTATGTTTACACTGATATTTTTTGTTGACAAATGCAAAAGCTTCTCACATTTTTTCAACTAAAAATATTGGCGTATTTGAGATATAAACATTTAAAATTATAACGTCTCGTTAACTAATGACGTCATTAGTTTTGAACAACCGGGCCCAGGTTTTTTATGAGTTTAGCAGGTTCTTCTGTATTTTGCTGTGCAAGAATAAGAGATAAATACATAATGGTCATCAGAATAGAAGAATGCATACATATTTACCGTGTACGCGGTAATTTTCGTGCGTTCAAATTTTCGCAGTTTATGGTCACAATATAAAAATTAATTTTCGCGACCAGTTACATACGCGAAAAACAAATTGCTTGTTTTTCACTTGAGCCAGTTCGTTTATTAACCTGCGACACAGCCGCAGGTTAATAAAGGACAGGATCAGGTGAAAAGTACCCGAATTTACCGAAGCAGAGACAAATACATGGTCACTGTGTCTACTGGAGATACTTCGTAAGAAACTCTAAATTATTTCGCCATTTAATATTCGCTTTTTGTAGGTGACCGCGAAATACCGCAAAAATGGACCACCACGAACATTATCGCGCATACGGTATTCCGAGATTACCAGATTTTATTTAGAAAACCAAAAGCAACGTTTTGTAAAGCACTAAACGAGTACTACAAAAGTATACGTTTATATAGTTTTAGTTCCTAGCTTTCTTAGAAAGATGTCCTAAGTTTGACAAGTACCTGTGCGCAGAAAAATACCAATGCATTTAGCAATTTAGCTGGCCGCCAGACTAGTTATCGGTGGTTTCTCCTAACGAAATTCCCTTGAAGGCTCTGGGGAAAGAATGCAAATCTTGTGCCTCTTGCGGTCCTGGTCTTTCCTGGTCAGTTTATAATGAGATCGTAAGCTGATCAGCAGTTTTCAGTGTCAGTGTACGGTAACCGTTGGGTGAGGATCGGCTTGTAACGATGTTCGTATGCTTTAAGTAAGTCCACTAAGCGTTTTCACGCCTTGTAATTGGAACATTTGCTCCTGTCGACGTCCGCCTTAAAACTAGTCCTGTAGAAAAATGTAATAAACTTACATTTTCATTTTGTATTATGTTAGAATATTTTATTTGTCGCTGCGTTACAAAATTTAAGACCGATGTAAACGCGCATAACATTTTTATTGTTCAATGCATTTAATCCAAGTTTTGAATATTATATACAAATAGTTAATGTACATTTTGGAAATTTGCTTTTGGTAGAAATCGCTATGAGATTTTTGTCCAAATCAGCTTAATTGTATAGACAGGTGTAACAATTTGGTATCAAATTTGTATTTTGTTACAAAATTTAAGACCGCGGATTTTCTAACTTCTTTCACTATTCGCGGAGACAAAGTAATATTTATATGTACATGTAGTTCGTAACTGCTGCACAAGTATATTTGAAGCATATACAATTATTTCCAAATTGTTTCATTCCGATAAAATAAATACTCTTCGAAGAGACATCCCTGCAATTATGACGTTAATGTGGTCAAGAGTTACACCTTTTACTTTTAAGTATAACTGCTTAAGATGGCGATTGCAAAAGAATAAACAATGAAATGTAGCATTTCTTCGTGTGTACCCACCATGCCGACTTTGTTACCGAGTTACACGGATTTTGGCACAAAAAGAAACCGTTTTTGTGCCCGCGTGACGCATTGCATCGTCTGAAAGCCAAATATTATTGATCCGCAATTAAAATACCAATTCTCGATTTTAAAATAGTTTACTGCGTAAATGCTCCAGTGAGGCCCATTTTATATCTGTCGGTGAATGTACCCCAGTACCGTGCTGACTGCTCATAAAAGGAACGAGAAATATGATCAAGTCAGTGATGCATAAAATTTAGGTCAAATCTATACATGGATGTTAAAATGTTCTTGTATATATCTAAGTGTGTGCCAAATATAATGGCTCTTACCCATATAGGGACTGAGAAATAAAAAAAAGTCAGCGAAGCGTATCATGAAGTCAATGAAGCAAAAATATAGGTCAAATTCATACATGGATAATTGTGTTGAAATTGTCCTATCCATATAGTGTCATGGCTACTGAAGGGCTGAGAAATATCGCTGAGTCACTGAAGCATATCATAAAGTCAATGAAGCAAACATATAGGTCAAATCCAAACATGGATGGCTGCTCACAGACGTGGGCGCAAACGCGAGTGAGGACGCGAAAGCTGACGCATACTCAGATTACGATGCCGGGATATAGCACAATCTCTCCCTTGCCTCGTAAAGGCGTGCTAAAATGATACAAAGAGCATCCATTCACCTTAATTTCAAATAACAAAGTCATGGCACCACCTTCAGTAACTGTTGAAGGGGCATATGTAATGCGTGCTTGTAGACCAGCCGGGCCAAGTTGTTCAAAACTAACGACGTCGACCGTGAGAGCGCCATGAATCGTAGCAGAAGCGGCAGCAGCGCAGGAGAAGCTTCTAGGTCGCAGTGAAAGCGTATCAGAAGCGGCATGATCGCCAAGTCACGGCGCTTGTTTTGACTCTGCTCAAAATTTACGTAGCGGAAGCGCCATGGACTCAAAGCGCAACGAAAGCGTAGTAAGAACGTAGCTCGAAATTCATGAACGCAGCAGCAGCGGGAGCAACGCAGCACCAGCGCAGCGGAATCGTGCCGACAGCGCCGTGAGATTCGTCTGCGACCCAGCTACGCTTCTGTTACGCTCTTTGCGCTCCCGTTGCGCTCTTGCCGCTTCCGCTGCGACTCTATTATTTATTAATAGCGCACCCACGACGCTTCCGCTGCGCTCTTGGCGCTTTATCTGCGTTTCCTCTGCTCTTATAGCGATCTGAGCTTGTAAACGCCGCGTGTCCACGACGTTTCATAATTCGATATTCAAGATGCAGGCTGTTGGAATACCCTCTCCTGCGGTACAGGCTGCATGAAAAAAAAAACTCTTGACCAGGCCTGGGTGTGGATTTTGCCTTCTGCCTTTAACAGGGGGCAGGCTCTTGCTCTCTAAACTGAGCCAGATAGGCGCCCTTCAGAACGCCGATCAGAGGCCCCAGTTGAGCCTGAACAGCAAAAAGAACAAGACGAGTTGTTCGAAGTCAGTAGTTCATGATTGCCAGCTGGGCCATAGCCACTGGAATTGTTATATTATCAATATTGTTTGAAGGCTGGTGGCTAACTTCTGCTGAACCTGATTTTCCGCCGATTTACATAGAAGCGGTTACAAAGCGCAACACAAGCGCAGCATGAGCGCAGCTCCGGCACTTAGGTCGTAGCAAATGCATCAAAATAAGCGTAGATCAAGCGTAGCTTGAAATCCTTTGCCGTAGTGGCAGCGTATTAGAAGCGCCCTCGAAGTCCGTTAAGCGTGGCAGAAGCGCAGCTAAATCGCGGCAGCATCGTAACTAGCCGACGGTGGCGAGATCGTATTAGAAGCGTGCTGGCAGCGTACTGGAAGCGCACAAGTTCCAAGTTTTGGGATATGCCTACGCTTCTGCGGCGATTTCGAAAATTTTGAAGAAGCGCCATGATCTCCAAGAGCGCAGTCAAAGCGTCATCCAGTGGAATGGGGGTATTAGTTAACGTAACGTTAAAAATTTAAACGTTAGTAACTCAAATATGCCAATATTTGTTGTTGAAAAAATACCAGTGTATTTTGTTATGAAGTCATAAAACACTTAACGAGTTGACCTCTTAACGAGCTCGTTACGCTAACGATGTTTTGAACAACTGGGCCAAGAAGTGATTGTGAACTTGATGTATTTCTTAAACAAATTTTATTTTCTGTGCCGATATTTAGTGATACTACACTACTATCATCAAAGCTGATTTTCACTTAATTAGCTAATACCTGTATATGTTAGAAAATGTAAATATTTATCAATAAATTGCGTACATTTTCAAAAGCTCATCCCATATTCAAAGGCATGAGAAACTAAGATTGTCAACGCCCCTTGCCATTATTAAATATTTGATATGTGTCATGTAAAAGGGGGCCTTTTAACATGTGAGAACAGGGTAGATTCAGATCAGCCTGTGCATTCGCGCAGTCTGACAAGTTTTCTTCGCGCAGTCTGACAAGAGTTTTCTCTATTCGCATGTATACAATCTTTGAATCCTGTGGAATCTCAAAGTGACTAGAAAATTTGTTTGTAAAACACTATGCCTACAGCCATATGCCTGACCCAAAAGGAGACGGGACACTCAAGGGAATGGTCTGTATAAAGTTAATATAAACAGAATTTCATCAAAAGTAAATCAGGTCACGAAATGAAATACCACAGCTCAAGTGGTTCTTCACAAGGTTGATTCTGACAAAAATGCCCAATTTCAAAAAGGCTCATAATTCAGATGAAAATTTACAGAATTCGCTCAAAAGATAATCAGGTCATTCTTGCTTTATGTAAAAACAGCAATGCTAATTATCACGACCGTAATTCAAGTGGTTCTTCTGATATTTTGTTCAAAAGGTTGATTCTGATAAAAATGCCTAAGTCTGAAAAGGGAAATAAATCAGTCAAAATTTACAGAAATTAGCTCAAAAGTTAATGAAGTCAACCTTCTAAATGACGAAACTGCATGCCAGATATAATGACCCTAGCTCAGTTTTTCGAATGTCCTAGATTTCTTATACAAAGACAAGTGATGATTAATAAACTTCTCAGCATGTATAATTTGTCCTTAGATATTCTACTGTATGGGGACGCCAACTTTAGTTTTCAACTAAATGTAGAGATTTCTCACACAGTGCAGGATTATATAATAATTAGAACAAAATGCTTTTCTTAATTATTATTTTTCCATATCAAGACATTTTTAATTAGTGTCAAAGGTGTTCAGGGCGCGCCTTATAGATATGCACTATCATGATGTTATACTGTTTTCATACTGATACACAGTCATAAACTCTCTCTCTCTCTCTCTCTCTGATATTTTTAAGTAATTTGGATTACTCTTTCTTATGTTATTATAGTTTATCTCTGTATACTCATATTGTGCATTAGTTTAAGATACTTTCACAATATCTATGAACTTGGTATTGCATTTAAAGATGATGTTATTTCAGATTTAACTGTATGCAAAGTTATCGACATACTTGTTTCTGTGAAACAGATTTTAAAACCAGTGGTCCTGTAGCTCACCTGACACTTGGTCCTGGTATATATTTTAAGGCTTTTATACATGTATACAGCCCAGGGCAGGGGCAGATCTGCCATCCTCTGGACTAATGTTCAGCCCCAATGCAATATACCAAGCCACAAGGTCACTGAGCCTTTGGTTCTGGACAAAGATTTCTGAAAGGTTTTTATCATATATGGGCGTGGCGGCCACCTTGTTCATGTGACCATGACCGTCTGAACAAACTTTGATTCCTTTGACCCAGTATTAAAACTACATAAAATACAGTAATCATTTGTATAAACTATGATGGGCCCGAGTGCCCAATGCTACATTCACAGTTTCAAGGTAATAGTCCTTTCGGTTCTTGAAAAAAAGACTTTTGAAGAGTTTTTACCATATATGGGCATGGTGGTCATCTTGGACATGTGACCGAGACCATATGAATAAACTTTAGTACCTTTAACCCGGTGAAACTCAATATGAACTAGAAATGTTTTTCAGAGAAAAACTGATGTCCCCCCCCCCCCCACCAGCCCATTTTCCATCCTCTCTAATGAATCAAAAGCCTGTACAAATAAAATACCTATGCAAGTTTGGAGAAAATCTAAAAATATCCACAGAAGACCATCTCCTTCAAAAATTGGTCAAGGTCACTAAGTACTAAACTTGTCTTAAATCTGTCACAACAATAAATTCATGCAAGTCTGATGAATATCCGTCAATTAGTTCAAGATAAAACTTCTTTTTAAGAGAAACAAGTAAGCATTTGTCAGTAAGCTTTTGACTTTGAAAATGGCGCCAAGGTCAGCAAAACATAGTAAACTCTTGGGATTGTCCCAAAGGTATATCTATGAGAGTAAAGTGGAAATCAAGCCAAAGATTAATGAGATATATCAATTTTAGTGAAATTTTCACATACCTAAGTCCTCCTTTGACCTTGAAAATAAGGTCAAGGTCACCAAACATCTGATCAGCTCCAAAGCTAGTCTTGGTGATATATACCTGCATGTTTGGTGAAATTCAATTTACTGGTTCATAAGATATTGTGGGTACAAGAAATTATCAGCCAAGTCCTCCAGTGGCCTTGAAAATGAGGACAAGGTCAACAAAATCTAATCACCTCTTAAACTTGTCTCAATGATATATCCATGCATGTTTGATTACATTCCATCCATTGGTTCAGGAGATATTGTGGGTACAAGAAATTGTCACCTAAGTCCTGCACTGACCTTGAAAATAAGGTCAATGTTATCAAAATGAAATCAGCTCTTTAACATGTCCAAATGATGTATCCATGCAAGTTTGGATAAATTCCATCCATTGATTCAGGAGATATTGTGGGTACACGAAATTGCCGTTTAAGTCCTCCATTCACCTTAAATAAGGTCAAGATCACCAAAATCTAATCAGCTCTTAAGCTTGTCCAATGATATATCCATGCAAGTTTGGTGAAATTCCATTCATTGGTTCAAGATTTACTGTGCATACAAGAAATTTTCACGCCATTTAAGTCCTCCTGTGACTTTGCAAATGAGGTCAAGGTCCCCAAAATCTAATCAATTCTTAAACTTGTCCCAATGATGTATCCATGAAAGTTTGGTGAAATTCCATTCATTGGTTCAAGAGATATCGAGGGTACAAGAAATTGTCACGCCGACGCTGACCTTGAAAATGAGGTCAATGTCACCAAAATCTAATCAGCTCTTAAGCTTGTTCCAATAATACATCCATGCAAGTTTGGTGAAATTCCATCCACAAGTTCAAGAGATATCGTGCATACAAGAAATTTTCACGCCATTTAAGTCCTCCTGTGACCTTGAAAATGAGATCAAGGTCACCAAAATCTAATCAGCTCTTAAGCTTGTTTCAATGATATATCCATGCAAGTTTGGTGAAATTCCATCTACAAGTTCAAGAGATATTGTGCATACAAGAAATTTTCACGCCATTTAAGTCCTCCTGTGACCTTGAAAATGAGGTCAAGGTTACCAAAATCTAATCAGCTCTTAAACTTGTCCCAATGATATATCCATGAAAGTTTGGTGAAATTCCATTGATTTTGTTGGAGAGATATCGTGGTTACAAGAAATTGTGAGGTCTACGCATGAAATTTAAAAGTCTAAGACCTCCTGTGACTTTGAAAATTGGGTCAAACTCACCAAAACTTGATCAGCTCACTGGCTTGTCCAAATAATGTATCCACGCAATTTTGGTAAAATTCCACCCACTGGTTGCAGAAATATACAGAATACAAATTGCCACGCCGACGCCAACATGTGGCACTGAAACCAATATATCCCCCTCACCTCCGGTGGGGGGACATACTGATATCACAGACCAGCTGTTAAGTATAACTAGATTGTTTGCAGACGATAGTTCACTTGTCATATCTGCAACTGATATTCATGATACTGAGGGCATAATTAATCACGACTTACCCAATTCATCACAATGGGCAAAGCAATGATAAGTCAAAACTTGTCTTAAATCTGACACAACAATAAATTCATGCAAGTCTGATGAATATCCGTCAATCAGTTCAAGATAAACCTTCTTTTTAAGAGAAACAAGTAAGCATTTGTCAGTAAGCATTTTTACTTTGAAAAAAGCGTCAAGGTCATCAAAACATAGTAAACTCTTGGGATTGTCCCAAAGGTAAATCTATGAGAGTAAAGTGGAAATCAAGCCAAAGGTTAATGAGATATATCAGTTTTAGTGAAATGTTCACATATCTAAGTCCTCCTTTGACCTTGAAAATAAGGTCAAGGTCAACAACATCTGATCAGCTCCAAAGCTAGTCTCAGTGATATATCCGTGCAAGTTTGGTGAAATTCCATTTACTGGTTCATAAGATATTGTGGGTACAAGAAATTATCAGCCAAGTCCTCCAGTGACCTTGAAAATGAGGTCAAGGTCAACGAAATATAACTACCTTTAAAAATTTGTCTCAATGATGTATCAATGCATGTTTGGTTACATTCCATCCATTGGTTCAGGAGATATTGTGGGTACAAGAAATTGTCATCTAAGTCCTGCAGTGATTTTGAAAATAAGGTCAAGGTCACCAAAATGAAATCAGCTCTTCAACATGTCCCAATGATGTATCCATGCAAGTTTTGGTTAAATTCCATCCATTGATTCAGGAGATATTGTGGGTACATGAAATTGTCATTTAAGTCAATCAGTGACCTGAGGTCAATGTCACCAAAATCTAATCAGCTCTTATGCTTGACCAAATGATATATCCATGCAAGTTTGGTGAAATTCCATTCATTGGTTCATAAGATACTGTGCATACAAGAAATTTTCACGCCACTTAAGTCCTCCTGTGACCTTGCAAATGAGGTCAAGGTCACCAAAATCTAATCAATTCTTAAACTTGTCCCAATGATGTATCCATGAAAGTTTGGTGAAATTCCATTCATTGGTTCAAGAGATATCGAGGGTACAAGAAATTGTCACGCCGACGCTGACCTTGAAAATGAGGTCAATGTCACCAAAATCTAATCAGCTCTTAAGCTTGTTCCAATAATATATCCATGCACGTTTGGTGAAATTCCATCCACAAGTTCAAGAGATATTGTGCATACAAGAAATTTTCACGCCATTTAAGTCCTCCTGTGACCTTGAAAATGAGATCAAAGTAACCAAAATCTAATCAGCTCTTAAACTATTTCCAATGATATATCCATGAAAGTTTGGTGAAATTCCAATGATTGGTTCGAGAGATATCGTGGTTACAAGAAATTGTGTCGCCGACGCATGAAATTTAACAGTCTAAGACCTCCTGTGACCTTGAAAATTGGGTCAAACTCACCAAAACGTAATCAGCTCACTGGCTTATCCAAATGAAATATCCACGCAATCTTTGTAAAATTCCACCCACTGGTTGAAGAAATATACAGGATACAAATTGTTAGGCCGACGCATGGCACTGAAACCAATATGACCCCCTTACCTCCGGTGGGGGGGGGGGACATAAATATGACTTCGATCAACCCCAGTGGCCACTGAGCAGAAGATCTTTGAAAATGTTGACGGGTGTGAGAATCTCAGTGACCTTGTACAAAGGTAAATAAATGACCTTGATCTTTAGCGACATAACACCTTCATCTTGTCATTTAGTCAACCAGTCCCGGTCAGGCCACTATTTTTTCCTCCCCTGTGACATTTGGTGGCCAATGTGGATCCACGGCTAGGGCTGTGAGCCTGTGAGCATCAAAAAGTGCATGTCCCATTGGTTTCGCCGTGGTACCAGGTAGATTCGGGGACGAATCTAATTCAGCAGGGGAAAACAAATAGTTTCTGAAAAATCCACTGTTTCAGCATTTTCCCATGTAAAAGCCTGACGTACCAAAGTTGACAGTGTCATGAATTAGGTCAAGGTCAACGCAAGATCATCATTTGTATAAACTATGCTGGGCTCTAGTGCCTAAAGCTACAAACTTGGTATGATACCAAATTTCAAGGTCATAGGCGTTTTGGTTCTGTAGAAGAATTTTTTGAAGGGTTTTTACCATATATGACGGCCATCTTGGTCATGTGACCCAGACCACGGTTTACAAACTTTCGTTCCCCCATCCCACTGAGACTCCATATGAAATTCGGCCCAGTGGTTTCAGAGGAGAAGATGATTGAAAATCTTGACGACGGCTGGGCGGACGGAATGACCTTGACCTTTAGTGACATAATATCTTCATTTGTTCATTTAGGTGACCATGTCATTAATTAGGTCAAGTTCAACGCAAGTTCATCATTTGTACAAACTATGATGGGCCCGAATGCCCGATGCTACATACCAAGTTTCAAGGTCATAGTCCTTTTGGTTCTGGAGAAGAAGATTTTTGAAGGGTTTTCACCATAGTTGGTTGGTTGGTTGTTCGAAGTGCTCCGCCGTTAATTTGTCGGCGGACCCGGATAACCGGTAAAAGTGTTTATTTATGATAAGAATTAAAGTTTCCTGCACCAATGAATAATCCGCCACCACTTATATACACATACACAATGTGAAAGTTTCAGAACAATGTCAATATCCCTCCACCAAAGCACTTTCCGGAGATCAGGTTTTGAGTCTACTGAAGCTTAGGGAGACCTTGAATGCCTTGCAGAGGGTTTTGTGAGATAACCAGTGTCCTGCTTGGCACTCCTTGCTGCAATACTTAATAAACCTGCTGCCTGTACAGCGTCTCAGGTCAATTTTATTTCCTAAAGAATAACAGTTTGCACAGTAGTCGGGGGAGTTATCATCCGGTTCTGTATAACAATCCAAGGGCGACAACTCTTTTTCCGAACTCAACACAACAGGAATCTCAGGAGAGTGAACCAGTTCATTTAAATCACTTTGAATGGATTAATCCAAATCAGGATCCAATTGACTGGAAATGTGTTTACAGGTTCCAGAAGAATCCGAATCTGTCTGAATGGAATTTTCCTGTTCAAGAATGGTATCCTCTGGCTGTCGCCGGGCGTTCAGAGAAGAAGCTTGGGCAGAGTTCTTCTTTTTCTAAAAACCTCAGTCTTCGTGCACGATCCCTTGCAACGGTTGATGGGGATTTATGTTTCCGCTTTGGTCTTTTCAGCGGGAAGTCATCGGTAGATTTGTCCTGATGATTTCCTTGCTGACATCCGAAAGCAGAGTGAACGTCCTTCAATGGCGTGACATTTTTGGCTGCAAACGTCCTGATCACGAGTGAGAATCCCTTCGAGTTTCTGGTTAATTTCCAAGAAGCTGTTGGGTCATCCCTGTCCAGAACGTTGATGCAATCCAAAAGAGTTTGGGGAATCACACTGGGAAGCGGTTTATCCGATTTGTCCATTGTTTTTCATCAAAAACTTCTTGGCACTCAAAAACGTGTCATCCATTTCCGACGGTTATCCAGGCCTCCATTTTGACGCATAAGAAGTCCGCACATATATGGACGTGGTGGCCATCTTGGTAATGTGACTTAGATGTGACCCAACAAACTTTCGTTCCCCCAACCCATGGAAGCTCCATATAAAATTTGGCTTTGATCGGCCCAGCGATTTTGGAGAAGACCTTTGAAAATGGTGGACGAGGGACGAGGGAGCATTGCCATACTAAAAGCTCACCTTTGAGCCTTCGGCTCAATTGAGCTAAAAATTCACTGACTTTCTTCTGTATCCCACTGATTGTACGTTGTGTTATCTAATGTTATTCTATGTTGTACATGTACAGTATTGTGGAATATAAATATTGTTTAAACTAATGATCCTAGCTCTAGTGGTTCTTCAGGAACTTTATTCCAAAGGTTGATTCTGACACAATGATTGAGTACAAAAAGGGGCATAATTCAGTCAAAAGTCTACCGAATTGGCTCAAATGTTAATCAGGTCATCCTTGCTTTGCTTTACAAAATTCGCTAAAAGTTAATCAGGTCATCCTTGAGTATGCCAAATAAAGTCTAGCTCATGCGGTTCTTCAGCTATTTTGTTGACAAAATGATTTTCAGATATTTTGATGACAAAATAATTAAGTCTGAAAAGGGGCATAATTCTGTCAAAAATTATGGAATAGGCTCAAAAGTTGATCAGGTCATCATTTTTCATGCCAAATATGTATGATACTGTCTGACAGTATGCCAAATATCACGACCCCAGCTCCAGCAGTTCAAATATTTTGTTCAAAAAATTGATTCTGATAAAGTGATTAAATCTAATGATGGGCATAATTTGGTAAAAAATTTACGGAATTGGCTCAGAAATTTATCAGGTCATGCTTGCATTACAGTATGCCAATCATCACGACCCTAACTCATGGGTTTCTTCAGATAGACTATCCAAAAATCTAACCGGCCACTTAGTTTTTATCATTTTTTCTCAATTTTAGTACACTATATCCAGGAGGCACAGATGAATAACATTGTTAGTTTTCAACAACTGGGCCCTGAATGAAAAGCAGACAGATTATATAATCGAATGCAATTCATAAGACCACCTGTCAATTTGATACTGATAAAACTAGACTAACAAGCAAGACAGACCCTTGTGATTAATGTAAACTGCTATGAATTAAATTGCCATTTTACAGTAACAGTGGATGAAGGCCATCACAATATTTGAAATTTGCCCATGGACAGATGGTTCTAACCGAATTTGGTAAAAGCCATTCAGAAGTTCTTGAGTTGTCCTCATTTTCATATTTTGCTAATTTAGTAACAATGGACATCTTGCTTGGTTTTTTTGTTTGTTTGCATAATTCTAAAGAGCTCTGTCACAGCATCATTTTGACACAAATTTAGTCAAAATCCATTCAGAGATTCACAAGATATTCTTTTTGCTATAATCAGAAACAGTGCACGCCTGCCATCTTGGACAGTCAATTTGCATGAATTTGCATAATGTCCATGCAAGGATAAGTCTGACTAAGTAATAGTTATACCATGGTTTGTCCACCTGTACGAGGAGATACTCCACCAGCTTTAGCGAGTGGATTATCTCCCGTACAGGCGGACAAATCATGGTTTAACTATTTTATACCACCCTTATCAGTGTAGACCTTGCTAATAGCGTAATATTTCGTGGTAAAGTTGCCTTTTCTGGTAAGGGTGGTATAAACTTGGTTATTTTTTTCCATTCACAGGTTCTTCAGATTTCTGCATTTTTGTTTTGCATTATGTTGTAAGGTCTGTCATCTTGGGTTGTTTACTTTTGCATTCATCTGAAACAACTACATACAAGGATAAGCTGTCATAAAGTTGGTCAAATCTGTTACGCGGTTCTTCCGATATTGCTATTTTCATGTTTTCTGCTATTTTTAGTGACAATAGATGTAGGCCATCTTGGGCATTAAGTAGTTCACTGTAACCTAATTCCAACACATTTTTTTTTCATTTTTACACTTTTAAATATCAAGGTCTCACTGATGTTCCATGAAAACTTTCAAATATTACAGGTGGTTCTGTAGAAGAAAATATTTTGTTGTTTCTGCTATTTTCAGTAATGGCAGCCACTGAACATCAGTGAAACCTCAGGGGCTTTTCTTCAGGGAAAATATGATCCCTCAAGGAGCAAATTGTTTCTTTTAAAAGGAGCTCCCCTTTTAGATGGGCTTTAATCACTCAAGGAATCAAACAGGAAGTCATAGGACTTATTCCTTTTGTAAAAATAGTGGGAAAATATGGAGGTGTATCTATACACCTTAAGATAAATGAGCCGTGGTATAAGAAAACCAACAATGTGGTTGTGCGCCCAGTGCAGACTCAGATCAGCCTGGGCATCCACCCAGTCTGATCAGAGTCTTCGCTGTCCGCATGAAGGTAGCTTAGACCCTTAGCTACCCTTTAAGTGCTTAGGGAAGACTCTGCTATGACTAGGCGGATGCCCAGACTGATCTGAGTCTGGGCTGGGCACACAACCACATTGTTGGTTTTCTCGTGTCCTGGCTCAAATAAGCTATGGCTGCCCAAACAGAAGCAAATCAATACAACGTGTTCACAGTTTATTTATATGAAAGATGAATATCAAGTCATAAGACACAGTGACTAATGATATATATCATAGATTGTCAGAAGACAACATAGCATGCCTAACTGATGCTGGACTTAAATGGGGTAATTTCTGAATTAAATACAAATGCTAACCCAGATTAATCTGTTTTATAGTGATGCCAACAAGGATCATATCAATTACCGTATTAATCCTATTCAACACCCGTTCCAATGAACGCTCCCTGCCTTTTCTCGAAAATGATGTTATATTAAACTGCATGAATTATTGTTTTGCTTCTTTGGATGATGTAGCTCTTCCATACAGGGTCTACTCATTAAGAAAAGAATTTGCTCCCAAAGGAGCAAATTCTTTTCTTTAAGAGTTGACCCCTACCAATACAGGAGGCAAAACAGTAGAACTGCTTCCTCTGAAAGTATACCCACTCACCTTAATAATACTGTTTATTGGAGGTATTTTGGGAGTGGCAGATTTTCTCTTTTTAAAGCTGTAATCACACCCCCCCCCCCCCCACTACCCTATTGTAAAATGCAACAACAGTGGGGTGTTTAATAGGATTAATACTGTATGCTGATGGTAACCGACACCATAAAAGTTCATAATGTCAGGAAAGATGGGTCTGTGCAAACAGTGCAGAGCCAGATCATACTGTTCCTAAAGGAACACTCTGATCAAGGTCTGCAGTATTTGCCATTGCACCTTGCTCTTTCGGCAGTATCACTGTACAGTAAAGCCAAAGTTCCATTTTAGGACAATTATGGCAATTATTTTAGATACCCAATTGTTATTGTACTCCAACTATGGTGGCATGCTAAAATGAAAATACAGTAATTGCATACAGTACAAAAATGAAAATATGATACTAATATAAATATTAAGGTGAATGTTTATACCTCTAAGGAAGCTCTTTCTGTCCTCGCTTCTCAGGGCTGCTCTATCATGGACTGGGCAAACCTCGTCCCTGGTAGAAATTCCAACCCCTCGGATGAGATTTTCCTATCCTAAATTGACACTATATTGGATTGTTATATGGCCTCCTGTTTGCCTTCCCTGGATGAAAAAGCCCTTCTCAAATGGTGTCTATTCTTAAAGGAAAGAATTTGCTCCTAGGAAGAGTCTACTCCTTGGAAGCAGATTCTTTCCTTTATGAGCTGACTGTAACCAAGAAGGGAGGCAAGGTAGAAAATTGCAGGGCCCAGTTGTTCAAAACTAATGACATCGTTAGTTAACGTTTCGTTAAAAGTTCAAACGTTAATATCTCAAATACGGCAACATTTTTTGTTGAAAAAATGTGAAAAGCTTTTGCAAAAGCTTCTCACATATTTTCAACAAAAAATATCAGTGTATTTGGTTATAAAGTCATAAAACACTTAACGAGTTGAGCTCCTAACGAGCTCGTTAGGCTAACGAACAACCCAGCCCAGATCTGCTTCCCGTGGAAGTGTACCCATTCTCCTGGAAGGAAAGACTAGTCTCAAAAGGGAGCAAATTCTTCCCTAAATTATCCACCATTTAAGTAGGAATAGTCAACCTTTTATTAGCTACAAGTTGCACTTAAGAAGGGACAAAGCATCTGCCAAATTAAGACCATAACAATCCCTCATAGTGTAAATGTAGGAAAGGGAAATCTCTCCAAAGAGGTTTGAATTTCTACCAGGGAAGAGGCTTGCTGAGTCCATGGTTGAAATTCCGACCCTGAAGGTGAGATGTTCCTACTCTAAGAAACAGATATAACTAGTCTTATTTTTTTCTTCAAAATGACTGTCAAATGAATGGGTCCTAAATCTGCACTATGACATGCTGTTAAATCTGAGTATTGCCACTTAACAGAGATTACTATATGAGCCCGTCCAGATAGAAATCGACCTTATGACATAAAAAATCGATTTTTAGGTTTTCTGTTATCTGAATGCGAATGCCATTATAGAACAAAAAGGTAAAAACCGTATGAAATTATCTAGATTATTAAGGATGTTATGGCAGTTTAAACACTGGTATCTTATGAAATTTGCCACAATTAATAACATTACGTGACGTCACGTTACACTGTTATGGATAACGCTATTCTCATTGTTTTCACTTGAAATGCATATCATTATTAACGCTAACACAGCAACCGCACGTAATCAGTATGAGTAAATTTTCCCGTAACAATATTCTAGACTTTGGTCCCACCATGAGACCAGCCTCTTGGGAATGGTAGAAAAGATGGAAACGCTTTGATCCAGGTAAATGTCATACCAAGTATGATCCCTGTACCTCGAACTGTTATCAAAAAATATATACTCCTCGCCAAAAGTTTAGCATAATTATTTGTGAAGTTAGTAGCAGAAATAAGTGATAAGGGGGGCTTCTTATAAGTAAAAGAATGTGTGTTTATTGATCCTATTCGAAGCAGTAATGTACCATAAAACACCTAGTCACTGGAATTTTGAGAACCTGCAGCTGTTTGGATCCACAACGACAAAAGTTAAGACCACTGTAATTTAAGTACAATTTTTGACACTTTTCAAAACTGTGTCCAAAACATGATTAATTTTATTTTTTTTCACACACCAAACTACCAGTGTATGTAGAAGACATGTTAAATCGTAATTTGCTACATTGATTATGGTCGAGTCCTTTCTTAACCAGGTTTAAAATAAACTCTTGTCAATACTTTTGTCTTGAATCATCAACAATGCATTTTTCCTATGAATTCTTATCATTTTTGTCCTACCAAAAATATCGGTGTTTGATACTGGAACTTTAATTTTTATGCCTAACTTACTTGTTTTGTGGTCTCCTGTCTGACGTGAGACAATTTTTTCTAGCATGACATTTTTATATGCAGAAAATAAATGATAAAAAAGCTTTTATTTTACATGAAAAGGTCAACCTGCGAAAATTCTTCAGTCTGATAATTTGGGACCAAAATGTCATCAGGCATATGCTTAAGTATTCCATCTTTCCAAATCCATACATTATATTGTTGTTTAATAGTTTGCAAATTTTCTGCAGAATTTGTAACAAGGGTACTATAGAGCTGAAATATGCTAAACTTTTGGCGAGGAGTATATTTTCCGAAGCAGCTATAACAAGAAATAAACTTAATATTCGGAATAACCGACATGCTTAAGTACTGCCGTTCGCACGTACTGACGATCCGGAAACTTCACACCTCCGGCGCTCCTTTGGCTTCGAGTGCATAAAACAAACAAGAGGGCCATGAGGGCCCTGGATCGCTCACCTGAGTATCCTGTGAACTTAACCTCAGAAACATCCATACATGTATGTCCAACAGACAGAGTTTCACAAAGATTCAATGGAAAATGAACCCTTTATTGTGTACCTTAGGTTTTTATAAGATTTAACCTAATGACCTTGTTTTTGACCCCACATGACCCAGTTTCAAACCTGGTCTAGATTTCTTGGATATAAACATTCTGCAAAAGTTCATGAATATCGGATCAAAACTGCGCCCTCTAGAGCGTAAACAATGCTTTTCTAAGGTTTGACCTAGTTTTTGACCCGACATGACCAAGTTGCATCCTTGGTCCAGATTTGTAGGAGAAAAACATTTTGACTAAGTCTCATGAAGATTAGAACAAAACTGTGTCCTCTAAAGCATTCACATGGTTTTTCTAAGAACTGACCTAGTGACCTAGTTTTTGACCTGACATGGCCCAGTTTCAAATCAGGTCTAGATTTCATAAAAATAAACATTCTGACAAAGTTTCATGTAGATTATATCATAACTGTGCCCTAAAGATAGTACACAACATTTTTCTAAGATTTGACCTAGTGACCTAGTTTTTGACCCCACATGACCCAGTATCAAAGTTGGTCTAGATTTCATTCAAATAAACTTTCTGACCATGTTTCATGATGATTGGATTGTAACTGTGCCCTCTGATTCATTCTAAGATTTATTTCTATTTTTAGCTCTGGCGGCCATTTTGTACAGCAGAGTGGAACCGTTTCAGCAACTTTTGTTTAGAACCAGGAGTCAAACACTTCTGTGAAATTATTTTGAAATCGAGCCATTGGCTTTAGAGGAGGTGTCGTTTAAAGGTTTTTCTATATTTAGCTCTGGTGGCCATTTTGTTCGGCAGAGCTGAACCATTTTAGCAATTTTGGTAGAGGGTCTCCTAAGGAACAATTCTGTGAAATTATTTCAAAATCTTCCCAGCAGTTTTGGAGGAGAAGTTGTTTAAAGGTTTTTCTATTTTTAGCTCTGGCGGCCATATTGTTCAGCCGAGCGGAACTGGTAGAGCAATTTTGGTAGCAGGACTCCTAAGGAACATTTCTGTGAAATTATTTCAAAATCTACCCAGCAGTTTTGGAGGCGAAGTCGTTTCACGGTTTTTTCTATTTTTAGCTCTGGCGGCCATTTCATTCAGCTGAGCGGAACCGTTATAGGAATTTCGGTAGAGGGTGTCTTAAGGTACATTTCTATGAAATTATTTCAAAATCTGCCAAGCAGTTTTGGAGGCAAAGTCGTTTAAAGGTTTTTCTATTTTTAGCTCTGGCGGCCATTTTGTTAAACAGAGCGGAACCGTTTTAGCAAATTTGGTAGAGGGTCTCCTAAGAAACATTTCTGTGAAAATACATCAAAATCTGCCCAGCAGTTTTGGAGGAGAAGTCGTTTAAAGGTTTTTCTATTTTTAGCTCTGGCAGCCATTTTGTTCAGCGGAGCGGAACCGTTTGAGCAATTTTGGTAAAAGACCTCCTAAGGAACATTTCTGTGAAATTATTTCAAAATCTGCACGGCAGTTTTGGAGAAGAAGTCGTTTAAAGGGTTTTCTATTTTAAGCTCTGGCGGCCATATTGTTCAGTGGAGCGGAACCGTTTTAGCAATTTTGGTAAAGAGTCCCCCAAGGAACATTTCTGTGAAATTATTTCAAAATCTGTCCAGCAGTATTGGAGAAGAAGTCGTTTAAAGCAAAAGTTGACGACGGACGAACGACGGACGAACGACGGACAAAGACCGATCACAATAGCTCACCTTGAGCTCAGGTGAGCTAAAAATAAACAAAACATACCTTTAGATATTTTGAAATGCTTCAACTGTTTCTAAAGATGAGTAAGCAAGTAAGTTTAAGATTGTCATTTCTTTCTAATAAAGCAAAGAATTTGTTACTGTGCAAGAGTCCTTCAGCAGCATTTTACCTTTAAGAGTAGATCGCATTTTTGAAGAGCTACGTCCGAGGGAGCATAAAAGAAAGTCACAAAAGTTGTTTCCCTTTGTAAAGGTGGTGGGAAAACATACACATGTGGCATATGCCACGTCACAAGAAGTATCACTTCTGCTTTGGAGCGACACGAGAAAACCAACAAAGTGGTTGTGCGCCCAGTGCAGACTCAGATCAGCCTGAGCATCCACCATATCTGATCAGACCCTTCGCTAAGCGCTTAAAGGGTAGCTAAGTGTCTAAGCTACCTTCAAGCGGACAGCGAAGACTCTGGTCAGACTGGGCGGATGCCCAGGCTGATCTGAGTCTGCGCTGGGCACAAAACCACGTCACGTCGCGGCTCATTTGCATACAAACAATTGCATGCATGTTCTATTAAAGGTCCATATTCCTATCAGTTGTAAAATTGCCTAAGCAAAAATCGTTTTGAAAAGCAGCTCAACCTTCATGACTGGTGACAAAATGTGGGTTGATAAGCATATACTGTGCCAGATAACTGGCAAAAAGTAGAGAGAACATAATTTTGAAAACTGTCTAACTGCTCAGCAAAACACAATTTCTTGTTCTCGTTTCCCGCCCAGCAATGCAATATAAACTAAGGTAAGACAATAAATTGGGTTCCAGGCGTGTACGTTGTATTTTTACCATTTTGTTCAAGCTAAAAAAACTCACTCGAAAGGAGGTAATATTAGTTGCCAACTTAAAAGACTCTTTTTTTATGTGAAAGTCTGTTACGTTTTATTACGAGTTCCTCCCCTCCCGCTTTTCCACATCCACACCTGTGCCAGCTTTTGGTTAAAATGGATTTCTTGATCTCAGAAAGGGAACGTGATTTTATATTTTCTGTGTCCGTAACAAAAGTAAAATCGTCACTATGGTATCAGGTATGGAGTTACCAAACCGCGGAAAAGCAAACAAATCACAATTTTAAACGAAAGTAAAACATCGTGTTTGTTTCTTTTAATTTGTTAATTTATTTTGCAAATATAATCCACCAACCACCAGCAATATAAACAGGCAAAAAAAAAAAAAAAAAAAAAAAAATAAATAAAACTATATAAGCTTAAGGAAAAAACACACAAAACAACCAGACGGCCTTTTGACTTAAACTCGCAATTTTCATCTCATTGGACAGGGAATTGTAAGTAGATCAAAATGGTTTAGGATCTCCGAAAACTGTGTTAAAATTGGAAAACGTTTTGTCTTCCACCATTTAGAGACAGTAAGGTTCAGAGACTTCTTTATACCGCCCTTTGCCGTTTGTCACCCGGCATTCGTCAGCGCTGACAGGCAGGAGAGGATTGACTGATTAATTGTTTTGGGTTTAACGGCCCTTTGGGACAGTATTTCAGACTATATCGGGCAGTCTCTCAGAAAGAGGGAGAAAGAAAAGAAATGATAGACCAGAGGTAAAAAATGCCCAAACAACGCTCAAGCGCACCTACTGCAGGCACAGTAGGCCCTTGCCCTGCAATGTTCCACCCGGCACTGGAGGAGAGGAAAAATCGTATTGCAAATTTACCTTCGATCTGGCAGTCTGTGATATAGAAAACAAGCAATGCATGAAAACTTGAAATTGCTTTTACACAAGATTTTATCGTTTGATATTTATAATATAATTATTATTATTATTATTGTTGTTGTCCGAGATTGAAAATTATTTTCGCTAGATCAAACCTGAAAATTTATGAACATGAACTAAAACGGGCATAACTGCCGCCAGTATCAAGATTTTTTACGCATCTGCGAATAAGATATTTTTTCAATTTTTTAAATTCGGTAATAAACGCAAACTGCAATTTTGGCGATGCATAAGGCTCCAAAGAATCATATTTCTGGATCCCTGGTTAACATTCATATTAAAGTTGAATCATATGCCGTGTAAAACGGCGGGAAAATCGTCTGACGTTACGTCAAACTTTGACGTCACTTATCTCAGTTTCACGTCGCGTGTCATAAGGTCGATTTCTATCTGGACGGGCTCATATTTTATCATGACGTCCCATCTGAGAGTGCAGTAAGGTCATGCATTAAACACAATAATCAACTAGTGGATTAAACATGCAAATTAAGTCATAATGGTATATGTTGATGCCCATAAATATGTCACGTTTTCTGATGGTGAAGCTATGACGTTTTTGTGCAAAGCTTGGCAATAAAATACAGTTTAAGTGTCATATAATTACTAGAATCTTGCATTTGTGCTCCCGTATCACTGAATTTATCAAACTTGTTGGGGAAAACCGATAAGATGCTCGGCATAGCGTTGCATCTTATCTTTTTCCTCAATTTGTTTAAAAAATTCAATAATACAGGAGCACTCGTGTAAGATCCTCTATATAATAAGGATCCCTGCATACCCTCAGAACTGGGACACAGGCATGACTGAAGAAGAAGTGTAGACAAAGATCAAGCTTCTAAAGGTTTCTCCTAAAGAGCTTACGTAATGGGGCACCTAAAACCATCAAATTTCCATTTGGAACAAATGGAAAATTAATGGTTTTTCATTGGCCAAATATTTAAGAACAATAGGGTACACTATCTACCAATCTACCAAGAGTATTAACAAAGTGGCGATTAGTAAACCAAGAATTCCAACAAACTCTATGTGTCACATATCATCGCAAGCCAAAGCTACTAAGTCCACTTTGTTCCTTATGTAATCTTGGCTAATGGCCTATTCATAATTTAATTTCCCAATGCACCATTTCAATGGATGTGAGCTACTTCAACTAATCCAATCAGATCATCAGTTAGAAAACATTTTACATATACAGGCGCCCTTGTGGGTGATAAAATATTGTGTTTACCATGAACAACTTCCAAAATACAGTAGCTGGTCAGTACTGAACCAATTCATCAGTATTTTTAACACTTATGTGAAGTTGTGGGACAACTGTGTTTTGAAATGGATCTATCTATAAAGTTTTATGAAGATATCCCGAACAGTTATCTAGTTATGGTGCGCACTAGACCTGCAGGGTAAAAACAATCAAAGGGGCATAACTTGAAAACTAAGGAACGGGGGGGGGGGGGGGGGGGGGGGGGGGGGGGGGGGGCAACCATTCTTACACGCAACACCTTCCCCCTACTTAATACATATGCCTATGAAATTTCATGAAGATATCCCAAATGGTTACTGAGTTATGGGGCGCAAAAGAATGTTTACGGACGGACGGACAGCGCCATGACATAATACGTCCATTTATTCACAACAGGCGTATAAAAATAATAATTAATGCAAAGGGAAACAACTCACTGCAGCCAAAAAACAGCACAGAGCAGAATCGAAATGCAAATAGGCCATCAGCCAAGGGTACATAAGGACCAAAGTGGACTTAGTACCCTTGGCTAGTGAGGATGTGTCTCCCATGTCTGTGCATTATAACAAAGCCGCCCTATACTACTTGCATGCTTGTAAGAGAGAAGTCAACAAAACTGATGTTACACCGACACAGCCACCAAAAGTGATATCTATGCCTCCCTTCTGCCAATCACATGTGACACAATAAACATGATAATTTTAGAATAATTACACTAACTGCAGCCCTCCAGATTAGAGGGAGTAAAAGGGATAATTTAGTGATAATTTTCCATATTTCCCTATAAACCTTTGTTGTGACCCCTCATCAGAACCGTCTCATCCAGATGGTTCTGATGAGGGGTCACAACATATGTTTTCATTCAGAAATAAGAAAAATTAACTCAAAATTATTTTCAAAAATTCCACTTATCTGGAGCTCTGTAATGGTTATGATATCTCAATATTTAAGGTCATTATTACATGTGTATGGGTACTGCTTCATAATTTTCAACCATTTTTGCATACAGGAACAACTTCTGTGACTTCCTGTTTGCTTCCATGGATGACACAGCCCTTCCGAAATGCGATTGACTTTTAAGAAAATAATATGCTCCTAAGGGAACAAATTCTTTCCTATAACAGTTGAGCACCTTTTACAAGGGAGGCCAAAAAAGGCTTCCTCTAAACTTGTATCCATAATAACAAAGAGTTACAGCCCTTGATTTATTTATAAATATGTGTTTTTCCTGGGTTGATTAAATTTTGTGAATCCATTGAAATATGTTGATTCAATTTTGTGAATCCATTGATATATATAGGATACATTTTCAAAGAGTTATGCCCCTTGGTCAGGGGATATAAATCTTGACCAGAAGAATCATATGGGGCTTCTCCTGAAGTCAACAATATCTTCCTCAAACCAAATTCTTTCCTTTAAGGGTAACCCTTACCTGAAAAGGGAACAGGAATGCAAACAAGAAGCCACAAAAGTTGTTTTCCTTGAAAAAAAATAGCAAAACATGGTGTTGCAATTCATCTTTATATCAAGGTGGATAGGTACACTTTTATGGGAAGCAACTCTTCATTTCTGCCTCCCATCTCAATGAGGGTCAGCTCTTAAAGGAAAGAATAGGAGCAAATTCTTTACTTTAAGAGTAGACCCCATTTTGGAAGGGCTTTGTCCTCCAGGGAAGCAAACAGGATGTCACCAAAGTTGTCTCCCTTTGTTAAATAGTTGAAAAACAAAGAGGTGTACACAGTCACTTTAAGATTACATGAATTAAATGCTACTATCAACTTTTTTCATCATGCTTCACTCTCTCCCTCTATTAGCTGTTGGTCTTCTAATATTGGTACTATTAAATTGTCTTTAGACATGAGGTTATATTTGGTTACAAACATGGTGAATCTTTTACACAGGCAAGTCTCATTCTGAAAAAGATCAAGAAACAAACTTTAAACATTTGATCAACAACTTTCATGTATCACAGTGGATGATCATGTGGTTTTCACATCACAGGAAATACTGGAAATTCCAGTACAACAATTGCTTCGTGGTTAATTTTTAAGAGAATTGTTGCCAAATGCAGTCAAATAGAATGAAGCGCAGTGAATGCGTGCTCGTAAGTACTTTCAACTGGTGTTCTTGTTTTTACTGAGGGTTTACTTGTTTTCACGTTTAAGCCTCCCCCAGTTTTGAACATCAACGTTATTCACGTGCCACTGCCTACTTTCTGTTTCGGATGTTGGAGGGCGATTAAATACAACAAGAGGGCCAAGAGGCCCTGATTCGCTCACCTGAGTAAAAAGGTCAAAGGTCAAACTAGGGTCATCATTTGAACAAACCTGATAGTTTGCAACCATTTCTAAATGGTTCTGAAGAAGAAGATTTTTGAATATTTTTCTATGTGTTGCTATGGTTCAATCCCAGGACCCCCTGGGGCGGGGCCATTTTGGACCAGGGGGCTATCATTTGAATAATCTTGGTAAAAAACCACTAGGCAATGCTACATACTTAACTAGAAATGTTTTTCAGAGAAAAACTGATGTCCCCCCACCAGCCCATTTCCCATCCCCTCTAATGAATAAAAAGCCTGTACAAATAAAATATCTATGCAAGTTTGGACAAAATTCATCCCCTGGATCTAAAGATATCCTACATAGAAGACTATGTCCTTCAAAAATGGTCAAGGTCACCAACTACTAAACATGTCTTAAACCTGTCACAACGATACATTCATGCAAGTCTGATGAATATCCATCCACTGGTTCAAGATATCTCATTTTTAAGAGAGAAAAATACACATTTGTAAGATAGCTTTTGACATTGAAAATGGGGTCAAGGTCATCAAAACACAGTACACTCTTGAGACTGTCCCATAGGTATATCTATGAAAGTAAAGTGGAAATCAAGCCAAAGGCTAAAGAGATACATCAATTTTAGTGAAATTTTCACATATCTAAATCCTCCTGTGACCTTGAAAATGAGGTAAAGGTCACCAAAATTTTGTTCAGCTCTAAAACTTGTTCAAATCATGTATCCACGAAAGCTTGGCGAAATTCCATCCATTGGTTCAGGAGATATTGTGGGTACAAGAAATTGCCATGTTAGTCCTCCAGTGACCTTTAAAATAAGTTCAAGGTCACCAAAATCTAAACAGCTCATAAACTTGTCCTAATCATGTATCCATGCAAGTTTTGTGAAATTCCATCCATTGGTTCAGGAGATATAGTGGGTACAAGAAATGGCCATCCAAGTCTTCCAGTGACCTTGAAAATGAGGTCAAGGTCACCAAAATCTAATCAGCTCAAAAACTTGTCCCAATAATGTATCCATGCAAGGTTTGTGAAATTCCATCCATTGGTTCAGGAGATGTAGTGGGTACAAGAAATTGTCATCTAAGTCCTCCAGTGACCTTGAAAATGAGGTCAAGGTCACCAAAATCTAATCAGTTCTTACACTTGTCCCAATGATATAGCCATGCAAGTTTGGTGAAATTCCATCCATTGGTTCGGGAGATATAGTGGGTACAAGAAATTGTCATCCAAGTCCTCCAGTGACCTTGAAAATGAGGTCAAGGTCACCAAAATCTAATCAGCTATTACACCCATCCCAATAATATATCCATGCAAGTTTTGTGAAATTCCATCCATTGGTTCAAGAGATATCCTGCATACAAGAAATTGGGTACAAGAAATTGTCATCTAAGTCATCAAATGACCTTGAAAATGAGGTCAAGGTCACCAAAATCTAATCAGCTCTTACACTTGTCCCAATGATGTATCCATGCAAGTTTGGTGAAATTCCATTCATTGGTTCAAGAGATATCGCGCATACAAGAAATTGTCATCTAAGTCCTCCTGTGACCTTGAAAATAAGATCAAGGTCACCAAAATCTAATCAGCTCATTAG
Organism: Ctena decussata; assembly: GCA_963989385.1. Lineage (NCBI taxonomy): Eukaryota > Metazoa > Mollusca > Bivalvia > Lucinida > Lucinidae > Ctena > Ctena decussata. Next base: position 37,080,645 of record OZ022512.1, on the reverse strand, counting down.
CTTGTCCCAACTAGAATTGTTTTCCTACGAAAAAACAGATGTCTCCCCCCTTTTTGATGTCAAAAGGATCAGTCATTAAGACGCCAAGGAAAAAACAATATGTTTCCCTACCCTGAAGCAGGGATTCATAATAAGTAAAAAGTATAAATGCAAGAGCTATTGTTGTTATGCTCTGCATGTCATGTAATGTTGACTGATATTCATTTTTAGTTTTTGTCAAAAAATATAAATGCAAGAGTTACAGTGCTCTGCACGTCGTCTATTTATATGTTGACTGATATTTGTATGAAGTTTCATGAATATAGCTTAAACGGTTTTCAAGTTATAGACCTAAGACGATTGAGACACGATTTTGTGAATGACAAAGTTCCAAGGGAAATAACTCAAATAGTATAAATGCTGTGCTCTGCAGGTTGTCTAGTGTTGACTGACATTTGTATGAAGTTTCGTGAATATAGCTTGTACGGTTTTCAAGTAATAAAGCGATTGAGACACGATTTTGTGACTGACAAAGGTCCAAGGGAAATAACTCAGGAAGTATAAATGCAAGAGTTATGGTTCTTGCACTATGCAATTCTTCTAGTGTTCATTGATATTTGTATGAAGTTTCGTGAATATAGCTTGAATGGTTTTCAAGTTATACAGCAGACACAACTGAGACACGATTTTGTGACTGACAAAGTTCTAAGGGAAATAACTCAAAAAGTATAAATGCTAAAGTTATGGTTCTTGCATTCTGCACATCGCCTCATGTTGATTGATATTTGTATGAACTTTCATGAATATAGCTTGAATGGTTTTAAAGTTATAGACGGACTCGACTGAGACGCAATTTTGTGATGGACAAAGTTCCAAGGGAAATAACTCAAAAAGTATAAACGCCAGAGTGCATTCTGCACGTCGTCTCATGTTGACTGATATTTGTATGAACTCTCATGAATATAGCTTGAATGGTTTTGAAGTTATAGACAGACTCGACTGAGACGCAATTTTGTGATGGACAAAGTTCCAACGGAAATAACTCAAAAAGTATAAATGCCAGAGTTACCATTTGTGCACTCCGCACATCGCCTCATGTTGATTGATATTTGTAAGAAGTTTCGTGAATAAAGCTTGAGCAGTTTTCAAGTTACAGAGCGGACACAGTTGAAACACAATTTTGTGATGGACTAAGTTCCAAGGGAAATAACTCAAAAAGTATAAATGCCAGAGTTACAATTCTTCAGGGATGAGAATGAGGCATAACAGCCAATCAGGAAAAGGGATACTAGCAATTTTTGAGACCCATGGAATGCTTCACCTGAGCCATATTTTACATAGATTTATGCCTGAGGGAGGTCTACTGACCACGGGAAATAACTCAAAAAGTATAAATGCCAGAGTTACCATTCTTGCACTCTGCACGTCGTCTCATGTTGATTGATATTTATATGAAGTTTCGCGAATATAGCTTGAGCCGTTTTCAAGTTATAGAACGGACACAATTGAAGCACAATTTTGTGATGGACTAAGTTCCAAGGGAAATAACTCAAAAAGTATAAATGCCAGAGTTACCATTCTTGCACTCTGCACGTCGTCTCATGTTGATTGATATTTATATGAAGTTTCGCGAATATAGCTTGAGCCGTTTTCAAGTTATAGAACGGACACGATTTGTGACAGACAGACGGACAGACAGACAGACAGACGGACGGACAGACAGACGCCCGGGGAAAAACAATATGTCTCCTGACCCTGAAGGGGGGAGACATAATGATATATCCATGCAAGTTTGGTGAAATTCCATCCATTGGTTCAAGAGATATCGCGCATACAAGAATCTGTCACGCCCACGCCGACGGGATCCGCACTGAAAACAATATGTCCCCCCTCACCTATGGTGGGGGCACATAATAATTTCAAGCATCTGAGCCAAGTGGTTCTGAAGAAGAAGACTTTTGAATATTTTTCTATGTATTTCTATGGTTCAAACCCAGGACCCCTGGGGCGGGGCCATTTTGGACCCTGAGGTCATCATCTGAACAAACTTGTTAGAGGAGACTAGGAAATGCTACATACCAAATGTCAAGCATCTGAGCCAAATGGTTCTAAAGAAGAAGACTTTTGAATATTTTTCTATGTATTTCTATGGTTCAAACCTAGAACTCCCTGCCATGGGGCCATTTTGGACTCGAGGGGAAACCATTTGAACAAACTTGGTAAAGGACTACTAGGCAATGCATCATACCAAATTTCAAGCATCTAAGCCTTGCAGTTCTGAAGAAGAAGATCTTTGAATATTTTCTTTGCATTTCTATGGTTCAAACCTCCCTGCCATGGGGCCATTTTGGACCCTGGGGCCATCATTTGAACAAACTGGGTAAAAGACTATTAGGCAATGCTAAATACCAAATTTCAAGCATCAGAGCCTTGCGGTTCTAAAGAAGAAGTTTGAATATTTTTCTATGTATTTCTATGGTTAAAACCTGGGACTCCCTGCCCAGGGGCCATTTTGGACCCTGAGGGCCACCATTTGAACAAACTTGGTAGAGGACCACTAGGCAATGCTACATACCAAATTTCAAGCATCTGAGCCAAGCAATTCTGGTGAAGATGATTTTTAAGTATATTTTAGTTTCCAACCCAAGACCCCCTGCCCCAGGGCCATTTTGGACCCTGGGGCCACCATTTGAACAACCTTGGTAGAGGACCACTAGGCAATGCTACATACTAAATTTAAAGCAACTGTGCAAAGCAGTTCTGGACAAGAAGGTTTTTAAGTGTATTTTAGTTTCTAACCAAAAACCCCCTGCCCAAAGGGCCATTTTGGACCCTGGAACCACCATTTGAACAAACTTAGTAAAGGTCCACTAGAAAATGCTTCATATCAAATACCAAAGCCCTAGGCCTAGCGGTTTCAGAGAAGATGTCATTTAAAGCAAATTGTTGACGCCTCACGACGCACAAAGCACGACGGACACTGCATGATCACAATAGCTCACCCTGAGCCTTTGGCTCAGGTGAGCTAAAAACTATAAAACTCATGTTAAAATCGCGAATATCGTCTGAAAGTACCCATGACTACACATTAACTGCGCTGCATTTTGAAAGAATGCATACAGAAACAATGAAATTATTAACTAAAATGTGAAGAATTCCTCATGTTTCCTTGTTCAGAATGACGAAGGAAAATGACGCAAGAAAGCACATGATCATCCACCCTGATGTATACCACCCCTAACAAACTATAGATGTCACTTGCAAGCAACGTTTTCTCAAAATTACACCATTTCATGTGGTCCAGTGTTCAGAATTTTCTGTAAATGGTGTACAGTCCAAAGTCTCCAAAAAGACACTTTGCACCAAATACATTAATAAAACGACAATCTTACTTCATTAAAGCCAGTCCTGACCTTTTGTTGACTTTGCAAACTCTCCGACCAAACACATTTTTTTTCATTATATTGCGATGTTTTTAGTCAAAGTGTTTGGGAATTCTACAACATTTCAGGAGGCTACGGTACTTTAATGACAAAATATTGTCCTTTTCCAGTACAGTTCATGCAAGCAGCCATTTCTCGAAAAAATATTAAAGTGAAGAAATTTGTTGGTATTCCAAATAGACAACTGTCCAAAGAGGTGTTCTTGGATCAGTGTTTGAGGTGCCAAATGACATAGGTTGTTGTCCTTGTTATAAAGTCCAATGTATGCATCATATACTCACTACTCAAGATAACGTAAATACACATACACATGTACCTATGATCAGAGAAGCAAAGGTAATGTAGTGGTTTACATGCTAGATTACCAATCCAGGGGTCACAGGTTCTACCCTTTGCTCCTCTAGTCTTTCAGATGAGACTTTGAAATGTGGTCCCATCTCTGTATAACCTATGTGTTGGTGGGACGTTAAACCAGAGTTCAGTCACACATCTATGTTTAGCATCAGTCTGCATTTAGAACAATCTTTTATACTGTCCATTTTAATGTGTATGGTTGCATCTTCGTATTTTTTTTTTTTTCAATATTTTTTGCATTCCTGTTTGCTTCCTTGGAGGAAATGGAGTCTCCTCTGAAAGAACAAGAGGGCCAAGAGGCCCTGAATCGCTCACCTGAGCAAAAAGGTCAAAGGTCAAACTAGGGTCATAATTTGAACAAACCTGATAGTTTGCAACCATTTCCAAATGGTTCTGAAGAAGATTTTTGAATATTTTTCTATGTGTTGCTATGGTTCCAACCCTGGACCCCCTGGGGCTAGGCCATTTTGGACCCTGGGGCCATCATCCAAATAATCTTGGTAAAGGACCACTAGGCAATACTAAAAGCTAAATTTCAAGCCTCTGAACCAAGTGGCTCTGAAGAAGAAATGTTTCTAGTATTTTTCTATTTATTTGTATGGTTCAAACCCAGGACCCCCTGAGGTGGGGCCATTTTTGACCCTGGTGCCATCATTTGAACAAACTTGGTAAGGGACCACTAGGCAATGCAACATTCCAAATTTCAAGCATCTGCACTAAGGGGTTCTGAAGAAGAAGATTTTTGAGTACCTTTTAATTTCAAACCCAAGACGCCCCCCCCAGGGCCATTTTGGATCCCAGGGCCACCATTTACACAAACTTTGTAGGGGTCCCCCAGGCAATGCATCATACCAAATGTGTACATGTATATTATGCATGATCTGTTTATAGTATTATTTGAATATCTGAGCCATCTGAGCCAAGTGGTTCTGAAGAAGAAGATTTTTGAATAGTTTTCTATGCGTTTCTATGGCTCAAACTCAGGAATCCCTGCCGCAGGGCCATTTTGGACCCTGATGCCATCATTTGAACTAACGTGATAAAGGACTACAAGGCAGTACATCATAGCAATTTTCAAGCATCTGAGCCAAGTGGTTCCGAAGAAGAAGATTTTGAATATTTTTTATGTAGTTCTATGGTTCAAACCCAGGACCCCCTGGGGAGGGGCCATTTTAGACCCTGGGGTCATCATTTGAACAAACTTGGTAAAAGACTACTAAGCGAAGCAACATACCAAATTTCTAGAATCTGAGCCCAGTGGTTCTGAAGAAGAAGTTTTTTAAATATTTTTCTATGTATTTCTATGGTTCAAACCTAGGACTCCCTGCTGGGGGGCCACTTTGGATCCTGGGGCCACGTTTTGAACAAACTTTGTAAAGGACTACTAGGCAATGCATCATACCAAATTTCAAGCATCTAAGCCTTATTGTTCTGAAGTAGAAGATTTTTGAATATTTTTATTTGCATTTCTATGGTTCAAATCTTGGACTCCATGCCAAGGGGGCATTTTGGACCCTGGGGCCACCAGTTGAACAAACTTGGTAAAAGACTATTAGGCACTGCTATATACAAAATTTCAAGCATCTGAGCCTTGCGGTTCTGAAGTAGAAGAGTTTTGAATTTTTTTCTATGTATTTCTGCGGTTCAAACCTGGGACTCCCTGCCCCGGGGCCAATTTGGACCCTGGGGCCACCATTTGAACAAACTTTGTAAAGGACTACTAGCCAATGTTACAAACCAAATTTCAAGCATCTGAGCCAAGCAGTTCTGGAGAAGAAGATTTTTAAGTATTTTTTAGTTTTAAACCCAAGACCACCTGCCCTGGGGCCATTTCGGACCCTGGGGCCACCATTTGAACAAACTTGGTACAGGACCATTAGACAATAATACATACCAAATTTCAAGCATCTGAGCCAAGCAGTTCTGGTGAAGATGATTTTTAAGTATTTTTTAGTTTCAAACAGTTCTGGTGAAGATGATTTTTAAGTATTTTTTAGTTTCAAACCCAAGACCCCCTGCCCCAGGGCCATTTCGGACCCTGGGGCCACCATTTTAACAAACTTGGTAGAGGACCATTAGACAATAATACATACCGGTACCGAATTTCAAGCATCTGAGCTAAGCAGTTCTGGAGAAGAAGATTTTTAAGTATTTTTTTAGTTTCGAACCCAAACCCCCCTGCCCCAGGGCCATTTTAGACCCTGGGGCCACCATTTGAACAAAGTTGGTAGAGGTCCACCAGACAATGCTTCATAGCAAATATCAAAGCCCTAGGCCTAGTGGTTTCAGAGAAGATGTCATTTATAGCAAATTGTTGAGGACGGACGACTCACAACGCAGGACGGACGACGCACAACGGACACTTGGTGATCACAATAGCCCACCCTGAGCCTAAAGGCTCAGGTGAGCTAAAAATAACTGCTCCCTCCATGAGCAATTCTTTCCTTCAACCCATTCCATTGGAGATACCCCTCTAGGGGTATGTGGGCAAACAGTTTGGGTCCCGAAAAGGCCCAACAAACGTGGGGCCTGATCTGAGATCCAAATTGTTTTCTGCCTAGTCATCATTTCTACAAGAGTTAAATAGACCCATATTGTCAAAATATTCTTGATTTTTGATGCAGAGGACAATTTCAGCAGACGACAAAAAATACCGAGAATGCAATGGGTTAAGAGTTGACTCCTGTTTATAAAGAATACAAAAATAAAATGGCAGAGTTGCTGCCCTTGGAAGTGTACCCATTCACCTTAAGGTTCCCTTTGACATAACTCTAAAAGATTTTATAAACTTACCTCATATTCATCAAACAGTGTTCTATGGTGGAAGTAAGCATGTGAGAATATTCTGTACACTCGTCGACACACTGATCCTAGCTTTGCAACTGATGATTCTTTTATACTAACCCTGTAAGATCACAAAATCAACAATACATTAACTGCACAAATGAGCCCTGACAAAGTGGCAAGGTGCTCAGCAAAGATTCAGATCAGCCTGGGCATCTGCCCAGTCTGATCAGAGTCTTCACTGTGCACTTAAAGGGTAGCTATGGGTCTAAGCTACCTCCATGCTGACAGCATGTTGTTATAGGTGCGTTTATTTCACTATTACGAAATTTTGGTCAAGTGATTAGGCTAAAATCTGTGGCCCCTAAAATTTGATTTTATTGGACTTTTCACAATTTTTTACGCAAGAATACAGCAAGTCAAAAAATCCGCATTGAAAGACATTTAGTATTTTATCTATTTTTTTAGCCGCAACAAGCTTCTTCTCTCTATCATTTAGCTGCATACATACTGGCAATCTGGTCCTTCATGAAATTTTAAATCTTCTGTAAACATTTAGGGTGGCAGATATACCATGAATATTTGGCTAAATTTGGAAAGGATTTGCCTGTCTTGGCCATGGAGGCTTAAAACAAACAAGTGGTTGTGTTGTTGTGTTTGATAATAAAATTAAATGAGCTAATTTTACTACCAACAAATGGGTATTGACAAGATCATATTTAACAGAAAATGCTGTTTTCCTGGGGTTTTTTTTTTTTGCAGCTTTTTCAACTTAGTCGGAGAAAGCAAAAACATGGCTGATGCCTGAAAAATACCCCAGAAAATCAAACCTTATGCGTGCTTATGTTATCCACCAAATATGGTGTGTGTGTTTAATTTACCTGCTGATAACTACGCATAAAGTATCTAATGCAACAAACATCCTTCTAAAGGCAATGAAAATCTGTTACGGTCAACTGTCAGCTCAAACATTCCGTCGAAAAACTGATTTCTTTGATTCAATTATAACTGTATTAAACCCGCTCAGTAAAGGGCGCGGTAACTAGATTTGTGGCGTCATTCTGTGAACCGCTAGCTAGCAAAGTGACCGCCGCGGAAATCGTTAAAATGTAGCTGACAGGTACCGTTATAAATAAATTTTGTGACAACGATCAACTGAGCCGCCGTCTGTGAGCAAAATACTTTGATCCTTTGTCTTTTTATTATTTTGAGATAACGGAACGTTTCTGAATCTCCTCCAACAACGAAATGTTGCAGTAGTTGATTGACCCGTAGTATGTCTGCATGAATATAAATCTCGAACAAAGCATTTTTTATAAAGCAACTGATCAAAGGTGCTAAAATTAATGTGAACACACTGAAAATTGTTGAATCATTAATCTGTATAGCCCCAAAAATTAAAATGGTCAAATCTGCAAACACCATAGATCCAGATGAGGTGGCTCATAATGAATAGCCTCAACTGGTTCTACAGTGTTTGCTCTCTAGGTATTAATTCTCAATATGATATAGCCCACAAAATACAAGCTTAAAAATTTTGTCTTCTTTTTTTTTTGACACTTTGAGTGATAAAACATCAATTCTTCTAGACTTCAAATGAAAAAGTGTTGTTCATTTCAAATAGCTTTAATTCCAAAATGCATAAATTAAAACATTCTAACCCTTAAAGCACTAAAAGCAGACGACAAAATTCACGTCTGTAAAATTTCAAAAACTGTTTCATCCAAGTTATATCATATTGTAAATTTAAAGGTTAGAGGGCAAACACTGTAGCTCCAGATGAGGTGGCTCATAATGAGCCGCCGCAACTGGATCTACACTGTTTGCAAGTGCAACTATTTTCATTTTTCGAGGCTTTAGGGTTATAAGAAGATTTTTGTTGTACTAACCTGCTAGGGAAATATTTGTTACTATTTAATAAACATGCTGCACCATCTAGAGTATGTCTTGTGTAGTCTATAGCTGGGCACTGAAATAATACAATATGTACCAGAATTACTGTAAAAATTCTATCCATTGAGACATACAGTCAAATCTGTCTTACAAGGTCACCAAGAGGGAAGACAAAAATTGGCTGCTAAAGACAAGTGACCCCTTTATACAAGTTCATTTACACTCTATTTTGGCTTTGGAACCCAAAAAGGTGGAACACAATGACTGCCACTGCAGTTTTGTCTTAGTTTTTTTTTTTGTTCTTCCTGTTGTTGCTTTCTTTTTCCAGCCCCAGGACCGAAGAGATTATAAGTATCTTTCATGGGTATTAGGTGTGGATAGAAAAATCTGTCACAAGGGTCACTGTTAGGCGTCAAGAGGCTTGCCATGTGATGCTGAACAGTGATCCCGAGTGAAAGATTTTTCTATCCGCACCTAACACCCATGATAGATACTTTTTCTTGCACATCACAATTTGTTTCAACTATAGAACTTGTTAAACTGCGTAATTTTAGTGCTTGAGAGGTTTCAAAGACGCTGCTTTCAATGACCATCATTCAGTTATTTAAGTCAATGTCTGCCTTGCAAAAACTGACGTCATTTTTGCTGTCTTCGTGACATCATCATCTAAAAATCCAACGTCACTTGACGACGCAGATAGGTGACCTCAAATATAACCAATGCATTGAATGCTTGTGATTTTTACCTGGTCCTGGGTGAGATAATATCGGTGATAAGATTTGTAGGTGCAGGGGAAACACGCGAATATCCTTATCCGGTGCGTAAGAAAGCCCTATCCGACAAAATTCTCTTGCTCATTTATTAATGCTCATTTGCCTTATATTCCATTGTAGTTTAAATAGTATCAATATAATGCTATTCACTTAAAATGCTACATGCCTTTCAAAAGATGACTACTTACCTCTTTCGGTGTTTTGTGTGCCGCACAGAGGAATATCCATTGTTCTGTTGCTGTCATTTGTGTGCAGGTCTCTGGGTTACAATCATTCTGTGAAAATTAAATCTCTAGATGACATGCATATTATGTTAGAAACCGACTTTTTCTGCAGGTTGTAAAAACTTGCTACCTGGTAGAAGATTTAGCAGCAACACTAAACATACAAGTATCTGGTAGCAGAAATTCGCATTCAAATTACAGGTTTCTTGTAACCAAATTAGTTGTCAGATTTACTACCAAATGATCAAAGGCATTGACAATGCCTTTGAACATAAAAGTGTTTGCAGTCTTTCAAACAGTAGTAATATTTCACAAAAATCAACTTGTACCTCAAAGAAATTAATCTCGTTACAAAATTCTTAGGCAACTTTTTGCTGCCTATGTCTTCAACTAGTGCCAATGGGACTGTCAGACTGCAATTAATGCTTCTTGTCACTTTTGATTTAGAACCCCGGCATAATTTGATAATACATGTAGTTTTGGGAAAATGTTTCTTAAATTATCCTGAAAAACCTTTATAATAAGGAAAGTAAGATATAAAGGGGTAACTGAGGGATAAGTTCCCATATTTTGCCATAAAATCATATCTTGTGACCCCTCATTAGAACCTCCTCAGCAAGACAATTCTAATGTGGGATCACAACTTGTTCAGAAATAAGAAAATTATTTCAAAATTTTCCTCCAAACTGCTCTGGAGCTCTGTGTAACCCTTATCTTATGTCTCCAAGCCCCATATGACATGGATAATATGGGTATTTAATGTCTCCATAGTCCTACCAGTGATAAAAATTGTCAAAATACAAATCATTATGAAACCTGTACAGCCTTCAGAATTAATGAAATATGTCAGTTGATTTGCTTTTTTGTATCATATAACTGGCAAAAAAGAAGGAACAAGGTGTTTTGGAGAAATGATAAGTCTCTCCATAAAAATACGGTTTTCATCTCAGGTTCCCCGTTCAGCAATGAAATAACGCAACCTCGGCACAATCAATGGGATCCTTGCTTAACACTTTTGTACATTGTATTTTTATCAACTGTTAAATGCCTGTACCTTGTATTTTTATCTCCTGTACCTTGTGTTTTTTACCACGAAATAAAGCTAGTGAAATCGAAAGTAGGTCATTTTAGTTTGCAACTAAAATGACATAGTTATTTTTTCAAATCTATTTTATGGTAAACTCAAGGACGTTTTGATTTTTCAGCTGGCCAATGATCAATGGCGAAACTGTAGTGAGAAGTTTGCAGCGATACCTCACGATAAAATCTTTCATGCTGATAGAGCTATGGGGCCTTTAAGAAATGAATTTTTTTAACGCTTGGTCTCATCTGCCAATGCATTGCCATAAAACAGAGCCAAATCGGAAAACTTGGCGAAATTTCCACTGAAACCAGCAAGTAATTACCTATGTCTTGCTTCTGACATTCCAAGATGAGATAAAAATTATCTTACACTCACTTGTAACTTGACTGCTAAACCATTGAGTTCCATACAGAATTGTCTGAAAGTAACAAATAAAAGCAGAAACCATAAAAATTCTAAGTATTGGGACAGACAGGTCTGAGCAAACAGTGCAGACCCAGATCAGACTGCTCCTTGAGCAGTCTGATTAGGGTCTACACTGTTTGTCATTCAAACTGCACCTTTTGGACTCAATACTGAATTGTAAAATCAGAATATTCCATTATAATGTAGCTATGATAATTTAGGTGTCCCAATTCTTATGAGGGGCTACAACATAAGTTCCTTTAATTCAACTTTCCGAAGCCAGACTTACTTTAAACAAGTATACTTCTCTCCATTAACTGTAAGGTGAATCACAGACTTATTGTGGGGCATTCAACACATGCGATTGTGTTTGTGGGACTATGTCACATGCTAAGTTGTTGTTGCAATTGGTCAGTTTAACACTATCAGGTGACTTTTGAGTGACACTCTGGGTGCGGCTGGAAAAGGTCTATAGTGAAATAAAGAGGAAATCATAAAACAATTATCAATTATTTTACAGAAATATGCATTACTCAAGAAGTTTGAATTTTATAAAACTTTGTAAAGCTAAAGGTAGATAGCCTTTAACAAAATCAAAGTCTATAGATGCAAAAACATCTATTTCATTAAATCTACTTTCTAGCAAAAAATATTCACAAAATCCATGAAAAATTCTCCACTTTTCAGAGCTCTAGATAAGAGGGAGTATTAGGTGATAATTAGGGATAATTTTAGTTTATTCTGCATTAAAACATATTTTGTGACCCCTCATCTGAACCGTCTCAACGAGACGGTTCAGATGAGGGGTCACAATATATAGTTTCGATGAGAAATAAGAAAAATTATCCTTAATTATCATCAAATACTCCCTCTTATCTAGAGCTATGACTTTAGTTCTGTTACCTTAAATGCTCATATTTCCAGACCCCTTCATCCTGGCCATCAGGAGGTGTGAGTATCTCCTCTACGTTGGTAACATCTTTCCCAATAGTCTGTTGAATAAACTGCTGTACAGCTAGGGTACTGTCCATCTCCTCAAATGATTCATCTGGCCAACGACACCAGTTCTAGAAATACCATAAAAAATTCTAAGTATTTGGACAGATAAGTCTGGGTAAACAGCACAGATCCAGATCAGATTGCTTGAAGTGTTTCCCCTAGACTGAGAAGGGGCAGGGTGCTGCTGAAGAAAAGAGAACTTTTCGTGTAGTGAAGGGCATCTTGAAGGGCACTGTTACTGTGCTTATTATTCCTCTAATAATTAATCCCAAGACTATGTATGACATTTCAGAGCAGTAACATAAGCATTTAAAGTTTAATATTTTAGTGTAATTCAACATTGCTGTTCATACGTAGTGTCATCACTGACCATTCCACTGCTGAAATGCTTAAAAACAATCCAATTTTCTGCCATTTTAACTTCATCACATCTTCCCGATTTTTCCCTGACCCTCAATATAAACATCCAAAATTGCAATTACAGCTGCACCTCGTATGATGTGTCTTATTTGTCCTAGCCCAATGTAAGGGCTCGGGACTAACTGCTCTGATCATAGGTCCTGGTCTCCTGGACCAGGACCTATGATCAGAGCAGTTAGTCCCGAGTGGTGAATGATCGTCCTTGAACGTATTGTCACCAGTAAACAACAATTCTCAGTTCAGATTCTGAGCCAACTTTTGATAAAAGCTGATACGTGGTCAAACTTTAAATCTGTCTATCTCAATACCAAGTTCAAATGTACAACGCACAGTTCCCCCCCCCCCCCCCTCTGTCTATCTCAATACCAAGTTCAAATGTACAACGCACAGTTCCCCCCCCCCCCCCTCTGTCTATCTCAATACCAAGTTCAAATGTACAACGCACAGTTCCCCCCCCCTCTGTCTATCTCAATACCAAGTTCAAATGTACAACGCACAGTTCCCCCCCCCCCCCCTCTGTCTATCTCAATACCAAGTTCCCCCCCCCCCCTCTGTCTATCTCAATACCAAGTTCAAATGTACAACGCACAGTCCCCCCCCCCTCTGTCTATCTCAATACCAAGTTCAAATGTACAACGCACAGTTCCCCCCCTCTGTCTATCTCAATACCAAGTTCAAATGTACAACGCACAGTTCCCCCCCTCTGTCTATCTCAATACCAAGTTCAAATGTACAACGCACAGTCCCCCCCCCCTCTGTCTATCTCAATACCAAGTTCAAATGTACAACGCACAGTTCCCCCCCCCCCCCCCCTCTGTCTATCTCAATACCAAGTTCAAATGCACAACGCACAGTTCCCCCCCCCCTCTGTCTATCTCAATACCAAGTTCAAATGTACAACGCACAGTTCCCCCCCTCTGTCTATCTCAATACCAAGTTCAAATGTACAACGCACAGTCCCCCCCCCCTCTGTCTATCTCAATACCAAGTTCAAATGTACAACGCACAGTTCCCCCCCCCCTCTGTCTATCTCAATACCAAGTTCAAATGTGCAACGCACAGTCCCCCCCCCCCCCTCTGTCTATCTCAATACCAAGTTCAAATGTACAACGCACAGTTCCCCCCCCCTCTGTCTATCTCAATACCAAGTTCAAATGTACAACGCACAGTTCCCCCCCCCCCCCCCTCTGTCTATCTCAATACCAAGTTCAAATGCACAACGCACAGTTCCCCCCCCCCCTCTGTCTATCTCAATACCAAGTTCAAATGTACAACGCACAGTCCTCCCCCCTCTGTCTATCTCAATACCAAGTTCAAATGTACAACGCACAGTTCCCCCCCCCCCCCTCTGTCTATCTCAATACCAAGTTCAAATGCACAACGCACAGTCCCCCCCCCCTCTGTCTATCTCAATACCAAGTTCAAATGTACAACGCACAGTTCCCCCCCCCCCCCCTCTGTCTATCTCAATACCAAGTTCAAATGTACAACGCACAGTTCCCCCCCCCCCCCCCTCTGTCTATCTCAATACCAAGTTCAAATGTACAACGCACAGTTCCCCCCCCCCCTCTGTCTATCTCAATACCAAGTTCAAATGCACAACGCACAGTTCCCCCCCCCCCTCTGTCTATCTCAATACCAAGTTCAAATGTACAACGCACAGTCCCCCCCCCTCTCTGTCTATCTCAATACCAAGTTCAAATGCACAACGCACAGTCCCCCCCGAATTCCTCTTTAGGGGAAACACTGCTGCTCTTATATGCAATTTCATCTGCTTCTTTAGAATACATTATTGAAATGCAAAATGAAACTGTTCCATGTTTAGATAAATACAGTAATTATTTTAAGTGCCCAGTGTTAGAAATTAACTTTTCTTGCAAATAGCAAGTACTTGCTACCTGGCAAGTGCTTGCTACCTGGTATAAAAGCTAGTACATGTACTTAGCAAAACTCAAATATCTGGTAGCAAAAAACTGGAGGTCAAAAACAGTCCTCTTGCCACTTAACAGTTGTCAGATTGATGACAAAACAAAATTCTATAAGGTCAAAAGCATTGAAAATGCATTTGACCTTATGGAATTGTGTTTAGTGTTACTTATAGAAGCAGTAATTTAATGAAAATCTGCTAGTACTTCCAAGAAGTTAACATTTACTTAAGAATTCCTAGGCAGCAAATTTTTGCTACCCACTTTCTCTTCAGGTGGCAAATGAGATTTTTAGGTGGCAAATTTGCTACTTGCTACTGTTAATTTCGAACCTTGGTGCCACAATTTTTTCAATGTTTATTGTATACAACATAGTTCTTTGTAAGGTAAACAGCTTTCCTTGGGCCAATGCAAGGCTCCATTTCCCTAGGCAAAGTCTATCTTTTCTTATTTGCGGAGAAAAAACTTCCCACTTGTGAATTTTATAAACATGCAGGCCAAAGAAAAATTATATATATTTCTTGATCAGGGATTTTCCTAGGCCAACTAAGGGCCCCTATTTTTCCCAATTTAAAGTTAAAACATTTCTCAAAATAAAGAGAATATTTCCCATTTTCTCATTTTAAATAATTCTACACTTGGGTGAAAATTTCACGAAAATCAAACCAAACTTATCAAAGTTACAGACATTCACATTTGTAGCAATTATTCACCCATAATTCTCATAAAATCAAATTAAAAATAGTTCAAAATGTAACAAGACCTGTATCGTACAGGATAGCTCCCCTGCAGTGCCTTGCCCATCACATAAAAAAACCTTTCACGTAAAACTTAAAAGTGTGAAGCCAACGCCGACACCTAAGTGACAACAAAAGCTCTCTGTACTTTTGTACAGACAAGCTAAAAACTTTATGATTTTAACTGAATGTAAAAAAGAGATCTTGTTTTTATCATCCAGTCAAAATTTCCTGATTTCCATTATTCCCGTGCTGTTTTTCACAAATTCAACTGTCCCTGGACCCAAGTTCAGAAAGGTAAGAAAATACCTGTTGATGCAAAAGCATGAAATATGTTCCAGCTGGCTTCCCTATGGCAACATGACGAGCTACATGCTTAAAAACTTAATAGAAGTGTAGAATACTACAGATGTTCTTTTCTCTATTTTCTTCTCTTTTGCACTTATTTTAAACTTTGCATTTGATCTACAGTCTCAATTATGCACAGGTCATTTGCTACCATGGCTACCACAGAGATGGGGAATTAGCAGGGACTGACTTTTCAGTTTGCTGCATTCCACTAGATGCCCTGGACTGCAGGTACAAATGTTTTATCAAATCCCTGGTAAAAGCCACCAGCTCACTTGGACTTAGTCTAGCAAGTGGGATCGCTATCACTGATCACTGTGATGGTGTCCTAGTTACTTTGACAGCTAATCAAAAACTCTGTCATTGGGACACAGTTTAGGTAAATACAGTATGAAAGCCCTGGTAACCCCAACAAATCCTTGGCTCTTGGGTAGCCTGGGTTGCACACCACTAGTGCATTATCTACAGACAGTATACCCAATTCTCCTACTTCCGTAGTTTTGACTATTTCCGTAGTTTGCCGGGGTCTATGTCAACAGCTGATCACGTGACCTCCCATTGCCAGCACAATATCTATAGTCCAGTTCAAATCACCAGATATTAAAATTTTCTGTTTTCATTGCAATGTTACTCTTTTATTCCACAATCAAATTCACTAGAAAGATAACTGGAGTTATGTGTTAATAAAACTGTAGGACCTGAGTTCAAATTTATATTGAAAACTAAAATTTTAACTGAACCAGAAAATTTTTACACATGTGAGTTAAGTAAATCCACTTCTTTGAACTGCACTATATTTTACCAAAATTTCCCACGTTCTGACCTCAAGAGCCAAAACTTCCGTTTAACCTATGGACCTCAGGAGAAAGTCCCTTACAGTGGGCACTGATTTTAAAGAAAGGTTTAGCTTACATTTATTTAATGCTGTGACTTCATTTTTTGACAAGTAAGTCATCAATTTCCAGACATTTTATTGCAAACGATTTAAATATTATAACGCACCAGTAAAAACATTATTTGACCACTTCTATTTAGTGCTACGTAAATAGGAGCATAGGGCATACGTGCCGACTTTAAGTCAAATGTATATTAGGAAGTTTCTGAAGCATGAGAGATCTGATATGCATAGGAAGAATAAGACGTTTCCAGGGACTCTGTCAGTGTCAAGACATTGAAATGGACTTTTATCAATGATATCTTTGACATAATATGAACATGTCAGTGGTTGAACATATTTTCACATCAGTTAAAGAATATCTATCTATCTATCTTCCTTTACGTCTTAACCCCCGAGGGGGACGTCAGACGGGTTCCGGCGAACCAAGTGCTGAAGGGGGTTAGCTGAAATAAAAGTATAGGAAAGTGTGTGAGATGAGTTTGTACAGTGCGATAAAGAGTGTTAGTATAGTTAAAAGATAAAAACAGAAATTGGTGTTTAGGGAGAGACATGGAATATGATCCAGTGTTCCCACTCAATTTCTAAATTGCGGGTTTTCATACCCCCAATTAATGAAATCTGCGGGTATGAAGCTGAAATTTGAGGGTACAACGTAGGGAAGCAAAATAAAACAAAGACAACATGCTGGAATAGCTGTAAATTAGCTGTTTTTTAAAAGGAAATTGTAAAAGTGACTTAGTGTATGCATATACATTAATTCAAGTATAAAAGGCAGTTAAAGGGAAATCACCTCAATGTTCGTGCGCATACGTTTTGACGCAGCGTCATTCTTTCCCGCCACGGTTATCATGACGTCGTTTTGCCGTTTCACGTTGGTAATACCAATTAAAATGCCTGTGCTGTCGACCGAGCCATTTTGTCACCATCTTTACAAGCAAAAGTGGTTATCGACCGAGAAAATTGACAGCAGTATAAGCTCAGTCGACTATTATAATCAATGGTATCATTTACTGCTCAGTAAACAGTTGCAGTCTGTGTCGATAGCAACCTTGCACAATACCGATTCAGTCGACAGCACAAGGAGGCATATTGTTATTACTGGCCCAAAATATTTTTGTGTATAAAGTAAATCAATATGTGTCAGTTCATTTACCCTCAGAACAAAAAGTTATGCAACTGGATTTGGATTTTGATTGTTTCAGTTCCTGGTCTTTGCATACTTTTTACTTTTGATACTCAACTAGAAATAAAGGAATTAGGCATAATTTAAAGGATTCAAACAATTTTGTTGATGAGCCTGGGTTGCTCAGTAGGTTAAGCGCCGGTCTGCCGATCTAGCGGTTCTGGGTTCTATTTCCGCACAAGGCAGAAATCCTTTTAACCGTAAACAGGGTTTCATTGCACACAGCCTTTCATTACCACCCTCCCATCCTCCTGGTATGAAATTGCAAATCATCCACCCATCTGCTTCCAAGATTTAACGCAGGTGATACAAACAAGAAGTTCAGCTAAGACTTATACATAATTTTACAACGGCCAAGCAGAACTTTCCACAGGACTCAGAGATTGTTAATGGGAGCAGGGAAAACTGGCTGCTCATCTTCGGAAATTGGTCTTAGCACTAATGATAAAATGAAATCATGCACCACGGACCAAGCTTTGATGATGTTTCTGTGAAAATACATGTAGGGCAGTGGCCGGATCCAATATACAATGTTCATGTATGAGCTTGTTCATCAGATATAAATGGAATATACTCCTGTGCCTGAAAAAAGTTCGAATATTCTATGAGAAATAACAATGGCCATGCTGCCTAGTTTCAGTCCTTGGAATTTCTCTCATTACTGCGTTGTCTGCATATGAGAAAATTTTGGAGGCGACAGTTTAATACAGACTATATTTTTTCAAGACGTAAGGGCTTTGCTGAAAATGAACAGAGAATTACATTGCTATGAACAAGCCTCGAACGGTAAGAGCGTTATCCATATGGCCGTTAATGGCGCGAAATAGAAAGCGACGTCAACGCAGAAAACATTGACGTCAAGGCGCTTTTATGAAAACCGCGCCAAATAAAAGTGGTTTTCCTTCCATAACTCGAATATTTGGCCGATGACCTATATTTTTAATTAGCTTATTTGCACGGAGTTGATCAACCCTGTACCATATCAAAAATATGTAAAAATTTCAATGGTGGAACTTTTTTTATGGAAGGAATTCCACGTTTTTTTCCAATACCGGAAAACGGCGGGAAATAAAAAATTGTAAATAACGTATATAATGAGGCAAACGACGATGGGAATTTTGATGTTCAAACAAAGAGACAAGAAAGAAGAGTTCATTAATCTTTATTTCGAAACGATCGGTCATCTAATATCTCGTATAAAGTCTTCGAAATAGACAAAGCCATGTTTCACACAGGCACATAGATGGCGCTGCATTATCTCAAAAAGTAGTACGGTGACCCCATTTTTTTATTTCCATTTTTCACTCAGTATATAATATTCTACCACTATGTGAAGTTTCAACAAAATCTCAATGGCAGATTTTATAGGGTGATTTCCCTTTAATTTCAGCTGTGCCATAACCGTATGTAGCACACGCTAAGTCACTTCATCAAGGTCGTAGTGAAAAGGGCTAATTACCGACACAAATATCACGGAAATTTCCGTAAGAATTTACTCATTACGAAATACAATACACTACTATTAGCGAGGTGCTGGATATTACCAGTTTACTGGCTTCCGTTATTGTAACAATCTTCAGTGTGAACCGGATACCAGGCACTTAGCAACGCATAAATAAACTGCGGTACTATTTTTAGAACGCACATCAAACGCTTTTTCCGGGGAAAAAGTAAAAATTAGCAATAAAAACAAGTAAACAAATAAAAAGCTAATCAAAATAGCAAACCCAGCAATGAAATCCGATGAGATTTTATTTTCATTTTTCCTAAAAAAATGTGCGTGAATGCACGTGTTCGGTAAAAAATTTATGCGCGATTTTTTAAATCTTTGCGTGAATCACGCACAATTCTACGTGAATGGGAACACTGATGATCATAATAATAGCTTTATACACCAAACAAAGCTTTTCTCTTGAGACTGATTAATTAACAACAATAAGGAGTGTGTGCGCTTAAAGGGAAAACCTTGATTTCACATTAGTTTTCGCAATGGTAAGCTTTGGTTTCACAAAATTATGTCGCGAAAACTAGTGACATTCACATTCCTTTTATTCTTTTTAGATTGCAGCGACTTATTTACATGAAACTGGCAATTATAACAATAATCATTTAACAGTAACGCATTGTGCCTATTCTGAAATAACCTCTGCCTTTGTTCCCGGTCGATTTCTTCGGATGACAGTAGAGTTGTCATTTGTGGCCATTTTCATTTTGGATGTTTATGCCACCTAGCGGCAGGTGGTACGAATTACCGAATGGGAACAACTCGGACGGATCAAAACCGAAATGAATGGGTCGGACTAACATGTCAACTAACGGATCGGACCGGATCTAAGTCATTACGGTACCACCTACTTTTAGATACTATATAGCCCAGAGATGAAGTGACTGCAATATAGACAGATGGAGGGACACGTGGTGTTCCGTTGGACCTGGACGGATGCCTCTCAAAAAGACCTTAAAAGAGAAGTCTTTTTTCATACTTTTCCCTTGTGATCTTGCCTGAATTTCTAATCAGACAAGATCAAACCAACATCCTGTAGTTGTTGGTTTTTGTTATTTTGTGTATTTTGCTTTCGTTTTCTGTAAAACTTTGTTGACACTTGTTCCCGCCATTCACTACATCCAGTGGGTGGGGTAAAGTTCAGAATCCTTTGTTTAACAAAAATTAGGGCAGAGTATCTGACTAGCTCTTTGTAACTGTCAGTGCTCTGTTGTCTCGCAAGTTCAGAATCAGGATTGTTGCTGGTCTTTTTTTGAAATTAGTATCTAATACTTGGAAGGGGTAGAGTTTTTTCACACCGACTGTACTGTAGAGTGGAACTTGATGTTTAGTAATTGAGCTGCCACTTGTGAAGCACTGCCGTCCAGTTCGGTGTTTGATATTCTCATTTTGCAAACTCTCCTCTTGCCAAGTAGGACCAACCAACAGTAGGAAATGTCTAAATTGCATGTTAGAAGGCCCCCATTCATGTTTCCAGTGCTGGTAGTTATTGGTTTTATTCTATGGAAATGGTCAATTCAAGGTTCAGACTCTCCGGACCCAAACTTGGAATGCAGGATTGGCAGCAATGTGTCTGCGGACAGATCTACGCAGTGTTTCACTATCATAAGGAAAATTGGAAATTGTAGAACTTCAGAGAGGTTAAGATGCTTTTCCTCATCCAAAGGCACTAACCTAGCTTTTTTGATTATCCTGGCTGGGGACATCGAAACAAACCCAGGTCCCAGGTCTGTGGTTTGTGCAAAAAAATGTGCAAATTATCGGACAAAATGATTGAATGCACTGATTGCGAAAAACGCTTTCATGCAAAATGTTCAAATCTGGGAGATGATGAGCTGTTAGCGATTGAGACTGGCAGTAGTGATTGGTATTGCACAAGCTGCAAGGCGGATTGCGGCCTGTGCAGTCGTGCGGTTCTCAATGGTCATAAGGCAGTTCAATGCGATGGTTGTGAACTGTGGCTTCACAATGAATGCTCTTTTATTTCGGACACTGATTATGAAAATGTATTGACTTCTGGGTGCACATGGATTTGTCCAAAATGTGAATTTTTCAACTTCTCGGACTCCTTTTTCGATGATCAGTTGAATCTAGTGACTGAGAATCGATTTAATCCACTGTCAAAGGATAAGAAGGAGTAGTAATGGGAGCGCGTTGGCGCCAAACAAATGACGTCATCTTGGATGACGTAGTTTCTATATTTAGTAACAGTCGGCCATGTTGTTTTTTTATAAATAGTAACTCATTTGCATATAAGCAATTGGTGGAAAAACCCCATCATCAGTCCTATAGACCTGAAAGGTTAGGAGGTCTTGCGCATCACGGTCTACTCGGTATAGAGAGCTGACTCATGAGGTTTCTCGATCTTAGGAATGATCTTGAGAGTGGGGTCCTTGTCATACATTGATATAGGTAACAAGCAACAATAAAAATTAAACAGACACTCTGCTATCGTCTCGGACTGAATGACTCTGATAGTTTTACAACGTGTATCTATAAATAGATGTTGACGGAAGTAACTACAAATAACACCCAATCAGATTTGTGAATTCCTAGACCAATCAGAATTAATTTTAAACGTATAAATGACAGTGAAACACACGTTCGAGTCATATATATTCTGACACTGAAACAAGAAACATGGCTAGCTTCAGATCTAAGTTTTGTCTAGGAAATGATCGATACGTGGAAGTGAGCGAGTGGAAAGGAGACCTACGAGTTGATATCAGGGAATGGAAAGACGACAAACCGACGAAGAAAGGAATTAGTTTAACCCTTATGCGTTGGAAGAATTGGGTTAACCAACTAGAGTATACGGACAACGCCCTGCAAGAGAAAAATTCTTATGGAAATCACCTTGGTGGAAATGTCTAGTGTAATGTCGCAGAAAATGGTGTGTGCGTAGATATTAGACAGTACTGGAAACCCCAGGAAGAGATCGTGCCAACCAAAAAGGGCATTTGTTTGAGACCTACGGAATATCGTCGTTTGAAAGAATTATTATCCGAGATTGGAAATACGTTACCCGAATTAGACGGAATTGTGCCATGCTATCTCCAGAGCGACCACATGAACCAACTCGGATTTCTTCAATGTCCCGAATGTAATCCGAATGATTGTCACAACTGGTAAACATGTAGCAAAGATACGAGTTTGAATGTCCAAATTGTCGGAGAAAGAAAGAAGGTGACGTCTATTATAAGTCATCTCAGAAAAAACACCATGTAAACCATGAAGACTGGTTAAAGAACTGTAATTGTGACTTGTCGAATTATTGCGTCTCAATATGAATATATGACTAGTGTAGAGTAGTTAATTACTAAACACTGAAACACCTTTTATTACGACAAATAGACTGAAATATATCAGCCAATAACATTTGTGTTCTACAAAAATATGAACCAATTAGGAAACACTACTTTTGTATATATAAACGAGCCGTCTATAAGACATCGTCATTCACACCATGAACGTCATGGACTGTACAGTAACCAACGTCAACATGGAATACTACGAAAATAGACTCAAAACGTTCGATACTTATCCAAAGCAAATGCTTCCGGACAAATTTCAATTGGCGAGAGCTGGGTTATATTATACGGGAAAATCGGACGTATGCCAGTGTTTTAGGTGTCAAGTAAAACTGAGTTCTTGGGAACGAGAGGATGATGCTATCAAAGAACATTGCAAATGGGCGCCCAATTGTGAATACATCAAAATGATTGGTGCTCCTCCACAAAGACACACAGAGTTCACGTTCGGATCAGGTGCAACCTTAGGCGGTTTGGGGACGGGATCCAATAATTTTGTGAAACACCTGGATCCAAAACGCTTTCAAAACTGGAGAGATAACAGAGACGAACCTATGTAAAAAGTGAGAGACAGTTGGTCAGTTGGTCACTATAAAACATGTTCGGGGTTACAGTGATGACCATAGCTTTGTTAGACAAACTGTTATTTTGGATGAGATGCCGTCAGTTACGACGGGAAGCCAGGGAGGCCGCGGAACGGTTGATAGAAGTGTTTGAGAGACGAGCAAATGAACATTTGTATAGCAGTGTTTTATAACATTTGATTTATTGTATAGTATTGTATTGTAAGAATATATGTAGAATTTCTGTATGTTCAAAAAAATAAAAAAAAATAAAATAAAAATATGACTGACTGGAAACAGTATTTGTCTTCCTTGTATTTTAATCCTAAATTTCCCGCAAGTTACTTAGGTCCAGAAAAATTGTACCAAATCGTAAAATCCCGAGGTCAATATAGAATTGGTAGGCATCGCATACGAAAATGGTTACAAGACCAAGAGTCTTATTCTCTGACCAGAGGCGCCAGACGCAAATATACCCGGTCGCGAGTCATAGTGGCGGGCCTTGACAGTCAGTGGGATGTGGATCTCATGGACATGGTTGATCTGGCGAAACAGAATGACGGTCACAAATACGTGTTGATCGCCATAGACATTTTCTCCCGATTTGCTCACTGCCGACCCGTCAAAAGCAAGAAAGGTGTTGATGTGGTCAAGGCCTTACAACGTATGTTATCAGAATCACGGATACCGAATATGGTGAGATCTGATAGGGGGATGGAATTCCGCAGCAAAGAGGTGAATAAATATTTACAAGGTCAAAACATTCACCACTTCTACGCCTTGAATACAGAGACCAAAGCGAATTATGCGGAACGACTGATCAAGACGTTGAAACATAAATTGTTTAGATATATGATGAAACATAGAACGCGACGCTATATAGACATTCTTCAAGATGTAGTCTATAGTTATAATCACACAGTGCATCGAAGTCTGGGTAAACCACCGGCCTCCATCACTAAGGACAACGAGGGAGAAAGTAGACTACAGCAATACTTACTGAGAACCAAAGGGATACCTACCAAAAACCGTGAAAAGAAATTACAAGTTTAAAATAGGTCAAACGGTTCGCCTTTCGCACGTGAGAAGCATTTTTGACAGAGAGTACTCACAGAAGTGGACCGGCGAAATATTTAAAATCAAATCACGTTTCAGAAGAGATGGCGTGCCTGTGTACATCCTGGTAGACTGGGACGGCGAAAGTTTAGATGGCACATTTTATGAGCAAGAACTCCAAGCTATAAATGTCGACCAGTCTACCGAATACCATACTGAGAAGATCCTAAAGAGAAGGGTTCGAAACAAACAAAGAGAAGTCTTGGTGCGCTGGCTACATTGGCCAAAAAAGTATGACAGCTGGATTCCTGAAAATGACGTCATTAACTATTCGTAGCTTCAGCCAATGACATGAGATCACGCGATCAGCTTCACGTTTAATACAAGTCATTTTAATTTTCACTCATTTCAACTGCAAATACTCACAGGTCAACACTATGATTATTACCAATATTGTGTACAGCGCCAATATAGGATGCCCCATAGACTTAAAACGGACATGCTATCGTTTAGCCAACGTGAGGTACGATCCAGGAAGATTTCCCGGACTATTTTGGCAACACAAAACTATTGGTGGGAACTGTATACTGTTTTCCAATGGTGTGATTAACTGCAACGGAAAAGTGGCTCGCGCAGAAGAGGGACGCCAGCGTCTGAGACAATACGCTAGACGGTTACAGCGGCTGGGGCTTTCTGTGCATCTAGCAGATGTCAAATGGATCACTCTTTCCGCAACACACACATTAAGCGCTGCACTAGACTTAGAACAGTTAGTAAAGGAAAGCTTTTACGTAGTCGTGTATGAACCGGAACTGTTCCCCGCCGCCAATTTTAAAAGGGATGGAGTGAATTTTTGCTGTTTTTCTACCGGAAAAGTGGTCATCACGGGCATTAAATCTATGACACAGATTGACAACGTCGTCTATCCAACGCTGATTGAACTGGAACTTTATACGCGTAAGAATGAATGAGCTGTGATAACATTTGGCAGCCATGAACCGCACAAAGGTGTACCAAAAACTTAACTTTTTACTAAATCTAAAAGATGCCGCTGTATCTGTCAGGAAAAATATGATCAGCAATATGACGGCGAGTCAAATGAAGGCTATTGCTCAAGTGGCCAAACGATTCGTAAATGGAATAATTAATCCCGAGAGAAGAGATGTTCAGTTACTTCAAAGAAGACGCTTTGTGATACAGTCTCTGGCTTCTGAAAATGTGTCTTTGACGAGAAAGAAAACGATGCTTAAACATCATCACTCTCTCGTACCCATATTGTTAAGGACCACCCATCTCATTGACACTGTTCTGGATGAAATCAGAACCACCAGAGAAGCGTAAGAAGGCTCATATTTATGTGAAGAAAGCAAACATGGCCGATTTTTACCTCTATCTAAACAGCAGGGATTCTGAGAACATCCGTAAAAACAACAATCCAGCCGATTTCTACATTCAATTTCCCAAGTCATACACTTTGGAAGGACGTTGGACCTGTGCCTTGACGGAAATTTCTCTCACCTGCGACTTTACACCCAGAAGTAAAAGACTGTACTTGTGCTGCGACCTGGTACAACAAACATACGTAAGAAACACGCAAGTGCCGGTACTTAAAAATATAGAAGTTGGAACCAGATATAAAAAGCTTCTTTCCATACAGTACAGCCATCCAGTATACGTACCACTGACTGCGAATCATTTCAACTCGTTGAATCTGTATTTGAAAGACGAAGATTTACAACCAACTGAATTTAAATCCAAAGATTTTCACTGCGTGTTACATTTCAAGAAAGGATGGGCTCCATAGAGGTGTACGATCATATGCAGCAGAAATGGATCCCTTATGTACCGGACCCAGAGAAATGGTATCAGCATTTTAAAGACTTGAGGGACGGTTACGTTAGACCCGATCATAAAGGCCGTTACATAGTCGGTAGTGGTAATCCTCTTAGAAAAATGGCTGAAATGAACCAACAACCCTCAGTAAACCTGGTGTCGCCTGTAGCACAGGCGACAGAAATTGCAATGTCAGAGGTCAACCGTAAGAAGACTGAAGAGGACGAAAAGCGTAAGAAGGGGTCACAAAAACGTAAGAATACGTTGGCCTTCGCGTACAAACCATCTAAACAAAAGAGACCTAACTTTGTCAATCCTGAATTTCAATTCTAAAAGAAAACATGGAAGATTATCATAATGAAGAGTTGTCTTTGTTCGTTTCGTCTCCTGCAGACACGTCATTACAGTCGAGAGAATGGATCACTTATCGTCCAGTAAATCAAGTGACAAATGCATCCGCTCTCGAATTTAATGTACCCGGTCAATCTTCAGCGTATTTGGATCTCAAAAGGAGCGTGCTTAACCTAAAATTGCAAATCGTCAATGGGGATGGAAATGCAGTCAATCAGAGCGAAGTCGTCGCCCCAATCAATCTACCACTGCACACCATATTCAGCCAGGTCGATGTGTCTCTACAGCAAACTCCTTTATCACACACGGGGATCAATTACCCCTATAAAGCTTACATAGACACGATTTTACAGTCCAACGAAAATATGCAGAGGAATTTGTTGACCAGTCAATTCTACTTTAAAGATACGGGAGACGTTAATACCAATGATGCTAAAACAGGAAGTAATAAAGGGTTAGCCGTTAGATTCAAACTCACTCAAAGTAGCAAAATTGTGGAAATGGAAGGACCGTTGCACATTGATTTGTTTCAACAACCCAAACTGCTCATCAACGGAGTGTCTGTCGGTATAAAACTCCATCCTAGTCGAGACCCCTTTAGGATAATTACAGATGCAATGGAACCCGGCTTTAGGGTGAAAATTGTGGACGCATGTTTTAAACTTTGCATTCAGCGACTCAGTAGCGGTGTCTTCTTAGCTCAGGAAAAACTCATTCAAGAATCACCGGCCGTATACCCTTACTTACGCACAGAGATCAAAACGACAGCTATAGCGTCTGGTCAGTTCAGTTACAGTGCCGATGACGTGTTTCAAGGTTTAGTACCCAGTAAACTAATAGTAGGACTAGTCCCGAGTGCCGCATTTAATGGCGATTACTCACAGAATCCATTCAACTTTAAACATTACAACTGCAGTTTTGTAGGACTCTATGTCGATGGACAAACTTTACCTTCGCAACCAATGCAACCTAATTATGCGGCGGATCATTATCTGGAGTGTTACAGAACATTAGCTCTCTACAGAAGCGATTTGAACATATCCAAAGAAGATTATAAGAAAGGGTATTGTTTGTACGCCCTTGATATAGACCCCTACTATTCGTTCAACACAAAAAGGAAAGGACATTGTCGTTTAGAACTCAAGTTTGCAGAGGCTTTGCCAGAGAGCGTCACCTTGATTATGTACGCCACCTTCCCCGAGGCACTCAATATTGACAAAGCTAGAGCCGTGTATGTGAAATGAATAATTTAGAACTAGAACGTTTACTCGAAGGGTATCCTGTAACAGTGTGCGTTGCTGACCAATGTCGTGTTAAAAAGGGACACTTTGTTATTGCTAACACGGACAAGAGCAATGGACCGGGAAAACATTGGGTCACTTTTTACTTTCCAAGGCGAGGACCTTACGAATTCTTTGATTCTCTCGGTAAAAAACCTAGTGACTACAATGCCGGCTTTGAAACAGTATTAACAAACAAGTACTGGATGATATGTGATCCTATTCAAGACTCTAAATCAGATATGTGTGGACTCTATTGTATTTATTATGTCAGAGCCAGATGTACAGGAATAACTCTAAATGACATTGTCAAACCTTTTAATGTGTATAATAGACGATGGAATGATATGTATGTTAGGAATATTGTAAATAAAAACAAACTCTAACATGTATTATATGTATTTTATTTTCTATGTATAAATAAATATATAAAAGAACACTGTCTTTGTTTGTTTTTAAAACGATATCCAGTCTATTTTTGTCTTTTGAGCGTTCTCCGTCTTTTTAATTCTTTTCTTCCTTTTACGTTCCCCGGGGGGTGGTGCAGACACTTTAGAAGACACAGTCTCGTCGTCCTTCGCCTCTCCAAATCCCTTGTATTTAGGCTGCAACATCCGCTGGTATTTTTCGTAAGGAACCAAAATAAACTTTTCCATTAGAGCAACACCGGTTCCAAATATACAAAAGCAATTTTCACTAAGGTGTAGATCACTCGTGGTTTATGTAGGATGGCTTCTCTCTTTCGCTTGAATCCAACTTTTCTGTTTCCCAATAAATGAATAAAACGTCTCTGTCGCTTCAGCTGAGCTTTTTCTGACGGCGTCAGTCGTATTTTAAAGCAAAGAATATTGTAAGCAATTTGAGCAAGAGCTTTCAGTTGATGTCTGGTAATTGTACTCAGCAATGCCTTCCTTTGTGCGGCTGTAGTGCTTATAAGAAGATAAAAGAAATGACGCTGCTGTTTAATCAGTTCGACCATGGTTACTCTTACAAGTTTTTTTTCCCTTCTTCTTACGTTAATCTGTAGACTATAGGGAACTCCCCCGGAAATATATGGGTCCTTAGACGGTATCTGTCTTCAGCGTGTGGGCTCATATCGATTAAGAAGTAGCCGTGTTTCGTGCTTAATGCGTCTTCATAGGCTGCCACAAATCCTTTTGTTTTACCAGGGTATAGCTGACGTCCCAGTATTCCTACTTGCGATACATCTCTCAAATTTTTCATGAGTACCATATACCACGTATTCAAGGCAATAGTTCTAGCGTGCTTACCACCTGGATACAAGTTTTGTGTAAGTAGTATGACAGACACCCTTCTATGGTGACAACCTTGCGTAAACAGCAGCTCCATATCTTTGTTCCGCATGACATCGTGTATTAGGTCATCAATAACAATTAGTTTATGTTTCTTGTCTCTGGTAAAATCATCCAATTCCTCCATTGAGGGAAGTCCTTGTTTACTATAAAAATTGGGTATAGACCTTTCCATATCATCAAACAAGTCTTGGTGTATTCCGTAACAGTATAATATTTGGGTAGGTGGGTCTTTAGAGTACATGTCAGTGACGTTGGTCAAGAACTTGTACACCCATAGAGTTTTACCGCTGCCTGATTGTCCGCTGAGACATATACTGGAGCAGGGTTCGAATGGTAAGGGACAAGTCATTTTTTGAGTTTAGGACTTGGCAGTGCGTACCCTATACAACTACTCAATAAACTGATCCACAGCTCGCTGCTTCCGTTTTGAAGGGACAAGTTGATGATGGACGTAATGATGATGACGTAGACAATACTTATTTGACAAAAGTAGACAATTTCGGCTTGAGGTACGCGAGTTCCTAATAAATGCCACCTCTCTCCGTTAGAACGGTTTTCTTCGTCGTGTTTTGAAAACTGAATAAAAGATTCCCTTTTGGGTTCAGGGGATGCTGTAGGATCCATGTTCTTACGTTGGAATAAAAAAAAAGAGAAGAAAGAAAGACGAACACAAGGTCTTCTTACATTCTTTTTTATTCATGACATTTTTTTTTTTTCGAAATAACAATGACAAAAATTGAAATACAAAAGACAAAAAATGAAATACCAGAGTCAAAAAATTAAAACATGAGTGACACACACTGAAACACACCCTATGGGAAATTACGTGTAAACGTGCATAAACTGAAACGCTTATGACAAAAATTAAAACACGAGTGACTAAAACTAAAACACTTATAACAAATACTGAAATACGAGTGATAAAATATCAATATCCGTAGGGTACAGTATCAAACTCATCTATTCTTCTACGTTTTGTATACACCATCTGATACGACTTTTGTTCTTTTTTGTTTACTAGTTTTCTCTTCCTTTTATCTCTACATATTTTACTCGGGTTTGTTACAACAATATTAGAACAGTTTTTAGGATTCGTTACTATAGTTTTCACCGTTTCAAAATTAATGAGTTGGCTGTTGGTATAATTTAACGTGAATCCCCTAACTTTACAAGTTTCTTTATTCTTGTTTGTTTTGTAAGCATAATTTTTCGGTCCCCCAGACACAAACTCTACAATATGCTCTCCGGTTTCCAGCTCATCCGTAAGTTCGCCCAGGTAATCCCCCAAAGGCGGATCATACTGTCCTGGACGACTCACATATATCACGCTGTCCGTATCGTAATACAGAACTCGCTTGTCCAGCTTTTCGAGCACACTGTAGAGTTTGAGTCTGGCCCAACAGGTGGTGAATGTTGCTAAATAAATGTTGGTTTTGTTGTCTTCGGGTAGACAACCTTGCTTGTATATCCATTCTATTT
Source organism: Ctena decussata (assembly GCA_963989385.1). Lineage (NCBI taxonomy): Eukaryota > Metazoa > Mollusca > Bivalvia > Lucinida > Lucinidae > Ctena > Ctena decussata. The sequence continues at coordinate 37,050,503 of OZ022512.1, read as the reverse complement.
GTATCATGTCATTTGTTAATATGTGAAAATTCAGAGGTTGTTTCGTGGGATCGGAAAATAATTGGAAGAAGAGGTTTGCTTCCATTTCGTGAAAGAACTCTGTCTGTCGCATATTCAGTCGCTGACCAAACTTGCCCCAAAAGCTATTGAGACATAATTTAGCCAGAGCTCTCAAACCAGGGTTCTTGGAGATGTTACCCCGATTCAACGATACACCCTCTTTCTCTAAGTACTGGCTAATATAGTTCCTCATATCTGTTTCGTTATTTATCCAGTCAGGGGGACCACTCGCCTCTTGTTTAAACTTGAGGAATGTATTAATGTATTGGGCGAACAATCCCCCTTCTCCAGTCTGTGGATCATATTGCGTTGTTTCCTCCCAGTGGTATACTTCGTATGTTTTCTTGATATCATATCCTAAGCTTACAGCTGTTTGAATCTCCGGAGTGCACCACGTACCAATCAACTCTCTTTCTTCATCCGAGCATGTACAAGGGCCTTGATTTTCAGTATCCGCGCAGGTTCTACATAAAGGAAATTTCAGCTTGCCATTTGATCTGTAGGGAAGGACGGGGTGGTACAGTCCTCTTGGTGGTAAAATTTTCACCTTGGCAATGCCGAAATAGTCCTTGATGTCCCCAAAGTCCTTTGTAATTAGAGTGGGGTGGCCTACGGGATACTCACAATAATTATTGACCCATGGATACAAGCTCGTGAAGTCTACGTATTTGATTTCTTCTTTTCCAGACACATTGTAGTAGAGTTGACTGGCATTGGTACGACCCCCGAAGAAACTTTCCCTAGGATCTAATCTGTCCATTAACTCTAAGTGTTGAAGAAATTGTTTTAGTTCGGAGTTATGTTTCTTTTGTTTTTGAAAGTCATGATCCCAAATGCATACGTATTTCATTCCTAGCTGCTCAATATAGGCTTTCTTTTTTAGAGTCAGAGCGTACAATTCGTTCAAGGATTGATGGGTGAGTGGATGGTACGTGTCTTCCCGGTTATCGGAGAAACAATCAGGGCAACCATGAAATATACAACCATGGTACTCGTAGGCCGTGTTTGTTTCTTCACAATACCCGTCTAATTTATATCTGGTACCCGGTAAACACTTTTCGCCCCTATTTAAAGCGTGTTGGATTTCAATGTTGTTGACACGTGCCGTCCATTCTAACCACTGAATGGACGTTTTACTGTATTGATCGTTGTAACCACTGGGAGGAATTTTTGCTATAGGACTACGAACGAATTCTCTTTCTTTCACTTTCTCACTCGTGAGTTCAGTTTCGAGGATCCATTCGTTTTCTTTTAACACGTACGGCTTCCCATCTACTAATTTAGCGGGTATCCACTCATCACTCCCTTCCATTTTGACTTTCCAAGTTTCTTCTAAAAATTTGGTTCTAAAAACACTCATGCAGACGGAAGCTATGGTGACAGAATCGAATGGATCCACGGCCCCGACCCACCTTTCTTCTTCTTTCCCTTTTTCATTCAGCATCTTTTTTCTTTCACCCGTAGCACTCATCAACAATTCTCTGAATGTCAAACACGCTTTTCTCAAAATATCTACATCACTTCTACAATATTCTAATATTTCTTTTCTAAAATCAAACACATCATCCTTTCTCTCACTCAACCACTCTAACAATTCTTTTCTCTCTTTTTCACCCATGAAATCGTGTCCGTAGCATGTTGCGTCGGGGTAGGGCCCCACATAATTTTGATTTTCTTTGGTATTTTTATGAAAAGGGAACCATCCTTTCTTTAACTGGTCCAATCCAAAGGCCTTAGGGAGAGCTGACAATTTCATGGGTAAGAAATTGAGACTGTCAATCACTTTGATATGTAAATCCAGCTCTATCGCCATATACATGATTTTAGAGCCGTTGTAAATGATTTTATCGGGGCGTAGGGATTGATCTATGAGGTACTCTAAAAGAAAGTAGCCGTCATAGCCTTTCATGTTATGGGCGATAACTTTGAAATGCTGGTGCTGATCTGTAAATAACCATGCACCAAACTTTTCAGCGGTATCCGTGCCTTGGAAGGTGACTTCTCTAAAACCGCATTTGCCGGGACAAGGACCTTCGTCTTCATTGTCCCACAAGCCGGTGTTGTCACATTTGTCGCAACGGGTTCCGCACTTTTTGCACACCGATGTCGGGGTCAAGGGTTTATCAATGCACTTCGGACATACGGAATGGGCGACGACAAAATTGGGCCGATGCGTGACTTTACCACACCATGAAGTTTTACAATTTACACATTTAGAGCAAGATGTGCATTCCTGTTGCGATTGACAGTCTTTACAATTTTCTTTTTTCGATGGTGTATAACCTTCCTCACATTCCACTCGCTCATCCTGACTACACTCAAAATCAAAAAATATAAATTTAGAGTTATAATATTCTTTCGCCGGAGTGGCTCTCAAATATCATAAATGGTCATCTAATACAAACTTTTTACAAGATATACACAAGTATTCGCCACATATATGTTCTTTTTTATCCCTTTTATCAGTCCTTAACACTTTATAACACGTGGGACATTTCCACCATAACTTGCATTGCGAAGGCCCGCATACTTTTCCTTTAAATTTTCCTTTTCGAGATGTGGGTGGGGTTTTGTGCTGTTTGTAACATTGGTCGGATCGACAGTCCATATTACAGTCCTTACACTTGATTACACCGTCAGTTTTGGGGCAATAGTCTCTTTTGCACACGATACAGCTGGTGTCACACTGGTGTCTCTCTTTATTGTTGTAATGCTTTAAACATTTTTCGCAGAAGTAGTTGGCGCTAAAAAATCCCGTTATTGAAGTAATAGCATGAAAATGGCATTCATCTACGAGATAAATGTAGATGCATGGACGTTCGTCCGTACTGGGATTGGTAATGAACTTGTTTCCCAGTCGGGCGCTGACCACCATCACGCGCACACCCAACGCTTTTTCAAACGCCTCTATATCGTTCAAACTCGCCGGACGATCCGTTGGTACTCCCGCTAAATGACTGATAGCGGACGCCAGGTGTCGTTGTTCCTGTCTTTGTTTGGAGCGAAAATGTTTGAAGTAACTTTCCGGCACTTTCTGCGTCTCCAATGCGAGTTGTAGATTACTTTTTCCTTGTCTGTTTTCAGCTAGTTCTTTCCATTCTTCTGGGGTACATCTCTTAAGTTTGGCCCAGCTGACCCCAATCGCTCTCGCCATACACATTTGGTCATCATTTTCAATAGTCACAATCGATTTTTTTTAAGTTTAATGAATTGTTTTTACCTTTTAATTTAGTGATTTTTCGTCTAGCTCCTCCTTTCGGTAGGTCCACCGAACCAATCGAAATATCGAAACTTTCGTCCACAGCTAAATTTTGGTTACTGTTTAATACCTTTTCTATAGTTCCCATCACTTTGTCGGCATTTAATTCGTCCCAGGGCTGGAGGGGTACGACGATAGGATCGTGTAAACCTTCGTGTTGTATCACGACACGACCTAAATCATTTCCCGCCAAATTACCCCGAGCTTGGTTCAACACGTCGTCGAACATCTGATGCAGGCCATCTCGAATATCCTCCAGCCTTTCCCCATGGTGTTGGTCGTCCACTTTAACTTGATATGTCCGGTCCACGGCTGCATTTTTAGCGTACGTCCTCTCAGACTTTTTTCTCATATTGTATCTAAGTCCCTGAGAAGGAGGTGTGTCGTGTCTATGAGATGGACCCGGCTGGGGTTCATCCCCACCCCCTATCTGTAGAACGGGTGACGGCGGGTCCCAGTCACCATCTTGAACGCACGCGTTAGTCAGGGAGTTCATCTCTTCATCGAACAATAAAGCTTTGATACATTCTAAGATCTCGTCTTGCTCTCTTACGTACTCCAGGGCTAGCTCAAAATTGTTTTCAGTTTCTTCCGTCGGTCCACCCGTATGTTGAAGTATACGATCTAATTGTTCGTTGACAAACTCGTCACCGTACTGAGGGTTTCTCAGTTGAAACAGTCTAAGCCGCACCCCCGGGGAGTCCTGTATCCCCCATGTCGCCGCAAAATTCAAGAGTTCATCGACGTTGGTGAATGTTTTTAGTATAATATCAAAAGTCTCTGAATTATTTTCCATGTTGACGCTTTAATCTCTGATTTGAGAATGACATTGGTCGTGCAGGAACGTTCTTAAATACCCTGTTCGTTCTATTTATAGTAGCAGACGTCATATTATTTCACAACTTTTTTGTAGCAGACATACGTTGTGTTATATTTATAGTAACAGACGTCATATAACAATCAAATAAATAAATAATAAAAAAAAAATCTTGTTATATTTATAGTAACAGACGTCATACTACAATATGAAAAATACGTCTATTATGGTCGGTCGTATTTACAACGTATTGAAGAGCCGTAAACTGAAGCGTATGTGCTTCGCATTACTGATTATAATTTTGGCTTCATTCATTCTGAAATACTGACTGCTGGGACGTTAACATATAGTCTTGAAAGGCCGTAAATTAACCCTGATTGAGCAGTATATATATATATTTTTTTCTTCATCTTTTAGGACCATTATTTTTTATTTTTAAATCTCTTAGCAGAAGAAATCAGATTTTAAACGCCGAGTGTTCTTGCTGAACTACCACATTCACCGAAAGTATCTAGACAGTCTATATTCCGGACAATTCCCAAGAATAAGGGCCAGTACCGTTCTATACGAGTGAATTTAAAGAGTAACTTTAACTGCTGATCATGACAATTTGGTCCGTATAGTTTATCTCAGTACCATTCTGTAGGAATACATAGTGAAAAATCGCGTGGGTGCACAAGCTGTGTCGCATATTCACTTTATACATAGTTCATAAGGTACATTTTCTCATATTAGATTCATGCCTCTCGTAAAATGTTAATGGCTTTCACCAGGTAGCTAATGAACTGGGGCTAGCAAGTTGCACTTTGGCCTGTAGGGACATGTTTCTACCAGAGCAAGGATTCTGATTGATTAAGATTTTCTGTTAAGATAACTGATACCTCTGTAATAAGATAAACAGGCCTGGGGAGGAACCTAAGGTCAAATTGCCGCTTGCAGAAAAATTGTCTTCCAATAAAGAATTTGTGTGCATACAAAGGGAAAAGGTGTAAGCCTGCAGTAATGTTTGAATGCCATTTGAAACTTGCATATTTTATAAGGCAAACCCTGAAACCTTAATGCATTGCCCATGGTTGATAGACAGGGTTAGATATACAGCGAGACTGGTCGAGTCTTATTTTCCATAATTGAAATGCCAAACTCGCCTTTTCTCGAGACAGGGTCTTAATTGTTTAGTTAAGGGGCAGTATAAACCCATTAAGGTGCCAGTTTAGCATTTCTGACATTAATAATGGTTTCAGCATTGGAATTTCACAGATACTAATCACCAATGATATAGCAGAAAATAGCCTCTACTGGTAGAAGCATGTCCCTACAGGCCAAAGTGCAACTTGCTAGCCCCTGTTCATTAATTACCTGCTTTCACAGAACGTATTTCCCATGTGACTATACAGTAAAAAGGTCACAGGGTGCTTAATTCCATGCTGAAAGAGGTTCAATTTTTTTTCTGACATTGAATTGTGCAATTTACGTAAGCTGCCGAAAATTCTAATAAAAGATCATGACCCCACACTTTATGACAAGAGAATTAATCTGATGTCTGTAACAGTGCGTGTTAAAATTTTCTCAAATTTTCTCAATACGCATCTGCGTATTTGCGGTTAAGGTTGCTGCGGCTTTGCCGGATTTTCACACTCTTGCGTAGTTAGCTGATCAGTCTACGCATTGTACTGAGACTGGTCATATGCGAGCTAAAATTTCTAAAAGATTCCAGTTCCCTAATATGCATATGCGATGATTAGTCTGCACATGATCACGGGCTCATAGATAGTAGGATGAAATTTCTCACGACGCAATGCAGTTCGAGGTGAAATATGTTCCTATTTTCCGAAACTAATCGAAGGTCACCGTTTATCACCCTTAAAAAAAAGAGTTGCGGTTATTGGTATCGGTAGTGACCATTTTTATGCGATATTTGTCGGCTGTTGTGAAATACAGGGAAAAAAAAAGGTCACAGGGTGCTTAATTCGATGCGTTTAACTGTACATTTTCTCTTCTTTTTTTTCTGATGTTGAATTGTACAATATTGTGTGTGTGTGTGTGTGTGTGTGTGTGTGTGTGTGTGTTTTATATGTGCGTGCGTGTGTGGATGTGTGTTTGTGTCTGTCCGTCTGTGTATTTATATGTGTGCGTTTTTGTGTGTATGTACGTGCGTGCGTCTTTCTCGCTGTCTGTATGTCTGTCTGTCTGCATGTTTTATGTGTGTGTGTGGATGGGTGTGATAAAGTGTGGTTTGTGTGTGTGTGTGTGTGTCCGTCTGTGTATTTATATGTGTGCGTTTTTGTGTGTATGTACGTGCGTGCGTCTTTCTCGCTGGCTGTATGTCTGTCTGTCTGCATGTTTAATGTGTGTGTGGATGGGTGTGATATAGTGTGGTTTGTGTGTGTGTGTGTGTGTGTGTGTGTGTGTGTGTGTGTGTGTGTGTGTGTGTGTGTGTGTGTCCATCTGTGTATGTTTTTATGAGTGGGTGTGAGAGACAGTGTGGTTTGTTCGTGTGATTGAGTGTCTGTGTGTGTATGTGTGTCTGTTCGTCTGTTTATGTTTTTTTTTTTATAAGTGGGTGTGTGAGAGACAGAGGGAGTGTGGTTTGTGAGTAACTTAAACGCTAGACCTATTATTTATCTGCTGAGCCAATTAAACGGCTATATATTGTGACACGCACGGGTACTTTTGTGTCAAGGGTCAATGCAGATATTTAATTAGAAAAGTGTACTATCGTGCGAAGAAAAACAAAAACACACACGAACGTTGAGCATTTCTTACCTGCCACATTTTCCCGTAATAAAATGTGGACCAATAAATTTTCTTCGTTTTCTTTTCTAATACGTTTTCGAAAAATGGGGGTGGGAAGTTGGCTTCCTGGAATCTATTTAAGATTCTCATTCTGAGACAGAAACTACAAAATGAAACATTCTCCGCACATATTGTCGAAGCATTTAGGCAGGGGTGGGGGGTCAGCATCTGTTTTTTTCTCAGAACAGATTCTGAGGGAGTCTATACGGGAGTGTATAGAGGATCCTCACTTTCGCTATTGCGATAGTAGATTTAATTTAGTTTTAGAAAAATCATTTGAAAAAAAAATTGGGTTGTTAGGTTTCGACAAAAAGCCTACAAATAAGGTGAGGGTTATCTATGATGCCCGAGCCAAATATGTTATATCGGCATTCCCTATCTTATAAATAGGGACAGGGAGAAAGTAAAAAAAAAAAACGGCTTTTTTATAAAAGCCACAAATCAAACAATATCAGAGATCCTATCCGAACATATCCCCCCTTTACCGAGAAGGGATGTAGTCTCTGTGTGTGTGTGTGTGTCTGTCTGTCTGTCTGTGTGTGTGTGTGTGTGTGTGTGTGTGTGTCTGTGTGTGTGTGTCTGTCTGTCTGCTTTTATATGTGGATGTGTAAGAGACAGAGTGCGGTTTTTGTGTGTGCGTGTGCATGTGTGTATGTCCGTCTGTCTGTATGTCTGTTTTATGTGTGTGTGTGCGTCCGTGCGTGTGTCTGTGTGTGTGTTGGACGGCTAGATGGGTAAAATCAACAGTTTCACAACAGTGATATCGTTTGTGCATGAATTGTAGATTTGAAGAACGTGATATAGTGTTAAATGTACCGCTGTATGTCAGTAGACCCTGATCAGACGGCTTTTCTAAATGAAGGCTTTAAGTAGAGTGCTTGTTGATCTGGGTCTTTTTTTTATTGCGCAAGCTGTATGTATGTTTTATGTGTGTGTGCGTTCGTGCGTGTGTCTGTGTGTGTGTGTTGGACGGCTAGATGGGTAAAATCAACAGTTTTACAACAGTGATATCGTTTGTGCATGAATTGTAGATTTGAAGAACGTGATATAGTGTTAAATGTACCGCTGTATGTCAGTAGACCCTGATCAGACGGCTTTTCTAAATGAAGGCTTTGAGTGGAGTGCTTGTTGATCTGGGTCTTTTTTATTATTATTGCGCAAGCCGTAAGGCATCGCTTCACATGACATCGTTATTATTTGTAGTTACTTCCGTCAACATCTATTTATAGATACACGTTGTAAAACTATCAGAGTCATTCAGTCCGAGACGATAGCAGAGTGTCTGTTTAATTTTTATTGTTGCTTGTTACCTATATCAATGTATGACAAGGACCCCACTCTCAAGATCATTCCTAAGATCGAGAAACCTCATGAGTCAGCTCTCTATACCGAGTAGACCGTGATGCGCAAGACCTCCTCACCTTTCAGGTCTATAGGACTGATGATGGGGTTTTTCCACCAATTGCTTATATGCAAATGAGTTACTATTTATAAAAAAACAACATGGCCGACTGTTACTAAATATAGAAACTACGTCATCCAAGATGACGTCATTTGTTTGGCGCCAACGCGCTCCCATTACTACTAGAAGGTTAGGCTTTCATCAAGCAGTTCAAATGAGTCAAATTTAAATGGCAAGACTCTTGGCGGTTTGAAACTTGTTAGTTTGAACATAAACAGTATTAGGGGTAAGAAATTGGATTTATTAGCTTTCCTTGATGTCCACCAACCTCAGGTTGTGGCTATTCAAGAAACAAAAATTGACAGTTCAGTTGCAACTTCGGAATTGTTCCCTGAAACATTCCCCTATAATGTATTCAGGAAGGACAGAAACCTTCATGGTGGCGGAGTGATGCTTCTCATTCATAAGGACATTCCGCACATGCCCTTGTCAGAAATAGAAAACGACTCAGAATCAGTTTGGGTTACAAAACTTCCCATTATGTAGCAAGTTGGTATCGTCAGCCTGGTGGCTCAAGTGAGGAATTTCAACTGTTTCGTGACCAGTTAGATCATATTGGAACAACGCACAAGGGAAATAAGCTCCCCTCAGTTCACGTACTAGGGGATTTCAACTTCAAAGATATTGCTTGGCCAGACCGACTTAATAAGTCAGGATCAGTGTTTAGTCAGTCAGAGGGACAAATGTTGATTGATGTCATGAATGACCATGGTTTAGAACAACTGGTGAATTTCCCGACTCGGGATAAAAACACATTGGATTTAATTCTCACTTCGCTTCCTGGTCAGTTTCAAGAACTACATTCCCCGGACAAACTTAGTGATCATGATGTGATATCAGGAACATTGAAAATTTATGTCCCCCCAAAAAAGAAACCTCGGAGGAAAGTGTTTTTGTACCAAAAGGGAGATTTTGAATCAATGATGAAAGAAGCGTCAGACTTCGCAAAACATAGATACTTCAATGGTTACTCGGACAATCGCTCAGTTCAGGAAAACTTTGACTTGATAACCTCCTTTATTCAGGAGTCTGCTGAAAAGCATATCCCCTCAAAAACCAGTAGGTCAACCTCTTCTGTTCCTTGGATAACCCCTGAGATAAGAAGGAAGATTCGTAGAAGAAATAAGACACATGCGAAGGCCAAAAAGACTGGCAGTAGCAAACTTAGGTCAAAATTTGAATCTTTGAGAAGGGAAATTAAAGCTGATGTGAAAGAGCAATTTGTATGTCAATAACTTGGTTGGTGACATAAAGGCTAATCCCAGAGACTTCTACAGGTACATTAATAGTCAAAAGAAAGATATCAAGGTATCCCACCCCTAAAGAAGAGAAATGGTGGTGGTGTTGCCGAGTCAGAGTTGGAACAGGCTAATGAATTTAACGGTCAGTTTTCGGATGTGTTTAACAAAAGTGAGCACACCCAAGTCCCCCTTCCTAATCGCTCGGCTCCTTTCATGGAGGGCATTCATGTTTCGGCAGAAGGTGTAACGAAGCTTCTTAAGGGCTTGAACCCATCGAAAGCTTTAGGACCTGATGAATTGCATCCCAGAGTCTTAAAAGAACTAGCATCTGAATTAGGCCCAATGTTCGCTCATCTCTTCCAACAATCTATTGACTCGGGTGAAATCCCCAAGGAATGGTCTCTTGCAAATATATGCCCACTCTTCAAAAAAGGAGATAGGTCTTTGGCTTGCAATTACCGACCGGTTTCTCTAACTTGTGTACCATGCAAGTTACTCGAACACATTGTCTGCTCTAATATTATGGCACATTTGGATGAACATAAACTTTTGTCAGACAGACAACATGCTTTCCGTAAGAAACAAAGCTGTGAAACTCAATTTATCACGGTTATAAATGACTGGGCTAAAATCTTGGATAAGGGCGGTCAGGTTGACACTTTTATCTTGGACTTCGAGAAAGCTTTTGACACTCCCTCTCATGAATTACTTAAATGTAAGCTATACGGCTATGGTATTGGTGGGAAGACTCTGAAATGGATAGATTCTTTTCTCTGTTACAGGCAGCAGCGTGTGGTGGTAAATGGAGTTAAGTCGGATTGGGCCCCGGTTTTGTCAGGTGTCCCCCAGGGCACTGTGCTTGGACCATTGTTGTTCTCGTTATACATTAACGATATAACAGAAAATATTGACTCGGAATTAAGACTTTTCGCTGACGACTGTGTTTGCTATCGTGAAATCAGAGATATTGAAGACACTGTGAAACTTCAGGAGGATATAGATCGTTTAGGTTGTTGGGCAAGGAGTTGGGGCATGAGATTTCAACCTGTTTACTTATGTTTACTTCTCTTATAAGGGCTAGGGACTAGCTTCCCTGATTCACAGGTCCTGCTGAATGATTGTCTTTGGACGTATCACCAGTAAACAGTTCTGATTCTGAGGGACAGCTTTACGAATATAAATCGAATGTTTACCAAATTGACTTACCAAATTGTCCATAGTTTGTTTTGGTTTAATTAAGAGAGAGAGAGAGGTCGATCGATAGGCTGGTAGCGAGACAATATGCAGAGATGAGGTGACACCCACACAGAGATAGAGAGAGAGGAATGTAGAGAGGACTGGCAGTAGATTGACGATACTCAGAGATGACGTGACCGCCACCTGTTTCTGTTCCTGTTTCTGTAGATCCCGCCAGTAAAATGGCGCACCCAGGTCGTTGACCGGTAGATATTTTACGTTGATTCACAAGATAAATAAGTGAAGGGAATTTTCGGACATAATCAACAGATATAGGCCAGAATTTGGAATTTGTCGATTTCTGATCATCGCATTCTCATCTACTTTGGGTATTGTTTGTGAAATTCTGACCCGAAAGAGGTGTCCCGAGCATCAAAAATCCCTTTTTAGCATTTGGAAGTAACTAAAAGTGATCTAAGTACCCAAATCACAAGTTCGGTCTCGCAAATCATATTTAACCATTGACAATTCAGTAATGTTTAGATACAGATGGATGGATGGAGGTGGGTGGATGGATGGATGGATGGATAGATAGATAGATAGATAGATAGATAGATAGATAGATAGATAGATAGATAGATAGATAGATAGATAGATAGATAGGTAGGTGGGTGGGTGGGTGGGTAGATGGATGGATGGCTGGATGGCTGGATGGATGGATGGATGGGTAGGTAGGTAGACAGACAGACAGACAGACAGATAGATAGGTAGATAGATATATAGATAGATAGATGGATAGATGGATGGATGGATGGATGGCTGGATGGATGTATAGGTAGGTAGGTAGGTAGAAAGACAGACAGACAGACAGATAGATAGATAGATAGATAGATAGATAGATAGATAGATAGATAGATAGATAGATAGATAGATAGATAGATAGATAGGAAGATTGGTAGTTAGACAGACGGACAACACAGATAGATAGATAGATAGATAGATAGATAGATAGATAGATAGATAGATAGATAGATAGATAGATAGATAGATAGACGGACGGACGGACGGACTTACCCACAAATGGGCCATTATTGGATACTGTGTCCGTAAAACTTCTTGGATTTTGTGGAGGGACGGACAGACAGACAGGCATACAGACAGATAGACAGATAGATAGATAGATACTGTACAGAGATATCTGAGTAAATTAATTTCTATAATTAATAAATAACATACATTAAGGTCAACAAGCTCTATATATTGAAGGCAATTCAAAATGCCATTCGAAATTCATGTTTTAGTTGATGACCTTTGTGTATTTTAATACATTTTAATGTCACTGGATGAGAAAGGAACACCAATTATAGAGAAAAATCTTCGTAAATAAAACTGATATAATGTTATCTCGACAAGGTCTTCCTTTTCTTTCTTTTTTTTGAAATCATAACGTATTTGATTATGGTGTAATTTCTGAGACCGATTCTATACCGATTAGGTCCGATTTAGTACTCCAGAGTCCGGCTCGGTACCTTCTAAATCCGATTCGGTCATTTCTAATTCCAATTCGGTACGGTCCGGTGGTTCGTGACACCTAGGGATGCAATTGGAACACCGCTCGCGAGCATGCTAGCGAGCAAGTTAGTAAACGCGTATACAACATTATCAAACAGCTCTTTCTAGGATTTTTTTATTCTTTTGCTAAAACTGTTTGATTAGACATTTAATCTAGACATTTTTTTTAAATAGTTGCAAGGGATAGCTTCCTTTTCTCCTCATGATGACGAATTTTTTTATCCACAATGTCTGTGTTGGATTGAACTATATATGTCTCCTGTATACATATTCGAGAATTGGAAGACGAAAATTCCTGAATCTTCCATGTTATGACAATTTTTACATGATTTTACTACTTTGGTGGCTCGCCACCGGATATTCTCTAGGACTGTGTCCGCGACAAACTGAAGATGGGATTTCACTGTGTGGGATTTTGTATATATACGGAACAAAAAAAAGCCTTGAAACGTTACATACACATTCAATGCACGTTGTATTTGAACTGAATTAAGACTTTTCCAATTTTATTTTGTATGTAACTGGCAAAAAGTATCCGTATTTAAGAAAATGAATATCACAGCATAAGCTGCGAGATTAATGTCTCCAGATCAGTTTGATTCAATGAGGGGTCAGAATTTGAAATTGCTATTTTAAAATGCCTTTTGAAGACCCGTGTTTCACTCAAGTTGTCAGCCCATGTGAGCAAGTCACTTCTGAGACGTTTATCAGGCATTAATTGTTATGAAAACGGACCCATCGCCGCTTCCAAAGGGTTGATCAGTGGAGCACAAGGCTTGGAAAATCGCTTTTCATGACACTTGACTCTGACTTTCATGCTATGCACTGAAACTCCCATAGACAATGCAAGGTGATATACCACGGACAATTAACCAGTTTGATCAAACTTTTTCATCATGAACCATTGTCTGGAGAAGCTGGAATAAGATCCATGAATTAAACTTGAAAATTTTATTAAAACGTACTGGTAAATCGGAGTAAATGATTTGCTATACTTGTAATTGCAAGGGAGACAATTTCAAAGACACATTATCTTTAACATCTTATTTCTTTGAGCTGCTGGTTAAGTGTCATAAGGTTCATAGGGTTTCTTATTGGCGGTTACAAGGCAAATCCGAAAGTGCAAAAATTTAAGCGCTTGCGCATGCGCATCGAGCGTCTCACATTGTCAATGGTATTTTCAGTCAAAGTGGAATAATTCTGTAACAATTTATGCAAATCGCAAACCGATTAGTTCATAAGGCTGTCTGACGTCTGACACATGGGAGAATAACGTAGCATTTTTCGAAAATAGTGTTCTTTAGCTTGAAATTCATGAATTATCTGTGTAACGTTTCTTTTTTTGTTCAGTATAGAAACATTTCTGCATCCAGATTTGATTTTTTACAATACCATGATATCTAGTATTTGTTTCCAAATATCAGTTATGTTACTAATAACATTTTTATATGACACACACACACACACACACACACACACACACACACACACAATCGCCTGTCAAACAACCATTTCTCTGTTACTGTCATACTCCTCCCTCTATAGCAGGTAAACATCATTCATATTCTAGGGTATAATTTTGCTTTTTCTCCAAATAATTTTACCCCCATATCTTTAACGTCCTGCAAAATAAAAATGAAGATATCCAGGAAAGAAGAAGAAATGAGTAACGCAAATACCAAGTGCGAGTTCGATAATCAACTTCGACTACGCATGTAACCGACGTGATGTAACCAGATTTAGTTGCTGCTCCTTTTATCTCTTGGCACCCCCATGGTAAATCAATAGCCAATCAAAACCGTCGGATTAACTTTAACAGTGCCAAGTGCATGCAACTATTGTTGCGTACCGCTGAGCCTATAGGAGAATTGAACAGAACAGAACAGTGCCATTCTGTCTCTTGATCACAAAGTGTCAAGACCTCCAGTTAGCCAATAAAATGATACTAACTGTTAATTCTGGTCCACTGATTGGTTGACTAAATTTTCACACCTTTACCTGTACAGGTAACATTGTTAAGTGCTGGGAACCAGACCCCCCCCCCCCGGCAGAGAAGTCCGGTCTTTAAGCGCTGGAAACTAGTCATAACCTCGGTTCAACCAAAATGAATCGGTGGTTTGTCTAGTCACCAAACTAGAGTAAGTTTGATCAACTTTTGTTCAACCACAGAACCTACGCCGTTGATGAATATAAGATACGTCCATTCCAACACACGGCTACTGTACATAAATACAACAAATTCAATAGCCATACAAACTACATAGAACATATAACATAATAGTGAGCCGCGACATGACCAAACCAACAAAGTGGCATGTGCGCCCAGCGAAGACTCAAATCAGCCTGGGCATCGGAATACGCCTAGTCTGACCTGAATCCTGGCTGTCCGCATGGAGCTAGCTAGACCCTAAGCTTCCCTTTAAGCACACAGCGAAGACAATGATCAAACTGGGCGGATGCCAAGGCTGATTTGGGTCTTCGCTGGGCGCACATGCCACTTTAATGGTTTTGTCGAGTCGCGGCTCAGTTATCTGTTTTACCTTTCTCAAAATAAAACAAGACTACATCCAAAGGACAGCTATGATAAACAGGGTACGCATCAGAAGTATCCGGCTTGAACGGAAAGTAACTTTTTAGTTCTGGGCGCTTAAGCCCCTAGATCCTGTACCCCCTTCCCCTCCCACCTCCGGCAGAGGATAACTACCTCTGTGAGTCTTTAAGTGGGCGGGGCTACTGCCTTACCGATAAAAATTTACCCCAATCATTTGTCTTATTGATAAATATTAAACCAAATTGTCTGTCAATCATTTCCCAGGTAAATTCCTTTACACGACCAACAGCCAATCAGATCATTTATTGGAGTTTTATGACCTCCTAGAGATGTTTGCCCTTAGGTTTCTTTTCTATTCTATCTTTATTTCCTCCTAAGGAGATTTACATAGATATTGAATGCATATACATTTAATAACAAAAATGAATATAAAATGGAATCAACATCAGCAACAAGAACATATTTCCACCTGTTTCCAACACAACCACAAGTAATCCCCCAGTCAGCGCACAATGTTAGAACAACTCCGTGTGACACCACGCCTACGCTAAGCTGAAGTCTCAACACAGCGCGCTCACTGGGACAGCCCACGTAGTTGTGCCAAATACCAAACACGTAACATATTCACTCAACGCGTCCAGAATATCAGATCAATACAACGGCAGACCTCTTGTTAACCGTTGCAGCAGCTTAAAGCATTCTATTCCGAGATTGGTCACTGCGCTCTGACTTGTTTCTGTGGCAAACGTCAGACCTAATAATTTTACCAATAAGTTGATGGCGGTGCATGATGCCAGCTCATGGGCTACACTCTGCCAAAAACACTGCTGGACTCTAACATAGAACACAGTTAATTGTTGTCTTGTGTATAAGCACTCCCCTACTAAATGAATTAACATATTTGTTTGAACTTTTCCACAGAGATGACATGTATGTCGGACTGTAGGTTTCATTACCCATAATTTTGCTATATTCACAACGAGGGTTTTGTCTTTAATCAGTTTACCCACAACATATACAGACGCAAGCCTTATTTTCGGTTGTAGCTGACGAAATATTGTAAAGTCACTGTCATTGTGTATCCTCTGGTACCACTGTGATTGCTCATATTGATATATAGCATTATTCACAACAATTTTCCATGTTCGCTTGTTTGGGAAGTGTAACGTTTGTACATATTCTTAGAGAAAATGGTGTAAGTTATATGTAGGCATTATCGGGATGATATCAGCAATAAATCCGGAGTCAGTCCCGTGATCCAGGAACATGAACAGTTTAAATGGGAACAATTGATTTGACACTGTGTTGTACTAAAGGTCACACAAAGATCTTAGAAACAATAATTTCCGTCTGTCGACTTCGGCTTGCAATCTAAACCGGCCGACCATTGCTTCACACATGTCGGACCTAACATATGGATGAAAGCCTTGTGATTTTTTAACTACCATTCGTTGAAATCCATTTAGTTCAGTCAGGTCGCACTGTTTCAGGTTGTTCCATATTTTACAACCATACTAGAAAAGAGCCCGCGCAAGCGCGGAAATATTTCATGATGGTCAAGTTTATATAAAAAAGCGAGTTTTAATTTTTCAATGTAAATGGCCTTAGGCTCAGGTGAAGATATGACCTTTACCATGAATACTCACTAAAGCTTCATTTACCTAATTAGTTGTCTGCATCTACAAACTTTCAGGTAGCAGACTGCATTGTTTCTAAAAAAAAACAAAATCATTTTTTTTCACTTTTTCCTATAGAAAAACCTAAGTGACTCAAAAGTTGACATTGCCGTAAAACAGATCAAGGTCATCCCAGGGACATCATTTATATAAATTTTGTTGAGCTTTTGAGTCCTTGATGCGACATGCTAAGTTTCAAGATCATAGGATTTGTGGTTCTGGGGGAGAATTGGTTGATTTGATGCTTAACGTCCACGGTAAACAGCTAAGGTCATGTCGGGACGGTCAGTTAATCTAACCACACTATTCCTGGGCAGGCTTAGACCTCCTAAGCGGTTAACCAGTACTAAGTGCACATACTTTCGCCAGTGACTGACAACTACCCTTCTTGAATCAGCGGAAGGAGAAACGAAAGTATGTGGCCAGACCGGGTTTCGAACCCAGGACCTCTGACTTATGAGTCAGGTGCCCTACCGATTGCGCTACGCGGCCCGGCGTGGTTCTGGGGGAGAAGATTTTTGAAAAAATTTTACCATAATAAATGTTTGCCATCTTGGTTATGTGACCTGTCCTGGGTATTTTTTTTTCTGGAAAAATTGGGTCCTGGAACGTTTTGGGGGAAAATATTCAAGCCCTCTGAAGACTAAAGGCTTATTTAGCTTCGTTGAATCATTGAAATTGATTTGTCTGCTTCGCTGGAAAAAATGCCCTTCCTTACCTGGCGCATGTGTGTTAACCTTAGACATTTTTAATTTTTGTCTTTTCGAAAGTTCAGTTCAGTTTGAATTCTCCTAACGACGTTCCCCAAGTGGCTCAGCGGGACGTAACCATAGCCGCACACACTTGGCGCCGTGTGTCCGTCCAACTTTTCGAAAGACCATGTGTGTTAATGGGCGAGTTCGATTGGCTACTCGTATTGACTATCGTTCTGGAAGAAAATGGGTCGTTTCGAGCCAGGGCCGTCGGGACTATGACCATTTAGTTCTTCATCCGTTTAGACATATGAGCAAAAATACAAAAATAAATCGTTATTTATGGGGAATGACGTACGTTCATGGGTTGGATTTTTGCATTAGAACCTGCTAAATTTGGACTTGCTAAGCAGCGCGCCGATATAACGACGCAGAACCGAAACGACCGGATTAATTTAAAACGTGTATTCGAGTACACGATCATTTCACTCGAACGCACCCATTGTTGACAAAAAAAAATCGACCAATAGTCGAAGTTTCTAGAAAAATTCTTGGGAGAATTTAAAATGAAAGACGAATTTAATTCCCAAATTCTTTAAATCTACGTGAAACTAAAACACACGCTAACCGAAATTATCAATGATAGCAATATGCGAAAGAACCAGTATAGAAATTACGCTTGAAAATGCCACCAATTTTGCAGTTTATGCGTTACTTCGTTTATTTAGTATTATAGATATAGTACTGTCGGTATTACAACTTTCTCGTAAAGATCAATTGATATGTCTGGGTTAAGGCCGCATGGTCGCACGCCAATATCTGCCATACTGTAAAATACTGATCTGCCCTTCGTGCAAGCTTCTCTAGTTCTGATGGTTGACGAACGGTTTAATTCTTGACGCACTCCGAGATGGGTAACCGACTGTTTCTGTGGGATGACCGCATTTCCTAGCCTTATTCTGATAGGTTGGTGCGTCGTCCTATAGTTTGTACCAAATATAATGACACATGACTTGTCCACATTAACTTCATAACGGCGTGTGCATAAATGGTAATAAGCTTTTGATGCTAATATTTACAGATTTCCCGGCGAGTTTGCTACTAGTGCGATATGTCAACATAGGTTGGGCAGCTGCAATCCGTAGAACCTACTTTTGAACCTTTGCCACTTTTCTCAGTATCATTAAGGAGATCATTGTTGTGAACCAGGAATAGGAAGGTCGACAAAACTCCTCCTTGACGAACTCCTTGATTCACTGAGAACCAGCTTGATAGAAATTGCACTAGCGTGTTTTCATATAATTTGCATATTATTCGCCATAGTTTTCCGCAGATGCCCAGCTCATGCAGTTTATAAACAAGTAAGTTTTGGTGCCAGACGGTATCGAAGGCTTTATTAATGTCCAAAAAAGCCACTGTTATACTGTATAGTTTCCTGTAGGTTAAACACTGTACTAGTTTTATGACCTCCTAGAGATGTTTGCCCTTAGGTTTCTGGAGATAAAAGAGATTAGTATTTGTATTTCAAATCTCCTGACGATGCTCCCCACGCACCTCAGTGAAACGGTCCCATGGCCGCAGTACGGGGCATCGTGCGTCCGTCCATAGTTTTTACTGGAATTAGCCACCTAATTCGGTCTTTTATAGTCCATCTAGCCTTTAAGGTCTAATGTAGATGAAAAAGCAATGACCAGCAATGGGGTGAATGTAGATATCCTAAGGGAAAAAATTATATTAACAAAGCGTATGATTCTTTGGTCATTTGTATGAAGTCTCACTGAGACATTCAAGACAGTACTGCATTTATAAAGGGAATATTCCTTTAGGAATGAAAATGGATTTACAATTCTTGCTCTCTTCACAGTGTCTGATAATGTATTATAACAGTACAAAGTTTCACTGAAAAATATAACAGTTTTAACGTTATAGAGCGGACACAATTTCCATATTAAATATTATGGAATAACTCCGTCAAATGTAGGTGGAGTTATTGTCCTTACTCTCTGCACTTCGTCCAATAATGCTTTATATTTGTACCAAGTTTGTGAAAATATCTCCGATGGTTTAACAGTTACAGAGCAGACATGATTTCCATACTAAAACTACCGTGACAAACGGGCATATTTCCTTCAAACATGTAGATGGTATAATGGTTCTTGTTCTCTGCAAATTATAAGATGATACTTTATATTTGTACCACGTTTCGTGAAATATCTTCCGTTCTTAAACTTACAAAGAGTCATAACTTCATCAGAGCTGTAGGTGGAGATATGGTTAAAGTTTTCTGCAAATCTTCTTATGTTGCTGTATATTTGTACCAAAAATCATGAAAGAGCTTCAACGTGTTACATATAAACAGCGGGCACAATTTCCGTAAATTACCAAAAATTTCAAAAGGTCATAATTCCGTCAAAATGTAGATGGAGTTATGGTTCTTGTTCTCTGCATATTGCCAGGTGATGCTTTATATTTGTACAGCGTTTCAAGAAAAATGCCACAAATGATATTGGACACAATTTGTGACGTACAGATAGACAGACGGATTGACGGACAGTCAGACGGACGGACGGACTGACGAACGGACGCACAACTATGGGCAAAACAATAAATCTCCCCCAAAAGGATGTTCACATAATTCTATTCTATTTATCCCCAAACCTTGTAAGGTTGTTGAGGCCCAAATATGACTGCAACAATCTTTTTCCATCTTGACCTGTTTTTCAGCCATCCTAGCTGTGCTGGCAAAGTCTGCCCCTGTCCACTCTTTGATACTGTCCGTCCCGCCTCTTCTTCTGTCTACTACCTCTTTTTTTCTTTCATTGGGTCCTGTAAAATAGTCTTTGCTAAGCTAGAGGCCCTTGAGAATATGGTTAGGGGTTCGTCGTAGTCTCCATGACTGCTTGGATCTTTCTGCAGACATCCGCATTCAATAACCTTTGGAAGCAACTCATCTCAAAGGCCATTTTTGACTATGAAATTTACATTATCGGGATAGCAGTATGTAGTGTTAACCTGTAATCGAGTGGCTAGTGATAGTTAGTTTTTTAATTAATGGATTTGAGATTTTGAATGGTTCAATGATCTTGAGAATATATTAAACTGAAATTCCATACCATAATTTCAGTTGAGGCTAACCAAAGTAAACACATCGTATTTTTATATTTCCCTTTGTTGAAAACAATGATCGCGTTACCGTTTCTGACTTAGGCTGAAAGATGAATCTAAGTATTTGATTGACGTCACGTGAAAACGTAGCTTAAGCCAAATGTGTAAGAAATGAGCCGGGACACGATATAACCAGCATGTGCGCGCAGCGAAGACCCAGATTAGCCTGGGCATCCGCCCAGTCTGATCAGAGTCTTCGTTGCGCGCTTAAAGGCTATAGCTAAGGGTCGAAGCTAGCCCTACGCGGACAGCAAAGACTCTGATCAGATTGTGCGGATGTCAAGTCGCTGGGTGCCCATGCCCCTTTGTTGGTTTTATCGTGTTGCGTCTCAAATAAAGTCGGATCTGCCTTCACGTCTGTACTGACCAGATCTTACATATTTTCCTTTAAGATTCCTCATCATAATATATGCGAAAGGGAAGGACCCTGATCAGACTTCGCCGATGCGCTGGCTGAGTCTCCTGCTCGCCAGTATGTTTTCATGCATCGCCAATCAAATGCGCAAACAGGACAGATGTCTGTGTGCAAGTAGGGAATTATTAGGATAATTTATAAATTTGCTGTGGTCACATTACATACGTTCACAAAAATGGTATGGTATGGTATTATGTCTTGATGATATCATAGTCTCTAAAGTCACTCTGGTGTGTATTTCCGTTTTCTCTCACTATTTTTCTTTTACGCACAAAACTTTTGGATTAGTGAGCGAGGTAGTTTAACTTGCAAGTTCTTCTGTGCCTTAAAAGGTTTTCTTGCGACTCACAATAGCAGTATAATATTTTTAATTTATTTGACATTTCTTTTTCATCAGTGAGCTTGGAAAGGAAAAAGGGATTTATATATTAAGGGCATTTACCCAGTTAAAACGCAGATCTACACTATGCTGTGCGGTCGTCAGTCTTTTACTCAAAAACTTACACTGTTCTGAGCTAAATGTGTAGTCCAAGCAGCGAAGACTTCTGATCTGCTCATTGACCCAAATAATAGAAAAATCTATTTACTACGTGCCATTTAAGAAGAATCCACTTTTGTGGGCGAAAAGAATGTCCAAAAAACAGCCGCAACCAGTAAAAAGGAATCTAAGGACATGATACAGTCTGTACCAAGGAACACTTATCAACCTCCGAATCCGCGCATTCAGATCTGGATCTGTTCGCCCAGATGACAAACTATCTAGAAAATAAATAAACAGCAAAAAGCATGTCCCTGACCAGACTTGGTGCGCAATCTGATCAGCATAATTTGCTTCTGCCATAAGTCGACTTGTCTTTTATGCTTGGTGGCTCCTTTGATTATAGGGGTATATCTAAGATGACACACAAGCGAAAGGTGGGGCACACGAGTTTGGAGTTAATAATATAATCATCATCATGGCGATGAAACATTTTCATTTTACGTTTATTTTGGCCTTGGCATTTCTAGCGGGCGGTACCGACGGACAAATTACTCAGTGTAATTCCGATGAGTATCGCGCTGTTGTAATGAACCTAGAGGCGCTTCGCGCTCAGTTTAAAGACTTCAAGGAGCAAACAAGTGTGGAAATAGCGACTCTGAAAGAACAAAACACAGTTTTAGAGGCTGGCATAGCATCGCTGAATCGATCTATACACGGAGAACCATGTGAGTTTTTTTTCTATAAATATGTCAGTAAAACTGAGCCGCGGCATGAGAAAACCAACATAGTGGTTGTGCGCCCAGTGCAGACTCCGATCAGACTGGGCATCCACCCAGTCTAATCACTCTTCGCTAAGCACTTAAAGGGTAGCTAAGGGTCTAAGCTACCTCCATGCGGACAGCGAAGACTCTGGTCAGACTGGGCGGATGCCCAGGCTGATCTAAGTCTGCGCTGGGCGCACAACCACTTTCTTGGTTTTCTCGTGTCGCGGCTCAATTTATATCAGTAAAATACATGTATTTATATCTTGGCACTGTCCTCGCATTTCTCTTCGTTCTGCAATGGTTGTTTTGATCTTTTTGGGAACATCCCCACTCATTACCGTAAAACACTATATATCTGCGGTATTAAAATTTCGCGGTTTAATGAAAATCACATATTCGCGTATATTAATTTTGGCGGTCACGATATTCCGTGGCTCTATATATTCAAGAAAATTTAATGTAAATTTGTGACAACTTTTCTTACTTTTCTATTTAATTATATAACTATACATAGTGGCATCTATCAGAATCGCTTCATTGAGGCGATTCTAATTGGGATGCCACAATGTATAGTTTAATGGAATGGTTTAGAAAAATCTTAAAGACCCATGAAATACACCTTTTTATCTCATCCCGTGTTATGCTGTACGTATGTGTGTGTATTAAATGTCTGTAATATCAGCGGACTTATTTTTCGCCCCCCCCCCCCCCCCCTTCTTTAGCATTAACCGCCAATATCGCCAAAATTCAGTAACCGCCAAAAATAAGTGTCTTACAGTGCAGGTCCTTATGCGAGACGTTCAGTTATCTTCGGTAGAATCTAATCTCAAAGACTTGCATTCTTTTTTCTAATGCTGCTGTCAAAGTCCACATTTCACAGGCATAAGAAAATTGGATGTGACAAAGCAGATCAGTTTATAGAGATATTTTGGTATTTCTCCAAACTGGCTTCAGATTTGTTTGGGATGTAGCGATTTGTGCAGTCCTCCACTGAAGTTTAGTATCAACATAAGAGATTAATAGAATCTATGATGGGGTTAAGGCCGAGACAAGGAAATACCAGGCTAGTTTTCAGATTATTTAGTCTTATGTGAGGCTTGCCGAGCATAAGACTTAAATAATCTGAAAACGAGCCTGAGATTTCCTTGTCAAGGCCTCAACCTCATCATTGATTATTTTTCTCACCCAATATTTTATGAAATATTCACTGAATTCTCAACTCGTTGTTGAGTCCATTCCTTTAAACTTGAAGCTAATTTTCTATTTATAGTCAGGTTGACATGTGGGTTAATTTCGTCTTGTGCATGCATTTTTCATGACTGACAGCCAATTAAAAATCTAGTGACACTTCCTGTACATCACTGGGTGTCAATTTCATATTCTGCATGCAATTTACATGACATGTAGCAAATTGATTTGTTGAATTAAAGTGTGTAATTTTTGGGGCTGTACTATGTAGCAATGATTGGCATTTTGAGACAGCTTTCTGAGCCTAGGCTGAGATAGCAGGCCGAGATAGAAAAATCTCAGACAGCTCTAGAAAGGGATATCCTTGTCCAATGGGTGAGAAAACTATCTGAAATTTGTCTGTCCCAAATTTCTGTCCTTCTCCCTAGATCTTTCTTTATATTTCGCTGGCGCCCGTTGTCATCAGTTTGGTCTTCTCAGGACTTATAACCGTTTTATGCCAAGCGCAGGTTTTGGCCGCGAGGTAATCTACGATCAGTTGGCTACAATGTGCTCAAGAGCCTAGGATGGTACCTTACAGGAGAGAATTTGCTCTTTCAGAGAAAGCAAATTCTTTCCTATAAAAGTACCATCCCAAACAAGTATAATAAAGTAGAACTGACTGGGAAGTGCTGAAGACAATATGAGCCGCGACACGAGAAAACCAACAATGTGGTTGTGCGCCCAGCGCAGACTCAGATTAGCCTGGGCATCCACCCAGTCTGATCAGACTTTTTGCTAAGCCCTTAAAGCGTAGCTAAGGGTGTATGCTCCAAAACGAAGAGCGAGTAGACAGTGCATATATAGTGGATGCGTAAATGGTAGAATATATCAAAAGCCATTTAACGTTGAGAGAAACGTATTTTCCTTCGCACAGCTTAGAAATACTGACAGGGGCTGACAAATCCATTGCCCGGACGCCCGGGACAAGCTCCAAATCTGGCTGGACAAGTGCTATTTCCAGCTCGACGCCCGGCCGGGCAAGTAAAAGAAAATCCCCAACACATAAAAATTTGGAAAGAATAACTGTAAGCGTGTTCAAAAAGACAGCCGTACTGCTGTTTATAGCTATAATTATCATGATTTTCTCACCTTTAGTTACTGAAAGTTTGTTTATTGTCACCCATCCGTTAATCCAGTGTAATGGTTACTGACGGTGTTTGCGACACCTGTCAATCATTTAGGGAAATTTCACAACTAGATGTGGACGGTTGACCAATGAGTTTTCTTCTCGGATGCATGATAAGCTTGAGTCAAAATACAGAGTCTAGACAGGTCGGTACTGTTTGATCTACAAAGCGATCTTTATTCTAGAAATTGGGACAACCGAACAGTTAAAAAATCAATAAATTTTTTATTGCCTCTAACAGATGAAAGCAGAATGGCAAAACAGTGTAGACTTTGATCAGACTGTTCATATTCAGGAGCAGTCTGATCAAAGTCTACACTGTTTGCTCAGACATATGTCTCAATATTCAGAACTTTTATGGTAATCTATTTGGAGACCGGTATCCTTTGATGTAAAGTGCAAACGACCTGAGTCAACCAGTACAAAGCATGCTTTTTTCCTGCCAAATGTCACCTGGACAGTGTATGCTATAAAGATAAAAGGAAAGGCTTCCACAGTTACCGCACGTATTTGGATCAAAGTGTAATATTGCTTGGCAACCAGAGTAGTCCCTGATCAGACTGCTCCTAACATAGTTGGATCAAAGTGTAGTAATGCTTGGCGGTAAGAGTAGACCCTGATCAGACTGCTCCTAACATAGTTGGATCAAAGTGTAGTAATGCTTGGCAGTAAGAGTAGACCCTGATCAGACTGCTCCTAACGTAGTTGGATCAAAGTGTAGTAATGCTTGGCAGTAACAGTAGACCCTGATCAGACTGCTCCTACCATATTTGGATCAAAGTGTAATTATACTTGACAGTCAGAGTTGACACTGATCAGACTGCTCCTATGCAATTTGAGCAGGGTCTACACTATCTGCCAACATCTTTGTCTACTGATGGTCTATACTCTAAACTCTTTGCTCAGACAATATTTCCAAATTTTAGGGAATGTATGATTGTACAGAACACAGGAGCTTGACCTTGAATATTTATTTTCTTAAAGGGCTTGTCCCTACGATGATAATATTAATAATTATTACTATATTCTATAAGCTGGAGGCGACCCCTTTAAAAAATATAACCAACGTCAAGCTCCTGTGGTACAGAAGGGTAACTTTTTGTTTTTGTGTGTGTGTGAAAAATCTGGGCAAGCATTTTTTTTGCCGGACAAGTGAATTTTGTTTTTACTTGTCCTGTGGGCAAGTGGAATTTTTTTTGATTTGTCAGCCCCTGATAATACATGAATATTCATAGTGAAATTGGGGAAAACCATCAAAGAAAAATATAATAAAACCAGGAAATAAATAAAGAAAAGCAGATAAAAGTCTACAGCACCCGGTATTCCCGGGTGGTCATCCATCCAAGTACTAACCGGACTCGACGTTTAACTTCGGTGATCGGACAAGCAACGTGATATGGCCGTAGACAACAAAGTACCATTTTTAACATTTATACAGTCTACTTTTGAGAGTTTGAGATCAGTAATAGTTATAATATCCTGCAGTTCTAACTACTGGAACACCCACTGCAGGCCTAGTAGAGCAGTTGTATCAGGATCTATGCTGTTTGCAGTTCAGTCTCACCAAGCCAGTGGACACAAAATGTTGAATCATCATTGAATCAACGTTGATTCATTGTGATTCAATGTTTTGTGATCAGTGTGTAAACTACAGCAAAACATCTTTAATAAGCCACTTTATTACTGAATACAAATTTGCGCATCATATGATCAGCTGTCTAAAGTAACATGTTAACCGTCAATATCAACGTTAATTAAACGTCAATGTAACGTTTAACCAACGTTGCGAATGACACGCCGTTGTTTCAGCGTTGTTTGTCAGCTGAGCGTGAGGAATAAATCAGTTATCAATGAATGTGACTGAAATATTTAGAGTTGAGACACGCGAAGAAAGTCTTCAGATGAGCATTTGCGAACTGCGCATATGTACAGTCTGCTCAGTAAGGGCACGGAGAGTCCGGTTATCAAAACATGCAATATCTTACTTATTCCAGTGCGTACTACACTTTTTCTGACTCGAATGCACATGTACGCAGACGAGTCTAAGCAGTGCAGGTTCTTTCTATGAATAAGGTTCGGAATGACATTTTTGCACACCTATAAAACAGCTCACAACTTTAAAAGATTTGCTTTATGTACACACTGATAATTAGCAAGGTTAATTAACCGTTATACATTCGGATAGAAGCTACATGATTTTACAACACATCTATATTTAGAAACTGAAAGTACAAATGTTTTGAAGGATAAAGTGCGTATTTTAAAATATCATTTTATGAAGTAAATAAAATCAGATCTAAGTCAGAAAAAGCCGGAAGATTCAAATCAAGTGTTATTCCCCTTTCAATTTTATTCAGAACAAAAAGGGAAGGTACCCAGATTTGTAGAAACGAAAATTCCCTAGCTTTCTATTCGGTAACTCCCCTCAACTGCCTTAAACGCTCTCTCACGCCCCCCCCCCCCCTCTCCCCCCAAATACCACACATCAACCATCCTCTTGCCTCTTGGTGTACCACAGGGAGACCCTTTTATTGTGCCACTGTTTAAACTCTTTTTCAACAGCAACAAATCCATTCATTTGAAAAATCGATATTTTGTTAGTAAGTAGATACATGTATACAGGTGGACTGCAGGGTTAAAGCGCAAAAACATTAAATAACTTGAATTCTCCATTTTTTAACGTTACGCGTTAAAATATATATCAAAAGAAAGAATAATTATTGCAGATTTCGAATTCGTTTGCATAAAATAAGTAAATTTGTATTAAAAAATGATCTCGCAATATAAATAGAGATGCCCCCCACCCCTGTATTTAAGTGCAATTTATTACGTAAGTATGCCATTTGAGGGGTAATGTTTGCGACTTAAAATCCCCCAATTTAATATTAAAATAAAATTATGAAAAAAATCATTAACGCTGAAGAAGACTTGAATTTTAAGAATCTATATGCATAAAAAGTCGGTTTTAATTGATGTTTTTATAATATACTCGTATGAAACGTGTCTTTCCTATACGATTCAATATATTTCCCGCTATTGATTGTGTGGCTACGTTTTAAAGCAAATGATGAGATAAGTTGCGATTGTCTATTTTAACATGGAGCTCAGTTATACATTTTATGAAAAGCATCTTCCCGGCAGGCACATGACGTGGAAATGACGTCATATTGACTTCGATGCGACATGGCGACGTCGCATCGATGTCAGTGCGTCGTCATTAGGACGTCATGTGCC